>CM055909.1:29327227-30819727 GCA_029582155.1 Panopea generosa | reverse complement strand
TATTTTCATATAAAGGTGGATTTATGAATGAAATAACTATGTAAGAAAGGTTAGATCAGTCATACATTAAACGGTGATTGGTAACACGCGGGGAATTGTGAAATACGTTTACTTGCCGGAATTATACTACTCGCGTGTTTAGTGAATTTTAATTTGAGTATTGTCTATAATTGTAACAAATATGTGTATCCTATATAAACTCTACCGTACACTACTATATAACACATATATAAGTGGTGCATAACCATAATCGGCATATCTCTTATATGATTGGAACATTAATTAACACTTAAGTGGTGCATAAATAAAATATTCACATAGACTTGATACATTTACACAATTCACATATACGTGGTACATTCATATAATTAACATAGACGTGGTACATTTACACAATTCACATATACGTGGTACATTCACATAATTCACATAGACTTGATACATTGACACAATTCACATATACGTGGTACATTCTCATAATTCACATAGACTTGGTACATTCACACAATTCACACAGACGTGGTACATTCACATAATTCACATAGACGTGGTACATTTACACAATTCACACAGACGTAGTACATTCACATAATTCACATAGACGTGGTACATCCACACAATTCACATAGACGGGGTGCATTCACATAATTCACATAGACGTGGTTCATTCACACAATTCACATACACGTGGTACATTCACATAATTCACATAGACGTGGTACATTCACACAATTCACACAGACGTGGTACATTCACATAATTCACATAGACGTGGTATATTCACATAATTCACATACACGTGGTACATTCACATTATTCACAAAGACGTGGTACATTCACATAATCCGCACAAACGTGGTATATTTACATAATTCACATATACGTGGTACATTTACACAATTCACATAGACGCGGTACATTCACACAATTCACATAGACGTGGTACATTCACATAATTCACATAGACGTGGTATATTCAAATAATTCACATATACGTGGTACATTCACACAATTCACATAGACATGGTGCATTCACATTATTCACATAGACGTGGTACGTCCTCATAAATTACATACACGTGATGCATTCACATAATTCACAAAGACGTAATGCATTCACATAATTCACATAGACGTAATACACTTACATAATTCACGTAGACGTGATACATTAACACAATTCATATATACTTGGTACATTATAGACGTGGTACATTCACTTAATCTACATATACGTGGTACATTCACATAATTCACATACAAATGGTACATTCACACAGAAGTGCTTTATTCACATAATCTACATAGACGTGGTACATTCACATAATACACATCAACTTGGTACATTCACATAATTTACATAGACGTGGTACATTCACATAATCCACAAAATCATGGTACATTTACATAACTAATACAGAGTTGGTACATTCACATAATCCTTATAGAATAAAACACTGAATGAAAATAAAACAGATAGTATCGATGTGCAAACATAAATCAAACACAGTATCCAAACAAGTTGTCACGCAGAATGAGTACATTAAGTATTCACCTAGGGGTACGTTTCACAAAAATTCGTAGTAAACTTAAACCAACAATTATTCATATGTTTTGAATATTGATCCAAATGACCTGAAGTTTTAGGTTGGTTAAAATCATGCAGAAACTGATAAATATTCTGGAAATACGGTCGTTTTAAACGCTGATCAACATCTGAACAGATCAAAAAGAAAATGTCAAAATTATAATTTTTATCGAACGTTATTAGGAGAAATTGACGAACACGTAAATTAATGTTTACTTACATTAACAAACAAGAACGTGGATATATCCTCATTCCACGCAATAGACACTATAGCAACTGTCTCCATTCTGCTCCGGCTTGATTAACAGACACCTCTCATTTCAATGCAATTATCCAACACACGTTTTATTTATTAACTGCAGATTGAATTTATAGTTGTATATGACGACAAGTCAGTCGAAATGTGTGTACATTCAACACCATTTTCTTTCCTCTTGATCAACATTGCCAAGCTGAGTCTGTAACAAAAATAAATAAAAGTAATAGTTTACTACATGACATAACAAATAAAACATAATATAATACTTTCCATTCATGAAACTATATCAAAACTGTATTTATATACCAGTGAAATACAAATGTCAGCGTGCCGCGACATCTAACAATAATTTATCAATCCGCTCGGTTATGAATTTGCACACATTACGTTTAATCCACCGTCAATGCATCCTTCTTTTCAGTTTGAATAAATTTAAATCCCATATTAGAATGATTAAGTATTTAAACTTTAAATAGTGTTAAAGTGTCGAATATATCATATTCGGAACGTTTCTGGCCTATTGAGCACACCCCAAAGACGGTTTTTTCATCAGTTGATACCTTAACACAATTAAATTCTTCCCAGACCGTTTTAATTTGTGCGAAGCAGCGATAAAATCGCCCAGGTCTTCTAATAGATACAAAGTATTCCCATCAGATTTGATTGGTTCGATTAATTGTTTACAAATTCAGTTGTAATAAAACAATGAGGCGACCTTCAATTGACTAATTTGAATATAATCCCATTGAACTGTTATTGATAACGGCGTATTTACAATATCACAGAACAATTACTGTTGTGGTGGATGACCCGACTTGGGAGTATGTCACATGACCCTTTATGTCATGTGACATAACATCTCGTGCCCTGTTCTCATAACCTTTTGATGCCGCCGATAAATAATTAAAATTTGAAATTAAAGATAAATAAATTAGGAATGCATTGTTTTCATGACATACTGGGATATAGAATTATATTCATTTGGTAGTATCGTCTTGTTTAATGTCATAATTGCATCCGATATTCCAATGATCATTGCGAGGAGTAATATCGGTTAATTATTACTAGTATTTATATATAAGAATATACATCTTGAAGTTTTGTGCTTTAGACTCTACTATCGTCTATTTCGTGAGATGCACGACTCATCGTCGAGTTTGTCATGGGTTTAATATACGATTTAAACAAGGCGAAATCCACCGTAGGTTTACAAATGTCACTTCTTCAAAATAAATCAAATTGTTTGTCATGCCTAAAATTTCATCTATACGGAACTCCGACAATTCACACAAATGTAACTTAAACAAGACAAAACGAAGAGGAAACGAACAAAAGTGAGAAAGAAAGACAATACCGAATGAATGACAACAAATAAAATGAAAATAATACTCTACCATCCAAACTTTAAATAAGTCAAAGTTTCGATATATCCGATTATCCAGTTGGAAAAAGTAAGAAACACTACAGTGTTCACAAATTTAAACACGCGCGTAGCTGGCAACTTGCAAATATCAAAATATTTGAAAAGTGATAAATATGGTTGTTGTCATCATAAAACTACTTACCCTCTAGATAAAGTCAGGTAAATGCATTTCGGTGTATTTTTGAAAACCTCGTTGAGAGTACTTGCAACCAAAACACGATACTGCACTTTTACATTTGTTATAATAAATGAACCAACAATGATTTGTCATTTGGGTGAAAGTGAAACGAAGGCCAAAACCAAGGCTGCGCTATCGGATCTACTTGATATACCGATTAAGAAAACATTTGATTTAGTTTTAAAGACATTTTCTCTCCACATAAACAAACACAGACGTGCCCAGTAAGTCCTCTGAAAACAAGTTTTTGTGTACAAATCAGATAACAGTAGAGAGTTTGAGAGACGCGATGTCCTCAAGTTGCCATTAAATATTTAAAACAACACCCGTTGGTTTGTCCAGTTTGGTGTTTGATGTCCGGATTGCTGTTTGATGTCCGGTAAGTATCATGGTATCATGTTACTCGTCCGTGCATTAACATAAAACATGGTTGTCACCAGAGTGATATGTCTCACGTGCCGACACAATGGCGATTTCTTGTTAAAATAACTTTTTACACATGAGTTTGAAATCAATGCAAATGTAATTCAATTAGGATTAAACATTTTATAGACAAATCTCAGACTAAAAAGGAACGAATTACCAAAAGTCACAGTTACAATAGTATATACCGCAACACGTACCACGGTTTGAATCAATGCAGGAGATACCGCGGCAATACGCCTTCTATCCGCCATGTTATTTCCTTCCATGTCTTATGCATGTTTTCATTTGTGAAACGTTCTTTGAAGTAAAGGTTACGTTATACGCGTCTGACTGTCAATCCGGGTGTTTTGAGTTTGAATCCCCGACCGGCTATCTCTGTGATAAATGATCATGAATTTTATTCTACGATCATCAATCTCCCACCTCTGAATACGTAGGGAAGTGGCCAGTTACGCACAAAGATAAACGTACCGTATAGCAACAGTAACACCAGGAATGTGGGATGTTATGGGGCGCTGATCGTCGTTATGAAATTGAGTAAATGAAATATTGTTAAATAAAAGATAGAAACCCCCGTACACACTATATAAATATATCAGTGACTATCATTACCTGCCTTCTTGTATATCAGTGTTTTGTTATCTTTATTATCTAAATGTACTTCAAAATATGGAAACAAAAACTTAAGATCGTCTACCAATTATACATAACATGTTCCAATATCTCACACGACATCATATTGCAGAGCCTTTTCTATATGCGGCCCTGCGGAGTGGAATAAGTACGCCATTAGTCACTGAGTTCTCTAAAGGCACACATTATGTCTGGTACATCAAAAGCACAAATATCTACCATACAAGAGTCATCTAGTCTTAATAACAGTGCAATAAATCACAGCTTAAAGTACTTTAAATTATCAATTTTTTATACACTATTTTAATATGATAAATGGAAATGTATTACGAATATAGACCAAAGAATTTTAATATTTGATATGTTAGTTTTATTTGTAAATGTGTTGTAAATAATATGTATGTTTAGAGGACCATATGTCAGCCTGGCTATATAGCCAAATATGTTATCCTCAGAAAATAAAGATTTTTATTCATGTTATTGTTTTATTTTTTTTTTAATATTTACTTGTTGATTTATTATTTCTCCTTCTTATTATATTTATTTATTTTATTTATTTATTTTTTTGGTTTATTAATTTTATTTATTTGTTTATTTGTTTATTTCATTCATTCATTCATTCATTCATTCATTCATTCATTCATTCATTCATTCATTCATACATTCATTCATTCATTCATTCATTCATTCATTCATTCATTCATTCATTCATTCATTCATTCACATTCATTCATTCATTCATTCATTCATTCATTCATTCATTCATTCATTCATTCATTCATTCATTCATTTATTTGATTGATTGATTCATTCATTCATTCATTTATTCGATTTATTGATTTATTTTATTTATTTATTTATTTATTTATTTATTTATTTATTTATTTATTTACTCACTCACTCACTCACTCACTCACTCACTCACTCACTCACTCACTCACTCATTCATTCATTTTATTTGTTTGTTTGTTCATTCGTTCGTTCGTTCGTTCGATGGTTCATTCATTATCATTATCATTATATATAGTGTGCGAAAAAAGGATATCTATATATATTCGTTGTGATGTCCTGGAATGCCTAAACTGAGATGAGATACAATTTGATCAGCGAAATGATGAATTATTTTAAATTATATTAAAACCTACCTCTGGTATATTTTCCTAACAGAACAACATACTGTATGTTATCCTGGAGTCACATATCAGTGTAAATTGTAACCTGATTCCGTCAGCACAATCAGTAAGCTTTGATACGACTTCACAATTGGCGTCAACAATAATAAATTAAATTTTAAATACATAACCATTGGAGCAAAACACTATTTAATTGGTTATTTCTTTTATTGTAATTTGATTGACAGTTCTATTTGTACAATTAAATGAAATTTATAGTAGCCGGTGTCTGTTGTGTTTACCAGGTCTCTGATACAACGACAGCCATTAAAATGAGTATTTGCAAAACTACAAAGGTCGTGTCAATAAATTAAATTTAATATGTAAACGGCGACTATAGAAAGCATGTAAGCACATCAAACTGCAATATTCTGCTACATCAAGGCTAATATAAATTCTGAACAAAATACGACACTATCAACAATCTTGCGCTTTCGATAACATTTAACAATGTACATATAATTGTTATGGTCTGTTTCACCGATCTGTTTGCAATGGCGGATCTACTCTTTAAAAATCCGACCTACACCCACTACCAAACTCCCATATTTAATTAAAATTCACTATATTTCTATTTAAAAACATATGTGTCCGTTCAGATTTTGTGTTGCGACCGCCCCCCACCCCACCTTTCACCCCCGCCCCCCCACCCCACCTTTCACCCCCGCCCCCACCCCACCTTTCACCCCCGCCCCCACCCCACCTTTCACCCCCGCCCCATGAGTACGCACCCCACTCTCTAAAATGAAATTGTGGATTTGTGGATCCGCCTCTGATTTGTTTGTTTGAATAATTAGCATAATTTTATGTCATCGTGGGCTAACAGACGATCATTTAACATCACCACTCATTCCTGGGATCCTTTTGTTTGATTGTATGTTTCTTGGCGTCACCGCGTTTCAATGCCTAAGCTATATCGCGACGGGGTTGAATATGATTTTATTTTATCCCCACCCAGCCGCACCACCACCACGATCTTTTTTCTTTGGTTACACATTTAAATGCATTTGAAATGTATGATGTATACTAGCCATCTTGTACACACCTTAAGGAATTATGTCGAGAAACAAATGCAACTGATTGACAGTTTGTAAACGCTCGCGAAATCTCGCAATATCTCGTTTTCAATTATCTTGACTTTCATTCACCTCAGGAACACAAATCAAAATTCTTACATTGCAGAATGAATTTCTCATCAAAACAACACTACCATTCCCATCAATTTGTGTTTAAAAGTGAATCAAATTACAAAATTTGTTCAAACCTCAATATCTTTAATTCAAGATCATTTTGCAAGTATACAAGTCTTTGACAAACCTTAACACTCTACAGTTTTGCAAAGTGATTTCATGTATTATGTGAACTTGGTGAATAAAGGATATTGCATTGCATTGAATTGAAATGTATCATTTATCTCTCCGCTGACCATAACAAACGACAGGGTAAAAGAATTTGAAAAATACTAAACGTACTACTTAGAAAGATATCGTTGCTAATTATCTAAGATTGAGTTGTATCATTAGTAGATTTCGTAAACAGGAAAACCTCCAATGTATGATCCTTCGGTGAAATAAAAGATTTAATGGAAATGTCTAATGTACAGTGACGGACTGAGATTACAAATGTGCACACTTTATGCCATCTAATACACTTAATTAAACCAGGGTGTTATATGTATTTTCACATGTTTAGTTCAAGTTGTTCTAACGTATTAAGTTCTATACCGCCGTGAACTTTTTCCTACTTATATAACATATTAAGCACTATAAGCAAACAGAGCATTTAAACATAACGAAGGGATCAAACTGCCGGTACATGGATAACTGAATAAAAAACAAATACATACAGATATATATAAACAATATAAACAGTATAATGTATGCACCAGCGTGGAATAAAACAATATTTAAATTAATTCCAACACTTCGTTTCATAGTCGCAGTATTCCTTTTTTCACAAATGGTGCATATATTTAAGTAACGGAAAGAAAGCTAGCCTTATAAAGGTCACGTATTTCATTAATAAAAGCGACTATAAACACTAGATGTGACGCTGACTTACCGATACTGGACTTATCTACTTATTAAACAGTTTGTGACCTACATGGTTAAGTTTAAATGCAAATGTTCTATATTGGAATAATGTTGTGGAGGTTGTTGTAGAATATAATATATATAATACAGACTATTCTAATGTGATACAATATGCTGCTCTTGTTAAATGCTTATTATCTACCATGTTCGTGTCAGTTAGGGCTTGCACTATTCAGTCGACATACATGTTGATTTAAAAAAAAGGCTAATCAAGATATTGCTATTGGCTTTTACTTCTATTATTTAGGCGGAGGCTGTAGTGTAATGGATAGAGTTTTTGGCCGCACACGTAAGAAGTTGCGGGTTTGATCCCCCAGCTCGATCCGATGCGTCTCATAAAACAGCACTAAGTACTGGTTCTACCCAGGAAGCGGAATCGAGAGCGGTTCATATAAGCTCTGAGCTTTCATCGCAGTCGAGTTAAAATAAATTAGTATAAACTAAAGTAATTCTAATAAAATGATACGAGAAACGTAAATAGGTATTTGATATCTTATGTATGTGTAGTAGAAAATATAATTGTTAACGTGTCCAACACATTGAAATGATCGAGTATTTATCGTCTTTTTTATGCCATCGAGGGCTAACAGACGATCAGTTAATCTAATCACTGTTTCGTGGGATCCTGGAAGGTTAACCAGTACTCGAGTATACCTCATCTTCACAAGTAACTGATAACGTTTCCACTTGAATCAGCGGTGAGAGACGAATAATGATGAGACACAATGTCGCATATCAATCATCACGGAGACTGCATATATTTTTTTCTGGACATTTGAACAAATTCTATCTTCCATCTTAACATATTTAAAAAGTACAACTTATTTACAAAATACAACATTAAAATATAAAGAAAATAATAAACAAGAATATATATAATTCATTCATTCATTCATTCATTCATTCATTCATTCATTCATTCATTCATTCATTCATTCATTCATTTTTATGTGTGTGAATATATATCATATTTGATGAGAGCTACTCGATTTATTAGAATGTTTACTCTATTTTAGATATAAAGCTTTGAACTGATTAATAGATTTTGCTTTTTTCTTATATAAGACGGAGTAGAGATCCACAAACAAGAGCCTGAATAAGCAAACGAATTTCGAAACATTTCAGAATTTGGCTTAGAAGAATATAACTGTAGATTAGAGGATGACCGTAATGTGCGTGTAGGAAGAGTGACGGATATTCACGATTTGAGATGTAAGACGTATCATACTTAAGAAATTAAGACACCAAATCACAAATATATCACCAAAAATAAGTAAAAGGTAACACACCTGTCCGAAACATCAGGTTTTTAAAAATACGTACTCCAATTTAAATGAACATTTAAAATCCCTCAAATGTAAAAGTTTATCTGAGTTCTATACGACATGCTTGTTTATATAGGAGAAGGTGAGTGATTGATCGGAGAAACAGTTAACGTCGGATAATTAAGGTATTTAATATTGGTACCCGACAGATAAAGCAACAGGAATAATTGGATTTAGACATAGTTATATATTGACCGGAATATTAAGTTGTCTTTAATACAAAACAAACGTTGTGATAAAGCGTTATGCTAATAAATGCGGACTTCGTGACATTTTGGTTAAATCTGGCATTACCATATCTGTGTGCAATTGTCACGAGCCTACCGTCACTCATGTCACTCAATTATTAACCCAAATGTCTGACATCCCAATTGTATTAATACACAATTGATTGTTTTACATCTTTATTTGCATTTTACATTTTTAATCCATTGAATTCAAGAAGAAAAAAGCTGTGGATTGAATCACAAATACAAACAACACACGCCACGTTTTCTGGTACAATGTATTTGTTTTGCCCACTGTCTTAATCACATTGTATTTGCGCCGACTTGACACATTGATCTAGGATAATATTATATTATGTTAAGTGATCTATGTTTTTGTATTGGATCGGAACATCTTTCATAACAGCGTGCAAGTAACAATCCAATACACTGAAATGATATAAACATATTGTGTTTCTAAAGTATATAACACCAATTTAAACATCTTGAGATATTTTGTTAACGTGCGGTGGTTGGGATGTGACACCTTGTATCTAAGTTATCTATCTACTTATTGTTTCACTTGATCAACGTAACTTATAAGAAATTCCATTCAGTCATAGATTCAAACAATTCCATTGAGGAAAAAGGCCAACATCAGCCCGGCATTTCCTTTGATTATTTCGTGTCAATTAACTCATTCATTAGTTATGTTAAACGTTCCATTATATCTGACATTTTCGTTGCTTGTCCGTAGATCAATTAAAAAAGGTTCGGAAGGGGGACATTAAATGGACTTTCGCACGACAAGCCGTATACAGTAATGGGTTATGTAAATAGGAAATGAACATGAACAGAAAAGAACATATATTGTATTAGGATTTGTACAAAGTACATCATCATACTTTATACAATATACAATCAATATAAACATGCAAAGATTCTGGTGGTGCTGCAGTGCATTTGGTTAATACAGTTTAATATCTCGTGCACGAGACTGATATCGTGGCAAATTATTGTTCTGCTTTTTCTTTCTTACATTAAACAGAATATATTATGACAAATTGTCGTAAATGGCAGTAAACAACAATGAAGCGTGGGTGTTCTTTATTAGTGCATATGCAAGCAGTATATTATTATACGTTCTTGTATATGTGCCTATGTGTGATTGAAACTTATTTAACATTTATAACTTCTGTGCTTTAATGTTTTAATTTAAAGTAGAGAAACTATATTAGAATTATTTTCTTTCGTTTCAATCCTTTTACTATGTATGTTGTGGAATATGTTGTACATAACATATATATATATATATTTCTTTATTTCAGTCTCATCTATGTACATCGCAATAACAAAAACATTAATAACATACAATATATGTACATATCCATTCAAATATATGAATTACAAGAGACTATACACAATGTAAATTACAATTAACTATTCACATAGTAAGACTATGTGTAATGCTGCAAATTGATTTAATAAAAAAGTGTTAAGATAAACAAAATTTTAAAATTCTGACAAGAAAAAACAACACTATTGCGCAATAAACTTATGAATAAAATATGTTTAAACCAATTTAAAGTAATAACATTTGTCAGTTGCAAAAATATGCATATTAATTTTGTTTCTTATTCTGCGGTTTTCTAACAAAATAATGAAGTGCTAACAAATCCACAAACACGTATTTTCCAGTTTTTCAACAAGACAGTTTTAATTAATGCATTAATTACGAGTAACTTTTTGAATATATTTCGGTCATCAATAAATATATAATAATTATAATTGCTGCTGTCTTCTTTTTCTACAAATTACTGAAAAATGAATATACGGTAGAACTTTGATGGCTCGAACCCGATGGGACTTACCAAAATAGTTCGAATTAAGGGTTGTGCGAGCCAAGAAATAGGAATCGGCCGGCACCAGATAAGTAGTTCAAGCTATAAATTGCGTTCCAGCCATCAGTGTTCGAGCCAACGATTTTTTAATGGGGTTTAACGCCATTTTCAACACATTTCATGTTATATATGGCATATCCAGTTTTACTGGTGGAAGGAAGACCTCAGACTGAGTCAGAATGAATAGAACCACCGTCATTCCGCAATTAACTAGGAAACTTTCTCACATAAATTTTTTGGAGCGAGTGACACTCGAACCTACGACCATAGCGGTGAGAGGTTAGTGATAAGTAGGTCGAGCTATATGTGGTGTTTCAGCCAGCCGTGTTCGAGCCAATGAAGTTCTACTGTATAATCAATCTTTACATAATTACAAATCACATGCGTTATGATACACCTGCTTATCACAAAATTGTGATATATCACTTAACGTGATGCCATTGACTTGTTTCAATTATTATTTTTGTCGCTTGTCTTGCAAATCTCTCATACTGTGCTAACCCTGTGTGGAGTGTGTGGTCTAGTGGACAACATCGGGCCCGAGGATCAGAGGGTTCTGGGTTCGATCCTCCACCAAAGCCATATGTGGTGTAGTGTCCTTGAGTTAGATACATTATACGCATATGCTTAATACTGGTTCTACCAATGAAAACATCGAGTGATTTACCAAGTTGTAAGAAGTTTTTTCAGTCACAACTGAAGTAAAATAAATAAGTTTAAACCAAAACCCAGTATTTGTACGAAGCGATTTTTTATGTGCTGATAAATCTCTTAAGTGCATACTATTTATACCGCAACTATAATTAACAAAACTTCTAACTAGACCCCGGTTAAAATTGGGTGTAAAAACTTATATATATATATACTGAAATTTTACACATAACATAATCAACATGTATGGCAATGTATCGTCTTATTTCAATCAAATTTATTCAAAATTGACGTCACTATGATAATTCGTGTTGCTTGAGTGATCTTTTGCCATTTCCCGATTGGTTTCCAATTTACAATTTCAAAACTCAACAGAATAGCATTTATGTAGCTAGCTAAAATAATAAGGGTACCTTGAAAGAAAATATCCCAGCTTGGACCATGTCTATTTTTTCACCCTTTCTACCGTACTTTGTATTGCCATATGAAATTGTTATTGTTTTTCGAACAGAGATATTGTCTGGCTATACAATTTGGATTTCAAATTTAATTTTACCCTGCAAAAAGCGTGCACGGTGATTTATTGTAGAATGCATATTCATTTCACGGTCAGTAATGTGAACGTGATAAACGTGTTTTTTCTTCTGATAATTACACAATGATTGGTCAAGAATATATGTTGTAAATATTAAAGTCGTATGTCTTGTAATTAAAAAGTTATTGCAAATAAAAAAAACAGCCTATTTTGAAGTTTTAATCAGTATATATCCGTTACATAACGGCCAATATGTATCCTTAAATATAAAAAACGACACGCGTTGAAATTCTTTCTTAATATATTTGTTGCATACTGTGACTTTTTCAATATTTATATTCCTAATATATCATCCTTCTTTAATAACAGTTCTAACCTGTGGTGTTCCGGGTAAAAATGAGCGGGAGTCGTCCGAATGGGTGTCATGTTCATTTTATCATTTTTGTCATGTTCATTATTGTGGATAAATTACCAGCCCCTATGTGATTCCAGGGAGCCACATGAGTGATGCCAAGAATAGGTTCACTGAGGCTGATGCATGTCGTAAGAGGCGATGATTTGAGTGATACGATATAATTTGCTGAAACTCTGCAGTTCCGAAGGTATCAAGGTTCTAGATTCATTCTGTATATTCATTTGTTGATGTGTTTTTTTTTTAATCTGCATTTTAATTTGTTGTTTTTGTACATGTAGAGTGAACCTGGAATCTTCTTACCTGTTGGCGTCGAATAACCTACTATGTGTTGGTACGCCGTAAAACCCCAGTAATTTATTTATTCGTTCGTTCGTTCGTTCTTTCGTTCATTCATTCATTCATTCATTCATTCATTCATTCATTCATTCATTCATTCATTCATTCATTCATTCATTCATTCATTCATTCATCCATTCATCCATTCATTCATTCTAAAAGTACTATTTTAAGCTAAGTAGAGGAATTAAAGGCACCGAGAAGACTAAATGCAGAACCTAGTGTGCATTTGTCATAAGCAAAAGATCACCCACTAAGTAAATGATCTGATTGGAATAATATCGCTTTTGCTTCATCGCCTAAAATGTTAAGGATATGTGAAGCGACTTAATAAGTTGAATCACGTTACAGTGTTAAGTGAATTAAATCAGGTATGGAGGTAAGTAATCCACGCGAGCTCGCATTTCATTTATATCCAATATCCATTTCTTAATAGCACAATAGGTATTTGGCAACCAGATCGCTTATTCAAAACTAGAATACAATAATGGAGTGATTAACAAATATGTGTTTATTATGTATATATGTGTGTGTATAAAATACCAACAATCAAAAGTAAAATAAACAATTAAACATGTTACGAAGTGTAAACAGCATCTAAGGTATATACAAACCATTAAATGACATACATGCAGCGAAGAAGAAAAACTCAACATATAAAATCATACAACATATAAAATCATACAACTTATAAAATCATACAACAACATATACAATCATACATATCTACCATTGAATAATTAATAGGATGTCACCTCTTCTCATTTCACTTATGCGCTTGGTAATTCGTCATTTCTATGACTGTCATACTCCGTTTTTAATAAATATTTAAATAATTAGTTCATACCTGTTAATCTCATAGAATATTTTTACGTAAATGAATCATCAAAACTTGGTTGACCATATCGTCCCATAATCCAACTATAACAATAGTGTCATGATATCTGCCTCATGTTTTACCGACATATATTTAAATACTTAAATCTACGAAAAGAAGCGAGGTGATCGTGATTTTAGACTGGTTCCAATAAAACTGCACATTGTTTCATTGATATTGATTATATAATAGATAAATAACGCGTCTAAAATTAGTTTTTAAGTATTTCAGTGCAATAACGTGAAAGTGAAATCTGTACTCGTTAGTAGTGTTTACTCTTACATAATTGATTTTAGATTAATATATAAATGGATCTGCAATTATTTTATCAGATATCAAATTGCAAAAAGACACATGTCTAGCCCCTTGTACGTACACGTGTCTGTATTTCCACCATGTCATCTATATAAACTTCTGTCTACTATTGTGACTGCCTTAAAGTTTATTATCATCACTCTTTCATTTTGTCCGTATGCTCATAAATATAACAACAAAGAAATATTAAACAAATTTTAATCTTTGGAGAAAATAGTCGACGCGTTTATTTTTGATTTTTGTAATGATAACAATTGCTCATTTAATGTCAGTTGTGAAGACACTTCTCGTCAATATATTACTACACATCAATATATACTGAACGAGTTCGCTGTTCCGATCAGTCGAGAAATACATAAAATGTCAGGGCTGCGTTCAATACAGCTACACATGTTTACTCTGTTTATAAACGCAAACGGTGACTAAACGAAAATCGACGTTCTTCGGCGCTGGCCCTCACTTCCTCATTAAGTCACGTGATTAAACACAAAAGTAAGCAGCTCTCAGAGGTGTTTACTCTGTTAGCAAACGTTTAAAGCTAACATGTCATTCAAACGTTTGTAAAAAACTTTTAACGTTTAAGCGAACTGAATGCAGACCAGGGGTGCGTTTCACAAAAAAATTAACACCAAAAATCATCGTATATGTAAACCAACACGCATTCATAGTATTTTTAATATCCATCAAAATGAATCCAAAATTGCTAAAACCATGTAGAAAATTATATATTTTCTGAAAATTTAATTATTTTAAATGTCGATCAAAAACTTAAACAAACAAGATGTAACTGTCAAATTGACTTCCGGCGATTTTTATCTTATGCTTATTTATGAAACACAGCCAGGGTTGCGGTAAGCTGTTCCGTTCAGCCGAGGTGGCGGTTAGCTGTTCCGTTCAGTCCAGGTGGTGGTTAGCTATTCCGTTCAGCCCAGGTGGTGGTTAGCTATTCTGTTCAGTATATATGAAATATTGGCACACATACTACGACTTCTCGGCGTGATGGAGATGAGCATTTAAATCATTAAGAAAGTTGTTATTTCTCCTTCTTGTAAAAACATCATCATTGTCTCTGTCTTTATAATCATTAAACCTGTTTTCTTCACTGTGTACATCTTCTGCCATAGGGTTAACATGACCTTGGTCATGCCCCATGGCACCGTTCGTCTCTTCAATACCGCCGAGGACGTTAGAACTATTGGTGCTAACGTTGGATCTACTCGGAGTTTCATTAGATGAACTTTTTGAAAATGGAGAAGAACCTCTTGTTGACATTAATCTTTTCATTTCTTCTTTCTTTGAACGTTTAAAGAACCCGACCTGCAATAATATATATATATATATATTAATTAGTTTATAGTTACTGCCTAATCTCGGGCCGGGTGATGGGTTGAGGTGGGTTGTTGCATTTAATGGTAAATTTCTTGAACAGAATAATAAACCTAGTATAGTATTCTACTTTCTTATCTTGGTTGGATTCTTTACTTCCTAATTGGCATTTAATGAAATAATATTTCCTTTCACAACAGCAGTCTAAATTGCCTTGTGACGACAGTAAGAAGTCGCCCCATGGCTCAGTGTTGCTTGTATTTCTGGTTCTTTGTGATCATGGGGCTTCAAGATAGAACTACCGCTTAAACCGGCAACATGGGGCATGAAGGATGTTGCGTTAAACAGACTCTGCTTATTCCATTTACTATTTACGTACTGTGCTTCCAAGTTACATATATATTATTTCAATTTACTACTTCCTGATTTTAGAAAGTTATATTAAAATCGTTTTTGTAATAAACTTAAAGAATACTTATAAAGGAACTAAAACTACAAGTCATGTACGTATACATTCACATTTTGTAGTCATATAACTGTACACATACACACAAACCATACACGATCGCCCACATACATGCTTGACGCTCAAATTTATGTCCATAGTTTTAATACATCTAGTATATGCTATACGAGTACAACAAAGCTATAAATGTAAACTGTGGTATCATTCAATATATTTCTGGCATGAGCGTTTTATTAGGACTTTAAATAATTTTAGACCTAACACAAACTACATGTTTCACAATCACTTACCTTGATAAGTATGGCTACAATCACGAGAAGCACGAGAAAAGCGGACACCACGGAAACAATCATCAGCCATATTGGAATGTTGATCTTCTTTCGCTCCATGTCATTGGTTGTTTTATGGAACATTGTATCCACCTGTGAAAGAAACATAGATTTGTGTTACTAATTTGAGGCAACCCAGTGTGTTGCATCTACATGTTGTCATTGGGGTTTTATTTTGGGTACTTTCGTTATCTTTTTTTACAGAAACAATGTATTTGAATAAATATCAATACCCTGAGCAGAGTATTTGGTTTGACGTTCAATGCTTTTTCTTAAATAACGCTTACAAGTTACAGTGAAGTATTTGTGACTAAAGTTTTGAAATATGATATACAAACAAAGGCACGTATTAAAGCAAGATGTATTTCTGTCAACCTGTATTGAAGATGATATCTTAGTTATTAAGTAATATGTAGCATAAACATCCAATGTAAGACATATAATTAAAAAAATACAAATAAAAGTAGTCCGGCTTTAATAAATATTCATACGCCTTCCTAATTTGATTGATATAATTGTAGCGTTTGGTTTATTTTATGCAACATTTTTTAAAAAAAATGACAAAATACTGTGTCCACAATATATTCTTATTGTTTTATTTATCTCTGCTTGCATGAATATAGACATAAGACATATCATAAATATATTATACATGACAAAAATAAAATTCAAGGAATAAAAAAGTAGTCCCTGTCGCGTAGGTTCATTTTGGCGGTGATCAACACTGCAAATCTCGATCACGACGACACCTTTGGCATAAAACCCGGCTAAAATCATTGACTTATAAACATAAAGACATTTCAAATTATATTAGATGTGACTACAGAGTTTGTTGCTTTGGCAATACTACCACTGGAGAGCTTTAAACTGACCAATGAGTGACGTCAGCCACGCTCTTCCTTCGTTATCGTTTTCCTGTAGTAAAATGGGAAAGTTCTTCATTCCGGTGAGAGCGGATTAAGGACTACAATTATCGCAATATTTACCTCTTTCTCGAGTGATTTTCCTAAACTGATACCGGGAATCGATATTCGTGATGCCAATCTCACTGTGTCTCTAGCCTAAAATATAAACATCAGTATAATACTTATTTATCACAATATTTATGTGTTTCTAGCCTAAAATATAAACACCAGTATAACAATTATTTATCACAATATTACTGTTTCTATTTTATTGTTTTTGTTTGAAATACATTTATATTCTATGGTGAAACAAACATGGATTTCTATTATAATAACAACTATTATAATTTATTTTTCTGAATTTTAGATTATGCGTTCCGTCAAGGGCTTATATAGAAGGATAGGAAACTTGCATATCTCTACTAATTTTTTATAAAATAGCATGAGAAGAATTTATAATTTGGCAAATTAATAATTCAAATTTCCCAGGCAACTGATTTCTTTTATATAAAATGTAAGGTGTATGCAACCATAGATGATTTATACTGTTTAAACATGAAAAATGATCTTGACTTTTGACGAGATTTTGCGTGAATACGTGAGCGTTCATAACACCTCAATCAGTTGCTTTTCTTTCTCTATATAAGTCATTGATTCCGTTTAATCCTTGGTATTACTATTATAAGGAAATTTTAACTTTACGTATTGCAATTTTCAGAAAAATCTAACAAGTATCCCCTGAACATGTGAAGACGAAGCTTACCTGTAATCTAACGAGTATTTGTCTACTGACGGACATATTGACGGACTGAAGCTTACCTGTAATCTAACAAGTATTTGTCTTCTGACGGACATACTGACGGACGGAAGCTTACCTGTAATCTAACAAGTATTTGTCTGCTGACGGACATACTGACGGACGGAAGCTTACCTGTAATCTAACAAGTATTTGTCTGCTGACGGACATACTGACGGACGGAAGCTTACCTGTAATCTAACGAGTATTTGTCTGCTGACGGACGGAAGCTTACCTGTAATCTAACAAGTATTTGTCTGCTGACGGACATACTGACGGACGGAAGCTTACCTTTAATCTAACGAGTATTTGTCTGCTGACGGACATACTGGCGGACGGAAGCTTACCTGTAATCTAACGAGTATTTGTCTGCTGACGGACATACTGGCGGACGGAAGCTTACCTGTAATCTAACGAGTATTTGTCTGCTGACGGACATACTGACGGACGGAAGCTTACCTGTAATCTAACGAGTATTTGTCTGCTGACGGACATACTGACGGACGGAAGCTTACCTGTAATCTAACAAGTATTTGTCTACTGACGGACATACTGACGGACGGAAGCTTACCTGTAATCTAACAAGTATTTGTCTACTGACGGACATACTGACGGACGGAAGCTTACCTGTAATCTAACGAGTATTTGTCTGCTGACGGACATACTGACGGACGGAAGCTTACCTGTAATCTAACGAGTATTTGTCTGCTGACGGACATACTGACGGACGGAAGCTTACCTGTAATCTAACAAGTATTTGTCTACTGACGGACATACTGACGGACGGAAGCTTACCTGTAATCTAACAAGTATTTGTCTACTGACGGACATACTGACGGACGGAAGCTTACCTGTAATCTAACAAGTATTTGTCTGCTGACGGACATACTGACGGACGGAAGCTTACCTGTAATCTAACAAGTATTTGTCTGCTGACGGATATATTGACGGACGGAAGCTTACCTGTAATCTAACAAGTATTTGTCTGCTGACGGACATATTGACGGACGGGAGCTTACCTGTAATCTAACAAGTATTTGTCTACTGACAAATATACTGACGGACGGAAGCTTACCTGTAATCTAACAAGTATTTGTCTGCTGACAGACATATTGACGGATACCAGGATGGATTGGTCCTTCAAAAATGACATCATGCTGCACTCATAATGGCGGCACGGGAATGAGGAACAGTCCTGTAAAGCAAGATATAACGACAAGTGAATTACGTGAAGAAACGCGTTCCTTTATACAGGAGCTAGGAACTATCTTTTTCTAGTGTACTTATTAACCGGGGTGTGGGGGGGTGGGGGGGGGGGGGGCTTATATATCATATATTGCTACTGACTACTACATGAGCCAAATTCATGACCGTGAAAGGTGTTTAAACGTCAGAGAAGGCTCGGACTTGAATGAAATGACAGTTTCAATGCAAAAAAATCATAACGATTTTTATTTTAGCTAAAACTATTGTTTTGTTGTTTTTTAATTGTATTATTATTTATCACTGTTGCTGTTGTTCTTGGTAATAGTAGTAATAACATCAGCAGACCTGATAGCAGTAGATGAATGCATTACTTACCACGCTAACAGCGTACCCCCCTGATGAATCTGAGGAAGGTATACTGTCCCCACTTGACGTTTCGTAACAACGCTGTTTTATCGGATTTTTGCTTTCATACGTCGTCAACTGAAATAATAACATGAATGGCAGAAATGATTACCGATTAGATTAGATGGCAGAAATAATAACCAATTATATATAGATAGCAAAAATAATAACCAATTAGATTAGATAATAACCAATTAGATATAGATGGCAGAAATAATAATCAATTAGATTAGATAATAACCTATTAGATACAGATGGCAGAAATAATAACCAATTAGATTAGATAATAACCTATTATATGTAGATGGCAGAAATAATAACCAATTAGATTAGATAATAACCAATTATATATAGATGGCAGAAATAATAATCAATTACATTTAGATGACAAAAATTATAACAAATTAGATATAGATGGTAGAACTCACCAATTTGATAAAGATGGCAGAAATAATAACCAATTAGATTAGATAATAACCTATTATATGTAGATGGCAGAAATAATAACCAATTAGATTAGATAATAACCAATTATATATAGATGGCAGAAATAATAATCAATTACATTTAGATGACAAAAATTATAACAAATTAGATATAGATGGTAGAACTCACCAATTTGATAAAGATGGCAGAAATAATAACCAATTATATGTTGATGACAGAAATAATAATGGGTTCGATTCTCCGCCACGTCTATGTGTGGTGACCTTGAGCAAGACACTTTTTCCACGTAGTCTTAGTACTGGTTCTACCCAGGAGGACTTCTTGTGTGATATGTATAAGTTGTAAGAACTTATCTAACAATCGAAGTAAAATAAATAAGTTTAAACTACGAGCACTTACCCAAACAGAAATATTTGTCACCAATGCTTCGTTCCTGTGTATAATTGCCGGCACAAATGCACGTATTTCAGCATTTTCCATAGGACTTGGTCCCAAGTTCTTGATAGAATATCTGTGTTCGACATAGGTCCAAGTATTCGTGTCCTGCTGAACACCGAGTGTCACTTGTTCTGGTCCTGATAATCTGAGGAGGAATAGTTTAAAGAAATCATCATTACAGTGAAACCTGTCTTAAGCAGCCAATCAAGGGAAGGAGCCAAAGTGGCCTTTTAAGACAGGTTGTTTCCTCGTGTAAAAATGAAAACAGCATTTTAACAGGAAACAGGAAACGGAAGTTACGCATGCGCACGCTTGCATAATTCAATTCGAGGCTAAGTGGGAATCCTCGGCATTTAAAAATATTTTATAACGCGTTTGTCACGCTTAATAACTTGGGCATCTTTTTTTACAATTCTAAAGCGTTTGGGGTCGTGTTTAAATGCACACATATAGCTCTTTGATCATATTTTTGTATAAGAAATGTGCTCATAACTTAATTAAAATACTTTTTAAAAAAGTTCAAACGTGGTTCAAACGTGGATGTGTTGCTTTAATACAGGTCAATTTGTTCTGAAAGCATAGAAATGGGAAATGGCAAATGTGGCTGCTTAAAACCAGTGGCTTCTTAATAGAGATGACCGCTTACACAGGTTTAACTGTATTCAGTTGCTTAATACCATTAAGAATAACGCAGAACCATTTTGTTCATAAGAACATTTTTCGTCAGATATATTCTCAGATATAAATCAGCTGATCTATTTAATCGAAAGTTGATGCATACACTAGTTTACCAACTATTTTTCAGAGTGGTCCATTTTTAAGTTGGCATAAACCAATGTGTTTATGTGTGTTGTATTGTGTTGGGTCGTGTCGTGTCGTGTCGTGTTGTGTTGTATCATATTACATTTGTTTTATACAAGGACTTATATAGAAATATAAATCCTTGTTTTATATAATTACAGCTGCCACTACAGAAGTCGGTTTATGAGTTGGAATTTAAAAAATATTAAAAATAACAATCTCTGTGTTGACATACCCTTCAATTCTGAGCCCATACTGGGATTTAATTGGCAATTTCAGCCCTTTATATGCTTGTGGCTCCTTCTGGTCCTCGGTTTTCACGGAGAAGTTGGCCGTAAACTCACTCATGGACATGTGGTTGTCAAGGGGAAATATCAGTTTGAACGTCATCTCCTCCATATTTTTCAACGGGTACGGCTTCCGGACACGGCATCTGTATAATGTCGTTTCTACGCTGGCCTCGATGTCGTATCCTAGAGGGACGCAGTCAACGATTGAGTATCCTGTAACAATAAACACGCGTTGTCAATAAGTCGGTAGAACGGACCCAGCTCTTCCGACTTGGTCCGCTAAATAGCAGCTCATTAAAGCACGTTGATTGGTCAGTTGCTTCAGGGAAGTTTTAATGACGTCATAGTTTAGTAAGTTTTCAATTGCTATGAATTGTGGGACAGGCATAGAATTTAATTGGGGGTTAATATACGTGATTCGGGAGATGTCAGGTTCTGAGATAGACTACGTTGTCAATTATAAACCTTATATGTTTCTTAATTGCTAATTAAAACATAGTGTTGTTAAAATTCTACTTATTTATTATACTGACCTTTGGAATGATGGAGCTAATTTAATGTGGCTTGAATAAAAAGCTTGATAGTTAAAAATAATAATAATAATAATAATAATAATAATAATAATAATAATAATAATACACGAAATTAGTCTTTGTTTAACGAGAAAATTCATTTCGACCTGTCAATATTCCATGAAACATAGATACACTACTTACGCGCTGAATAACACAGTCATGTGACAACGATACAATAATATGGGTATGATAAGCTATTCATCTAATTTAGATATAAGTACCTTTAGGTCAACGGTTATCGTAAAGAAACATATAATAGCAGTTGTATCGTTGCTATACATTACCGGCTTGTTCGTGGGCCCTGACTGATGACGACAGGTTCCCGGTCACGTTGATATCCACTATAATGTTGTAGGCATTCTCTCCAGAGTTTATGAGACCCACCTTTACTTCGAGCTGGTGGTCTTTCCCAGACACAATGTACTCGCCGTTGTTGGCCAGCGGTAATATCTTCATAGAGAGACCAGTGTCACAGATGTTGTCGTCTCCGCACTGCTTGTTATACTGGATCTGGTTGTTAAAAATGTTATATTCTCAATCATAAATTATCTTTAAAATTTTATGAATTCAGTTACAAACACAACAACACACAGTCAGACTTTTTGAGGTGATCACTTCCATTCAGCAGCCACTTGTATTTAGCAGCCACATTTGCTATTATCCATTTCTATGCTTCTTTTGCAAATGTATCTGTATTAAACAACAACCTGTCTTTAAAGGCCACTTTTGCTTCCCATGATTGGCTACTAAAGACAGGTTTGACTGTATATAAAACCGTCACGAAGAAACACAAACAACCAGAGAAAGTGTTTAGTTTTCAATTTGGTTAAAAATAAAAAGAATGCTGTTTTATTTATAACTGCATTGTTATAATTGAATAATACCAAATTACAGTGAATTCATCTTTAGATGTGTCTAACTAACCGTTTTCCGTATGATATACTGGCTGCTGGCTTGTGGGTCTTTTCCATTAAACTTTTCCAAGATAGGACAGTTGCTGGTACATCTGTCAGATACGGTCTTGTCTAGTTCGTAGTTAATGTCCAGCTCTACGTCTCTCCATATGTCCTGATACTAAACGACATGTAAACAGAAATACTAGGATTTGTCGAGTAAAAGACCAAATCTGGTTATTGAAAGAGGAAACCGCTTCTAAATTCCTTTATTCATGTATTTGCGTCATTATTACAGTAACGTGATTATTACAGGAACTCCGTTTCATAAACTTCCTTTTTCAGGCGTTCCGGGTTTCGGGAAGATGTTCGCACAGTCAATCGCAGAAAAATTATTAATAACCCATTGTATTTCTATGTATTGCAAAAATAAAATTGACAGATATGTGTTTATAGTTCTATTTCATGTTGTTATATATATCATAACTGCTTTTTCACTTCGATTTTGAATGAAAATTAATGACAAGACGAGACGTCGTACACGATTTCGTCTTCTGGGAAAATTTTACAAACTTTTTCGGTTTAAAACAATGTTCGAAATAACTAAACAGTTTATTATTGAAAATTA
The DNA here is from genome assembly GCA_029582155.1 of Panopea generosa. Lineage (NCBI taxonomy): Eukaryota > Metazoa > Mollusca > Bivalvia > Adapedonta > Hiatellidae > Panopea > Panopea generosa. Next base: position 30,795,889 of record CM055909.1, on the reverse strand, counting down.
TGATAATTATTAATGTAATTAGTCCATGTTGCTTGCGGGCAGTTTGTATTTGTCGATATGATGGATCTCGTGGTGCATGTATCTTTTCAGTGAATTCCCATTAAAATAACAATATCACAGACATGCGCAAAGCGTTAGCGTCGGTATTCACAGTTCGTACTGGCAAATGTTTATTACTCGACACGCTTGAGTAACTTTATTACTGTTTGTTATTGATGCCATTATTTACATGGTTTAACAGAATTTTAGACTCGCGGTTATAGGTATGACCAGTATACATTTATAATTTTATTATGACATTCAACACATTTTATAATTAAAACAATACTGGTGGTTTACTTTGAGCAGATACTGTTAAACCGGTGTAAGTAGTCGCCTAAGGCTATATTAGCAACCGGCTGTTTTAATGCTCCATGTTTGACTAATATAGTTGGTAAATGACAATAATGTACTGTATATATCCATATAAAATATATAAATTTGAGTAAAAATCAAGTTTCTGTTAAAAGTAGTAAAAAAGTTGCCTTCGGGTTAGTGATTAAAGAAATAGTTTGTCCGAATGGCAACCCCCTTTTGAGGAGAAACCATTTCCCAATATAAGATTAACCCCCATTGGTATTGTCACCTCATTTTTATGCCATCGAGGGCTAACAGACGATCAATAAACCTAACCACTATTTCATGGGATTAACCAGTACTCGAGCACACCCCATCTCTGCAAGTAACTAATAACTTTTCCACTTGAATCAGAAGTGAGAGACGAATGGTAATGAGACACAATGTCATCTCGGAGACTGTTGCTGGGAGGGGGATTCGAACTCATGACCCCTGGATTGATAGTCAGACGCGTAACCGACTGAGCTAATCGGGCCCGGCTATATTTGGATAAAATAAATTAAATTGTTATTACCTAATAGATTGCTTCTCTTGGCATTGTGTTGGCAATCTTCAATTGAGGTTTATATTGCATAATGTCTGATGCAATAATACAAGTATATTTAAGATAAATAATGTGCTTCCATTTGAAGTGGGTCGGCAATTCCTCCATTTGAAGTTTATAATGCAAAAAAATGTCTGATGCAAAAATCTAGTATATTTGAGATAAGAGAAATATTGTATGCAAAAATGTGCTTGATATATGTTTGCGCGACATATAGCTTCCATTTTAAGTGCGTTGGCCAAAAATGTCCAATCCAAAAATACTAGCATCTTTGAGATGAGATAAATATTGTAGGCATAATGTGCTTGATGTAACTTGGCGCGACATATTAGTTTGATTTGAAGCATTGGCCAATCTTCGATTTGAGGTTTTTTTAATGCAAAAATGTCCGATACAAAAATACTAGCATATTTAAGATCAGATAAATATTGTATGCATTATGTGCTTGATGTTCGTTAGCGCTACAAATCGCTGCCATTTGAAGTGCGTCGGTCAATCCTCCATTTGAGATTTATAAATCAAAAATGTCCGTTACAAAAATACTAGTATATTTGAGATAAGATGAATATTGTATGCATTATGTGCTTGAAGTATGTTGGCGCCACATAAAGCTTCCATTTGAAGTACGTCACTCAATCCTCCATTTGAGGGTTATAACGCAAAAATGTCCGTTGCAAAATACTTATACAAATTTTGAGATAAGATGAATTTTGTGTACATTATGTGCTTGCTGTATGTTGGCGCGACATATTGCTTCCATTTGAAGTACGTCGGTCAATCCTCCATTTGAGGTTTTATAAAGCAAAATTGTCCGTTGCAAAAATACTAGTATATTTAAAATAAGATTAATATTGTTTATATAATGTGCCTAATGTATGTTGGCGCAACATACAGCTTCCATTTGAAGTGGGTCAGTCAATCCTCCATTTGAGGTTTTATAATGCATAAAATGTCCAATGCAAAAATACTAGTACATTTGAGATAAGATGAATATTGTGTGCATTATGTGCTTGATGTATGTTGGCGCAACATATTGCTTCCATTTAAAGTGCGTCAGTCAATCTTCTTTTGAGGTTTTATAACGCAAAAAATGTCCGATGCAAGAATACTGGTACATTTGAGATAAGCTGAATATTGTGTGCATTATGTGCTTGATGTATGTTGGCGTGACATATTGCTTCCATTTGAAGTGCGTCGGTCAATCCTCCATTTGAGGTTTTATAACGCAAAAAATGTCCAATGCAAAATACTAGTACATTTGAGATAAGATGAATATTTTGTGCTTGATGTATGTTGGCGCGACATATCGCTTCCATTTGAAGTGCGTCGGTCAATCCTCCATTTGAGGTTTTATAACGCAGAAAAATGTCCGATGCAAAAATACTAGTTCATTTGAGATAAGATGAATATTGTGTGCATTATGTGCTTGATGTATGTTGGCGCGACATCGCTTCCATTTGATGTACGCCAGTTAATCCTCCATTTGAGATTTTATAACGCCAAAAAAATGTCCGATGCAAAAATACTAGTACATTTGAGATAAGATGAATATTGTGTGCATTATGTGCTTGATGTATGTTGGCGCAACATATTGCTTCCATTTAAAGTGCGTCAGTCAATCTTCTTTTGAGGTTTTATAACGCAAAAAATGTCCGATGCAAGAATACTGGTACATTTGAGATAAGCTGAATATTGTGTGCATTATGTGCTTGATGTATGTTGGCGTGACATATTGCTTCCATTTGAAGTGCGTCGGTCAATCCTCCATTTGAGGTTTTATAACGCATAAAATGTCCAATGCAAAAATACTAGTACATTTGAGATAAGATTAATATTGTGTGCATTATGTGCTTGATGTATGTTGGCGCGACATATTGCTTCCATTTGAAGTGCGTTGGTCAATCCTCCATTTGAGATTTTATAACGCAAAAAATGTCCGATGCAAAAATACTAGTACATTTGAGATAAGATGAATATTGTGTGCATTATGTGCTTGATGTTTGTTGGCGCTACATAACCCTTCCATTTGAAGTACGTCAGCCAATCCTCTATTTGAGGTTTTAGAACGCAAAAATATTCGATGCAAAACTACTAGCACATTCGAGATAAGATGAAGATTGTATGCATTATGTGCTTGATATATGTTGGCGCAACATATCGCGTCCATTTGAAGTTCGTTGGCCAATCTTCCATTTGAGGTTTTATAATGCAAAAGTGTCTGATGCAAAATAGTAGTATATTTGAGATAAGATGAATGTTGTATGCATAATACGCTTGATGTATGTTGGCGCAACATATTGCGTCCATTTGAAGTTTGTTGGCCAATCCTCCATTTGAGTTTTTATAATGCAAGTGTCCGATGCAAAATAGTAATATATTTGAGATCGGATGAATATTGTATGCATAATGTGCTTGATGTATGTTGGCGCAACATATTGCGTCCATTTGAAGTTTGTTGGCCAATCCTCCATTTGAGTTTTTATAATGCAAGTGTCCGATGCAGAATAGTAGTATATTTGAGATAAGATGAATATTGTATGCATAATGTGCTTGATGTATGTTGGCCTGACATATCGTTTCCATCTGAAGTGCGTTGGCCAATCCTCCATTTGAGGTTTTACAATGCATATGTCGTTGCAAAATAGTAGTATATTTGAGATAAGATGAATATTGTATGCATAATGTGCTTGATGTATGTTGGCCCGACATATCATTTCCATCTGAAGTGCGTTGGCCAATCCTCCATTTGAGGTTTTATAATGCATATGTGTCCGATGCAAAATAGTAGTATATTTGAGATAAGATAAATATTGCATGCATAATGTGCTTGATGTATGTTGGCATGACATAGCGCTTCCATTTGAAGTGCGTTGGCCAATCTCCCATTTGAGGTTTTATAATGGAAAAATGTCCGATGCAACATTTAATAGTATATTTGAGATGAGATAAGTACTTTATGCATAATGTGCTTGATGTATGTTGGCGCGACACATCGGTTCCATTTGAAGTGCTTTGGCCAATCCTCCATTTGAGGTTTTATGATGCTAAAATGTCCGATGCAAAAAAACAACAACAAAAAAAACTAGAATAAGTTAAGTATATCTGAGATAAATATTGTATGCATAATGAGGTATATCCATCTGAAGTGCTTTGGCCAATCCTCCATTTGAGGTTTATGATGCAAGATGTCCGATGCAAAAATACTAGTATATTTGAGATAGGATAAAAGTTGTACGTATAATGTGCTTGGTGTATGTTGGTGCGACATAATTTTTCCATTTGAAGTGCATTGGCCAATCCTTTATTTAATGTTTGTAATATTAGCTTGAATAAAACATTTGACGTTTTATATTGAGGAATCAGTTATTTTATTTCATTTTAATTGTTTATGTTGCTGTTTCGCTTCCCCCATTTTATGGCGGTGCCTCTAGTGGCATCTAATGCCACTATTGGCATATGGCAGTATTTCGCGGTCACAGCACCATTTAGTGATTATTGTTTGTGGACATTTCGAAGGAAAGTGATTTAAATCTTTGTGAACATCTGTACCCAGGGTTCACAGGGTCAATTTTTTAGTGACATTTATAAACAGGTCTGTGATATGAACATACTATTTCTTAATGAATTTCATGACTGCACAGTTTGTATTCATATATTATAGAAGCCATGGCCAATTAAATTCTAATACTATAAACTAGTTCACTTGTTTGAGTTTTGAATTTATCCATCTTCAATAAAATCATTGTTGCTTAACTTTCTGTTTATACAATACCCATGTAATCCAAATATTGCCTCTATGTAACTTTGTTACTGTAAACTCTATAATATAATGTTTTATGGCTATTCGATAACTCATATTAGTACAAACAGTGAATGCTTAATTATAACAAAAATAATGCAATATAAGGCACTGTCTTAAAATATATCACCTCCATTTTGCATTTTTTAACTGATATATTTTAAAGTGTTATTGTTGTTTTACAATTAATAGTTGCTATAGCTATCATGGATGCATAATATAAACCGATGTTCAAACTTTATGAGTTTAAGTTTAGAAGTAAAAATCGTATTTCTTTTAATATTTATTCATTTACTTACAGGCGCGTATATCCTCACATTTTTGTCGCAAACAAACTCGCCTTTCTTGATTTTTAATGCACGTGATATGTACGGCACGTTGTCAGGGACCACTATAGCTCTCACAGACCCTTCCGGTGTCGTCGTATCCACCGACATAGTGTACGTTATATCTAAATAAGCAGACATAGCACGTTAAGTGACGGTACAGTATATCATTTAACTATAAAACAATCAATGACTATTTTTTTCAGAACCGTTTTATGCTTAACACAGCCTAGTTGTACCTTGCAACTGTACCTCATGATTGTTAATTCCTAGTTGATTTACATTACTTGTTGTATAATTTTTTATATTTTTTTAGAAAGTCTAATAATATCTAATACCATGATCAAGGAAACATGGGTCTTCAAGAAATGAAACATTGCTTAGGCCATTATAAAGTACTGAATTGCTAGATTATCGTCAATTTTTTTCTTAAAAACGGTGAGGGCAGGAGATTTATTTTTTCGATTTTTTTTCTTTGATATTTTTAATGACAATAAAAAGGGTCGGGGCGGCATGAAATAAGGGGGCGGAGATGATAAACTAGCAGGTAATTTGTTATGGCTTTATCGGAATTGTAGATATCCACATTTGTCATAGATCTGATACTAATAAACTGTTTATTCAGTCTACACAAAGTGAATCAACTTTTGGGACAGGCAAAGACTTTCCTGCTTTTTAATTTGAGGTTAATAGACCTGATTTGGGAGATATCGGGTTCTGGGATAGACTAATCAAGTGAGGCTATCAAAGTACAAGAAGGCGAGGCTCTTGTCACTGATTTGAGGCAAGACATTCAAGTAAAAATACAATTTCTTATACATTATATATTTGAAGGAAGAAACCAACATTATCTGAATAAACGTTTATTACGACATTGTTACCTGCCAAATACATTAAACTATATTTGATCATCCCTTTATTATGTCGAATAATATACACGATGGTAAGAAAAAAACAATTTACCAAGTGTCTCTTGCAGCGTGGAAGCGGCGCCTGTGTATTTAAAGCACGTCACCACGTCTATGTATGGACCAGACTTTGTGATTATATCCGGCTTTACGTACGTTGTGGTTTTCATGGAAACTACTGGATTTACACGCAATACCACAGCACTGTCAGAATCATATGCTCCAACCGCAAAAACTGAAATTGCAATTCCTTATTACAGTCAAACCTGTCTTAAGCAGCCACTCAAGAAAAAGAGTAAATATGACCCCTTAATGAAGGTGGATGCTTAATACAGGTTGATTACAGCTAAAATTACAACTAAACTTTTAACAGTTATAAAAATTGTAAATAGAAAATGTGGTTTAAGACAGGTTGTTGCTTAATAGAGGGGGCCACAAGCACAGGTTTTACTGTATATCATAATAATTTTCGACTACGCATAATATTCAACGTTTATCATTTATTATCTCGACAAATCGAAATTTATAATTATTTTCGTTGACATCTGATTATTTTATGTACATTGCGTATCAACCCAATGGGAAACAGTTATCTTTAAAACATTTTTTCACTTATCACTAATAAAAGCATGTTTGTATTATTACCTTCCCCGGTATTCACGGACCGATGTGTCAGAGCGGCGCCAAATGACCGGAGCCCCGGATCAATATCCTGACCTCTGATCCTCTGTGTGAACCTGGGCCAGATACCCTCGGAGTATCCGTTGTATATGTACACCGTCCCGACACCTTCGTTCTCATATGGCGCACCGATCGCAATGTCTGGAGGAGAGAAGAACAATACATATATATATTATAGCAGTGATTATTTTACTTATTGTAGTATTAAACTTAAGTATGTGTATTGAACAGCAGCGGAGATCTAGTGGTAGAGCGTCCTGTTTCGCATGCGGAAGGTCGTGGGTTCAATCCCCGGCCGGGTCATACTAAAGGCTTGAAAATGGTACAAGACGCTTCCTTGCTTGGCGCTCAGCAATAAAAGAATAGTTCTAGAGGATAGGTCGATGTCAGTATAATGTGACTAGGTAGGGTATCATGCAATGCGTGTGTGGTATGATACTCCAATGTGACAATAAGACACTGTCGCAATGTAACGTTGTACATGTATTGTAATGTGTATGCACATTTTGCGGTTTTCATTTTAGAGTGTCAAAGTCAAGACCTGAATTATATCTTACATAGTATAATACACCCCGGGTATAGCTCTAGAATACACCAACGCTATTCGCGTGTGTAACAAGTCAGTGTTCATATGCATGATAGTAACAACTTATGTATCCGTCATTAAATTGAATACATGGCGTTATTATATCGAATTTTGTTTTGATACACTCGACATGGGTCATGTTTATATCCGTGTTTTTCTTCCTCCCAGCCAGTAAATAAAAACATCTGGCACATCTTCTACAAAGGTGGCGTAAGGGGGCCGCCATTTTATTTTATCGTGACAGAAAGAAGTTCCAAAATGGTGCCTTATTATGTCAGAGGTCTATTGCGTAGCATAAAGGCCGTGGTGATCAGATTGGCAATTAAACGCTTACTAAATTATGACGTCATTCAAACTTTCCCTGAAGCAACTGACCAATCAGCGTGTTCATAACAACTGCTATTGAACGGACCCAATCGGGAGAGCTGGGTTTGTTTGACAGACTGCAATTGCTTAAAACATAATATTTATTAGATAATGAACTAATTAACGTTAGGAGGATTATGACTATACTAAATATAACTATACCATTAAATGAATCTTTGTTGATGTCTCCGATGTTGGCTATAGCGCTGCCAAATCTCGCTTGTTGTGATGACGATCCATTCAGGATGTCATCTTGAAGCTCAAGTCTATGCTATAAGGCGGGGAAATAAAAAAAAAAAAGATTCAAAATAAACATGTTTGAAAATTAAATATAAATACAACATAGACGGGAATAAGATATGATAACTTAAATTGGACATACTAAAAGTGTTATTGACTTTTATTGAAAAATGAACGAAGACAGCATAAATAACATATGATAAAGCGTACATGAATATGTCTAATTTTCACAACTTTTTACAATTAATTTATATTGTTAATTGCATTTTATGAATATATTTGTTTAATACAGTGAACTGAACAGCTAGCCTTCTACTTTTGTATTTCCAATGTCTTCGTCAAAATATTGTGTAGAGTTATTAAAATGTGTAAACGACATCAGCAGACAATTTTGTATTAATTATACTAGCTCAATGTTCTTTTTTATTCAAGTTCAAATATTAAGGAAATTGCTTTGATACTTTTTGAGAAAAAAACAATAAAATGTCAGGGGCATAAAATGTCAGGTTGCGGGTTAGCTGTTCCGTCCAGTATATGTCAAATACCGTTCAATGACGTGTCACCTGTTCTGTATGCATGCACTATAATCATTCCGGTTTATCTATATAATGACCGTGTGTGTATACATATCTGTAGTGGTTATTTCCCTTGCTTCGTCTCTTTCTTATGTGCATTATACGAAAGTTAACAAAATGTGCGTGGACAATTTTAATAAAATCCACATTTGAGCAGATGCATCAACATTTTTTTTTATTTTCAGGTATTCGAGTATTTCTCTTGAATGTTATAACAGTCCCTGTGTAAGTTTAGATCTATGTATGTTTAATATGTTTTGTTACAAGTTTATAAAATTTGCATTTTGGAAATGTTTTATTTATAGCTACAATGTGTTTGTATTCCCTCAGTGTTAATTTGTATAGAGGCATGTGCGTAATACAATGATTCTATTGACTTACGAGGCCTCTGTTTAGGTAAACGTACACTCGGCCTTCTTCTGTGTTATTCGTGGAGTAAAATGGTGCCCCAATTATGACATCATCAAGTTGGTCACCATTGATGTCTGCAGCACAGATTACGGAACCAAAGTAACTTCCCAGCTGAAAGAAATACATATAAGTTTCATGTCAATTAATGTAGCAACTGAAATAGTTAAACCTTCATCATTTATAGCACATGGTTTTACATAAAATGGCCGTTTAAATGCACGTTTGTTCTTACCTGCTCTCCAATCAGAGGTTCAGTCAACAGCTGGTCACTTTTATATTTAAAGATATATACCTGAAAAACATAAATGATACATGTTTACAAAAACATTCATTGACTGATATGGCATCTATTACAAATTACCACATTTCAATATGTCTATTCATATCTTCATTTGAAATAATTAAAAAACGGAATAAACTTTTAACTTACAGAACCGTTGAGATTTGCCCTTGGTGCTCCAGCAATGATGTATGAGGCATCCGAACGTATAAGCCGAGCTGTTGCAATCGTGTATCCTGTGACAAAAATGAAATTTTTGTTGTTGTTATTGTGTGTTTTTTTGCTTAGATCAATTGCCATTTCTGAGTTTGACTATAATCTATAATTTGTTTAGACTGGTGGGTCCCTTTAAGATTAATGTATATATGTGTATTCTGTGAAAGGAAAAAGAAAGTATACATACCTATAAACGTCGACAGGTCAAGGAACAAAAATGTATTGCATATAAATTCTGTATATTTATAATTCATCATACTGTTGAATCAAAAAACAAACATTTAATTCATTTCAAAGCAAAAAAATAAGATAAAAATCAGTTCACTATTCCATCACATGAATAAACTTAGTCAATAATGAAATAATTTCAATAACCAAAATGTATGCTTTCTTTTTCCTTGCAGTGTATATATATGAATGTATGTTACAACTTGACTGATATATATATTTGTACGGTTTGTTGAGGGATGGCCCACCCCGACCCTCACAGACCTATTACGGGGTGATTAAATGGATCACTTTTCAGTGATTGAAATTAAAAAAAAAATTCTGAGTTTGACATACATACTGTACGGAATAGCTAACCCACCATCTGACATTTAATGTATTTTCTCAAAAAAAGACACAGCAATATTCTTGAAATTTGGACTTGAACAAGATGGAACATTTAAGCTATGTAACATATAAATAATATGTTACTATTATATACAGATTTTTATAACGTTACTTCATATTTGATATTAATATTGGAAATACAAAAGTACCGAGTTAGCTGTTCCGTACACTATATATTGAACATCAACCATTCCGACATTTAGCGGTATAAAAGACTTTAATTACAATTAAATTTGGAGTCATTAACGAAGTCTCAAGATGAATGTATTGTGTATTTACCCACAGAGTGATGGCTAGATAATAATTAATATATATGTTTTAGAATAAACGTAAGTTACAATATACACAAATATAATGGTTCGGTCAAAACAGCAGAATTTCAGAATGAAAAATAATTAATTCTGCTGTTCTGCTGGCAAGATGTAAGTTTTTCATTCTGTTGTTCTGCTAACTTGAGTCACTTACAATTAAAACCAATGTAGATGTAAAAACATAAACGCACACACTTGCTAGAAGTGGGCTGCTAAAAAGTCATTCTGCATTCAAAGAAGAAGAAGTATAAAACAGTCCTATCGGGGGGAAAATTTATTGTATTTAGAAAAATATCTTAACGTACTCGAACACTATAGACCACAGAACTTTAAGATATCTTTTTATTCCATGAGAGTCAGTTGTTGTCGAAACATTTTTGTCTTTAATGAATTGTTCACATATGTATATAAAATATATATTCGTCACTGGTTTATATGGGCATTTTATGGGTAATAATGGTCACACACAATTAAGTTTACACTGTTGTTTTAGATATAGAAAAATGCACCGGACATATTAACAATGGTTCTAAAAATGCCTTGTTTCCATAGATAGTCCTCTGTTGATCCAGTTATGCAGAAAAAAAAACATGGGGGCTAACCAGGTTTTTCCCCACAATTTCGATGGTTTAATGACACCCCTTCATTTTTTTTATGATTCTGCCCATTTGTTGCAGTGTTTGGCTACGCATCTTTAAACTGTTAAATCTTCATCCAACAGTACCCAATATCATCCAACAGTACCCAATGTCATCCATATTTGACAGAAATCATAAAAATGTTCCAGTGTTCTTATATGTATAAAGAAATTTGACAATTTCATACATTTTCAACAAAAATAATGCCCAACCGATTTACACAGCTCTAATTTCCAAGGCGTAAGAATATTGAGAACTAAACTAAATGTACATGTATACCTATCATCCAATTCCTTCTCTCCGCCAACGGCTGTATGGTAAAATTTCTTCGCATGTTATCTTCAATAACGAATCCCCCTAAAATGATAATTAGATGTCAATAACAATTTCTATAAGGCGTTTTGGTAATTTTTCTATGGATAAAAGTTGAAAATTCCCATTTTTTAAAGATTAATCTGTGTTTAGACAATATCAGAAATAAAAGATGCAAGTTAACATACCTATCTTTGTTATTGCCTCACTAACAACATATCTTCTTTGAATTAAGTCGTAAATATGTCGGTTTAACAAGATATATACACGTATATTTATTTTATTTTATTACAATTAATACATGTTTGTATACATATACTACTGAATGTCCTGGAAAAAGTAATGGAATTTTAGGCTTGAAATTAACTTTATGGGATTAAAAACATAAATCATTGCGGCCATCTGTGCGAAGAAAGCTCAAAGTTTATACGAATCGCTATTGAGTCCCATTACGGCCATCTGAGCGGAGAAAGCTCAGAGTTTATACGAATCGTTATTATACGAAACGCTATTGAGTCACATTGCGGCCATCTGAGCGGATAAAGCTCAGAGTTTAAACGAATCGCTATTGAGTCCCATTGTGGCCATCTGAGCCAAGAAAAGTTCAGAGCTTATACGAATCTAAGACTAGGACTGCAAATAAATAGAAATGGTGGATATTGCAGTGCTAAGACCAGGACTGATAAATAGTAAGCGAATTAGATTACATAAGACTTATACTGAATGTACATTTTATCCAAACCACCACGCGAGATATAACATTTACATACTTGGACATGTTGCATGGTGTCCCGAAAGTGTAACAAGCAACATACGTACCTTGCCAGTCGTTTAAGCCGGGGGCACCCATAACAATGGAGTCTCCGTTCTGAAACAGAGAGTAACAACGGTCAATATTGTGCAGACTGTATATAAACACAATTGATCAAATTTCAGATAAAAGTAATAGGGCATCTTATTGTATACATGTAATCTGTAATATAGTTGGTTTACTGTATGTCATTTTGTCACAGAAAATTTCTATTTAACATAGCATGATCTAAAGTATGATTGAAATAATTCATAAACACAAATTATTTCATCCACAGTTTCCGGTTAAATAATATCCTGTAACTGTAATAGAAGAAGGTATTGTTCAACCTTATATATGAATGAATGAATCAACCAACAACCAACCAACCAACCAACCAACCGACCAACAAACCAACCAACCAACCAACCAACCAACCAATCAATCAATCAATTAATTAAAATATAAAATGTAATTAAAACATGAATAAGTGAAATGAATGAATGAATGAATGAATGAATGAATGAATGAATGAATGAATGAATAAATAAATAAATAAATAAATAAATAAATAAATAAATAAATAAATAAATAAATAAATAAATAAACAAATAGCTTTATTATGATAAAGATATGACGCCTGGGTTATGAACTACAATAAGACAAGACGGACATTATTACAGATACATAAAATGTTGTAAGTGAATGGTGTTTAGCGCCAATTTCAACAATGTTTCAGTGATATCGCGATGGTGTCTTCTTGGGACAGTATTCTAAGCGCTGTCACACTGGAGTATCATGCCGCAAACACATGGTATGATACCCCACCCAATCACGTTATACTGACACTGGAACGACCAGACCTAGAACTTTCCTCTAAATGCTGAGCGTCAAGCGAGGAAGCTTCTAGTACCATTTTTAAAGTCTTTGGTGTGACCCGACCGGGGATCGAACCCACGGCCTTCCACATGCGAGGCAGACGCTCTATCACTACACCACGTTGCGGTCCCATTTACATATAAAAACAAATTTGCAACAAAAACTGTTGTATTTACAATTGATGTACATTTTACGTTTAATACACTTTTCTTTCATAGTCTGTCACTGCGGGCTGTTGACGGCATGTCCAGGCGTTTAACCGAGTATATTCATTATAAGGGCGTTTTGAAATTTAATAAGGAAAAATATCACCAAAAGGTGTTTTCTGTATTGAAGGAAATTTTGTTTACAAAACATCGTCGGCTTAGTGCAAAAGTAGTCTTAAGTCATCACAGACAAGAAGATCATAATAATGCTGATAATAATAATAAAGAATTTTGTTGTCGAAATAATTCATTTGAATAAATATAAGCTAACATGAGGACTTCAACATATTTAAAAAGAACAACATTAATTTTAACGTATTAACACAATATAAACAAACAGGGCTATACATTTATAACATGCCCTTTTAAATAAGATGGAATAGATTTCAACAAACAAAATACACTTGAGAATACAACAGTTACTGTAGATTAGAGGATAACTGTTTTGGACGTGTATGGACTTTTACAGTAGATAACATGTAGATGTACATGTATGTGTATTGCACTTACAAATTTGATATATACTTTTGATATGTTTTTGATAGGCATTTTATTTGTATTTTTGATATGTATTTGATATGTATGTTTGATATGTATTTGATATGAATTGGATATGCATTTGATATGCATTTGATATGTATTTAATATGCTTTTGATATGCATTTGATATGTATTTGATATGTATTTTTGATATGTAATTAATATGTAATTGATATGTATTTGATATGCATTTGATATGCTTTTGATATGTATTTAATATGCATTTGATATGTATTTTTGATATGTATTAAAGCAACACATCCACGTTTGAACTTTTAAAAAAAAGATTTAATTGAGTTATGAGCACATTTCCCATACAAACATATGATCAATTAGCTGTATATGAGCATATAAACACAATCCCGAACAAAATGATGCCCAAATTATAATGCGTGACTAACACTTTATAAAACAAGCGTGTAACTCCCCCGAGTCAAAAAAAATTGTCAAAATGACTTTCAAGGCAGGTAAAGTACACTACGCACTAAAACGTGAAGTTTTTTAATACGTCTCGCATAATTCAATTTGAAACCAAGGTGGAATCCTCGGCAATTTAAAAATAATTTATAAAGCGTTTGTCACGCTTTATAATTTGAACATATTTTTTTATAATTCTAAAGCGTTCTGGATAGTGTTTGTTAGCATAATACAGCTCACTGACCATATATTCATGTATGGGAAATGTGCTCACAACTCAATTGAAAACTTTTTAAAAAAGTTTAAACGTGGATGTGTTGCTTTAATATGTATTTTTGATATGTAATTGATAAGTATCTGATATGTATTTTTGATATGTATTTGATATGTATTTTTGATATGTATTTGATATGCATTTGATATGCATTTGATATGCATTTGATGTGTATTTAATATGCATTTGATATGTATTTGATATGAATTTTTGATATGTATTTGATATACATTTGATATGTATTTTATATTTATTTGATATGTATTTGATATGCATTTGATATGTATTTGATATGTATTGTTTTATATGTAATTGATATGTATTTTTGATATGTATTTGATATGCATTTGATATGTATTTTTTATATGTAACTGATATGTATTTTTGATATGCAATTGATATGTATGATATGTATTTTTGATATGTATTTGATATGCATTTGATATGCATTCGATATGTATTTGATCTGTATTTGATATGTATTGTTTTATATGTAATTGATATGTATTTTTGATATGTATTTGATATGCATTTGATATGTATTTTTGATATGTAACTGATATGTATTTTTGATATGCAATTGATATGTATTTGATATGTATTTTATGATATGTATTTGATATGTATTTGATATACATTTTATGTGTTTGTGTATGCATTTGTTTGTTTTTTTATGTAATTTATATGTATTTTTTATATGTAATTGATAAGTATTTAATATGTATTTTTGATATGTATTTGATGTGTATTTGATATGTATTTTTGATATGTAATTCATATGAATTTGATATGTATTTTTATATGTATTTGATATGTATTTGATGTGTTTGTGTATGCATGTAGTGCATGACTATGGTCAACAAATTGTGCAACCTATTTTTAAATGGAGGGCTAATACAATACAATGTACATGATCCGGGCCCGATTAGCTCAGTCGGTTACGGGTCTGACTATCAATCAAGGGGTCGTGAGTTCGATATCCCAGCCCAGCAACATTCTCCTTGATGACTGATATACGACATTGAGTCTCATTATCATTCGTCTCTCACCGCTGATTCAAGTGGGAAAGTTCTCAGTTACTTGCGGAGATGGGGTGTGCTCGAGAACTGGTTAATCCCAGGAAACAGTGGTTAGGTTAACTTATCGTCTGTTAGCCCTCGTTGGCATAAAAATGATGCTTAATATTCAATCAATCAATCAAAACAATGTACATGTATTAAATAAATTCGCGACTTTGCCTTTATCAAGATAGTTAATAATATCTGACAGACAGATCATGTTGTATCATGCAAACAACACAATGCTATAGTTGTTTAGAGGCTTTGATGTAACGTATTAACGAGTTTTTACATTTAACTCGAATTAACAATCAATCAATCAATCAATCAATCAATCAATCTATCAATCAACCAATGATTATATGAAAACACTACCTTTGTGTACTGTACAGATTGTCCGAGTGTTCCGTATGCCCATATAGGGTACCTCTCGGTCATGTGTACCAGGCTGCGGTAGTCGACAAGAATGGGAAGCAGTCTGGCTGGACGCTGGAACCCTCCGTCGAGTTCATAGCACATACCGTGCATGTACAGTAGATCGTCTGTCACTACAAACTTGGAGTCCTTCCAACGATGGGCGCAAACCTGAACAAACATTATATCTGATTATTTGTTTTAGCTCGAGTCAGATTTTTGTGAATCGTTCTGGTTAGAACTAGAACTGGGTTTTGTTTCTGAGAGGCCATTAGACAAAATACACAACCTCAGACGAGAGCGGCCATCTTATCCACTACGCTTAAGCATCTATTTAATGAGGCCCTCCCAGAGGGGGTGGGGGTCCCCTGTTCCCTGGATCTCTTAATGTAATGCCTATTGTTCCCCAGATCTCCAGAAGTATTGCCAAAGTTCCCCAGAAGAATTTTGTCCACGTTCTCAAGATCTCTAAAAGTATTTCCACTGTTCCCTAGATCTCCAAAAGTTTTAAACATACATGTAGTTCCCTGAAAGTACCAAATGGTGTTCACTTAAGTAAAACGTCTAATATACCCTTCACTATTATTATTTACACATCATCATTATAAGCAAAATCCATGCACTTTTTCCCGCGTCCTTTCTGCAGGCAAATCAAGCTCACCCTCCTACATCTCTTGTCTCTCTGTGTCAAACGTCTTGACAAGGGCTGTTTGAATATGTGTATAATCTTCATCATCAAGTTCAATGAAATCATGTTTGTCTTCACTAGAGGAGACACATTAGGATATGTTCAGGTGAAATGCCCAAATTTGACCCCGGAAACCCAACTTCTACAACCCTTTCAGAAGACCCCAATAGTAACAATGCTTCTGTTTGCTTCATGTAAAATATCTACTGTCTATGGCTTGAACTTTCAGAGAAAAGGTTTTTTAGATTTCCTTAAAATGTGCTTGTAAGCCCTGTGGCAGGGGGCATTTGTGGTTCAATCACGCTGGTTCAAGAACTTGTCCGAGATCTTGTGGTTATACAAATGCTGTGCAAGTTTGGTCAACATTCGTTGAAAAATGACGTGGAGATGCTATTGCATCTACAAGAAAAAGGTTAATTGGCAGACACTTTTCCACGACATAAGCGCTGCTGACCTTTGGCAAGAAGAGCCAAAGAAAAGGTTGAGGGAAGGACAGAAGAGACAAAAAAAATATCAGCTGAAAGGTTAATTTACAAAAGGCAATATATAAACATAAATAATTGACTTTATTATGTAAACACGATCTAATAAATAAAAAAAGGTTAGATGCCGAGTGGGATTGAAAAAAAAAGTTAGATGCCGAGTGATTTTGAACACCAGTCCTTACGATCCGAAATCGACGATAATAACCACTGCACAATTCTGCTTGTTACCATAAAAACTGTAAATAAATCTTTGTTAGGAATTACCGTCCAAAATTTATTTCGGGTATATACGATTATGGAATGAAGTTGGGCAGTGTCCCAGACTAACACGTTGCCAGAAACCTCCAAAGCTGTTTCAAGCAGTCAATATCTCATTTTAAAGTAAATTATGATCAAGTTATAGAAAAAATACTTAAAATCAGTGTTTAATTACAGAAACTGGCAGCTAATAGCAACACTTTTAGTATTTCTTTACTAACTCTTCGAAAATTTGTCTGAATTAAATAACTTTGGTACCAAAGTAAAGCTGATAAAAATGATGACCAATTGCAATTACCAATTACACCGTGTATAAACGTTTCCGGAGGAGGCGGTGGAGGTAACGTTGGATGACGGTGGGGTAACGTTGAATGGCGGTGGGATTCACTAGCTTTATAAATAGATAATAACTAATTTTATTAAATAATTAAGGTGTGTATCGTATGGTGGCATAGTTCTGCCACCAGTTATCAACTTACCTAAACGCGATAAGTTCCAAGTTAACCACATAATTTTTGCGAAAAATATCTAGTTATCTAGTAAATAAACACGATAAGTTTCTCGTTGAGATAAATAGCTTTACAAGAATAAATGTATGTAAGTGCCCATTACTGCCACCACTTTAGTCTTATCTAGTGAACTATTGCGAAAAAAACAAATTGTTATCTAGATAATTAACGTGATAAGTTTCCAGTTAAGATAAATATCTTAACGCGAAAAGTTGCCTATTTACTGCTCTGCAACTATCACCACAAGTCTACTTAGCTAACTGAATAACTAAATAATGTTCGTGTAACCAGTTATTCAATATTCGGAATACTTGGTTTTTACTCATTAAATCGCTAAACAGTCTCTATTCGAGTGGTTACGATTGGTTTGTAAAATAACAGGCATGGATGTGGGAAGTTCAACTATAGTACATGTATATAAATGTGTTGTCTAGGATATCTTTTAATTTTCTTAGCCAGAGTAGCTTTGTTTACATTGCCATTAGTCGGTACCTGTTGTTTTTGCAATATAATTTATATAAATGTTTATTGTTTAACATGTCAGGTGAAAGTTCGATTAGTTTTGAAGAAAAAAATCTCCATTTAGTAATTTGTCATTTACCAAACTACCAGACACATGTTCTGTAAATGACCAACGCCAATTTAAAACTATCTGCCTGACAAGGCTTTTTTTAATCAAAAGCACTATTAGAAAGTCCAGTTGATAAATAAAGACTAAACAATAAACTATATATTGTTTAACAATAAATATTCTATAAACTATGGTAGAAATGTGTTTATTGACAAGGATGCCCTCGCTGTGTATGTGCAACTTGACGTTAAACTGATATTTTCAACTAAGTATCCTCAAATTATGTTATGGAGTAGTCTTGACAATAATTATATTCGTTCATTAAACGAATTCATTAAACGAATTTAAAGAGCAATACCTCCGCTAAAAGCTGATGAACATAAACACCCGACAACACTTTTATATAAAAATACGGACATATTGTATACAAATGCTATAGCTTCTATTTTAGATAACAAAACATACACAATTTTGATTACGTTGTCAACCTGATATATGTTTTTTTCTCGTATTTACATTAAGCATAATTGTACTAATTGTTATATTCAGTTTTGAGTCACATATATATTTGTATATACATCATATACATGCAGTGCTACCACGATTCTTAACTTCCATGATATTTCATTATTGTAAAGCATATGCGTGCATAGGTGCGTGCATAGGTGCGTGCATGGATACGCGATACTCGAATGTGTATTGCACTGAATGACACCAAGCTTATCTGATTTTTTTTTTAAAATTCCCAGAATAACGGATTCGATGAAAACATCCTGTTTTATTGATTCAATATCCTGTTTTTAGATGGAATTAATGATTTATAATGTGAATATTTTCCGTATATATACAACACGTGCAGATTTAACTGATTTATTTTACTTCAAGTTCTAACAATTTATACAAATTACGCTCGAAGTCTACCTGTGTATAACCAGTTCTAAGCATATGCGGCAAAGGTGTCTTGCTCAAAGAAACCACGCATGGCCGTGGAAAGGAACGAACCCACCACCTTCCGATCCTTGGTTCCATTTACAATTATATTAGCATTATCATTACCATTACCATAACCACAACCACTGCCACTGTCACTACTATATCCACCATCACAACAACTACATTAACAACAGCCACTACCAATGCCACTGTCACTACCACTACACCTACCGATACCATTACCATTATCATTATCACAAATACTAGCACCACTACTTCAACCATCATAAACAATATCACAATCACAGCTACCACTACCATTACCACTACCGTTAAATAGACATAAATAATTAACCTATTCATTTGGCATGAAGAATGTATCATTTAGAACTAAGAAATTAAGATTAAGAATAACTGTATACAAATTATATACAATGATAATCAAATATTTAGAATCGGGCATTTGGCATGAATGTTTGAACAAATCATTCAGAATTAAGAAATTAGAATAAAAAAATAAACATGAAGCATATTCAAATGAACATTTGAATTTTATCATCATAATATATTTAAGAACGATACTAAATATGATTATGTGTGCTGAGTAAAAAACAGTTGCCGATACGAAATGCAAACAAATGCCGATGTTAACGGAAGTTGGACCTTTGCGCATGTCTTCCCAGATTGTTATATTACGGGCATTCGCGGCAATAGGTATATAGCGGTATAAGGTATACAAGGGATATATGTCTCTTGATAAAATTGATCCCGTTTTTTTAGGACAATATCCCTAGATCTGTAAAACTAGGCCTTCGATCCCTGGATCTCTGAAAGTATCGGTCAATGTTTTCCCAGATCTCTGAAAATAAATGGTCATGTTCTCCAGATCTCCAAAACCTTTGGGAGAGCCTCTTTAATATGTAAGTAGTATAATTATGTGAAACCGAAAGGACCATGACAAATACACTGTCAAATGCCGGGCCCGATTAGCTCAGTCGTTTGCGCGTCCGACTATCAATCCGGGGATCGATACTGGTTAACCTTCAGGATTCCAGGAAACAGTGGTTAGGTTAACTGATCGTCTGTTAGCCCTCGATGACACAAAACGGACGCTAAATATCCAATCAATCAATCAATCAATCAATCAATCAATCAATCAATCAATCAATCAATCAATCAATCAACCAATCAATCAATCAATCAACCAATCAATCAAATGCATGTATGGCACGAACTTATAAGAATACTGAAACAGCTATTGACAATTTTTACGCATTTTTCGAATATCAAAATAAATTTTTACCTAATATTAAAATGCTACTGATTGAAGAAATAGATACAAATACATTGTGTCATGCTGTGTTTACAATTTAATTAAAAGACCAAATCAGTCCAGCAATCGGCAAGACATTTTTTCTTGAACTTGTCATTTTCTAATTGTGCAATCAAGCTAAGATACATTAGAACAACTAAAGCAGTTTAGTCAGAAGAGTAGCAAAGGTATGACTGAATCATTAAACGGGCCAGCTTCCACTGATCGTGAACGAAAATTGTGATTTATCATCGGCTGTAAGGGGTGTTTTTAAATACATATTGTGATTTATGTTCGATAAGGGTTTTGAGATACGCTTCTCGCTTCAAACTAACGTCCCGTGAAAATAGGGATGGCAAGATATTGTTTACGCAAAACCCTGTGTATATTTTCATAAACGTTCATACATATTATGATTTCAAACTGCAGCAATTAACTTTTATATTTGAAAGGAAATACGAAACACTTTATGCAAATCAAGCCACTAGTAATGGATAACGATGGCTAATACGTTGAAGTTTCTATTTAAAAAGTGAACTGTAACTTACTGCAATCCTGTCGTTGCTAGGAGCAACGTCTACCGCAACTCCCAGCCATTGGTTAGTTTTGTCGTTTTGGAATACCTTTGTCACACCATAGAAAGTTCCGGCAACCCGGGAATTACCTGTATAGATTTTATTGCAATTTCTTGTTGAACAACTAATAACATGATAAGTACACAAAACGACAAGAAAATAAGTTAATTATGATCTTACGTCATACAGCAGTTTCATTAAAACGCCTGATAACAGCAATTAAGTCCCTGATGTTACTGATGACAGTGTTGCTCTTTTCTGTATTTCTGGGCCACAAGACTACGACAGAGACTTCATAATGAAGGTGTTATCTCAGAAAAAGATATATCGCGGTTTTTAATTTTCAATCGTTTGCAACTAAAATATTAAAAGCAACAGATAATTTCTGAAAACTTTGCAGACGATATTTCTTTAACTGTGATTTGAGATTTGAGCTTCTACAACTGAAGGCACGTGTAATGTGGCGTTCGTTTATGGTGGTATAATGTAGCCCGGACTTTTGTATGTGTGTAACAACATAGACATTACACGTAAGACTTCCTATTTATAATTCCATTCAGAAGTATGTACACTAATTAAAATGCTCTTCTGTGTCTTTCTAGATATGGTGTAATATCTTAGTTGATAAAGTCCTTAGTATGGTGAAAGGAAAGAAAGAGAGAGTATACACTGTTTATAAACGCTGATAGTGCAAAGTACGACAAATCTATGGCATAGAATTTTTGTACATTATAATTCTTCATATTGTAGAATCATAAAACATTTTTGATTTATTTCATATTATATTTCATAGCAAAACAATGTGCAAAAAACACAGTTCATTTCCCATCACATGTGTAAACAGAATTACAGAAATGTCAATACTAACTGCGAAGAGCCAGCATGCAACATCGCAACGGCTTCAAATCGTTGGTTTTCAGCGGCGAGTCTCTCAATCTGCACAGCAAGAGTTTAATAGAGTTTGACGTGCCAATTGATGTCTGTGAGCTAAACGCACATTTCATGAAACACGTGCTGTGCGTTTCTGCACGGACTTGAGTAGTCGCTTATAGGGGGAAATCAATACTTGATGGACTGACTAATGTATTGTTCAAAACGATAAATCTGTTTCTTAGCCCATTATGAAATAATTTTAAAAATACAAAAATATGTATACTTTCTTTTTCCTTTCACTTTAATTATATTAATTAGTACATTACGGTACCCACCGGTAGTGTCCACAACAACTTCTGCACAAGTGGTACTGTCGCCATCTAGCGGACATCTCAAGAGAACACCAGGGCTCACCACTTGGGGCGTCAGAGGGTCAAAGGCTTTGGGTGCACCAACCAGCAGCCTGCATTATAAACATACATAATATTAAATAAAAGTTCCTTTTAAAAGGAACGGCTTGCCTTTTAGATTAATTCATATCCATAAATATACGTATTTTGTAGGTAAACAATACTTTAATGGGCGAAAGAGCACTTCCATTATTGGAGAGGGGTTGGGTGGGGTGGGTGTTGGTGGAGGGTGGAATAGTTTAGTAAGCGTTCAATTGCTATGAATAGTGGCACAGAATAGAATAGAACCTTTACAACATAAATGTTTGATGCTCTCTTGACGAGTATGTACTCGGGGTCAATATAACTACAATCATGTAGTTTATAAAGCGAAGTCAACATCCTGTTTCATACCATAACATTGAAATAATCACGTATTCGTAATGATATCTCACAAGACAATCGCTGATAGTGATCTTATCGCATTACCCTTCCTGTACATGCAGATTGTTATGGTGTCCTGTAGTTTAGTTTAAACATATTTCATTTAATAATTCAAGTTAACATGAAATGGGGGCCACAAGTTCTGCCGACATTAGATTCGGCCCTTCCCCTACAGATTACATAATCGTTTGTTTAACAATGGCATAAAATACATTACAAAAACAAAATCATTGACAAATATTATGGAAAAGAGAAAAAACAAACAATATTTAGGTGAATTTTTCAAGAGAGAAAGAGAAGGAGAAGAAAGAGATAGAGTGATTTAGTTGCTGCGTAACAAAGTTTATATACAGTTTTATACATGGTGTCCTGTATAGCATGTAAGACATAATACAATGTTATACAACAACTGTTCACGTATCAATACATTTTAAATTTAACACATTATATGGTAATTGTAGATAACAGTATATTGATACAATATCTTACAAGTAATATCTTAAGTGTGACTATAAAATAAAGAAAAGAATAAATACGAATTAAAGAGAGTCAAGAAGGAGCAAAGATATGCACATGATATAAATGTACAGACGAGAAGCTGTATACACTATGTGTTTCGTAATTTTAGTTTCCCATTTAATTTCGTGTGACCCAAGTTATTTTTTGTTTATTTTATTGCAATAAGTTTTTTGCTATTTGCTTGTTGGTTGTTGTTTGTGTTTGGTAAGTATGGCATACCTTATTTTAATGAATGAATTACAAATTATTAACAATAGAAGACCAGTCTATCGAAACAGTGTTGTTGTGGAGTACGTGGTCTAAGGGTAGAGCATCAGTACAGGGGTCGGGGGTCGGGGTTCAGTTCTCCGCATGGTCAGGTAATGCATGGCCAGTGTTCATAAAGAAAGATATTGTTTGTATTACAATTTCAAAATTTTATATTTTGATTATTTTTAAAACGGTTTTTTTCTTCTTCTGAATTTTAATCAAGGTGGTGTCCTTCAACAAGACACTTTAACAATGCCATTCTGTTCTGGCAACGCAACCCACGACTGCCGTTCCAGACGCACGGACGGTCGGACGCTGCGATTACTATATGCCACCCCAAAATATTTTTTTTGGCGGCGGGGGGGGGGGGGGGTGGGCGGGGGAGGGGGGGTGGGGGGCATAAAAAGCTATCAACTTGGCATTTTTCACCAGTATATAATCCCCCACCCCTTCTCCGCATAAGTGCACACATGAATAGGACCGATTTACTGTACAGTGCATATAATTATTTACAATTACTTCGTAGTACACAATATCACACATGCAGTGATATACACACACACACATAAAAATAAGCAAAACATTAATCTTGTATGTGTTTTTATAATGAAACACGAAAGCATAAAAAAGATGTAAACCTAACTGAAGGAACATAATGGATTGAAGCACAGGCTGGAGTAACGACCCTTGGTTAGTCCCCCTACCCCATCTGACTTTTTTTTCAAATTTTTTTTTTCAAATTTTTAAACAAATCTGTTCAATCCATCATAATTATATAAAAAAAAAAATAACAAAAAATGATTATTTCATATTTCTTTTTGTTATAGATCTACTATTACAAAAAAAAAATGAAAATGAAATAATCATTTTTTGTTATTTTTTTTTTTTGTTATATAATTATGATGGATTGAACAGATTTGTTAAAAAATTTGAAAAAAAAATTGAAAAAAACTATATGATGGATTGAACATAGATTTGAAGGGAAACAATGAAAAAAAGTCGGATGGGGTAATGGGACTAACCAAGGTCCTTTACTCCTGCCTGTGGATTGAGGCTCAATTTAATGGGGCGAAGGACCAAACCGTCACGTGCGCCCGTCAGAGTTAACCGATTACGTTTACTCAAGAAAGTAAAGGTTTATATCAAATATTTTTGTATCATAATTGTATCTCGGCGGATTTACCGCGTGTTTTAGTTTTGACTTTACAACTTCCGTCATCCGACTACGGCCCGCCAGAGGGAACTTGTGGTTGACGTTTGTTGCCGAAGGTATATACACGTCATCCGTGTTAATCGTTAGACGTATAAAACACAGAGAGTTATGTACCCTTGCACGACAGCTAATGTGATGTCTCATTAGCTTAACGTGATGTGATGGACAGTAAGGTCTACGTAACCTCTGACACGTGTGACGTAATTTGTCACTGAATTATTTTATGTACATGAATATTTGATATAGGGAGTCGGATCTATACTTGTTTTATGTTTAATGTTGAACGTTCATGTTTAAAATCTATTTTTTGAGGACCTCAGGGAAGATGAGTTTTCTTGTTAAATAAAGCAATTATTATTATTATCAGCATCATCATAAGTACCATCATCATCAACAGCAGCATCAGCAGCATCATCATAATGATCATCATAAACAGCATCATCATCCATCCATCCATCCATCCATCCATCCATCCATCCATCCATCCATCCATCCATCCATCCATCAGTAATCATTAATTAATTCATTCATTTATTCTTTTGTAATGTTATCATAATATTTATAAATTCCTTCTTTTATCCACCCATACAGTAACCGAATGTGCTTAAAAGTCTTATATATATATATATACTTGTTTAGCCAGGAAAGAGACACCATGTTTGGTTTATAAAAGTATTATTTTCTTATTTGTACTGCCAATTGTTCGCTTTTAGATGATATGCTGTGTAGATATTTATGTTTTGGGTAGTTTGCATTAGGATAATTCTCTATCATAGAAGGGCAAATATAATTGTTATTGTTATAAGCGTTTTCACGATTAGTAATATAAGCAACAGAAACAGAAGTTTGGAATGTGGTAGAAGTAACAGTAGCAGTAGCAGTAGCAAAAGTAGCAGCAGTAGTAGTAGTAGTAGTAGTAGTAGTAGTAGTAGTAGTAGTGGTAATAGTAGTGGTGGTGGTAATAGTAGTGGTGGGGGTGGGGGTGGGGGTGGCAGTGGCAGCAGCAGTAATAGTAATAGGGCTAGTAGTAGTAGTGAAGCAACAGCAGGAGTAGCAGCAGCAGTAGTAAGTGGGAGTAATATGGTAGTAGTAGTAGTGCAGCAACAGCAGGAGTAGCAGCAGTAGTAGTAGTGGGAGTAATATGGTAGTAGTAGTAGTGCAGCAACAGCAGGAGTAGCAGCAGCAGTAGTAGTGGGAGTAATATGGTAGTAGTAGTAGTGCAGCAACAGCAGCAGCAGCAGTAGTAGGAGTAATATGGTAGAAGTCATACACATAGCATTAGTATCAATACCAGTTGCAGCAGTAGAAGTAGAACAGCAGCAGAAACAGCAGTAAGAGACGCAGTAGTTGTAGTGGCAGCATTATCAATAGCAGTAGCAGCCGATTATTATTATTGTTATCATCATTATCATAATTACATGCATTATTTTGATATTATCAATGTATTGTGATAAAAAGAAATACTGTAATGAAACATAAACAAAATTACCAGTTTCCCTGAAAATTCCGTAACATGGCCAGGGAATATCCAAAGTATATTCCTTTCGGACCACGAAATATTTTCACATTTTTTGTATCCACATTGAACGTCTGCACATCGCACACAGAGAGGTATATCAGAAGTAAAGCTAGCACTATGTTCCTCAGATTCAAACGACCACATTTAGCAGTAACTGTTTTTGTGGAATATTGCATCATATCCATTTTCGACATGTTCTAAATAAATATGTATAACATCCAGACCACACAAACACGTGTGTGTTAATTTCTACTTCTGTACATGAGTTCAGAAAGAAAGGATAATTGTCAACTACAGCAATTTTTGATATTTTCTCTATTTGTCATGTTCACAACACTGGGATAATTGGTGCCACTTTACGTCCCACCCATTACCGGGGACATTAAGTCCTGTGTTTGGGTGCAGCTGAAATGTCAGACAGCAATAATTACACTATAGAAATTACTTGTTTTTGTGTTTAATTCAGTTACATCCAGTACTGATGTTGTCCAGCACACTGGTATACAGTTTTCTTTATTGACACACTGGACGTAGTCTGTTTGTTTACAAAATATGCAATTTGCGAAAACTCATAAACTGCCGAATGAATAATCTTCTGACGTCAAAGAAACACGAAGGAGTGACGGTATTTCTTTGCAAAACAAATACAACAACAGCAATAAAGGAATTACACAATGGTAAAACAAAGAAATATTTCAAAACCGCGTTAGTTTACCAACTAAGTATAAGGAATACGTCTGCATGTCAAGGTCTTTGCAGACGAATAAAATGTTTAAACAATGTCACGCTGTTTATTGAAAATACAATGTACCCGATTAACATCCCAAAAACAAACGTGTGCGTTACATTAGTCTTTATTAATGATTCCGAAAGACACGTCTGCGTCAATGTTAACACTGACTAGGCACATTTGTTTATTTCATGCGACACGCTTGTGTTATTGTCCACACCAGTCCTACTGTATTATTCCGTTATACACGGCATTATTCCGTAATACTTGTACACCGAAGCGCCAATATCCGCACTGATTATAAATGCATTATTCCGTAATACTCGTGTGGTCTAATGTTCACACTAGTTCTACATCTGTTATTTCGCAATACACGTATGCGCCTATGTTCACACCTGTTCCACATGTGTTATTCTGTAATACACGTATACACCTATATATGTTCACACTAGTTCTACATGTGTTATTCCGTAATACACGTATACGCCTATGTCCACACTAGTTCTATATGTATTATTCCGTAATACACGCGTGCGCCTATGTCCACACTAGCTCTGTATGTTTTACTCCGTAATGCACGTGTGTCATAATGTTAATAATAGTAGTATAGTTACTATTCTAAACATATTTAATATTTAATAGATATACGCGTACTTAAATCGCCAATTACCTTTGTTTAACTATCTATAAGTTCAGCAGACAACATGTATTTGTTCCGTTATTTTTTTTATCCAAGTATCATAAAAACACACACATAAAAACACATTAAGATTTGTAACATCACTACTGAACTGTTCTCATATAGTACATTCACACATTCACCAATACAAACATGCCATTACGGTGATGTATAGCTACCAGTCTAACATACAAAGATGACAGGTTGACTATTTGACCCCCGTAAAACCCCGTAATACCAAAATCAATCACGTGGTCACTGAGTCGTGTTATTCGGGACATCTTTTATTTTGTCGCCTCGTTATCCCGAGACATTAAAAATCTTAACATCTATCAGACGTGCGGCAGAAAAAATTACTCTGAAATGATGTATTAATTGTTTATACTTTTGTACGATGTTAATGTGTCCGTTTTGCTGGCGGCGTGGGAAGAAAGGAATAAGAAATGCACCACCATCAACGCAGCTTAAGGTGTAAATTTATTGTGGCCATCAACAAAAATATCGTTGTGATCCGCATAATATTATGTGCTTTTTTCTATGCTTTATGTTCGCATCATGCCGTTGATGGTGCCATTATGAATATTTTATATTATATATAATATCAATTATTATCTAAAATGCTGGTTTGATTTTTTTGTCATGAACTGTTCTCACATATAGTACACAGTCACTGAAACCAATATAACAAGAATAAGAACTAAATGTAAAAAAAACCCACACTAAATGTAGAAAAAACACAAAATGTAGTAGAACACTAAATGTAGGAAAACACTAAATGTAGGGAAAAAAACACTTAATGTTGAAAAACACTAAATGTAGAAAAAAACACTGAATGTAGAAAAACACAAAATGTAGAAAAACACTTAATGAACAAAAAACACAAAATGTAAAAAAAAAACACAAAATGTAGAAAAAACACTAAATGTAGAAAAACACTAAACGTAGAAAAACATTCAACGTAGACAAACACTAAATGTAGAAAAAAACACTTATCGTAGAAAAACAATAAATGTAGAAAACACTAAAAAACACTAAATGTAGAAAACCACTAAATGTATAAAATCATTAAATTTTGGACATTCGTGTTCCGGTTGTTTTTTTCGAAAATGTATGCTCGTAAACAATTGAACACATGCAAAGTCGAGGGTTAAAAGTTTAATTTTTGATAAAACCTCCCGCTTAAGTTAATGACAGAAATATCAAGCTAAGCTGTGATTGACAGGAGACTCGAGGCGCGCCCTCTACCGCCGGAAGTTGGTCATAAATAATCAATAAAAAGATCAATCATTGTGTCAAACGCGGAAATACTAAAGAGTATACACACACATAAACGTTACGCAGTATGCGAGCTATAAAGTGAACGCATGCCGATTCATAGTATCATATTAGCTTCATAATTGCTTTTATAATGTGTTTGTATATTTGTGTGTATGCGTACGTGTGTTCGTGTGTGCGTGAGTGCGTATGTACGTGCGTGCGTGCATATGTATGTGTGTGTATGTATTCGTGTGTGCACGCGCCTGCGTTTGTATATGAGTATGTGTATGTGATGTTATATATAGACCAGTATTCCAAACTATTGCTTATTTTTTTATTGTAACTCATTATGTATGCCAGTACTAATCTCCAATAGGAGGTAATAAAGAGTTTGAATTAAATTGAAATGACGTATTATACGGAGGATACGGAAATATCCGTTGTTTCACGATTGATTAAAGGAAGTGTAAACATTTGGTTCATTGTATATATAAATATATGTACATGTGGTCAGTGTTTTTAATTTAAAATAGCTCTCACTAGATATAGATTATCCTACCATAATCTCACCATAAAAGCGGCAGATACGGAAATATTCAAAGAAATAAAAGGAAATGTCAATTGTGTAACATGAATTTTATTGAAAATGAATGTTACTTCTAACTTGCTTGACCCTTCTATAAAAATATATAAGACAAATACCAAAATATTTTAAACATTACTATTGCCGATGGCAAAACTTAAGCAATTCCGATATGCTAATGACATCTGTATCAAAACGTACTGTCCTTAACTTAACCAATGACTCTATATAAGTCCTTATTAGATCTAAAAAAGTAAAATCTAATTAATTACTAGTACACACATCAATAAAATAAATGTTGTGCTTCTTGGTAAATCTGATTAAGATTGGTTTTATAGGTATAACTAATAACAGGTTTAATTGTTCATGTTCTCACTATATTAATATTTTCATGTATTTGCGTAAGCTATAAAGATGCTGTATGTTTAATTGCTGAATTAAGATATTTGTATTTGCATATAGATCTTTATGTTGTCTGTGTAAAGAAACCATTCCTTGTAGCTAAAGAGCGATACCATTCATAACAGTTTAGGCAATATACCCAGGACTTATATAGTTGTATATACCTAAGGTGCATGTAACCTTAGATGTTTTATAATGTTTTTAATGTGCAAAATGATCTTGAATTAATAACATTATAGTATTAAAATGAGCTTTTGGAGTACTTTGGTTGTTGGTTTTTAGTTACATTATTCAACATTCCGTAATCATAAGTACTTCAAAAGTTTTAAACAACAGTTTCTGGGAATTACCTCGTGCTGAAGAAAATTTCACCGTGACGAGAAAGAATTTTGATTTGTATTCCTGAGATGTATAATCATTAATCATATAATCATATAATTATATAATCATTAATCATATAATCATTAATCATATAATCATATAATCATATAATCATATAATCATATAATCATTAATCATATAATCATTAATCATATAATCATATAATCATAAATCATAAATCATAATCATTAATCATATAATCATTAATCATATAATCATATAAGCATTTATCATATAATCATTAATCATATAATCATTAATAATATAATCATATAATCATATAATCATATAATCATATCATCATTTCTCAACAAAAAAGCTTTATAAATATACATGCTCAGTTTCTTAACCCCGATTTCATTTTCTGAAGTAACCAATTGAACACATTTAAACATTCTCAAATATTTTGTTTCTATGTATTGTTTTCTCAATTCATTGTATAAAGAACACTGGATAACAAAATGATATTCATCTTCTAAAATATCACAAACCGAGCATTTTCTTTAACCGACAGGAGTACTCGCTTGTTTAGACCATCGACCTGCTTAAATATGAAGTCTATGCGGTGGCACTTAGTAGTGTGAGTCGTGTGGCGGAACTTTGAAATTGAAAAATAATTTAAATAATAACTAGTGTACTTGTGGAACGAACCCAGTTAATTCTATTTCTCAGTGTAATTATACAGAAGTAATTTAATGGGGTTAATGTCATCAACACGTGACATCAATCGGAACATCGTTCGGCCATTTCCGCATACGATCGAAAATGGCCGAGCGATGTTCCAATTGCACATGACATTTCATATAATACGGTGGTACGGCACATGCTGTATCTGATTGAATATTGGTAAAATCACCGTCCTTCCGCAGTTGACAAGCAAACTTTCTCTAGACGTTTTCGCCGGGCCCGATTAGCTCAATCGTTAGCGCGTCTGACTATCAGTCCAAGGGTAGTGAGTTCGTGTCCCCGCCCGGCCACAATCTCCGTGATGATTGATATACGACATTGCGTCTCAATATCATTCGTCTCTCATCGCTGATTTAAGTGGAAAGTTATTAGTAACTTGTGGAGATGGGGTGTGCTCGAGCACTGGTTAAACTTCCAGGATCCCAGGAAACAGTGGTTAGGTTAACTGATCATCCGTTAGCCCTCGATGGCATAAAAATGACGCTAAATATTCTATCAACCATTATACAATCACAAAGTTTTTGGACCGAGTGGGACACCGGCGAACCAACGACCTCAGCTGTGAGAGGTAAGTCATCTTACGACGGCGACTTTGGACCCTAATATACTTAAATAAATATCTTTGTCGACGTTTATATTAAACTTATGTGCCCACAAGTGAAGGCGGTACGTTTTTCTTAAATCGCAAAACAACTTAATGTATTATAATAGTAATAATAAATATATGAATATTTACAAATACATTTTAAGAAATATGTGAAATGAACGAATTATAAGTATAGATACAGATATACAATGGCATCTACTCAAGGCACACACTTGTAGATCTACCAGGACACACAAGTACACACACAGTGAATCTTTAAAATCTTAGCTTATAGTTGGTTACATACAAAGATGTTTCCTTGTATCTTAAGCAAATTTTCATATTACAGTAAAATTTATATACACGTAAGGTATTGGTTAGTTTAGTTTATACTTATATATTTTAACTCGACTTCGATGAAAGCTCAGAGCTTATATGAGCAGGCTTCTGTTTCACCAACATTTTACTTAATTACTTAAAAACTTAACTAAGTTTTGACTGGTTATTTATCTATTATATAATCAATATCATTGACACAATATGCAGTTTAACTGGAACCAGTCTAAAATCATGATCACCTGGCTGCTTTTTTTAGATTTAAGTTTTTAAGTATTTAAGTATATGTTGGTGAAACAGGAGCCCGATCTCGAGTCCGCTTCCTGGGTAGAACCAGTACAGAGTGTTGTTTTATGAGAGGCATCGAGTAGAGGTGGGGATCGAACCCGCAACCACTGGCGTGAATGGCTAACACTCTATCCATTAGACTTCCGCCCAAAGTATTGGTTAGCTACTATGATTATACCATCACAGTTCAAGTATGTAATTGATGCTATATGACTGCACAGAAATGGTAGGGGATTTAACTCTTAAATGAACGATAACAGGAACTAGTCAGAGTTGTCTTTCTTTGCTTTATTGAAAATAGCGTTTCTATGTTGCATTTAGTACATTTAGCTGCTACAGACAAGTTGTAAATCATGTAATATACATATATCTATCTGTCGCAAGTAAGCAAATTACGGCCATAGTAAATGCGACATATGATTTGTATTACTATCAGATCTTATCATATAAAATTAAAAATAAAATTAAAAACATGAACATTGCATGGGCGCCTCTCCTATTGTCTTGATCGTCTTGTAACAACCCCAGCAGGATCAAATTCGCTAAGTAAACTTTTTAACAGTTAAGCCATGGGTGCGCCATTTTACGTCTCACCACACAGTTACGTTCCTTTTTTCCCCACGGTAACATGATTCTTACGCTTAAAAAAGGTCTAATGTGATATGGTTTTTGAAATATTTTCAAAATAGTTCATAGTATAAGTTGTGATTTCTTGCTGCAGATAAGTAATGCAAAAGCTGACATAGCATACACTGTAATAAGACATAGCTGGTGTTAAAAATGACTTTTTAATGATTTCAACATATGCACGTATTAATAAGCATTTGAGGACTTCTAATTTAAAAATATCTTAGAGTGTAACTGCAGCCTCTTTGAAAAAACAAGCTGGTCAACCTACCCGTTAGTGTGCATTTTTATGCGGGTATACATTCCTGCTATGAAAAAAAATACTTTAAAAAGATTCTATTTGGATTGTGTTTACCGTGGAAATCCTTGACCTTTTTTATAAAGAACAAAGATCAAAATTCAAATGTGAAGTGAGACATTCAAGCGTACAAAAAACGGTACCGTACGCTCATAAAATCACACCCAGTCTCTGCATTACGTTATTGAAAAGAATTGAACTATTCAACCCGTGTTTTAGGAGAGTAATGGTACCCATGCAACCGACCTGATCTTCATTGTCAGGACGGCACGAAATGCACTTTGCCAGTTAAATGATTATAGGCTTCTACCGGTCAGTTCAGTCATGAGTTCGAACCCCGCCCGGCAATTTAGTCCAAATGGTGATTTACATACGACATTACGGCTTATTGTCATTCGCCGGGTCCGATTAGCTCAGTCGGTTACGCGTCTGGCTATCAATCCAGGGGTCGTGATTTCGAATCCCCGCCCGGCAACAGGGATGATTGTTATACGACATTGTGTCTAATTATCATTCGTTTCTCACTGCTGATTCAAATGGGGAAGTTATCAGTAACTTGTGGAGATGGGATGTGCTCGAGTACTGGTTAACCTTTCAGGATCCCAGGAAACAGTGGTTAGGTTAACTGATCGTATTTTAGCCGTCGATGGCATAAAAATGACGCTAAATATTCAATCAACCAATCAATATAATTATCATTCTACTCCCACCACTGTTTCAAGTCAGAGAGTTATCAGTTCCTTGCAGAGATGGGTGTGCTACAGTACTGGTTAATCTTCCAGGATCCTAGGAAACAGTGGTTAGGTAAACTAATCGTCTATAAGCCATCGATGGCATAAGGATTACGCTAATTACTCAATCAATTAAGTGTGTTGGACACGTTAACTTGCATATTTTCTACTACACATAAATAGGTTATTTGGTACTTATTTACGTGTTCTCGTATTCTTTCAATATAATTAAAACATCAATTAAACCCTGGCATCACCGAAATGAAGATTGATATACGACATTGCTTATTGTCATTCATCTCCCATCGCTGATTCAAGTTGGGAAGTTATTAGTTACTTGCAGAGATGAGTGTTCCCGAGTATTGGTTAACCTAAAAGAATGGTTAGGCTGACTGATAGTCTGTTATGCTTCAATGGTAATATCGTCGGATACCCACGGGTGTCTATTCCGATACTCTTCGTCAACACCCGTAAGCAATTACGCTAGCTTTGCGTCGTTTTATTTGAACGGAACAGAACGAAAATAGAGCAAACGTTAACAACGTCTTATCAAAACGGCGTTTACATGAAACTAGCGTTGCGATTGGATGACGTTCCTTCATGAAATCATGAAGGAACCAATCATATGGTTTCATCGTGGCTTGGTAGAAACGACGCAAAGCTAGTGTAATATCCCACGGTGGACGAACGGAGAGTATAGGAATGGGTTGAACTGGCGATGTGATGATATAAGATAACTATAACTATTTAAACAAACCTTCTACAACGCAAGCAGTATTACACTAAATTACTATTTTATGTTCATGTGACAATATCCGTATGTGCTATATCTTTTAATCCAAATAAAGCTCTCTAGAATACTGTCATACTAGTCTGTATAACGGACCCAGCTCCGATTGGATCCTTTAAATAACATTGTTGGGAAAGCCACATTTGAGCACGTTGATTGGTCAGTTGCTTCAACTGAAAGTTTGAATGACGTCACAGTTTAGTAAGCATGCAATTGCTTCGAATTGTGGGACATTCAATTTACAAAACACGTATGTATACATGTACTTATTATAAACTTCGGTTACAGAAGTTATTTTATTTCCTCCAATGGTATAGGAGAGCATAAACATATACATTTTTGAATGACAGAACATACAATTGGACAAACTTAGTATCATATGAAAAATACAGTACATGACGAAATAAAAAAAAATAGTTATTGCAACTACATATGTAAAAGTACATGTTACATGACTGTCTGTACAAGAATTACGTTTAATTTAGAAAAAATTGCTCAGAGTATCTAACGTTTAACAAGACATTACTTTGTACGAGATATTCAGTTGCAGTTCAGCAGCTGTATTTGTAAGAAGCGCATTTGAGAACAACGTGTGGTACGACCTTGTATATAAGGATAAAGTTAAATTTAGAAATATTGGCAAGGGAACATAAAAGTAATAACGTTGAACCAGGCATTACATTTAATATAATGAAATTCGGAATAACACAAACCGAAGGTTTAAGGTTTACAAGTAACTGGTTTTCTTTGTTGTCTGTTCAATAATTGAAACTTTATCACACTCGTACTTTTTGCATGTTCATGTACCCAATCACACTGTTGATAAAGGAGTCGCATCAGTCAATCATATTACTAATCGAAATACTCCAAGATCAACAAAAATGTTTCTTTCTTTGGGAACAAAATTTTACTCTTGGATTCCTGTTATCCTTCAATGTCGTCCTTCGTCTCTCTCGACTGCCAGGTATTTAACCATCCTTTCTCACTACGCTTGTCAGCGATCGTCTTCTCTGTTTCGATGTTTTTTTTATGCTTCCCTCCGGTTTTCCTTCTCGATGTCTTATGGTAACTGAAATATACCATTATAACCCAAAACCTATTTTAAATACCAAGCTTGAATAAAAGACGCTGTTTCAAACACAGATGTAGCAGTATACACATAAAGATTTTTTTTACTTATTGTAACATTGATTATGGAGTTCTAAATATCTAGTCATATCACAAATTGACATAGAATCACTACACCAACTCTGGTATATCTTGATAATTTATCCCAAGTTAATCAGCTGATATACCAATGGTCTGATTGTCAAATTATAACGTGTATATTCTGTTTTTGTTTTAAACTTGACTAGTGAGACTAGAAAATACTAGAATAAGAAAGTTACTGCATAGAGTTATTGTTATGTATTGTTGTCCTATATAACACTTGATAAATCCACGCGTTGTCTGTAGAATACAGCACCAGCACTAATAAGGAATTGTGGCTTAGTTACAAAACCACATCAGTTGTTATTGATATGCCCCTGCTATTTAGATTTAAGACAACAATATATAAGCAACTATTTTTTTCAGAGACCTAGTATGTTTTGATTCATAGAATAATTACAGCCAGATAATAGAAATACTTTTTTTAACCTAGCAAAATATATAAAATGTGCTTTATCTATTAGATTGTCTTTGACACATAGTTGAACGTTGTCATCCTCATTTAATTTCAGCACTCGAACACTGCTGTACGAATGTATATGTATATATATATTTGTGTGTGTGTGTGTGTGTGTGTGTGTGTGTGTGTGTGTGTGTTTGCGCGCGCGCGCGAACGCGTGTGTGTGTGAGTGTGTGTTTCCACGTGACATGATCTAAATATATATGTTAACATGTGTATAGATATGACGATGTACTATGTATAAGTCAAATAAAATATATGTTCTGTTCTGTTCTATTATCGACACTTCACCACTCCGATTGTGCCGCACTCCAATATACAGGTTACTGTCTTCTTCACAATATTTCATGGCATGCACAACGCGGCTCTGGTACATGAACCTTTCGCGATCTGCGGTATTCGGCGGGAAAGGTTTGACACTCTGCTGAGAAGTGCCGTTCTCTGTATTTATGCGTAATATTTGCTCACCCTCAGCTATATACGTGTACATAGTTCCCGCTTTGTCTATTGTTACACCATGTGGTTTCCAAATTCGATGTGTCTCTATGTAACGTTTCAACACAGTACCGTCTAGACCGAAGCACGTTAACGATTGTTGGTTGTCAGAAACGTAAATGCATGTAGATTTAGTCGTTTTGTTCACGTTTAAGACGACGTAATGCGGACATGTGAACATCGGCTGGTTGTTGATATCATTAGAAATACTTTTCAGAACTTTACCTTGCATGTCAATCATTTGGACTTTACCTGGACTCTCATACGTCACGATCAGTATACCATCGTTATGTTCTATACCAAGGCACCTCCCGGAAGCCGGTATTACGCCACTTTTTGTCATAACATCGGATGTCACACTTACTGATTAGATCGTACTAATATCGGGAAGTGTCACTGCTACTTTATTCGTTTCTATCGCCACAGAGTCCCATGTCACTGATTGCAGCTGAAGTTTTGATATAATCGTGCGTTGTTTGTTTCCATGACTACCAATACGTCCGATCCAGTAATAAGGAGTTCTTTGTCGCGTATGAAAGTCAGGCCAGTGGAACGATTAATGTTTGAATCCGTCAGAATAATGCTTGCAGTTAGTACCTGGAGATTGGGAAGGTATCCTATATTGACACCCTTCAGCGCTATATTCAGTTGTTCGTGTGGCTGAAAAACGTACCTTTTGATTTTGTTTTCTTCCTCTACTTTATTTAGATTATCCTCCAGCGTTTTTATTTCACTTTTTGCTCTTTGCAATATCACAAACATTTCTGGCTTTGTTTGGATTTGGTTAATCGTTCCAATCCGGTAGTCATCTTTTGAATTTGCTCGATGACAACATTGCAGGTTGTAGATACAGTTTTCATTGTTTTCTGATCTCTATTCCGAACTGTATCTGTTTCCATCTCACTTTTTCTTTGCAATTTGTCAAGATCTGTCTAGATTGTTTGATATCTTTAATTGCCTCGCCATGGTATACTTCAATTTCTGTAACATGCTTCCCTGCCGTTTTCAAATTTTTGTCGTACTGTTCATTCAGATGACACAATTTCTTATTTACTTCTTTAAACTCTTCTGCATCTTCTATACCTTTAGCTACATCGGAAATATTACTTGTCCTGCACTTCAGGTGACCAATCGTCATGCAGACTTGACAACCAAGTTGGTAATGTGACTTGCAGAAGAAGCGTAAAATCTCACCTTTATGTTGATGGCATGGTTCAGTGCACTTATCAACGCCTGGTATCTTCAGGTTCCTGACTTTTGGCATGTCGACCTTATCTTGCAGTACGTGATGCCTGAATGGCCTCGCTCTACGGTGGTGAGTATAACATGTGGTGCAAAATACTCCTGGCAGCCTGTACAATATCCGTTCGCAGGGAAGTGTTGATTTACGTCGCTACACGGCTGACACAATATTTCCGACATTTCTTCCGATCCATCAATATCCGGGGAATGTGTTACTCCATATTTGATGGAAGAAACTGCCATCTTTAGTTTTAAACAAGTAATCCCCCCAGAGTGTTCAACTTTGCCCGAGATATACAGCGCGTTATCCAAGTACCCGACATGCACCCATCAGTTGACCTTTGATAAAGGTTAACTGTATAAATCAGATAACGATGGGTGACGTGCAGAGCGTGGTACATTGATAGCAGTCAGGTTACAAATAAGAATGATTTATTTAATTAAATGAATGAATGAATGAATGAATGAATGTAAATGAATGAATGAATGTGAATGAATGAATGAATGAACGAATGAATGAATGAATGAATGAATGAATGAATGAATGAATAAATCAATGATTGAATTGATTGAATGAATCAATTAATGATTGAATTGTTTTAATGAATGAATGAATTGATTAAATGAACGAATGAATGAATGAATGAATGAATGAATGAATGAATGAATGAAAGAATGGGTGAATTAAGAAGAACTTTGTGAGATTTTATTTTCCGTTCTAATCCATAGTTATACTTGAACTTAATGAATGAGTGAGTGAGTGGGTGAGTGAGTGAGAGAATTAATTAATGAATAAATAAATGAATGAATGAATGAAAGAATAGATATATACAATAGTGCTAAATGTTTTCTGTTTTGATATCTCTTCCTGTGTTTGAACGATCGAGAGCTGAAAAACACTAATCTGAGAACTGATACTGTAGTCCTACTGTGTTCCAAGGAATAACAGGAAAAGTTCTTAAAATTCCTTGTGTGTTCTAAGTATTCTTCAATGTAGTTTTTTCTTTTAACTTTTAATATGCATGTTTGTATGTTGTCTTTATGTCTTTATAAGTAAAGTTTTTGTTTATTAAAGTGTTTATTGAAAGGGCCAGCCACACTGGGTTTATGCAACACCTTTATGCTGTACACAGTTACTTTCCGAAAGCTATCAATGCCAGGTGTCAGACTATTAGACATTCAGAACGCCTAAATTTAACAAGCTGCTGGGTGAGCAACTGGTCACATCAGAAAAAATCCAAGCGCTTCCACCGGGATTCGAACCTTTGGCCTACCATTTCCAAGGCAGAAGCCTTAACCACTAGGCCATAGAAGAGGGTATATATATATATGAATATGTTCATTTTTATTGATCTTGTATAACCTTTTAGAATTGATATGCCATTACATCCTGATGTATTCTTTCACTTTTCTTTAAATAGCTGAACTTTTAGCAGACTGAAACAATCTTTAAATAGTCAAACTACAAGCATACTGAACCATTATTCTTTCACTATTCTTTAAATAGCTGAACGTTTAGCAGACTGAAACAATATTCTTTCACCATTCTTTTAATAACTGAACTTTTAGCAGACTGAAACAGTATTCTTTCTTTATTCTTTAAATAGCTGAACTACAAGCAGACTGGAAAAATATTCTTTCACTATTCTTTGAATAGCTGAACTTTTAGCAGACTGAAACAATATTCTTTCAATAGCAGAACTATAAACAGACTGGAACAATATTCTTACACTATTCTTTAAATAGCTGAACTACAAGCAGACTGGAAAAATATTCTTTCACTAGTCTTTGAATAGCTGAACTTTTAGCAGACTGAAACAATATTCTTTCAATAGCAGAACTATAAACAGACTGGAACAATATTCTTACACTATTCTTTAAATAGCTGAACTACAAGCAGACTGGAAAAATATTCTTTCACTATTCTTTGAATAGCTGATCTTTTAGCAGACTGAAACAATATTCTTTCAATAGCAGAACTATAAACAGACTGGAACAATATTCTTACACTATTCTTTAAATAGCCGAACTACAAGCAGACTGGAAAAATATTCTTTCACAATTCTTTTAAGCTAAACTTTAAGCAGACTGAAACAATATTCTTTAAATAGCCAAACTATAAGCAGACTGGAACAATACAGAAACAAACACGTGCTATGTACATGTATATAATTTATTTAAAGTTGCCATACTGCAGACATGTATATTATTCTACAGTTTATAATATATATAATTTTCACAGCTGGTTTATACTATGTACATAGTAAGGTTTAACATATAAAGAATGATTACTAAAGAACAGGCTGTCAGTTATAGATTATTATTATCTTATTGCATATATGGACAACTTGTACAAATGAAAACAATTTTTACATCAGGAAAAAAATTAATTTTAGTTGTTTTAACAAAGATTACAGATATATCACACACTTTAAGCCATCCCTATCGCCTCACATTTTAAACTTCTCTAAGAGAAACGATTATCTTTTTAACAAATTAAACACGATTTATTTATGTGTTTGTTTCATGTTATACGGCAAAACGGATTTCTTAACCAGTCCACTTTATAGAAAATACCTTCTTGATTTTTGGAAATCATTTCATAGAAAAAAACTTTACTCAAAACTGGCTGTTATCTCTTTCCACCTTTTATTACATTATATAATATTTACTTCTATTCTATTCAGCCGATACTATAGCTGGTTATTTAACTCAAGTTTTAATAAGATTTAATATATACTCATATGCCTTTCGACTACAATATTTCTACCCTCTAAAGGTAGGAAGACCTTTTGTGGTTAAGGGGTAAAAGTCTTGTTTTAAAAGAACTACAATGCAATAAATATATTTCTGTAGTGTAAGACAAAAATATAACTTTTCGATGGCATCAAAACGTACCTTCTTTCTTCCCTACATGTGGCAAAATCCCCAGAATAGAGACAGGGAAACTATATATCACTGCTTTAAAATATGTAAAGATCATGAATATGATTATCATTTCTGTATCTATAATAATAATGTGACTGGGATGTGGTCACCCCATTTATCCAGCCCAACCAGACAAGATCTTGCTGAAAAACATTTTATAAGGCTATTCAATCAACAGTATTAAATTGTACAAGAGATTGGTTACCTTGTAAAATAGCGCATTTCATGATTTTGAAATAAACTTGTCATGTCTAGGATAAAGAAAGGATGATAATATTCAACAAAGGGTTGATAGCATAATATATTCATGCACACCAGATAAGGATATCTGCATTTTAACTGGGGTTAGATATTTTTATCTCACCAGAGGGACGAGATATAACTCTTGCACTATGCTTTTAGACTCATTTATGACTTAAGTTTATAATATACGACGTAAATCATACAATTTAACATCTTAAAAGCAACCGTTGTAAAAAGTTTAATGACAAACTTAAGTTAAAATAATTATTCAATATGTTTGGTATGCATGGAAAAGAATCATACATATTTTTTTTTCCGATTCGGATAGAAAATTCCTTCCCTTGTGATAACTGTTTTCGTAAGAACTCGGCAGAGCCTCAGTTCCCTAAAAAAACAGCTATCCCTCAGGATGGAATTTTCTTTCCTAACTCCAACACATGTAAGATTCTAATACTCGCTACTAAACTTCTATCTTGAATGATTACCCAAACATCATAGGAATATTTCTTTCTCAATTCCAACAGTATCATATAATGTTTACAGTAACTCTTTTAAGCTGTTCTAATTGTTCATCATATACCATCAATCTACCACCAATTCTCCCTCCCCATTTTAAAGTAAGTATACCAAATCCACTACCTTCTAGTTACATTATAAACAATAAATGAAATGAATAAAAACAACTTTTGGTTCTGTTCCCATTTATGACCATATTTTGGTTATTTCCATGCAATACAAAATCCTTTCAAACAATTCATATACTACCATATACAGGGACACATGGTATTTTAGGAAAAAAAGTTACACAATGTTAATGCAGTCCATTAATAACATTTCTATTTTGCAAGGGAAATAACTCTGGGATAAAAATTATCATTTTGGACATTTGCAGTCATTTGTGACAAAAAGTCAAGTAAATGTCTTTTAGTATTATTTAGAGATTTCTCTACAAAAGTTTTCAAAACTAGTTTCACTGCAGCTTTTACTTGTATAAAAAGCCATTCACAATTTCTTAAATAAAACATTTCAGATAGTCAATAGAAATGTTCCATTTCGTTAACAGGTGTTGCAGTGATCTAGTGGTTAGCATGCTTGCTCCAAGACCCAGAGGTCCTCTGATCGATTCCTGGTTGGATATTGTCTAGGGGTTTTAAAATGCACTCCAACAGTGCCTTAGTCGGGCAAGGTACTGTAAAAGCATGCAAATCCTCCGCAGGGAATTTAAAGTGCCAAGTGCATGTATAGGACCTCAATGAACTTCTGTGTTAATCTCTGTGCACTCTGTGCCCACACCTAATCTTCATTAAAGTGTGTTGCAGTATCATTAGAGAGATAGTAAATATTTGTTTGTGTGTGAACATTAGTAGTGTCAATTTCAACATTGCATTCAGTGTGTCCCTGTAATACAGAAAATCCTTTTTTATACCCAACTCCCCTATCACACCAAACCAAACTCCCCAATCATACAAAAAAAGTACACACATCCACTTTATTCACCAAACTACAGCATCGCTACAATGTTAGCGCTAATAAGGGAGCACCAGATAAGTGTATTTTATAATGTCATTGAAAACTAGATTGGATTATAAAACCAAAGAATTCCCTTAAATTCTTGTCTCAGATATCAGGTTATAGCTCCTTGAAACATTTTAAAGATTTAAGACCAAAAGTTAAGAGAACAATAATGTTAATAATGTCAAGGAACACATTTCATGCGAATAATGCCGATACACTTGGCAAGAAACACACATTTTAATTGATCTGATGAGTTTGGTCAGTATCAGAATCTTATAATTAACTTTTATAATTCAAATGATTCTTAGGAAGTGTCCATTTTTATTTAATACTTATAATATTTAAAACGCTGTCCATATCTGTACAGTTATATAGGTCAATATTCAAGACGAAGCAATATACCATTTACTAGCAAAATTAATTAAGCTTGGAATTTGATCGATTGATTGATTATTTAGCGTCATTTTTATGCCATCGAGGGCTAAAAGACAATCAGTTAACCTAACCACCATTTCCTGGGATCCTTAACGGTTAACCAGTACTCGAGCACACCCCATCTCCGCAAGTAACCAGTAACTTCCCCACTTGAATCAGCGGTGACAGACGAATGATAATGAGACACAATGTCATATATCAATCTTCACAGAGACTGCTTTTGAATTTACCAAACATCTCGGGGAGACTGTATTTTTCATTCTTACTATCACAACTGACACAATTATCAAACTGAAATTCAATATAAACAAAGCACTAATGAATGATAGATATTTTAATTGACTGATAAATGTGCAATATACAAAGTAACATGTATATAATAATAGAACCAGGAATGGTAAATCAAGATAATGTGTATTAATTAATAGCACTTAGTTTACTGTATCCTATAAGTCACATGATCCTTCCTGGCTACATGAGACGGCACTGAATCATTAGGTGGAATAAATCTTTCCACCTTGTTATATACTGATCGCCTGCGAAAATGTGAGTTTTTGAATATTGTATATATTTCTTATCCCAGATCTGCTATCACTTTCATTTGTTCATAAATGTCGCCCACAATTAATGTTTTAAGTTCGTATTTTGTAGTGATGAAATTATAGGAATAAAAAAACAAAAAAAGGTACGACAGTTTTGTCGTGATTATCAATCTTGCACATCTAGATTTGATACAATACCCAAACTTGCGTTTTTAAAGGTGTTAAGTGTAGTTAAGTGAGCTATTCATTTAAATCAACAAAATTAATAAATTTTTGGATAAATTCTATTTCACACCTGTAATGTAAAAATGTGCGATTAAAAAAATTTAATGGATACTTAGAATGGTTTGACCTTTCGACCCTTTGCCAAAAATTTTGATAATATAAAGCCATTAAAGCGGAATATAAAATTATTTAAAAAAAAATAATTTTTTTGAATGTGGTTTAACG
The DNA here is from genome assembly GCA_029582155.1 of Panopea generosa. Classification (NCBI taxonomy): domain Eukaryota; kingdom Metazoa; phylum Mollusca; class Bivalvia; order Adapedonta; family Hiatellidae; genus Panopea; species Panopea generosa. The sequence goes on along the minus strand of CM055909.1, from coordinate 30,751,676 downwards.
CTAAACAAAAGTATAAACTTAATCTGTTTATCTTAATGGCATGTTAGATTTTGTTTGTTCTATTCAAACACTATTTTCTCAACATAAATATGATAAGTTTTTCCAGGTCTTGGAAATGACACTACATTGTATGTATCACACTATAATGAAATAATGAAATAATACAAATAGATACTGTGTAGATGTATAAATCAAGTTTCAAGTAATTCAGTTTATACTAATTCTTCTTAACTGGATACTGAATAAAGCTCAGAGATTATATAAATCATTTAGAGCTTTATTTCCTAGGCAGAACTAGTACTGAAAATTGTTTTTGAAAAGGTCATCTGGTCAAGCTTAAGATTGGACCAGCGACCTCTGTCGAGAAGAGAGAACACTCCAATCCCCGAACTGCACAACCACCCTACTTTAAATTTTTAATTGATTTAGAGTTTTATTATTTAGGAACATAAATAAAATAAAATTTTCATCATTTTCTAAAACATTGTATGAAACTCAGCAGCAATGTAAAAAGATATAGGAAAAGGGAGACAACAAGGTATAAATAATTACAAGGCAAAAAAAAAAAATCTCATACAAAAATAGCATATTTATATATATATATGTACTAAATTGTCATTACAGTACAATTTAACCTCAGTTTCAAATTTTGATCATTTATATACACATTACCCCTTTTAAACTGGTCAGTTTTTTTCTACATATAAGAAAGTGTTTTTTTTAAAAAATACAGAACCATTATTATATTTTATTGAAAAATTACCTCAGAAAATAATTATTAACATTTTCAACAAAATTGCAACAATGTATTTATATTGATGGAAACAGTATCTCAAATAATAATTTAACCAGTATAATCATCCCTATCAAACATGTCATAAAAAAAACTAACAAAATAAACACAAAAGAGATAATAAAGAAAGATTGTTTGAATACACATTTGAAAGAAGGCTAAAAACTTGTTTATAAACGTAGCACTAATTTCAGCCACCATAACATCAGGTTAATTGATTGAACTGATAATCAGACCAGGTTACCATGGTGTTTAAAAAAAGGTGGAAAAACTTGAAAATTGTTGGGAGAGGTTTTGCTACAAATTAAAGGTGTCATCACTGCATATTTGGTGATATATGGACAACTCTTCTATTCACTGTTGAATAATCAATTGATTGTCTATACCAGAGACTGTTCTTGTCAGGATAGTTAATAACAGTCTTGATGTAGGGAGTTGGTAGACTCGTACAAGTTCGGTTTTGAAGACAATTTTTATAATATCCTAAAGAAGGTCTAATCCTATGACATGGTACCGAAGACTGGGTTGTGACGACATATACTGGGGCCATGTTCATCGTAGTCCTTCTTCGTGTGACACACCTGGTAGAATTCAGGCTGAAATTGAATAAACATACAGGCTGAAGTAATATTTCTAATGTTTCCCTCAAGAATAGATTTCTACAGATACTGTAACACTAACTTTTACTACAGAATAACACTGCAACAGAGAATGAATGAATGGAGTTTTATGGCGTACCAACACATTATAGGTTATTCGACAGCAACAGGAAAAAAGATAACTGGTTCACTCTACATGTACAAAAAAAAAATTAACATACAGATTAAAATATACATCAACAAATGAATATGCAGAATGAACCTAGAACCTTGATACCTGCAGAGTTTCCGTAAATTCTATCGTATTACCCAAATTGTCACTTTCTACAACATGCATGAGCAACAGTGATCCTATTCTTGCCATCACTCATATGGCTTCCAGGGACCAAACAGGGGTGGGTAATTTAGCCACAATAATGAACATCACAAAAAATGAAAATATGAACATGACACCCATTCGGAGGATTCCTACCCCTCTGCAGAGATCAACAGAAATTCTATTCTTAGCCAGAACCACACAGGCTAGAAAAATGGTAACTACAACAGTCAACAACTGGAAACAACTATGGTCTTAGGATTAAGGCCTCAAGCACAAATAATTGTTGATTTTATTCTGAAAAAATATGACCAATGCTGTCGCTCGCCAAAAACGTAAAAAAATTAAAAGTTAGGCCCGTTTTTTCTTCTAGTTTGGTGAAATGAATTGGTGCCAACAAAATATGCCATTGTTTATAGTTTAATTTCCAATGTAAATATAGTAGGTTTTCATTGTTCTTAATATACATTAATCTGTTTATTGTTTGTATCTCAAGGTGTTGTGTTTTTATAACTAGGAGGAACATAAGTGTTAACTTGTACATATATTAGAGGCAGATAAAATTGCATTCTGTTTGTGCCAACCTTGAAAACTGAAATTCTACAAGACTCACTCTATTAAAGATAAATATAGATTTTTTTTATGTAAATGAATTTGAAAGCTTTAGCAAAGTGCATTTTATATTTGTAATTTTACTAATTTCAAATTAAAATTCTGTTACGAAAAATGAAAATCTAATCGACTGTTACCAGTTAAACATGACAGATTTTTTGCTTGTAGGAAGATGTTATTTATTCAAGGTTTCGACCGTTTATTTGGTATTGAAGGTGCATGCTTATCAATATTGTGAAACTTTATATCCACAATATAAATTGTATAAAAAGGCGTTTGGTAGTTTTATTTAGGATGATAAATCCTTTCATTCATATATAACTAACACAAACAAAAAACTATGCGCACAAGTTGACACTTGTCCGATTAAAAAGTGAAAATTTGGTCAAGATGATGCAATATATCAAGGACATTTTACAAATAAATAAAAGAAAGAAATTGGAAAATTTTGGAAAATATTATCTCAATATCTTGTAAAAAAATAACTTCAGATAAAGGATTTAAAACACAGATTTCTTCCTTTGTATCAAAAAATGTCAGGATGTTGAACTGTCTTTGGCAAATTTTTTTTGATTGCTGCTCTGTTTATGTTTCTTGCAATAAGGGGAAGTTTAAGGGTTCATGTGTAGAAAAGTTTTAAGAATTAACTGATATTTATTCTCTGAAGGAGTAGTCCTTTGATTTCTTTAGCCCATCCTCATGTTCCATAAGAAAACAAATGACATACAAATGACATTATCTAAAATTACTGAACAACCTGAGTATCAAGTATTAAAAGTCAGGTTAGATAAAACTTATTTATTTTACTTTTAACTATTTACGATCGTGTAACAAGTTATTACATTTTATATAAATCATGCTCAAAATCTTTCTTGGTACAACCAGTAATAAGCATTTCAACTTATTTACATCACGCTTACAGTCTTCCTGGGTAGAACCAGTAAGAAGCATATGTGGATAAATTATCCTGCTCAAGGACACCACATAGCTGTGGGAGAGGATTGAGCCCACGACCCCCAAATCAAGCACTCCACACAGTCAGAGACATCTTCTATAAATAGTAACGAGTACTTACAGTTGAAGCTAACATTGATCCCCCAAACCACACTGCGTATCTCTGCATATGATGGGTGATGACCTGGACGTCAATAGGTTTCGGCTGTACGTGTACGAAAAAAAGTTTTGTTAGTGTTAACTTTGTTTACTATATAAAATTCAAGGTTTGCTTAACTTGTTTATAGTATTAAAATAGGCATTGCATATATAAAGACATAAAGTTAAATGTCAGGGTGCATTGTTAAGAGCACGTTTGCTTAATGCCACATTAAGATAAATTTTCGTATCATGATATTTTGGGATTAAATATATACCAGGTAACAGTTACAGGCAACCATGGCAAAATGACATTTTACTTCCATAAATTTGAAACAGATAAAAAATATGAAAAATGTTCAGTTTTTAAATCTCCTGTGTTGCATTTTTATCTCTTCAGTGTATTTTGGCGTCTTACATGCATCAATTGACATTTTTAATCTTGATATAAATGACTGTCCAAAGTTGTAAACAGATTTCTGGTTGGTCCAGTGTTTAAACATAGGTTCTCACCTTGATTCTGCCTTGACTCAATTCCTCACTAACTTTCAGTCTAGCGTCTACTACACGCTTCACATCTCTCCCGAGTTTCCTGCCAAAGTCTTTAAACATCGTTGATCCACCAGATAATACTATGTTCTGTAAAAAAAGTGTTCAGTTAAGCTCAGTTTAGAACTATTCTGTGTTAACAAACACTGGTGCTGCATAATCAACTTTCAAAATCCATCATTGAAATAAATTAGATGATGAAAACAAGTGATCACAAAATAAAACCAAAATGTGATCATCAAGTCTCGAAATAAATTTAAGCCACCAGCTCTAAGAGGTGTTTTCTGTTCCATGCAAACATGTTGTTCAATTTACTTCTGTTAATAAATGTTTGAAACTAATTAAACATTTAAGTGATCGCAGCCCTGATATTGCTATTTTTGTCAATCTTTAATTTGGACAAAAATGCGAGAAAGTAAAAATGTTGGCTTATGAGAGTTGCATCACAGAAGCAAATGGAAGCCACAATCTCCACACAACGAGACCATCTTAAAGGGAAAAGAAAGTCATCTGTGAAACAGCCAGTGACTCAAGTCTGAGACCTGCAAAGTTAACTGTCTGATCAGTACACTTACCTTGTACAATCCTCTTCGTACATCAATAGGACTCAACTGAATGCACTCATCTACCACTTCTGATATCGGCGTTGTGAAGTCAGGGTTTGAAAACTAGAAATAGAAACAAGTAAACAACATATTACTAGCCCCTCACTCCGAGGCAAAGGGTTCAAGCTCAGCTTGGTACTATGATGCCATATGTAAAAGTTTGCCACATGCGAATGGTCAATAGTTTCATTCAGATGTATGTTTATGATGTGCTTTATTTATTGACAAGAGCACCGCAAGCGGGTGTAAACACTAATTTTTTACCAAATCTTTTAAGAAGGTCAAATTCAGTGATGTTTATTTTTTTAAACATGATGGTGACAAGACAAAAGGTTAACAGACGGACACGGAGCAATCCGAATAGCTCACCTTCAGATTTCTCAAGTGAGTAAATAAGTGTACACCATCATAATTTTACAAACAAGCAAAAGCAGCCAAATAATCTTTCTTTATCCACAGTTCTTTGCTAATCAATAAAATAAATCTTACCTCTGGATGGAAGAAAATTTCTGGTCCTAAAAATCGTTCGTAGCCTACGTCCACCTCAAACTTTTGTTTTGATATTGAATTGATACTTTCAAACTTCTTCAACCACTTGGAAGGGTCTTTATCATATTTGTCGAATTCTTTTGCAATATCTGGACAAACGTAGCTAAATCTTTCCTGAAATTTGAAGGTTAACAGTCGTACAGGTTTGATTGGATTTTTGCCTTTGATTTTTTACTCTACACAGTACTACTCTAATATATATGTGGAGCGCGTGGACAAGTGGTAGAGCACCGAACCCCATAATTGGATGGTCATGGGTTTGATCCTTTGCCACAGCTATGTATGGTGTCCTCGAGCAAGACACCTTTTCCTCATGTTTAGTATTGGTTCTACCCAGCAAGACTTTAAGCATAATTTGTCTAAGTTATAAGAACTTGTTTCACAATGGGAGTAAAATAAATAAGTTTAATCTGAACACGAAGAGAAACTATCAGATAATCCAAAGTCAAGAACTTGCAGCCAAGTTCTGTGGGTTTTCAGACATTTGGGGCCACATCTGTTGACATATGATAAAGTGGTTACTTTATCAGCTTCATGTAAACTTCTTTTGAAGGAGATTGAAACAAAATATCCACTGGTTCTCATTGAATTATGGTTGGAACAGTTAATCAGTGACATTTTTGTTTTTGACGACTAAAATCATTATTTCTAGAAATGTAATTTGTATATAAATATACATAAAAGCAATGAAACTGATAGGCATCCTGATGTCCTTTAAAAAGAAGCTTAAACCTTTTTTTTGGTAGTGAGTTGCACATGACATTGTTTTTTTAAATAGATTATTTTTTTAAATACAGTCTAACCTGTATCAAGCAGCCATCCAAGGGAAATGGCCAAACAGGCTGCTTAACACAGGTGGCTGCTTAATAGAGGGTGCATATTTATACAGAAAAAGCTGAAGTCATTATGTTTATTGTGACAGTTGATTGATTGAATATTTAGCGTCATTTTTATGCCATCAAGGACGGGGGATTCAAACTCACGACCCCTGGATTGATAGTCAGATGCGTAACCAACTGAGCTAATCGGGCCCGGCTTTATTGTGACAGACAAACAGTGATCACACATGCATGGTACATGTAACATGCCCATGCCTGCAAATTGTTTGGAAATATGTACTGGGAGTAAATGAGAAAAATCCACAGGAAGAAAATATTTGAACTGACAGTATTTTATAATATAGAAGTTCATATAAATAAATAATTAATATTATCTATTTAAACAAAAGGGCCAAGATGGCCCTATATCGCTCACCTGAGTGACCTTGAGTCACCCAACTTATGAAGTTGTATAATACATGTACACTCAAAATTCCAGAAAAACAAGATGGGCGAGTAGTAATATTGATTTTAAGATCTTACTAATTAAACTTGCCCAGCCAGCTGGCGGCCATGTTTTTTGACGAATCAAATGGCTTGAACAAACTTGGTAGAGGGTCACCCAAGGAACATTTCTGTGAAGTTATATCAAAATTGACCCAGTGGTTTCTGACAAGAAGATTTTTTAATTTTTTACTTTAGTTTATTTAGTAAACTAACCCCACCCCCTGGCTGCCATGTTTTTTGACAAATCACTACGGTTTGAACAAACTTGGTGAAGGGTCCTCCAAGGAACATTTCTGTGAAATTATTTTAACATTGAGCCAGTAGTTTCTGACAAGAAGATTTTTACTAATTGAACTTGCCCCTCCCCCTGGCGGCCATGTTTTTTGACGAATCAAGATGGCTTGAACAAACTTGGTAGAGGGTCACCCAAGAAATATTTCTGTGAAGTTATATCAAAATTGGCCCAGTGGTTTCAGAGGAGAAATTGCTAGACGCTAAAAGTTAACTACGGACGACAGACACCAGGTGATCACAAAAGCTCACCTGTGAGCCTTTGGCTCAGGTGAGCTAAAAATCATTATGTTTCAATTAAGCATAAAATAAATCCGTATGAGTTTTTATTTAGCAGACACCATAAAATCCAGTAAAATTGTGTAGTTTGTATTCTTCCATTATCTCGCGGTTACATTTGGACACATTCTGATTCTGTGTTTTATCGATATCTTTTCCAAAAGTTCAGACATTTAACCACTCTTACACGTTCATCCAAAGACAAAACCTTTTTTTGTGTATGATATGCATCGAGTCAATCACAAATAAGAAAAATTATGATATGAAAAAATAATGTTTTTCCATTGCATTCAAACCCACTTTTATAGCCAATAAAATTTAATTTAATTATAATTTAAGCAAACTGACCAATTGCAATTATCTTTTCGATCTTACCCAGTTTGATAATTGTGCATAAACACCTCAGTGAAATTTGCTTCCAATGTGTTTACAAGCGTCATAAACCTAAATAAAACTACCATAAACACACGCGCTTAAACAGTCATGTACCCAGCCTAGGTAACAGTTTCCCTAACAAATTAATGTCGTGAATCTCACTATTCTATTTGCTTATTAGACCGTATATACGCACGCTTGTTCTGGGTAAAGTGGTGTGTTTTCGAAACAGAAGTGATCGAAGGATTATACAATATGATTGGAATAGCAGCCAGCCAAAAGGTGTGACCTCTAAGTGATAAGGGTTGGCCACTACATCTGACCGCTTACACTTGACCACTTACAGGGTATCGATTGGGATGAAATAATCTGGCGGCTGGCCACTTTAAAGACCATTTAATACATGTACTTTATATTGGCAATTTACACCAGGGGATTTTGAAGTGGCTGCTTAACACAGGTGACCGCTTATAAAGAGGTATCCACAAGGACAGGTTAGACTGTAAACTCCTTTAATAGTGAAAAATGAATCTAACAAATCCCTTTGAAGGAGACAAAATAATTACAACATACATTGTCAGCATGCACACATACCTTTATTGCTTTAGCAGTTTCTAGTGACTGTTCAGGAGGAATACCCACTTCTCTCTCCCTCAGCAATTGTTGTATGAAGTATGTGATATCTCGACCCGCAATTGGGATATGTTTGATACAACTTCCTATCACATAACCTTCCGCCTGAACAAAAATAAGACAACCATATTACATGCAAGTAAGTGTTATCTAACAGTGACAAAGTATGATTGTGTTATTTGAACTCAGTGCTGAAAAATTCCATTCGCCCACTCACCATGACGGACGAACATTTTGTCAGGACGAGTAAGATTTAAGAAACTGACCTTAATATTTCTTTGATTTTAAGCATTCAATAAAAAAATATTGGAAAGGGAGGACGAGTAGCTTTTATAAGAAATTTCAAGCCCTGAAATTAGAAGGTTAATTGCAAGATATACATGAATGGTAGATATAAAGCGTTTATTTCAAATTGTGAACAAAACATGCAATGTACTTGTGCTGATTAAGTTCACTCTCAAAGAACTAGCTTGTATATTCCAAGCGATATTTTGATAGAGACTGGTTTTGTTACTGTACCTGTTGAGGTAAATATATTCAGATGTTTCACTATTATGATATTTTAAATGGTTACCTCTTAACAGGCTGCATAGCGTGTGTTCATTTAATGGACACTTTATGATGCAATGAAAGTGTTAAACCTAAAAAGAGGAAACTAAAGGAATCTTAGTGAAACCCTATTTTACTTTATAATAGGGTAACCACTTTACGTCTCGCATTAAGACAATCAAGGGAAACCCTTTTGTTCAAACTTAATAAAACTACAACTCTAATTATGTTAACTACTGTGTACTTACAACTGGAATGACATGGGTTACTCCGTCTCCGGAGTCTATCACAGTTCCTGTTAGTGTTCTCTCCCCTACTTGCCGTGATGTCCAAGATGCAGCTAAAGCTAACACGGCCTGAAAAAATAATCATGATTATTCAAAACAATTCAAAAGTTATCATAGAAAGTAACTGCAGACGATTGAAGTTTTTTGATGTTTCATAATATGTGTGCATCGTTAAAAATAGTTTTGCATACCAATACCAGAAAACCATTTGTTTAAGGAATGACTTTCCTGATGACTCCTGCTATAAATTGTAGTATTTCTTTTTATGACATTCCTAACAATGAAATATCTATACACCTGGAATAAAGAATTCACTACATCCTTAGTTAATATTTATATCTACAAGGAGTTTAATTTTCCATTATTAAACTACATTTTAGATTCATACCTGAGCAGCCAGGCCCGATTAGCTCAGTCGTTAACACGTCCGACTGTCAATCCAGGGGCTGTGAGTTCGAATTCCCGCTCAGGCCACAATTTATGTGATGTTTGATATACAACATTGCGTCTCATTATCATTCGTCTCTCACCGCTGATTCAAGTGGGAAAGTTATCAGTTACTTGCGGATATTGGGTGTGTTTGTTGCTGGTTAACATTCCAAGAAGTAGTGGTTAGGTTAATTGATCATCTGTTAGCCCTCAGTGGCATAAAAATGACGCTAAATATTCAATCAATCAATCAATCAATCAATCCATACCTGAGCAATCTGATGTCATCAGTATCAATATTTGTATTTATAAATTAACATCATTATAAAGATGTATATGAACTGTGGCGAATGGTTCAGTATATATTTGAGCATTTATAAGGGGTATATGATTGTAATGTAATAAAAAGTTTATTTAACTGTTGGTTTTTGTTACTGTAAAATAATAGCTGTGTTATTTGCAACTGGAGGCACTTATGACTAACGTTACTTAGACACCCCATTCGCGAATTACTTGTAAATTATTTTGTACCAATAAGAAAAACAACAGTTGAAACTTACAATAATTATTCCTATACTAAAATATTCTTCATACTTTCAAATTAACATCAAAATGAATATGCAGAATGAACCTAGATCCTTGAGTTTCAGCAAAATATATCATATTACTAAAATTATCACTTCTTACAACATGCAGGAGTCACAGTGATCTTATTCTTGCCATCAATTATATGGCCCCTTGGAACCACACAGGGGTTGGGGTAAGTTAACCACAATAATGAACATGACAAAAAAAGACTAAATGACTATGACACCCATTCAGAGGATTCCTACCTCTCTTCTGACCAACAGTGATTCTATTCTTACCCAGAACCACACGGCTTTTCTCTGATGAGAAACTGTATACAGATATAATCTGTATTTAATTCATGTATTAATCTCTTATATCAATCTCATAAAAGAAACGAAGACAAAAATGATGATGTACCTGTACTGCGATGTAAAGACCTGGGACATTGAAAGACTCAAACATAATTTCTGCCGTGTATTCTCTGTTCTCTGGCGTGTTCAGTGGAGGTTCAGTCTGTAAACAAAACAAAGATGCATATAGCTATGAAATATCAGTTGACTAAATGACAAGTTGCACTTACACATAGGGAGACGATGATTGTTTTAATATTTTGTTATTTAAAAAAAAAATAATATGAAAATTAGCGGGGGGTGGGGGAGGGGGGGGGGGGGGGGGGCAGGGATGATTACCAAGCAATTAATTTATCATGGCCTTATCAACAGTTGGAACACTGTTTATATTCTGAATTTGAACACAATACTCAACAACTCTGTGTTCAATGCACTACTGAACACCTATTAATATGTATCTGTGTATCACATATACATTACATTGACAGTTGTCATCAGTCTGAATATGACCGGCATGTTGAGGACTGTCAATGAACATCAAAATGTCATTAATTGATGAGACAACAACTACTACTAATACTAATGGTCTCAATAATATCACACCATGGGGGTCAGTTTACACTTCACACTGGTTATTAGCACACTGGGACTACTTACACACTGGTCATTCAACTATATATATTTATTATATAACTTATGATGAAATTTGCTTATTTGTTTTTAAAGAGACACCGCCTATATCACTGATATATTTTGGATCATTGCAATAATGCTGCAGATTTATATCCAGCATCTTTTATTATAGCTATTCTGTATAATAACTTAAATTGTACTTTGTCTCTGTAGTGTAAAATTGTTTAATTTCAATGACCAAATATTAATTAGCGTCCCGCGATAAATCACTCATTGGTCAGTATCGGGTAATGCTAAAACAATGACGATAAAAACCCGAAAATGTCGACCTGTGTTTTGACGAATTTCTCATAATTAAGATAAACTACAAGGACGGAATCAACCATTATCTTCAAATGGGACCTTCCTCTTTGTGATTCAATAAACTTTTCATCATTTATTGAACAGAAAGTTATAGGCGATACATCTTTAACAAACAAGAACCCCCACCCCATAGACATTGCCTGTGGATATGGGAACTGGAACTTCACATCATGAAGTCACAGATGAAAACAAATATATTGTAATCAGGCCATTACATTAATTTTTTCATATGTCAAGTCAGACAAGTATTTCTAAAATCTGCTTGTCCTGACCAAAAACAACATGTCCTTACTTTAATCTAGAATTATGGTACTAGCCCTATGAATATAAAATTAAGAAGAACTAAAAAAACTTAAGTTGTAAAACAGGGAATGTGCAAAAAAGAGATGCCGTGTTTAATTTCTGATTTTTCACTTGTCCAGTTGGGCTAGCAGCTTTATATTTTACTTGTCCGTATCTACACTTCAGTTGTCCGAGATAGCCGGGCGAGCGTTAATGTAAAGCCCTGGTAATGTGGAGAAAAAAATGTGGTCGGGGAAATGTGAAATACAATCAGGCGATGGTTAAAATATAAGTGAAGAAGCAGATATGCAGGATGGATATTTTGCAAGGTGGGTGGGGAGAGGGGGAGGGGGGGGGGGGGGGGGGGGGGAGGGGGGGTGTAGGGGATGGAATGGTGGAACATAAGAAGCCAAACAGAGCTAGTCATTTGAAGGTTACTCCACCTCAATATAGAATGCGGTGTCCTGTGAAATTTCTTGATCTGAGATAGTTTTTCACAAAATTTAAAATCGACTACTGACCAAGGTGTCGGCATTACCTTTCAATTGATTCATTAACCTCCCAATCACGGGAAGTCTGTGTAGTATGTATAATGCAATCAATCGTAATGAAACATTTAATAAAGTGTGTCACGACCATTTCTCAGATCAAGACAACTAGAAAAAGATCGCAGTGTATAGTAAGGCTTTATGCAAGTAAGCAAAACAATGAAATCGTAAAGGGTTTTCTCAGCATCTATTTCAACAAAGCTAGAATAAATTCCCCACTTAAAATGGTTTATTTTGTACATAAATTGAGAAAAAATACAAAAAAACACCTGCCTGTTGCCTACCGGATGTTAACAAATTTGAGAAACCCAGTCTAAAAGTCGGCGCCTTCAAAAGTTGGATCCTTAAAAAACCGGTGCATCAGTTAAAGCGGTCCCGTTTATTAGGGATGTTTAAGACTGTTTTCATGTTATAAAATTTATATTTATTTGGAAATACACTGAGACCTAATGAAAATTACAGAATCAAAGATTAAAAATGCAAACTTCTCAATTGTATTATTGTATTTGAAATATGACAAGTTGTCCATTTATAAACACTCTTTTACTATATTTTTATGGCAATAATATTCTAATATAGGATAGAAACATACATTTGAAATGCACATTAATGGATAGTTGGATACCCCCGGTTTATCAGCATCTTATTTCAACAAATAAAACACCCACTTAAAACGTTTAAAATTTTAACATAGATTAAAGCGTTTTTGTTCATTGGAAATACCCGGATGTGGTGACGGTCAAAATTTGGTTACTGTGGTCTTGTTTATGCAGGATATTTATGGGACAGGAGAAAAGAATTTTTAAGAATAATCTATCTGTGTTTACTTTTATAAAATTGGTATTCATTTGGAAATACAAAAATACTATATGAAAAATATAATTTACTTCTACAGTGTATATTGAATCAAACATTAAAACATATAAATTGTAACTTTCAAATATGACTAGTCATCAAGGACTTGTATATAATAGGATAGGAAACTTGCATCTCCAGATTAAATGTTGATGAAATAGCACACAAAGGATTAATAATTTGGCTAGATATTGAAGCTTGAAGGAAAATGTATCATAGTTAACATGTTGTTATGTTAGCTGCAGTATAGATATTTTGAAATCAAAAGTGTTTAAGCAATTTTAAACACAAATTTCTGGGAATGGTATTGTTTCGATGAGAATATCTCTATGCAATGCAAGAATTTTGAATGGAAGTTAGATCATTGTAAACGTGATATTGCCATATTTTGTGAAAATACACAAGCGTTCACAAAATCTCAATCAGTTGCCTTTCCTTCTCTATATAATTCCTTGCTAGTCATCGATTAAAAAAACTTCTTTGTATTCATTTTATTGCAGCAATATTCTAAATAGAAACACATACTTAAAAATACATCATTCATGAATGTCAAGCTTAAAAAAAAAATCAACACAGGAAGGTACACCCCTCCTGTACCCACCCCTCCTATTTTTAGCAACATGCCTTCAAAAATTCCTGGGGGAAACCCTGATGAATATTGAGACAGTGTCTTAGACCAAACAGCCATGGAGGTCACTTCCAACTTGAAGAAAGAATATAAGTATCTTTTATGGGTTTGAGGTTCCCGAGGGATAACTGTTTTGGTGGTAACGCTAAAGAATAAATATATGAAGTGTTCTTACCAGTAAAAAATAATGATCTTCTGGTTCAGATCGGAGGTATTTAAAGATGGCTTGTTCCCAGAACCTCTCCATCAGATCCCAGTCATCAACAATACCATGTCGTATAGGCCACTGAAATATTCACAAAATATAACATGTATAAGTGACAAGGAACACGATGTCGTATTGGCCACTGAAATATTCACAAAATATAACATGTATAAGTGACAAGGAACACCATGTCGTATAGGCCACTGAAATATTCACAAAGTATAGCATGTATAAGTGACAAGGAACACCATGTCGTATAGGCCACTGAAATATTCACAAAATATAACATGTATAAGTGACAAGGAACACCATGTCGTATAGGCCACTGAAATATTCACAAAATATAGCATGTATAAGTGACAAGGAACACCATGTCGTATAGGCCACTGAAATATTCACAAAATATAGCATGTTTAAGTGACAAGGAACACCATGTCGTATAGGCCACTGAAACATTCACAAAATATAGCATGTATAAGTGACAAGGAACACCATGTCGTATAGGCCACTGAAACATTCACAAAATATAGCATGTATAAGTGACAAGGAACACCATGTCGTATAGGCCACTGAAACATTCACAAAATATAGCATGTATAAGTGACAAGGAACACCATGTCGTATAGGCCACTGAAACATTCACAATATATAGCATGTATAAGTGACAAGGAACACCATGTCGTATAGGCCACTGAAATATTCACAAAATATAACATGTATAAGTGACAAGGAACACCATGTCGTATAGGCCACTGAAACATTCACAAAATATAGCATGTATAAGTGACAAGGAACACCATGCCGTATAGGCCACTGAAACATTCACAAAATATAGCATGTATAAGTGACAAGGAACACCATGTCGTATAGGCCACTGAAATATTCACAAAATATAACATGTATAAGTGACAAGGAACACCATGTCATATAGGCCACTGAAACATTCACAAAATATAGCATGTATAAGCGACAAGGAACACCATGTCGTATAGGCCACTGAAACATTCACAAAATATAGCATGTATAAGTGACAAGGAACACCATGTTGTATAGGCCACTGAAATATTCACAAAATATAACATGTATAAGTGACAAGGAACACCATGTCATATAGGCCACTGAAACATTCACAAAATATAGCATGTGTAAGTGACAAGGAACACCATGTTGTATTGGCCACCGAAACATTCACAAAATATAGCATGTATAAGTGACAAGGAACACCATGTCATATAGGCCACTGAAACATTCACAAAATATAGCATGTGTAAGTGACAAGGAACACCATGTTGTATAGGCCACCAAAACATTCACAAAATATAGCATGTGAAAGTGACAAGGAACACAATCTCGTATAGGCCTCTGAAACATTCACAAAATATAGCATGTGTAAGTGACAAGAAACACCATGTCGTATAGGCCACTGAAACATTCACAAAGTACATTACTGTAAATACAGATGCATAAGTGACAAGGAATTCCATGATGTATAGCCACAGATGGTATAGGAGTTCTCAGGACAAGATTTTTAATTCTGAAAATACTAAGGGCCTTAACTCAGTCAAAATTCATCAAATCAAAATATAGAAGGATATGCACAACTAGACCTCAAGTAATCCTTCCTAGCAAGTATCTACTATATCTGACTAAAGGTGACAGAAAGCTTAGAAGGGGAGACATAAAAATATCTATGCAACCATGAATCAATATTAACTAAATTATTGATATATGCATTTTTAATCTGATGAAAATTGATGATGACAAAACATTTACTCAGAGTTCAATGACAATATCCATATATCTCCCCCTTACAGCACCTACAGTATCTCACCTTCACTGAGTATGAAGTTGCGTTCAGCGCCTCGTCTCCAACAAAAAAGTCAAGATCTTCCACTCCTTTTCCAAGTCTTTTCACATTTTTGTCACCGACAGAGGCAGATTCCTTTACCGCTATTGCTGATGGAATGATGAACTGGGGCTCTGTGTTCCCAGCATAACCCATCTTTGTGTAACTGAAAAAAAAGTAGGAAATATAAAAACATCTATCATGTTCAAATATTGTATTACTATACATTGTACTTAGTATATGTGTTAAATGGCCGTAGAATTTTGCCAAAACTGTTTAGAAGTAGTTGGCGTTCAGGATCATACATGATGCTAAAGCCCAGCAAAAATAAGTTGTTACCCAAATATAAAACCATGACCATACTCACATGCATGGATAATAGGACCAAGCGTCATAAAACTGAAAGTTACATATTAAATTTCGAGTGTTCCCTCATGTTAAGTTTTAAGCTGGGATTGGGTAATTAAAAGAGAGGGTTAACTGAGATTTTACGCAGGACTAGTATACAAAGTTTTACCAGGCTATTTAAACAGAAAATTTGAGGAGTCTAGCAGACTTGGGGATGATTTTATAGTCGACAGAAACATTTGAAAATCCTCATGGCAGAGAATTAGTCAGACCTTGCATCTTGTGCCATTTCTAGAAGTGTAATTCTAAAATGCTACAATTCAAACAGTGTTTAGAAGTTTTGAAATAAAATGAAATCCATTTTACCCACCTAATCTGCATCTATTAGGTTTCAGAGCTTTATAATATCACATGAACAGTGACAAGAGGGGAAATCAACAGTGAGACAATGGCCCATCCTTCAACAATATTATGTGACAGTTTGAAATTCCTCTGTCACAATAAACTTAGGGGAAACATGAAAATTAAAAAAACATAAAACTACTCAAAAACAGTTATTATATATTATTATGCCATTTTCAACCAGAATTAGATAGTTCGAAAATCATGATGGTCTGAAAAAAATCAAGATCCTGTGGATTTCGAACCATTTCAAAATCACTTCTTGCATTTGTGCATTTAGCGTATTTGCAATTAAGACACTTGCATTTACTGTATATCAAAACTCTGTTAAGCAACAGTTTAACCGACTTCTCACAATGTTCATATGAAAATGTAACATACATAAACAACTGTACAAAATTGCCAGGACACAGGGCCCTTCAGTAGAATTTTCTATGTGACATTTTGAGATTAAACGGGACTATGGCACATGGCCCATGGGTTTCTCAGTCACTGCATGAAGAACTATTGTTATTAGAAATATTTTAAAAAAAAGTTGACATCAAGGTGGATTGAATATAATTACTCATCAAATGCCATTGAGCCAGAAATTCAGGCTAAACTCGGGATGTTCCCTCTCACAAATCTAAATAATAATTGCTATTATTATTACACCTCATCTTCAACATATAACAATACTGACTAGCCAAATGCATATAATATCATTAAAGATAGTTTTGCTAACAATGGTTACATTAACAGGCCAGAATGAATAAGGAAACACCCTCTATCCACAATGCACATTTAAACAGGAAGTGGATATCAAACACAGCAAAGAAAGAAAACAGGATTAAATGACTTTTCTATTACTCAGCCATTGTTTTAAATGATTTCATCAAAAACATACCCTGTTCCATTATCAATAATCACTGCATGTTTCATGCCAAATGCCATGATGTTGCGAGAAAGTTATCTGAATGTAATACAGAATCTGTCCAATTCATGCACCAACAATCAAGATGTCTTCCAAAAACTGTACTTCAGAAGTAAGCGATACTTATAAACTTCCTGTGTATAGCGTATAGTCCCTAATAAGAGCACACTGCTTGTTTCATATATATATATTAAGAACATTACAAAATTATGTCAAATGCATAGAAAACGATTTGCGGAGTAAATTACACCACCAGACATTCATTATAGGATTTAATCCTGAAAATACATAAAAGTCCACACACAAAGAGGACTGCTGTTTTTTTCTTTATAATAGATTTTGTGCATTAAAGGGAAGATCTAGCTACATGCAGATAATGAGGTTCCTTATCATATGAAGAGGAAACAATGAAACAGGATTTTGGTGCTTGAAGAATTATTGAAGATATTGTTTACTGTATGTATTCTCTGAAATATGGTCAAATAAACACACTAAACAATGATATTGCTAAAGATATACAAATAATAAACTGCAGATAAACCCATGAAGAAAAATTAGACACAGATCTACACGGTCACTGTAATCTCGTAACGACAACATATTGCAAGAGATACTAAATGCTCTTAAATTTCATGAAATAAATAATGTACTATGAATAATACGGTAAAGTTAACACGAGAGGTGCAGCTGATGTAGTCCAGATTGCACGCCACCAACTTAACTTCCGCAAATGTTTGTTTATTTTTGATGGGAGGGGTAAAAATTGACAAGTTTTTGGATATTATTCTATACTTGTTGCTCGTCAAGCGATGATCACATACCCTGTTCCATTATCAATGACAACAGCCGGCAATCGCCCAGCCATCTTTTTATAGGTTTAAGGCGCAAATAAGTAGAAACTTCCTGAGTTTTCAACCAGGAAATGAATCATTCATGTGCAAACTCCAAGATGGCGCATGGGCGGGTGATGGACTGGCTCCCAAAAAAATACTTTTTATTCCCTGCCACTTGGACGCTTATAAATGTTCCTAATTATAGTTAAGCGGCTATCAGATCATGACTGAATGAATGAGTTGTCTACTTTCATTTTGTTAAATAAATAGTATGTATATCAGTATTTCATTAATTTTTTTTTGGCAAAAAATAATGTGTCAGTTAAACTTGAAATATTTTAAATGTGATTGTTTCTTCACACAGCGAGTATCGTGATATGGTGATAGATGGCTCCAAAGCAATGGGTTTTCGCGTATCTGTTCCTTAGGTCATATTTATTGATAAATGTAAATTTTTTATGTCCAACACAATTAATTTAAAAGCTAACCTAGAACTGTCATCCAAGGACTTCATCATCAGATTGATTAGGTGACCAGCCTTCAGGTGGTTAACACAATTCTGAGTTAGCAATGTTAATTAGCACCCAGATTAGCCGGATTAAATAAGAAGTGAATGTGCAACAAGTTGTATGTACTAACCCCCCCTACCCCTCCATTGTTGAGTGATGGCTTATGTGCCCTCATCATATGTATATCGCTTCTTTAACCCCGCTCTTAAATCAGGAGGTATCCCATTTCAGGATGGTCCGGTTAGGCAACATGGGTCAGTCTGCCTGCCGATGTTGAAGAAGCCCCTGACTTGGTATCCTTCAAACAGGGGCTGTCACCACTCTCATTCTAATCTGTAGGTGTCCAGCAACAAGACAGTAGTCACTAGTGATTTCTATTGCTGTGCCTTTGACCCACCTACCATAACCAGAGGTCTGATACAATAGGTACAATACTTTGACATGTGGGATACGCTTCATTCTAATTTCTACCTTTTAACTGTCCAATGTGGTGTGATACCTTACTGTAGTGATGGAACTAGGTCGTCAATGCTCCATTAAACTTGCCTTTAAAAATATAAGAGTTTTTTTTTTGTCTTTCCAGTCCAATGTAATCATTCTCACATCATGACCCCCACACCACAACCAGCCGTTAAGAAATTGTCCAGAGGCAGTCCAAAGAAAGGCAGCACAATTAGCGCATGGGAATTATACACGACCTCAAGCAGCATCAGGAGCATGACAGACAAGCTACAGATTTCCCGCTCTTATATGGCACCACAATAGTACCCTTTGACTGCCCTTCCCAGGTGTTGTTCTCCCTCATTTCCTCTCGTCCTCTTTACTCATTGTGAGAGTGTGACACTTTCTTGATTGCCCAATCTGGATAGTAAAATTTCTTTAGAGTACTGTTTATACATGTTTTATTGCCTTTTACAACTCTGGCTTTCTGATGTAACATTTTTACTACACCAAGAGTGGGGACTTTAAACAATCTTCTAACAGTCTCGTCACATGCTCAGGTCGCAGTGTGGTCGGCTACAAAAGGTCTGGAGCAGACATTAATTTCCCATGGATCATCGTAAGCGCTTTGTCTACTGGTGAATGTTTTAGGTCAGTTATCTGTATGTACATGTTTTTATGTTAGTAATTGAATTGTATTGCTTTATTGTGTTTTAGGTTAGTTACCACCATTGTTTTTTCCATGGAAGTGGTACATTATAATGTTTGACCTTATTGTTGTGTAACAATATTTTCTAAGAAAGATCAATCTTATATTATATCAAAGTACTATCCTGGACTCTAATATTTCCCAAAAAATGGGGTCAAAGGCATCAATTCTTACCACTTTTTACATTATGAAGTTGGTGACCTCCACTTTCAGCATGAATAAATATGAATTTTACTAACTTCACTTTCAGCACAGTTTCTGTAATAAAGTGAATCAAATATGAACATCCCTATCTAGACAAAATTACATGTTTACTACATTGTTCAATTGATTTTTGAGCAAATTTTGTAAATATATGGGTCTTGCTTGAGTTAATGTCCGGTTAATACAACTGCAGACCCTATAATCTGTGTTTTGTTAATTACCTTAAGTATAATTATAAAGTAAAGGTCAGCTTCAATATTTGTAAATGATGGCAAGACTTACATAAAACATACAGCAGTGGCATAATGAAGCTTTGCAAAAATGGGCTTACTGTATCTCAAATGAGCTACAAGAGATATTTTTGCCTTGATATTTGATATATACTGAACCAAAAAAGAAGCTTTATTAAAGTACATGCAAAATTTTCAAGGTTACCTATGAAATGTGTATACATATTCACATGTGGTAGTTCATAAAAATCGTTCTAATTTGCAAAATCGGTCAGTTAATCCATAGATAAAATTTAGGTCAGTTTATTCAGCTCACAAAGTCTGATTTCCACGTGCACTGGCAGGATAGGTATATCTGGTCCTCGTGTTGGATATTTGTCCACTTCAAAATATTGCATTAGTCGTAAACATACAGAAAAATATAAAAAAAACTTTCAAAATTGAAGGTTTTTAATAGGAATTTCAATGCCACGAATTCCGCACAATTTACGGGATAGGGTCGTCGGCATGCTGGAGGCTGGGGTCTCGACTGCAGAGGTTGCAGCATGAGTTGGGTCATCTGTGCAGGCGATGAGGAGCCTATGAAGGTGATTTGTGCAGGCCGGATGTACCGTGGACCATGGAGAGGTAGACCACTTGTCACGACTTGAGCCCAAGAGATAATCATGACCAACTCGTACGCCGAAGTCCAAACCCGCCTGGCAATGTGAATGAGCTGTGAGAAGCACTGCTTGAAGAGTGGGACAATATCCCACAGGCTGACATAAACAAGCTTGTGCTCTCAATACGATGTCGCTGTCAAGCAGTCATCATCGCATGCTGCAGCCACACACTACTGATAACCCAATTTTGAAATCCATCCCTTCCTGTTTTAAATTCAAATCAAATAATAAAATTGATCATTTCCGTCCGATTTAGCTATTTCAGTAGAATGATAAGACATAATTATACAACAAACAGAAGATTTCAGCCAAATTTAGTTAAATGTTAACAAAATATTAACATTCAAACTTAGTGAAAGTTTCTTTTTTGGTTCAGTATATATACATTCTTTATACTTTCAGATAGGCAATATTGATAAGAATTAGTGACAGCTGGTGCTCGAATATAAATACTGTGTTACATACATAAAGCATGGCGGCAGCTGGAACCAGTAAAGACAAATTGAAGGTAAATCTTTTTATTCATTCAAGTCTTAAAAGATACTTGTAAGTTATAAAAGTAAAACCATCTGTGTTTTTGATGATTATAATATATTGATGGTTGCCATGAGGTTAACTTTTATGGAAAATAACTATTATAACTATAAAGATATTTAAGTGAAATAAGGTAATTGTTTTTGGTTTCAAATGCTTTTTTTGTAAATTAAGAATTATGAAACAATGTTTTTAGAAGACATAAGCAAATTAAATATATGAACTGATGGCCATGAAATGTCACCCAAATACTTCTTGCGGATATCCGAATATCTGGTACAGCAAAACATAAAATGGTATTCTAACTCAACTAAATTTTGATTACATACTGGTAGCTTACATGTGGGCAATTGACTCTATCAATACCAGTATACCTTCCAAGTTGTGAGAACCTTATCTGAGATATATGTAAGTTGCTTATAAATGCACGACAGTTGTACGTTTTACAAATAATTAGTGGATGGAAGAGGAAAACTACTGGCTTGCAAACAGTTGGCACATGTATCAGTTGCTTTTGTACTAAAAGCAATGCATAAATTTAAATTATGTTGTAGTAAAAAATAAAATGTTAGGAGTTGGTGTAACTTTGAGAAGACATAATCCTTTTTTTTTTAATTTCAGATTCTTTGTATTCATGGCTATAGGTAATATATTTTGACTATTTTATATTCAGGAGTTTGTATAAAGCATACCGGTATTTACTGTTTCAGAAGTGTAGTAGGCAAAATAATATTGTTGTTGAAATCCGACTGCAACATCCTGTGAAATGAACTGAAATAATGAAAGAAATAAAACTTTACTAGCAAGACATTAATGTAATGTACATATTATATTTATTGCCAATTTTGGGTGTTTCTTGTTTTCATAAAAAAATCTAACTGTCGTAATAGACAGGTTTACACATGGAGCAATATTTTATTACATGTAGTTAAAATTTATTTTTGCTATGATTGAGTGACACTGTACTTTAACATCTGAAACTTTTGTTCTGTGTCTCGCTGTTTATGAACAGTACCTAACCAATGTGGACAACATGCTTTGCTCAAAGATTCAACACTTGGTCCTAATGAAGGATCTTACCCATGACCCACTGGTCCTTGATTCCATGCTCTATCACTAGACAGTAATTCCCAGCATAAATGTTAGAAACCCATCATATGTAAATGTTTAATGTATAAAGAAGGGATTTTACATGATACATTCTAACCTTATGATCTTGCCATGTGTGTGTATTGGTAGGTATGTATTTTGTTTGCAAGTTTTTTATATGAATTACTTGTATCAACAGGCAGAATGCACAGAGCTTTAGGGAGAGGACTGGCGCATTTAGAAAGTTTCCAATAATCAAGAAACATACAGATTTGGGTATGCTTTATTATAATAATTTGTTAAAGTCCCTTATTTACAGTTAACATGTTTTAAAGAGTAGCATATGTTTTACAGTTTACATGTTTACATGAACCGGTATGTACACATGTATATGTTTACAGAGACTGATATAGGATATAGGATTACAAGCAGTGTATATTTACTTGGGGATGAGTATGTATTTAGAAATAAATCTGAGCCCAGTTGTTCAAAACAAAATTTTTAAATAATGATATTTTGAGATTTACAGCATTTTAGGTTATTGTTTTAATGAAAATTATGAAAATATGCCATTTTGTTTCTGAAAATGCATTTAAATATCCATAATATCATTAAGTATAGAAAATATAGAAGTTACAGAATTTCACTTAACATGTGGTTATAATAAGTTAAACAGAGCTTTGAACAACTGAGTCTTGTTGAGCAAATGATTTCAATGTGTTGACCTTTGATTATGGCTTTTACAGTGTTTATAACAGCCCCAAATAGAGTGCCCAGCATACCCGGTGATGATGAAGAGGAGAAACAAGGAGCAGATGGTAACAGTTTTAATTTACATCTTAGCATTTATTGTTGCTCAGATAACTGGCATGAATTTTACTGAAACATTAGAAGGGTGCTTTATTCTGGTAGATAGCCTAATGTATTTGATATTTTCTTTTTTTGGATGAGCTTGTATATAAAAATGGAGTACAACTTTTAAATGCAAGTTCTGGTTCACCTATACACGAGTATTTATTGTTGCCAACATGACAATAGTTAAGAACCCAAATCTCATTGTTAAAATAGCACCATTAGTGGATTGATCCATTTTATATTTCAATTCCTGTTTAAAATACAATGTATGTACTTGTATATTATTGATTGTTTATACTAATTTATTTTAGCTTGATTGCGATGAAAACTCAAAGCTTAAATGAACCGCTCTCGAGTCCGCTTCCTGGGTAGAACCAGTACTGAGTGTTGTTTTATGAGAGGCATCGGGTCGAGCTGGGGATCAAACTTGCAACCTCTGGCGTGAGCGGCCAACACTCTATCCATAAGACTACCGCTCCGCTTTTATAGAATATTGATTGTTTGAATATATAGCATCATTTTTATACCACTGAGGGCTTACAGACGACCTAACCACTGTTTCCTGGAATTCTGAATGGTTAACCAGTACTCGAGCACACCCAATCTCTGCAAGTAACTGATAACTTTCCCGGCGGTGAAAGACGAATAATGATAATGAGATGCAATATCATATATCAACCATCATAGAGATTGTGGCCGGACAGGGATTTGAACTCACGACCCCTTGATTAGTAGTCAGACGCGCTAACAACTGAGCTAACTGGGCCCGGCTTGTATAGTATAAAGTACACTGAACACTAATTTGATGCTTTAACATCTATTCCAACATAATATTGGTATGGATCTCTGTGTATTGCAATAGGATGTCATCGTATGTAACTGTCTTAATGTCACAGGTGGTCTTGGTTAGACAGTTTATATTCTGTGATATAAGCCGTCCTTAGAAAATAAATTGTTTGCTGTGCTCCTTCCTTCCTACTCACTCAAAATTATTGCAACCCAAACTTTTTTATTGACTTTCACAGCGTTTAATTTTTTAACTCATTATTTCTGTCCATTTTTCTTTGTCATGACTATGCAAAATCAAAATTTTGGCTAAAAAAATTAGCTACCTACCCACAAGAAAAATACACAGCAAACCAATATTTTTTTAAGGATGGCCTAATGATGACCGTGCTCTCAACACAAATCTCACCCTAGACTTAAGAAAAATTCATGCTCTCATTAAATCATATGCTTAAGTTAGTATGGCGCTACCGAGTGAGCTAATTGGGACTGGCCCATCATATCTGTCTTAATATCACAGGTGGTCTTCGTTAGACAGTTTATATTCTGTGATATAATGATGGAACAGAACTCTCAACATAAATCTCACCCTAAGCTCCAGAAAAATTCATGCGCTCAATAAATGCTTCTGTTAACATGGCGTTACACTATTCTAAGATGATGGTTAATCTACTTTTTTGCCTAGAAAAATTATTCAAATTGTAGTTGTATGCATGAGAAAAAATCAGTCGTGAGTATGCAATTGAGATGATGAGATTCCAATCCTTGGTATAATCTCAGCAGAGCCTCAGTTCCATTAGAAATAGTAAAACACAAGGATAAAATCTATACAGGTTCATATGGCTAAAACATCAACATATATATGAATATTTAAATTATTATATTTTTTTAGGCGAGAAATTATATCTATAATAAATACAGGCAAGAGATAATGAAATTCAACAATCTGACCAAGATTAATCTCAAAGATCCTTGTAGAATCTTTCCTTAGAGTGAGATCTCGCACAGACATAATACAATGTAATATAATTATAATAATATAATTATTTTCATCAGATCAGACAGATTGGTGGATTTCACACAGTACAATGTACATTATTTTCGACAGATCAGATGGGTTGGTATATTTCACATAATATAATATACATTATTTATCAACAGATCAGATGGGTTGGTGGATTTCACATAATATAATTTTCATTATTTTCAACAGATCAGACGGGTTGGTGGTTTTCCAGAAATGACAGTACATACATGGCCCAGGACTATACAGAATGTTGCAAGGGATATGAAGAATCTCTCGAGTGCATAAAGAAAACATTTGAAGAACAGGTGAGATTAAGTAATTTTGCAAAAAACAGTTTTGTTTTAATTTATGAAAATGCATCTCAGAAATATATTTTGAATAAAATAATTGTTAAAAAAGTTTGCCTCAAGAATTTTTATTTTAAAGCAACAAATCCACGTTTGAACTTTTAAAAAAAAATTTTTAATTGAAATATGAGCACATTTCCCATACAAACATATGATCAATTAGCTGTATATGAGCATATAAACACAATCCCGAACAAAATGATGCCCAAATTATAATCGTGACTAACACTTTATAAAACAAGCGTGTAACTCACCAGAGTCAAAAAAAAATTGTCAAAATGACTTTCAAGGCAGGTAAACTACACTACGCACTAAAACGTGAAGTTTTTGAATACGACTCGCATAATTCAATTTGAAGCCAAGTTGGAATCCTCGGCAATTTAAAAATAATTTATAAAGCGTTTGTTAGCTTTATAATTTGGACATCTTTTTTTATAATTCTAAAGCGTTCTGGATAGTGTTTGTTAGCACATATACAGCTCACTGACCATATATTTATGTATGGGAAATGTGCTCACAACTCAAATGAAAAACTTTTTAAAAAAGTTTAAACGTGGATGTGTTGCTTTAATCAACCTGTCAATATAAGAATTTTTGTTGTGTAGATATTATGCTTTTTAAAGATATTTACACCATCAAGTAATAACATAGGCTTTGCATACTAGTTGTAAAAACTTGAACTGATGAAGAACATGTAGACATTTAAATGATTTCTCTTTGCTGGTAAAGAATAAAGAAGAGGTAGACACAAGACAGAATATCATTTTACGTCTGATTAAATAAAGCAAGTGTTCAGTCAAAGCAAGAAGTGATCTATCATGTGTGCCTCACATTGTGCCTTAGCAAAGTCTGAGGCATATTTGTATTACATGTTACAAGCTACTGAAGCAGCTAATCACAAGCAGATACAAAAGCATCAGTACACCCATATTCAGAGATACTGGTAATTTGTTAAGAATAAGTTGACCCCATTTAAATAGATCAAGCCAAGAACTATGTTGGTAATGTTTATAACAGTAAGATTATTTTTATTCCAGGGCCCTTTTGATGGCATTCTGAGTTTTAGTCAAGGAGCATCTATGGCGTCTCTGGTGTGTGGAATACGTGAACAGAATCCTGGTTTGTCTTCAGTCCTTGATCAAGCATCTTACCAATAGAATCAGATTAACACATACTAAATATCTGAAGGATGAAAATTCTAATGTACACTGTACTCAAATGACAAAATTAATTTAACAATTATTTGAAAGGTACAGAATGATGTAAAGAAAATATTGCTTCAAAATTTTTTCTTGAGTGTAATTTCACATTTACTATAAAACTAAGTTTAATGTTCCAGATTTAGTTTTCCAAATTCAGTTTTACTTTTCAGGAATTAACTATGATTGACTAAAGAATTAATTCTATTTTTTTATATTTTACAGATTCAGTTTTCAAGTTTAACTTTGCAATATTTGTGGCAGGGTTTAAGAGTCGTCAGTCAGCACACAAACATTTATACAGCATACCAATAACCGTGCCATCCCTACATGTGTACGGAGATACAGATAAAGTCATACAGAAAGGTAAATGTAGAAAACATTGACCATAACAAATTACGAGAAAATAAAATTATCCACTATTATATGAAATGATACAAGATAACATAAATATCAGATTTTTCCATGACTGTCAAATTTTATGTCTTTGTCACACTACATGTGTTCAATCAGATGACCTTAAAATTCTCCAAATTGCCTATAATGTCTCCTCATACATGTGTGAGGTGAAAATGACTCCCAATTTTAAAGTGTTGGGGAAAACATTGATATACATATATATACCGTTATCAAGTCACAAAAGACTATTTCACCGACCATGCTGTGTAATAAGAAGCATTATAAACATTGATTTGTTCACTGACTCATCAATTGAATGAATTTTTAAAATCTACACTTTTGTTAAAATAAGTTATACATGTTTTTAAACATAAACAGTATTCCTGTAGAATGATATGTTATATGAAATGTCAACATACTATATCGAAAATATTGTAAGATATTTCATTAACTATAGAATTTATGGGAACAAGCTTTAAACTGTGAATAAGTTAATTTTTCAAATAATTATGGAAAGTTAAAATTTAAATTAAATTGTATGGTGAAAATATTAAGTGTTTTTATATTTTAAAGAATGGAGTACATTTTACATTTTGGAATTGCATTACATATTAACCCTTTACTCCATAGATACGCATTTTCACGCACCAATCACAGAAGGCCTTTGAAAACAGTGCAGGAAGAGTTCAGATTGCTCAAAACGAGCAATCTGAAAACTTCCTGCACTGTTTTCCACTCTGTCAGTTAATATAAACATAATTCACCAAATAATTCAAAAGCCTTCTATATTACGTGTCCAAAGGTGTCTATATGATGTAAAGGGCTAATATTAAAAAGAAGCCATAATTAACAGTTTAAATATTAAAATAGGTGTGAATCTGCTTCGATGTAAAACAACAGAGTTGTTATGTAAAACAACAGTTATGCCAAATACAAGTCCACAATAATGATACTAAAGATTGAGCCATTGATCTCTCAAAAAAACCCAACTTTTTAAACTGATAAAAAGGCAAATCAGTTTTACATAATTTATATAGGGTAACCAGTCAATAAAATTAATATATCAAGGTTATATTACACATGTGCAATAAGAAAGAAGATATGGGATCAATTACGATAGAATGTACCAGTACATATTCTGGTATACTTATTTCAGCCATTAACTTTTTTTCCTACAAAATGCTCATTAGGATGCATATTTTCATTTCTTCAAAACCATGTTTTTTCCAGAGATGAGTGAAGACTTACTCCAGTGTTTTGTTGATGCCAAAACTTTACAGCATGAAGGTGGACATTTTGTTCCTGCTAGCGGACCACAGAAAAAGGTGTACACTGAGTTTCTACAGGACATGTTACATAGAAAATCTTCATCATGATTTACATTATTTAAATGTATATTTTATTTTTTTGTAATATATTTAATAATTTGGTGTGAAATAAATGTATAACTAAAATACAGGTTTTGTTTAATGCGAGTTTCCAAATTAATGATAGAGTAGTAAGCTGTTGTTTCTCTCATTATTACATGTAGCATGGTCCCCTGTTTATAATAATACATCTGACTTTATTTACATTGTCATAATTAAACATCCATCTTATTTTCATGTCTCAAGTTGCAGATTTGTGTTTCAAACCTTGTGATATTCCAAAGAACGGTTATTGAAATTCACTTTGATTTAAACAGTAATTAAAGAGAAATACTAGAAACGTGGTACAGTCAAAGGGACCAATGAAAATTTCACTTTGATTTAAACAGTAATTAAAGAGAAATACTAGAAACGTGGTACAGTCAAAGGGACCAATGAAAATTTCACTTTGATTTAAACTAATTAATGAGAAATACTAGAAACGTGGTACAGTCAAAGGAACCAATGAAAATTTCAATTATACATATACGAGGGGGGATCAGAAAGTTTGTAGACTTTTGCCATAACTTTTTTATTTATCATTGTATTCTTATAAATCTCAGGGAGCCTATCCCGCTATATATTTTCAGTAATTTTGCAAAAAAGTTATAATTTTTCATCATAAGTTTATATTCTATTGTAACTATGGACACACGTCGATTTACATAGTCGGGGCAGTTTTTGCTTCTTTTTTTTTTTACTTTTACTATTCAAACAAGCGTAGCGTTGCCAGAACTGGTTTTATTTTTTAAATAAAAAAATAACAATGTGTGCTGTATTATATGCTTGTTTACATCCTTTAAAAAAATGGCACCAATTATGTGCATCTCAAAATGACGTCAATAATATGATGTTACGGTATGCCATTTTGTTTGAAACAAAATGATGTCGGGGCACTCAAAAATGGATTAACATGAGGCATACAGCAGTTCCATAAAATTCTGCTCTATGTTACATAATACACCTGCTAGAACAGAGAAACTAAAGTATCTATAGTGAATCTAATGTTTCGAGGTCTCTAGTGTTTAAATGTCACAAAAATTAATGTTTTTGAGATGGCCGAGAATCAGTCATTAAAGAGTAAACTGGAAATTGTTTTGAAGACATATTGGAATTATAGCATGGTTTATAGAATGAATTTTGTGTCCTGTATACCATCTTCAGATTTCGTTAATATGTTCATTCAATAGTGTAAAAGGCGGCAAAAACGTATAGACCACGGAGGAGTGTATTTTGAGAAGGAGTGACTCAGTTAATTTGATACAAAAGCATCTGTTTAAAATATT
Source organism: Panopea generosa (assembly GCA_029582155.1). NCBI lineage: Eukaryota > Metazoa > Mollusca > Bivalvia > Adapedonta > Hiatellidae > Panopea > Panopea generosa. Next base: position 30,721,934 of record CM055909.1, on the reverse strand, counting down.
GACTTCGGTTTTTGTTGAATACGTCATTATTTTGCCTCGACATAATTAACTGCTATGCTTTGAATAGTGCCTTATTTTTTTAAAAGTTGACGTATCATGCTCAAATTTTTCCCATATACATTTATTTCAAATACAATAACACTATTATGCATTGTATAGTTAATATAAATAAGTTTCCGGTTCCCCCTTGTACACACCACAATTTGTAGGGTTTAATTGGAATAAACAATGAGTAACAGCTGTTATAGTACAACAGCAATGTGCATCGGAAGAATAATATGAGACAAAACATTTAAACATTTCTATATTCAGACATTTAATGATGTAAAAAGAAACAACATTGTACACAATTGCACACACTGATGCGAAATCTAAAAAAATACTAACAACTACATAACATATCACAGATAAAGAGTAATTTATTATTACAATTTATCAACATTTGAACTACTAAAATTTATCACAGATTCACCTTGAAGAGTCGTTTATTATTACAATTAATCAACATTTGAATTACTAACATTTATCACAGATTCACCTTGATGAGTCATTTATTATTACAATTTATCAACATTTGAATTACACACATTTATCACAGATTCACCTTGAAGAGTAATTTATTATAACAATTTATCAACATTTTAACTATTAACATTTATCACAGATTCACCTTGACGAGTTACTTATTATTACAATTTATCAACATTTTAACTATTAACATTTATCACAGATTCACCTTGAAGAGTAACTTATTACAATTTATCATTTATCACAGATTCACCTTGAAGAGTAACTTATTACAATTTATCAACATTTTAGCTTTTAACATTTATCACAGATTCACTTTGAAGAGTAACTTATTACAATTTACCAACATTTGAACTATTAACATTTATCATAGATTCACCTTGAAGAGTAACTTATTACAATTTACCAACATTTGAACTACTTACATTTATCACAGATTCACTTTGAAGAGTAACTTATTACAATTTATCAACATTTGAACTACTAACATTTATCACAGATCTGCCTTGAAGAGTAATTTATTATTACAATTTATCAACATTTGAACTACTAACATTTATCATAAATTTACTTTGAAGAGTAATTTATTATTACAATTTATCAACATTTGAACTACTAACATTTATCACAGATTCGCCTTGAAGAGTAATTTATTATAACAATTTATCAACATTTTAACTACATGCACTTACATTTACCACAGTTTCACATTGAAAAGCAATTTATTATTACAATTTATCAACATTTTAACTACTAACATTTACCACAGATTCACCATTTTGTTGTCTTTGAAGAGCAATTTGTAACATATCTTGAACAAGCAAATTCAGTGAATTTATGTCTCCCGTTTTTTCTCTCAAAAGATTTGATTCTGGCATTCTTAAATTATTGCACGGAAACCCCCCAAAATAGGATTTTTCACAAATTAAAGGGGCATAACTGTAGAACAACAAATGCCACAACTGGTAAAATCAAACTTAGCCAGTGTTTTGTCATTATAAACATTGTATTAAAATTTCAAAAGATTTGATTCAGGCATTTCTTAAGTAATTGCGCGGAAACCCCCAAAGATACGATTTTTCACAAATTAAAGGGCATAACTCTAGAATGACAAATACCACAACCCCTAAAATCGAACTTGGGTTGTGTTTTGTCATTATAAACATTGCACTAAAATTGCAAAAGATTAGATACATGCATTCTTTAGTTCTTATGCACGGAAACCAAAGTGTGACAGACAGACAGACCCAAATTGGTGTCTCCGTTTTACGCAAAGCGGGGGACAAATATAAGTTAAAGTAACTACAGCTTTTCCTATTTTATTAATATATATCTAATATATATATATATATATATATATATATATGCATATTTCAAAATAAATTTATATCGTAAACATATCACACAAGTGCCCTGAAGAGTTGTTTGCAACTCCTTAAAATTTCAAAACCCATACCAACTATAGAATAACTTGATATTATTTGAAGAGGTATTTGCAATATCGGAACCTTTTGAACTGGATTTACGACTATATCACAAGTATGCATCCTGATTTTCTTTGGTTCGTTTTGCTATCAATGTTTCAAAATGGTGAAAAAACTACATTTATAAGACCGAGATATTATATGTGGGCATTGTAGAGCTAATTGATATTTCAAAAGAAATTAACAACAGTTGAGCTTCGCAAGAGTGCTTTGATGGAATAATGGTATTGTCTTGACTATTGTGTCTGTATATACCCTATTTTTGACATGCTATAAAGAAATAATTACAAGTAATGAAGAATTAATATTAACACTTTGCAACTAAATAATTATATGTGAAGCAAAGATGTGCTCAAATTGAAGTTTGCAACATGGAAACATTTTAAAACGAGTTAACTATTAATATATCACAGAGATGTCTAGATGGGATTTTTGCAATATTAAAATCACTTTACAACACGACAACTACATGATTGTAAACATCATATTGGTCACAGATTTGCCTTGGAGAGTTATTTACAATGTCTATTAAAAATTATTATAAAACAAGGAAAAGACTATTACTGTATTACAAAGCGATCTAGAAGAAATGTTGCAATGTTAAATCACAAACAGGAGCCACAATCGAGATTTTCATTATTATACAAAATTATATTCTTCAGGAATTAACTTTATTTTTTGAGCGTTCATGATATATGGACCACATGCAAAGTAACTGACCCTGAAGCGAATTTTGCTGGTTGCATGGAAGTTCATATTTCATGAATGGTAAACAGATACAACTTGCCTTATTTATTCATCAATTATCTCACACCTTCATCAGTATACTAGTACCAGTACTTCTACCAGTATCATTGCATCTGTAAACCTAAGTTGGTCAAAGTCATGCCTACTTTGTCTTCCTATAGGCCTTGTAGTTAAGGTTAAAGTTGCTACTGTAGAATTGTAGAAATAAAAAGAGACACTGGGGTTGTATTCACCAACCATTATTAAGAATATTCTTAGACTAAAGCTTGAAAATTCAAATGTCAACCTTAGATATCTAGTTTACCATGAGAGATAGAATAATTGTGAGAGTATATCTGACTATATACAAGGTGTCCTTGAATGCTTGCAAATTTTGGTTTCAAAAAATGGTCTCTTAAGTATTATTTTCAAAAAAGATTTTCTACTCCTTGCAGATTTCATGTTTGTGTTATTTCTGACATAGTCGTCTATCGTAATGTTTCAGTAACAATGTTTTTATCACGAAATAGGTCTGAAACTAAAAGCTATGGTTCAGCTATGGGCAAATTTTAAGAGCAGTCTGTGCCAAAAACCTTTCAGGACAAAGTTCTTTGGACTAGAGACATGCCAAAATTACATAGTCCAAATTCATTTCTCATTGTTTGTAAATAACAGAAGACCTAAAATTTACATAAATTTCATTGTCTAACTTTTTATCATTTATTCATAATTTCATTTAGATTAGCTTTACCTGTTTAAAGAATAATGAAAAAAAAAATACTCACAATTATTTTCAATCTTTATATAAATTTTGACAATATGTTGTCAATGATTTAACACAACATGACATCGCTAGACAGATATCAAACTTATAATGATCAATTTACTAAAATGGTCACTTTCATTCAATTTGACTTTTAAAATATCATTTGATACACTTATACTTTATTGGTATTAGCAATACACTTCCAATTCTAATTAAAACAATTTATTATTAACACTATGTATACAATGTAAAGAAATCGTCTTGTTGCTTGCTCAGTTATGCTATCCTTGGAGCAAAAATCCTTCTGGAAGATTCCATGAGATACTTTCTTTGTGGACTCTGAAGTCCAAGTTTTATATGGGGCGGAGTGTGAGGATCGACCATGTCCCAGACGTGTGGGTTGGAAATGTTAATTTTAAGTAATTCTGCTGCTTCCAAGTTTCCTAAAGATAAAACAAAACACAAGATCGATGGCAAAATCAGACTTCTAACATGGTCTAAGCAACGTTTTGTAAGCTTAAAAACATTTCTATGCATTTTTGTCAATTTTTCAGGTCTATGTTAAAGGTACACACATCAATTTCAATAAATTTACACTTAGTTCTTTTTCTGGAAACTAATTTTATGACTGATGTTGATTCAAGGTAAACTGACTTTTTTACATTTCAGACAATATATTTCATATTGACCACTCATTAAAAAAGAAGATAAGCTGATATTACCGGTAATGTTTTGTCAGAAAATGAATCCAGTTACTTTATTAACATACATGTACATGCGATTACCGGTAAATCTGGTGATCAGGTACAACAGCACTTGCATATAGTCTGTAGTACTGACGGCTGCTGCGCAATTTGTGTGTAGCACTGATACCACAATATATATATAACATGTACTGTAAAACTATAATTATAATCTGCAAATAATATTCGGTATGGCTAGCCGTATATCAAACAAATTACGCACGCAAACACAATATTTTGATGAACCAACAGAATGCTATTGGCTACTGATTACATGTCGAAGGCTTGCTACAAAGCGATAGACTCCTCCGATAAACTCCCCCTAATATCGTTAATGGTTTAGTCAAAATTGACATAATGTCGCACAGCAGATGACAAAACAATCGGGTCAAATGATATTGGCACAAGGCGTATTCCACAGGTCAGTATGGCATGGTAACAGCAATTTATGAGATTTTATACGACTGATAGAAAATATCTGGACCAATTTTTTATTAAACTTTGAAACGAAAACCAGTTTTGAACTTCAGAAATCGGTCCAAAAACCGAAAAACCAGCAAATTTTAGAAGGCCTACTCTTGAGCTCTTGCAATAAATAAAACAATTTAATTGCTATCGAATATTATAACTGAAGTGAAAAATAATCCACTTTATCTGTTTAATCCACAATCCACTTACCAGCATTAATGGCACTGTCTATGGGATATATTCCAGTGGAACTGACTTTATACAGGTCTGCACCTACAGTATCATATAATGTTTTACATACATTTTGAACAATTCATATAAGCAAAGTGTGTAGTGCCATGGTGTTATTTTTTAATAGTTTGTGATTTAATATACTATACCAATATTATGGAACAGTTAACACACTGGTTAAGTTACTCATATTCAGACAGACATTTATACTGACAACAGAATTTCTATCAAGTTTCAATATGATCAGCTCGATACTAGCTTTTTCTGTGAGAATAGACTGTAAGAAGACTTTGGGGAAAAAAGGATGCATGTAATGCACTCTTTTTCGTTTTGTTGTTGTAATTAGACAAAGAAAATGTAAAACAACAAACACACCACTGATCAAACGATAATCTACACTTTTTGTTATATCAAATAATGTTACATGCATACTGAAACTATAAAGAAATGCTGAGTGAATTTCAGAGCCATACTATCATTTACTAATATTGTAAGCAATATTTATTATTATTATTATTATTATTATTATACCACATTTATAAAGCACTCTTTTCATGCGTATAGTACATTCAAAAGTGCTTTACAGCTTACATTCAACAAATACAGAAACAACAAATGTAAGACTAAACTAAATAAATTAAAATAAACAAAAAAATAAAAATAAAATAAAAAATAAAAAAACAGTTTAGATAAGATTATTCGGTTAGTTTTCAAAGTGTTGTACAAAGAAGTGAGTTTTTAACAGACGTTTAAACGTTTCAAGTTTCTCAGCATCTCTAATGTTTATTGGGAAGAGCGTTCCATAGTCTCAGAGCTGTGTATGAAAAGCTGCGGTTGCCATACATCGCGGTTCTAGTCTTAGGCAAAACTAATATTTAGTGTAAGAATATGCATGTAAAGGTATTTCATTCAATAAATAGAGAATGCCATGTTAGTGTCTGATATTATCAACTTTATCAGGTGAGGCTTGGAAAAAATAATGACCATAGTGACAAATCATTAAATGAAATACACTCATATTCTAAAACTGTAAAAAAACGGGCTAACAATAGTTTGATGTGGTCTAAAATTCACCCATCGTTGGATACCCAAGGGTGTCAATTCGGATACTTTCCATACATCACCTGTGGGAAATTACGCTAGCTCTGCTTTGTTTTATTTGAACAGAACAGAACAAAATACAGCTAATGTTAGTGTCTTATCAAAACAGCGTTTGCATGAAACTAGCATTACGATTGGATAACATTCCCTTCATGAAATCGTGAAGGAACCAATCGTACTGCTGCTTTGTGGCTTGGTAGAAAAGACACAAACCTAGTGTTTTATCCCGCGGGTGATAAATGGAGAGTATTGGAATGGATTGAACGTGGGTATCTAAAGATTAAAATAACCCTATATCCTCTCTGTATATTATCAATGGTAATGTGTACATGAAGCATGTGAATGACAACAATAATGTTGTTTATTTTTACCTATTTTCACATTTCACAAGGGCTGATTCAGGTTTATAACAGCTGAAATAATTATCTATTGTGATGTTAATGTTATACATGTAGGTATCGTGATCAATAAAACTACTTTAAAAACAAGTTGCTCATACCATATTTTGACTAGTAGGTCATAAGGTTTTACTGGCTAATTATAACCAATAATGATGTGACAATTAAAAAATAATTTAACTGATACAGCTTTTTCACGAAATATTGTAAACATTTAAAACTCTTAACTTGACAAACAAGATGTATTAAAACAAACTGAACCAAATGTTTGTGTTTCTCTCAAAGAATATAATAAAAAATACCATATTTGAGCAAGGTCTTTATCACCTCCTGATTACCATGACCAGCAGCCCTGTGTAGAGCTGTGTACCCTCCTAGATTGGCTCCATTTACGTCACAACCTGGAATATTTACAGTTGTAACTTTATTAGTTTGTTAACATTTTTAATAAGTATAATACATTTAGGTTTTCCAGGTAAAGGGACACCCAGCAATGTTGAAGTGAATTTTACTGATGTTTACAGATATCTGTTAAACAATTCAGCTCAAAATAGAAAAAAAAAAAAAAATAATAATGATAATAAAAAACTAGAGCTATCACTGAAGGTGATGAATACCCCCGAACGCCGCCATGACAGAAAATGGTTTACCATTGTATGAAGTTTTATTAAATTATATCCAATAGTTTTAAAGTTATGCTCCAGACAAAAAAAAAACTTAATAAAAGAGAATGTTATGGATTGAGTTTTTTGTATTGTTAATTTTTTTATGGTTTTGTTAAAATTAAAAATGGTCTTTTTAATTATTGTGCAGTGTACAAGCTTTCATGGCAATCAATAAATGTTATGTCTCCTGTACACTGCACTTCCTGTCATTATATTCTACCATTGTATGAAGTTTGATGAAATTCCATCCAATACTTTAAAAGTAATGCTCCGGACAAGGGAAATATATCAAAGAGCAATAACTCTGTAATTAGCAAGAATAGAGTTATGTTTCCTGTACACTGCACTTCCTGTCATTATATTCTACCATTGTATGAAATTTGATGAAATTCCATCCAGTACTTTAAAAGTAATGCTCCGGACAAGGGAAATATATCAAAGGGCAATAACTCTGTAATTAGCAAGAATAGAGTTATGTTTCTTGTACACTGCACTTCCTGTCATTATATTCTACCATTGTATGAAATTTGATGAAATTCCATCCAGTACTTTAAAAGTAATGCTCTGGACAAGGGAAATATATCAAAGGGCAATAACTCTGTAATTAGCAAGAATAGAGTTATGTTTCTTGTACACTGCACTTCCTCTCATTATATTCTACCATTGTATGAAGCTTGATGAAATTCCATCCAGTACTTTTCAAGTGATGCTCCGGACAAGGAAAATTGCAACGGACAGACCGACCGACTGACAGACCGACCACAGGGTGACTCCAATATACCCCCTCAAACTTCGTTTGTCGGGGGTATAAAAAAGAACAAGGCCAGGAAAATACATGTGATGTACAACTTTACATCAAGCTGATTATGTACACCAAGTTTCATTGAAATCCTACAAAAACTGTTGAAATAGTTTGTGCCAAAAGTTTCAGTATGACAAATGACAGAAAAATAGAATTCCAATGGCAGTAGTTCTGTACAAATATGTCATGCACAACTACATATCATACATAAAGTTTCATTGAAATCTTACAAAAAATGAGGAAGTAGTTTGTGCAACAAGTTCCAATATGATTATCAACAGAAAACTGTCCAAGGGCAGTAATTCTGCATAAAAAATATGTCGTGCACAACTGTTCACATTATACATGAAGTTTCACTGAAAAGCAGCAAAAACTGTGGAAAGTTTGTGCCACAAGATTTATACTTCTATAAAAAGACAAACAGACCTACGATCAACTGCTATATACCACCTCTACAATCTTAGTTTTGTGGGGATATAATCAGACTTAAGCATGATTGTTTGTCTCACCAGCAATGATGATATCTTTCAATACACCCGTATCTGGTTGTGCTGAACTGAGTACTCCAAATGTGGCCAAGTAAAGGGCAGTATCTCCTGCTGTGGTTGTTCTGGTAACATCTGCACCTGTTGTAGGATGTACCATATTGATAATGACAACTATACATAACATCAAAAGGACAAATGACAATCATAATTGAGTTTACTTATACTACCAATAATTTGGTAGCTTAACTGGTCTTCTTAGTTGTGATGAATCCACTCGGGATTCATATGTTAAAAATTCATACTTTCTAATGTTAAATTAGTTTGTTGCTTCTTGACAATATTGACTAATGTATTCTAAGAATATGTACTGCTTCGGGCATGTGTTTGAGCACAACTCAATCCAAAAATATTATTATATGAAAGTTTGACAGTTACTTGTGGAAGGACAGTGTATCTACCCAGATTTATTCCTCCACTGAATGCCTGGTGTATAACCTGTAATATTTTTAAAAAGTGTGTTTTGCCATTCGAATCACAAATACATGTATAAAATGAATTCACATTAACAGGCTATCAATATTCAATTTAATCCTTACTCTGATGTTATTACTTAAATTGACATGATGTTTTCAACCAAAATAAATAGAAATTTAATTTATATTCCAAATAACTTATTGGTATCAATAATTGCCATATTATCATTTTTACAGAACAAAATCATTAGCTTTATTGAATATAAAAGAATGGCAGCTTTATCTATACTATTAGAACAAAGCATATATCTGTAGTTCCTGTTGGGGGCCATGTTTTCATTCCCTATACTTGAAGAGGAAAATAACTTCATTCTATAAATCGTTCATAGAAGGAATGATAAAATTTCAACATTGATTAACAACCTTTCATAATCATGTAGCTGATAAGCTCTCTTTTCCCACTGAGACACGCACACTGGAAAGTAAAATAATAGTTAAACTGATTAGAGGTAAGGACATGCAGTTTGAATAGTATATATTATACATGTACATGTTAAACTTAAAACAATGCTTACAATGCCTACAGTAGTTCTTTATAATAAACTATAAATCTCAGTAACTGATTTATATCTTCCTACAGGTTTATTTTTCTGTCAATTTAAATTTTATTATCAAACTAGCATGAATAATAATACTGCAGTATAAACAGTAAGATATAACTAGACTGACTGATTGTTTAAAGAAAACATTTTATTAAATAAAGACAAGTTAAACTAATTGAAATCTGGTATCAGATCTAATAAACCAGTCAATATTTAATATGTCCATATAAAAATAACCTAAAAATACTTGTTCTGGACTAGTATGACAAGATAATTATACTGTTATTAAATTGTCTCCTCCCACATAATGTCAGAGTTTGTCTAGAAACTATGCCACCATAGATCTGTCACTGATGGCATACAGTAAGGCTCCTACTCCTGTACTTTTTAAAAGAATTTATACACTTTAAAATATGATGATTACGCATATACATGATGTAGTATTTATTTAGAAGTTTGACCAAATTCAGAGGTAGTGCTTACAATAATAATTGCAATTTAAAATAATTAAAGGGCTGTTACTCGGCCATAAGTTGATAGAGCAAATGTGATAATGATAAGAGCAACTGGACTTGTTACTTATATTTCCTAACAAGTTAGGTCAAAATCAGTTGAGGAATGACAATGAGATGCAATGTGGTAGGTATATCAATCATCATGGAGATTGTGTCCAGGTGGAGATTCAATCTGATAACCCCTGGATTGATAGTCAGACACACTACCTACTGAGCTAACCATGTCCAACTTGCGGAAAGTGAAACTTTTGGACGGAAAAAGTATCGGCTGCTTAGATAAGAATTCATTTAGTTGTATTTAAAGTCATGATATTTTGACTCTAATCTTGAGGAAACTTTTGCAATTTTATTACATAGTGTATATGGACACATGTAGTTAAAATGTGAAGATTTTGAATTTTGACTCTGTTTTATACATACCAAGAACAGTGTCAGTCCATTTGAGGGAATACTTGAATTTACATCAAAATGAAGCCTTTCTATGAGTTTGATCACAGTCTCTGTGTGGCCAGGTTCATAAGCAGTCTGAAAACAATAGATATTGATGACTCAGACACACCTATTATATATCTCTGAAGGTTTTGTGAATCTTTTATATATATTAAGCAATACAAAAGCATATTTATTACATAACTATGATATTTTGTTATACACTGTTGTGAAATATGATATACCTGTGAGAAGAGTGTATTGTAACTGCCTGCAATATGAATATTAAGTACCACATATGATGTCTATGATGTAGAACCTCATGATCTATTTGGACCAAACAATAAATTGTGACCTGCGATGAAGTCTCATAAACACTGTTCTACATAATGGCTGTACTAAGACATTAATAAATACCCGGTAAAATGGAAAATGTTGGTCTGGTTATTCTCTCACATGTCACATGTTCAACTACATTGATTCAACCAGCAATTACTGATATTTTCTAATTTTATGCTCCTTTTCAAAGTTTAATAAACTGATCGTAGGTTTTAACCCCACTCAGTTCAAAAACTTTACATGAGAAAATTTCAAGTAACTTGCTGATTAGGATGGTGGTTCTACTCAGATTCATTCCAAGATCTTCCTCCACAAATAACACTGGCTATGTCATATATAACCTGAAATATGTTGAAAATGACATTAAACCGTTACCCATTCAATAAATTGGAGATGATATAATACACAAAGTACCTCTTTAAACACAAAAGTTTATAGAATTAATTTTATCAGAGGTACAAAATTTTAATAAATGATGAAGGTAAATTACAAAAAAGAAATTTAAACATTTTTTTCTGGTAAAAAGTTTGAATAACTTGTCAAAATTGGTGAAAAGATTTCATTCAATGAACTGGGAATATTTTGATTAAAGAAAAAGAAACCCTACTGATGCATAAATCATTGATAAATTTTGTAACAAATCACCCTATATTAAGAACACAATAATTAAAATATCTAGAAATATTTACTTTAGCCAGATCAAAAATGCTCCAATTATAGGTCAAGTCAAGACAATTCTGCAAATCGTAACACAACGGGTCGTGTGAAGGACTGCCAAATGCTGAATGGTTCTTCTTCCTTGCTTTTCTGTAACCTGTTAATACGAATCATTTGCGATACAGTAAGATTATATTTGAATTACAAAATCATTAAAATGGAGATGAAAAATAGAACTATCATCAAGTACTGGTTAAAACATTTATAAATAGCTTTCCACTCTTGATGGGTTTACAATAAACAATTTCGCTTTTTATACTATTACAGTTTTGATTATGGATTAAAGAGGTATAAATGTATCTCATTTGATTTTAAATAAAACATCAACAGTGTTTCACTTATTTCTTCTTGATGTTTTTTTCTTATACTATGTAATAATACCAGAGAATGCTTATTAAATTTCAATATCCTACATACGGGTAAATTATTTATAAGTCATTTTTACCAAAGCCTATGTTATCTAGGTATTTAATTATGCAATGAACATTTTTTATTTCACGTATGTATGCATTCTTAAAGTCTCATTAAACTTCTGAAATGCACAATTTTTGATAATAACAAAAATTATTGTAATTAAATGTGTTTATAGTATTGCTTAAACAATTCTTGTAGATCCATAAGTGACTGTTTTTAAAAAAGCAAGAAAATAAATAACTTCTATAGAAATGTGTGTTTCTTAGACAAGCGGACCAAACTTTTGACTTTTGTTTACATTTTTCAAATTCCGTAATGACTCGTGTTTGCTTTCCGACTGTACCTCGGCCAGTGTTTGGAAGAACATAAATGAATGCTGCAGTGGTAGTGTGCAGATTAAGACCGTTAGATAAGGGGTTCATTAACAAATTTATAAAGTTATGGCTTCACTAATATTATGTATTGTTAATGTGTTTTCTTTTTTCAATAAAATATATTGATGTCTGCAATAAAACTGTATTGAATGTAATATGCATTATTTTATTTATACGCACTGAAAAATAATGAGTATGGAATACTAGTTTGGTCTAGTAACTCTTGCTCAGGATTTGCCCTTGCATATACGCATTATAATATCGCATGCACTATTACGTCACAAATCACTTTATCGTAGTCAATATTGAAAGGCTACCAAGGGTGGTTTGTTCAGTACAGTTATAAAAAAAAGTAATATTAGTTTTAATTTTATATGGACGATTCGTGGCTTAAGTGCATTAAATTAGCGCATGTGTTCAAGTTCATTAATACACTGAGGGGAATAAAGGGGATGTTCTTAAATCTATCTAACCGCATTTAACCGCATCCCCTACAGTTCCCCATACTATGTTTCTCTCTGAAGACTGACAGTTTCTGAACAAGCTTCGCAACTCCCCGTTTTCTGCCTAAGGTGTTTATCGGAAAGAGACGAACATTAATTTGTAAACAAAACTCATTCTTAATACTGTGCTTTATATTTATATTTTGTTTGCAAAGTCTCTCAGTGATCAAATAAACATGTATTCTATCATCTTGAATAGTAAAACTGACTTAAATTAAAACTAAAAACAACCGTTTCGGAAGTTTAATGAGCCTTAAACGAACTGCAAAAAAATTGAAATAAATAAATAACAAATCACTCGTTCTCTACAAAAAATTCAGTGAATTCATATTCCCTGCTCAATAGTTGGGCTGAATTGCAAAGATGCAAATGAATGTTATTTCATCAGAAGAAAGATCTAAGGACCATAACTCAGTAAAAAAATCATTAAATATGAAAACGACAGATTCATGTTTTGACAATGTACCTGCTGTACAGCAAGTTTCATTTGAATCGGCTATAGGAGGAGTTGCTTTTACAAGGTGCAAGGAATGATGTAAAACTTAATTTAAAAAGAGCCGGTAAAAACTGTAGGTGGAATTGTTTCTGCAATTGGTTCAGTTGATAAAAAATGTGACAAACTGATGAAAGCCATTTCAGAAATGCCAATTTTCTTTGAAATGCAAGGGATACCAAAAATAACCAATATATATATACTGGTAGATAAAAATGCTCCAAATGCAAAAGTCTCCGATTACAATAATATCACCTAATTCAAAATTAGAAATGTGTCCATTGGACACTGATGGCCAGAACTCCTGTAAAATTTGACCAATGTTGCCAAATTGAATTTAATCTGTATTTTGTAATGATACAGTTTCATATCAAAGATATATTAAACATGGACTTTTTCAAAAGTTGTTGATCAGAATAATAACATAACAAAGGGGCCATAACTCCCTGACCAATGTTGATCATATGATATCGAACATGACCTGTATTTAATAACTACACACAAAATATATACTAATTAGATACATGTACATTGACCCTTTATGAAACTGAAAACCAATTTAACTCCGGACAAATGAACAAACGAAGGCAAACGCAGACAAATAAAATGAAATATGTGAACAGGGGTAACACCTAATGCCCTTTCACTTTGAATGATGGGAACATAAAAAAGTATTTACCTAAAGTTGAGAAGACCACAATAAGTATACAAATAGATAGACAGGTTATGGCAATTGGCTCAGCAATTTGTTGTAACTCTACTTTAGAGATGCTCTTGTACACTGCTGAGACTGAAATACATCATTGTTTGAAGCAGTTAATAAAAATGATGGTGTATATTCATAATTGTAAACATAAAATATGTGTCAAACGTATTAATTATATTTGTCATTTAAATATAATTATGTAATAAACAATTAAACATATTTTACTACACCATTAATATACATTTACTATACCTTTAACTTCAATGTTTGTTTGTACTAACATTTACAAGTGGCATATAAAAGAACTATATAAGTTCTATTGATGTTACTCTTCTTTTAATCTCTTAATCATACAGATTTCAACGGTGTGGGAATGACAATGAGACCTTATGTCATATATCAATCATCATAGAAATTGTGAACAGATGTCGATTTAAACTCACGATCCCCTGGACTGATATAGTCAGCTTTGCTACCAACTGAACTAAGCTGGCCCAGGGTTGCATTTCACGATAAAACTTACGATAAAAGTCAGTCGTAAACGTATTTTAAGTAAGAAATATTCATAATATTTTGTATAGTCATGCGCATGAATTTAATATTGTATTTTTAGAAAACATATCATTTTCTGAATTATTCAACCCGAAGTTCATTTGGATTAATATTTAAAATTTTATGAACGATATTTACTTTACGACCTATTTTTATCGCAAGTTGTTTTGTGAAATGCATCCCTGCTCTCTACAACTGTATCAATAGTCATCCATTTACGATGGTCTACTGTTTTTTTGTATTAAAGTGTACAGTTCAGTCCACATCAGATCGAAATGCATAATTAAATTTTATTCTAAAATCTCATTTTCAGTAATTTCTTTTGTAAATACACACCTGTTTCAATTGACTGTGATGATCCAACCTTTGCAATTGATTGTAAGAGATTTAAAATTTGCAACACCCAATGTTTTGTTTCTGCTCTGATGGAATACAACCAGCGATATTCTTCATCCAAATCTAAAATTAAAAACTTTATAAATGCGTATAATTACATTACAGTCATAATGTTCTAACTTCTACTCGCAGACTGTCTGGTGTTGATGCAAGAATATATCGATCTATATAAAACTACAGAACGTTCAAACCATACGGCGATCTCTTTAAGTCACTAAGATTATCCATTGTGTAATGTATTAAGTCATAAAATCAATAATGACCATTCTCCTAAAATATACAATAGCATTACAAACAACCTGAACCAACTCCACCTGGCATTGTTGCTGCTTCGGTTGCAGACGACACTGACTTGCGAGGGAGGAGTAAAATGGGTCGCTTAAATCAATAAAAAATGTTTAATTTAAACTAAGCTCATAAATTATCAACAAAAAAAATAAAATAAATAACAAAAATATGTTGAAATGAGCTACTATGGTCAATATTCAAGTTAAATTGTACATTACTGAAATTAAAATAACTCTATCGATCATCCTGTGTTAACATTAATATATTTAAATAAAACAAAAATAATACAAAAGTTACCCCCCTTACTTCAAAAATCAACTTCCTGTCTGACGAGGAGCGTGATATGTATTTCAAGAGATAATTTTGCGGGCTGGGCAGAACATGTCATCAGTAATTGTCGGTAATTAGGCTTCGTCTCTAACTTATGGACACATGCTGTCAGTGGCTGATTTCCAGTTCTGGTTTCTGACTGTTATAGTTATATCGGCCACCCATCTATGCAAACCCCACACTTGTCTTTAACTCACAGATGCAAATAAATTTTATATAAAAAGCTTTCTTCAGTGAATACACAATAGATCCCCAATCAGGCCCCTCGTTTGGCCGATTTTTGGCCCGACATTCAGTTCCATTTCTCCTCGAATATACGTTTTACACGCTAATTTCACTGAACCACCCCCAGCCCCGAATTGTGCTGTAATTACTCTTTTTTAAGTAGTGGTGGAGTTTCTGGTCAAAGAAACTAAGGAAACCTGTGACTGGTTATGCTAGTGTCACTTTTTTCAACATGTTTTACATGTTTATGAGTTTTTCTGCATAACCACAGATTCAATGCATCCTGAAAACGAAAATTCCCCCCTCAGAGGGCCCTGGCCAAATTCCCCCAAAGTGAAGAGAGGAACTTGTCAATAAATAGGCAGCTCTTGTTTTAAATCATATACCTACTGAGAATAACAATTTAGTCTATTAAATTTCTTGTTGATTTAGGTTTATATCAACCCAGTCTGTATATGTAAACTGTATATAGAGAGAAAAATATGTTAACAGTATGACTAGCTCAGTCGTTAGAGCATTTGCCTTGTACACACTGTGACATATATGAATTAATTTTCTGAAAATTTTGTTTTAGGTTCAAGTTGAAGAAGCATTTTCATGACTATGTGAGCAATTCCATGACAACCTGGGGTGTTTGCTGTTTATTAACTAGTAGCTGCTTCAACCTATGACATCTTTTGTGTGCCAAATTTTCAACTTTTAACCACCATTTACTTGTTTGTTGGAAGAAAACCACTTTCTGGTAATTTCTATTATGTCAAAGATAGACTATAAGAATCATTTCAAGATAGCCATTGATGACATAAAAATTGATGTTCAATATTCAAGCAAACAATGAATGCAGTCATGTTGTATTATTATAAATTAATTGCTAGATTATTATCCAAATTTTTCTTGAAAATAGAGAAGGCATGAGGATTTTATTTCTTATATTTATCCACCCCCCCCCCCCCCCCCCCTCTTCAGAAAATGTCATTCGATTTCAGAGAAAGTTTATATACATGTATAAATCCAGGCGAATGGTTCATACACTTGTTATTGATGCCTGTGAATTTTCACTTTTGAGGTTAGCTTATCAGATGACATTTTCTACACTAAAATTATCTGTATGTAAGTGATGTGTTTTCAAAGTCCACAAGTATATTTTTACTGTACAATGTACCATAAAAAAAATATATATTGTATATATATATCAATGACCGTATTGCTGAACTTTCCAGACCATGACACTGTCCGGTTTACAGAAAGCAGCTGATGATGATGATCTTTCAGATAAGGTACACTTGGAGGTGAACCAGTCAAATGAAAGTGAAGCAGACCAGTCACGGGAAACTGAGTCATTTTTACCGGTGACAGCAATTGAGCTGAATGACAAAGGTTTGTAGTACTGAATATATCTATAAAGTGTAAAGTAAGCGTGTTTGTTTATTATTGAATGGGCCAGCCACAATGGGCTTATGAGACACCTTTATGTTGTATACATTTACTAACCAAAAACTATTCTTGTCAGGCATCAGACTGTAAGTCTTTTGGTATGCATCTATCTAACTAGCTGCCGGTAAGCAACTGGCCACTTCAGAAAACAAAAAACAAGACTTAGTACTTCCACCAGGAATTAAACCTTCGACCTCCCATTTCCAAGATGTACACCTTAACCACTAGGAAGACAGTTTATTAAAGTCTGATTTGATTTTAATAATTTTAGCTTTCCAGCTGTATGTAGTTGAAGTCATTCCCACATGGATGACTTTATGATTTATCATTTTTACCAGTAGAAATTTGTTTGTACCCAATGATATCAAAATTACAAAAACATAATATAATATTAATTTTTAAAATTGAATGCTGTTCTTCACCGTGAGAAGTTTCATCAGCTAAGTAAGCATTGTCTTCATTAGCGGTGTTCTGACTCATTTCATTTATTTCAGTGTTACTTTATTCACAATATACAATAACAATAGAAACAGTGTATGAATACAAATCATAATATGTGTAAAAAGAATACAGTTGTTGTTTTTGTATGGTGTTTATGGTGCGTTTAACAATTTTTCAGTCATAATGCAACAGTGTCTGTTTGAGACTAGTCTGTATAATGCACTTAGCTCTCCCGATTGGGTCTGTTAAATAGCAATTGTTGGGAAAGCTACATTTGAGCACGTTGATTGGTCAGTTGCTTCAACTGAAAGTTTGAATAATGTCACAGTTTAGTAAGCATTCAATTACTATGAATTGTGGGACAGGCATAGAATTCCTTGCTTTTTCATTGTTGGTTAATAGACCTGATTAAGGAGATATCAGGTTCTGTGATAGACTAATTTGAGACAGTATTTCAAGCACTGCCATACTGGATTATCATGCCGCAGACGCATGGTATGATACCCAGCCCAGTCATATTATGCAGACACAGACCCAATCAGACCTAGAACTACAGTAAACTATACTTTACATCACACATTATGAATACAGACTCTTTTAATAAACTAATGCAGTACTTGGTGTGACTTGTATGTAATTTTAAATAAGAAACTGCTGTCCTGTGGGATGGTTGGTGGTAATTCAGAGCACCAGATAACATTTTTGATAAGAGAGCAAGTTCCTTCTTAAAGGGAATATATCAGGAAAAAATGTTATAATGTCTTAAAGGCAGTATATCAGGTAAAAAACATTATAAATGTCTTAGAAAATCAAATAACTATCAAAACCAACAAAAAGCATTTCATTATCATTAATGAATGAAATCTGAATGGTTGGGTTTCTGAAATCCACAAAAACATGACAACATTGATTTTTAAATTGGAGTGGTAATCTTGAAATGAAATTCCCATTCTGAAAATAGACAGCACTTAAGTACAGCTTGGTGTTATTCGGGCTCTTTCGAAGATGAAACAGTTTTTGATACATGCAAGCCTGTATCAAAAGCAGATCTACTATTTAAAAAAACTGCGTACACCCCTCCCACACATTAACTCCTATATTTTGTTAAAATTCACTATATACCTACAAAAAAACATATGTGCCCATTCTGATTTTGTGTTGCACTCCTCTAAACTGAAATCCTGGATCCGCTCCAGTGTATAACTTATTTTACAAACAATATAAAATAAATAAGATCAAATAAATTTTAATAATTAATGCAAGACATTGTGTGGGTTTCAGTGACATAACAGTGCATGCTGACAAGATTTTATTCTTATAATTCATTGCTGTTTATTTATGTATGGTGACCCGATATATTCATGATCGTGCATAATTTGTTTGAATGTGAAGTGGATCTAGACATTTTGAGTACCGAATAGGAGAACACAGGACATATGTAAGGTAAGACGCCTACTTATTTTGTACTTTAAATCATTATTATTGTATCCTAAATACCAAATCACTTCATTGAATGGGGGTTAAAGTCATTCTTTCAGATGACCTTGACCTCTCCAGATAATTAAATTAACCTACAAATTCATTATTTTTAGTGTTAAGCTTGTTCCCTAGAAACTTTATGGTTCATTGCAATTACATTAATCCATGGTTGTCTAATAGGTAGTACTCAAAGTCATGTCATATTTTTCAGATGACCTTGACCTCTACGGATGATTAAATTAAGCTACAAATTAATAATTTTTAGTGTTTAGCTCATTTCCTAGAAACTATATGGTTCATTGCAATTACATTAATCCATGGTTGTCTAATAGGTAGAAGTCAAAGTCATGTCATATTCTTTCAGATGACCTTGACCTCTACAGATACTTAAATTACCTTACAAAACCTTAATTTTTAGTGTTTAGTTCTGTTTTGTAGAAACTTTATGATCCATTGCAATTATGTAAATTAATCCATGGTTGTGTAGTTGGTAGTACCGGTACTATCAAAATTGTTATCAATTGACCTTGACATCTGTGTATAATAAACTTCCTTTTTTAATTTTACATTTATCTCTGTTTCTATGAATCTCATGAATGTTTGACCTGCATTGACATTTACCTGTAGACTTTATGATTGTTCAATTTTTAAAATAAAGGTATGTAGGCAAACCAGTTGGTTGAGCAGAATTCTTGTTTTATCATACATTTGTTTGTTTGAATATTTAGCATCAGTTTCATGCCATCAAAGGCTAACAGACAATCAATTAACCTAACCACTCTTTCCTGGGATCCTGGAAGGTTAACTAATACTTGAGCACACCTGTCCCCACAAGTAATAAATAATTTCCCACTTGAATCAGTGGTGAGAGATGAATAACAGTCGTATATCAATCATCAATGAGACTGTAACCATGCTGGGAGTTGAACTCACTACTACTAGAATGATTTTCATTTTGCTATATGCTCCAGTAAGAAGTACAGTTCAATTAATTAGCTGATTTTTTTTGCCATTTCAGAGTTCACAATGCTTCTTAGAGTAAAGAAAACCTGGACACTGCCAGAAGTACAGAAGATAGATAGACCACAAATAAATACGATCTCAAACATCACATCTCAAGTTAATGCTGGCTTCAGCACATGTGGTGAAACTCCTATCAATCAACTGAGTACAGGACAACAAGATGGTACATGTGTTGTACCAGGTATAAATGGAAGTTCTTCAAGTGAAGTGGGTTTGATAAAGTAATAAAAACTGAAACATTCATATTCTTCCATTTCACTATTATGAATTCGCTTTTGGACTCAACAGAAAATAGGGATAAACAGCAAATGACTAATTAAATTCAATTTCAAATAGTTTTTTATTGGGGTTTAATGCCATTTCCACATATTTCAGGTTATATGTAGCATATCCAGTATTTTTTGTTTAGGAAGATCTCAGAATGAATCTGAGTAGAACCACCATCATTCCGCAAGTAACTGGCAAGCTTTCTCACATAAAGTTTTGGGACTCGAGCCTATGACCTTAGTGGTAGGAGATAAGTGATCCTGAGATGGTGCCTTAGGCCACTGGGCCAGGAGGACCCCATTTTTAAATAGGAATACTGTGACCCAGTATCTTTATTAAATGTTTAATGATTTGGTTAAAGTAACAAAATGGACAAAGTTTTGTAGGAAAACTTTTATTTAGAATTACAGTATGTAAAGTGTTCATAAAATAGTGGTCATTTACCTTTAAAATTTAAAACTTAATAGGCTCTTTATAGTCTGATAGATACAACGTTTGAAATAATTTGAGGAGGGAAGCCAAAAATTAATAAACAAGTCTGAAAACAAGTCAGAAAAAGCCAATTTCTTCTAGCTGATGTTTGAATATTAATGATTATGTTATAAGTCTTGGACTTCGATATTTTACATATAATCACTTAATGATATTCTCTCCGATTTGTTCAAGCCATTACCCAAGGGTAAAAAATTACACCACCCCTTAGCAATTCAACATAGTGAAAATTAAAAATAAAATCTTTAAAACCAATCAGTCAAGTTTATATTTTTCTTAGAAGGTTTAACATTTAGCTCCCTTTATTTGAAACTGTTCAACCTTATGGTTACCAAACATAACACCATATACTGTGTACATCCTTGAATGTTCACAATGCTTATCTGTCATGTACACAAATATTGTCATATTGCGCAATGATGAGAAACTGATGATCTAAACCTGTAAAATATATCTACTAGTAACTGTCATGTACAATAATATTGTATCATGGCGAGAAACTGAATAACTAAGCAAGTAAAATATATCTACCAGTATCTGTCATGTACAATAATATTGTCATATTGTATCATGGCGAGAAACTGAATAACTAAGCAAGTAAAATATATCTACCCATTATCCATCATAAGAACAAGTTTCATCTTAAAATTTCATTGTGAACATGATTTGACATTTGAGAAGATAATTTGACATTATGAAACATGATTTGACATTTGAGAAGATTATTTGACAATATGAAACATGATTTGACATTTAAGAATATAATTTGATATTATGGAACATGATTTGGCATTTAAGAAAATAATTTGACATTATCGAACATGATTTGACATTTAAGAATATAATTTGACATTTTCGAACATGATTTGATATTTGACATTGTGGAAAATTGTTTGACATTTAAATTCAATGACATGAAATGGCAATTAAAAAGATGATTTGACTTTGAATATAATTAACATATGATTTGACATTTAAACAATTGATTTGACACAGCAACCATGATTTACCGTTTATGAAGCACATGTCATGTCAATAAAAACGAGGTTATTTATATATTTAATTTTTATTTTCATCAGATCCATTTTTTACAGGTCTAATATAAAAATTAAGATTTTTATTTTATTGTTTTGAGGAACTTTTAAATTCATGAATAAATAATTATTGAAAATTAATACATGGTTACTTGTTCTTTGTGTTAGTTTTGGTATACGATGCATATATCCATCTGGCAGTATTAATTTACATCACAAACAATTATCAACCTGTGCTAAAGTTCTTTTATTGACTCTTCTATGCGTGTTTTTGATGGATCATTTCTTTATCAAATAAGCATCCGCCTTGCATGTGAAAGGTTGTGGGTTTGATCTCCAGCCGAATCATACCAAAGGCTTCAAAAATGGTACTAGAAGCTTCCTCGCTTGACTCTCAGCATTTAGAGGATAGTTCTAGGTCTGGTTGGCCCAGTGTCAGTATAATGTGACTGGGTGGGGTATCATACCATGTGTTTGCAGCATGATACCCTAGTGTGGCAGCACTTAGAATACTGTTTTGAGTAGACACTGTCGCGATTTAACTGAAAGATTACAACATACAACAACAACTACAATTCTTTATCAATTTAATAACAAGAGTTTATAACAAGATAATAACAAGAGTTTATAACAAGATAATAACAAGATAATAACACGAGTTTACAGGCAAAGCAGCATCTGAGCAGGCTACAACTTACTTGTTGTTTGATCTGTGCCTGCATTGTTTACAATGCTATCTGTGACATGGACAGCAAGTTAAAGTTAGATCAGATTGACCAAGAGACTTAGTGTTGATTTGTTGTAAATTCATACTTTATAAGGAGCCATACATGATGAATAAAAAACCAACACAACAGGAAACTGTAGAGATTGTGTAAGAGGCTTGGTGCTGATTTGTTATAAATTCAATAGATCGGGAACCATACATGACGATCCAGAACCCAAGACAACAGACAAATATAGAGATTACAGATTGTGTAAGATGCTCAGTGCTGATTTGTTGTGAATTCAATATTTCAGGAACTTTAAATGATGATCAGGAACCCAAGACAACAGACAACTGTAGAGATTACAGATTGTGTAAGAGGCTTCTTGCTGATTTGTTAATTCAATATTTTAAGAACCTTATATGATGATCCAGAACCCAAGACAACAGACAACTGTAGAGATTACAGATTGTGTAGAGGATTTTTGCTGATTTATTAATTCAATATTTTAGGAACCTAACATGATGATCCGGAACCGAAGACAACAGACAACTGTAGAGATTACAGATTGTGTTAGAGGCTCAATGCTGATTTTTGCAAATTCAATATTTCAGGAACGTAGCATGATGATTAAGAACCAAAGACAACAGACAACTATAGAAAGTTTTGCTTATATTAACAAATATTGTTTATGATTGTGTAAGAGGCTCAGTGTTGATTAGTTGTATATTCAATATTTCAGGAACTTTACATGACGATCAGGAACCTGAGACAACTGAAAACTTTAAAGACTACAAATTGTGCAAAAGGCTCGGTGTTGATTTGCCATTTAGGAGAAGGTTTATCCACACATTATGGCTGTTTTCTGCATTCATTGGACTGGTATATCTCTTTAATTAACTTATCATAGGCAAAAACTTTGACTTATAACACTGACACCTATCAGGTACTGTTTGAATAAGAAATTGTAAATCTTTTATCTATAATGTTTATTGTTGAGTAGATCATATTATTTGTCAGTTTGCAAATAAGTTGTGAATTTCTTGTTGTGGGGAAAATCTCAAGATCACTTACATCTCACAACTAAGGTCGTAGGTTTGAGTGTCACTCACTACAAAAACTTTTTGCGAGAAAGTTTACCATCAAATTTGAGGAAGGATATTGGTTCTACTCAGATTCATTGTGAGGTCTTCCTCCACCAATAAAACTGGATTTGCCATATATAACCAAAAATGTGTTGAAAATTGTGTTAAACCCCATTCAAGCAATGCAAATTTTGTAAGAATCAGTAATCAACCAATAAAGTTATGTTTTATATCTTGGAAAAGGGCAGTGCTTGAAACTGTTTTAGTAGTGTCATAATTTGTTTAATAAATGTATAATCATGATAGTGGATAAAGCTGACCAAAAAATGTTATTGTCATATAGTTGATTAAGAGCTAAAACATCAATATTTCATATCTTTATGCTGTTTTATTTGAACTTTTTGTTTATATACGAGGGCTGATCATTAAATTCATGGACAAATCTCATAAATTTTACATCTCTGCTAGAACACCGCTACTTTTGGCACATAACTTAAGTATTGGTGTATTTTTATACCCCCAACAAACGAAGTTTTGAGGGGGTATACTGGAGTCACCCTGAGGTCGGTCTGTCAGTCTGTCGGTCTGTCCTTTGCAATTTTCCTTGTCCGGAGCATCACTTGAAATGTACTGGATGGAATTTCATCAAACTTCATACAATGGTAGAATATAATGAGAGGAAGTGCAGTGTACATGAAACATAACTCTATTCTTGCTAATTACAGAGTTATTGCCCTTTGATATATTTCCCTTGTCTGGTGCAGTCCTTTTAAAGTACTTTTAAAGCCATCAGTGATAACAGTTTAATAAAGTTCATGAAAGAACCAAGTTGATGAATACATGGAGTTCGAGCAAAGTAGGTTCGATATTGTATTCCTTGTGCTCTTGTTTGTTTCTTATTCATAAAATTGTTGTCCCTCAACATAACTTGAAAAAGTATAACATTTATTGATTGCCATGAAAGCTTGTACACTGCACAATAATTAAAAAGACCGTTTTTAATTTTAACAAAACCATAAAAAAATTAACAATACAAACAACGCAATCCATAACATTCTCTTTTATTAAGAATTTTTTTTGTCTGGAGCATAACTTTAAAACTATTGGATATAATTTAATAAAACTTTATACAATGGTTAACCATTTTATGTCATGGCGGTGTTCGGGGGTATTCATCACTACAGTGATAGGTCTAGTTGATCCAGGTTTTTATTGCATTTCTTACATCAGTAATAATGTTATGTACCCATAGCAACATGAATACATGACTAACACCACAGCTCAAACAGTTTGATAGGTAAATATGTGGAAATAATAAATACGTCTGTGTGAAATTTGTGGAGAACTCGTATATTATTGAAGTAACATCATCAATGTCTGCATTACTCCATTTCAGTAATAACGTTGTTCGCAAGTGTAAGTAAACAAACTTACATTGAAAAGACCTGCTCACAAGCTATAAAGTTCAAATAGTGGTTCTGCTCAGATTCATGCTAAAAGTCTTCTTCCACCACCAAACTTGCAGAAAGACAGTGGTTCTGCTCAGATTCATTCTTAGGTCTTCTTCCACCATAAAACCTGTGGAAAGACAGTGATTCTGCTTAGATTCATTCTAAAGGTCTTCTTCCACCATAAAACTTGTGGAAAGACAGTGGTTCTGCTCAGGTTCATTCTTAGGTCTTCATCTACCATAAAACCTGTGGAAAGACATTGGTTCTCCTCAGATTAATTCTAAAGGTCTTCTTCCACCATAAAATCTGTGGTAAGACAGTGGTTCTGCTTAGATTCACTCTTTGGTCTTCCTCCACTATCAGACTTGTGGAAAGACAGTGGTTCTGCTCAGATTCATTCTTAGGTCTTCCTCCGCCATCAAACTTGTGGAAAGACATTGGTTCTGCTAAGATTCATTCTTAGGTCTTCCACTACCATCAAACTTGTGGAGGGACATTGGTTCTGCTCAGATTCATTCTTAGGTCTTCCTCTACCTTCAAACTTGTGGAAAGATAGTGGTTCTGCTCAGATTCATTCTTAGGTGTTCCTTGTGGAAAGACATTGGTTCTGCTCAGATTCATTCTTAGGTCTTCCTCTATCATCAAACTTGTGGAAAGACATTGGTTCTGCTCAGATTCATTCTTAGGTCTTCCTCTACCATCAAACTTGTGGAAAGACATTGGTTCTGCTCAGATTCATTCTTAGGTCTTCCTCTATCATCAAAGTTGTGGAAAGACATTGGTTCTGCTCAGATTCATTCTTAGGTCTTCCTTGTGGAAAGACATTGGTTCTGCTCAGATTCATTCTTAGGAAGACCTTGTGGAAAGACATTGGTTCTGCTCAGATTCATTCTTAGGTCTTTCTCTATCCTCAAACTTGTGGAAAGACATTGGTTCTGCAAAGATTTATTCTTAGGTCTTCCTTGTGGAAAGACATTGGTTCTGCTCAGATTCATTCTTAGGTGTTGCTCTACCATCAAACTTGCGGAAGGACATTGTTTCTGATCAGATTTATTCTTAGGTCTTCCTCTGCCATCAAACTTGTGGAAAGACATTGGTTCTGCTCAGATTCATTCTTAGGTCTTCCTCTACCATCAAACTTGTGGAAAGACATTGGTTCTGCTCAGTTTTGTGCTTTGGTCTTCCTCTACCATCAAACTTGTGGAAGGACATTGATTCTGCTCAGATTCATTCTTAGGTCTTCCTCTTCCATCAAACTTGCGGAAGGACATTGGTTCTGCTCAGATTCATTCTTAGGTCTTCCTCTACCATCAAATATGCGGAAGGACATTGGTTCTGCTCAGATTCATTCTTAGGTCTTCCTCCGCCATCAAACTTGTGGAAAGACATTGGTTCTGCTCAGTTTTGTGCTTTGGTCTTTCTCTACCATCAAACTTGTGGAAGGACATTGGTTCTGCTCAGATTCATTCTTAGGTCTTCCTCTGCCATCAAACTTGTGGAAGGACATTGGTTCTGATCAGATTTATTCTTAGGTCTTCCTCTGCCATCAAACTTGTGGAAAGACATTGGTTCTGCTCAGATTCATTCTTAGGTCTTCCTCTACCATCAAACTTGCGGAAGGACATTGGTTCTGCTCAGATTCATTCTTAGGTCTTCCTCCGCCATCAAACTTGTGGAAAGACATTGGTTCTGCTCAGTTTTGTGCTTTGGTCTTCCTCTACCATCAAACTTGTGGAAGGATGTTGGTTCTGCTCAGATTCATTCTTAGGTCTTCCTCTACCATCAAACTTGTGGAAAGACATTGGTTCTGCTCAGTTTTGTGCTTTGGTCTTCCTCTACCATCAAACTTGTGGAAGGACATTGATTCTGCTCAGATTCATTCTTAGGTCTTCCTCTACCATCAAACTTGTGGAAGGACATTGGTTCTGCTCAGATTCATTCTTAGGTCTTCTTCTACCATCAAACTTGTGGAAGGACATTGGTTCTGCTCAGATTCATTCTTAGGTCTTCCTCTACCATCAAACTTGTGGAAGGACTGTTGGTTCTGCTCAGATTCATTCTTAGGTCTTCCTCTACCATCAAAGTTGTGGAAAGACATTGGTTCTGCTCAGATTCATTCCTAGGTCATCCTCCACCATCAGACTTATGGAAGGATGGTGGTACTGCTCATATTTATTCCCAGGTCTTCCCACACTATAAAACTGGTTGCCTAGTATAATCTGCAGTGAGTTGAAAATGATGTTAAGCACCATTCATCAAACACTTATTCAGACATACGACTCTCGGGCAATAGCTTACAACTACAGTCATACAATATTCTTACAATCATTGTCATAGAGGTTATTTATAGCGTGGTTGGAAATGTAATGTACTTTCGTTTTATATTGGTTTTCCATCAGTATTAACAACAGTTATTATATTTGTTGTCATGAATAAAAATGTATTAACATTATGTACTTTTCTTGGACAATATGTAGGGTTGGTGTGTGGGTCAGGCTGGACCAGCTTTCCCAGATATACGGTTGATTGTGAAAAAAGATCTAGATACAGCGTCTTGGCTTTTCACCATCTCCTCCGTAGGGTACATGATGGGCTCTCTAGCTGGAGGTAAGATTTGGCTACATTTAGAGTGAAATGGTAACCATGGTTGCTGTTTCTTGTTTAATGCTGAAAAGGTATATAGAATGGCAGGAAAAATAGCTATAAATTAGGGATGCAAAATCTGACTATTTTTAGCTCACCTGAGTCGAAGGCTCACAGGTGAGCTTTTGTGATCGCTTGGTGTCCGTCGTCTGTCGTCCGTCGTTAACTTTTAGCTTCTAACAACTTCTCCTCTGAAACCACTGGACTAATTTTGATATAACTTTACAGAAATGTTTCTTGGGTAATCCTCTACCAAGTTTGTTCAACCCATCTTGATTCTTCAAAAAACATTGCTGCCAGGGGGCGGGGCAAATTTAATTAGTAAAAACTTAAAAAATCTTCTTGTCAGAAACTACTGGCTCGATTTTAAAATAATTTCACAGAAATGTTCCTTGGGTGACCCTCTACCAAGTTTGTTCAACCTATCTTGATTCGTCAAAAAACATGGCGGCCAGGGGGTGGGGTTTGTTTACTATATAAGCTATAGTAAAAACTTAAAAAATCTTCTTGTCAGAAACTACTGGCTCAATTTTAAAATAATTTCACAGAAATGTTCCTTGGGTGACCCTCTACCAAGTTTGTTCAAGCCATCTTGATTCGTCAAAAAACATGGCAGCCAGGTGGTGGGGTTAGTTTACTATATAAGCTATAGTAAAAACTTAAAAAATCTTCTTGTCAGAAAGTACTGGCTCGATATCAAAATAATTTCACAGAAATGTTCCTTGGGTGACCCTCTACCATGTTTGTTCAAGCCATCTTGATTTGTCAAAAAACATGGCGGCCAGGGGGCGGGGCAAGTTAATTACTGTATATCCTCACGTATATCGCGCATCCGTGTATATCGCGCATCCATGATCAAGAACTAAGAAAAAAATACAATTCTCCTATATATGTGTATATCGCGCATCATAATTTTGAAATCTCGTTCAGATTGGGCTGTGGCGACATGTTGGAAGGAATACCTGACTCGATATGTTAAACGGGATTTGATTTGTCCGGGAAAAAAACAGTAGACTGGTACTCGCTAAAAAATATTGAATTTGTTCCCAAGATTTTATACACACTCAAAATACTTGACACTTCTCATTACTGTCTCAATACATACTCTGAGTTGTCAACACCTGCCCAGGCTTGCAATTAAGATGTCAAATAATATGCAGAAGCCACATGGCAGCACCCGCTTTCAATACTCCGAAATGACCGGTGACACTCATATGTCTATAACGCCGACACAATTTATTTTTGATCTTGTGCCAATGTGGGATGTCGTCACTCTGGCAGTTTCTTGCGTCATTTTACGTAGCGTTCTATTTCACTATGTGGAAAAGTATCGATGTAACGAACATGATTTTCTAAAAATATCATGAACACTTTTTTAATTGTCAGTCGTATAACAGTACAGCGACTTAAAATCGGTGTTTAGATAAATAGATCAGTTAGGGTTAGGAGAGTTGTGTAAAGCAGGCCATGCATCACCTGATATGTTTTATCACACATTTACAAGCAAAGGAACGATGCCCTAGGCAATGTTTTTCACCGATAATTTGGGATTAAAACTTATAACAAAGAAATAAATTAAAGCTACAGGTATGGCAATTTATAGACTCTAAATAACACAGAGCAATCATTATTTTACTTAATCTTTTAAAATATACATGGGAATTTATCGGAAATAAAAAATTTACATAAAAAAAAATGAAATCTTCTGTACTTATGTATATCGCGCATCCCTTCTCGAAGATCTTAAAAGTTGGGGAAAAAACGCGCCTAATACGTGAGTAGAAACGGTAATAAAAACTTAAAAAATCTTCTCGTTAGAAACTACTGGCTCGATTTTAAAAATAATTTCACAGAAATGATCCTTGGAGGAACCCCTACCAAGTTTGTTCAAACCGTAGAGATTCGTCAAAAAACATGGCGGTCAGGGGATGGGGTTTGTTTACTATAATATTATAAGCTGTAGTAAAAACTTAAAAAATCTTCTTGTCACAAACCACCGGATCAATTTTAAAACAATTTCGCAGAAATGTTCTTTGGGTGACCCTTTACCAAGTTTGTTCGAGCCGTTGTGATTTGTTAAAAAACATGACCGCCACAGTGAGGTGCTAGTTTACTATATTGGCAGCTATAGTCAAAACTTGAAAAGCCTTCTTGTCAGAATCTACTGACCTGATTTCAATGTAATTTCACTGACATTTACCATGGGTGAACATCTACCAAGTTTGAACTCTTCTATGCATCTGTTACATCTTCAAAACAAATCAAAATTCTTGCCCATCTCGTTTTTCTGGAATTTTAAGTGTACATGTATTATATAATCTACTTAAGTTGGGTGACTCAAGGTCAGTCAGGTGAGCGGTATAGGGCCATCTTGGCCCTCTTGTTAAAATGGTAATCAGAAAATAATCTGATGACAACTGAAACTTTAAGTTTTAAGATTATTTTCTTATTATAAGAGAAAGACATGTTGAAACTTAGAGCCAATGTAGCCATGTTGGCTCCAAAGTCGTAAATTTAGCTCCAACTTTTCTCAATTTGCAAATGTGTTTGCGACAAGAATTTTTCAGCCAGAGTAGGCCCTAGAAACTGTTAAGTGAGCATGCAAACAAATCTCAACTTTGAAGAAAACAATTTTATTGACTACAAACTTCCATTTGCTTATATGAACTAGCAAGTATACTACCAATTATTTGGAATTTCAAATCTGCCAAAACATGACAAAATAATATTTAAATTGGAGTGGTAATATTGGAAAAAAAAATCCTATTCTAAATAGATATCACAAACCAGGGGTGTACCAGGGATGATTTTGTATGTTTGATATGTTTCGTACCACCAGCCTTCAATGTTTATAACATACTTGGATGTTTAAATGTTTTCAGTTTTGCTGACAAATTGTACGTATTGGCATACGTGCATATGCCTGGATACGTGCCTGCGAACATACTGCTTAATGACCTTCACCTCACCATGCAGATCCTTCCTGGTAAAATAAACCAACAACAATATGTAACCAATAAGATAGATCAGATCTCAGTTAAAATTAATCACGCGACTCATTAAATAGATATCTGTAAGATAAAAGTACCTGTTTAGCCATTT
The DNA here is from genome assembly GCA_029582155.1 of Panopea generosa. NCBI lineage: Eukaryota > Metazoa > Mollusca > Bivalvia > Adapedonta > Hiatellidae > Panopea > Panopea generosa. The sequence goes on along the minus strand of CM055909.1, from coordinate 30,691,020 downwards.
AAAGTTACACATACAGTCAAAACTGTGCAAGGGATCACCTCTATTAAGCAGCCACTTGTTCGGAGAAGAACTCTATTAGAATTGTATTCCTCCATTCTAATCCTTTTCATTTTGTATATTGTACTTGTATACCTGAAAAAAACTGAAAATAAGATATGTTTAAACTTCTAAGTCTTGTTTTAAGCAGCCACATTTGATATTGCCCCTTTTCTAAGCCTTGATCACAAATTAACCTGTATTAGATAACAACCTGTTTTAGAAGGTAACAGGGTTCAGGGCTTTTATTAAGTTCTGAAGTAGGAGGGTGAAAGGAAAAAGTAGAAGGGGGGTCTGGTGGTCCTCCGCTAAAAACAGAAGAAACTCAGCTGAAAATAGCCAGATGTTCAAGGCAGAATAGCCAGGGAAAAACCCTAGCCCCTGGCTTCTAATAACAGCCCTGCAGGTTATATTGTTTCTCAATTAATGATCAGTAAATGATAGATCTCGTCTATTGTCTTCATGTTGACATGTTTTCAGGTGTTTTGTATGATCGCTTCAACAAGCTTCTACTGATAGCTTTCTCCGTGTTGATAATTGGTGTGACTACGGGTATTATGCCCTGGTGTGCAGACTTCCCTCTCATGATGGCAGTCAAATTCTTATGTGGCATTGGATTCGGTGGACTTGACACAGGTAAAGAAAACTGAAATGTTTTTGTCTCATCTTTTTGAAGAATAAAGGAGAAATAGGTGTTACTTTTAAGTTTTCTGTTGGTGATGGTGTCAACAGTTCATTGTTAACTTTTAACCCTAAAGGCCCAGCAGCGATATAAAGGCCGCAAGATGGCTCTGGGGCTGGTTTTATATAATTATATACAGGATTAAAATCAGAGAACCCTTTTTTCCAACATTTCACAGTCACCACTGCATTTTTTTGTTATAACTTTGCATACTACTACAGGTAGATTATTGTTAATACATATAATTAGCAACAAGATTTTTTTTAAAAAGTGTTTTTTTATAATTATGCAGTTTGAAAAAACACTCCAACTGTCAAAAATTTATTTGGAAGTCTAGGGAGAAGCTTACATATACACGTGGATCTGCTTTATACACATTTCAGTAGCGAAGTAATGGTGTATTTTTAGAACACTGTATAAACAGCTGTTGTACATTAACCACTCCTACATAACTCTCTGCCCTCGCAGAAAGATTTGGGCCTTTAAGCTCTGTTTCTAAGAAACTGTTTGTCTCGGAGTCCCAAATTTGGTCTGTAATTGTGTAATGGGTAGTCGCATGACCTTGATTTGACCTCTACAGATGAATAACTTAACATACAAAAGCTGGGTCCGATTAGCTCAGTCAGTAACGCGTCTGACTATTAATCCAGGGATCGTGAGTTCGAATCCCCGCCTGGCAACAATCTCCATGATGATTGATATACGACATTGTGTCTCATTATCATTCGTCTCTCACCCCTGATTTAAGTAGGAAAGTTATCAGTTACTTGCATAGATGGGGTTTGCTCGAGTATTGGTTAACCTTTCAGGATTCCAGAAAAAAGGGATTAGGTTAATTGATTGTTAGCCCTCGATGGCATAAAAATGACACTAAATGTTCAATCAATAACCTACAAAATGTTTTTTGCATTAACCTTTATGTCTCTTCGAAACTGTCTGGCCTAGTCTATATTTGTGTTATGGGTTGTACTTTTCAAAACCATCAAGAATATTTTCAAGCAACCAGGAATCCTCTGCCATTGAAGGGCTTCTAACATATGAACAGGCTACTATTTCGCTTAAATCTATGGCGAATAATCGCAGTCCCGGTACCGACGGATTTAGTGCAGACTTCTTTAAAGTTTTTTGGAGACAAATTGGTTACTTTGTCATAAGATCAATAAATTATGGTTTTAAAAATAAAGAACTATCAATTACTCAAAAACAGGGAATAATAACATGCATCCCAAAAGAAAACAAATCTAGATATCAAATGAAAAACTATAGACCAATTTCTTTACTAAATTCCATATATAAAATAGCATCAGGAGCAATAGCTAATAGAATAAAAACAACATTAAATAAACTAATTCATAAAGATCAAACAGGTTTCATGGCAGGCAGATATGTAGGGGAAAATACAAGGATTTTATATGATGTAATGCATTATGCAGAGGAAAACAATCTGCCAGGCTTACTTTTATTAATTGACTTTGAAAAAGCCTTTGACTCACTTTTTGGAAATTTATAAACAAAGTTATGAAACTTTTCGGTTATGGTAATTCTATTATATCATGGGTTGAAGTCCTATATAAAAATTCTACGTTAGCAGTTACTCAGGGAGGCAATATTTCATCTTTTTTTAACATAGGAAGAGGTTGTCGTCAAGGCGACCCTTTATCTCCCTATATTTTTATTCTATGCTCTGAAATACTAGCTATTAAAATAAGAAAAAATAAAAACATTAAAGGAATTAAAATTAACAATACCGAATTTAAGATTTCTCAATATGCAGATGACACATCCACAATTCTTGATGGATCCGAATCATCTCTAAACGAAACACTGAATGAGTTCACACATTTTGCAAATATCTCGGGGTTATGCGTTAATTTTGATAAAACACAGGTTGTATGGATTGGAGTTAAGAAATACAGTAGTCAGACAATCAAAACAAAATGGGGGAAAATTGGGGAAAAAACGAGTTTAAACTATTAGGAATAAATTTTCATGTTGATCTAGACAAAATGAGTAATATTAATTATAAAGAAAAAATAAATATTATAAAATCTAAAATTAAACAATGGTCAAGAATATATCTGACTCCATTAGGAAAAATCACTGTTATAAAAAGTTTGCTATTGCCTATTTTGAATCATATATTTGTAGCATTACCAAATCCTAATGAAAATGTAATCAAAGAAATAAATTCAATTTTTTACGATTTCATATGGGGTGGGACAGCCAAAATAAAACAAAAAGTTATCACCAAACAATACATTGAAGGGGGATAAAAAATGATCAACATTGAAGCATTTACTTTAGCACTTAAGGCAACATGGATTAGGAGACTACTACGTATGTGGGGAACCTGGAGTGGAATAATAGAACAAGAAATTAGTTTATCAAATCTTAGCAATTTTGGAAATGCTTACACAGCAAAAAAGATAAATAAAATTAGCAATACATTCTGGCGAGATGTTCTTAAATCACACAATAGCATAATTCAATTAAAAAAAATTACAACCTTAGAACATCTACTTCAGACACCAATATTTCAAAATAATAATTTGCTAGTAGGTTGAAAACCCATAATAAATAAGCTATGGAATGAAAAGGGTATATATTTTATTAATGATATCGTGTCAGAAAAAGGGGAGCTTTTGACAGAAAATGAATTTAAAACAATATACAACATAAAAAACAACTATCTACAGTTCCATGGAATAATACAAGCAATAAAAAAATTAGCAAAGAAATATGGCATAACCATCAACAATAAAAAGATGCCAAATCCACTTTTACCCACCAATATAAATGTATACTTTAAATCTATAAAAGGATGCCAACATTTTTACAATATTTTAAATAATAATGATGAAGTACCCACTTCAAAATTTAAATGGGAGCAAATCTATAATATCTCTGAGCAAACGTGGAAAGACATACTCTTATCACCTTTCAAATATAACTATAGCTCAATTTTACAATGGTTTCAAGTCAGGATCAACCATAGAATTTTACCAACAAAGAAATATTTAAAAATAATTAAAGCTGTCCCAAGCTCACTATGTTCTTATTGTAATCAAGAGGAAAGCGTTATTCATTTATTATGGACATGTCCTTCAACAAGATCATTTCTTCAAAAAATACAAACATGGTTTATAAGGAACAGTATAACTTTACCATTTATAGAAGAATTATTTATATTTAATATAGGAGAACATTTTATAATGGCTGATATGCAGATCATATTAGAGATTAAATACTATATATTCTCAGCCAAAAAATTGACTTCTCCATTATCTATAACTGCACTTCACAACAGACTTAAGCATTCCTTTAGGGCAAACAAATATATAGCAGTTAAAAATAATACCATAAAAACTTTACTTCAAGATTAATTTGATAAATACTGGTTTTAATTTCCTTCCATACAACTTGTGTTTTATCCAGGTTCTGGTAAAAAAATGTTTAAAATGTTAATATAGACACAATTAATAAGTAAGAAATGTTTTATTAAAACAAATGAAACAAGAAAGTAGACCCTGAAAATAACACCAACCATAATGTAACATATTATTTTTATTATTATTTCTGTATCGTAAGTAACCGTGCACACAGAGTTGTTCTTTTTTATTTTCTATTGTGAGGTCCATTATTTAAACTAAATGCAAAAAACATAAGATTGACAGCTGAAAAATGAGTGAAAGAGTATGATCGAGAAAGTGTTTTCATGGAAATTTGGAATACTTGTATTGATATTGCTCAGATTTGTTTATTCTCGCTCAAACATATAATTATCCATGTTGTTAATTGGAAAATAAATGGGCCACTACAGTGTAGAATGGCTGAAAAAAAAAAAAATAAAAAAAAAATAGTTTCCCTCTATGCTTTAAATTAATAATTTGTATTTTCTTAGAGTATTCAAATAATAGTATGCAACAAATTTGTTAAGTTTAATTCAATTTTAAACAGTTTGACATTGAATACATTGCACTGTAGAAAAATTTATTTGTCGTAATTTGATTGATCTACGACACTATTATTGTCCTTTGTTGTGGTGCATGTAAAATTTGTGTGACAAGGTGACATTAAATAACTTATAGGTCTAGTTTTCTATTTTCAATTTATTTAAATGTTTGTTTTTGGTTTCATTAGATTCTCAATTTGAACTACAATTTTTCGATATTGTGCTTCCAACCATTAAAAGACTAATTTTGCACATGTATTTAACAAAATGTGCTTAAATGCAAAGGACCGTGATTGTATAAATTGAAAGATTGGTGCTCTTGCCTAGAAATAATGATTTTTCAACATACTGTAAAATCCCCACCCTGGCCTACCCCCACCCCTATATTTAAATATTAATTTTACTTTAGGAAAATGTAAGACCCCTTAGAGCTTTTATTACAGATAAGCATAAATAAGAACTTGGGTGTACAAATCTTTCAAACATTGTACAAATTTAATCATAAAAAATATGTAAACTTATGTGTATATTGTTCAAGTACATATACATCTACATCAAAATGTTGAAAACATTTATTTGTAACTGAGTATGTAATATTTAAGTAGAAATATGTGCAATAAACATTTATTTTTAAAAAAAAAAAAAAAAAAAAAAAAAAAAAAGAAGAATATTGTCAGATGACCTTAATCTCCATGAATATTTAACCAAAAAATCTTAAAGTTTTTGTGTTTACCAGAATTCTATTGTTTTTGTTCGTTTTGAGTTTGTGTATATTGTTAAAAATATTTCTAGACTGAACAAAATGGCCAAGATGTACATTTGTATGTACACATAGGTTGTCTGCTTACTGTATATATGTATCACCTATATAGAGATAGAAATGTTCCCCTGCTTGTTTGAAATATACTGAATAGAAATGAAAGTGTACAGAAGATAATGTTAAGCTTGCAGTATCCACATAAGGATATGGTGAAGGTGATAAACGAATGCAAAGGATATAATTTTACAGATGTGAGCTCCATTTGGAGGAGGTATTATTATATTCAACTCATATTTTCAACCTTGATGTTCAGAAATAACTAATTTAATTACAGCAGGGGTAAAAAGACAATGATATGCATGAATTTTTCGTAAGGATTGACCTGGCACACATGAATATTCCGTGTATATCCTTAAATTTAGTTTGTGGATCCGAACACAAATAGTGATATTACTGTTGTTAAACCAATATCAATACATAATTAAATCAGCATTATATTGCATTCACGATTAGCTGCACGGAGAAGGCATTTAAACTCCCGAACATATTGGTAAGATTAATGAGTGCCAGGTAAAAACTTATGGACAATACATGTATGCATATTTATAGGACTCTTAATAAAAATACTGCAGACCATTTACGTTATAGATTTTGTTACTTCACCTGTGATGTCAGAGGATATTAAAATTAGGTGTACAATTAAACCTGTGTAATCCGCCACCTCAATTAAGCAGCCACTTTTCTCAAGCAGCCACATTTGCTATTTCCCATTTCTCTGCTTTCATTGCAAATTAAATACAGGTATGCCTGTATATTAAAAATAGATTAAATTTATTAAAAACAGAAAATTTCTGTTACTGGGTAATGTTCAAATTATGGATTTGTACCCGGGCAGTTTTGTAACTATAATTTTATAACAGGAGGCAATGCTGACCTTGTGTCGATCTGGGACGAAGAAGGGAGACCATACATGCAGGCCCTTCATTTCTTCTTTGGCTTCGGTGGGATCTTGTCACCCCTGGCAACAGAACCATTTCTGGCATCCAAAGAATGTATCCCTTTCAATAACACTTCTGGTAAGACATAGCATTTATTTAAATAAAATAAATTCTATTCTCATGTTGATGGTGGTCCTCTGTGGTTGAGTGGTCTAAGTTGCTGTGTCAAGATCGCTTACCTCTCACCGCTAAGGATGTAGGTTCGAGTCTTAACCGTTCCAACAACTTTATGTGAAAAAATTTGCCAGCATACTTGCAGAAAGGCGCTGGTACTACCTGGGTTCATTTTGTGGTTTTCCTCCATCAATAAAACTGGATATGCCATATGTAACCAGACAGTTGAATACTTTTTGAAATATCACAAAAGGGTGAATCTGAAAATTAATGGATGATTGCTTCTTTGAATATTTAGCATAATGTTAATGCCATCAAGAGCTGACAGACAATCATTTAACTTAACCACTCTTTTCTGGGATCCCAGAAGGACAACCAATACTAGAGCTGATCAGTAGCTTTGGTTAAGATAAAATAGTATGGTGCTACGATAAGCACAACACATGGGGATTGAACAACACATTGGTTCAAGTGAGTTAAACAGTGATTTTTTTAATGGGGTTTAACGCCATTTTGAATACATTTCAGGTTATATATGACATATCCAGTTATTTTGGTGGAGGAAGACCTCAGAATGAATCTAAGTAGAACTACTGTCCTTTCGCAAATAACAGGCAAACTTTGTTAAGAAATGTTTTTGGAGAGCGAGCGGAACTCGAACCTATGACCTTAGTCAACTGATGTGCAACAGAGGTCTGCTGTTTTTAACAACATATGGCACTTTACTGAATTAGACTGAAGGGAAACTGTAAAAGCGGTATTGCAAAGAATTTATATTTTCAAGATAACATTACTGACTTTCTCATACTTTGAATTACAGGCCTTGACAACAACACGGGCCCTGTGACTGCTTCAAGCCTGATGACCCTAGCAACCGTATCTTCCAATATGACAACAGACCAGCCAGCATGCCAAGAAGTGTTCAGTGACACACGCATCCACTACGCCTTCCTTATATCTGGCGTTTTGTTACTTGCCATCAGCATTCCATTCTTTGCCATGTATATCAACATTTTGAGAAGTAAAACACCCCACTTGATGGTAGCTGACAAAACAAATAAGAAACGCCCTGATAAACTTCCTTTATCTTTAAAAATAGTTCTATTAGTTTTACTGGCGTCCATGATGGGAATGTATTGTGCAGTGGAGGATACCTTTGCATCATTTTTGATGACATTTTGTATCAATTATTTGAAATGGGGAAAAGATATGGGAAGTTTTGCTACAAGTACCCACTGGGCAGCTTTTTCTGTTGGTCGTTTTTCTGGCATATTTCTCATTCATTTCTTCAGACCGTTCAGCTGATTAGCGTGTACTGCATTATGTTGATCCTCTCTTTTACTGGGTTGTTGATAGCTTGCCATACTTACACTATACGTCTAATCTGGGTATTCATACCTCTTTCTGGATTTTCTATGTCTATAATTTTTGCCAGTATTTTTACATGGACAGAAGAAAACATATTAGAAGTGACGGGTATGATCTCTTCGATGTTTCTGATATCTGCATCTTGCGGATTGATGGTTAATCCGCTATTTCTGGGATATTTGATGGACAACTACACACCGATGTGGTTCGTTTATCTAGAACTTGCTGAAAGCTGTCTGTGTTTCACTGCTGTTCATAACAATATTTATTATAGTCAAAAAGTGTGTTAAACCAATAAAATGAAGGCGTGAACAACTAAACACCAATGTGGTTCATTTATTTAGGACTTGCTGAAAGTTGTTTGTCTTTTATACTGTTTATAACAATCAAAAAGTGTGTTAAACCGAATGAAATGAAGGCATTGGGAATGAAAAATAATATTCTTAAATTAAACAATGATTGCTAAGGTGCAAACAATAGGACTAAAATTAAGACGTAGTGATTGTCTAAATTTAATTTGAGATCTAAAGCATTGATTGAACATAGCAATTCCCAGCTAGTAGTGATTTAAGTTTGGACAAATTAAGGGGCTAGGATGTATTGGCCCTGTAAGGAGGCATTATTTTTTTTACATAAGAATGGTATGAGAAACTGATAATTCCAAATTAAAACATTTCCTTTAACTCTTTACTCCATATGCATTTTAACTGGACTCTTCCAAACTCAAACGCCACACATAGTCAATTTCCATGAATAGATACATTTTACCCTATTTGTTCTGATAGAGCAGAAAACAGTGCAGAATCCTGTCCTGATTGCTCGTTACGAGTAATCAAAACTGATTCTGCTATGTTTTGAAAAACTTCCTATATTAAAGGTGTTCAAAGGTGTCCATATGAAGTAAAGGGTTAAAGTACATATTTTTGTCCAGTAACAGTGGGACAGGGGAGTATTTTCCATAAGCTGTCAAGACGCCACCCAAAAGAGTTCACATGGGGATGTTTCAAAAAGTACAACAGTTGGGCATCCTCAGGCCCTCTTGTATAATATTTTGTCATGTACAAATTGAGTATCAGTTGGACAGAATTTGCTGCAGTTCTGTAATAGGTTAAACTGTATGTGATTTGTTACCAACGATGATTTGTTAACACCAGTAGTACTGTCTCAAGGTTCCAGGTTCATACTGCATATTCAACTGTTGACTCCCCATCCCCACCTCACCTAATCTGTATTTTAATTTGTTATTTTTGTACAGTCATGGAGAATGAACCTGGAATCTTCCTTCCTAGTGACGTAATAAAATTGTTACTATTTTATGTTGGTACGATGTAAACCTCCAAATTCATTCTATGATATTTTATAGGAATATACATCTATATATGCATATATAGATTATACTTCAGTTTTACATCTGTACAATCTATATGGACATGTTCCTTTTTCCAAGTCAGTTGTTATACATTTTAATTTTATTGTAATGGTTATTATTCTATTTTTACATCAAGACCACCTAAAAATTTAATTTTGTTTGTTTGGTGTTTGCATAAGAAATGTTTGAGGGTCTAGTCTTTAATGAAGATACCTCTATTTTCATTTTAGCATTGTGTACATTAGACATTAATTCGATCAGTATTGTTGTATTTGTTAAATATAATAAAGAGATGTCATTTTTTTCTCAAATTTTTGTTTTAAGATTGTGCCATATATTATTTAGTATTCTGTTGAGCGAGGTCCAGTGGTAGCAGCATCAAATTCATGATCAGAGGGTCACAGGTTCGATTCTCCCAAAAGGCTATGTGTGGTGTCCTTGATCAAGTAAATAAGTTTAACTAAATGTTAATGAGTATTCAGTGATGCCACAATATTAGACCAGATTAGCTCAGCCGGTAGAGCGTCTAACCATCAATCCAGGGGTCAGTGAGTTGGAAGCCCCACTAGGCAACAGACTCCGTGATGATTGATATATGACATTGTGTCTCATTATCAGTTCAGTCTCTCACTGCTGGTTCAAGTGGGAAAAGTTATCAGTTACTTGCGGAGATGGGGTGTGCTTGAGTACTAGTTAACCTTTCAGGATCCCAGAAAACAGTGGTTAGGTTAACTTATCATTTGTTAGCCCTTGATGGCATAAAAATGACACTAAATATTCAGTCAATTAATTTAATAGAAATATTAGACTTAGTCCAAAGGGTTTTCCTTCTTTGGTCAATGTGTTATCCTGTTAATTTCTCATCTAGTCCAAAATACACAACATGCAAATTTTACAATATGTGTTTTCCAAAGTTTTTATTTTGTTCTTTATTGTGTTTGAATATATTTGGCACACCATGATAAGTAATACACAAGGCTTCAGTCAAAATGCAAGTCTACAGAGTTGGCATGAATGTATATGTGGGAAGATTGGGTAAATTATCATACATAATAAAGAATTGATTTTAATATAAAAAAATATATATAATTTAATAATTGTATTATTATTATAAGTAGATAAGGTAGTTAATAATAAATGTGTCTTTTTATATATCAAATGAAAAAAGTGAGTTATACATGATTATACCTGAGAATAATTAGCAATTTATTAATTTTTAAGTAGACTAGTCGATAATACATGTAAATGTGTATTTTATATAAATGAAAAAAAGTGATTTATTATACATGAAAATATGAACATATGTTAAGAATAATTAGTGATTTATTATTTTAATTGGGAATAATAAGTACAACAATTAAAGATTTGACAGTAATTGCATTAATATATATAAGTGATAATAATGTGATTGGTTGCTTTTTATATATTTTATATATAAATGAAATGAATAAATTGTTTATTCTGTTTAATTTAATACAAATGAGAATGAATGTGTGATTAATTATATTATTTGAGGATAATATGGGCTATTCCAGGAAAAAACCTCAGGGGTTGGTACTGGAATTATGTTTATGGGGCCACCACCAGAATTTTAATAAGTTTTGAGGTACCACCACCAGAATTTTCATTGTCCTTTCCTTTGTAATATTTTGAATGGAAAGACGTTGGTGAAAAATCGAGACAATATACAAAGAAACAACTTCATTCCAAGATCAGAAAACTGGAACATATTTTATGCAAAGTGATCGAAATAAAAATTGATTCTGCTGATAAAATTCAAACAAAGATACCTCCCACCAAGATAATTTTATTGAAATATACCCATGCCCACCAGAATTAAAATGACTATTTTACCAACCACCACCAGTAAAAAATTAAGGTCAAGTTCTGACCCCTCAACCCTCCATCGAGATTTTTTTCCTGGAATAGTCCCAAGTAATTTAAATGATGACAGTGGTGGATTTATTAATGTGTTATACATTAAAAAATGAAAATAATTAACTTTTAATAATTATTTGTATGCTATTTTTTTGTAAATTTTTAGCCCATGTGGTTCCAGCTATGAATAGAATCGCTGTCAATCTCTGCAGAGGGGTAGGAATCCTATGAATTGGCGTCGTGTTCATTTTATCATATTTTGTAATGTTCATTATTGTAGTTAAATTACCAATCTCTGTGTGGTTCCAGGGAGCCAAACGAGAGATGGCAAGAATAGGATCACTGTGGCTCTTGCATTTCGTAAGAAGCAACAATTTGAGTAATACGATAGAATTTGCTGAAACTGCAGTTTTGCAGGTATCAAGGTTCCTAGGTTCATTTTGCATATTCATTTGTTGATGTTTTTTATCTATATGTTCATTTGTTGTTCATTTACCTGTAAGTGAACCTGGAATCTTCCTTCCTATTAGCGTCGAATAACCTATAATGTTTGGTACGCCGTAAAACCCAATTAATTCATTGTTCAGTTTTTAAGGTTAACACTTTCTTTTTGTCACAAACGCTAAAATTTGGCATAGATAAGTTGCATCAATCTGCTCTACTATTTATCATTTGAATATATAAAATAAAAAAACTCTTAATTATGACTACAAAATTGTTGAAAAACAGTAAGATTTTATATTACATGTATCGTTAATTCATGACAATGACATCATGAAAAATGATTTTATATTAATTTTGTTAGACTATAAAATTGTTGGAAAGTACAAAAGCTTTGGTTGTTTATGGAATAATCCCAAATGGAATCAGGGTACATGTACAAATACAGCAAAGCTGTTGTGAAGTATTGAAATGTTTAAGTGGGTTACTTCCCTTAGACCAATATGCGCAATTTGATTTTTATGTTATTCATCACTTTATTCTTTCGTGAAACTAAGCTGTGTTATTCATCATGTTATTCTTTCGTGAAACTAAGTTGTATTATTCATCACGTAATTCATTCCTGAACTAAGTTGTGTTATTCATTCATGAACAAAGTTGTTTTATTGCCTGGATTTATTTGTGAACTAGTTGTAGTAATGGTATCAAGTAGATACCAGATGGGGAGTGTGAAGTATTGAAATGTTAAAGTAGGTTACTTCCCTTAGACCAATGTGCACAATTTGATTTTTATGGCAAAAGCAATTCTTACTCTGTGGACATATTTGTATAGAGTTATTCGCCTTGAGAGCTCTTCAGTAAAAAATAAAAACGTTTGATGTATGTCATTCCGACGTGAGACTTTTAAGTTCGTGATTCACAAATAATCTTATAAAACTGCGTAGCCACACAATGTACGTTACTTAAAATAGTTATATCATTGTAAAAATTATGACTCTGATGTATAAACATGATCATGTAAACTCTATTTTTTTTTGAATACTTTGATTGCAAACATACGAGATATTGAAATGACTTCGTACTAGAGCGTGTTCGAAACTTTGTTGTATTTTTGTGAAAAAGGTTTCATACTTAAATAGTTCATTGTTCTTAGTTTGTTTTTTGTTTACTTTCAGCTTTTTAGCCAGCTTCACTATCTTCACATCAGATGAATAAAGTATTGAAAGTTCTACAATGTGTTATATGTGATACCGGTTATGCCATTTTGCTACCAGGCAGAATATTAAAAAGATTGTGACACATGTCAACAAGATGTCAGTCAACAGTGATCCACCTGTTAACCATCCTTCTGAGGATCGACAAATTCAAGATGAGAAAACACTTAGAACTTTGACATAGAAGGGAACTGCAATGTCAGTTATGTCAAAAAGAGAGTGGAAATAGAAGTTCATAGAATAAAGTTGCTTTACAAGAAGAAAGAACCAGAACTTCTGCGCAAAAAGGCGAGGATCAAGGAAGAATTCGACAAAGCTATGGCAAAAGCAGAGAGATAAAATACAGAATTAGAAGTTGATCTTGACATTGTTAAGTTAGAAGGTGAAAAAGCTGCAGTCCAAACTGAAATCAAAGCTTTAGAAGACTTAGAGTAGGAAGATCATAGTGTTGTTAATAGACATGAGTTTACAAAACAATATGTTGAGAAATTGAACATTGAAACCACAAGCAGTATAAGAACGCCCTCACCACCCAGACCATTGTCATGTGGAATCAACACCAATGAATGTACCCAACAAAAATGTAATGACTAGTTTATCTGTGTCCAGTGCTAAAACAATTCCTCGTCATTTACAATTCAATGTGATAACTACTCAGCCAGATATGAACAGTAATATGTCAGTTCTTAATCCCAATGCAACAGTTTATAGCCCAAACAACAATGCAGCGATGACCGGTTTCTCATGAAGAAAGATCTTCAACTCATTCGTTTTACACAGTTTAATGATAAACAAGAAACCTTTGCTGCTTGGAAGGCAAGTTTCTGTAGTATTGCATCGGAGCTAAACTTGACCATGTCTGAAGAGATAGACTTGATTGTGAAACACCTTGGTACTGAATCTAGTAAGTTTGCCAACAGCATCAGATCCTCAAACAACCATGATCCAGCTAGAGGCTTACAGCTGCATATGGGCACATCTTTGAGAAAGATATGGCGGTCCAGAAATGATTGAAACTTCATTAAAAAAGAAGCTAAGTAATTTTCCAAAACTGAGTAATAAAGACTCCACTAAACTGTATGATCTCTTAGACATCCTTTGTGAAGTAGAATCAGGTGAATTCTAACCCAAACTATGGAACACTGTTAGCATACTAGGACTCCTCAGCAGGGGTAACACCTATTGTAAATAAACTCACCTATGGAATCCAGGAGAAATGGGCTGTTCGTGTGGCAAGATATACATGTAAGAAAGAAAAGTGTGTTCCTTATCCGCATTTCGGGTTCTTTGTGTTTTTCATCAGAGAAATCTGTGAAACAAAGAACGATCCAGCATTCATCCTTTGAAGCGCCATCATATCAAGGAGCCATACAGCAGCACAATGTGTATAGATGTAAACAGGATGTTTTTACTTCTGAGAACAAAACAGAGAGTGATGTCATGAAAAGATGTCCACAACATCATGCAGAACATTCACTTAACCAGTGTAAAGGCTTTCGATTAAAGTCCATTGAAGAAAGGAAGCAGATCTTGTGTAACAACAATATGTGTTTTAGATGTTGCGAGTCTACAAAACATGGTGCCCGTAACTGTAGAGCAAGGGTAAAGTGCTCTCATTGTGGAAAAGGTCATGCACCAGCTATACATATAGATATACCACCACCGTCAGTCAGAAGCGTTGATGGCGGGGAGCAGTCCTCTGGGGCAGAAGATGTTTCCACTAAATGTACGACCCTCTGTGGTGATGAACTTATTGGCAAGTCCTGCAGTAAAACTGTGCTCCTTAAGGTGTACCCTACCAGGAAGACCAAAGAAAGCAGTATGAGTATATGCCATTACAGATGACCAAAGCAATCACACGTTGGCAACACATGAACTCTTTGATCACCTGCAGATCAGTGGCGAAGCAACACAGTACACTTTGTCTTCCTGCTCTGGTCGTATAACAACATGTGGAAGACGTTCAAATGATCTATGGGTGCAATCTACTGATGGATTGACCAATATAAAGCTACCATCTGTAATAGAGTGTGACGATATTCCAAATGAGCTATCTGAAATTCCCACCCTAGATGTTGCGAAGACCTACAAACATCTTGCGTCAGTTGGCAGGTCAAATACCAGAGATGAATCCTGATTGTAAGATCCAGTTACTGATAGGTAGAGATTTACCTGAGGTTCACCATGTCTTGGAACAAGTTATTGGAAAAAGAGGCATGCCATTCGCACAAAAAATTGTCTCTGGGATGGGTCATAATTGGAGAAATATGTTTGTGCAGAGTGCATCGACCAGAGATTGTGTCGGTAAACAAGACCCACATTATGCTAGATGGACGTGTCACAACATTGGATCCATGCCACTACAACTTAAATTTGAAAGAACACAGGAAGTGCTGGAAACGAAAATGGCGACTTCAGAGAGGATTCTGTTTTCTTGAAAACTGCAGAAGATGATCAAGCTGGGCTCTCAGTTGAAGACAGGCTGTTTCTTCAACTTATGGACAAGGAGATAAAATTAGATGAAAGTGGTTTCTGGACAGCTCCCCTTCTGTTTAAATGTAACATACAGGGAATACCAAACAACAGAATGCAGGCATGGAGAAGGTCCAGATTATACCTTTGACCTCGATGACCATTTTCACTGACAGTAAGGTTGTCTTAAGGTATATTTGTAAACACACTCGACGGTTCTTCCAATATGTTACCAAAGGGTGGAACGAATCTTGAAGGTTTCCTCATCCTCGCATTGGAGATACATATCGACTGACAAAAACCCGGCTGACTATGCCACAAGATGTTCAACAGCATACCAGTAATCTCAACAACAGTGTTTGGTTACAAGGACCTAGAATGCTAGAAACTGTTTATACTGAAGAACAGGAAGATATTTTGTTTCCTATGGTCGACCCTAACAATGACAAAGATGTGAAGTCTGATGTGACTGTCTACAAGACCTTGATAAAGACAGCTTTGACTCTTGGCTGCGAGCGCTTCAAGAACTTTTCTCGTTGGAATGTCCTTGTGAGGGCAATTAATATTTCTAAAGCGTGTTGCCCGTTTGTATAAGTCCAGATTGAATACAAATGAATTAGAAACAAAGACTGTTGCAGACATTGAAGTTGCTGCGATAGTCATTCTCAAAGTACAGAAAGAATGCTTCCCTGAAGAGATATCGCGCCTTGTAGGATAAAAGAAATCTGCAAAAGGAAAGCGGGATTATTACCCTATCGCCATTTATGGATGACAATGGCCTTCTGAGAGTTGGTGAGCGCCTTAGTTGTATCCGTAGCCAGGTTCCTGTGAAGGAAGTAAATCCCATCATACTTCCAAAGAATCAGTCATATTTCTTTGCTTCCGATTCAACATTACCATGAGTCTGTGAAGCACCAAGGATGCCTAATCACAAAAGGTGATTTAAGGAGTGCAGGTTTTTGGGTCATTGGAGCCAAGAGAATGATCTCGTCACTCATTCATAACTGTGTTACATGTCGTCGACTTTGTAGAGGGACCGAGCAACAGAAAATGGCTGATCTTCCAGAAGACAGGATCCCACCTTGTCCTCCATTTACATCTGTTGGGGTGGATGCCTTTGGTCCATGGCAGGTCCTAACCAGAAAGACTAGAGGAGGGGCTGCAAACAGCAAAAGATGGGCCATCTTGTTTACTTGTTTGACAAGAGCAGTGCACATTGAGGTTGTGGAAGAAATGACCAGTTTCAAGCTTCATCAATGCACTCCGTCGTTTCCTTTCCATCTGAAGTCCTGTAAAACTTTTTCACTCAGATAGGGGAACCAATTTCATTGGAGCTACAGGACGGTTTACAAATTGATGCTATCAAAGCCGAAGACGGACCTGTTCACCATTTCTTGTACAAGAGTGGAGTAAAGTGGATCTTTAATGTTCCCCATTTTTTCTCATATGAGTGGAGTGTTGGAGAGAATGATTGGTCTTACCCGTAAGGTGCTTGATTCGATCCTACATGAATCTCGAAAATCAGCTGCTGACTCACGGGACACTGACTACCTTTTTGGCAGAAGTCACAGCTATTCTTAACGACCAACCCATTGCGCCAATTTCAATGGATCCGACCTCACCCTTGATTTTGAGGCCATATATGCTTCTTACAGGTAAAGAAGACATCTTACCTGCAATAACAGTCTTCAAGAGACAGATGCTCACAGAACACAATGGAAACGGATTCAACTACTTGCTGACGCTTTTTGGTATATGTGGAGAAGAGATGTCCTACATTGTCTACAAATGTGTAGAAAGTGGCAGGTTGATCACTCTAATTTGAAGCCGGGCAATGTCGTGCTCCTGAAAGAAGCTGCCGCTCACAGAAATAATTGGCCACTAGGAATTATAAACAAGACAATGAACAG
Organism: Panopea generosa; assembly: GCA_029582155.1. Classification (NCBI taxonomy): domain Eukaryota; kingdom Metazoa; phylum Mollusca; class Bivalvia; order Adapedonta; family Hiatellidae; genus Panopea; species Panopea generosa. The sequence continues at coordinate 30,673,826 of CM055909.1, read as the reverse complement.
TGACAACAAAGTACAAAAGGTGGAAGTGCGTGTCGTGAAAGATGGAAAGACTATCTTATGTTCGACCTGTAAATGAAGTTGTGTTGTTAATCGTGTAATTAGTTTCTGAACAAAGCTGTGTTATTCATCACGTTATTCTTTCGTGAAACTAAGTTGTGTTATTCATCATGTAATTCGTTCCTGAACTAAGTTGTGTTATTCATTCGTGAACAAAGTTGTGTTATTGCCTGGATTTATTTGTGAACTAGTTGTAGTAGTAGTGGTATCAAGTAGATACCAGACGGGGAGTGTGAAGTATTGAAATGTTAAAGTGGGTTACTTCCCTCAGACCAATGTGCGCGATTTGATTTTTATGGCAAAAGCAATTCTTACTGTGGACATATTTGTATAGAGTTATTTGCCTTGAGAGCTCTTCAGTAAAAAAATAAAAACGTTTGATGTACGTCATTTCGACAGGAGACTTTTAAGTTTGTGATCCACAAATAATCTTATAAAACTGCGTAGCCACACAATGTACGTTACTTAAAATAGTTATATCATTGTAAAAATACTGACTCTGGTGTATAAACATGATCATGTAGACTATTCGAGATATTGAAATGACTCCGTACTAGAGGGTGTTCGAAACTTTGTCGTATTTTTGTGAAAAAGGTTTCATACTTAAATAGTTCATTGTTCTTAGTTTGTTTTTTGTTTACTTTCAGCTTTTTACCAGCTTCACTATCTTCACATCACATGAATAAAGTATTGAAAGTTCTACAATGTGTTGTATCTGATACCGGTTATGCCATTTTGCTACCAGGCAGACTAGCTGTGGTTTGGAGTTATATAGAATCATTTTGAACATTCATAAGTCCATGACTTTGAAATGATGCATGTTATTAGATTTTTGATCACCAGGCGTGTAACCAATGGTTACTAGTGTACTGTCAACTTTGCCCTCTTGGCAAGGATGCAAGGATGCCCTCATGGCAAGGATCACAATATTTAATGCTTAAACGAATCTGTACAGCTTGTAATCTGAAACAAGAGCAGTCAGAAGACAATAAAGCTCGCCTATTGGATAAAACTCACCACCCATGCAAAGATTGAGATTGTAGGCAAACACCAAAATTTAAACTTAACTAAATGTAAAAGTTAAATCTGGGTGTCTACAGACACTGCAGCCCCCAGGGTCATGGCAATAGCTCTCCAGGACATTTGTGCTGGCGAGTTAAAAAACAAACTTTTATGATTCAAGGGCCTTAACTGGACGATTATACAACTACTGTAAAGTTCAAGTAAAGATCCAATGAAAAATGAATGTATATAAGAAAACAACACATCAAAGAGCGCATTTCTTCTTGAGTCTAGGGACATAACTCATCATTAATATTCTGATTTGAACCATTTCTCAAAGATATTTTGGTCATATAGCGGCCAGTATTTATGTCCATTCAAAAAAAAAAAAAAAATGTAATCATCCGCCTATTTCTAATTGTAATGTTAAGTATAAAAAGATTCATTCATGTCTAGTGCAAAATATTGTTTATTGTAAAAAATAACATGTATTTAAAACTCTAATATAGCGATATTTGAATTAGACCACCCATGCAATAGAGTAAATAATTTAGTATTTATATAACGCTATATAACATCTTAAAATATCTGGGGCTCATCAATTAAATTCGGATAAGCTGTTAAGTTTTAACATAGATTTATAAATTCTATCCCGATATATTCCTTTGTGACATCTGCAGATTGACACTCGGTTGATCCAAGTTGAAATCCCGTAACAGGTATATTTTTGTTCATTTCCCTAGCAACACTGATTTTCCTATAGTGCTCCATGAACGACTTTTACAATAAAAAAACTTGGGTTCCAACGTAATGAGAAAGAATAAGATTACTGTGGCTCATGCATGTCGTAAGAAGCAACAATTTGTGTAATACAATAGAGTTTGCTGGAACTCTGCAGTTCTGCAGGAATCAAGGTTCTGGGTTCATTCTGCATATTCATTTATTGATGTGTTTGTTTTTTAATCTGTATGCTAATTTGTTGTTTTTGTACATGTAGAGTGAACGTGGAATCTTCCTTCCTGTTGGCGTTGAATAACCTACAATGTGTTGGTACACCGTAAATCCCCATTCATCCATTCCAATAAAATGGAAAAAGTTTTTGTGTTTATATCTTGGCACATATCCAGTGACCTTTCTAAAACTGCAAAATGACAGAATTGGTGGAGTATATATAATTGAATCGGAAATTTTACAATTATTTCATTCACAAAGCAGCTTATTAGCATGTTAGAATTACTGATCAGTAAATTTAGATTTAAAACTACCTTTCTTCATGTTTAAAAGAGAAACCTGCTCTGTGTTTCATCTCCTTTTAAAAACAAACTGTATATCATCACTTTATGCATTTATTCTTTTTCCCCTTTTGTCATGTCCTCGTGAAAGGTTTCGCTAAATGGAAGACAGATATTTTACATTCTTACCTTATATATTATAGTATACGTCTATTAGGCGGTAACAGATACTATTAGGTTAATTAAACTGGATAAACAAGCTTCCTGCCCCGGGTGTGTAAGGAAGATTTGATCAAAATGCACCAGGCATGTAATATAATGTGTATAATTATACAATCATGTATTTAAAGGTCAAACAGTTGCTTCTCATCATTAGTTTTTGCTACCTAAATACATAGCGCTAAACGTCCTCCCAAATAGCACTTTCTTCTTAATTGTAGTAATAGTGGCTGCTTGTGTAATATTAGGTTGTAAATTCTACCCGAGACTCGACTTGATAGTCTTTCCCCATCCAGCAACAGTCTCTGTGATGATTGGTATACGACATTTGTCTCATTATCATTTGTCTCTCGCCGCTGATTCAAGAGCAAAAGTTATCAGTTACTTGCGGAGATGGGGTGTGCTCGAGTACTGGTTAACCATTCAGGTTCCCAGGAGACAGTGGTTAGGTTAACTGATCGTCTGTTACCCCTCAATGGCAAAAAAATAACGCTAAATATTCAATTAATCAATCAATTGTCTTTCTAAAACACCCGGTACTGATAACGCCTTGGAAACATACCCTGACTGAGAGCTGGTCAAAAATTTTTTGGGCTAACTTGGCAATTAAACTTAAACTAGAGCTATCACTGAAGGTGATGAATACCCCCGAACGCCGCCATGACAGAAAATGGTTTACCATTGTATGAAGTTTTATTAAATTATATCCAATAGTTTTAAAGTTATGCTCCAGACAAAAAAAATACTTAATAAAAGAGAATGTTATGGATTGAGTTTTTTGTATTGTTAATTTTTTATGGTTTTGTTAAAATTAAAAACGGTCTTTTTAATTATTGTGCAGTGTACAAGCTTTCATGGCAATCAATAAATGTTATGTTTCCTGTACACTGCACTTCCTGTCATTATATTCTACCATTGTATGAAGTTTGATGAAATTCCATCCAGTACATTAAAAGTAATGCTCCGGACAAGGGAAATATATCAAAGGACAATAACTCTGTAATTAACAAGAATAGAGTTATGTTTCCTGTACACTGCACTTCCTCTCATTATATTCTACCATTGTATGAAGTTTGATGAAATTCCATCCAGTACTTTAAAAGTAATGCTCCAGACAAGGGAAATATATCAAAGGGCAATAACTCTGTAATTAGCAAGAATAGAGTTATGTTTCTTGTACACTGCACTTCCTGTCATTATATTTTACCATTGTATGAAGTTTGATGAAATTCCATTCAATACTTTAAAAGTAATGCTCCGGACAAGGGAAATATATCAAAGGACAATAACTCTGTAATTAGCAAGAATAGAGTTATGTTTCCTGTACACTGCACTTCCTGTCATTATATTCTACCATTGTATGAAGTTTGATGAAAATCCATCCAGTACTTTAAAAGTAATGCTCCGGACAAGGGAAATATATCAAAGGGCAATAACTCTGTAATTAGCAAGTATAGAGTTATGTTTCTTGTACACTGCACTTCCTCTCATTATATTCTACCATTGTATGAAGTTTGATGAAATTCCATCCAGTACTTTAAAAGAAATGCTCCAGACAAGGGAAATATATCAAAGGGCAATAACTCTGTAATTAGCAAGAATATAGTTATGTTTCCTGTACACTGCACTTCCTCTCATTATATTCTACCATTGTATGAAGCTTGATGAAATTCCATCCGGTACTTTTCAAGTTATGTTCCGGACAAGAAAAAATATCAAAGGGCAATAACTCTGTAATTAGCAAGAATAGAGTTATGTTTCTTGTACACTGCACTTCCTCTCATTATATTCTACCATTGTATGACGTTTGATGAAATTCCATCCAGTACTTTTCAAGTGATGCTCCGGACAAGGAAAATTGCAACGGACAGACCGACCGACAGACCGATTACAGGGTGACTCCAATATACCCCCTCAAAACTTCGTTTGTCTGGGGTATAATAAAACAAATTGGATAAATGAAGGAAGATTAAGTTTTATGATTTAGTTTTATCTGCTGTGATATATGTACGGAATGCATTTGATTAAAACATTGTTCTTTCAAAATTCTCTATTACCATAAAAAAACATTTGCACATTTATAGATATAAAACCGAATCATATTCATATAGCAACATGCTTGACTTTATTTCTGATTAGACGAACCAGTAATGTCAAAAATGAGTACATGAGTGCCAAAAAGCGTGTACATATTTTTCACGGATGCAATAAAGCGCTTAAAGGCTCACTGCCAGTATATTACATTGGTTCAAGGCACATTCTAATGCAGGTTCCTGTTGTTCTCTTCGGATGTCATAATTTACACATGTTGGTCTATTTATATTCCTGTCAGTGCTGGCATCTAGGTTTTAACTCTGAGTTGCCTTTTCTAAACATTTGCTAGCATCCTTCAGTTTGCCAACCAAATCCTAGAGAAATATAAAACATTTGTAATGAGAGATCTACAAAAGTCAAAAGTTTTGTGTTGAATTGATTCAAACATATCAAATACCAGCTTACAGTAGTTTTATTGTTGTTGTCATATCGCGACAGGTGTCTACTTGAGACAGTATTCTAAGCGCTGTCACACAAGAGTATCATGCCAAAGACACATGGTATGATACCCCACCCAGTCACATTATACTGACACCGGGCCGACCAAACCTAAAACAGTCCTCTAAATGTCGAGTGTCAAGCGAGGAAACTTTTGATAGCATGTTTTTGAAGTCTTTGGTATGACCCAGCCGGGGATCGAACCCACGACCTTCTGCATGCAAGGCGGGCACACTACCACTGGACCTTGCTGCGGTCCTACAGCAGTTAAATTTATATTTTGAAACTGACTTGCATGTACATGTAGCTTAAAAGTATAGATGCAGCAATTCTTAAATTCTACTGATAGCAAAGAGTCCACTTACAAATATTCATCTCAATATACTATGTAGAAGGAAATTAATTTTAATGTATATTAATGAAAACCATTCCTGAACAGTCTGATGGTGGCAGGGAATTTAAAATGCTTAAACACTATTGACAAAGTTGATGAATGGCCTACACAAGATCATGAAAAGTGGATACTTAGGCAGAACTAACCAGCAACTATGGTTGGCCCCACATGATAAATACAAGTTGATCTAGGAAAAGATTGTCAACACGTATTGTCCCATTAAAGGGAGTATACTGGTATTCAACTCTCAATTTGGTGTTGTTAATAAATATCACCAGTGCAAAGATATACATAAAGCATACTAATTTATTTTACTTCGATTGTGAAACCAGTACATCTTATACCAATTATACTCAAAATCTGCCTTGGTAGAACCAGTACTAAGCATGTGCAGAAAGAGTTTTTTGCTCAAGGACACCACACATAGCTGTGGGAGAGGATCAAACCTACAACCCTCCAATCCTGTGTTCGATGCTCTACCACTGAACCATGGCTCCACTGATGTTGCAACCTAATTTTATGCCTCAGTTTTCAGAACTACATCATTTGATTTGTTTACTTTTCCTGCTATGAACAAACTGCCTACAGTATTCTAATCAACCATCATTAACCTCGACCTGTCAATAATTGTATACAAATACATATTTTTCGACTGACATAAACACTTACATACAGGCATTCATCAAACTTTCTAAATAATTTATTTACTTATATATAACTACTATAATAGGTCAATAATAGGCACATTTTCCACAACTGAGCGGAAACAAAATCAAATCACTAACATAGTGGTTTGAAAACTTTTAAGTGTGTGCGCCCATGATAAAACCATTGGCCTATTGAACAGCTTACGTTCATTCATTTGTTGACATGATGTCTGATTTTCATGCAGAACTTATACCTAATAAATAATATTACAAGCCTATTCTTAAAATATTGTTTGTGACAACTGACTGTGGTGGAGACCAGTGTTAATATTGCCCAATATTTGTTCACGTCCTGTGATAAATTATTTTCAATATTAAATAAGTGTTAATTTAACAACTCTTTGGTTAATGTAAGTATTGAATCAGTACACAAGCACTATTTCATGTGCACAATATATAAGGAAAGTCTCCATTTGCAGCTCTTGTGTGTAATTTGCTATATATACTCCCTTTAAATTCTTCAATATAAGGATCCCCCGTATCCAAGTGGTCTGAGTCCCTGTTGTTTTATGACCATTTATGTGTCACCAAGGAGGTTGCAGGTTTGAGCCTAGTTCAGGTCAAACAAACTTTGTGAGACAGTTTGACAGTTACTTGTGGAAGGACAGTTGTTATATTAAAATTCTCCTGAGGTCTTCCACCGACAATGAAACTGAATATGCCATATATAATTTGTCATGTGTTGAAAATGCTGTTAAACCCAATTAAACAAAAATCAATATAATTAAACTTTATTAACTCCTCCAACACATTTTGGGAATGACCTTAATTGGGCATGTCATCATATTCATCAATCAGAGCATCCATTTACGTTTAAGAAGTTTATAATGATACAAGACCATGGGTCAATGATGCTCTGATTACATCTTTTAAGCCACAATATTTAAAGTCATGCTTTCCTTTATCTACTTTGAGTACCTGTAATTGTTCCTGTGTGCATGAGAACTGCACTTCCTGTAAATCTGACTTTCCTGGCACCTGGAAAAGAGGCAACAATTAAACATACAATCTACACAGATTACATGTTGAAATGGTCAAATAAACCTGATTTCATATATGAGGGGTGACCATTAAGTTTGTAAAACCAAATTATTACATATACGAGGGGTGATCATTAAGTTTGTTTCTTTTACTTATAACTTAAGAAGCTAAATTCATTTGATTTAGTTTGAAACGTCATCATATGCAAAGATTCATTTACTCACCTCTGTCTTTAATGATATTAAGTACACAGCTTCATTTACTTTTTCCAGGTGGTTATTCTGAAATGGTAAAAGTCAGACACTTATTTTCAAAAACTGAACAGTAAATAAATTTTGAAGCAATTCAACATGCATCTTACAACTTCCCTTTCCAATAAAGAGGACATGACTGCACTGGGTTTGGTGACAACCTAAGCAGTGAGAGTAAGTGATCTTGAGACAGAACCTTAGGAAGACCCCCCTCCCCCCACCCCCCCCTGATAAGATAACATGGTTGTATTTCATATTCAGCTAAACACAAGAGATAATGAGGACATAATTGTCCAACTTTAACTATTCAAAATTTGACAATTAAGAGGCCATCACTTACATATTATCTGATTTAGGAAGCTCATGATTTTGTACAATTTTATATGGTTACACAACTACTGTTAGTTTGTTTAAATCCTTAACCATTCAAATTTACAATTCAAGGGCAGTTAACTCTCTATATAATGTTGTCGATTTTTTTGTTGTTTGTTTTTTGGAGAAGGGCTCCGGGTGCTGAAGCATTATGATGGAAATTTAGAAACACAATTATATATGAAGTGGCATGTTTTTATAAAGATCAAATTATATTTACATTACCTACATAGAACAAATCATTAAAGATATTTTTTATCAATTCAAGGACAATATCTCGGGAGATACGGGAAACATTCTACTGACTTTCTACTCAGATTCATTCTGAGGTCTTCCTCCATCAATCAAACCAGATACACCATATATAACCTGGAATGTGTTGGAAATGGCATAAAACACCCATCCTGTATGCTAGCAAAGAGAGTTAATGATGGACATGGGGTAATCAAGCTGACTGTAGGCCTAAGTTAGCTAAAAATATAGAATGATAGTTGATTTTATTTATGTTACCTTTATATTATAGTCCAGCCTCCAATCTATGTCTACTATATGTGGAGGGCTTGATCCAATACTGAAACAGTAGGTACAGATTTTTACATTCAACAATCTTATTTATGATGATGAAGTAAACATTTATAATCATAATGAAAAGGGGAAAATCAAATGTTTGTGTTTGTTTTTTTTTTAAAACTTGTCAGTTCAGGTTTTCATTTATATTGAAAATGAAGGTTAAAATAGCCACAAACCTGCTCTATCGTTAAAATGAATTTCATTACTTTTTCTACTTTGTTTTAGCTCACCTTCTCTTCCATTTCAATACTTTATGTGATCATCAAATAGTGGTAAATTTACATATTTATTTGTTTAGGCCATTTTTTATTTTTTTCTGAAAATAAAAAGCGTCGGGGCGGCATGAAAATTAGGGGGTGGGCAGGGATGACAATCATGTAATTAATTTGTTATGGCCTAACCATAATAACATTTTTTTTTAAGAATGAACAGAAACGTCCAATGAATAAACAGCCGCTCAAGATAATGGTTTCTGACACATCACACAAACGTTTTTAATTTCCATTGTTGGAACAAACAATAAATGTTATCTGACATTTCTTATTACCTCTGTTAAATACTGGTACCGGGTTTTCAAGATTTTTCATATATTTTTTATCATGATGGATAAAATGCACCAAATGCTTCCTATTGTCTTAACACATAAATAGTAATATAACAATGTAAATACATGTATAGGGGCTCCCTGTGGCCAAGCAGTCTATCCTTTATCATATTCCGAATGCTTACCTCTCACCACAGAGGTTGTAGGTTCAAGCCAAGTTTGAAAAAAAAAATCTATGTGAAAAAGATTGTCAGTTATTTGCAGGAGGATGGTGATTTTACTCAAATGCATTCTGAGGGATTTCTCAACCAATAAAAATGGAATGTGTTGAAATGTTTAATCCCACCAAAACAAATAACAACTTAGGCCAAAATAAATTAATTGCTAATTTTCATGCTGCCCCGACCCTTTTTATTTTCATAAAAACAAAAATTAAAAAATAAAATCCTCACGCTCTCCCGGTTTTTAAGAAAAATTTGGATGATAATCTAGCAATTAATTTATAATGGCCATACTACTATAAATCCCTGTGAATCACTGTATGTTTGCATAATAATAGTTTTAATTAAATTGGTTTTAAAAGCAAATATTTATTATATCACTTACCTGTTCAAAAGAATTTGCATAAAAGGTTTTTTGGACTGAAAATTAGAAAACAGAGAAGAAGGATAAACATTCTGTCTATTTCACATTATCTCTGAGATGCTGGAGTATGCACAATCAGAATTATTTTTCATGAAAACAAGGGCCATAACTCTGCTGTGATCATTTTGAAAAAAAAGGCTTTTAGATATTTCAACATACTGATTATTAACATTGTAATTGACAGCTAGTAATCTTTAGAATAACTACCTCTCATCTGGAGGCTTTGTGGTCAATTTACCAGCTGGGTCATTGAAGACTTTACAAACGACTTGAAAAGCTTCCTCACCAGGCACTCAGCACATCCAGATAAACATGTTTCTATTGCATGATATTGCAAACAAACTACAGATTGACAATAAACAGCATATACTACAGATCATTCCTTGTATATATATATATAAAGGGAGATAACTGAAATCACAACAATGGAATTTCCGATTTTTTCAGATGCACATTCACAATGTATTATATATATATATATATATAGGGAGATAATTATTTGTGAACAACCAGACATAAATGTACAGACCAGACTACGGCGAGCGCGCCTAGCTACAATACAAACCATAGACACAATATTAAGGCATCTAACAAACCAATAGATTTGTTTTCAACTATGAGTTTTTTTTTACTTATATACTATGATTTTACATGCAACACATCTGGACTGGACGGACAATTTACATACATGAACTGATAGCTTTATATGGGTAGGATCCAGTTAAGAAATCATGACAACTCACATGATACATATATATGACTTATCATCAATGGTGCCTTAGTAACCCGCATATACACTTACATTATATACTTTCTTGAACATCTCAATCTTGTCATTTGTAAATTTACACTCTTCCAATACAGGGCTGAAATATGAACAGAATTATACAAAATAATATTATATAAAACAATGTTTGTTCCTTGCAAGGAATTTACTTTTTATCCTTATTTCTAGCAAGTCATTACGCTGTCCCATTGTGGTCATGTGTGGTGTTGTCAATTTTTCCGCATATGTGTGGCACTGGTACTAATTATGAAATGTTAATCCTCAGAACTATAATATTGTGTTGTATAGTGTTGCTTTGGTCAAGGATTCTATAGTTTCTTTCTCATTTCCCCCATTTTACATAAATATCAGAATGTTTTTGTTTTTTTCACAAATGTAAAAAATAGGAGTTCTGAAACATACAGATTTAAGACCAGCACATGAACACATAATGTTGAAGTTTTAATTCAGTCCCATAGCCCATTTCTATCAGACAAACTTAACCCTTTACTCGATAGATACACATTTTCCCACACCAATCACAGATGGCCTTTGAAAACAATGCATGAAGAGTTCAGATTGCTTGTAATGAGCAATCTGAACACTACCTGCACTGTTTTCCACTCTGTCAGTTATTTATAAACATAATTCACCCAATAATTCAAAAGCCTTCTATATTAGAGGTGTCCAAAGGCGTCTATATAAGTGGTGTCTAAAGGCGTCTATATTAGAGGTGTCCAAAGGTGTCTATATGAAGTAAAGGGTTAAATAAGCTGATACCAGCTCAGGGCTTGAAAATTCTTATAAAAGCTACTCGTCCTCCCTTTCCAACATTTTTAATTGAATGCTTAAAATCAAAGAAATATTCAGGTCAGTTCCTTAAATCTTACTCGTCCTGACCAAAAGTTCACTTGCTATGGCGAGCGGATGATTGGAACGAGAATAAATTGGCCATATTATTATTAGTTATCATTAGTCATTGTACATCTCAAAATTAAGTCGTAATGAAAATCATTTATAAATTCGGATATTAGTTTTGTACATTACGTACGAGAGCTGAGTTATACCGAAAACACGAGAGAAAGTGATATTACGCTAGGTTAATATAAAAAATATTAGTGTTTATTACATTCCTGATCTGTGATTACTACACCTACTTGAGACTCTTGAAACTATCATACATATTTAAACTTACCCGACTTGCAACACTAATGAGTAGGCCAGTACAATTACAGTCAAACCTGTCTTAAGCGGCCAGTCAAAGGAAGGAGCAAAAGTGGTCTTTTAAGACAGGTTGTTGCTTAATACAGGTTAATTTGCTCTAAACACATAGAAATGGGAAATAGAAAATATGGTTGCTTAAGACAGGTGGCTGCTTAATAAAGGTGACAGATTACATAGGTTTAACTGTATAATAAAATAAATGTATAATAGATCAAAATTACATTCCTATGATGAATCCTGACCTTCACTAAAAGAAGAAGAAGATGCTATTTTAGTATTCAAATGGAACCGTTTATACTTGGCCCAGTGGCTACATCAAGGAATTATATAGAGAAGGAAAGGCAACTGATTGAGATTGTGTGCACGCTCGCGTATTCTCGCAAAATCTCGCAATATCTCGTTTTTGAACTGTCTTCGCTTCCATTCATCTCAGGAGCACAAACCATTTTGTATATTAAATTGATGTAGTACTTGTGATTACAAAGTTTGTATACTGCAGCTTAAATAACGACAAATTACGATAAATTTTTCTTCAATCCTCAATATCTTTAATTCAAGAGCATTTTACATGATCGAAACATTGCTTAAACATCCAAAATTGCATACAACTAACAGTTTATGTACAAGAAATCAGTTGCTTGTGAATTATGAATGATTAATTTGCAAGTTATTAATCCTTTGTGTGCTGTTTCATCAACATTTAGTCAGGAGTCCTTCTATACAAGTTCAAAAGAAGAAGACGTTATTTTAATATTGAAATGGAACCATTTATACTTGGCCCAATGGCTACATGTATGATCAAATAAATACAAAAATCAAATGTACATTACCTTATTGATGAAAGGTCAAGGTCATGTTTTGTTGCTTCTGTAACTAAGGCAACAAGAGCAGAGAATGCTTCTTTCAAAGAAGCCTGGTCCAAACTTCTAAATGATGGGTCCTCTAGATTAATATAGAAAATATTTTTTTATAAATTAAGATGCATGAACAACTTGTAAAAAAAAAAAAAAAATGTTAGATTTATTATTAAAACACAAGACATCATGTTTACCAGTATGTAGTATTCATAAAGAATATGAAATTTTAGTTGAAATAATGCTTTTATTAAAAATCTATTAATGTCTTAAAAAAACTTTGACATAATTCTATTCAGTATGATGTATATAATAATATTATGATGTAATGATAGGATTGTCACCAAATAATATCTTTTATGCTATTCATCGGAATTCAAAGGGAATTTATCAGGATTTTTCAAAATTTCCCTCATTGTGTCTCATTATCATTTGTCTCTCACCATTGATTCAAGTGGGAAAGTTATCAGTTACTTGCGGAGATGGGGTGTGCTCGAGTACTGGTTAATCCCAGGAAACAGTGGTTAGGTTAACTGATCGTCTGTTAGCCCTCGATGGCATAAAAATGACGCTAAATATTCAACCAACCAACCATCAAAATTTCCCAATATAACATCATGCCTACATATACTCACTGACCCCGTACTGTCAAATGGATATATATTTAAATATGCCAAAATAATATATTGAAAAGAGATTTCCTAACTTAGGATATGCGCCTAGGTTAGACTAAAATAGATTTCGTGCTTAAAATTGCAACATATTTATTGGCGTATTAAATGAGTCACATGATTTCATTTTGGATTTCAATTTGATCTGTTACACAGGTTTACATGTAGTTATAATTTTTTATCTTAGAAAGAGTCCAAATGATGATGTGAAGGTCATAAACCAGTATTTAACTTCTGTCTAGTTTTAGAATGGGGATTTCGTTTCAAGTTTACCACTTCAATTTAAATATTAATTTTGTTATGTTTCGGTGGATTTGACACACCAGGATTAATTAAATATTGCAGGATCACATGTTAAATGAGTCACATGAAAATAAGTAATAGTTGTTATAAGAGGTGGATATAAAAAGATGTAATAATAAAGTTTAAATTAAAAAAACAACATTTTTTTTGTTATTTTGTCAATTATTTTAAAATAAAATTAGAAAAATTATACAACCTCATGCTTTTAAGTGAATTGACATTGTTACGGAACAAAACCATTGAGAAATATTTACGAGTGTGAAAGGTAGGTATCATCCAGTCATATGATCAAAATCTGGCGACACCATTTTTTTGGCAGTATATCTGGGTAACCATGATCTAACATGAATAGTTTGTTCATAGAACGGACCGAGCTCTCCCAATTGAACATGTTGATTGGTCAGTTGCTGCAACTGAAAGTTTGAATGGTTTCCCTGCTCAGTAAGTGTTCATTGCTATGAATTGTGTGACATGCATAGAATTCCCTGCTTTTTTATTTGGTGTTAATAGACCTGATTTGGGAGATATCAGGTTCTGGATGAACTAGCTAGTGAATGTGAAGACATAGTTATTTAACAAGCATTTAGTGTATAATTCTTAAGTGATTGAAAGGTGTAGCACTAGATACTGCCAGCGCGATTATTGCCAGACAGCAAAACTAGAGAAAAAATTCATCTAATAATGTTTTAATATCTCTGACACTGGCACAGCTGCTCATCTAGATATATGATATTATACGGTATCAACATAATGAAGTGTGTCTTTTATTTATTAGTGCAAAAAAAGTGATTTGAAGTTGTAGATGCCTTGCTCAGTTGCTGTTGTTACCATCTGGAACAATTATATCAAACACCATCATAATGATGACTTTTTTATTGAGATACGTTAGTTAAAATACACACTTGCAATCATGTTTCTGTGTCGTTCTTCAATCAGACCATCAAAAGCCCGAGTAACTAGTATTTGGAAACTTTTATCCGGTACATGAGCACTATCTCCAGCAAGAGACAAACCATCTAAAACTGCCTGAGATAGCTCCATTTTTTGTTTTGTTTTGATTTTCAATCGCCCACTTCCGGTAAGATTGAAAACTATCGGCATGGCAGTAGTGCTCATAATAGACTATCGGCATGGCAATCGTGAGCATAACATTCATGTCCCGCTGGGGGGAATCTTCTTTATGTTTGCCACAATCCATTTGTATTTAAAATATCAAGTTTGGATAGTTAGTAAGTCATATTAGTTGTAGAGCATTGGATCCAGGATCGTGGGGTTGTGGGTTTGATGCCCGACCAGGGATAACAGATTCTATATTCCGCTTTTCCACTATAAAACTAACATTTCTTTTGACGGAACGCTAAAAAACCTCATGCTTATGTATTTTTTCATATCTATAAGTGCATTTATTAGACATATTCAACTATTTTCATAACATTATCTTCAATCATATGTTGTAGATCTGACATTATGAGCCTGAAGATCCACATATGTCCATCAGTATTGATTGTAGGGACTTGTAAATAACTGCAGAAAAAATCCTCCACAACAAGACGATGTGTCGTGTGGATGAACAGACTGCTAGGTTCAATGTCAAGGTAACACTTAGAGGCTAAAGGCACAGGTCCTTTCCCGTTTCAGGTTTATAACTTTGTTATGCATTTTCGTAAATTCTCCTGTTCACAAATGTTACCTCATCCTAACAACAGTTATACCAGTTACCTCTGGGCCTATGTTAATACCTAAAATATAGATTATAAATGTTACCTCAGCCTAACAACAGTTATACTAGTTACCTCTGGGCTTATGTTAATGCCTGAAATATAGATTATAAATGTTACCTCAGCCTAACAACAGTTATACCAGTTAACTCTGGGCCTATGTTAATGCCTGAAATATAGATTACAAATTTTACCTAAGCCTAACTACAGTTATACAAGTTACCTCTAGGCCTATATTTATGCCTGAAATATAGATTACAACTGTTACCTCAGCCTAACTACAGTTATACCAGTTACCTCTGGGCCTATGTTAATGCCTGAAATACAGATTACAAATGTTACCTCAGCCCAACAACAGTTATACCAGTTACCTCTGGGCCTATGTTAATGCCTGAAATACAGATTACAAATGTTCCTTCAGCCTAACAACAGTTATACCAGTTACCTCTAGATTACAAATGTTACCTCAGTCTAACTTAAGTTATATCAGTTACCTCTGGGCCTATGTTAATGCTGAAATATAGATTACAAATGTTACCTCAGCCTAACAACAGTTTTACCAGTTACCTCTGGGCTTATGTTAATGCCTGAAATAGAGATTGCAAATGTTACATCAGCCTAGCAGCAGTTACACCAACTACCTCTAGGCTTACATTCATGTCTAAAATAGAGGTTACAAATGTTATATTAGTCTAACATCAGTTACACACCCAACATCTGGGCTTATATTAATGCCTGAAATATAGACTACAAAAGTTATATTAGTTTAAAATCAGTGACACCAATTACATCTGGGCTTATAGTCATGCCTTAAATACAGAAATAAAGGCTACAACTGTTATCTCAGCCTAACAACAGTTATACCAGTTACACCTGGGCCTATATTAATGTCTGAAATAGAGATTGCAAATGTTATATCAGCCTAGAAACACTTGCAACAACTACATCTGGGCTTACATGCATGTCTGAAATAGAGGTTAAAATGTTATATTAGTCTAATATCAGTTACACCAACTACATCTGGGCTTACATTCCTTCCTGATATATAGACTACAAATGTTATCTCAGCCTAACTACAGTTATACCAGTTACCTCTGGGCCTATGTTAATGCCTGAAATACAGATTACAAATGTTACCTCAGCCCAACAACAGTTATACCAGTTACCTCTGGGCCTATGTTAATGCCTGAAATACAGATTACAAATGTTACTTCAGCCTAACAACAGTTATACCAGTTACCTCTAGATTACAAATGTTACCTCAGTCTAACTACAGTTATATCAGTTACCTCTGGGCCTATGTTAATGCTGAAATATAGATTACAAATGTTACCTCAGCCTAACAACAGTTTTACCATTTACTTCTGGGCCTATGTTAATGCCTGAAATAGAAATTGCAAATGTTACATCAGCCTAGCAACAGTTAAACCAACTACATCTAGGCTTACATGCATGTCTGAAATAGAGGTTAAAATGTTATATTAGTCTAATATCAGTTACACCAACTACATCTGGGCTTACATTCCTTCCTGATATATAGACTACAAATGTTATCTCAGCCTAACTACAGTTATACCAGTTACCTCTGGGCCTATGTTAATGCCTGAAATACAGATTACAAATGTTACCTCAGCCCAACAACAGTTATACCAGTTACCTCTGGGCCTATGTTAATGCCTGAAATACAGATTACAAATGTTACTTCAGCCTAACAACAGTTATACCAGTTACCTCTAGATTACAAATGTTACCTCAGTCTAACTACAGTTATATCAGTTACCTCTGGGCCTATGTTAATGCTGAAATATAGATTACAAATGTTACCTCAGCCTAACAACAGTTTTACCATTTACTTCTGGGCCTATGTTAATGCCTGAAATAGAAATTGCAAATGTTACATCAGCCTAGCAACAGTTAAACCAACTACATCTAGGCTTACATTCATGTCTAAAATAGAGGTTACAAATGTTATATTAGTCTAACATCAGTTACACACCCAACATCTGGGCTTATATTAATGCCTGAAATATAGACTACAAAAGTTATATTAGTTTAACATCAGTTACACCAATTACATCTGGGCTTATAGTCATGCCTTAAATACAGAAATAAAAGCTACAACTGTTATCTCAGCCTAACAACAGTTATACCAGTTACACCTGGGCCTATATTAATGGCTGAAATAGAGATTGCAAATGTTATATCAGCCTAAAAGCACTTGCAACAACTACATCTGGGCTAAAATGCATGTCTGAAATAGAGGTTAAAATGTTATATTAGTCTAATATCAGTTACACCAACTACATCTGGGCTTACATTCCTTCCTGATATATAAACTACAAATGTTACCTCAGCCTAACAACAGTTACACAAGTTACCCCTGGGCCTATGTTAATGCTTGAAATATAGATTACAAATGTTACCTCAGCCTAACAACAGTTATACCAGTTACCCCGGGCCTATTTTAATGTCTGAAATAGAGATTGCAAATGTTACATAAACCTAGCAACAGTTACACCAACTACATATGGGCCTATATTCATGTCTGAAATAGATGTGACAAATGTTACCTTAGCCTAACAACAGTTACACAAGTTACCCCTGGACCTATATTAATGCCTGAAATGTAGATTACAAATGTTACCTCAGTCTAACAACAGTTAAACAAGTTACCCCTGGGCCTATATAAATGCATGCAATAGAGATTGCAAATGTTACACCAGCCTAGCAACAGTTATAACAACTACATCCAGGCTTGCATTCATGTCTGAAATAGAGGTTATAAATGTTATCTCAGCCTAGCAACAGTTAAACCAGTTACCCCTGGGCCTATGTTAATGCCTGAAATAGAGATTGCAAATGTTACATCAGCCTAGCAACAGTTACACTAACTACATCTGTGCTTACATTCATGTCTGAAATAGAGGTTACAAATGTTAGCTCAGATGAACAACAGTTAAACAATTACCCCTGGACCTATATTATTGCCTGAAATATATATAACAAATGTTACCTCAACCTGACAACAGTCAAACCATTTATCCCTGGGCCTTTATTAATGCCTGAAATAGAGATTGCAAATGTTACATCAGCCTAACAACAGTTACAACAACTACATCTGTGCTTACATTCATGTCTGAAATAGAGGCTACAAATGTTATATTAGTCTAACATCAGTTACACCAACTACAGCTCGCTAACATTCCTACCTATTATATAGGTTACACTAGTTACTGTTACGTGAGCCTAACAGCAGTTATACCAACTACACCGATATGGGCCTACATTCATGCCTGAAATATAATAGTAGGTTACATTGCACGCGAACATTCACCAATTTACTTTTGTAATGAATACAATGGCTTTGAATTACTACATACACAACTTGATTCGAAAATCTAAAGAGTGGATGTTTTAAATCATTTCGGAATATCAATCATAAATTTATGCTGTACTTTTAATATTCATTGCTTAAGGTCTCACTACATAGTTGAATTTTGATATTTGTTCTATATAAAATAAGGTCTAGGATTTCCATGGTAAAAAAGGAATTCCACATAGATTTTTTTGTAAGTTTTTTTTTCATGGCTGGAATGTAAACCCACATAAAAATGCACAATAACTGGTAGGTTGACCCCGTTGTTTTTTGTTTAAAAGATGGTGCAGTGACACCCTGAGATTTTTTAAAAAAAAAGAAGTCCTCAAATTCTCATACATACATGCATATGTTGAAATCCTATAAAAGTCACTTTTTTAACACCCGTGATGTCTTATTGCAGTATATGCTATACCAACCTTTGCTCTACTCATCTGCAGCAAGAAATCACAGCTTCTATGAACCATTTTGAAAATATTTCAAAACCAAATTACATAGGCCTTGTTTTTAAGCGTAGGAAAAAGGGGACGTAACTGTAGTAAGACGTTGATGGCCGTTTACATGATGGCGTTGACGGCAACATCACACGCTACAGTAACAATGGATCTAGTTTTAAATTAGTAATACACTGGACGCCTTACATACAACACATCTCTAACAACAATTCTTCAAATAGTCACATGAGTTCACCCGTGAGTGCATGTGGAATAGTTTAATGAAGATTATAAATTATAAATTACACACATGACCAGAATTAAACAGGTGCGTGCGTACAGTTATGCATAATTAGTTTCAGCGGAATGGTTTAATGAAGATTATAAATTATACACATGACCAGAGTTAAACAGGTGCGTGCATACAGTTATGCATAATTACCTTCACTGGAATGGTTTTATGGGGATTATAAATTATACACATGACCAGAGTTAAACAGGTGCGTGCGTACAGTTATGCATTATAAGTTTCAGTGGAATGGTTTAATGAAGATTATAAATTATACACCTGGCCAGAGTTAAACAGGTGCGTGCGTACAGTTATGCATAATTACCTTCAGTGGAATGGTTTTATGGGGATTATAAATTATACACATGACCAGAATTAAACAGGTGCGTGCGTACAGTTATGCATAATTAGTTTCAGTGCAATGATTTAATGAAGATTATAACTTATACACATGACCAGAATTAAACAGGTGCGTGCGTACAGTTATGCATAATTAGTTTCAGCGGAATGGTTTAATGAAAATTATAAATTATACACATGACCTGAGTTAAACAGGTGCGTGCGTACAGTTATGCATAATTACCTTCAGTGGAATGGTTTTATGGGGATTATAAATTATACACATGCCCAGAGTTAAACAGGTGCGTGCGTACAGTTATGCATATTTTGTTTCAGTGGATTGGTTTAATGAAGATTATAAATTATACACCTGGCCAGAGTTAAACAGGACTGTGCGTACAGTTATGCGTAATAAGTTTCAATGGAATGGTTTAATGAAAATTATAAATTATACACATGACCAGAATTAAACAGGCGCGTGCGTATAGTTATGCATAATTACCTTCAGTGGAATGGTTTTATGACGGTTATAAATTATACACATGCCCAGCGTTAAACAGGTGCGTGCGTACAGTTATGCATATTTAGTAACAGTTTCAGTGGAATGGTTTAATGAAGATTATAGATTATACACATGCCCAGAGAGAAGTTCAAAGATAATTTAATAAATAAATATACCCGTCTCCAACACACGCAGTATGGTACACTATTTGTTCTTGTTTTATAAATTGACTTTATGAATATTTATATTGTTAATGCATAAAAAAACTTGCATAATTTGTACATCGACCAGTAGTTCTTCTATTTATAGTAGTCGTATGCTTTCCAAAGGCTTTTCATTTTGCAAAAAAAATCATCTTGATGAGTAACAAAACAACATGTATATTTCATCACGTGTTCCGCGTAACAATCGATGTTGTTTTGATGTTACATTGTAACGTAATGTTGAAAATTACCAATGTATTCAATCACTCTGAGGATGCACTGCTCGACGATCCGTAAACCACTGTCAACTGTTTATTCTTTTGAATGTTATAATTGACATCTCGATTCAAACGTTGTTTGTATAACAAAAGGGGAGGGCCGCAACTAATGTTGCTAGAATTTGTGGTCCAAACCGTTTGCTTATTATGTGAACTATGCAATAAGATAAGTTTAAACCAACTTGTCCATGCTTCTTGCAATATCAAAGCTACTCACACATCATGGCATATAACAGCTGAACATTATTTTGTTAAGATTGCCACTTTCTATGCAAGACGTATTATTTTTTGTTTATCATTTGTTTTTGTTTTTTTACCTATTTAGCGATACATACGTTTTAATAGAAAATCAGTTTCAAATATTATCAGTGACCACGTGGATGATTAAAACATTGGGAAAAAACCCGAATTAAAATGATTTGGGACATATTAGTATTTAAAAAAGAACGTTTTATTCAATGTTTTGCCACTAATCTTGGTAAGCAAGTGTCATGGGCGAACATCAATATCGATTATGTTTGAGAAAAAATAAAACAGTGCGAAACCTTCTTGCGGAAGCTGCGTCATTGGGTGCGCGAATGATTTTTCAGCAGAAGAAAATCCTTGAATAAAGTTCAACGAGACGCAAGGTCTTTGTGAAAGCTTGCATTTCCATTGGCTATACATTCAAGCCATCCATTATGACGTCACATACTTTGTTAAGTGGCATGTTACGACTAAATGGAATCCGCCTGTAAGTTTTCTTAAGATGCTGGAATAAAAAAAGTTTATTATATGAATTAAATATTTCCATACGTAACATATTGCAGCGTACGTAAGTCCAGCGGTGTGGCTACCTCATCACTTGAAGAAGACTGTGGATTGTTCCCAGCTCGGGTTTATACAAAACATATAAAAACAATGGTACTAAAGGTTTCGTGTCTTTTATCTTAATATTTGGAGGACATTTCTATGACTCCATGAATCTGTGTCAAAACAAGAACACTGAGATGGGTACTGTATATCATGTGCAATTTATCCAACAGAAAAGTAATATAAGTTAACTAATGTTCATTTCATTTTACCTAGCCAACAACGATAGAGATCGATCGATAATAAACAAGTATCACGTGTAAAATCTTCAATTGTTTGATTCACGAGGGAATATTAATACGCTATATAACAGTGATTGGAACATATTTCAGAATTAGATTGAATGATAATTTTAAAACCCTTCACATGTTATATACACTGAACCGCGTTAGAAACGCAAAGGTTGTACAATGATGATTTTCACAGTGCTGGCACAATCAAATTTATTTAAATTTCATACACAGCAAGTACTAGTACAAGAAAAGAAATGAAATTAATCATTCAAATTTCACAGACAACTGATTTCTTTTACATAAAATGTAAGGTCTATGTAATCTTAGATATTGAGATATTAGATATTTAAAAACATAACAACTCAATCAGTTGGACTTGGACCAGGAACCATGGGGTCAAAATGGTAAGTTTAATGGAAAGTAGTTCCATAAAAAATTGACAGTGTTGTTCAAGATGGTGTGAGTGTGAACATGCACTTCACAGATACTATTGCAATGTGAACTTGTAAAGAGAATGTATTTTCACAGAGAATGGTGCAAAATTGAACAGACTGGTAACTATAACACACAGATGGGACTATTTTTAGACGGTAAGAATTTTGCATAATTTTGCTGATTTGATCCCTGTATGTGAAATAGGGACACCTACTTTCGCTTTGAGCAAAATTGTGAAATTGGAAGCAGTAAATGCCCATGTCTTTAATTTTTTTGTGTTCTGCTTGAATTGAATATGAATTCTGGAAATTTTCATGGAGTTTGGAGTACAACTCACATCAGGGGCGTAGCTAGCCTTTGTAAATAATATAGGCCCACAAATCTGGGGGGTTCCGGGGGCATGCACCCCCCACCCCACCGGAAACAAATTTGTACTTAGATGAGCGTTGATACGTTTTGGTGTATATCTGAGAGTGATATCTATAGTGATAATTCTCAATAATTGTGTACGTTTTTTAAATATATATATATATATACGAGCTAAGGCTTTAAAGTTTAAACAAAATTATAGAAACGTTTTGTTATTACGTGTCAAATAACGTTTTGTTATTACGTGTCAAATTGATTTTCATTATTTTGTGATCATTTAAATTTAAAGCTGTTTCATGAAATCAGTGCACACTGTTCAATACTGGTACAGTGTGCATTGTTTTTATGAAACCGAAATGCACACTGTTCAATACTGGTACACCGGGCCCCCAAGGCGCAGTGAATAGCGCTCAGGTCTGTTGGTCAGATGGGGTTGTTCAAGCCCAGGTCCTGCTACATTTATTTGTAACAATTTGACAAAAGACATTGTGTCCTGCTCATTCGTTTCTTACCGCTGACTCATGTGAGAAAGTTATCAGTTACTTGCAGAGAAAATGTGTGGACAAAATCAATACTGGTACGTAGATCGAGTATCGTTCATAAAAATTCCATATGTCTACATTTTGTAGATGCAAAAATGTTAATGATCTTATCTACGTGTACGGTCATGTCTCGATGGATATGTAAGAGACCCAATGCTGATAGTCGCCTTCCGGTCATTGTTGATGGCAAGTATGTCTTTATTCTGCGCATTGAACTAAAGGAGCACTCACACAAGGCAGATGTGGCTGGCATGGTCAGCAATACACTAAATAGTGTGTAAATGCATTTAATACTTATCATTATACATTTTAAGATAAAAAGTAGAAGAAATATATTTTAATTTATTCTTCAAAAATTAAACACAGACTATAGCGACTACTGTATATTAATAATCAGATCTATATTTATTAAAATCTTAACAAAGTTTCATAACTTCAACCAAGAATAAATGCATTTATGATGCACACTAAGTTCTTTCGTTCGTTACTTGGAAGGGAAATAATAGTCTTTGACCAATGTCCATTTCTCCGTCAATAAACGCACCTTATTTCGTTATCCCAAACCCGGGGTTCAAACGGATCCGGATAGTAGACATTATTTTTTAATTTTAGCGCGATGTAAACAATAATCTGGATCATGCAGGCGATTGCGTTACGAAATAACCGGTCTACCGTGATATTGTCACCATCATAACCATCAGAACGAGAAGGCTAGGATTGATAGAAATTGCACGATTTAAAAATATATATATTAATAGCTTCTTTACACATTTATCAGCCTTACCCCCCTTCGCTACTGATTTTTATTGCATATTTCGACTTTAAAGGCCTTTTTATTTTTACATTTTTTCAAAATGATGTATAGGCCCGGGCCTATATGGCCTAATAGTAGCTACGCCACCGAAGTCTGTGTGGCAGTCCATAGTGCTAATATTACGGTCTATGTGAAGTTAATGGTGAGCCAGCTTCTGTAGTTATACATTTAAATGAAGCAGTTGTAAATTAGATGTAAGTGTATAAGCTTTCTCGGGCTATAGTGCAGTTTTGAGGCTATTTTTTTTTGGTTAGAGACTATTTGTCAGCATCAGCAACGTGGTTGCAGCTTACAAGCAGTATCTAACAACGAACCTAGAGAAGCGTAGTCAACGAACCTAGAGAAGCGTAGTCAACGAACATAGAGAAGCGTAGTCAACGAACCTAGTGAAGCGTAGTGTTGTAGGTGAGAATGATGTGTGTGTCATTTGCTTGAACTAAAAATGGATATGGACAGTGTCGATGGCTCGGTCCAGATTGGCGCAGATGCAGCAGTCCATATTTAGTTCACAGGCTTGCCACGTGTTTGAAAAAGAGCAGCATGGAGCTGGGGCCAAAGGGGTGGTGTGTTAGCCATTCATTTCACAATAACTTGGGCATAAACCAGGACCATCTTTCACATGAGCAACTAGAAACAAACAATGAGAGGGAGTCGTGTGTGTCTGCTGGAACGTGCCGCGGACATGGGCAGTTCAAGGTGTGTCTTGTAGAGTTGAAGTTCTAACGGTTTGTTGTGCACAATTATTTTCACATAGCAATTGGCACGATTTAGCATATAGCAGTGTAGTGTAGGTTAGTGTCCACATAGTGGAATATGGTTAGTGTAATTTAGTTTAATTCAGGTGAAGTCTATTTAGCTACTGTTGCTGGAAAGTTTATGAGAAGAACACGGGTAGGTTAATTTCATTTTTAATTTGTTAATGTTTTCTTGTATGCATTGCACAAATAATTATCAAAACAATGAAATACAATGGTCACAAACACACATCCCCATACACACACATATATATATATATAATATATATATATATATTGGATTAGAAGATTCAATACCCTTTATCCATTAGGTATAAACAAAAGCGATGGTTCTGCATAATTCAATATGTTTTGATATACTGTATTTTATATACATACGTTCCAATAAAACTACTTTATGTCTCTTATTGGTGTATGCGGCGCAATCTTTTTTTAATAATACCAGTTGTATTTTTGAAGTTTAAATTAAATGTCGTCGTTTGATATACTTATGACGTCGTAGCGCTAAAGAGTACACGATGTTGTGTGACGTCACGTCAGAGTGACGGTTTCTTTAATAACAACTTTGCGCTTCATATTTTACTCAGCACAGTTTGAATTTTACCGGCGTATTTCACTGAAAACACGGTATTTTTCTTATAAATTTCACAATTTGTTTTATATTTTTGTGAAGTATATGCGCGTCTTAAGGCGCACATCATAATTTGTGAACGTTTTCACAATTTTATTAATTTTTATTGTGATGTGATTTTTCCACACTTCCATGTTTTTATCATCGTAATCGTTGGACTTCATAACATTATCATCATTCATATTTTCATTTTCATCCCCTGAAGAAAGAATAATATATATTCCGAAAGCGCTCTGGTTTTTTTAAAAATAATTTTAAAGAATTCAGTATTGTTTGGGTGTATTAATTAATTTTTAATAATTAATTTATTATCTCTCCCATATATATATGTATCTGATATAAACGTAAATGTATCCTGTTCTGTTCTGTTCTGTCTCTATTTATCACAGTTCCAGCATTTTTATTCAGGTTTCTGGTAGTTATGGCCACTCCTTTTTTGTAATTAATCGGATTGTCTGTTATATTTCAGAAGTCAGTACCACCGATGGCAAGACTCCATTTCACCACGACGCAGAAGTCTACGTCTGTTGTACTGCTTGTCTTTCCTGTACTGTCCGTGACTACTCATGTCGGCGCCAATTTTTGAGACTGCCTGTCCTGTTCTCTTCGACAGGTAAATACTGTTGCGGTTTTGTCTAATATATTATTTTAAACCAAAACATGATATTCTTCTGTTGATATGAAAGAGGATGATTCAGTTACTATAACTAATATTGGGGTTATTCTTGTTTATACTTGGTGGTAATTATGTGTTTACTTTATACACAGTTGTGTTTAAGATGTAAAGTCAATGTGTGGTGACCTCTACTGTGTTAACACCATTGTTATGTGTTAACACAATTGTGTATAGGCCAACACTCTTGTGTACGTGTTAACACCAGCATGTATGTGTTTACACCAGTGTGTATGTGTTAACACTGATTTGTATATGTTAAAGCCTTAACACTTCTACATGACCGGGTCAGGGTAGACATCCCTGTGTACAGGTCAGCCTCTTGTGTGTAGAGCTGAGTGGTGGGTTGGATTGGTAACACAGTGGGGGTTGTGTTGGTATAAAAGGGGATGTTAGGAGTTATTTGAGGTGTTTGTAAGTTTCGGCCTTTGGAAAGTTTAGATCTTTTGTCTAAAATAATGTAATATATAAATTAGATACAGAAACTAATATTGCATTGTGTTATTAGAAGTACATAAACTTCACTTGCGTTAAGTCTTCATCAGTGTACTCAGCCAGAGATAAAGTATTTAAAATGTCTTACTGCTGTAAATTAAGTAAATTGAGCAATTAGTGAAAGCAGTGGGATTCAAAGCTAGCGAAAACGGAACAATACCCATGTACTCTAATTTTCCAATTAAAGCAATAGCTTCTCCATTATTGTGTCTGAGAACAGCTGATGCACATCTTCCACCAGAGTTATGAGAGAAGTTCACATTCTTGGAAGCGCTTTTCGATACTGTTACATTAAATAACTCCAATGATTGCGTGTTATAATTAAATTGTGTGCTTTCTATTGCTTTTTCACATAAGCGTATTTTGAGAATATCTTTCAACAGTTCTTTATCACTTTCAGTCATTTGACTGTTTAGGCCTGTGACGTAAAAGTAGTATATCAGCTTCTTGACTGGTAGATGTGGACTGCAGAGTGAAAGTGAAGAAGTAGACTGCTTTATCAACCTTTTAGCTGCTATGCTGTTGCTGCCACTGCTTTAGCTACTGTCGGATGATGATGATGATAATTCGACAAGGCCTTTATTATAAGGTGTGCAGTTTTTCTGGAACATAGCATGTTTTCTATTTCTTTCACCTTTCATGGTGGAATAATAACATCCCAGTTTCTACAGTGCCTTATATAGCAGAATATAAACATGGGAGAAGTGGACTGGTTACCTATTTTGGCTTTTGTTTTCAGACCTGTTTTTCAGCACAGCAGGATGCCCTCTTTGATGTTGAATATATAACTTGTCTGGAATGGAAGCCTGTTTCTTTCTGTTGAACTTATTTTATTCAAAATCATTTAAGAACATTAGAACACTAAATAAATAGTAAAATATACGTTTTATTTAAATTAATATATAATAATGTAAAATAAAAACAGAGATTTTGTTGGAATTTCAATGTTTTGGTCGATAGCCGACTTCTAATTGTTTTTATATATTTCCTCTCACTTGTATGACAGAGAAACTAGTTTCATTTTCAGATTATAAATACTATTGACTAAAGACCTGGCAAGTTTGATCAAATTTGAATCATGAATAAAAAAGTTATTATTAAATTTTTAGAATTTCTATATTGTTCCAGTATTCGGCCATTTTGGTCAATTTGTCAAAATTCCAGGAAAAGTTGAAAGGCTGTAAAAAAAATCTTATCTTTCTTTCAAGATGTTTTGTCATGGTTACATAATGTAATATATGGGTTATTAATATGCACTTTAATTTGAAAATTTTCAAATCCAGATTTTCTTTTGGGAATTTGTTTTGTTTAAAAATCTCTGAAAAATGGCGCCATTTTCTATACAGTCGACTAAAAATTATTTTTTTCATATCTCCATTTTGCATTGATTAATTTTGTAATTTTCAGACTGAATGAATGTATACGGATAAATATATGCAGATAGTGGTATTTTATCTAGCCTAAAATAGTTGTAATATTGTTTTCAGTTTGTGCGGATTGCCAGATCTTTGGATTTCCCCCTGAATTTGATGCAATTGCATAGGTTCAACTTGCACATGAATGTGATTGACAGTGTTTGAGATACAGCCATGGTATCTACTCTAACCACTAACCCTAAGGTAGGAGAGCACAGCCATATGTTTTTAAAAGTAAGAATTAATGGAACAGTTTCATATAGCACTTAGAGTATAACTGTAAGTGTGACAGTCTATAGTGCTGATATAACGATCTATGTGAAATTAATAGTGGGCCAGCTTCAGTTGCGTCCTTGATGGTGCCATTGACAAAATTGTGAGCACTTCCGGGTTTGACCGCCTTTTATATCCCTCTTTGAAAATGTATTATAAGTCCGTTTCTGGATGTCTCAGACGTGTTTAGAAAAACATTGTGCGCAAATATGACAATTTGCATCTCATTTACATAATTTTGAATAACCTTAATTTTGAAATTAATAATGAAATTAACATACATTAAATTTAAACTTAAATACTGGGAATTTCATAAAATTATATTCATAGGACAAAAAATGACAACAACTATAGAAATTGTCTTTAATTTAAACTATGGTAGTATAAAGTTTCATACACGCTAGCAAGGAATTATATAGAGAAGGAAAGGCAACTAATTGAGATCTTGTGAACGCTCGTGTATTCACGCAAAATCTTGCAAAATCTCGTTTTCAGTTATCTTAACTTCCATTCATCTCAGGAACACGAATCAAAATTTTTACTTTGCAGAATGAAATTCTCATCAAAACAAAACATTCCCAGAAATATGTGTTTTAAATTGTTGAAGAACTTTTGATTACAAAATGTGTATACTGCAGCTAAAATAACGACAAAGGATCATTTTCCCTTCAAACCTCAATGTCTTTAATTCAAGATGCATGACATTCTTGACTGTTCCAGTTCTTCTTTAACGGCAATTTCCAATAATCATACTGATTTTCAAATATGTCATCAAATGATTCAGTAGAATGAGCCACATGGTCTTCTTCAATATCATCTACTGTTTTATTTACTTTTTTTGGCAGAGTCTGAACAATTATGATGAAAATTTGAAGCATATGACAAAAATAGATTTATGTCATATTTGAACTGTTTACAATGTTTTCTTTGCTCTTTAATTTGATTGCACTTCTGATAGCTTTTGTCAGTCGTAAACGGTCAGGCTGACTCAATTTGTCGTTTCCTGTAATATTGCGAATTTCTTTAACCTAGTTTTTTAAATTTGATCCAACACATTAAGATGTTTAATTTGCACATTTAAATATTTTTATGAAACCGCCCCACATCGGCTAATTTCTTGTAATCGTGCATGAACTGAGCTGTGACAAATATTGTTTCTTCTTCAAATATAAATAACAAAATACAAAAAAAAAAACAACAACAAAAAATTCAGAGTTAATAAATTTACAAAAGAACCTGGAAAGTTTGCCTCTTAATTTACAAATATGAAAATGTAATATCAGAAATTTTGTATGTGTCCTGTTCCAGTAGGACATTTTATCATGTTAATGCATTCATATCTGTTGATAAACTGCCTGCCTGATAAACAAAGGTTTATCACATCAATGCAAGTTTATCAAGCACATGAAGACATCATGTATAATTTCTAAAGAATGTAACAAAAGTTTGATACTGATTTACAATTTTAAAAAAAATACGAATTATCAACTTTATCACTTTAACGTAAGCATTTCAGTGATACATTTACGATTGCAAAAAGCAAAATTGCATTCAGTTGAAATAATAAAATATGTATAATATTATAGCCATGCTTGGTCGTTACGCAAACCAATGCGAAGTCTCCATCCGGTCATCTGTGAAATGTATGCATATAATTCATGAAATATAAATGGACACTTCGTTTGTCTAATTATGGAAATCATATTTTCACTGATGATTTATCTCCAAAGAATGCCATATCTAATGAATAAATTATAAATATATAAATGGGTCCACGACCATGGCTATATGTGGTGTCCTTAAGCAAGATGCTTAGTACTGCCAGGTTCTAACCAGACATCAAGCGTGATTTGCCTAAGTTGTAAGAACTTGTTTCACAATCGAAGTAAAATATGTTTAAACTAATAAATTATATATTTAATTTTGCAATATTTCTAGCAATAAATCCATAAACTTCATATATTGCCAATGAAATATAAATGAACACTTCGTTTTTCTAATTATGGAAATTATATTTTCATTGATCTCCAAAGACGTTTGATGTTCAATTCCATATCTAATGACTAAATTATATTTACTATTGCAAAATATTCGTTACAGAAAACCATTCTCATATATTGTCAATGATGAAACAGACATAAAAGTCATTTTTAAATATTTCAGCGACTATATAAGCGTTGATTTTGTTAAAGGAAAAGCAGTCTTAAAGTATACAATTGGTTATTTGAATGCGATCACTGTTTTAAATATAAAACCTTTTCATGGAGAATCAATTTAAAATATATCATTGACATAATTAGTGATCGGACCTCTTAAATACAGCCGGGCCTGATTAACTCGGTCGGTAACGCGTCTGACTATCAATCCAGAGGTCGTGAGTTCGAATCTCTGACCAGCAACAGTCTCCGTGATGATTGATATAAGACATTGTGTCTCATTATCATTCGTCGCTCACTGCTGATTTAAGTAGAGAAATTATCAGTTTTTTGTGGAGATGGGGTGTGCTTGAATATGTGTTAACCTTTCAGGATCCCAGGAACCAGTGGTTAGGTTAACTGATCGTCTGTTAGCCATTCAATTGATAAATTTATTTGAATATTTTATAAATTTCAAAATGTGCATCTCACTATCTTTTAAACTCAACATTTTGCCTTATACAAATTGTGTTATTTCTGTATAAATAGTTATGTGAATGCTACAAATCAGTTCTCGTCTAATTGGATCAGGGCTGATATTTTGTATTTTTATATATTTTTTAAATTGCACGAAACATCTTTATGCAGAGTAATATATATGTAAATAGTTAAGTGTAAAGTATATTCTGTAATGTTCTTTTGGAACTGATTTATTTAATAAAAAATGTCAATGCTCTTTACTGTTAATGTATTTCCAATATATGGTGCCATCAAGGAGTTTTAGAGCACTTCCGTTATGTGTTTCGGAGGACTTTTTTTTATAAAAAATTGCTGCTCTTTTTAATATGCTGCACATATATCTTTAATACAAATTAATGATAAAACTTAAACTATTACAACAGGAAACGCGGATTTTATAAGTAGTCTGTAGAACTAACCCTGCTCTCCCGATTGGGTGCTTTAAATAGCAATGTTGGGAAAGCCACATTTGAGCACGCTGATTGGCCAGTTGCTTCTACTGAAAGTTTTAGTGACATCACAGTTTAGTAAGCATTCAATTGTTATCTGAAAAGCCCCATTTGTGCACATTGATTGGTCAATTGTTTCAACTAAAAGTTAGTTTCAATGACGACACAGTTTAGTAAGCGTTCAATTGCTATGAATTGTAGGACAGGCATAGAATTCCCTGTTTTTTTCATTGGAGGTAGGGTGGAGGGTTGGGGGGGGGGGGATGTGGTAACAGACCTGATTCGAGAGATATAAGGTTCTGGGATAGACTATATTATTATATAACATACGCAATTCGAATGAACTTCATGTTTTAGCAATAGTTACAGCCCTCGCCATATCGTCAATATTAATATATTAGGTTTACCGGAATGAAATAACATTTTCAATAAAGTTGCATTTTAAAGAACTACAGAAACTTTAAAAAGATGTAACTCACAGAAAGGTGAAAAAATTAAGGGGTGGTGGGAAGCCCCAACATGATAATCCTGATCAGTTTCCCATCTATACTGAAAGTCTACACTCTGTTGTTCAAATAAAAGTTCCGGAAGTCATGTGTAACAAATTTTTCTAATAAAATAATTACTTGTACATGTAATTTGAAACGTAATGTATTTTTTTTTTTATATTTTTAAAATTTATAATGATCAATCGAGGCATTTGGAATACCGTGCAGCAATATTCGTGTGCTTTATGGATGGAATTCACGAGTATTGGTAAAGTTTTTTTTTCCTAAAACGGTTACACCTGAAAAAAAAATGTTTTGTATCTTCAAATTTATTACCACAAACACATAACAGATCATCTAAGGTAGATGGTTTATATACAGAACAAAAAAAGAAACATGTCAACATGTGAAATGGCTTACATATGTTCGGGTGAACGATTATGTGTCAAATAAAACCAATTGTAACTGGATTGTACGCATTACACAAAAAAGAAAACGTTTACGTCGATTTCCTTGTGCATGCACGGACCAGCATGATCTGTGTTTATGAAATCAAACCTTTCAGTCTGATCTTATATTATAGACTTTGTTGTCAATAAGAAAAAGACGTTGGAAAAAAATGAAATTTATTCTGTTTTCTTTCTTTTTGATATGCCTAGAATTCCACCAAATTTCATAAACGTGCCATTGGCATGCTTAATGCTGGTATTGCGAAGAATGAGGTTGCTAGGGTTGTTGGCAGTTCTAGCTGTGCTATTCAAAACCTTAGGCAACGTTTTCAAGCAGCGAGATGTACGGAAGATTTACCACGTAGTGGACGTCTGCGCGTCATGACGCATGGGCAAGACCGCTATTTCATGAACACCAACCTACGCAATCGTTTCCAAACTGCCACTGCTGCTAACACCCTTGGTACACATAACAACCGAATATCTGACCAAACTGTATGCAATTGTCTGCGCGAGGGTGGTCTACGTGGACGTCATCCTTACGTTGGATGTGTTATGATGCGACATCACCGCGTAAATCGTGTTAATTGGGCACATGCACACCATCACTGGGTGAGGCAACAATGGAATAGCGTTCTCTTCTCCGACAAGTGGAGATTTTCCATTCATTGAAGTGATGGCAGGGTTAGAGTATACTGTAGAAGAAATGAACGTTATTCCGACTACTGTGTACTTGAAAAAAAAGACATTGACTTTTTTCTCTTATATAATTTTGCTTTAGAAAAAAGTTATCAGCTATACACTTTCCACTTTCTATATGCTTTTTAACAAAAACCAATAAAAATATATCATACTTATTTTATATTTTAGTTTCATTGGGTCCAATGTAAGTACTTTCTGAATTTATAAGACAAAGCATACATTGCTGTGCATTTTAAAGAAATAATTGTCAAATTACCTTAAATAATGCATATTTTAGTGTGTTTTTAAAATGTTTATCATTTAAGATTATATCTAATACATACACTTGTACATTCTTGAAAACACTAAACAAAATTTCTCTTTTGGAAAAAATATTTATTTGTTATAAAGTTACACATACGCAAGATTTTTTGTTAAGAAAATGATGCCAAAATTGACATGTTTGTTGCTTAAATCGTTCAGTTTATCCACCCACATCCGTACGTGCAATAAAGGCATTCAACCTCAATTTTAGATGTTAAGTACGCATCTTGAAAATCGGAACACCTTCTAGCTAACATCCTTAAACCAATTCAATTTATGAACAACCCAATGTAATTTAGATGATTTTAAAGTTTCACGCTGCAAAATACGTACTTTCGAGGAGAGTAAGAGAAAGTCCTGGCCCCGGTTTCACAAAACTACTTAACTATCTACTCAAGCTCAAACTCAAAATATGACTTAAGTCTCATATTCTACTCAGTTGAGATTGATTCTTGAGTGGAGTTCACGAAACGACTTAAGTAGCTACTCAGTTGAGTAAAAATATCGGACTCAACTCAAAGGTTTTTACAACGTTTAAGCGGCCCAACATAGAAGCTCTTCTTTGAGGAGGAAGTAATCAACAAAAGTTCGGGAAAATGACGTAGATGTAAACAGACAGCAGCCGAACTTCAAACAAACTGTCAGATAGAAACAATGGAAAAAAAGCGTTCACAAAACTGGACCGAGCCGGAAAGGATGTCAGCTGTTGAAATCATCCTTCAACATGCCGACATCCTTTTCGGCAAGTTTAAAGGGGCGACTTCAGGGGCGAAGGAGAAGGAGAGGAAATGGGAGGACATAGCGGCAGAGCTGAATTCGTGAGTAGTCAATAAGATAATTGTCGTTTATGGTCAGCGAACTTTTACCGAGATCTATTATAGATAAT
The DNA here is from genome assembly GCA_029582155.1 of Panopea generosa. NCBI lineage: Eukaryota > Metazoa > Mollusca > Bivalvia > Adapedonta > Hiatellidae > Panopea > Panopea generosa. The sequence continues at coordinate 30,639,945 of CM055909.1, read as the reverse complement.
AATAAAACAAATATTCATTTTTTTATATCATTGATAGCATGGATGTTTATTTTAACCTTTACTGGCTAAATGTTGGTCTAAAAGATAACTGCAACAATAGTATTATGATCTAAAAATAGCCGCAATAGGTTAATGTCCGGGGGCACTATTAGGGGTTTATCAGCTACTATTTTTTTTAAAACTTTGATCGTTGTAATTCAATCAGCAATTGATGGATTGCATCCATTTTTTGATGATATTTTACTTATTTATTGTGGGGTGTTGGGGGCGTATTTCATTAAAAAATATGCTAAAAAATTGATTGTGGGCAACTATCTATTCATAATGCCAAATTGGAACTGTATTCTTTTTTTTTAAACAATATCTTTACATTTTAAAGAGGTGTTGGAAATATTATCTATACTTCTGCTTCTTAGAAATTATATCTGTTTACATGTTAATTTCTTTATTCCAGTATGGGTAAAACAAATGTGAAGAGGACGGTTGGCGAATTAAAAAAAATGTTCACCAATGGAAAGGCTAGAGGTAAATAAGTTTTTTTATTCTACTACCATTTTAATAGCCTAATTAATAATGTATATGCATTTCAGGTTACCCTCTAAAAATATTGAGGTAGGTTTAATCATTTGGTATTTAAGATTTTTCTATATTCATTTTATACGTTACAGCTGTATATTTATATTTTGCCTAAATTGTTTTGCTTAATTAAAAATAATAGAACTATCGTACATGATATTTATACACTAAAGGTATAGTCCTCTATGGACAAAGGACTAAGGCGCCATCTCAAGAGCACTAACCTCTCACTACTAAAGTCGTAGGTTCGAGTCTGATTTGCTGCAAAAACTTTATGTGAGAAATTTGCCAGTTACTTGCGGAAAGGCAGTGCCTATACTAAGATTCAAGCTGAGGTCTTTCATCACCGATAAAACTGGCTGTGCCTGAAAAGTTTTGAAAATGACGTTAAAAATATAAACAAACAAGACATAGATTTATTCATTTGTAAAAAATCCAACTTCATTTGTTATTTTTTACTTTATTCACTGTAAAGCGTAATTACAAAGAAATAATAATTATCTGTTTTAGCTAAGGAAAAACATGCGTCCAATAAGAAGACTGGATGGGGGCAAAATGCCCCCCTCTCGCAAACAGAAAAAATAATCATTGATTATTTGATGGACAGGCCACAACTGGAGGGAGTTGTAGGTGGCATGGAGTCCTGCAAGCCTTCATGTACTAGTAAGTGAGATTTTTCTTTGATTTTTTTTTTCATATTTAAATAAGTATCTTAACCCTTTACCCCATAGATACGCGTTTTCCCGCACCAATATCAGAAGGCCTTTTGAAACAGTAACAAGTAAAAATATATATAATTCACCCATTGCTGATAAGTGGTGTATTAATGCTTTCAATTTGGAAGAGTAGAAGAAAATGCTTATGGAGCAAATGGTTAAGTAGGCATAAGGATACAAAAAATAAATTTAATAAAGATAGATGTACTGTCTGCTGGTAATTCTTATTTGTATTGAAGAGTTGCAATATTAAGACTACAACTTGCAATCTAATCTGAATGAATATAAACATATAATATAAATTTTGAAAAAATAATCAAACATGAACACTCTTAGGTTTTGATGAAACTCCACTAAGAAACGTTGCTCAAACTATAACATTTAATTTCATAATTTGTCAACACACTTTCAGGTCCAGGAGTTGATGATGAAAATGGTGAAAATAATGATGACTCTGGTGATGAGAACAGTGGTAAAACAATATTTCCTTTACTATATCAATTATTTTTTAAATTTCACTGCTGAAAAATACCTTATTTTCTCTTATTACACTCCAAGTAAACATGTAGTGAGTAAATACCATTGATAACATTTACATAAGCAATATTTTCAATAATTGATAACAAGGTTACAGTTCACATGTTTATCATATTCCATTTTATTTAATTGTACACATCAGTGAAACAAGACAATAATATTGTTAAAATAATCAAATTATCTTACATGTATATTGTTATAGCAAGAATGTTTTGGTCTTTTTTCTAATGATAGGCAGACTTAAACCTATTATATACAGTTTGTAACTACACTTCAACCAATGTACCCCTTAAAATTAATTGACCGAATGTTAATAGTGTTTTATATGCCATCAAGCGCTAATAGTTAACATAACTGGGATCCTGGAAGGTTAACCAGTACTTAGTATAACTTTCCCACTTGGAAAAAGTCAACAGAAATCTTAGTGCATGGACTTGTTCATTCGAACATTGACTTCTGCAATGGACATTTCACTAATATATACCTGCCTATCAGATTGAGAGACTTCAAAAAATCCAAAATCGTGCGGCCAGGGTTGTCACAGGTGCTCTGTATGTGTCATTGACCAACTAGTAGTGAAATTTTAAAGTCTCTCCACTGGCTGCCTGTAAGGGCAAGAAACATGTACAAAATACTTGTTCTTGTCTTTCGAATTGTGCAGGGAACAGCTCCATTTTATTTGAAGGATTTGCTCAATCGTGTTCAGGGAAAATACAGATTAAGATCATCTGATGAAATTAACTTTATAGTGCAAAGAACAAGAATTAAAATGGCAGACAGATCATTTACTGCAGTTGGCCCAAAGTGGTGGAATGGACTTTCAAAAGATGTGAAATGTGTAACCAGTGAAAGTATATTTAAGAAAAAACTGAAAACTCATTTGTTTAATATGTTTTATAACTAAATGATATGACTGTGAAGTTTTTATGTGCATAATTATTGTAGGACTACATGTGTATCATATTATGCAACCGTGTGAAGCGCAACAGAGTATTGTGCTTACAATACATTTTTGCGCTATACCATATGTATTTGTATTAGAATCAGCGGTGAGAGACGAATGACAATGAGACACAATGTTGAATGTCACAACAATCATGGAGACTGTGGTTTGGCCAAGATTCAAGCTCATGACCCCAGGGTTGATAGTCAGACGCTCTACAAACTAAGCTAATCAGGCCCAGCTGCCATATATCAGTAAATTCAATATCTTTTTATTTACAGATCCAATCATTGAAGTCAAAGAGAGGCTGCCACAGCCAGGAACCACCCCTTCATGTAGTAAGACAGTTTATGTTCACTTATTCACTTATTCATTTCACGAGTATCTACACTATTGGCTACCCAGTCACAACAATAGGGTATGTGCTATTAGTGTGTCAGTCCTATGACACTGCACAGGTTCTACACTGTTCTCTACTCACACAACCAACACATGGATATTCACTGTTTACTATTCTCACTTATGAATAATAATTTATTTCGTTGCTTCATATGGCAAATATATAAAATCCTATGTTTTTTTAAAATTTGTATATAACTTTGATACTTCAGTATGAATAAAAACTGTGAAACTCCCGATCCCTGACCGTATGGGCCCTTGAAGGTTGAGCCCAAACTGCGTAATTCAACCTAAATAACCTTTTTAATATTTGAACCACTAGAAAGTAAATGGTAAGTTTGAATATTGAGACTAATGGGTCCTTAATAAAAAAATGAGAATCTAGTCAATGGGCTTCAGTATTTAGTTTTGCTTGATTGAGGTGAAAGCTCAGAGCTTATATTAAAGGCTCTCGAGTCCGCTTCATGGGTAGAACCAGTACTGAGTGTTGTTTTTTGAGGAGCATCGTGTTGACCTGGGGATCGAACACGAAACCCTGGCATGAGCGGCCAACATCCTAGCCATTAGACTACTGCCCAGCCTCAGTATTTTACACTTGGGTGGAGACTGCTCTACTAAATTCATTTATTTGAGAGAATTAAAAAACATGCTATTTTTCATGACTGAATAGACTTACTTGAATGTTGATTTGGTGTGATTTGTTCTTGCTGTTATATAATTTTATCATATATTCTGATTTCAATTTTTATGTCATTGCAAGGATACTCCGGCGACCGTTAAAACCAATGGGCCTCTGATTTACAAGCCCCGATAGACCACTTGCTTATGTATAATTAAAATACTTGCATCACCTTACTTTAAATGATAGCTCTTGTTTATGTTTGTATTTACTTCTTTTAGGTGGAACTGGAGGCCAAAAAAGTTCAAAAAGACAAAGGCAGGATGAGGAGGGATCATTGTACACTTTAGAAAAAAAAAGACTCCATTTAGAAATTCAGCTGTTACAGCAAAAACTTGAGCAAGAAAAAGAACTATTTTTATTGAAAAAACAGATACTTAAAACTCAAATTCAGAGAACATTGGAAGATCAGCCCTTGGAACTATTTAACATTGAATTGTAATAAATATATCCAAGGGCTGTTTCAAAAAAAATATTTTTTAAAATGTGATTAGCAATGTTTAACCAAGAACTTATATAGAGAGGGAAACTCATAACAAGAGTTGTCAGAAGACAACAAAGCTCGCCAATGGGATAAAACTCACCACCCATGCAAAGATTGAGATTGGAAACACCAAAACTTAAACCGTAACTCTGCTAAAATGCAACCCGAAGTTACGGTTCTTGTCTCTGTGTGCTCCATTAATGATGGTTAACATACATGGGAAGTTTCATTCATATCCAATGAGTGGTTGCATAGATATCTTACATGAAAAAAAACAAACTTTAACCTGAAAAAGTCGAAAAAGGGCCATTTCTGTGCCAAAATGCAACCCAGAGTTATGGTTCTTGTCTCTGTGTGTCCCACTGATGATAGTGAGCACACATGCAAAGTTTCATATATATCCAATGATATCTTAAACTTAAACGCAACTAAACGCAAAAGTTTAGCCTTGGTGTCTAAGTCCGAAAAGGGCCATAACTGTGGCAAAATGCAATTCAGATCGTTGGTTCTTGTCTCTGTGTATTCCAGTGATGATGGTGAACGCACATGCAAAGTTTCAGTCACATCCAATGAGTGGTTGCATAGATATCTGAAACTTAAACGCAAAATTTAAAAACTACATTGTGTTCAATTTCAGACTATTTCGCATGATCGAAACTTTATAAAACATCACATTTTACATGCAACATACATTTTATGTAAAAGATATCAGATGCCTATAAACTCCTTTAAGTGCTATTTTTTTAACATATTACCGAGAGCGGAATGTTTCTTATCCCTCTACATAAGTCCTTGGTTAAACATATTACCAAGAGCGGCATGTTTCTTATCCCTCTATATAAGTCCTTGGTTAAACCAATTCTTATTACAATTTTAGTATTGTCCTATTTTTAGATTTACAAAATGGTTTGATATATTTTAAAAGTAGAAAGATAATTTGGTAATTTTATTTTAATTTTAATACAAATAAGTCAGAAGAATAGAAAAACAAAACGAAACAATTTCAGACAACTGTTAAACATGAAATTACATTGTTATCAGGATTCATTGTTTCTGATATGTAGTTGCCATGTCAAATTTCAACTGTAGATATCTGGATATGCTTTGTATTTGAAAATAATGCTACAATGCAATTTTTTAAATGGCACTATTGTAAAGGTTTAGATGATATCATTGAGAAAGTGGCATTGAGTTATCAACAATAAAATGATAACAATTTGTAAAAATGCTGAAAAAATAAACACACATTTTACGAATGTCCTTTTTAGTGTTATTGAGTAAAACACTGCCTAAAGTATTTAACTGCTTTTCAGCGAACATACCAAATTTTTATTAAAAATTTATCTCTCATTGAAACACTAGGCATGTTCAGACAGTTTAATGACTTACTAGTATTTGACTAATTACCATGTTTGTATACTTGGTGTAATAAGAGCACTTTTGAGACAAGTCGAGCCCATTGTCCTTCAACAGTTTGTTATATGGTAGTCGTCACCGTTGGGCAAAAAAGACAAATTAAATTTGGTTAGTATGTTTAACTGCAACCAGTCATTTTGTTTTTAAAAACCAACAACATTGTTTTATCCCAGTGTTATCCATTCAGAAACAATAACAGGCGAAGGTTATTTATGACTAAGAGAAATAAGAAGTATTTGGTACTCTATATATATTTATATATATAGATTTATCAGAAATTGTATTATTTGTTGCTTTCAGCATGATATGTCAACATCTTTTATTCATTATTTACATTTTTCAAAATTGCTCACTTCTATGAAAACTATTAATTATGCAAAGTATGTATTCACTATAAAATCTCTATAGCGTGCTCCTGTGTTGTCATTGGCGATACCAACATCAGGCTCTACATTCACATCCTCTGTAGCTCTACAAAATATATCTCCATTGTCTAGCCCAAAGTTGTGTAAAACAACACATGCTACTGTAGTTTTGCATGCCCATTGTGGTGTGATCCTAAGGCCATATGAAAGACATGGAAAACGTCGCTTCAACACCCCGAAGGTTTGCTCTATGAGGACTCTTGTTCTGCAAAGTGATGTATTAAACCTGTTTGATATAAACAAAAAAACAATTGTATATATTATTATTATACCTCAATTTAAGTCACTAAGTTAACTCCCCATACCCGGTCATTCAATGATTTTAATATTGCACAGTAATAGTGTGTGGCAAAATAATTGTGAATGCATGACTTTGATGTGCATATGGTTCAAACAAGAAAATGCTTAATTCTTATCATGAAAGCCTCTTTGTGTCTTAAAATTGATTTGACAAAGTCAATATCATTTTATCTGTTAAATGAGAATAGTCTATTTCAATGGTCAATAAAAATGTTTTATTTTTATAATTCTGTTCAGACTTTATCAAATGGTTTTTATTCCTCAACGATAAATCAATTCCTAAAGTTGTTACATTCTGAATATGAACTTCCTAACCATAATGTTTTTCTTCCATAGTTTTCTTTCCCAAATGAATGCTAAAAAAAAATGAATTCAATCCTTAATTGATTAATAATTTTGTTTAGAAAGTAAAACATTCTGTGCAATTACGTCATGTATGCCTGATAAGCTTGCATCGATGGGATAAACCCATGTTTATCAGACAGGCAGTGTATCAACAGAAATGAATGCATTGACATGATAACAAGTTTTATCAGGTGAGGCTTAGAAAAAGTAGGATGATAATGACTTCATGTGCCTGATAAACTTGCTTTGATGTGAAATACTTATGTTTATCAGGCAGGTGATTTATCAACAGAAATGTATGCATAGACATGTTAAATAAATAAATAATACCATAATAGTGTCTGATATTATCAACTTTGTTAACATAAGTCACTTACATGATATTCTATTCATCATGTCAATATTTCTAGTTCATTATTTATTCATTTTATGTACGGTTAAAAGTAGTTTCGCCCAGGTGAAACATTTTAATTATACATAATGACATCATGTGCCTGATAAACTTGCATTGACATGATAAACCTACATTTATCGTTATTTGCAAATACCAGTCTGACACAAAATATTTATTAAAAAAAAGGATTTTTCATTTTTCACTGCAATTATTTCACTTTTTTCAAATAATTGAAATTAAGAATGACATCGGAGTTCACTTATTTCAATTAGAATTTTTTTTTTCATTCCACAATGAAGACCAAAAATTTTAAATTGCATTCTTAAATATTGTCTGATAAAGTTAAAATATTATTTTTTTTTTCTTCTTGTTAAAAAATATTCCCATTAGAATATATTTAGGTTGTTAGATAAATATTGATACCTCTCTTGTGACGGACCCTGTGGGTTTCCATATGGTGTCATCAAATAAGGCTTGCAAGGATAGCCAGAATCTCCTAACACAATTCCATCTATGTCTCCTGTAAATGTTAATGCTTACAGTAATCTGTGCGTGCACAACCAGCTATCTTCTGCAAGTCTATGGCAAATTTCTCCATTAAACAGACTAAAATTGTATCTTCTACAGATTGTTTTAAATAAAATGTGCTAAGTGTTTTAGGTGAATACCTTACGTGTTTCAGGGGTTTTGACACATGCCCAATTAACAAAATAAGTAATCTGTAAGTAAACTAAATATTTACAATAAAGCCAAGCAATATTAATTCAAATGGTGTGCATATGATATGGGGAAGATAGATCATTTTTTTTGCTCCGTTTATAGAATCAACACCCTGGTGTCATCCTTAGCTGGTGAATGGTGAATGGATAATAGGTTATATTTTCGCTACCACATTTGTCACTCGAAACTGTGCATCACACACCATCTGATTGATAATAGTTTTGTGTTTGAATACAACTTTCCAGTTGCTTCATTTTTAAATGCACAAGTTAACCGTTTCTCTTATCTAATGGCATTATATGGAACAGCTTCCCAAATTACATCAGGAACACAGAAAACTTCAAGGAGTTTTGGAGACTGATCCGTACCTGTGCTGGTCCAGCCTGTAGTTGCTTTATGAGTACATAGATGTTCCTCCTACCCTTACCATATACTTTAATTAATGTTTCATATTGAATAGTGCATGTGCTTTATTCTCTTTGCTTTAGTATGCTTTAGTTTTTGTAAATCATCACTAAATATCATCTGTATTTGTACCATTCTGCTTTATCTGCATTTTATGTACCTTTAATTTTACCATGCTTCAGTTAGATGTTAACTTGTCCTCTGCCTCTATTATTGCTTTGTATTGCTTTAATATTAACATTTTTTCTCATATGCCTCATATGATAATTTTAAGATATTATCTCAGATCATACACAGAATCGAATGTGACTGCTGTCTATATGATGTATATAGTGTAGTAACTACAGTGGTGTATATATATATATGTGTGTGCATTTGGGCTTTGGTCTGATATACACATGAGATGTTGTATTTCGATGAGTGGATTTCTGGGGGAGCAGGTGTTTGTCTATACCACTGTCATCAAATATCATTCAAGGCGTGTCAATCAGTTTACTCACATATATGACATCAGATATCAAGTTTTTTAGTGTTTTCTAAATTGTCAACTTTTGCTTCTATTTTTCATTTTTAACTAGTATTTTAACAAACCATAATTGGCCTTTTTTAAACTTCACATCTGTATAATGTAATGATTGGCACCTCTTGAATGAGTTTCGTGTGTACAATAATAGAAATCGTGTACATAGAATTATTATATTAATTTCAAATGTGTGTGTGTGTGTGTGTGTGAGTCTGTGTCTGTCGGTCGGTGTCAGTCGGTCCGTCCATCTGTCTGTGTAAATTTTTGTGTATGCATGAGTACTGTGTGTGTGGGGGTGGTGGAGGCAATGTTTATATGGATATACTTGTATGACTGTTTGTGATTATGCTTATGCAATATACATGTAAATATATATATTTATATGTGTACATATAACAAATAAAAGTTAACATGTTCATCTAATAGCTTTACAGCTAGTGTTTTATATGTGTACATCCAACATAAAATACAGTTTCTTGTATCTTCTGTCTTGTAATGTCAAGACAAAGCTTAAATATAAATAAAACAAAATTAACTTAACTCTGCTAATTGTATCAAGAGCATTTAATATAAACATATGAAGTTGAGAATAATGTTTCAATTATGTTTATTGTCTCAAAAGCAAATATAGGTAAAGGTGGTTTAAAGTTTTACCTGTACGTTTATTGAATGGAAACCTTTCCTGTTGATAAAATCTACTTCATTGTCGTGTGGCGCCTGTATCTTGATATGCGTTCCATCAACACAACCTAGTACCCTTGGAAATCCTTAAGGTTAAATAAATACCAAATCAAATAATTTTTTTTAACATCACCATGATGTATAAACAGTAAATATAAGCTACAAATAAAGCTTTTGTACTGACAGTGTAATATTTATAGTGTATATTAAATATATTTAGCTGGAGTATATTTAATAAGATGTACTGTTAAAGAAGTGTGCATATTTTTTTATCAAGATATTGGCTACATCAATACACTCATTAGAATGACATTTTGGCCACTATGTGAATACATTTCAATATGTAACAACACCCCTTTTTCATTGGTGGAGTAGGGAGGATCAAATGATTCATTGTTGGACATATTGGATTAATTAATAATTAACAAAGAAATTTCTACAATTCATCAAAGAGCAAAAAATGTTTTAGCCGTTGGCACGTCTGATTATCAATCCAGGGGTTATGAGTTTGAATCCCTGCGCAGCCACAGTTACAGTGATGGTTGATGTACAACATTGCGTCTCATTATTATTCATCGTTCACCACTGATTCAAGTTGGAAAGTTATCAGTGTATTGCGGTGATGGGGTGTACTCAAGTACTGGTTAACCTTTCAGGATCCCAGTTAACAGTTAGGTCAACTGATCGTCTATTATCCCTCAATGGCATAAAATGGTGCTTAATATTCAATCTGTCAATCGTCAACAAGTCATCAAAGATTGAGAGAAAGAGAGGCCAGTTATAAATGAACAGACCATACTTATACTGAAAAATATATTAAGCCATTATAAATTAATTGCTACATTACCATCACAATTTTTCTTTTTTATTTTATGAAAAAAAAAAACTTTTTTAAATGGCATGAAAATTATGGGGCTGGTTGGGATGAAATTCTAGCAATTAATTTATTATGGCCTTGCGATCAACTAAAAAAATATATAATTCATTCGAATACGTGCTTTGAAGTGCACAAGCCTTAGATAATTGATTAAATTTTTGGTTTGGCAAAACATCGGTTGTGCAGTGTGTAAACCTTTTCTTTACTTGATTGAATAGGCTTATATATTAATAAACCGTATAGATCTAGTCAAAACAAAAACTTTCTCGTTTGGCCTTCTGTGACAATCGAATGTCGCACAGTCTTTTTGTAAATCATTGAAATTTATCAAGACGGACCGAGAAGAAATTCCCCTAAAGGTACCCCTCATTTTATCGTCACGAGTTGTCTCCCGTAAAGCTGTTTACATTTGTAAGCCAATAGAAAGCAGCGTTTTGCTGTTTAACCTACCCGCGATGTTGTAAAATTCTCGCTGTATTTGTCTGGCTCGTTCTCCTCTTGGGAATACAACAAATTGTTTCAGTAGTTCACATAATGCAGCCGTCACCCGGTGAATGGCTCTGCAAACCGACGAGCGGGACACTTGATGCATATCTGCGATCAAGAGCTGATGTGTACCCGATGCGAAAAACTGTAACGCTACCAACAGTGACAACAAAGGTGGGAGGGGTGACGAACGTCTCGTTGGTGCATTTAATCTTGGGTAAATGAGAACCACTATCTGCTCAACGGAATGAGGGCGAAAACGATAGCGCTCATATACTTCCGACACCGACAGTACCTCTAACGGGTTTGATCGATCTGGAATAACCCGGGGAATCCGTTCAATCCGACGGATTCTACGCAAACGTCTTGAGAAGTCCGCCATATTTGAGTAGCAAATGCAAATTATCCTACTCAAGCTCAAAGTTGAGCATCATTTTGAGTCGCATATTTTTTCGTGAACACCGCTCAGAAATCGTACTCAACTTAAGTCAGATTTTGAGTAAGATATTTGAGTTTGAGCTTGAGATTTTACTTAAGTAGTTTCGTGAAACCGGGGCCAGGAGAGATTACTTTCCAATACTTAATTCCCTTAAGAAAGTGTCGGACATGGCCCAAAAAACAACAATAAGGGTAATCCTGGTTGTATAGATCATCTTAAAATATTCGAATTCATTTAGCTTGGTTACGCCTAATAAATGATAAAGGGGAGCTAAATCACGACAGTCCTATATGTTAGCCTGGTTACAGCTAATAAATGATACAGAGGAGCTAAATCAATACAATCCTGTATGTTAGCCTGGTTACAGCTAATAAATGATATAGGGGAACTAAATCAATACAGTCCTATATGATAGCCTGGTTACAGCTAATAAATGATACAGGGGAGCTAAATCAATACAGTCCTATATGTTAGCCTGGTTACAGCTAATAAATGATATAGGGGAACTTAATCAATACAGTGCTATATGTTAGCCTGGTTACAGCTAATAAATGATACAGGGGAGCTAAATTAATACAGTCCTGTATGTTAGCCCGGTTACGCCTAATAAATGATATAGGGGAGCTTAATCAATACAGTCCTGTATGTTAGCCTGGTTACGCCTAATAAATGATATACGGGAGCTATATCAAGACAGTCCTATATGTTAGCCTGGTTACAGCTAATAAATGATATAGGGGAGCTAAATCAAGATAGTCGTATATGTTAGCCTGGTTACGCCTAATAAATAATATAAGGGAGCTATATCAAGACAGTCGTATCTGTTAGCCTGGTTACAGCTAATAAATGATACAGGGGAGCTAAATCAAGATAGTCGTATATTATATGTTAGCCTGGTTACGCCTAATAAATGATATAAGGGAGCTATATCAAGACAGTCCTATATGTTAGGCTGGTTACAGCTAATAAATGATATAGGGGAGCTAAATCAATACAGTCATATATGTAAGCCTGGTTACGCCTAATAAATGATATAAGCGAGCTAAATCAATACAGTTCTGTATGTTAGTCGGTTATGCCTAATAAATGATATAATGGGGGCTAAATCAAGACAGTCCTATATGTTAGCCTGGTAACGCCTAATAAATGATATAATGGGGGCTAAATCAAGACAGTCCTATATGTTAGCCTGGTAACACCTTATAAATGATATAAGGGAACTAAATCAAGGTGGTCCTATATGTTTGTATGGTTACGCCTAATAAATGATATTTATAATGGGGGCTAAATCAAGACAGTCCTATATGTTTGTATGGTTATGCCTAATAAATGATATAATGGGGGCTAAATCAAGACAGTCCTGTATGTTAGCCTGGTTACGTCTAGTAAATGATATAAAGGGGGCTAAATCAAGACAGTCCTGTATGTTAGCCTGGTAACACCTTATAAATGATATAAGGGAACTAAATCAAGGTGTTCCTATATATTTGTATGGTTACGCCTAATAAATGATATAATGGGGGCTAAATCAAGACAGTCCTATATGTTTGTATGGTTATGCCTAATAAATGATATAATGGGGGCTTAATCAAGACAGTCCTGTATGTTAGCCTCGTTACGCCTAATAAATGATATAATGGGGGCTAAATCAAGACAGTCCTATATGTTAGCCTGGTTACGCCTAATAAATGATATAGGAGAGCTAAATCAAGACAGTCCTGTATGTTAGCCTGGTTACAGCTAATAAATGATATAAGGGAGCTAAATCAAGACAGTCCTATATGTTAGCCTCGTTACACCTAATAAATGATTTAATGGGGGCTAAATCAAGACAGTCCTATATGTTAGCCTGGTAATGCCTAATAAATGATATAAGGGGGGCTAAATCAAGACAGTCCTGTATGTTAGCCTGGTTATGCCTAATAAATGATATAATGGAGGCGAAATCAAGACAGTCCTATATGTTTGCATGGTTACAGCTAATAAATGATATAATGGGAGCTAAATCAAAGCGGTACTATGTGTTAGCCTGGTTACGGCTAATAAATGATATAATGGGAGCTAAATCAAAGCGGTACTATATGTAAGCCTGGTTACGGCTAATAAATGATATAATTAGGCCTAATCAAGAAAGTCCTAGATGTTAACCTGGTAACACCTAATAAATGATGTAAGGGAAATAAATCAAGGTGGTCCTATATGTTTGCATGGTTACGGCTAATAAATGATATAATGGGAGCTAAATCAAAGAGGTACTATATATTAGCCTGGTTACGACTTATAAATGATATAATTGGACCTAATCAAGACAGTCCTATGTATTAGCCTGGTTACACCTAATGAAAAATATAAGGGAGCTAAATCAAACTGGTACTATATGTTAGCCTGGTTACGCTTAATGAATAATATAAGGGAGCTAAATCAAACTGGTACTATATGTTAGCCTGGTTACGCCTAATAAATAATATAAGGGAGCTTAATCAAACTGGTACTATATGTTAGCCTGGTTAGGCCTAATAAATGATATAAGGGAGCTTAATCAAACTGGTACTATATGTTAGCCTGGTTAGGCCTAATAAATAATATAAGGGAGCTTAATCAAACTGGTACTATATGTTAGCCTGGTTAGGGCCAATAAATGATATAATTGGACCTAATCAAGACAGTCCTATGTGTTAGCCTGGTTACAGCTAATAAATAATATAAGGGAGCTAAATCAAGGTGGTACTATGTGTTAGCCTGGTTACGCCTAATAAATAATATAAGGGAGCTAAATCAAGGTGGTACTATATGTTAGCCTGGTTACCGCTTATAAATGATATAATTGGACATAATCAAGACAGTCTTATGTGTTAGCCTGGTTACACCTAATAAATAATATAAGGGAGCTAAATCAAGGTGGTACTATATGCTAGTCTGGTTACCGCTAATAAATGATATAAGGGAGCTTAATCAAGGTGGTACTATATTTTAGTCTGGTTACGTCTAATAAATGTTATAAGGGAGCTAAATTAAGACAATCTTGTATGTTAGCCTGGTTATGCTTAATAAATGATATAAGGAAGCTAAATCAAGATAGTCCTGTATGTTAGTCTGGTTACGCCTAATAAAGGATATAATGGGGAGCTAAATCAATACAGTCCTGTATGTTAGCCTGGTTACGCCTAATAAATGATATAAGGGAGCTAAATCAATACAGTCCTGTATGTTAGTCTGGTTATGCCTTATAAATGATATAAGGGAGCTAAATCAATACAGTCATATATGTTAGCCTGGTTACGCCTAATAAATGATATAAGGGAGCTAAATCAATACAGTCCTGTATGTTAGACTGGTTATGCCTAATAAATGATATAAGGGAGCTAAATCAATATAGTCCTGTATGTTGGCCTGGTTACAGCTAATAAATGATATAGGATAGCTAAATCAATACAGTCCTGTATGTTAGCCTGGTTACGTCTAATAAATGATATAGGGGAGCTAAATCAATACAGTCCTGTATGTTAGCCTGGTTATGCCTAATAAATGATATAAGGGAGCTAAATCAATACAGTCCTGTATGTTAGCCTTGTTACGCCTATTAAATGATATAATGGGAGCTAAATCAATACAGTCCTGTATGTTAGCCTGGTTACGCCTAATAAATGATATAGGGGAACTAAATCAATACAGTCCTATATAATAGCCTGGTTATGCCTAATAAATGGTATAATGGGAGCTAAATCAATACAGTCCTATATCTAAGCCTGGTTACGCCTAATAAATAATATAGGGGAGCTAAATCAATACAGTCCTATATGTTAGCCTGGTTACGCCTAATAAATGATATAATGGGGGCTAAATCAAGACAGTCCTGTATGTTAGCCTCGTTACGCCTAATAAATAATATAGGGGAGCTAAATCAATACAGTCCTATATGTTAGCCTGGTTATGCCTAATAAATGATATAATGGGGGCTAAATCAAGACAGTCCTATATGTTAGCCTGGTAACGTCTAATAAATGATATAAGGCAACTAAATCATGGTGGTCCTATATGTTAGCCTGGTTATGCCTAATAAATGAAATAATGGGGGCTAAATCAAGACAGTCCTATATGTTAGCCTGGTAACGCCTAATAAATGATATAAGGCAACTAAATCAAGGTGGTCCTATATGTTAGTATGGTTACGCCTAATAAATGATATAATGGGGGCTAAATCAAGACAGTCCTATATGTTTGTATGGTTACGCCTAATAAATGATATAATGGGGGCTAAATCAAGACAGTCCTATATGTTAGCCTGGTTACGCCTTATAAATGATATAAGGGAGCTAAATCAAGGTGGTCCTATATGTTAGCCTGGTTATGCCTAATAAATGATATAATGGGGGCTAAATCAAGACAGTCCTATATGTTAGCCTGGTTACGCCTAATAAATGATATAATGGGGGCTAAATCAAGACAGTCCTATATGTTAGCCTGGTTATGCCTTATAAATGATATAATGGGGGCTAAATCAAGACAGTCCTATATGTTAGCCTGGTTACGCCTAATAAATGATATAATGGGGGCTAAATCAAGACAGTCCTATATGTTAGCCTGGTTACGCCTAATAAATGATATAATGGGGGCTAAATCAAGACAGTCCTATATGTTAGCCTGGTTATGCCTTATAAATGATATAATGGGGGCTAAATCAAGACAGTCCTATATGTTAGCCTGGTTATGCCTAATAAATGATATAATGGGGGCTAAATCAAGACAGTCCTATATGTTAGCCTGGTTACGCCTAATAAATGATATAATGGGGGCTAAATCAAGACAGTCCTATATGTTAGCCTGGTTATGCCTTATAAATGATATAATGGGGGCTAAATCAAGACAGTCCCATAATTATGTTAGCCTGGTTATGCCTAATAAATGATATAATGGGGGCTAAATCAAGACAGTCCTATATGTTAGCCTGGTTATGCCTTATAAATGATATAATGGGGGCTAAATCAAGACAGTCCCATAATTATGTTAGCCTGGTTGCACTTAACCCTTTACTTCATGTGGACCCATTTGAACACCTGTAATATAGAAGGCTTTTGAAAACAGTGTAGAACTGGTTCTGCATTGTTTTCTTCTCTATGAGAGAAAATAGGTAAAATGTATGTATTCATGGAAATTGACTATGTGTTGCTTTTGAGTTTGGAAAAGTCCAGTTAAAATGCAGATGGAGTAGTAAGGGAGCTAAATCAAGGTGGTCCTATTTGTTAGCTTGGCTACGCCTAATAAATGACATAAGGGAGTTAAATCTAGATAGTCCTTTATGTGTTGTTGTTTTACTATTTAGTTTTCTTGTTATTCATCATTTCGCACTGGTAGAGCATTTTCAGGTCGGATTTATTTTATATATTTAAAATTATTTCATTTATTTTAGATGTATCATCATGGATATGTTTTGTTCTTTGTGTGATGTAGAGGTGGTGGTGATGTCTGGTATCCATTCATGCAATGCTTTCTTCTTTAAAAAAGCCAATTAACAATATTATAAATTGTAATTTTCACATTTTAATATAGATAATTGTAGAGAAATATACTACAGAAATATACGTATGTCATTTGCTGCAAAATGTCACGGTGGTGGTGACAATGTCAGATTTAGTGTCAATCGTGAAACATCGGGTTTTCCGTATCCTCCGTATAATACACTGCGTAGCATAAAGGCCGAGGTGATCAGAATGATTGAGTGTCAGTTAGTATTGATATATCATGTTTACATTGATACAGAGTTAGCTGATTAATATCATATAGTTATGACGAGATGGTAACATTCCTGGGTATGAGTAGAACATACAATTTATTACACAACATATCAGATACAGTTAGCAAATTGACATCACTGTCAGCTGTCATATTATTGAGGTAGTGTGTACGAGTAGTTTTATAGAAGGGCGAGTTCCCTTGATATTCTGGATGGATTAACTTCGTGTTTGCTTCAGGGTCATGACTGTTGGAGTCTGGTTCAAGCTTTATCTTGGCCCAATGGACAAAAGCCAAAATAAAACTACCAATGGAGATATGAAACAAGAGGCCCAAGAGGGCCTGAGGACGCTCTACTGACTCATAGTGGTCATAACACTTTTTAAAATTCCACAATATTTACCCTGTTTGGTGGTGGTGGTGGTGTGTGTGTGTGTGGGGGGGGGGGGGGGGGGGTCATCTTAACAACCTATGATAAATACCCCCACCACACCCATACCGAACAAAAACTTCATTGCTATGAAAAGGAAATACTTTAAATTCCCAAACCATTGATCTGTAAAAACATATATAGTGCCCTGTACAGAACCCATATACAACTCAGCCTCATAACTTCAATCACCCACTCTTAGGGATTTGTTATGAGCAGAAATGATTCAGATTTTAAGAAGAAGTGTTTTTGTACACATGGATGCAAAATGAAAAAATTCAGTTTTCCCTATAATATTCCTGTGTAAAAGTCACAGTATAGGGCCCCAATAAATCCAAGCCCCTTGATATGCAGAATCTTGACTAGATGATACTTCAGAACTCAAATTGAATAATAATTTTGACTGAATAGATGGGGAAAAAAAGGGAAAAAAAGAGAATTTCTGTGTTCATGTATTCCTATGTAAAATTCTAAGTCCCCTTACAGGCCCCTTATAAATTTTAGCCACTAAATTTTTATCTGCAATCAAACCCCTACACATAGGAATAATTTATGCCAAATATGAACAAATCTGACATACCAGATCTTAAGAAAACAGTTTTTGTAATTCCCAATTTTTACCCCTTTGGGGCCCCTCCTGACCCCTTAAGACAGTGAAACCCAGTCATTTTTACAAATTTGAACCTCCTTCACCAAACAATGCTTCTGTGAAGATATAGGCATAAAATCATTTCCATTTAAAAAAAATATATATTTATTATAATGACATGTGTCCCCTAATTGAACCCTCGGGGCGGGGTCATATTTAACCCTAGGGACACAATTTGAACAAATTTAACAAAACTATTATATAGTTGGTTATCATTAATACATAAACATTTTGAAAATCTGTTATGCCGTTCATGAGAAGATTTTTTAATTTTTGGACTATTTTTGGTAATGGTGGCCATCTTGAATTTCAAATCATAAATAAAAACCTTCTGTATAGTCTCTCATGCAATCAAAACATCCATGTGAAGTTTGAGTTTAATTGGCCTGGCGCCATCGCATAAGCCCTTCAGGCCTTTGTTCAGTAGAGCTAAAAACTATGTACTTTAATATAAATAAGCTCTGTCAAATGAAATCTCGACGCTCTTTAATCAACTTGTTTTAAGTAATAGTTAGTGTTCATTTAGCAAAAATTTAGTAATATATAGTAATCGCAACATTCATCCGTCCGTCTGGTATTTCGTTTCCGGCCTGTAACTATGTCATGCATAGATGGATTTTGTTGATACTTGCTACAAATGATCAACATAACATGACGTTGTGTCGCAAGTAAGACCCGCACCTGTACCTCAAAGGTCAAGGTCACAATTTGAGTTTGTTTGATAACACTTTGAGTTTGTGTGACATTTCGTGTCCGGCCTGTAACTTTGTCATGCATAGATGAATTTTATAAATACTTGCTACAAATGATCAACATAACATGATGTCGTGTCCCGAGTAAGACCCATACCCGTACCTCAAAGGTCAAGGTCACAATTTGAGTTTGTTTGATAACACTTTGAGTTTGTGTGAGATTTCGTGTCCGGCCTGTTACTTTGTCATGCTTAGATGGATTTTATAAATACTTGCTACAAATGATCAACATAACATGACAATGTTTCACACTTTACACCCAGAATCTCAATTCAAAGGTCAAGGTCACAATTTAACTTTGATGACACTTTCAGTCTAATTGTGATTTTGTGTCCAGTCTGAAACTTTGTTACCTATGGATAAATTTCAAAATCACTTGGCTCAATTCATCATCATGACATTACAACATGTCACGTGTAAGACCCAGATGCATACCTCAAAGGTCAAGGCCACACTTTGAGTTTGTTTGACAACACTTTCAGTCTGTGTTAGATTTCTTGTCCGGTCTGTAACTTTGTCATCTATGGATAAATTTTAAAAACACTTGACTCAGTTGGTCAACATGACATAATTAAGTGTCTCATGTAAGACCCAGAACCTTTCCTCAAAGGTCAAGGTCACACTTACATTTTGTTTGATATTGCGTGTCTGGTCTGTGACTTTGTCTTTAACTTGGCTCAATTTATCAAAATGACATGACAATGTGTCATAAGTAAGACCTAGACCCGTACCTCAAAGGTCAAGGTCACACTTTGAGTATGTATGACAACGCTTTGAATCTGTTTGAGATTTCAAGTCTGTCTTTTAACTTTATCATACATGGATGGATTTCAAAAACACTTGGCTCAATTTATCAATTGATCAACAGTTGATCTGTAACTCACATTTGGGGATTTTAAAATGGCTTGACCCAAGTGATCAGCATGTCATGATAATGTTTCATCTGCATTTAACTGTTGGAATACCCAGACCATTACATCAGATGCTAAGGACAAGGTAACACAAAGGTCAAGGTCATGCTTAAATGTAAAAAAAACCCATGAAATTGCATGTCTAGTCTAAAACATCAGTCCATTACTCTTGATATTCATGGATACGTCGCTACCTATTATATCATATATTGTTATTTTTCACAGACCATTTGGGGGGGGGGGGGGGGGGGGAAGCATGCGACACTTAACAGTGAAGTTTTTACCCCACACCCTGGCCGCCATGTTTTTTGACGAATCACTACGGTTTGAATAAACTTGGTGAAGAGTCCTCCAAAGAACATTTCTTTGAAATTATTTTAAAATCGAGTCAATAGTTTCTGATAAGAAGATTTTTTAAGTTTTTACTAATTAAACTTGCCCCATCCTCTGGCAGCCTTGGTTTTTTACGAATCAAGATGGCTTGAACAAACTTTGTAGAGGCTCCCCCAAAGAACATTTCTGTGAAGTTATATACAAATTGGCCCAGTGGTTTCAGAGGAGAAGTTGTTAGAAGCTAAAAGTTGACGATAGACGACAGACACCAGGCGATCACAAAAACTCACCTGTGAGCCTTCGGCTCAGTTGAGCTAAAAATAGATACATATAAATATATTAGTTGAAATATATTTATTCTGATGCCTATTATTTTTAGGAATACAGACAGACAAACAGACAGACAGACATACAGACAGACAGACAAAAGGAGATTTTGTAATTGTTTTTTTTTTATTTAGATAAAATATCTGGATTTAAATAAAAAAGCATAACACAGTCTGATATATCATAGAATTAAATTTATTCATTCAATATGTTGTAATGCATTGTTTTACATTATACATATGAAAATTAATAATAAAAAAGATAGAATTCAGGTAATACAATATTACGTTTACCAACATATTACAATGTTCACACAGCCATTCCCCGGTAAAAATCGGGTTTACACATACAGCCAATCCTTGGTAAAAATTGGGTTTACACATACAGCCAATTCCCAGTAAAAATCGGGTTTACACATACAGCCAATCCCCGGTAAAAATTGGGTTTACACATACAGCCAATTCCAGGTAAAAAACACATACAGCCAATTCCTGGTAAAAATCGGGTTTACACATACAGCCAATCCCGTTTATGATTGGGGGTTGTACGGGCTTACAAACAAACCCCATAAAAATGGTTTTGTTCATCCAATTATTATATGGGTAAGTATTATTGTTTTAGGAAGTCAACATTTCCCCCTTCATAACCTACCACATAATATTATGAGTGATAGTTGAATATTCGGGAGTGGCTGCTGTGTAAAAAACATAGAAAATAATATTATACTAATCAATTACATGAAGTCACCTTCATTAAAATATATGAATAAATGATGAATATTTATTTAAGAGGGTAACCCAATTAGTTCGAAACTAATCTTCAATCAGGCCTTCGAAAATATATTACGTGGGAACATTAATTTACCTTAGTGTTTAACCTCATTTGGTAACCAATGGAACCGCTTCAATTTTCAAAATTTTGTCGCTCTTATTTGTTAAAACTGCCTACAAAATAATTTAATTATCAAGTTTGTTCTAAATTATGAAGAAGTTCGTCATCACTGCTTATGAGTGAATGAGATTGCAGAGACTCCGCCCTTGATTCAATTCAGAACGAGTCATATCTTTATAAATAAAATAATCTTTAACATCAGCAATAAAGTAAATACGTGTATGTGGGGTGGTGGTGAGGAGGGGAACAGTACTTAAGTTGAAATTTGGTTCAGTATTTGAAAAAAAATAAAAGGGGGTGAGGAGGGGGACTCATGCAGAAAACAACATGGGAAGGAGGGAGGGCTCAGTGACGTACCAACTTATAAAAGTTTAAACAGGACTCAGTATTTCAATACATAAGCAAATGGGTTGGGCCGTTTGGTGGAATTTAAGGGACGGTAACAAATGTGAAACAGAACTGAGTATTTGAATACATAAGCAAATGGGTTGAGCCATTTGGTGATGAAGTGAGGGGGAACTAGGGAAGGTAACAGATGTGAAACAGGACTGAGTATTTGAAAACATAGACAAATGGGTTGAGCCATTTGGTGATGAGGTGAGGGGGAACTAGGGAAGGTAACAAATGTGAAACAGGACTGAGTATTTGAAAACATAGACAAATGGGTTGAGCCATTTGGTGATGAGGTGAGGGGGAACTAGGGAATGTAACAAATTTGAAACAGGACTGAATATCTGAATACATAAGCAAATGGGTTGAGCCATTTGGTGATGGGGTGAGGGAGAACTAGGGAAGGTAACAAATGTGAAACAGGACTGAGTATTTGAATACATAAGCAAATGGGTTGGGCTGTTTGGTGATGGGGTGAGGGAGAACTAGGGAAGGTAACAAATGTGAAACAGAACTGAGTATTTGAATACATAAGCAAATGGGTTGAGCCGTTTGGTGATGGGGTGCGGGGGAACTAGGGAAGGTAACAAATGTGAAACAGGACTGAGTATTTGAAAACATAGACAAATGGGTTGAGCCGTTTGGTGACGAGGTGCGGGGGAACTAGGGAAGGTAACAAATGTGAAACAGGACTGAGTATTTGAATACATAAGCAAATGGGTTGAGCCGTTTGGTGATGAGGTGCGGGGGAACTAGGGAAGGTAACAAATGTGAAACAGGACTGAGTATTTGAAAACATAGACAAATGGGTTGAGCCGTTTGGTGACGAGGTGCGGGGGAACTAGGGAAGGTAACAAATGTGAAACAGAACTGAGTATTTGAATACATAAGCAAATGGGTTGAGCCGTTTGGTGATGAGGTGCGGGGGAACTAGGGAAGGTAACAAATGTGAAACAGGACTGAGTATTTGAAAACATAGACAAATGGGTTGAGCCGTTTGGTGACGAGGTGCGGGGGAACTAGGGAAGGTAACAAATGTGAAACAGGACTGAGTATTTGAATACATAAGCAAATGGGTTGAGCTGTTTGGTGATGGGGTGAGGGAGAACTAGGGAAGGTAACAAATGTGAAACAGGACTGAGTATTTGAATACATAAGCAAATGGTTGGGCTGTTTGGTGATGGGGTGAGGGAGAACTAGGGAAGGTAACAAATGTGAAACAGGACTGAGTATTTGAATACATAAGCAAATGGGTTGAGCCGTTTGGTGATGAGATGAGGGAGAACTAGGGAAGGTAACAAATGTGAAACAGGACTGAGTATTTGAATACATAAGCAAATGGGTTGGGCTGTTTGTTGATGGGGTGAGGGAGAACTAGGGAAGGTAACAAATGTGAAACAGGACTGAGTATTTGAATACATAAGCAAATGGGTTGAACCGTTTGGTGATGAGGTGAGGGGGAACTAGGGAAGGTAACAAATGTGAAACAGGACTGAGTATTTGAATACATAAGCAAATGGGTTGGGCTGTTTGGTGATGGGGTGAGGGAGAACTAGGGAAGGTAACAAATGTGAAACAGGACTGAGTATTTGAATACATAAGCAAATGGGTTGGGCTGTTTGGTGATGGGGTGGAGGTAACAAATGTGAAAAAGGGCAGAGTATTTTATTCAATACAAAACAATTTATTAAAAAAGTCAGGGGAGGTGGGGTGCGGTAATAAAGTTGAAATGGGACAGACTACTTCATTTAATACAAAACACAATTTAAAAAAGTCAGGGTGGGGCGGTAATAAAGTTGAAATTCATTTAATTTTAAAAATAAATAAATGGAGGGGTTGGGGTGGTAGTTGATAAGGGGGAGGGAGGGATAATAAAGTTGACAGAGTATTTTATTTAATACAAAACAAAAGTAAAAACAAAAAATGGGAATGGTTGGGGTGATGATGCCCGGGCAGGTGCCCAAGTAGGTATGGGATGCAATTGGGCCAGGAATATTCATACAATAATACAAGGTATTTCCTATTAACAAATAACTATTTTACTGTTTTCTATGCCAAACTATATCAATTTGGATTCATTTTACAACAGTTCATATGAATACCTTAATAACAGTTCTGGATGCCAAGTAAATAATAAACTGAACCCAAAGGTTGTAATGTTCCATATGTCAGACAAAAACATAAACAATAGAGCCAACATTTCGTTGAAAATTAATATAATACATAAAAAAAAATGTATATTAATACAAAAGTGATAGTAATGTCTATGTACATATATACAACTTGAACCTAAACTTTAACATAGAGTTATAAGCCCAATTTCTCCTTTTTCAATCCGAGATTTCGCCTTGAACTTAAATATTACAAACCTTTAATAGACAAAAGCTTGAGGTATAAGCGACACCCTTGTGCCAAGTAACATTTACACTGTAAGTATGCATGTTATAAATCATAACTTTCATAAAAAACTTTAACACAGAGTTTGAAGACAGTCTATGACCTTTTTACTCTGCAATATGACCTTGACCTTCAAATTAGGGGCCAATATGTTACCTAATGCCTCAGGGTATAGGTATGAACAGTTATAACATGTTCCAACTATATAACTGCAAGTAATGCAGAATTGCACCAATACTTTAACACAAAGTTTTATTAGACAAAATATGACCTTTTCACTGTGCAATTTGACCTTGACCTTCAAATAAGTGGCCAATATGTTACCTAATGCCTGAGCATATACACATTTATACCAAGTTCCAGCCATATAACTGCAAGTAATGCACACTTGCACCAACACCTTAACACAAAGTTTAAGACCAAATATGACCTTTTCACTGTGCAATTTGACCTTGACCTTCAAATTAGTGGCCAATATGTTACCTAATGCCTCAGCATATGCACATTTATAACAAGTTCCAGCCATATAACTGCAAGTAATGCACACTTGCACCAACACCTTAACACAAAGTTTAAGACAAAATATGACCTTTTCACTGTGCAATATGACACTGTCTATGAATTTAGGAAACTGGTATGCACACTTATACCACGTTCCATGCATATAAGCATGCACACTTATGCCACATTCAATGCATATAGGCATGCACACTTACGCCACATTCCATGCATATAAGCATGCAAACTTATGCCACGTTCATTGTATATAAGCATGCACACTGATGCCATGTTCCATGCATATAGGCATGCACACTTATGCCACATTCCATGCATATAAGCATGCACACTTATACCATGTTCCATGCATATAAGCAGGCACACTTATACCAAATTCAATGCATATAAGCATGCACACTTATGCATTGTTCCATGCATATAAGCATGCACACTTATGCCATGTTCCATGCATATATCTGAATCTCATTACATTTGTTACAACAAAAAATAACAATTCAATAACAATACAACAATAATAATTATGTACAGTTAATATTTGCATGCATTGGAGATAATGCATTATATGTAGCACAAGTTTGCAATAATAATTATTTAATTATTCCTAAACATTAATGTTCGGCACATACAAAGTAGTTCATTCTCTTTGTAACCATTTAACACAATGTTTTTTTATACCTTTGACTGTGGTACATTTTCTGATAATTTTACTGTTGGGTCATCTGAATACATATCTGTATTAGATACAACGCCCTCAAGACCAAGAGAAAGGTCATTTAAAAAGATGAAAAACAAAGTAGATCCTGATACAGTGTCATGCGATACATAACATATACCAGTTTGTTCAATATAAAGTCAATACAGTTCAATTGCATTTAATTCACCTGTATTATTGTATCAGTAGAGTTTATACAAACAAATAGCATTCTTTTCATTATACAGATTTTTTTATGATTATAACAAAATAACAAATACAACTGATTGGTTCCAGTGAAATGTCATTTTAATTTTACTTTTGGGTACTTTAATTGGCTTGTGGTTAATTGAATTAACTTGTGGGTACCTTAATTGCTTGTGGGTACTTTAATTGAATTGTGGGTACTTTATTTGGCTTCTGGGTACCTTTATTGGCTTATGGGTACTTTAATTGGCTTTTGGGTACTTTAATTGGCTTGTGGCGTCACCATTCCCCATCATGCCACTTCAGTGCTCCCTCGATAAAATAAACATGATATTTCTCTGGAACCAACACTAACTCTCTATATACAAGTAGTTTAAATAATTTGGTTCATTTAATCTTTAAGCAATATTTCATCAACAAATCTCTCTCTAACATCAAATAGACAAGAAGTCCACTTAGTGTCCTACAAGTGTCTGCCAGGTGTCACTTATTTGATCTCTTGTTATTAAAGGCCGACACACAACAATCCTAAAATATTTTAATTAGTTATATATCTACATGTCTTTAATACTTGATTATTTGAAATACTGCAATACGTAAACATACCTTTAATTTCGGTTCTATTTTGGAGAAGGACATATCTCTGGTAAATTTCTGAAGGGCATCTTATTTAACACATTTGTATACATTTATTACAAAAAGTATTAATCTTATCTGTTTTTAGCTGTTTGAAAGAAAATAAATCAAGGTAAAATCATTTTCTGTAATATTATTTTTAGCGTGGTGCCATTAGTTTTAGAAATGTGGTTTTTAGATAGTAACACCTAAGTTTATTCTTTCGTATGGTTATACACCCATAGGTGGACAGACAGTTGGACGTGCATGACCGTGAATGAAATCAATTTTATCCTTGCCGCGTGTCTCTTTAAGTACATTAATGTGTTTATGACAAACAATCACAATCTGTATTATTATATTCATCCTTTAATATTCCTTAAACCTTCATTTCATGTTAAAGGGACATAGGAGTGCGGCAATTCTGAAATTGCTTTATTTATGTTGCTGCATCAAATCAATCACTACACCAATCAACGTGTAAGCAAATCGATAAATCATGAAGTGTTACAAAAAAAATGGTTTAAAGCATGCATACTGAGCAATGACATGTTTGTAAACAAAATATCGCAAATATACAATTATGATAATAGCCTCAAGTAAAATTTAAGTTTATCATACAACAAAGTATGTAGTTTTTAAAATATGACCAAATATCTATATTTCCTTTTCGATTTTCTTCTGTCATGTTAATAAAAACTGTTCAAATATTGACGCTCTGTCATACATGAACACGGTTGTGTGCAATATGATGCCTGGCAATCATTCACGAGAGTTAAACCTCTTCAAGAAATAAAAACATGTAGGGGAAATAATTCTTATAGAAATGTAATTTTCAGAAATAATGTTTAGTGATGATTTGCAGAGTGTCCGTTTAATCCATATCTTTATAACAATGACAATGGCAATGCCAATGACAATTGCAATGATAATAACAATGGCAATGACAACGGCAATGCCAATGACAATGATAATAACAATGACAATGTCAATGACAATGGCAATGATAACAGTGGCAATGATAATGATAATGACAATGGCAATGACAATGACAAATGTGTTAATAAGCAATTTAGGCCGCAGGCCCATAATACATTACAAATCTTATTACGTGTATATCATATATAATACAAAATGGCAGATGTAATATACAATATTCGATACAAAATGTATATACCTTACAGTATTCAATTGTCCTTGAGTCTGAAAACCCGTTTAAGTACATTATCACAACCAATGACAATCTGTAACGAAAACTTTGCCAAAGGTCCCTTTAAAGTATTAAACATTGTACAAGTCTAAAGGTTAGACAGCATGTGAATGATTTAAACATAAAACGTTTTCTAATCAGATCAAGTTAAACAAACAAACAACATAAAAAAAAATTCAGGTTACTATACACAAATATAAAAATATATGTCACGACATTTGAAGAGTTATTTAGATTTTCAGTTGATTACTGTTGGTAATTTAACTGTGTAAAATAATTAACATATGATTGGTAGTTTAACTGTTTTTAATAACAAAATAATAATAAAACTGTTGATTGCAGTGAAATATCAAATGAATTTCACTCATGAACACTAAAAATTGATCAAATAAATTTAAATTGAATTTTTACTAAACCAACAATTAGTTTTAACTTAATTATTTTACTTTAATAGTGAAATAAGTTACTACGCTCGAAATCTTCCTGGGTAGAACCAGTACTAGTCACATGCAGAAAAAAGTGTCAAGAAACTTAAGAACACGATGCATAGCCATGGAGGAGGATCAAACCCACGACCCTCCGATCCTGGATTCGATGTTCTACCACTGGACCACGCTTTATGTAGATTGAATATGTTTTATAATACATTACAGAGCATAGTGAAATTAAAACACATTTGTAAATTTCAACATCAATTTGTATATACTTAAAAGAACTAAATGAATCTAAATATTGCACATGATATTAAAAGCCAACCGTAAATAGTATATGACGTTCAATATAATATATTGAAGGAACATGCGGACAAGTTACTCATACTCACTCATAAAACCAATTTACACCTTTGCGCGTATAACAAACCACCTACGAACGTATAACCAATCATTACACCTATGCGAGTATAAAAAATTACACCTTTGAACGTATAACAAATCATTACACCTATGCACGTAAAAAAACAATCAATACACCTATGAACGTGTAACAATCATTACACCTATGAATGTATAACCAATCATTACACCTATGCACGCAAAAAACAATCATTACAACTATGAACATATAAACAATCGTTACACCTTTGAACGTATAAACAATCACACTGCAGTTTTTAAGTATATACTTATTAAATGTTTGTTGATAAAACATGGCCGAGGGCCTGCATTTATCAAAGTTTTTAAGTATTTACTTAGTAAATGTTGGTTGTTGAAACATGGCTGAGGGTCTGCCTTTATCAAAGTTTTTAATAATTTAATAAGTAAATATTTGTTGGTGAAACATGGCCAAGGGCCTGCATTTATCAAAGTTTTTTAAGTATTTACTTAGTAAATGTTGGTTGGTGAAACACGGCCGAGGGTCTGCATTCATCAACATATTTAAGTAATAATTATGAAACAATTGATCAAGTAAGTATGATACATTTGACAAAATAAATATGATACATGGAACATTTGACCAAGTAGATATGGTACATTTGACTAAATTATTATGATGCTTTTGACCAGGTAAGTATGATATATTGACCAAGTAAATATGATGCATTTGACTGAATTATTATGATGCTTTTGACCAGATAAGTATGATACATTTGACCAAGTAAATATGATGCATTTGACTGAATTATTATGATGCTTTTGATCAGATAAGTATGATATATTTGACCAAGTAAATATGATGCATTTGACTGAGTAAATATGATACATTTAGCAAGTTAATATTTGGTCAAGTGAATTCGATACATTTGACTAAGTAAATACTATACATTTGACCAAGAAAATATGAAACACTTGACCAAGTAAATATGAAACACTTGACCAAGTAAATATGAAACACTTGACAAAGTAAATATGAAACACTTGACCAAACAACTATTGTATATTTATATGCGTGGTACACTTATTTTAGTAATTGTGAGATACTTGACTAGTTAAGATTTTGCAACTGACCAACAATTACAGGTGGCCATGCTTGTATGGTACATTTGACTGAGTAGGTATGGTACACGTGACCCTGTTAGTATTGTACGCTATATAACCAGTCAATATTCTCCAACACGGAATCAGTCCACGACTTACAGAACTGTTTGAGCTTTGCGTTTTGTTAATAACCTCATAATATCACGATGGTCATTTTCTTTAGCTACTGTCACAGCAGACTTGCCTTTTGAATTACGGATGTTTGCATTAGCACCATATTCTAATAAAATTTGCACCACTTCTGTTCTCCCTAAACTTGATGCGGCAAACAGCGGGGATTGCCCTGTCTCCTCCCAACACTGATTTATATCTATGTCTGTCTTGTAGTCCAGCAACATACGGACAATATTGATATATCCGTTTTGTGCCGCGATGTATAAAGGCGATACACCATGCTTAGGTAGAGATACTATGTCAAAGACCGATACATCGTCTAATTTAAGCGTTATTTTATAACTGCCGTGAGTCTCGTTTGTAACAAACACTTTTGATGATTGTGTTTCATTCCATTGTGTTTTCACATCAGCTTTCCTTTCCAGCAATATGCGTACAATGTCTGTATGACCCTGTGTTGCCGCAATAAATAATGGAGAAATACCATAATCTAGACATTGATTAATGTTTGCTCCATATTGAAGAAGAATCATAAGTACATCAATATGGCCATTCTGTGCTGCGATATATTACGGTGATGCACCATCATTACTGTACAGATTTACGTCTGCG
Source organism: Panopea generosa (assembly GCA_029582155.1). Classification (NCBI taxonomy): domain Eukaryota; kingdom Metazoa; phylum Mollusca; class Bivalvia; order Adapedonta; family Hiatellidae; genus Panopea; species Panopea generosa. The sequence continues at coordinate 30,609,846 of CM055909.1, read as the reverse complement.
TTATGTTCGAGTAGGAGGAGAGTAACTATATCAATATGGCCTTTCAGTGCTGCAATATATAACGGTGATTCACCACTATTCCTACACTGATTTACGTCTGCCTTATGTTGGAGGAGGAGAGTTACTATATCAATATGGCCGTTCTGTGCTGCCATAAATAACGGTGATGCACCATCATTACTGTACAGATTTACGTCTGCCTTATGTTGGAGGAGGAGAGTAACGATATCAATATTGCCCTTCTGTGCTGCCATAATTAACGGTGATACACCATCATTACTGTACAGATTTACGTCTGCCTTATGTTGGAGGAGGAGAGTAACTATATCAATATGGCCCATCAGTGCTGTGATATATAACGGTGATCTACCATTATTGCTACACAGATTTACGTCTGCCTTATATTGGAGGAGGAGAGTAACTACATCAATATGACCGTACCATGCTGCAATATATAACGGTGATTCACAACCATACCTACACTGATATACGTCTGCCTTATGTTTGAGTAGGAGAGTAACTATATCAATATGGCCGTTCCTCGCTGCCATAATTAACGGTGATTCACCATTATTCCTACACAGATTTACGTCTGCCTTATATTGGAGGAGGAGAGTAACTACATCAATATGACCATTCAGTGCTGCAATACATAACGGTGATTCAACATTAATCCTACACTGATTTACGACTGCCTTATGTTTGAGTAGGAGAGTAACTATATCAATATTGCCTTTCTGTGCTGCCATAAATAACGGTGATTCACCATTATTCCTACACAGATTTACGTCTGCCTTATATTGGAGGAGGAGAGTAACTACATCAATATGACCATTCAGTGCTGCAATATATAACGGTGATTCACCACTATTCCTACACTGATTTACGTCTGCCTTATGTTTGAGTAGGAGAGTAACTATATCAATAAGGCCGTACTGTGCTGCCACAATTAACGGTGATGCACCATCATTCCTAAACAGATTTACGTCTGCGTTATGTTCAAGTAAGAGTGTAACTATACCAATATGGTTGCTCAGTGCTGCCACATATAACGGTGATTCACCACTATTCCTACACTGATTTACGTCTGCCTTATGTTTGGGTAGGAGAGTACCTATATCAATATGGTCGTTCCGTGCTGCCACATACAACGGTGATGCACCATATTTATTACACAGATTTACGTATGCCTTATGTTTGAGTAGGAGAGTAACTATATCAATATGGCGGTTCCGTGCTGCCACATATAACGGTGATGCACCATATTTATTACACAGATTTACGTCTGCCTTATGTTCGAGTAGGAGAGTAACTATATCAATATGGCCGTTCAGTGTTGCCACATATAACGGTGATACACCATCATTCTTACATAGATTTACGTTTGCCTTATGATGGAGTAGGAGAGAAACTACATCAATATGACCTTTCTGTGCTGCCATATATAACGGTGATTCACCACTATTCTTACACAGATTTACGTCTGCCTTATGTTGGAGTAGGATAGTAACTATATCAATATGGCCAATCAGTGCTGCGATATATAACGGGGATTCATCATTATTACTACGAAGATTTACGTCTGCCTTATGTTGGAGGAGGAGAGTAACAACATTAATATGGCGGTTATCCGCTGCGATATATAACGGTGATTCACCATAATTCGTACACTGATTTATGTCTGCCTTATGTTGGAGGAGGAGAGTAACTATATCAATACGGCCGTTCTGCGCTGCCATAATTAACGGTGATGCACCATCTTTACTGTACAGATTTACGTCTGCCTTATTTTTGAGTAGAAGAGCAACTATATCAATATTGCCGTTCTGTGCTGCCACACATAATGGTGATTCACCACTATTCCTACACTGATTTACGTCTGCCTTATGTTGGAGGAGGAGAGTAACTATATCAATATGGCCGTTCTGTGCTGCAATATATAACGGTGATTCATCACTATTCCTACACTGATTTACGTCTGCCTTATGTTGGAGTAAGAGGGTAACTATATTAATATGGTTGTTCAGTGCTGCTGCATATAACGGTGATTTACCACTATTCCTACACATATTTACATCTGCCTTATTTTTGAGTAGGAGAGTAACTATATCAATATGGTCGTTCAGTGCTGCCACATATAACGGTGATTCACCACTATTCTTACACATATTTACATCTGCCTTATGTTGGAGGAGGAGAGTAACTATATCAATATGGCCGTTCTTCGCTGCCATAATTAACGGTGATTCACCATTATTCCTACACAGATTTACGTCTGCCTTATATTGGAGGAGGAGAGTAACTACATCAATATGACCGTTCAGTGCTGCAATATATAACGGTGATTCACCATAACGACTACGCTGATTTACGTCTGCCTCATGTTCAAGTAGGAGAGTAACTATATCAATATTGCCGTTCTGCACTGCGATATATAACGGTGGTGCACTATCACACATAGATAGATATATAGTACCGAGGTTACCGTTGTTTATCAACTGTTTGACTGTGTCAACATTTCCAATACTGTTTTTAATATATGAAAATATGAACTCAAATACCTGGCTGATGCCTAATGCCAGTAGCCAGTCTGTAGCTCTAACACCATTTGTATAAAATAGGTAACTGTATTTGCTACATGTATGATAACCAACATTATGCTCCTTAAACATGTCTCTATAACTCTGTGCTACTTCCAAAAATAAATGTTGTATTGTTTCGTTGGGTAACGTCTTTAGGTATTGAACGTAGCTAGTTTGAAACGCTTTTTCTTTCATGACTTGATTAAAGAAAACATCGCTGAAGTTCCCATTTTCTAATTCAGAATTGAACCTTTTTGCACATTGTTCAAAATGTTTTGAATCTATGATCACGAAGTGACCACCCTCAGGTTGCTCAAGCCGAACTCGTTCTCTTATAAAACCTGATGAGCAATACTTCAGCAGTGGCATTTGATTTTCTTTACCAAACAAGTATACTGTCGCTTCATAATAAGAGTCATGTATGAACCTATACGTCTCACTCTCCCGAATGAGATAAACACTGGTTAGTGTTTCCAATGCGCATTTTATGTGTTTGCATTTATTCTTCATCTCTGTTTCAGATACGTCTATACCGCAATCGTTCAAAATGCTACAGCACTTCTCTTTCTCTCTCTCTAAAAAATCAGTTCTGAAGTGATTATTGTATATGACACACAAAACCAAGGCACAGAACTTATATTTATCTTTGACCTTTAGAGATTTCAGTTCACCAACTATGCTGTCAATTACATTGCTCGTGAAAAGCGCAACGTCCTTTGTTGTGCTTGTATTAAATAAATGACAGCTCAAAGGGAAATGTAAACTGTCTTCTTTTATTATCAACTCCTTGTCCATTTCTGAAAGTCTACTGCCACCATATTTGATTAATATCTCAAGTTTTTCGTTTTTCGTCAGCTCCATTTTACCCCCGTGCAAAGAAATGACCCTGTTAGATAAACTGGTTTTGGCTATTTTAAAGTTCTCCTCGTTAACAATATTTGTTCTACAAGTTACAACCAGAAAATTGTTGTTTTTTCCTAACCATTCTTTTAATGACTCTTCCTGACTTTCCCACTCATTTAATTTTGTATCATCAATGCACTCTTTACCTACAGGATCGTCTACCACAAACAGTTGTTTCGCCTTTGGGTTTCCATAGTTTTTTATTTCTGATACTGTTGTCACAGGTATAACCATTACACCTTCCGACTGAAGTTTAAGTGCGATATGGTGCGCAATGGCTGACTTACCCGACCCAGAGTGGCCCACAATGGTTAGTCGTTTGTTTGACTGCAGTTCTTCATATGCAATATTGGAAGCATTCGTTTCTACAAATGAGCTGTCACTTTCCTCCCAAGTGTGGACCCTGGCCATTTGCTGGTCTAAAATTAAAAGTAATGATAATGTAATTTTCAAAACAATAATTAAATTGTATATAACCAATTATCTGATGATGATCATTATTATTATTTCTTCTAATAATTGTAAGTCGGATTTTCGACAATAAATACTAATGTCTTCAATTTCTAACTATTGATTCCTTCTTATAATATATATAGTTTGATGTACAATAACAACTTGGCATCTATAGAAAATAGTCTATTTTTACCAAATCATTTTAAAAGTAAGTAAGACGGGACATTATTATTTTTTAATTATAAAGAAACATTAATATGAATATCATGGTGTGTTTTAAATACTGCGAAACCAAACTGACAATATAATATGCTCTGTTCCTGCTAATTAAAATTTTGTATATATGCACTGTGTGAGCCCAGTTATTCTGTGTATCTATTTAATCAACACACTGTACCAATTTAGCAAATTGATAATGCTAAATACCCAACTAATCGATACACTATGTATCCAGCTGGTCGATACACTGTACGTACCCAGCTGATCGATACACTCTACATACCTAGCTGATCGATACATTCTACGTACCCAGTCAATCAAAATACTCTACGTACCCAGCTTATCAATACACTCTACATACCCAGTTAATTGATACACTGTACGTACAAAGCTGATCAATACACTGTACATACCAGCTGATTGATACACTGTACATACAAAGGTGATCGATACACTGTATGTAACCAGCTGATTGTTACTCTGTATGTACCCAGCCGATCGATACACTGTACATACCAAGCTAATCAATACACTTTATTGTAGCCAGCTGATCGATACACTGTATGTACCCAGCTGATCGATGCACTGTACCCAGCTGATCGATGCACTGTATGTACCCAGCTTATCAATACACTGTATGTACCTAGCTCATCAATTCAATCTACGTACTCAGCTCATCGATACAATCTACGTAACCAGCTTATAGATACACTCTAAGTACCCAGCCGATCGATAAACTGTACATACCAAGCTGATTGATACACTGTACGTATCCAGCTCATCGATACACTGTACTATCAAGCCGATTAATACACTGTACGTACTCAGCTGACCGATACACGGTACGTACAAAGCTGATCGATACACTGTACTTACCCAGCTGATCGATACACTGTACATACCCAGCTGATCGATACACTGTACGTACCAAGCTGATCGATAAACTGTACTTACCTAGCTGATCGATGCACTGTATGTACACAGCTGATCAATGCACTGTACGTACCCAGCTGATCGATGCACTGTACGTACCCAGCTGATCGATACACACTACGTACCCAGCTCATCAATTCAATCTACGTAACCAGCTCATCGATACAATCTACGTAACCAGCTCATCGATATAATCTACGTAACAAGCTTATTGATACACTCTAAGTAGTCAGCTCATCGATACAATGTACATACACACCTGATCGATACACTCTACGTACCTGGCTGATCGATACACTCTACCTACCCAGCTCATCGATACATTCTACATACCAAGCTGATCAACATACTGTACATACCCAGCTGATCGACAAAATGTATATACCCAGCTGAACAACACACTGTATGTACCCAGCTTATCGATATATTGTATGTACCAATATCGATACACTCTACAAACACAGCTGATCGATAAACTCTACATACCCAGCCTATCGATACACTCTATGTACCCAGCATATCGATACACTGTACGTACCCAGCTGATCAATACACTCTACATACCCAATCGATCGATACACTGTTGGTATCCAGCCGATCGAAACACTGTACACACCCAGCTCATCGATACACTCTATGTACCCAGCTAATTGATACCACTCTACATACCCAGCTAATCGATACACTTCACGTACCAAGCTGATTGATACACTATATACCCAGCCGATCAATACTCTGTAAGTACCCGGCCGATACACTGTACGTACCCAGCTTATTGATACACTTCACATACAAAGCTGATTGATACACTCTACGTACCCAGCCGATCGATACACTGTATGTACCCAGCATATTGGTACACTGTACGTACCAAGGCGATCTATACAGTCTGCGTACCCAGCCAATCGATACACTGTACGTACACAGCAGATCAATACACTCTACATACCCAGCCAATCGATACACTGTTGGTACCTAGCTGATAGATACACTGTACACATCCAGCTCATCGATACACTCTACATACCCAGCCGATCAATACACTGTTGGTACCCAGCTGAACGATACACTCTACATACCCAGCTAATCGATACACTCTACGTACCAAGCTGATCAATACACTATATATCCAGCTGATCGATACACTGTAAGTACCCAGCAGATCGATAAACTGTAAGTACCCAGCTCATCGATACACTTTACATACAAAGCTGATCGATACATTATATACCCAGCCGATCGACACACTGTACATAACTAGCCGATCGATACACTCTATGTACCAAGCCAATCCATACACTCTATGTACCCAGCCGATCGATACACTGTGTGTAACCAGCCCAATGATACACTGTATGTACCCAGGCGATCGATACACTGTACCCAGGCGATAGATACCAGGGCACTCGTTTGGCCGATTTTGGGGCCGAATATCGGCCCCATTCCCCTCCTAAAATAATATGTATTTTTCCCCTTTCTAAGAAAATAAATCCCATCGAAAACAAAAATAAAATCGGAAGGAAAATCACGAATTACTCGTCGGCCGGACATAAGAACGAATAGTTTTGAGTACGAATCCAATAAAACATTAACGAGTCTTCTCCCTTGATTGACTGTCCAATGAATTTTCTCGTAACAAGTCGGTATTGATTCATTCAGATTTTTTGGATATATCCCTTAACAGGTGAAAAACATTACCGGCCAAAAATAACATCGAAAAACAGCAGATAATTGTAAAAAGATAGACATCTTATTCAAACAGAAAAGTTTGCAAGCAAAACAAAATTTAGAAAACCCGGGAATCCATCCCACTAAAAGCTCGCTAGAGCCTCAAAAATCCTCTGACGTGCCATTTTCCGATTCCCAAAAAGGTAAAGCCTCGCGGTCTGAAGCTGTGTCCAGTTCTGATTCTGATGGCAAATCGGACATTGTCCATTGGTCATTTACATCAAAGGCTAGAAAAATTGACATATCCGGTATAAGGATGTGTCACTGAGATGTTTTAATTCATGAAAGAAAAAAATAAATATAGTAGAACAACTTGCATAATCATTTGTTGTATTTGTCAGAAAATTATTATGTAGCTATATCTGTTGGAAATGATTGAAAACAGTATTAATAAGTGTGAAAAGTAGTAATATTTATATGGCTAAAAATTCCCCTTTTAGTCTTAAAACGACGAAAAATTCCCCTTCCAGAGGGTATGGGTACCTGCCCTGGATACACTGTACCTACTCAGCCGATCAATACAATTTAAATACCAGCTGATTGATACACTGTACATAACAAGCTCATCGATACAACTTACATACAAAGCTGATTGATACACTGTACGTACCCAGCTGATCCATACACTACGGACCTAGCTGACCGATACACTCAATGTACCCAGCTGATCGATACAATATGTGTACTTAACTGGTTGATACTCTCTAAGTACCCTTCTCATCGATACACCGAATGTACCTAGCTCATTGCTGTACTGTAATGTACCCAGCTAATCGATACACTGTACGTACTCAGCTGATCGATAAACTGTACATACCCAGCTGATCAAAACATTCTACGTACCCAGCTGATTGATACAATGTACGTACTCAGTTGATCGGTACACTGTACGTACCCAGCTAATCGATACACTTGACGAGCCCAGATATTCGATACACCGTGTGTAGCCAGATAATCAGTTTATACCCAGTTTAACTAGAAAATCGATACATCATATATACCTAGCTAATGGAATCACTCTTCGTACAAAAATGTACCCAGCTAATCGATACACTGTACATAGCTAATTGATACATTATGTGTACCTAGCTAATCGATACATTGTGTGTACCCAGCAAATCGTTACACTTTGTGCACCCAGCTAACTATACACTGTGTATACCCAGCTAATCAATATACTATATGTACTTAGCTAACCATTACACTGTGTGTACCCAGCTAATCAATAAACTGTTTGTACCCAGCTAATCAATAGACTGTGTGTATTTAGCTAACCGTTACACTGTGTGTACCAAGCTAATCGATACACAGTGTATACCCAGGTAATCAATAGACTGTGTGTACTTAGCTAACCATTACACTGTGTGTACCCAGCTAATCAATATATTGTGTGTACTTAGCTAACCGTTACACTCTATGTACCCAGCTAATCATTAGACTGTATGTACCCAGCTTATCAATAGACTGTGTGTACTTAGCTAACTGTTACACTATGTGTACCCAGCTAATCAATAGACTGTGTGTACCCATCTTATCAATAGACTGTATGTACTTAACTAACTGATACACTGTGTCTACCAAGCTAATCAATACACTGTTTTTTCCACAGCTAATCAATACACTGTGTGTACCAAGCTAACCGATACACTGTGTGTAACTAGCTAACCGATACACTGTGTGTACTTAGCTAACTGATAGACTGTCTGTACTTAACTAACAGATAGACTGTCTGTACTTAGCTAACCGATACACTGTGTCTACCTAGCTAATCAATACACTGTTTTTTTCCGCAGCTAATCAATACACTGTGTACCCAGCTAACTGATACACTGTGTACCCAGCTAACCGATACACTGTGTGTACTTAGCCAACTGATACTCTGTGTGTACTTAGCTAACTGATACACTCTGTGTACCCAGCTAATCAATACACTGTGTGTACCAAACACATCAATATACACTGTGTAACTAGCAAAAACATACACTGTAGGTAACTAATTATAATTCACTTTATGTTTCCAGCACTGTGCATACTAAGCTAATCTACAGAATGTGCTTACCCAACTAATCGATTCACTGTGTGCACCAAGCTCATCGATACACTGTACGTACCGAACTAATCGATAAACTGTATGTACAAAGTTGATCGATACACTCTGTGTACCCAGCTGATTGATACACTATATGTACCCAGCTGATCGATACACTTTACGGACTAGCTGACCAATACACTCAATGTACCCAGCTCATAATATAATATGTGTACTTAGCTGGTTGATACTCTCTACATACCCTTCTCATCGATACACTGTATGTACCCAGCTCATTGATACACTGTACATACCCAGCTCATTGATACACTGTAATGTACCCAGCTAATCGATACACTGTACATACTCAGCTGATCTATAAACTGTACGTACCCAGCTGATCAATACATTCTACGTACCCAGATGATCGATACAATATACGTACTAAGCTAATCGTTACACTTGACGAGCCCAGATATCCGATACACCGTGTGCAGCCAGATAATCAGTTTATACCCAATTTAATTAGATAATCGATACATCATATATACCTAGCTAATGGAATCACTCTTTGTACAAAAATGTACCCAGCTAATCGATACACTGTCTGTACCAAACACATCAATATACACTGTGTAACTAGCAAAAAGATACACTGTATGTAACTAATTATAATTCACTTTAAGTTTCCAGCACTGTGCATACTAAGCTAATGAACAGAATGTGCTTACCCAACTAATCGATTCACTGTGTGTACCCAGCTCATCGATACACTGTACGTACCGAACTAATCGATACACTGTATGTACAAAGTTGATCGATACACTCTGTGTACCCAGCTGATTGATACACTATATGTACCCAGCTGATCGATACACTTTATGGACTAGCTGACCGATACACTCAATGTACCCAGCTCATCGATATAATATGTGTACTTAGCTGGTTGATACTCTCTACATACCCTTCTCATCGATACACTGTATGTACCCAGCTCATTGATACACTGTACATACCCAGCTCATTGATACACTGTAATGTACCCAGCTAATCGATACACTGTACATACTCAGCTGATTTATAAACTGTACGTACCCAGCTGATCAATACATTCTACGTACCCAGATGATCGATACAATATACGTACTAAGCTAATCGTTACACTTGACGAGCCCAGATATCCGATACACCGTGTGCAGCCAGATAATCAGTTTATACCCAATTTAATTAGATAATCGATACATCATATATACCTAGCTAATGGAATCACTCTTCGTACAAAAATGTACCCAGCTAATCGATACACTGTCTGTACCAAACACATCAATATACACTGTGTAACTAGCAAAAAGATACACTGTATGTAACTAATTATAATTCACTTTAAGTTTCCAGCACTGTGCATACTAAGCTAATGAACAGAATGTGCTTACCCAACTAATCGATTCACTGTGTGTACCCAGCTCATCGATACACTGTACGTACCGAACTAATCGATACACTGTATGTACAAAATTGATCGATACACTCTGTGTACCCAGCTGATTGATACACTATATGTACCCAGCTGATCGATACACTTTATGGACTAGCTGACCGATACACTCAATGTACCCAGCTCATCGATATAATATGTGTACTTAGCTGGTTGATACTCTCTACATACCCTTCTCATCGATACACTGTATGTACCCAGCTCATTGATACACTGTACATACCCAGCTCATTGATACACTGTAATGTACCCAGCTAATCGATACACTGTACATACTCAGCTGATCTATAAACTGTACGTACCCAGCTGATCAATACATTCTACGTACCCAGATGATCGATACAATATACGTACTAAGCTAATCGTTACACTTGACGAGCCCAGATATCCGATACACCGTGTGCAGCCAGATAATCAGTTTATACCCAATTTAATTAGATAATCGATACATCATATATACCTAGCTAATGGAATCACTCTTCGTACAAAAATGTACCCAGCTAATCGATACACTGTCTGTACCAAACACATCAATATACACTGTGTAACTAGCAAAAAGATACACTGTATGTAACTAATTATAATTCACTTTAAGTTTCCAGCACTGTGCATACTAAGCTAATCTACAGAATGTGCTTACCCAACTAATCGATTCACTGTGTGTACCCAGCTCATCGATACACTGTACGTACCGAACTAATCGATACACTGTATGTACAAAGTTGATCGATACACTCTGTGTACCCAGCTGATTGATACACTATATGTACCCAGCTGATCGATACACTTTACGGACTAGCTGACCGATACACTCAATGTACCCAGCTCATCGATATAATATGTGTACTTAGCTGGTTGATACTCTCTACATACCCTTCTCATCGATACACTGTATGTACCCAGCTCATTGATACACTGTACATACCCAGCTCATTGATACACTGTAATGTACCCAGCTAATCGATACACTGTACATACTCAGCTGATCTATAAACTGTACGTACCCAGCTGATCAATACATTCTACATACCCAGATGATCGATACAATATACATACCCAGCTGATCGGTACACTGTACGTACTAAGCTAATCGTTACACTTGACGAGCCCAGATATTTGATACACCGTGTGTAGCCAGATAATCAGTTTATACCCAGTTTAACTAGATAATCGATGCATCATATATACATAGCTAATGGAATCACTCTTCGTACAAAAATGCAACCAGCTAATCGATACACTGTCTGTACATAGCTAATTGATACATTATGTGTACCTAGCTAATTGATACATTGTGTGTACCCAGCAAATCGTTACACTTTGTGCACCCAGCTAACCAATACACTGTGTATACCCAGCTAATCAATATACTATATGTACTTAGCTAACCATTACACTGTGTGTACCCAGCTATTCAATACACTGTGTGTACCCATCTAACCGATATTCTCTGTGTACCCAGCTAATCAATAGACTGTGTATACCCAGGTAATCAAAAGACTGTGTGTACTTAGCTAACCATTACACTGTGTGTACCCAGCTAATCAATATATTGTGTGTACTTAGCTAACCGTTACACTATATGTACCCAGCTAATCATTAGACTGTATGTACCCAGCTTATCAATAGACTGTGTGTACTTAGCTAACTGTTACACTATGTGTACCCAGCTAATCAATAGACTGTGTGTACCCATCTTATCAATAGGCTGTGTGTACCCAGTTTATCGATACACTGTGTAAACTCAGCTAACCCTTTACTTCACAAAGACGCCTTTTGACACCTCTAATATTGAAAGCATTAATTCACTATGTATCAGCAATGGGTGAATTATGTTTATATTAACTGACAGAGTGGAAAACAGTGCAGGAAGTGTTCAGATTGCTCGTTACAAGCAATTTGAACTCTTCCTGCACTGTTTTCAAAGGCCTTCTGTGATTTGTGCTGGAAAACGCATATCTATGGAGTAAAGGGCTAATCAATAGACTGTGTGTACCTAGCTGACTGATACACTGTGTGTACACAATTAATCGACACACTGTGTATACCCTGCTAATCAATAGATTATGTCTAATTAGTTAATTATTACACTGTGTGTACCCAGCTTATCGATAGACTGTCTGTACTTAGCTAACCGATAGACTGTCTGTACTTAGCACCGATACACTGTGTCTACCCAGCTAATCAAAACACTGTTTTTTTCGCATCTAATCAATACACTGTGTGTACCAAGCTAACCGATACACTGTGTGTACCCAGCTAACCGATACACTGTGTGTACTTAGCTAACCGATAGACTATCTGTACTTAGCTAACCGATAGACTGTCTGTACTTAGCTAAACAATACACTGTGTCTACCTAGCTAATCAATACACTGTTTTTCCACAGCTAATCAATACACTGTTTGTTACCAGCTGACCGATACACTGTGTGTACCCAGCTAACCGATACACTGTGTGTACTTAGCCAACCTATACACTGTGTGTACTTACCTAACCGATACACTCTGTGTACCCAACTAATCGATACACTGTGGATACCCAGCTATTTGATACAGTGTGCACCCAGCTCATCGATACACTGTGTGTACCCATCTATTTGTTACACTGTGTGTACCCAGCTATTCGATACACTCCGTGTACCCAGCTATTCGATAGACTATGTGTACCTAGCTAATCGATACGCTGTGTGTACCCAACTAATCAATACACTGTGTGTACCCAGCTAATTGATGCACTATGCGTACCAAGCTAATCGAAACACTTTGTCTATAAACTGAACCCGCTATTTTGAAACTACGTCATTCTGTTTTAAATGGAACCTTCCATATTAGAGGTGTTTGCAGTATGATAGCAGATTTATCTGTTACATTAACTATCAAATAAACCAGATATCAATATTTAGTGTTTTGTACTACTGTCTGTTCCGATAGCGTAACGGTAACATTTTGAACTGTCAACCCAAATGACACGAGTTCGAGCCGTATCTGTGTTGAATTTTTTTTTTTCAATTTAATTTGCCATAATATTATCAGAACGTCTTTATATATAATATTAACTGTGTTATACTATTGTCCGTTAAAACAACTACATAATTGATAAAATGCAATGATTAAAATCCACGTTTGGGGAGGAAATTTACTTACAATGTTTTATCCATATTCACATGTAATATTACATCAGCAGTAATCCGCAGCAGCAAGTCAGCACCGGCATCAGAGGCTCCTCGGAAGCCGCGATCAGACAGAATGGAATTTATATGGATTTGACTTTGGTGTGGTGAGATGCTGTATACAGTCAATGTATACAGAGACTGAAGAGGTTACTACCATTGAACACTTACAAAATTAAAAAATCTAATATCAAAATTTTCTGCAGCTTCCATTTCTATTCTAATATATCTTTTGATTTGATCGTTATTATAAAATCAATGTTGTTATCTTGCATACTTAACTAGAAATCCACATTTGTCATCATATTTTGTGTAATTGTATTGTATTTAGGAGAGGTATTCTATAAACTTGTGTTTCATTCCAATCCTTTAGACAAAATTGTTAGCAAATATGTAATATTGTAAGATATTCGCAATAAAATGTGTTTCAACCAAATTAAAAAAACACAAATTAAATCAGATAAAAACAGATTAAAATCAGTACACCCTGATACTATTATGACCAATTAAATTGAAAAAAAAAATCAACATAGATACGGTTCGAACTCGCAATATTTGGGTTGATAGTTCTAACCATTACCACAACGCTATAGGGACAGAAAGTAGTACAACACACTTAATATTGATATTTAGTTTATTTTATATTTGATGTAACAGATGAATCTGCTATCATACTACAAACACCCCTAATACGGAAGGTTCCATCTAAAAATAGAATGATGTAGTTTAAAAAAAGCTGATTGGGTTTATACCTATCTAATCAATACACATTATGTACCCAGCCAATGGATAAACCTTAAGTATCCAGCTAATCGATACACTCTATGTACCTAGCAAATCGATACACTCTGCATACCTAGCAAATCAATACACTCTACGTATCCATCTAATTGATACACTCTACGCATCCAGCTGATCGAAACACTCTACATACCCAGCTAATCGATACACTCTACATACCCAGTTAATCGATACACTTTATCTACTCATCTAATCGATACACTCTACATACCCAACTAATTGATACACTCTACATACCCAGCTAATCGATACACTTAATCTACTAATCTAATCAATACACTCTACGTATCCATCTAATCGATACACTTTACATACCTAGCAACTCGATACACTCTACGTATCCAGCTAATTGATACACGTTATCTACCCATTTAATCGATGCATCCAGCTGATCGATACACTCTACATACCCAGCTAATCGATACACTTTATCTACTAATCTAATCAATACACTCTACATACCAAGCTAATCGATACACTTTACAAACCCAGTTAATCGATACACTTTATCTACTCTTCTAATCGATACACTCTACATACCCTGCTGATCGATACACTCTACATACCCAGCTAATTGATACACTCTACATACCCACCTAATCGATACACTTTATCTACTCATCTAATCGATACACTGTACATACCCAGCTAATCAATACACTCTACATACCCAGCTAATCGATACACTTTATCTACCAATCTAATCAATACACTCTACAAACCCAGCTAATCGATACACCTTACATACCCAGCTTATCGATACACTTTATCTACCAATCTAATCAATACACTCTACGTATCCAGCTAATCGATACACTCTACGTATCCAGCTTATCGATACACTTTATCTACCAATCTAATCAATACACTGTACATACCCAGCTAATCGATACACTCTACATACCCAGCTAATCGATTCACTTTATCTACTCAGCTAATTGATACACTCTACATACCCAGCTAATCAATACACTTTATCTACTCATCTAATCGATAAACTCTACGTACCCAGCTAATCGATACACTCTACATACCCAGCTAATTGATAAACTGTGTGTACCCAGCTATTCAATACACTGTGTGTACCAAGCTAATTGATACATTTTGCATACCCAGCTATTCATTACGCTGTGTGTACCCAGCTATTTGATATACTGTGTATACCCAGCTAATCAATACATTTTGCGTACCCAGCTATTTGATACACTGTGTATACCCAGCTATTCGATACACTGTGTGTACCCAGCTATTCGATACACTCTATGTATCCAGCTAATCGATACACTGTACGTACCCTGTTTATCAATACAATATTCATATCCAGACAATCGTTACACTTTATTTATACAGGTGATCAGTATATCTCGTGTACCTAGCAAACCCACTGTAAATAACTAGCTAATCGATATACTAGTACTTTATGCACTCAACTAATCAATATGCTTTGGGTTCCTAGTTAATTGATATGCTCAGTTTACCCAGCTAGTTGATATACTTTGTGTTCCCAGCGAATCAATACACTGTGTGTACCCAGCTAATTGATACACTGTGTGAAACCAGTTAAAAAATACACCATAATTATGAATCCAGCAAATAGATACACTGTATGTACATTACCCAGCTAATCAATACATTGTACTTACCCAGCTAAATGGTACACTCTACGTACCGAGCTGATCAGTACACTGTATATACATTACCCAGCTAATCAAGACACTGTACATACCCAGGTAATTAATACACCTTGTATACCCAGTTAATTGATACACTGTGTGTACCCAGCTAATCGATTTACTGTGCGTACCCAGCTAATCAATAAAATATATATAACAAGCCAATCGAGACACTGTTTCTACTTAGCTAATCGATGCACTCTTCGTACCTAGTTAATCAATACACTGTACATACCCAACTAATTGATACACTGTGTTTACTCAGCTAATCGATATACTGTATGTACCCAGCTTATTGATACACTGTACGCACCAAGCTAATCGAAACACTGTACATACCAAGCTTATCGAAATAATTTTCGTGCCCAGCTAATCGATACACTATGACATTGTGTACCCTGCTTATCGATACACTGTGTCTTCCCAGCTAATAGATATACTGTGCTTAATCAAGCTAATCAATGCGCTTCAGTGTACTCAAATAATCGATACACTGTATGTAACAACCTAATCACTACACTCTATGTACCCAGCTTATCAATAAACAGTGAGTACCCAGCTCATGGATGAACCCTGTGTACCCAGCTCATCGATACACTCTGCTTACCCAGCTAATCGATACACTGTGTGTACCCAACTAATTGATACACTGTACGTACCAAGCAAATCGCTACGCTGTACCCACCCAGCTTATCGATACACTGTATGTACCCAGCTTAATCGATACACTTTATGTAACCAGCTTTTTGATACGCATTGCGTAACCAGCTTATTGATACACTGTACATACTCAGCTAATCGATACACAATGTGTACCCAGCTATCAATACACATTGCGTACCAAGCTAATCGATATATTTTATGTTTATCAGCTAATTGATACGCGTTGTGTTACCAGCTTATTGATACGCTGTACGTACCCTGCTAATTGATACACTGTGTGCACCCAGCTAAACAATACACATTGCATAACCAGCTAATCGATACACTTTATGTTACCAGCTGATCTATACACTCTTTGTACCCAGCTAATTGATACACTTTATGTAACCAACTTATTGATACGCTTTGCGTAACCAGCTTATTGATACAATTTACGTACCCAGCTAATCGATACACTATGTGTACCAAGCTAATTGATACACATTGAGTACCCAGCTAATTGATACACTTTATGTTATCAGCTAATTGATACCCATTGCGTAACCAGCTTATTGATACGCTGTACGTACCCTGCTAATTGATACACTGTGTGTACCCAGCTAATCAAAACACATTGCATACCTAGCTAATAGATACACTTGATGTAACCAGCTTATTGATACGAGTTGCTTTACCAGCTAATTGATACACTGTACATACTCAGCTAATCGATACACAATGTGTATCTAGCTAATCGATACACATGGCGGTACCCAGCTAATTGATACACTTTATGTTATCAGCTTATTGATATGCATTGCGTTACCAGCTTATTGATACACTGTACGTACCCAGCTAATCGATACACTGTGTCTACCAAGCCAATCGATACACATTGTGTACCCAGCTTATTGATACATTTGATGAAACCAGCTTATTGATACATTTGATGTAACCAGCTTATTGATACGCGTTGCGTTACAAGCTTATTGATACACTGTATGTACCTAGCTAATCGATACACTGTGAGTACCAAGCTAATCGATACACATTGCATACCCAGCTTATTGATACATTTGATGAAACCAGCTTATTGATACGCATTGCGTTACCAGCTTATTGATACACTGTGTGTACCAAGCTAATCGATAAACATTGCGTACCCAGCTTATTGATACATTTGATGTAACCAGCTTATTGATATATTTGATGTAACCAGCTTATTGATACATTTGATGTAACCAGCTTATTGATATATTTGATGTAACCAGCTTATTGATACACGTTGTGTTACCAGCTTATTGATACACTGTACGTACCCAGTTAATCGATACACTGAGTGTACCAAGCTGATTGATAAATTATCTGTATTCAACTGTTACATAGACTATGCATACCCAGCTACTTGATGTATTGTGTACACATAGTTAACTGATAGACTATGTGAGCCCGGTAAATCAATAGACTGCATGTTTATTAAATAAATATTCTCATTTACCTCTTTCATTTTGTGGAATAAAAGCATCTGCTAATACATCTTCTATTTCATTTGACAGCGTTTGGTTACTCAAGCGCTTTATAGCCTAAAATATATAAACACATTAATAGAAGTAGAAGGTCATTATTGATATGTGTCATAAAGTTGTAGTTTAAAATTAATGAATCTTGGAATGTTGATCCATGCACTCTTGTTGTGATTTTATTTTAACAAGGAACACTATGGGTTTTAAAAGTTGATATCGATGGCTTGGCGCAAGACTGGACCAACTCACTTTCTGAAAATTGTTCAGGAGAACCAAAAAACTGATTATATTCATTAATATTTGGATAAGAAGGATATAACAAAGCATATTTATATTTATTCATACATAAATTTATGCTATGTAATTGAATTTACATTTTTATAACTGGAAATAGTGTATTTGAGAAGTGGACTCATATTGCACTGAATATCTTGGCTCAAGACAAGTCCAACTCAACTTAGAGCTATTTGCATTAAATATTTCAGTTCAAGACAAGACCAAGTTGAGTTCGGCTTGTCTTGCACTGATACATTAAGACTCATTCTAGACTAACTAGAGTATTTTATGTCTTGAAAGGAATTGTTTTTATGTGAAATATGTTCAACATAGTACACAACTCAGACTTTTTTAAGACTGTTGAAGATAATAATTATATACTTTCAAAGTAATCAAAGTTTTTTCCAAATTTCAAATCAAAATAGTACATTATGACTGTACAGTCAGTTTGGTAACTAGTAATGATTTCAATGGCCTCTGCCATTAAAATAATAGTTAAGCTTAATAAATAATAAGATATATAATCCTACAAACAGGAAGATTTCTTTCAAATTAAATATTGGGAACTAGATGCTAGCCTATCTCAAATAAGAAATAAAATGTTATTGAGTATTACAATATACATGAAATATTTTTTCGACTGAAATAATATTTTTAAAGATAAATCGCCTGCTTTTAATCTATTTCTTCAACAATGTTTTGGTATAACTTTACCTAGCACAGCTTAAAATCACCCAGGCTATATCCATTTATCTATGCATTAAAGTACTAGCTATAACTATAAACTACACTTATTTTATTTATTATCATCATACTGGGTATAATAGGCCTATTTATATACCTCTACCCACCCCAAACTCAGACTTGTGGCTAGAATGAGGTAAAATTGATGGTAGACTGAAATATTTGACTACTGACAACCTGTGTGGTTCCGGGTAAGAATAAACTTACTGTCAATTTCTGCAGAGGAGTGGAGATCCTCTGAATTGGGTGTCGTGTTATTTTTATCATTTTTTGTAATGTTCATCATTGTGGTTAAATAACCAGCCCCTGTGTGGTTCCTGGGAGCCATATGAGTGATGACAAGAAAAGGATCACTGTGGCTTGTGCATGTCGTAAATAGTGACAATATGAATAACACGACAGAATTTGCTGAAACACTGCAGTTCTGCAGGTATGAAGGTTTTAAGTTCATTCTGCATATTCATTTGTTGATGTAACATTTTTCATCTGTGTGTTAATTTGTTGTTTATGTACATGTAGGGTGAACTTATGTGTCGATACACAGTAAAACCCTATTCATTCATTCATTCATTTGAACCAGTAACTTATATTTAGAGACTGGCAGCTTTGGAGGCCTTTTACCATTATACAACAGTTCAGAAGGTTTATGTCAAAATTATCACAACACGAAATTATTTCTTTTTTGTCTTTTTTTAACTGAAGATCAAGGAATTCATAAATGTAAAAGGCAATTTCATTTGCTCCTTGACTTAATATGCCTTTATGCCATGGAAGAATCTGTTGAAGGTCTAAACAGGATCATTGTCTTAAATTTCCCGCACTTTGTCATATTCTTTGTTTTGATGTGAAGTTTCTGCTTTTAATGTATTTTCCACAGTCCATTTGCATCACAACTTTTTAGAAGCTAAAGCAGGAGCATAAACCACACCTGTCCTTTTAAGGCTTGTGAAAGGCAATGTTAAATTGATGGTTGAAGATATCGACACACTTGAACCTGGCTCTAGATACGATTTGTTTAAAACTTAAATATTGGCAGTATTGTGAATTCTATTAGAAACGAATTTATAAAATTATATTCCTTAACTTGAGCTACCTGATCTGGAGGAATTCATTAAGCCTATTAGTGTATTTTTCTGCTTTAGTCAGGTGAGTCTACAGCAGATATTTTGTTTCAAGTAAATCTACACTTTTTTAAAGCAATTTCGACCATTGCATGACCTATATCTGGTGAATGCAGGAGAAATGTTTTACATTAAAGGAACAGATTGACCTTCAACTTTGAAATGCCATTTTCTGGAATAGATGAAACTGTTTTTTCCATCTGATATGATTTTGTGACATTTTGACTTATCGGGTTGTGTTATCTGCTAAACTGCTATATATATCCTTCGAGTTCTTTTTTCATTCACAATGTTACTTCTTAAATTTTCCATTAATTTTGTCTTCTTCATTGTGGATGACATCCGGATCATCTTTACTTAGATCCATTTCTTCATTTATCAACACTTCAATATCAAAATTTATTGTTTGACTACCCTTTAACTCAGTTGTTTGGCTTAAACTTGGATGCCCAGAATCAGTTACTTCAGTGTCCATGGTAAAATCGTTTGCTTAGAAGTTTAATCTATGTAACTTTCTGGAATAGATTTAGACTATAGCATGTATTTTATGAAGCATAATGGAACATCATCATCAGTTTATATTATGTCAATATGTCAGTAGATATATTTGGTTTATTTATTAAACCCCCAATTATTACTATTTCAATGAAAGAACTAATCATTTCTGGTCCTGATTAAAATTTTCTGGTTTAGACAAAATATGGGCATTGACCAATGCATTTGTATGGCACTTTACCTCAGGAAGACGCTGTACTTTGTTGAGATGAATAATCATCTTTGTCAGAAGTTTCTTACAAATAATTATTGAACTATCACAATCTGATATACCTGGTTCATAAAGTTGTGTCAATTAAGATGCCAAATTTTCATTGACTATTTTAGAGAAATCTTCCAAGTCACTAGACTCATCAATTAATTGTGGCATTTTTCAAAAGCTTTATGTGTGTGACTTCAAATACAAATGTTTCATGGTTTGGTAAAACAACTAACAGACAAAGAGTCTTCAAGTTTATGTAATTGAACCTATAAATTTTCAATAGTAAATTCGCATAACTGAAATTTACTGCCATAAAGATTCAAACACATGGTATCCAAAGACAGGTTTAAGTGTGCCTAAAATATATTACTTTTATTTGTCAATACTATGTTAATGCACAATATCTGGGAGGGATCTAGTATATTTAGGGGGAAGGGTGTTACTTTAATTTAAAGAAACTAAAAAGTTTGCCACATTCAAATATGTACAAAACTCAACATATATAATGCAACTACTAAACCATATTATTGGAGGGGAGAAGAAGGGGGGGGGGGGGGGGGGGGAGGGGAATATAAGACAGTTATCCCCACCACCATCTTGTGTAAACATGTTTGCAAAAACTGTTGCTTAAAATTTAATTGATACAGTTACAATGTTATTATATAAAATTGTCCTTTCATAATCTAACAATCAAGACTTATATTATGTTTAATACCATAATCACAGAGTCTTATACTTAAAAATAAAAAACTTTGATAAATAAATTTGTTTTTATCTTTTCCGCTCTTACTCTTACTTTACCATCTTTTTATGCCCCCCAAAAATTTTTTTCGGTGGCATATAGTAATCGCAGCGTCCGTCCGTCCTTCTGTCCATTAAAATCAAATGTTTAAATATTGGTATAGTAAAATATTTCACTGCAAGATAAGACCAACTCTACTTGGACCTGTTTTATGTGATATAATTTAAACGTAAGACAAGACCAACTCTACTTGGACCTGTTTTATGTGATATAATTTAAACGCAAGACAAGACCAACGCTACTTGGACCTGTTTTACGTCTATGAAAACTTGTTTTATTAGATATACGTTTTTGTTTCTTAGCAACAATATTAAAATAAGTAAAAATAAAAGTCTATTATTTTTACAAGATGTGTATATCTATGTGCTTTATTCAAATATGTACAAAAGTGATTTTGTGAAAAATAGTGAGTTGGACCAGTCTTGCACCAAGCCATCAATATGTAAGTTTGAATATTTATACATATAGGAATTTAAAGGAAGAAAGAAGGTTATCTTGAAGAAAAGCAAAGAAAGTGTTCATATAAAAAGGGTCGATCTCACACATACAGGGCCCATTCCATTAGTAACAAATGACCACTAAACGTAGTTCTGCGTAGTAACCAAATCGTACCAACAATCAATAACTGTCAGTTGAAAAATACCGAACTAATCTAGCATAATATCAAGCCTTCGGTGCTCATTGTTTCTTAATGCGTGCTTTAGTGGTATAGCATCGAACCCATTATCGGAGTGTTGTGGGTTAGATCCTCCGGCACGGTTATGTGTGGTGTCCTTGAGCAAGACACTTTATCCGCAATGGCTTCATTGGAATACTTCGAGCGTGATTTCCTATGTTGTAAGATCTTGTTTTACAATCGGAGAAAAATAAATAAGTTTAAACTAGACTATATACATCAAACTATATACATCGCAGCCTCAATATATATATATATATATATTAAAAGAAAACTAAAAAATATACATGATGTTGCCTAAAATCCACACGTTTTTTTTTAAAAAACTTTTTTTGTGTGATTAGGATGATTTCTTGTTGAAAGGACCATCTTTGAAAAATCTAACTGTCGGACCAAGCAGAAAAAAAAAAGAGATCCTCGTTTATGTCTGTTTAGGCCTGTTTGATGAAGAGATGAAGAGTTGTCTTGTGTGGTTGATTGCTTTCGCTTTCGCCGTTTTAATGCCCGAAGCTGATTTCGATTGTTCTGTGCTTCTTTCATCCCTGTTTTACAGCATGCCTCTACGTAGAACGGTCTGGTTTTAGTTCCTCCAATGACTATGTCAGTGTGTGCTGACCGAAGGTTCCTTCTGCATGTATCCCCATATCTACACTGAAGCTGGCCGTACAGTAGATATTTAGGGATCCGACCTTTGGCCATGCGGCGCACAAAGTCAAGCCGTCATAGGTGCCGCTCTCTGAGAATAGCAAATATGGTTATTGATCTTCCTTTGCTAAGGACCTCAGAATTGTATTGAAATGTTTGCAAAGACATCTAATGTGATAAGCATTCAACTTTGTCTCTTGGCTGGCATAAGTTGTTAGGTATCGCCACTACAGTGGAGAGTTCTAATAACGCATACCTGGTAAAACTTCAATTTGGTGATCATTGTAAGGTTGTTATTCACCCAAATCCTCTTTGTGAGTTTAGCCATAACAGTAGCTGCATTACCGATGTGTGCATTGATTTCAGTGTTTAAATAGAGGTTTTTGATTAT
Organism: Panopea generosa; assembly: GCA_029582155.1. Classification (NCBI taxonomy): domain Eukaryota; kingdom Metazoa; phylum Mollusca; class Bivalvia; order Adapedonta; family Hiatellidae; genus Panopea; species Panopea generosa. Next base: position 30,586,281 of record CM055909.1, on the reverse strand, counting down.
GCCGAGTGATCCCAGATATCTGAAGCTCTCGACTTTGGTTAGGGCAAAGCCGGTAATAGATTGAAGAAAGGATGTGAAGCATTCTTTATGCTGATTGTTAACTCTATGCATGGGTAAGAGAATATATCCATTTGGTATTGAAGGCCGTCACGTGTATGGATATTGAGAGATGCATCAGCAACATCATCTTGAAAAAAAAAGACACGTGTAGTTTGTTCAATTTTTCACTGTGTTGGGCGATAATATAAACACAATTATGTGAGGAATGTTATGCATAGATCAGGAAAAGTGATGAGAAAATGACATAGAGGATCGTAGCAAACACGTGGCCCTGATTGACTCAGTTGAGTATCGAGAAAATTTTGGACGTGTCACCGTCGAGGCTGACGATGCTTTTCATTCCACTGTGGAATGACCTGATTATGTTAAGTAGCCTTTTTTCTATAGTAGCTTGAAAAATCCACTGCGATTGACAAGGTCGAAGTTACAATGCTTGAAGCTGCTTCTTGCATTTTTCTTGGAGATGCCTCACAGAAAAGAACATATTGATGGTGGATCAGCATGATTGAAACCAACACTGACGTTGGGTATTGATGAAGAGATGGGATATCCCACAGAGGTCATTCCGGTCGCCTTTATTCTTTAACAGGGTGATAATCTTGTGTTGCCTCGCCTTCCTTCTAGCAGATACAGGTGAGTCCGGGGAGTTGTTGCAGAAATGCTGATTCCCCTTGTTTAATAACTCCAGGCGGAATGGCGCTGTTTGCTGGTGATTTGCCACAGGCGACAGCGTTTTCTCAAATTCCTTCATGGTTGGTTCAATGTCAAGCTCCTGAAGTACTGGTAGGGTTAAGATGTTGTTGATGGTTTCTTCGGAGACCATTTTCTATGTTGAATACAGTTCCATTTTAAGTTCTTCCTACCTGCTCATCTGTTAGTAATGACCTCACCAGAATTTGATTTTAGAGGATATTTTGTCACGATTGGACCGGTAGCCTATTTGATGCCTTCAAATATGACCCATATATTGCCGGTAGAAAATACATGTTCAATTGAAGTGCATAGTTGTAACTTATAAAATAGTCATTGTCACATTGCCTGGCTATCTTATGACATTTGCCCCTAGATAGTCTCAATAAGTTTTGCATGGTTAGTGTTTTCTTCTATTTAATGAGAGCTTGTCTTTTTATTTGTGTTGCAATTACTTGAATGTTGGTTTTCATTCAATTTAGATACTCCAAGCAAGTAAATGTGTTCTGTTTTCGGTTCCAATCACTGTAAAACTGGTCTTTCGCTTCGAGACTGCAGTTAAGAATAGGACATATGCAGTAAAAATATTTACTTGGCCGTTGCTGAAATTCAAATGAAGACTTATTAGTCGTATCAGTCGTTCAGTAACGGCATTAGGTGGTTCTTTCATTGTTAAAAGAGATATCTTTACTGCGAAATCAACTCCTTGCTCTCGTCTGTCATCTTGCCCTTTTCCTTTTAGAAGAACGTGTTCTGTTTTTCTTGTAACTGCACATCAAGTCATGTCGCTTGAACTGCGCTGGTGAGCACATTTAATCTTGCTAGTTCAACAACAATAACAGCTGTTTCGTGCTTGTCATCGATCAGTTGCAGATCATCATATAATCCTGACAACATAGTTTTGACATTTCATCTTAATAAACGAAGTGTTTGAAACTTCTTTTATTTTTTCCGTGTGTTGCTTTGTGCTCTAATTTACAGTTTGCTGAATAAGCGAAAGCATTTTAAATTCTTTGCGCCCAACGCGGTAGGCAGAATATGGTAGACAAACACCTTACTGACTTGGGGCTATCTAGCTTGAGGTGGGCGGTAACTGATCTGTGGAACTTCGATGGCTCCTCCACCGACTGTCCTTGGTGTGCCTCTCTATGCCATTTAGATAGAACTTGTATCACAATGTGTACGTAACCTGTAAGGAGGGAAATATATGTCGGCAATCTGGCCAGCTTTTTCGAAAGAGCGTTCCTCCTGTAGAGTAAAGGTCCCAGTTTGAAACAAGGAATGGCTACATATTTTTCTCATCCTGTTCCGTTGGCTCTCAAACTGGGGCTTTGACTAATACATGTGTATTCTGCGAATTATTCTCTGGATAAAATCTCTGGACATTATGGGACAAATTCCTTTGTGCGGGATATGTTTAAGGGTGTGCATAACCTGTTAAATTAGTAAAAATATCAGAAGTCCTGCTAGCTCAGTCGGTAGAGCATTTACCCTGTAAGCGAAAATTCTCGGGTTCGAGTCCCAGACGTGGTTTTCTCTCCTTACATGTTTCCAAACGAATACACACAATAACACGAACACACTTGACACAAAACAATTACACTAGATCTAAACCCATTAGTCTCTGCTCTCTATGAAAATTCAGGGACGAAAAGCATTCGCCCTGCAACTAAAAAATCTCGGGTTTGAGTCCCAGACTGACTGCATATTTTTCTCTCGTCCTATTACACTCATAACGCGTAACTGTTGTATCCCGTGTTATCACTGCGTTTGTTCCAAATATTTGTGGACTCTCAAAAAGTATGGACAGTTCTAATGGGATCCTGGGTTGCACATGCGACAAAACCTCCCTCTCGATGCCGCCGATGTAGTCAAGAAGAAAGTAAAATCTTTAGGTCTGGCATCAGGTTGGTTGCAGGCGTGGCCGAAAATACCGATGAGTAGAAAAATCATTCGAGCTCCACTCCCATATGTCTGCCAAGGGTTGTTTTCCTTGGCATTTTGCTATCCTTGGCACTCACAAAGCAGTGAAAATTATGACATAAAGGAAATAAATATGTCAGGACATACGTGTGGTTGAATATGTCGGTGTGTGAGTGAATAAATAAATGAGTGAATGAGAGAATACGTGAATAGGTGAATTTATACATAAGTAAGCGAGCGAGTGCACCTGAATGAATAAAAGCGAGTGAATGCTTAGATAAGACAGCATATTACTCTCATTGAGTTGTAAGTCATTAAGTATGTACACGAATGAGCGAATTACTGATGAGGATGTTGACAAAGGAGTAAATTAGCGTGTGAGAGTTTGTGACTATGCATGTGAGAAGAATTGGGCGCGTGTGGATGCGACATTGAGTAATGTGTGAGTGAGCTAGATTGAATTAGCAAATTGTTGGATCTGTGGATAGACGAAAAAGCAAGTGTTACTGAGAGAATAAGCGAATAAATATATATCAAGGCATGAAAGCAGGTATACATAAATATAATATTAAAATATAAAAAAGTTATATATAACTGTAATATGTGTACTCATAAATTTGACATTAACACGAGTGCTACATGAAGCTGTAAGATAATGTGAGGTACAATATTATACAAACATTATCAATATATGCAAATATTACCAACGTATACAAACATAACAAATGTATACAAACACATTCAATATATAAAAAACATTACCAATATATACAAACACAACCAATATATATTTGATGCTTGATAAAAATTTGACATTTTTGGGGGGACATTTTAATTATAGATTTGTTTGTTTTGTTGGTTGAACGTTTATTCATTGAACATACTAAAATACGGTAACTGAAATCAAACAAACAAAACTTTACTTACAGGGGATAAATCTGCACATAAACTCGTATAATCGCTTGTTGAGAGTTTTGGCGAAGGTGAATGTGCCAGGTATTTATTCCTGTAATACTTGATCCGCGCCAAGTCGTCGGCGGGACTTTTGTATTTTGCTGCTGGTAGTTGATTCCATTTGAAATTTTTACCAAGATTCGTGGTATTTCCAAGGATGCACACCATCAATGTGATATCGAAATCCTCACTTGATATATTTGATTGTACTGAAGTATAATTTCAATATTGCCATAACTGTGGTGTGCATGATTTAGTGAATGTTGAAACACATGCAAATGATATGATTTATAGCTCAAATGGTATAGTATGTTATCCTTTACAAAGACAAAAGTAAATAAACAAATTGCATGCATTAGAAAGTATGTATAAATTACGTAGAACCATATTATATATATTATATATATAAATGTATTTGTAATCCAATTTGAAAGGGATCCGCTTTGATAAAAGTCCAAATTAAAAATATAAAATTTGACCCCAACCCCTGCACGTAATATGGTAACCGAACATATAGATAAGAATCACCACAACGTATTAACGCAGAACAGAAAATAATGAATATAATGAAATATCATACATATGATCATCTACATAATTCTATCATTAATCCTTATTTTAAATATAACACATTTTGAATAATACTTAAAAAATAAGATATTTTTTAAGATATTCTACATTTTTTCATAAATAAAAAATCTTGTAACACGTCATAGTGTTACACTACCACATATTTTGTTTGAAAAGGTGCCCCCTACTTATCACATATTTTAATTCAAGAGATGCCTAGTACTTTAGCACACATTTTAATAATTAAAGAGATGGCTACTACTTAACCACACATTTTAATTGAACAGAAGCCCCCTACTTTACCACATATTTTTATTAAAGAGATGCTTACTACTTAACCACATATTCTAATTACATGTATTTAAAGAGAAGTCACCTACTTTACCACAAATTGTTATTAAATAGAAGCCCATTACTGTACCAAACATATACCTACTACTTTACCACACACTTTATTTAAAGAGATACATACTACTTTAACACATATTTAATAAATGAGAAGCCCATACTGTACCAAATATTCAATTAAAGAGAAGCCTATAGTTAAGTATCTTCCACATATATTTATTAAAGAGATGTCCCTACTTTATCACACATTTTAGTTAAAGAGATCCCTAATATCTTACCAAATATTTTAGTTAAAGAGATGCCTAAAACATTACCACACAATTTCATTAAAGAGACGCCTACAACTTAACCATATATATACCAACTACTTTACCAAATATTTTACATAAAGATAAGCCCCCTGCTTTACCATACATTCAAATTAAACAAAAGGCAATTACTTTACAACACATTTTTATTAAAGAGATGCGTATTATTTTACCATATATTTTAATTAAAGAGATTTCCTGTACTTTACCACACATTTAAATTTAAAAGGAAGCCACCAACTTCACCCCATCCTTTATTTACAGAGATGCCTACTACTTAACCATACATTTTAATTAAAGAGAAGTCCACTACTTTACAACACGTATTGAATTTTGATAATTTAAATAAAAAACATGGCGTGGGTTGGCGACTTGGGTGTGGTTGGTCTTTGGGTTTGTAACAAAGGGGCTGAGTAGTATTACATTTAAAACAAAACAAAAAAATTGGAATGGGATGTTGGTGGGGGTCAATTATGGTCAAGTATAAACTTTTTTGTAAAAAAGAAACAAAAAAAAACAGAAGCATTTAACAACCAGATATTATGAAACAATTCGTTCTAGATTAAAAACAAATTAAAACCCCTATTTTATAAAAATGGTATTCACGGATACTCGTGAGTAATTGTACATCAAACAAATATAAGCAGCGCTTGAGATGAAACAATAAATATATACAAGTAACTTGATCATTGAGAATATCGTTGCAGCTGATTGGGTATGTTATAGGCTGCGGTGTGTAAGACGCCTTATCTACTGACCGTTGTATATGCTAGCGTTGTTAAATACTTGCAATATACAGTGAAAGGAAAAAGAAAGTATACATACCTATAAACATCGACAGGTCAAGGAACAATAAATGTATTGCATATAAATTTTGTATATTTTTTTTCATCATAGTGTTGAATAAAAAAACAAACATTTAAGATATTTCAAAGCAAAACAATAAGAAAAAATCAATTCATTTTCCATCACATGAATAAACTTAGCCAATAATGAAATAATTTTAAAAACCAAAATGTATACTTTCTTTTTCCTTTCAGTGTATAACTTAAATTATATTACAAACAATATATGAGGAGAACAAAGTGGAAAGTGTAAGTAAAGTAGATAAGTAGAAGAAAGAAAGGAGAGTTGTGATCACAGGATGCTTATTGAGTTGTTGTGGGTCACTCTTATGACAATAAAGGAAAGTTCAACTCACAACACCTCAAAAGGTATCCTGTGATCACACCTCTCTTTTCCTGTTTCTCTCTATCTACTTTATGTACCCTTTCCACTTTATTTCTACTCACATATTTTTTTCTTTTTTAAAATACTTTAAGTTATATACGGCAATTATTGTTCAATGCAAGTATACACAACTCTCAGTAGTTGAAGCGTCGCATACACTACAGCCTATATACATACCAAATCAGCTACATCTGTATTCTCAATGATCAAGATACTTGCACATATTTATTATTTTCATCTCAATCGCTGCTTATAATCCGTTTGTCTAGTAACTAATTTGTTTTCATTGCATTTGTAACACCATTATATAGTCGTTGCAAGATATTCAGAAGAGAGACTTTGTATAAGCTAGAACTAGCTTTCTTCTCAATTCTATTGTTATGTATCGCTGTATATTTGAATATATTTATATGTAATATGTTGAAAACGAATAAATATTGTTTAAACTAACTCATTGAATAAAACGATTGGTATTCGTTATGTATGTTTGAACATGGTGAAATACTTGACGATTGACATCATCAGAAAGAGAGTCGTTGCTGAACAGCAATGTATTTATATCTAGACGAGTAATAGGACGAAGGAAGTCATGGAGTATGGTTTGTTAACGGTGGTATGAAGGGTATGTGAAGAGATAGTGATAAGTTTCCTCAATTTCTCCACAGACACAGGTAGGGCTTTCTACAATGTTTTTTTTTTTAAAACAGATGCACTTTCAAGGAACTGCAGTGCACCAGTAACCGCACATGCTGAATTGCCAAATCTCTTCTACCCTCGTAGTAAAGTTTAGGAACAGTCTTCTTGTGGAAATTCAGAAACGACGCCAAAGTATTCGAGTTTAGGTCTTATGAAAGATGTGTAGATAGTTTCGAGTGACCGACAGTCCGGAGTGAATTTGGAAGAGCGCAGAATGTTGACTCGAGTCCAATTTTTTTGTGATATCTTCAGTGTGTTTGAGCCATGTGTTATCGTTAGAGAAAATGATTGCACGGAGTTTGTGAGTGTCGACTTCCTGTATTTGAATAGTGTTCAAGAATATGGGCGGGTGCTGGGATTTGACGTCTGTGATGGAAATAAGTTAAAATTCAGTTTTAGAAGAATTAAAAGTTACTAGCCAGGTTGAAGTCCAGTCATTGATCTTTTGTAGGTCAGAATTGAGATGGAGAGCGCATTATGTGAAGGGTTATCGACAATGACAAAGAGGGGTTGTTACGTCAGCAAAAAGGCGAATCGCAGAGCCAATTTCAGAAACAATATCGTTGACGTTAACAAGAAACAATAATGAACCAAATATTGAGCCTTGAGGAACACCAGCTGATATTGGAACCGTGTCAAATGATGACCCGGAAAAGACTACATATTGTGTTGGCAGATCTGTCAGCTAAATAATCATTGAATCAAAGAAGAAGCAGAGATACCACTACGTTCAAGTTTGAATAAAAGTCATTTTTGCCACATGCCGTTGAAAGCTTTAGATACATCAGAAAAGACAGCTCGAACATCTTTACTATCATTTAAAGCCGTGCAAAAGATAAATATATGTAAGCTGGTTGACAGTAGAGTCCTTGGGAACGAAGCCAGACTGAAAAGAAGAGATGAAGTTGTTGCCATAGAAGAAATTAAATACATCTTTGCGGATAATTCTTTCGAGGACTTTAGTGATTGCACTGAGTAGAGAGATGGGCCTGTAGTTGCTAATATCGTGAAGATCTTTCTTTTTGTAGATTGCTCAGACGTGGGCTAGTTTCCATAGACGGGGGACTTTGGATAGGTTTAGGGAGTAGTTGAAGTGACACAGTGGTTGGGATAGTTCGTTTGAAAGTTTTAGATGACCAAGTTATTGATGATATCGGGAGAGGAGGCTTTGCCTGATTTAAGAATTTTAAGGGCGTCAGTAACTTCCTTAGGTTGGATGTTAATGTTTGTGGTTTTAGGGCCGTGATCGGTAATGGGGAGGTTTGGGAGGTATTTGTTCGTGTCATCCAATGGTGTTTGTGCAGTTGAAGATAGCTTTAGGGTGAGTATCCATGTCAATTTTAAATTATTAATATTTGTATTCATGCCAAAATGTTGATAGTTCATACTATAATGTGACTATAGAAGGTAAAATATAGATGTGAGGCTCACACAATTACAAGTCATGTGCATAATAGTGATACTTGTGAGGTGCGACAGGCACAAAATGGCATGATGCTTATATTTATATATACAAAATATGTACCATGAGGTTGGCAGTTCATACTACCATGAATGACTTTAAATGGGTTCTATTTCTCTTATCTACTACCAATTTTCTACTGCCTACGATTTATACGTACACCATCTAATGTCTTATTCTATACATACAGACATTGCATATTCATATTACACATTGTTATAAAAAGTAAACATACACGATGTATGTATAACAAACAAACAAATAATTCGATTTAATTATAGCGTTATACCATTGATGCGAACCGTTTTTAATATATATTATTAGAGGTTATAAACATAGTTTGAATACACAAGTTAATAAAACAGGTAAATCCTAGCATGCTAAAGTATTTTGTTTTTGAGTTATGAACAATATGTTGCTATTTACATGTACATGTATTTATAATGAGAAATAATACATTTAAAAACGGTAAAAATGAAGTGGGTAAATCACAATCATTTCTGTTAAATAACAAAAGTATTCGATTTGGTAAATCTGTGTTCAAACAAAGTGTATATATTCCTATGGGTACCAATTGTGCAGCACTTATTGCAGAAGTGCTTTATCTTGTAATGAGAGGTATTTGTAGTTTCGTGCCGGACCTTTCGCCAATTACACAGGCAGATGTCTTCAATGCCTTCAATAGTACCTCTGAATACATGGGCGATATACTTAATCTCGATATTATATTTTCACCTACATAGTTGTCAATTTTTATCTTTTTTGCTTCAGCTCAATAAAACTTAACTTTCTAATTTCCTGACATACATCTCTCAGTTAATAAAGTTTTTTTTAAAATACATTGTAAAATATTTTTATGATATTGATAGTGTTAATATTCCTAAGTTAGATGGGGATGTGCCCGAGCTACATCAAGGGGGTCTACAAATCCGAACTTATAGTTTTGAGATTGCTGCTACGTTGTGGATATAACGTAATATCTCTATTACTTACAAACTCCTAAATCACAAAGTCTCTTGTAAGAACTCTAAATACAATTTGTTTAATAAAACACGTACATTTTTTTCTATCCAACCATACTTCCCTAAACCTCAAATTCTGTATAAGCATATAAATTCAGACATAAAACTTACTTCTAGCAGAACGATCAAAAGAAAAACAGACGCCACGTGTAAAAATGAAATAATGATGTTTTGAATGTAGAAATGTCATTTGCATATACCACATAGTGTAATATGTCTGGAAAGCTGAAAGTTTTCATCAGCACCATAATGTCCAGAACGCCATTGTCTGTGGTTGGTCAACATAAGTTGGACCAGTAAGTAAGTTAGTGGTTATTTTATCAGTTTCAATAAAAATAGAACACCTATCCAGCACCTGATGTTTCCGTGTTGTGTTATATAATTTAATTTTAAAATGTTACTTAATACATATTTAGTAAAGCGTATTTGACATATGCTGATTACATAATGAAACTATGTTTAATTTTTAAAAACAATTATATGTATGAGTGTAAATATATAAATACCTGGATACAGTTTTTGGGATACGTACAGTCTTCTCATTAGGACACGTTTGTTTTGTGGTAGCCCCAAGTGATATGCCAATTGGTTTGTTGGGATTTCATTGTTAAAGCAAATACGAACTGCTTTAGTACCACAATTGTTAATTAAACGGTTAACTCGGTCGAAATTCTTTTCTTCTTCTGACATTACCACTTTCGCCATATTATGTTTATTCAGAATAACCGTGTGTCAGATTGCCCTGTAACGACGAACCATACCTATAAGACAAAACTGGACATTTATCATTACATAAAAACAATGTGCTGGTGAAGGAAATTATCACTTTAACGCATGGAATTAACTTTCTTTTTATATGCCTGTACAGTTATTTGAGTGATGAATCTATGTTAGTTCTCCGGTAAAGTATATTTTCTAAATATTGTCTTAAAATAAGTTTCGCTTCAAATACGATATCCTGTATAGTAATTTTTACTAAAAAAGTATAATGGTTTGAACAAAAATAAAATGGTTAACTGTTCTGAGTAGACTTGATAATGCATTAATGTTCATGGAACATGACACCATACAAACAATACCTACTCTAAATCACTTCCAAAGAGAGGTGTTAGTTATCCTTAATCTACAGGAATGTTTAAACAGGTCAGATGTGAATGAATTGATTTGTGGTAGGGCCTGCAAAAGCTTATAAGACCTTTTCAGTGATTGGAATATATGACGTGCTTCTATCCTCGTTCTAGTGCATATTCATGAGATAATATTAAGAAAGGTCTATATCCATCACGTTCTAGGACACACAATAATTGAAACTTTTTTTTTGCTTTGCCAAGTACATGTATATAATTTATATATCGATACATTTCCATTGTTAGTTTGTGTAAAATTACGGTTACATCTAACATGTTATATAATATTTCCATTGTTTAGTCTCGAATATAACATGCTTGGGTTTTAATTGCAAATGTTTAAACTTATCGGCTTTAGATGCCAGTCTTAGTGACAGCATTGTAAGAGTTGTTTCCCTTATCCCCATTCAGCGTGTAAAGCCTGAAACTAATAACTAAATACTAATAAAATCAACGGTTTAGCTGTTAACCTTCGTAAATTGTTGTTTCAGTAATACAAATATTTTATACGCAAGTTACTGTAATACATTATTCACTTGCCTGTTATGTAATGAATAGTAAATAATCAACTAAATGATAGAAGTAAACAGTAAACTACAAAGTTCAAGAATCATAACTCTACTCTGAGTAAATGGACCTAAAATGTACGAGTTGTTTCCCTCTATCCCCATTCAGCGTGTAAAGCCGGAAACTAATTTCTACTTTAAATCTTCAGTTACACGTAGTTCGTTCAAGCCGACTCTCGACACAGTTGTTTTGTACAAAATACACCAGTGCAGTGCCAGTCAACAGTACAAAAATTAAGCAGATGCGGCTCTAGGGTCTTTTTCACTAACCTTTATGTGTCATTGATGTAGTATTGTTGCAAAATTAAAAAAAGATATGTATTTACAAAGCTAACGAAACATCATAAAATGATGTAAGCTAAACATGAATTGATTTTCCCGTTTTTTTACCTTTACTTCAAACTTTACATTAAGAAGTTTGTAAACTTGCGATCGTTAGTGAATCGGGCCCCTGGTGTTTACTCATTAGGGTAAAATTCGCCATTTGAAAGATAAATCTCAAGCTGTCTGAAAATCTTCGGGAACATTTAATTAATAAAACTACTGTAAGCAAGTCTCTGATCAACGCAGCTAACGGCTTCTTGCACGTTCTTCAACCGGCTCTGGGTTAATCGGCCGGTCAAGACCGGGAAATTGAGCGAGTAATTAAAAACTGCCATTGAATAGCACTATTCAAATCATGTTTCGTAGTATGCTTCAACTTGTAAAATTAAAAGGCCATACATCGGACTGATTCCCCAAATTACAAGGCTATACATAGGACTGGTTCCCTAAATTACAAGGAACCCGCCAGAACTAATGGGTGTCTACCAACCTCTTGTTTTATTTATTTTAAAAAATATATATGATAAAAGTCCATGAACACGTCTGACTCATTATAATTTGGCTTCAAGCACCATCGGGAAAAAATAAATAGCAACAACCTCTTCAGATTAAAGAGGGGACTGCGATGAACAAAGGTTGAGCATACTTAAGATCCTATGTTTAGATCTTACATGTTATATCCTATTTTGGCCCTTGGAATTCAAGTTGTTCATTTAGGCCAATACAGAGATGCATTTATGACCATCATAAGATCAAGTTTCTAGTCCAAAGTCTTATTAGGTATATATATATTTTTTTTAAGGTAAATCACTTATTGCGAATTGATTTTATATGTATATATGCATATGTGTATAGTAGGTAGGTAGGTAAGTATTACATTATATAAATATGTACTGCATTTTTCCAACGATCCAGTTCTTGTCGAAGTTACTTGTAATAGACATTTCTTAAGAGAGAAAAAAGTCCAATTTCTGGTGTTAGCCTACTTATGTTACATGGCTTCTGTTTCACCAACATTTTACTTAAATACTTTAAAATTTAACTTTGTTTTGAATGGTTATTTATAATCAATATCATTGAAACAATATGCAGTTTTACTTGAACCAGTTCGTGGTTTACATGGGATAATGTCCAGTGAGGATGCAATTCTGTCGGCACGTTGGTATTATAAACCCCACGTGCTTTCAGAACGAAGCTTTTCAAAAGAACTGACTCATTTCTAACTTCAGTGCGGGCTTGAAGTCAATCACAGTCTTTTGATTGTAAGCTTACAGACAATGGTCTAGTGTAGTCTAGAATATGCTGGGTCAAAACAGCAGCAATAATAAAATCAAAGTTTTCCATCCCTAACAAAATAAGTTAAGACATCGTGTGATGCCTGACCAATACTTATCTGAGTATCATAATTTATTTAGTTTTAAAATGTAACAAGGATAGGAAAAGTGTCCAATACGCATTATGCTTTCATTCCAATCCCAATATGTGATGTCATTGTATGTACATGCATACGTTGTAAACATCATGAATAAAATATGTTTCAACTACCAAGGATATTAAATATAGTGCCTCAATTTGTTTCATACCTAGCCTGAAAAACAGGGAGGCACTGGCCCTCAGAGTAACTACGGGCCTGCTATGACATGTACTGGCAAGTATTTCATTTCTTGAAGTACAGGAGAAAAACCACACTACACTATCCGATCCCCCATGATATGTACAGGGCCTTTGCTAGAGGTGTTTAAATGATACGCACAATTACAGGAAGACAAAGGAGGGCATTCCTATTGCTATGTAATGTATGGGGATTTCAGGGTGATCCCGCAGTAATTAAAAAGAACGCAATTGGCGATGTTTTGTCGCTTTTTCAACAGTTCAGAATAAGAGTTGAGCAGTTTGGAGGAACCGAAAAAGTGACATTTCTGAAGATCTAATAAATTGAAACGGATACTTTGTGTGTGTGTGTGTGTGTGTGTGTGTGTGTGTGTGTGTCGGTGTGTGTGTGTGGAAGGGGAGGGGGATGGGGATGGGGGAGTATTAATATCAAGCTTTTACAGCTGTGACTGACATCACACAATTTGACAAATTTCAATCCATGATTATGCCAATATTGTTGCAGTTAAATATTTAACCAATTGCTATAGTGATGTTGTTGATTAGAATTCGTATTTCCTTTCAGTTATAATGAACGTTATATTGTTATAGTATTAGGCTGGATGTATGATAAATATGCTCTAGAATGCTACTTTAATGACGTGTATACTTGAACAGTGATACTATCAGATGCGTAGAAGAGTTCAAACTTGGTAGAGGTTCACCAATGGTAAATGTCAGTGAAATAACATCGAAATCAGGTCAGTAAAACTGAAATGGGGTTATTCCACCTGTCCCCTTGCGTTCCGTTGACTGTTATGACGACACGTGTTAAATTTTATTGATATAAGGCTAGTATTTACTGAAATTACCAAAATTTTTCAGTATGAATGTCCATAAATCTATCTAAATTCCTGTCGACTTAAATCCATTTCATAGCAATGAAGACACATGTGAGGATTCATTGGTATATGTGTAGTTGATACCGAAATATGAACATGGTTTAATACAGTGGCCCCTTGACAAAAGCGGCCATATATTGCCTACAATTAAGTTATCCAACTTGGCCCCTTACGTCCCCATCATGATGTTGAATACATAGACGAAGTGTAATCTGTGTTGCTGGTCAAAGATTTGGGAATTTTAAATAAAAAATCATGCTTATAATACATTACCTAGTGTCAGGCTTACTTATACCTCGTTTGAATTCCTTATAAAGAAGTAAACATATTGGTTTACTATTGTGGATATAACGGCTTACAAAGATAATATGCCATGAGTCAGATGATTTAACATCAGCAAGTATTGTGATCAAGTAGAAAATACTGCCGAGACAGTTTCTATTGTTAGGTTTAGCTGTTGACAGGAAGGCGATGCTACGACAGCACGATAGTGATGGAGCGATAACACGGTGGTGATGGAGCGATGACACGATGGTGATGGAGCGATGGCACGATGGTGATGGAGCGATGGCACGATGGTGATTGAGCGAAGGCGCGATGATGATCGAGCCATGGCTCGATGAGGTAAATGCGATGCTACGACAGCACGATAGTGATGGAGCGATGACACGGTGGTGATGGAGCGATGGCACGATGGTGATTGAGCGAAGGCACGATGATGATCGAGCCATGGCACAATGAGGAAGATGCGATGTTACGGCAGCACGATAGTGATGGAGCGATGACACGGTGGTGATTGAGAGAAGGCACGATGATGATTGAGCCATGACACGATGAGGAAGACGCGATGCTACGGCAGCACGATAGTGATGAAGCGATGACACGGTGGTGCTGGAGCGATGGCACGATGGTGATTGAGCGAAGGCACGATGATGATCGAGCCATGGCACAATGAGGAAGATGCGATGCTACGGCAGCACGATAGTGATGGAGCGATGACACGGTGGTGATGGAGCGATGGCACGATGGTGATTGAGCGAAGGCACGATGATGATCGAACCATGGCACAATGAGGAAGACGCGATGTTACGGCAGCACGATAGTGATGGAGCGATGACACGGTGGTGATGGAGCGATGGCACGATGGTGATTGAGCGAAGGCACGGTGATGATTGAGCCATGGCACAATGAGGAAGACGCGATGTTACGGCAGCACGATAGTGATGGAGCGATGACACGGTGGTGATGGAGCGATGGCACGATGGTGATTGAGTGAAGGCACGATGATGATCGAGCCATGGCACAATGAGGAAGACGCGATGTTACGGCAGCACGATAGTGATAGATTGTTGACACGGTGGTGATGGAGCGATGGCACGATGGTGATTGAGCGAAGGCACGGTGATGATTGAGCCATGGCACAATGAGGAAGACGCGATGTTACGGCAGCACGATAGTGATGGAGCGATGTCACGGTGGTGATGGAGCGATGGCACGATGGTGATTGAGCGAAGGCACGGTGATGATCGAGCCATGGCACATTGAGGAAGACGCGATGTTACGGCAGCACGATAGTGATGGAGCGATGACACGGTGGTGATGGAGCGATGGCACGATGGTGATTGAGCGAAGGCACGGTGATGATCGAGCCATGGCACATTGAGGAAGACGCGATGTTACGGCAGCACGATAGTGATGGAGCGATGTCACAGTGGTGATGGAGCGATGGCACGATGGTGATTGAGCGAAGGCAAGGTGATGATTGAGCCATGGCACAATGAGGAAGACGCGATGTTACGGCAGCACGATAGTGATGGAGCGATGACACAGTGGTGATGGAGCGATGGCACGATGGTGATTGAGCGAAGGCAAGGTGATGATTGAGCCATGGCACAATGAGGAAGACGCGATGTTACGGCAGCACGATAGTGATGGAGCGATGACACGGTGGTGATGGAGCGATGGCTTGTGGTGATTGAGCGAAGGCACGATGATGATCGAGCCATGGCACAATGAGGAAGACGCGATGTTACGGCAGCACGATAGTGATGGAGCGATGTCACGGTGGTGATGGAGCGATGACACGATGGTGATTGAGCGAAGGCACAGTGATGATTGAGCCATGGCACAATGAGGAAGACGCGCTGTTACGGCAGCACGATAGTGATGGAGCGATGACACGGTGGTGATGGAGCGATGGCACGATGGTGATTGAGCGAAGGCACGGTGATGATCGAGCCATGGCACAATGAGGAAGACGCGATGCTACGGCAGCACGATAGTGATGGAGCGATGACACGGTGGTGATGGAGCGATGGCACGATGGTGATTGAGCGAAGGCACGATGATGATCGAGCCTTGGCACAATGAGGAAGATGCGATGTTACGGCAGCACGATAGTGATGGAGCGATGTCACGGTGGTGATTGAGCGATGGCACGATGGTGATTGAGCGAAAGCACGGTGATGATTGAGCCATGGCACAATGAGGAAGACGCGATGTTACGGCAGCACGATAGTGATGGAGCGATGACACGGTGGTGATGGAGCGATGGCACGATGGTGATTGAGCGAAGGCACGATGATGATCGAGCCATGGCACAATGAGGAAGACGCGATGTTACGGCAGCACGATAGTGATGGAGCGATGACACGGTGGTGATTGAGCGAAGGCACAATGATGATTGAGCCATGACACGATGAGGAAGACGCGATGCTACGGCAGCACGATAGTGATGGAGCGATGACACGGTGGTGATGGAGCTATGGCACGATGGTGATTGAGCGAAGGCATGATGATGATCGAGCCATGGCACAATGAGGAAGACGCGATGTTACGGCAGCACGATAGTGATGGAGTGATGACACGGTGGTGATGGAGCGATGGCACGATGGTGATTGAGCGAAGGCACGATGATGATCGAGCCATGGCACAATGAGGAAGACGCGATGTTACGGCAGCACGATAGTGATGGAGCGATGACACGGTGGTGATGGAGCGATGGCACGATGGTGATTGAGCGAAGGCACGGTGATGATTGAGCCATGACACGATGAGGAAGACGCGATGCTACGGCAGCACGATGTTGGTAGAGCGCAGTCACGATAGTGATGGAGCGAACGGACGATAACAAAGACGCAATGTCCTTGCCGACAATGGCTCTGTATTTAGACTGATTGCCCCCTCTTACACGTGTACTTGTTTTTTTATTAAAGTGCGTTTGAAATCTCATATCTCATTTTCAGTCATCAGTAAGGTTTCATTTTGAGATTTTTAAATTTCCGGCGCATTGTCCTCCGACAGATCTTGTTATGTTTTAAATGCAATAATCCTGATATTTATCCGATTTGGTCAGTTTAAGATCTATCTGAAATAGTATGGCTATATAACGCGTGGATAAGTTTTGTGAAGACCTAAAACTATTAAATTATACTTATCTGTTTACATATATTAAAATCATATTGCGTTTGTTTTATGTTCAAAGGACCAACTTTACAGTTGACTGTATTCAATAATTGTGCAATTTATTGTTTAAAGCCATATTGCGATTGGCCATACTGTTTTTTATATCTTTAGTTTGAAAATGTTTATGTCGGATGAATAATTAATAGATTGGTTCTGTATCGATTGCCAATGTTATTTGCCATTTTCGTTAGTAATGTGTTCTGACATGTAAACTTGTCTACATAAATTAGAGCATCTTATTTCGATGAAGCTTATAAAGACAAAATTTTAATGTTATAGGACATGTTTGTTTCACAATTCTCACAAGTGAATATGATATAATTTATAACAGCGAACTGTTCGTAATATATCCAAATATATCAACGAGGAATGTTCGGTTAAAAATTGAAAAAGCAGAGGCATATTCGTCTATAAATTCAAATTACTCATATACGAATGTTCGTCTTGGAGTTTTAAACAATGTCACAGAGATATTCATTCAGAAGACCTCGCTCAATTCTCCGAATCAAACAAAAAGTGCGAGGAGTTCCGAATGAAAGATATTATCGCCTGTTTACTCCGTGTCTCGCAAAGGGGGTAAGTCGAATATCAAACAGGAATGTTCCTCTAAAATATCAAATAACTGGAAGAGGAATATTCGAGTGATAATTCAAATCAACTACAGAAGAACGTGAATTTTCATTTGTAAATTGAGCTGTACACAAATGTGTCATGTGGGACTATTTCAGACATTTCACTGGATTATCGAGAGAAGTTACCCCCCTTGATATCGACCGTTTTTATCACTTACCTGGCTAAACCGTGATATTTGGTTTACATAGAAACATATAGGAGAAATTTAATTTTATCGTTATAACTTTTTCAATATTACCAACCTATTACAACGTCTAGTCATTTAGTTAAAAATATAACCTTTATTATGATAAAATAAAAATGAAAATATGTTTACGTTTTCTTGCTTCCTTTTTTAGTTTTATAACAGCATATATGGTCCTTATATGTTCTATATAAAAATTACTCAAAACACGTTTTCGGTCATTTTTAAGGTCTTATAAACCTTAGTTATGATTATTTGCCAACCTATTACAAAGTATATGTTTATTGCAAATAAAATTCTCTTTACGATGATATATAGATATAAAAAATATGATAATTGCATCTTGCTTCCATTTTGATTTGAAAATGAGATAAAATGTAATTCGGATTTATTTTCTGTGTGCCTAATGTACAGCGTATTATTGTACCCAATTAAATACAGTATGTATGTCGCTATATCAGCCGGCTATATGCAATGCAGATGTTTTTCAGCCACGAAATATTTATAAACACATGGTGATATTGCAAGTTATGTGTAGTTTAAAGTGTGTTTGTTTATTATGTATTTTATTTATAGTCTAAAGCATAGATTTTTTTTAATTTCATATTTTAACTAAAGAGCCTTCAAAAAGCTTCAAATTCAAGTACATTTCTTTTGTAATCTAAAACATTATTTAGTAGTTTATTTTTTTCGCACAAATTTATGTTTTAATGTCTTTGTTATGAAATAATTTAGTGGACATAGAAAGAAAATTGATTAAAGAGTATGTATAATTGGAATACTCAATTTATTTATATCACTTGATTCTTAAATATCAAAACCAGTGATTAGATAACAATAATACATTACTCGAGGCATGTTAATTGAATTAAGAGATTTAATAATGTAATTGGTTGATAATAATGTTAATACAGCATAATTAGCATATCATTGTTTTGAATTACTCAATTAAAAAACTCTCCACGTATATGAACATATTGCTAATCAGTTCTCAAATGATCTGATCAAAAACGATAATCGTTTTTTTTTAACGATATTTTTAAATATGTGCAATAGTGCTCTTTTTCTTCTTCATCTTTTTAATTAAAAACTTAGTTTACTGCAGATTTTAGTATAAAGATTAGCAGTATTTTACATGGAGTTTTATCATGTCAAAAAAATGTGCTTTGTATTGATATTCATAAATTATGTTTTAAAATGTCTCTTATAATTCTTTTAGAATGGCTATGTACAAGTTTAAACGTTCATGTATAATGTATGTTTTGTTATATGATGTGTAGATGAGACGAAAAGAAAGATAATACCTATGAAATGAATGGTGTTTTGCGGCACGAAAATATAATTATTTAAAGAAATATAATTGTACTGAGAATACTTCCTAAAGTTTGATAATCCGAAATAAATATTTTAACTGCAAACATGTTTCATTTAGTGCATGTTTATGTTCGTTTTTCAGTCATCGCATAGATATCGTGTAATTAACTTTGAAAACAAGTAAGTTAAGATAATCCAATATCAAATGCTTATCAGATTTTAACGTTTTCCTTAGATCAGTGAAATAATATTCAAATCTAATAACCCTTGTACAAATATCGCCCCCCCCCCCCCTGTCTGTGTTTCAAGTCTCAAACAATGCGATAAGCCAGTGTCATTTATGAACTTAATTACCCCCTACCCCTGGCCCGGAGGCAAAACTTGTACTTTTATTGTGGGTTATAATATAATCTGCTAGAATGTAATTGAGTAATTATATTTCAAGGGTGACGGACAAAACACCTCCCGGACACATTGTATTGTTATGCAAAGCGTTTCTGCGTATGTCACATTAACCTTGTACTTTACTGCAGTTAGGGAAGTCTTGATATTGATATGAGTGACTTTGCACATTGTATTGTTAAATATCTATTTTAAAACATATCGCGTGTTTCAATAGAGTACTAACATGACATGATCTGTAAGAAATATTTTGTGAATGTTTTAGTGTTTACTTTGTTAAACATGAAACAATAAAAGGAATATAAAGCTTTAGATAATTGCGGTGTTACAAATCAAAGCAAAGTGATTTGTAAAACTGCTGCGTAATACATCAGCTATTCACATTTATTAGCTTACTAAAATACGCTGCAATTTTCACTTAAAACTATTTCTGAAAATATATATATACTTATTATGTAAAGTTACATTACCATAGTATATGTTACGACTAATTTTGTTCCTGTGTTGAAAAAAGTGCATAACTCTTGTAAATGGCTGAATGAAATCAGAATGGTAGAACTTATTCCAAGTATATAAAGTTGAATACAGTAGAACTTCGATGGATCGAACCCGACGGGAATGAACAAAATAGCCAACGAAGTTCTACTGTATATCAAAGTGGTATGCGAAAAACATTAATCTGTTGTAACAATATAATCTTATGCTATTATAACACGAGGTACTTTAAAGAAGTTGTTAAAAATGGATTTTGGTCAAATACCGTTTTAGTCTTTATTAAAAACGCATGCGCTAATATAAAGATGTCTGTTTCAAACAACCATAATAATTATATTTTAAAAAACAATAACATGAAGTTTGAATATCATAGCACTTGTCCCGTTAACTCAGTAATGCATCCGACTATCGACCCTCGGGTCGTGAATTCGAATCCCGGACGGCACCAGTCTTTGATGATTGATTTACGACATTATGTTTTATTGTCATTCTGTCTCTTCAAATATAAGTTTATATAATCTAATAACCGTAATAAATTATTGTGGAGCGCGAGGTCCAGTGGTAGAGAACCGAACCCATGATCGGAGGGTCGTGGGTTCGATCCTCCGCCAAGGCTATGTGTGGTGTCCTTTAGCAAGACACTTTTCCGCATATGCTTAGTACTGGTTCTAATCAGGAAGACTTCGAGCGTGGTTTGCCTAAGTTGAAAAAACTTGTTTCACAATCGAAGTAAAATAAATAAATTTAAACTAAATTTATCAATAACAGTAACACAAAATAATCAATCTTTATCTGTTGACTGATAATAAAATAAACTTTATCAAAGTATATTGAAATTTGTAATTAAAATCATTAATCTATGTTATAATTTTGCACATTAAATTTAATCAAATGATTTTAGCGTTTATTAATAAGTAAAATTCATTAATTTATTTTTTATACTACACATCAAATCACCAAAACTTGCTTATCAAAACGAATAGATATATCCCGAGGGCATATAACACGTCACGCCTACTTGATCTTAGTGTCAGAGCGGAACGATACCTGTATGTTTTATCACGGTATAAGGGAAGTAATTGGAGTCATCTCCAATATCATCGAAATGCGCAGGGGCAATTATCGGATAACTCTTTGGAAATCTTCTTTTCTGTATAAAATTTTAGGTTTTGCACAAATATTTAGAAAATTGTCTAAAATGTTAGAATATTTTCATATATAGCATCATTTAACGGAAACGTGCATTTTGGAAATTACTTTTTTATTTTGGAAGGTATTTTAAATAAACATACGGTTATGTTAAATTGTTGTTTTCATTTTCTTTTGATATCGTTAGTATTGTCTTTTCTCTACAATAAACTGTAGTCTATAATACAATTTTGAATACAATTTAAAAACAATTTAACGTTTTCATACTTTTAAAATAATAACAATTCGATTCCAAAACTCTCATCAAGTAAGCAATATCTAAAAAGTTAGTTTTAGTTTTTGTTGCATATATCATATATAGAAATAATATATATATATAAGATATAAAAAACAAAATTTTTCTCTTCAATTTACATGGTGAAAGTAAAGGAAAATGGGGGGGGGGGGGGGGGGGGGGGGGGTGTGCATTATGTATATATATTTACTTTGTCTTTCGCTTTATGATGACAATACTTATTAAAATCTGAGATTAGAATATTTGACTGACTTAAACAATGTTTCTAGAGAAAAAAAACACATTATGAAAATAATGTTTCAATCTATCACAGTTTTAAAACATTATTTCTTTCAAATTATATATAATTTCTGTATGGTGTATATAGGTGTGGCCCGCCCCGACCCTCATTCACCTGTAACGGTGTGATTAACTTGAACACCACACTGGTGGTTAAAATTTAAAAAACACTCAATGTTATTGCTTTTGTGAAACTACAAATATTCATCTGGACAGTTATATAATCAAAATTCGTTGATTGCATTTCCTACGCCCTAAAGTGCCTTGGAATGAGCAAAATAAACATTGCCTATGGATGTGCGTACTCGAACATTGCATTGTAATCTAAAACAATTAATGTAATGTTAAAGAAAATGTGTGTGAGGACATATGCGGGCTGAAATTAAATCAAGAAGAAGGTTAAACAATAAGTGAAGAACTAGATGACCTGGAAATTTGGCAAGGTGTGTAGGAGTTGGGGATGGTATGGTTAAACATAAGAAATGCAGTAGGAAAATAATTAAGAAAACACTATCGTAAACGGACAAAAATTATCGTTATGGTATAACTTGCCCTTAACAAAACCAGGTAATCAATGAGGTATCGTAAGAAAATGCAAAATGACAAGTGCCGTTACTCAAGAGTGATAGACTGAAATGCAAAATTGCAATGAATTTACTTCATTTAAAAAGCCAAAGGGCCAAAATTAAGTAAACTATTATTAAATTGAAACACCAAGACTACAGGCTCATGTTCAGGCCATGTACCTACAGTACACCAAGTTTCATTTGAATCAGTTTAAAACTTGGAAAAATTGTGTCCGCAAGGTTGTGTACAGTGTAATGTAAAGGTTAAGTGGAGCGGATGGTCCAGTAGTAGAGCACCGAACCTAGAATAAGAGGGCTCTGTGTTCGATCCTCCCCACGGCTGTATGTTTCGTCCTTAAGCACGACACTCTTTCCGTTCAAAAAACAACGGGCCATTTCTTCATAAAATAATGTAATCAATACAACATGCAGAGACTTGCTGTACAGCAGTCTTCATTTGAATCGAGTGTAGGAGGAGTTTAATCAGCAAGGTTGTTGGTTCAGAGTATGATATAAAGTTAAAAGAACAAAGGCTCATAACTCATCAAATATAAATCAGTTGAACTGTTAATACCACATGTGCTCACTCAGATCATATACTTGCTGTTCGGCAAGTTTCATTGGAATCCGGTTTAAACTGTGGGAGGAGGACGTTCTAGCGATTGATATTGACGTGGCTTCTGTGCGCCCAACTGGTTACTTAACTTGAAGCATAATTATGTCAAGTATCAACTGAGCAAAAACTTAACCTTAAACCCTGGGTGCCGTTTCACGAAACATCATACGCAAATTTTTATCGTAAGTTTTTACGTAAGTCGAACTTATGTGAAAAAGACCGTTTCACGAAGAAAAAAACTTACTTACGTAACTTTACGGTACCTCTCTAGTTGGCCTAAGTTTTTTTTTTACGTAAGTATAAGAAAACAAAACGGCGGCAATATTTATTTTTTACCCGATTAAAGCAACACATCCACGTTTGAACTTTTAAAAAAAAATTAATTGAGTTATGAGCACATTTCCCCTACAAACATATGATCAATTAGCTGTATAAGAGCATATAAACACAATCCGGAACAAAATGATGCCCAAATTATAATGCATGACTAACACTTTATAAAACAAGCGTGTAACTCACCCGAGTCAAAGAAATTTGTCAAAATGACTTTCAAGGCAGGTAAAGTACACTACGCACTAAAACGTGAAGTTTTTTTAATACGACTCGCATAATTCAATTTGAAGCCAAGTTGGAATCCTCGGCAATTTAAAAATAATTTTTAAAGCGTTTGTCACGCTTTATAATTTGGACATCTTTTTTTATAATTCTAAAGCGTTCTGAATAGTGTTTGTTAGCACATATACAGCTCACTGACCATATATTAATGTATGGGAAATGTGCTCACAACTCAATTGAAAAACTTTTTAAAAAGTTTAAACGTGGATGTGTTGCTTTAAAAACATATATTAAGAATTACAGACGTTTGTGTGTTAGAGAAACTGTATTTTCGCCACTTTTCATCGAGCAAAATGATTTAACATGAATCAGAGACATGTTATTAAGACACTGTATGCGTTATCGGAGTTGCGTGACCAATAGATATGGATGTGAACCGGCATAAAAGGAAAACAAGTTTATAATCTTGATTTCAAATAGAAAAAAAATCAGTTTTCATTGTCAGAATCTCAAAATCGGATCGACTTTCTGTTTCTATAATTAACTATGGAAACATCACGTGACAGATACCGTTGATGACCTACATATAGGACCAAGACAGCGTACAAATGTGAATGGAATACTGAAATCACTGGATACAACACATTTTATGATGAAAGCAGTGGGGAGTAGTGTTTTCAGAAGGTAATATACATTCTATGGTTTATTTTCATTTGCATAACTGATCGCATATGTCAAGAAAGTGAAGTAAACACTGCAACATTGAATCATTCCTTGCTCAAATTACCCCACCCACTACACAGTTGCTAGTCTGTGTGTTGTTTTTTATCATGAGTATATTCCCATTGCGTTATCAATGTTTACATGTACACAGATTTATGAACGGAATTCAAAAACAGATTACTTTAAACATGATTTTTGTTCTTTAATATATTTTAATACTTTTATTCTACATGTATTATCAGTTCATTTCTTCTTTCCTTTATGTGATCATTTATTTTCAGGTTATGTTTTCATACCAAATGAGATGGTCTGATGGACACAACACACCATGATTATTCTTCTGCTATGGCTGAGCATACCTGAGTGGCTCTTCTAGACTACTGCCATCCATAGGAAATAGACCAACTGCTGTGAGGTGAACATAAATTTCTCCATCATAACTAATCATATTAAGAGGTGTCACATTATATTTTCACCCACCTAAAAATTCACTCACAGGTGAATATAATATTTTCCCCATCCCTGCGCCCCATCCCCTCTTCCCCAATTCTCAAACTTGAGCAAAACTACTTATTATGATTAAGAATACATTAAACTTGAATGCTAAAGGAAACTTTAAAGGAAAAAAGAATGTGTGAGAGTATATCTTTCCCTTCCTCCACCCCTCCAAGCTCCTTTATCCCAAACGCATGTTTTAAAATAATTTCACTTTAATGGCAAACTATAACACAAAAATAAGCTACTTTAGATAACCATAATCTGTTCTTGCAAGGAAAGACATGAGGGGGTGGTGGTGGTGGTGGTGGTGGTGTGTGTGTGTGTGTGTGTGTGTGTGTGTGGGGGGGGGGTATTATGTTTTCACCCCCACCCCCTTAAAGAAACTTTTTTACTTTTTTATCCCAAGTTTCATATTTTAAATTATAGCTTGATTATCTTCACTATAGTGACAAGCTATATTTGAACAAACAAAAGTAATATAATTGAGACAGTTACCTTATGTATTTTGTAAGAAAAGGGGCCAATATATTTTCATCCCACCCCAAATTTCATATATTGAATAGCATGATTTTATTCTCTTCACTTTCAAACTATCGTTCAACAAGCACAAATAATATGCTTCAGATAGCTACCTCATGTTATAGGGGGGTAAAATAAATTACATAAGTATATAAATCAAACATATTATTCTTGTCTGTTGAAGCATATTAAGTTGTACATTTGAAGGTTATCTATTATAATATTATAACGAATTGAAGTTGGGATAGACAAGATGAAGTGGGCAGGGGCGGAAATAGCCTAAAAGTTAGCCTAAAAACTATTGGGGTCCGGAAATATTTTTATTTGTAGAATGGCTCTGGTACGTTTTGCGGTATATTTGAGACATTTACAATAGAAAATTAGATATTTTACATCAAGTTGCCATAACTGTAACTGGATTGAGTGTAATAAAAGATATATATATATATATATATATATACAGACAATTAAACACATTTTTAACCTTAGTTATATTTATACATGAATAGGAAAATTGTTAAATAAAAAAAATGCCTCTGAAAATTATGTGCAGTCCCGGTCCTTTGGGCCTTCTAGGTAGTAAGTCTATTGTTGGGGGTGGGGTGGGGTGAATATGATGGCTATAATACCTCCCCTCCCCCCACCACCACACACACACACACACACACACACACCTACGGATGAAAATATCATAAAGGTGAAAATATTATCCGACACCACTCTATTAAAGATGGGGTGTTGCCTAGTTTTTCTAAATACATGGAGATGAGAATATAATTTTACTGATTTGTCTCTTCTTGAAAGGATGGTGTGTATTATAATGTGTATTGCTAATGCCTTTTGGAAGATACTAAGCATGTTGCTTGATTGTAAACATATATGGGACATAAACCATAAAGCAGATGACTGGTGCTTGCCATGTCTCTTTTGCAGGGCGAAAACAAGACCAGACATTTAACTACTTATTTGTTGGGTTTTTGTGTTGGCGGGGCAAAGATATTGAAAATTGTTTGCCATGGTCCTCAAATTTGCAGCTTTCCAAATTTTTTTATTTCAAAGAGTTTTTTTTTTTTCATGATTTCTGTCCACTTTTGTTTAAAATGACTATGCAAAATCAAAATTTGGCAAAAGAAAAAAAAAAAGCTACTTACTACT
Source organism: Panopea generosa (assembly GCA_029582155.1). Classification (NCBI taxonomy): domain Eukaryota; kingdom Metazoa; phylum Mollusca; class Bivalvia; order Adapedonta; family Hiatellidae; genus Panopea; species Panopea generosa. Next base: position 30,559,661 of record CM055909.1, on the reverse strand, counting down.
AATTACCAACATAAGAAATACTGGGTCAGAGCACACAAACAAATATTTTTTAAGGATGGCCAAACTGCTATTTAATGCCCCAACCAATATGACATATTTATACCCCCAAATACAACAGGCCAACAACAAAATTGTTTTTGCACTATCTGAATGTCAAATTTTTGTGTAAAATGTGTCGTGATTTCACCCTGCCAACATGACATGACAGAAATCAACCACCTTGTAAACAGGTAGGAAATGATGGTGGCTGTTTTCAAATAATTCTGCCACAAATTTTTAAAAAGATATCTTAAAGTGAGAGAGAAAGAGAGAGAATGCTATGCAACATTATATCATACTGTTGCTTTTTTTATATTCCAGGTTGCAGACTCAACCACTGAACGACACTGTCCTTCAAGAACTGGCACATGTTTCCATTACTGTGACTTTACAATGTTATAAACATTATTTAATAATAAAATATATTGATTACACAGAATTTTACATTGTTATTTTATTATTATGTATCATTAGTTCAAGTTGGGCAAGAATAAACTTCATAGTTCTGTGTATTTAGCACTGCCTTCAAGCTGTTCTTACAATGAGAGTCCTCCATGGCCGTTGGGTCTAAGGCGCCGTCTCAAGCTCACTTACCTCTCACCGCTAAGGTTGTATGTTCACATGCTCAATCCTAAAACTTTATGTGAGAAAGTTTGCCAATTACTTGTGGAATGACTGTGCTTCATCCAACCGTCCGTCTGTCCATGTGTTCCCAAATGCATGTTTAAGTGTCTGGGGTTAATTATTAATGTTTTTAGCTATGCCAATCAGGTAATCTATTTGTCTGTACTTTTTTTTATTGTAAACACTTAGCATCTTTAATTTTATTCTTGTACTGACCAAAGTTGATAAGAGTGTTAATATGATCATGTTGAAACTCTTGTTTTTAGCTAACCTGAGCAAAGCTCAAGATGAGCTATTCAGACCACCCTGTGTTTATCGTCCGTCTGTGTGATACTTTTGGTTTTGTTCAATCGTATACCAGCATTTTTAGAATTATTTATGTCGAAGTTGCAATCCTTGAAATGTCAAAAATGCACTATTTGACAATATATGCATTTTAGCACCAGCATTTTTCAGTTGATAGTTGCCAAACTTACAACTTACATAGTAGTTATATGACCTTAATATCTCAAATAAATACTTAAAATGACCAGATCGGAAATTAATACAATTGCGTTTTTCAGTAAGGGGAGCCATTTTACTATTTAACCTCAATAAGTGATATCACTTATTCAATTCGAGTGATATATCCTATTCGAATGAGTGATGTCACCTATTTGAAACGAATAAGTGATATCACTCATTCGAATAGGTGATATCACTCATTCGAATAAGTGATATCACCTATTTGAATGAGTGATATCACCTATTCGAAATTAATAAGTGATATCACTTATTCGAATGAGTGATATCACCTATTCGAAATGAATCAGTGATATCATTCGAATAGGTGATATCATTTATCAATTTATCAAGCAATAAAAAAACAGACTGATCCCTGCTTAAATGATTCAGCAGTGAATATATGACCCTCAGCTGCCAAAATAAATGGTCTTGTAAAATTATTAAAGAATAAGCCAATATATAATCTACATTCACAATTATATATTTATTTTATAACATAATATTTTTACACAATATATATTTGATATTTCCATTTTATTCTCGTTATAGATCTACATCTATATTTCATTAAATATATTAACATCATTGGGAGAAATCATTGTCTCAATTCATTTTCGAATAAGTGATCACCTATTTGAATAAGTGATATCACCTATTCGAAATGAATGAGTGATATCACTTATTCGAATGAGTGATATCATTCATTTGAATAGGTGATATCACTCATTAGAATAAATGATGTCACTCATTTTATTTGAATAGGTGATATCACTTATTCGAATAGGTGATATCACTTATTATAATAAGTGAAATCACCTATATAACTCATTCGATTAGGTGATATCACTCATTCAAACAGGTGATATCACTCATTCGTTTCGAATGAGTGATATCACCTATTCGAAAAAGTGATATCACTTATTGAGGTTAAATAGTGAAACGGCACCCCATAATTCAGCAGGTTGGGATGATTGTAGTTTTTATTTATAAAATAAGTAGATATCTACTTCTGGTTTGAATAGACAACTTGATGTTAGCATTGCACTAATCTTCACTTATCCCATTAAAAAACATCACATGCACTTTTGATTAAAATTACTGAAGTTACAACCTTTGTGCTATTTAATGAAATCTGGAATATTCGTCCCAATACAATATCAAATTCACCCCCATTTGGGAAGATTACTGCACATCAGACTTGCTACTATGCTGTTATGCCATTACATGACCATGCATGGGCATAGGGCCGTTTCAATTCGGGGGGAGGGAGGGGGGCTCCTACGCCAGTGTATGCATTCTTGCCAGTGTTGAAAAAGTGTTTTTCAGGAAATTCCAGTGTTTGAATTGTGTTATTCAGAATGGGAAAAAAAAAGAATAATGCCCATAGGTCTAGATCTCGTTTACAACTTTTGCCGGAGTACTGCGCACATGTATGCTAGTTGTTATAAAGAGAATAAGGCTGTTCAGAATATTCACATGCTGCGTCTTTCAAACAACGTGCCTGTCAGCTCCTTCACCTTATTTAATGATGATGTTAATTATATTTTTGCAAACATATGATACTAGTCTATAATTTGATAAAGTAATGAATACACTTTGCCCTGATCTCGAATGCATCTGGATCTATATAATTCTGGAAAAAAAAATGGAAAAAGCAATTCTTTTCTATCAAAACATACACGTCAAAGTAAACGTTACCACTGTAGTTTTCCACGATAATACGGTGTAGCGTGAGATCCTTCGGCCCCATGAAAAATGTCAGTGCGCATGCGCATCATCATTAGCACTTCCGGTGTGATAATCGTCAGACAACAAAAAATATTGTTAAAATAAACTTTTAAAATAGTCTATCTCGCCATTGGCACAGCTGCTCAGTTTGTACAATGTCTACATAATTATGATGTTATAAGGTATCAGCACAATGGAGCGTTAGTGCATATCAAAGCACGTCTTCGAACGATTTTTATATTTTTTTAGTTGTGATCGTCCTCTTCGTGCATACTCCATCCGCTTTTTTATGGGTGGATTTTCCGCACCGATTTCAGTGCGGAGACCAAAACACTCGTATTGATTAAAATATGTAATATCATAAGCAAAAACTCTTACCGGTTGTTAAAAAAAACTTTATATATGTCCATACCGTAAAAAAATCCACAAAACCGCACATTTAACACTTAAATAACTCAGTTTTTACATACAATCCTACTTTCAAATCGTGTTTGACAGTTATCACGTGACGCGCACCTTTCAAGTTGAATAGAAACACTGTGGGTGGAAGCTCTACGCGGTAAATTGAAAGGCAATACTTATCAGTGTAGGCAAATACGCATTATGTTCCGAGAAAGTGACATTACCTGTCACAGTGTGTATTCAAATTAGACAAACCAATACTTGTGTTTTGACAAAAAAACTGACAATATTCATCGCTATTAAAGTTTAATAAATATGTCTGTAGCAAAAATGTTGCTTGTACTTTATAAGTAGTAAACGGATAATAAGAGTTTACTGTGAGCAAAATAGTGTTTAAACTAAATGCTGCCTATACACTAACATTTCCTTTGTCAAATAATGCAGCCACACACATGACATTGTCTTTCTCCGCATTGCCTCGACTTTGGAATATCTGTTATTTTCATATTTTTTTTTTAATCGTCTGCTACCGTTTTCATTAGTGATCTTTTGTAAGTGTATTATTAGATCGACATAATGTTGTCCTCCTGCCAATATATCCTAAAACACTTTTAGGAGCTCATCAGTTAATGATAATATCTATGTCGGGTTTATATACTTCCATGCCGAAAGTTAATCGTGTGTTCATAAATCTCTGGTAATCTTCTATCATAACCGTTGAACGTATAGTAAAAGAGTAAAACTTAATTTTCAAAAGATAACTACAACGTTAAGCCGATGTCAGAGAATTGACGCCAGTTCCTTGATGCATACGTGACTATTGAAAATAATCTTGTATAGTTCTAATGAATTATGGGCAACAATACACTTATTAGCTCTAAATTGGTATCAATCCATATTGCAACTGAAAAAAATATTGCTATAGCTTCGTCAGGGATCTGTGGGTTGAGTAATGCAATGCTTCAAGCACGGTTCTATGGTTAGAAATTGAATGATACATACGTTATTCATTATTTAAAATCATCATTAGGCATTCACAATATAAGAAACTTGTTTTACTGTTAGCTTATGACAATTCCCATTTCAACAACAATTTGCTATACTGCCAATAAGTAGTTATAATCATTAAAAATTGTGTGGCCGATACATACGATATCAATTAGTTGAAAACTTAACAATAAATACCCAAACAGTCGTAGCTTGTCACCCAATGTTGTTCAGACGGACATTATTTAAAATAATGAAAGCTGCTGAATATTATTGTATTTGGTCACAACCCACTAAATGGCAGACAAATCTGGATATTCATGTACAGACTTTAGTATCAACACTAAATGTTGTATGCATTCGCATGTCCTTTCCACCAATATATACGCGGTGTTGCTAGATTTTTTGAATTTGCCCACCAATAAATGAAGATATTCTCAGTGTAGTGTCTAATATTTAACTATAGGCCCTGTCTTACAGATCTCACGGCCAGATTTCTTGAATCTGCCCACCAATAAATGAAGATATATTTATTTTTGCAGGCCCTACTATTGCATATTAGACATAGCTGGGTTTTTTTTTATTTAAGCACCCAAAATAAACAACTTTGTCTAAAAGATATATTCTTTAATTCAAGTTTTTGCATTTACCCCTAGTAATATACGCTACAAAACTACCAACAGCGCAAATCAATTTTCTAATATTAGCTTTCTTGGAAAATCCGAGTTTGGCGTTACTTTTCGGGGCCAATATATAACGTTTTCACAAGAATTGCATTCATTTTTTCATTTTAGCCTACTTTCTCTTTTAAACATGTATATACATAACGACTGATTACTTATTTATTGTCATATCATGCTGCACACTCAAGGTCTGGTTGTTCAAATTGCACATACACGTGTACGTGAAATGTCTATGCTTGGCCTTAATTTCTATCATAATATGAATCACATTGTGGACTTTAGGAGATTTCCCGCTACTGTGTGCAAAAACGCCCCACGGATTATCGATTCTTCAACGTAGTTTAAATATTTATTAAAAAAGTAATTGCAGGTAGCAATGTTTAGCTGTTAACAAAGACAGGGAAGTTTTAAAGTATCGATATTAGACTTATTTATAAAGCAATATGGCAAGGTCACTGATAACCAAACGGGTTACAATCGAAGTAAAATAAATAAATTCAAACTAAACTTAAACTTTAAACTTTAAACTTAACCAAACGGGTCCGGTATGTGTCAGTGCCGATTATATACACCACAATACAATCAGAACGATTAACCTATATACCCCAGGTAGTAAACAGTCGGATAGTGTTACGGAGAGTATTTATAGTTCAATAAAGAGCTAGATTCATACAAGCTAATTAGCTTTTTTCTAAATCCCAATTCTTAGAATTGTTTGTCATTTATGAATTGCAAATGTTATGTAATATACTATGTACAGTTCTTGAATAAAATATTGTTTAAACCAATAAAGCCACCCCAAACACAACACAGCCGGGTACGATTAACTCGGTCGGTATTTCGTCTCACTATCAGATTCCCACACGGTTACAGTCTCCGTTATGTTTGATATACGACATTGAGTCTCATTACCATTCGTCCATCAACGCTGATTCAAATGGTTGAAATTAACACTTACTTGTGGAGATGGATAGCTCGAGTACTGGTTAATCTTTCAGGATCCGAAGAAAGAGTGGTCAGGTTAACTGATCATCAGTTAGCCATTGATGGCATTAAATGACACCAAATATCCAATCAATCAATCAATCAATCAATCAACAATTCAATCAAATAAAAGAGCCACATATGTTCACATCATTTAAACACATAGCTTTGGGACATGTAGTACAGGGGTTGTTAATATACGCCCGGACAAACAAAAATTTATCCAAGGTAATATTGCTAGGTATTTAAAATGCAACTGAATTTTAATATACGCGATAGATCACCGGACATTATTATTAGTGGAGTTGAATCGCATCGATACTAATACAACACTGTTTCTGTGCGTTTTTATATGTATTATTAAAACAATGTCAATGCATTGGTGAATAACACCAAATAATAAACGACACCACAGGTTGATATAACCACTCAAGTGCATATAGTTTTGTATGGCATTGTCATTAAGTAAGGCACGCCAAATTGTAGTAAACATAATAATTTAGTTCTGTATATTGAGTCATGGCCATATTCAGTAGTTTGTTTACAAGAGTGCACATGTGTGTCGTTGCTACCCGGGGTACGAGTGCACCTTGATAATAATTAGTAGCCGTTAAACCCAAGGAATTATATAGAGTCTATACAAGTCCTTGGTTAAACCCAATGAATGCTATGAGATAGATTGATTAGCTATCGAGCATGCAGCGCATGATAACGGTACGCACATATTGATATTCACAATTTGTATGACAAAAAATAAAAACAACTTGGGAGATAAACCAGGTGACAAACATATTAACAATTCGCTATTTATGGATTCATAGGTTAGAGAACAATGCATTCTTAGTGAGGCGCAGGATTGAAAGACAATACAATGCATTCTCAAATATGTTTACGGTACGTTTACCAGGGGAAACCAGTCTCAGTGGGGGTATGTTTGCAATGACTTGCATACACAATATCGGTGATACAAAACAACACCCATTGTTAGCGCCAAGGTAACTTACACCTTGTTATTATTGGAGTATGTTTATAAATGGCGTTTAGGCATGTCGGATACATGCGGCATTTTTGCTCTACCTTTTTACTGTATAAGGTGTAACCCCACCATTGATTTTTGTTCTTTATTCTATAGTAAATAATAAAAGTTTGAAGGCTTGTCATTCATAGAGAGTCCCAAATGAAAGAAGTGAAACCTACATTTTACTGTTTGTCAACATCTGCACTATCAAAATATGATGAGAAAAGTAGGGGTCATGTGTCTTATAAGAGATTTTTTTCTGCTCAGTGTGTACACTGGTGACAAAGTGAAAGTAGACTTCCGAAATCATGAATTCATACCCCAATTTTCAAGCATAATTTTTTTTTCTAAATTCACAATTCAAACATGACAAAGCTATCAAAATGTTCAATATACATCAATAATGCCATTCAAATAAAAAAATGAGCATTAAAATAAGGAAAATGCATTTTTAAAGAAGAAGAATTGAGGACTATTTATAACCGCCATTATGCGACTACCCCACGGAAGCACTTCCTTTTTGCAATGGTGGCACTATGCCTATAAGTAACAAAATAGTACACAATAAAATAGCCAAATTGGAAATACATGTACATTTATTGTGAGTACAATATAAGCTCATCACATGTGACAATAAAACATCCAATTCAACAACGACAACAAAGGCTTGTTTACTGTTTATATGTCGTTCCGACGTAAAGTAAAATTTTATTTTTTATTTAATTTCATTCGTCAACTACAACAATAACAAACAACAACATAAGCGGTAACATCTACAACAACATCAGCAGTTACAAAACAGCAACAACAGTAACAGCTACAGCATCAGCAGTTACAACAACAACAACAACAACAAAACAATAACACCAACAACAACACCATCATCATAGAAAATAGCAGCAGCAGCAACAGCTACAAAACGGCAACAGTTAAATATCCAAAAGGACACTGTTGAAGCTAAGATATTTAGAGCCCCGCTACTGGGTTCACTCACCCTGCTATACTGGTTGCCGTGAGAGGGTATGGGCTTGACTAGTAGCTATGTATACGTTTTGTATACAACCGAGCCGGACGGGTGATTATTGTACTAGTTTTTTTTTCAATGATCTTAATCTCCATTATTTTTATGTATCTTTCCTGTCAACTTAATGTTTTATCTTAGTAAAATATTAGACACTATACTGAGAATATCTTCATTTATTGGTTGACATATAGAAATCTAACCATGAGATCTGTATTAGACAGGGCCTATAGTTAAATACTAGACACTATACTGAGAATATCTTCATTTATTGATTGACATATATATAGAAATCTAGCCGTGAGATCTATAAGACAGGGTCTGTTGTTACATATTAGACACTATACTGATAATAACTTCATTTATTGGTTGACATATAAAAATCTAGCCATGAGATCTGTAAAACAAGGCCTATAGTTACATATTATACACTATACTGAGAATAACTTCATTTATTGGTTGGCAGATTCAAGAAATCTAGCCGTGACTTAGTCCAGAGGGTCCTCAAAAAGGTAAAAATTGGAAATTACAAAAATGTTTTCCGAAGAATCGGTGTCATATTTGTTCATATTTGGCTTAAAGATAAGTATTAAGTAGTTAATATTTATAGTTAGGGGACTTAGAATTTTACATAAGGATACTATGAGAAAAGAGAACATTCTTATTTCTATTATTATCAGATTCATTTTATTATCATCGTACTTTAATTTGAATGACTATATATTGTTATTAGTATCATCATCAGCAGTAGTAGTAGTAGAAGTAGTAGTAGTAACTTATACCAATATGTTTGAAATGCACAGCTGCCAAAAAAAGAAAATAAGTGTGTCATTTTCGTTATTTTATCTCGATTATCATTTACTTTTATTATTATCATTTTATTATCATTTTCATTATTATTTGAATTAATTTAAAATATCATTTAATTTAATATTGAATGAAGGTCTCTCCAAAGAGTCCTTTTTTTATTTTGCGTCTCCCAAGCACATCGGAAATTCAAATAAAACAAAAGCTATCAATCGTCTAACTGCCTTAAAATTCATTGTATATCTCCTATAAACGACAGAGTATAAAAAAGTAATAAACTACATGCAATATTAACTGTAAATTTATTTAGATTAATATTATATAAATTTGTCTTACAATTCTCATGACTGATTAATTAGTTAATCGGCACTGAAACAGTTAATAAATGAAACTGAAATGACGTATTTTTTTTGTATTTTTACGTCATTTTGTAGTTAATTAAAAACTGACGTCATTTGTGTTCAGTTTCAACGCATAAACTTTTATTGAGAAAATAATGACAGGTGCTCTACCGTTCGTGCCGGATGTTGACGTTTCTATGGCCAGTTACTTATCTCCTGTACTAAAGAGCGTCCTACGAAAAACTTACGAACTTTTATTTTCTTAGGCGTACGCAAAAAACTTACGTTGAGTTCGTGAAACGCAAAATGAATATCGTAACTTTTTTCGTAAGTTAAAAACGTACAATAATTTTTTGCGTAAGTTTAAGATGTTTCGTGAAACGGCACCCTGGACTCTTAAACACTCGTTTATGTGTGAAGACAGTCGGACAGACACACAGACACACAGACTGACACGTAGGCATACGCCGTTTAAATATTCCCCAATTTTTTTCGAAAAGTTGGAGAACCAATTACCATTACCATATTAATATATCTGACCCATTTTAAGTAATTATTACACCATATATGTTCCTTTTTTTTATTATAATGTGATAAATATGTATTAGCAAACTTGATTTAGTTAAAACTGTTAAATAATTTAATAGCATATTTTTAATAGCATATTTTTTTTGTAAATAATATATTTCATATTTACGATACATGTATACAATTCATATTACATCATTTCGTGATCTACAAGCAAAAATATGTCATGATTGTTGAGTAACAAACAAAAACAACACTGTATTGTTTGTCGACATCAAACAGTAAATTGGTAATGATATGTGTTATTTGGAGGGGCTTGAGTCCATTACAACGGGTCGAGATGAAACCTCAGCTAAATATTGCGGGTTTGAAAACAGGATTGCATAAAAAATAAATATTCTAAATATAAAATGTAAATATGACTTACCAAATTTACAGGTCCTGATAAAGGTGCATTGGTTCCAATCAGTCGTTGGGATTCATTCTGATAAACACACTTTATTAATAGTCTTATTTACTACTTAATTACACAGTAACAAAATATTTAAATATTTCAAAATACACTGCAGGCCAAACATGACTACCAGCACACGCTATTACAGTTTAGTGTGCGCTTATACAATTTAGGTTTACATACAGATGATCCGCCCCACGATTATTGCGTAAACCAATCATAAACAGCACATTGTGTCATCCCTCCCTAGGTGGCGCTTATGCACTGACCTCTGTCTCAACGGGGTTGTTTTCATTCGATCTTTTTTATACCGATGTTTTGCCGGTAACGTCTACAAGAGTACCGCAATGAAGTGTTCTCCGAAGCAGCATTCATTCACCCAGTTTGCTCTGCTAAACGCCTAATGCAAAAGAAGAAATGCACGTCTGAAATACCGAACACATTGCAAATGGTCCTAAAATTGCCTTGTTTTCATAAATAGACCTCTGTTGGTCCAAATATGCAAGAAGAAACATGGGGTTGACTCATGGGCGACTGCCATAACGCTAGAAGCGAATTGATTTATGCAAATAAGCGGTATTTTCAATTTAGGGACATATGGAAAGTACTATTTGGTTATTGATAAACAACGTCGTTACTATAGAAAAATAAAATGTTAAACTAAATACACATATATAAATAAACAGAAGTCTGATTAACATAATGCTGCTAAAAACAATCCTAAGAAAGTTTTCGACTTGATAAGTAAATATAAAAAATGTGTAAAATTAATAGTAACTTGTGTACAAACTATTTTACAATCATTTCACAACTTTTTTTCTGATATTGATATATTTTGTGATGAAAGTGTTGAAGATGTATAACGCCATGACAATATAGATGTTCATGGTATTGAGCAATTAGAAAAAGAGGTTTCTACTGATGAAGTACTCTCTACACAGTTGAATTTTGTTCTTTGTTCTATATAAAATAAGGTGATTTCCATAGTAAAAAAAGAATTTCAGTATTTTTTTTTCATAGCAGGAATGTATACCAACATAAAAATGCAAGATAACCGGTAGGTTGACCATGTTGGTTTTTTAAGGAGGGTGCAGTGACATCCTTAGTTTTTTTTGAAAAAAGAAGTCCTTATATGCTCATAAATACATGCATATGTTGAAATCCTATAAAAGTTCCTTTTTTAACACTAGTGGTGTCTTATTGCAGTATATGCTATGCCAGCGTTTGCTCTACTCATCTGCAGCAAGAAATTTACTATGAACCATTTTGAAAATATTTCATAAACAATGAACATACGCCTTTTTTTAAGCGTAAGAATCGTGTTACCGTGTGGGAAAAGGGGCGTAACTGTGTAGTGAGCGTAAATTAAACCTTAGAAAAGTGCTTGAGAAAATGTATTACTTCCACAAATACTCATTGATTTTAAACATATTCTAGCATCCATATTATGCATTTTTATTTAAGTTATATATTTAGTAATTGTGTATAACCCTGTTAGTTTGACAAAATGAATCTTAGTAACCGTCTCAACTATATGAGATGTTAGCAGTTGTAAAAATTACAGGACAATTATGCTAACTAGTATTTTCTTCTAAAAATCACATTTAATAGACACCGGCACGGTTCTCTACTAGCGCCAAAAACGTGTGCCATGTTGTGGGCAATAGTCTGGTAAGTGCTAACATTTCTCAAGTATTTGGCAACTGGGTCTATTTGACGCACCACAAAGGAAAGTATTTTCGCTTTTTTAATACAAGCACGTGGCCTTGCGACTGAGAAAAAAGGTAAACATGCACTCGGGATTTTCACAAGAGTTGTTTACATGTATAAGTCATTGTGCTTTGCGAGCAATCAAAACGTGGGCCAGTATTTGGGCAACAGCCTCGCACTATCCCTAGAGTTATACGAAAGTTAGTCGCCTTTCCAAGAAGGAAGTTTTATCATCCTGCTTGTTTCGTTGAATATTGTATGTAACGTGAAATTCTGTTTTACCTGTGTTTGTGATAAACTGTGATAGTTTCGTATCGGTGAACAATGCCCCCTCACTATCAGCATACAATCAAGTATTGCTATGTAATCAATTCAAGATTCCTGCTGAATTATTACTGATTTTTGTCTTAGAATGTATAAATGACTTTAGGGTGGGGGTGGGTGGGGTATAGTGTATCAACACATACAGATTATGCTTTAATGATGTCAACTGGGAGGATGATTCCATGCTGACTCTCCTGGTACAAAAAAAATAAACAAGAAATTGTTAACAACTGCATCAACTTTTTGTACCGATAAAACTTAGTGCCAAAATTATTCAGAAATGGATCACATAGTTAATAAACCGTCAAGTATCCTGCTTTACAGTGTATATTGAACTGATATTAGCCAACAGATAGCTGCATTCTTCATCGTTGGTTGTACCATAAGAACACTTAAGTATGGTTATCAAGTTAAAAATAATGCGCAGTTCAAAATGCTTTGATGGAATCAAGGCAAAGAAATAGTCTACATTTTACAAATTAATGATTGATTGATTGATTGATTGAATATTTAGCGTCATTTTTATGCCATCGAGGGCTAACAGACGATCAGTTAACCTAACCACTGTTTCCTGGGATTAACCAGTACTCGAGCACACCCCGTCTCCGCAAGTAACTGATAACTTTCCCACTTGAATCAGTGGTGAGAGACGAATGATAATGAGACGCAATGTCGTATATCAATCATCACGGAGACTGTTGCCGGGCGGGGGATTCGAACTCACGACCCCTGGATTGATAGTCAGACGCGTAACCGACTGAGCTAATCGGGCCCGGCTACAAATTAATGAAATATGTACAAGTATCCTTGTAAAGCGATCTACACCACAGAATGTGTAGTCAAACCGAAAAGCCAATGATCTCAGTGGGGACTTGAACTTATACTTTCCAGGTGCTAACCAAGCTCTCTACCGACGTTGTCACGAAAGCTTGGTGTTGGGTGGCATACCACATACACCCATCTTTACTATAAATATTTGACATATTGAAATATTGATAATCATTGAAATCTGAACATTTCAAGTACATTAATTATAGACCGCTACATGCACAAACTCCAGTCAGTGCATATGTTTTAAAGTTTTAAACTTATTTATTTTACTTAGACTTACAACTTAGGCAAATCACGCTTGAAGTCTTCCTGGTTAGTACCAGTACTAAGCATATGCGGAAAAGTGTCTTGCTGAATGACATCACACATAGCCCTGGCGGAGGATCGAACTCACGACCTTCCGATCATTGGTTCGGTGCTCTGCCACTGGACCACGCCCTCACAACATGGAGTAATAACTTTCGAGTTTATTAAGAGGACGTCGAATGCTTATTGTTGTGTCAAAATGTGTAAGAAGGTTATAAACGCATACATTATGTAATGAAATGGATGGGAGATTATATACAGTAACCTACAAAGATGACATTTAACTTACAAATATACATATATGTAATTTGATATTCAACAATTATAAAAAAAAGTATCAAAATACGTTCACTACATGGAAAATATCAAATACAGTTTCAGTGCACTCTATGTCTGAAACAAAAATTACGAGATGCACATATGAAAATGAAAAAGCTCCCCAACTGGTGTTAATGGTGAAACAGTACCATGTTTCGCATAGTCATGACCATATACATGTACACCGTAAAGTCCCAGTCCATTTATTCATTGCTGTCTTTGTACATGGAGAGTGAGTCTGGAGTCTATCCTGTTGCATCATACAAATTTTTATGCTGGAACACCGTAAAACCCCATTTCATTTATTTATTGTTCTCTTTGTACACGGAGAGTGAGTCTGGAATCTTCCGTCCTGTTGCATCATGTAACATGTTTATGTTGGAACACCGTAAAACCCCATTTCATTTATTTATTGTTCTCTTTGTACACGGAGAGTGAGTCTGGAGTCTCTATCCTGTTGCATCATACAAATTTTTATGCTGGAACACCGTAAAATCCCATTTCATTTATTTATTGTTCTCTTTGTACACGGAGAGTGAGTCTGGAATCGTCCGTCCTGTTGCATCATATAATATGTTTATGTTGGAACACCGTAAAACCCCATTTCATTTATTTATTGTTCTCTTTGTACACGGAGAGTGAGTCTGGAATCTTCCGTCCTGTTGCATCATGTAACATGTTTATGTTAGAACACCGTAAAACCCCATTTCATTTATTGATTGTTCTCTTTGTACACGGAGAGTGAGTCTGGAATCTTCCGTCCTGTTGCATCATGTAACATGTTTATGTTGGAACACCGTAAAACCCCATTTCATTTATTTATTGTTCTCTTTGTACACGGAGAGTGAGTCTGGAGTCTCTATCCTGTTGCATCATACAAATTTTTATGCTGGAACACCGTAAAACCCCATTTCATTTATTTATTGTTCTCTTTGTACACGGAGAGTGAGTCTTGAATCGTCCGTCCTGTTGCATCATATAACATGTTGATGTTGGAACACTGTAAAACCCCATTTCATTTATTTATTGTTCTCTTTGTACACGGAGAGTGAGTCTGATATCTTCCGTCCTGTTTCATCATATAACATGTTTATGTTGGAACACCGTAAAACCCCATTTCATTTATTTATTATTCTCTTTGTACAGGGAGAGTGAGTCTATAATCTTCTGTCCTGTTTCATCATATAACATGTTTATGTTGGAATACCGTAAAACCCCATTTCATTTATTTATTGTTCTCTTTGTACAGGGAGAGTGAGTCTGGAATCTTCTGTCCTGTTGCATCATATAACATGTTAATGTTGGTACACCGTAAAACCCCATTTCATTTATTTATTGTTCTCTTTGTACACATAGAGTGAGTCTGGAATCTTCTGTCCTGTTGCATCATATAACATGTTTATGTTGGAACACCGTAAAACCCCATTTCATTTATTTATTGTTCTTTTTGTACAGGGAGAGTGAGTCTGGAATCTTCCGTCCTGTTGCATCATATAACATGTTTATGTTGGTACACCGTAAAACTCCATTTCATTTATTTATTGTTCTCTTTGTACACATAGAGTGAGTCTGGAATCTTCTGTCCTGTTGCATCATATAACATGTTTATGTTGGAACACCGTAAAACCCCATTTCATTTATTTATTGTTCTCTTTGTACAGGGAGAGTGAGTCTGGAATCTTCCGTCCTGTTGCATCATATAACATGTTTATGTTGGTACACCGTAAAACCCAATTTCATTTATTTATTGTTCTCTTTGTACAGGGAGAGTGAGTCTTGAATCTTCCGTCCTGTTGCATCATATAACATGTTTATGTTGGAAAACCGTAAAACTCCATTTCATTTATTTATTGTTCTCTTTGTACATGGAGAGTGAGTCTGGAATCTTCCGTCCTGTTGCATCATATAACATGTTTATGTTGGAACACCGTAAAACTCCATTTCATTTATTTATTGTTCTCTTTGTACACGGAGAGTGAGTCTGGAATCTTCCGTCCTGTTGCATCATATAACATGTTTATGTTGGAACACCGTTAAACTCCATTTCATTTATTTATTGTTCTCTTTGTACATTGAGAGTGAGTCTGGAATCTTCCGTCCTGTTGCATCATATAACATGTTTATGTTGGTACACCGTAAAACCCCATTTCATTTATTTATTGTTCTCTTTGTACAGGGAGAGTGAGTCTGGAATCTTCCATCCTGTTGCATCATATAACATGTTTTTGTTGGAACACCGTAAAACCCCATTTTATTTATTTATTGTTCTCTTTGTACATTGAGAGTGAGTCTGGAATCATCCGACCAGTTGCAGCATATAACATGTTTATGTTGGAACACCGTAAAACCCCATTTCATTTATTTATTGTTCTCTTTGTACATGGAGAGTGAGTCTGGAATCTTCCTTCCTGTTGCATCATATAACATGTTTATGTTGGTACACCGTAAAACTCCATTTCATTTATTTATTGTTCTCTTTGTACACTGAGAGTGAGTCTGGAATCTTCCGTCCTGTTGCAGCATATAACAAGTTTATGTTGGTACACCGTAAAACCCCATTTCTTTTATTTATTGTTCTCTTTGTACAGGGAGAGTGAGTCTGGAATCTTCCGACCAATTGCAGCATATAACATTTCATTCGTTGAATGTAATATAATACTGTAAGTAGATCATTTTAACAAGACAAGGTAGAAGACTTGGCAACATATTCTTATAACATTTTTGTCCTTATAAGGTAAGACAGCAGGTGGTCTAGTGGTAGAGTGTCCGCATCGCATGTTGAAGGTCACGGGTTCGATCCCCGGCCAGGTCATACCAAAGACTTTAAAATAGTACTAGCAGCTTTCTTGCTTGATGCTCAGCATTTAGAGGAAAGTTCTAGGTCTGGTCGACTCGGTGTCATACAATGTGACTTTGTGGAGCATCATACCATGTGTCTGCAGCATGATACTCCAGTGTGACAGCGCTTAAAATGTCTTAAGTAGACATTGTTGCGATATGACTGAAAAATTGTTGAAAGCGACGCTAAACACCATACAACACATACAACCATATCAGGTAACATAAGCGTAGTTTGTGCTGAGCTATCGGGCATGAAATCACCCGAACGACAAAATAAATTATATCGGATATCGCTTACACAATTCTAAAATAAGCATAACTATTGACAATTTGAAAGGTTTTTATTAGTAGACTTTTAAAAGTCTCATACTTATATGTCTTTAACCAATATCCATAGCGATACATCAATGATACTTCACGTGTGTGTTCACAGACAGACAGACAGACAGACAGACAGACAGACAGACAGAGGAAACATACATTATTACAGCAATTGTCGCTAGCAATATTAAACAAATACCACATGTATAAAATAGTCAATATTATGTTCAAATCAAAGGTTTTGTCAGATGGATAAGAATAACAAATGTAAATCAGTCGTATAATTCTTTGTGTGTAGATTCCCAATAAACCCGAGTTCATTCAGTGAATGTCATATAATACATTAGTTGAATATTTTATTGTGTGATACAAAGAAGTAGACTTGATAAAAGTACAAAGAAATCAGAATATAAAACGTTGTAAGGCATAAAATCACTCGAATAATGAGATAAAAAATAAAGGATATTCGATATAGCTCGCTAACATATTAAAATAATCATAACTACGAACAATTTGATGTATATATTTATTGTTATTTCTGTGTCACCAAGGGGTGACAGACGACCCTTTACTGTGATCCTGGATGGTTAACCAGTACACGAGTACACACATCTCCATAAATAACTGACAACATTCACACTTGCATCAGCCGATCGGAGATTTAAACTCGCGACCTCTGTATTGATAATTAGACGCTCTAACGACTGAGCTAACCGGGCCCAATGAAAGTTTTTGATTGAAAAATATAAAAACTGAACACTGTAAAAAGTACTTTCAACATAATTATGATACGTGTTTGTATATATATAAGACCTTGATATGATATTTTAAGCGACTGTATCGTCTAACGACCACTTTCCAAGTACTGCTGAGGTTGTGAAGTCAAGACCAGGTCGGTCCAAAAACTTTAAGAAAGCTTGCAGGTTACTTGTATATTGATAAAGGTATTTCATTAAGGTGAGCTGAGGTCATAGGTTCGAGCCCAGCTTATTACAAAAATTTTACAAGTGATATATGGATATAGTTTATTTGAGTTAACAGAACTGCATCCAACACCTGTTTCCTGCTTAGATTGTATGCTTGTGAATATGATTTACTCTACAATAAATAAAAAGGTGTTAACAGTCAAATAAGCCATTCCAGAAAAAAGGCATGTAGTATGATATGAAGAGTAATCTCCCTTCACTAATGTTAGAGATAACCCTGAATTATTCAACCGACAGTATACATGTGTGAACTACTGAACACATATCATTCCTCCAAGAATTTTTAGTTATCCTATTGTTTTTCTGGGACATGCTTTTGTGTTGTGTGACAAGCATGCATTTGAAAATTAATATGAAACTGCATATATGTACAATTATATCAGATTGATTTATAATCATTTCAATGGAGGCAGTTGTTTAATAAAGGGAGCCAAGCCAATTATCCGAACAAAAATCAATCTCAGATCAACTTGATATTAGCGCCCCTTTGTCACTACTGATGTGTAAATGTAAATTTGCCACAAACTGAAAAATAGATACTGTATGGACAGGAAAACAGAGATATGGAGAGAAAATAGAGAGGACGAGAGAAAATAATCCTAAACTATTTCATTCATACCCTCCAGTACTATCCCCATATGTGTAAAGTGCATTATCACTCCATAAGATTATTGGTTTAATTGACATGTTTGCTATTGCTTATGATTATGACCATAATTCATTCATTTTTGGTCTTCATCCAAGAGGTCTAGGATCTTAGCCACTAAATTATGCGGAACACTGAAAACTCATTCTGCTTAATTGAGTTAATGCTCGGGAAATCAAATCTTGGTATGCTCAGACTGAATATTTGTTCCAGATATGCTGATGCTTAATTTTTTATTTAATTTTAGCCTCAGAATGCAGATGCAGAGATTCACCCTTCAAATGCGAAAGTAAACTTAATCCTCTCAATGCCGAAGTAAATTCAAGCATCTACATGGTGATGTAAAGGTTCAAGCCTCCCAATGCGGGTAGAGTTTCAAGCTTCTCAATGCTGGGTAGAGTTTCAAGCTTCTCAATGCTGGTTAGAGTTTCAATTCTCTCAATGCTGGGTAGAGTTTCAATCATCTCAATGCTGGGTAGAGTTTCAAGTCTCTCAATGCTGGGTAAAGTTTCAATCCTCTCAATGCTGGGTAGAGTTTCAATCCTCTCAATGCTGGGTAGAGTTTCAGTCCTCTCAATACTGGGTAGAGTTTAAAGTCTCTCAATGCTGGGTAGAGTTTCAATCCTCGCAATACTGGGTAGAGTTTCAATCCTCTCAATGCTGGGTAGAGTTCCAAGCCTCTCAGTGCGGAGGCAGAGTTTCAATCCTCTCAATGCTGGGTAGAATTTCAGTCCTCTCAATGCTAAACATAGTTTCAAGCCTCCCAATGCGGGTAGAGTTTCAAGCTTCTCAATGCTGTATAGAGTTTCAATCCTCTCAATGCTGGATAGAGTTTCAATCCTATCAATGCTGGGTAGAGTTTCAATCCTCTCAATGCTGGGTAGAGTTTCAAGTCTCTCAATGCTGTATAGAGTTTCAATCCTCTCAATGCTGGGTAGAGTTTCAATCCTCTCAATGCTGGATAGAGTTTCAATCCTCTCAATGATGGGTAGAGTTTCAATTTTCTCAATGCTGGATAGAGTTTCAAGCCTCTCAATGGTGGTAAGAGTTTCAAGCCTCTCAATGCCGAGACAGAGTTTTAAGCCTCTCAATCCTGGGTAGTTTCATTCCTCTCAATGCTGGGTAGAGTTTCAATCCTCGCAATGCTGGGTAGAGTTTCAATCCTCTCAATGCTGGGTAGAGTTTCAATTTTCTCAATGCTGGATAGAGTTTCAAGCCTCTCAATGGTGGTAAGAGTTTCAAGCCTCTCAATGACGAGACAGAGTTTTAAGCCTCTCAATGCTGGGTAGAAATTCAAGTCTCTCAATACTGAGACAGAGATTCAATACTCTCAATGTTGGACTTAGTTTCAAGCCTCTCAATGGAAGAAAAGTTTCAAGCCGATCAATGCTGAGACAGAGTTTCAAGCCTCTAAATGCTGGTTAGAGTTTGAAGCCTCTCAATGCGAGTAGAGTTTCAAACCGATCAATGCTGAGACATAATTTCAAGCCTCTAAATGCTGGGTAGAGTTTCAAGCCTCTCAATGCTGAGGCATAGTTTCAAGCTTCTAAATGCTAGTTAGAGTTTCAAGCCTCTAAATGCTGGGGAGAGTTCCAAGCCTCTCAATGCTAGGGAGAGTTTCAAGCCTCTCAATGCTAAGGCAGAGTTTCAAGCCTCTAAATGCTGGTTAGAGTTTCAAGCCTCTCAATGCGAGTAGAGTTTCAAACCTCTCAATGATGGGTAGAGTTTCAAGCCTCTCAATGCTGAGGCAGAGTTTCAAGCCTTTTTATGCTGGTTAGAGTTTCAAGCCTCTTAATGCGGTTAGAGTTTCAAGCCTCTAAATGCTGGTTAGAGTTTCAAGCCTCTCAATGCTGAGGCAGAGTTTCAAAGCTTGGTAGAGTTTCAAGCCTCTCAATGCTGAGGCAGAGTTTCAAGCCTCTCAATGCTGGGTTGAGTTTCAAGCCTCTAAATGCTGGTTAGAGTTTCAAGCCTTTCAATGCTGAGGCAGAGTTTCAAGCCTCTAAATACTGGTTAGAGTATCAAGCCTCTCAATGCTGAGGCAGAGTTTCAAGCCTCTCAATGCTGGGTAGAGTTTCAAGCCTCTTAATGCTGGTAAGAGTTTCAAGCCTCTAAAGCTGGTTAGAGTTTCAAGCCTCTCAATGCTGGGTAGAGTTTCAAGCCTCTCAATGCTGAGGCAGAGTTTCAAGCCTCTAAATGCTGGTTAGAGTTTCAAGCCTCTCAATGCTGGGTAGAGTTTCAAGCCTTTCAATGCTCAGGCAGAGTTTCAAGCGTCTCAATGCTGGACAGAGTTTCAAGCGTCTCAATGCGGGTAGAGTTTCAAGCCTCTCAATGCTGGGTAGAGTTTCAAGCCTCTCAATGCTGAGGTAGAGTTTCAAGCCTCTCAATGCTAGTTAGAGTTTCAATCCTCTCAATGCTGGGTGGAGTTTGAAGCCTCTCAATGCTCAGGCAGAGTTTCAAGCCTCTCAATGCTGGACAGAGTTTCAAGCCTCTCAATACGGGTAGAGTTTCTAGCCTCTCAGTGCTGAGGCAGAGTTACACGCTTCTCAATGCTGTATATAGTTTTAAGCCTCTCAATGCTTGTAAGAGTTTCAATACTCTCAATGCTGAGGCAGAGTTTTAAGCCTCTCAATGCTAGGTAGAAATTCAAGCCTCTCAATGCTGAGACAGAGATTCAATACTCTCAATGTTGGACTTAGTTTCAAGCCTCTCAATGCTGGGGCAGATTTTCAATGCTTGGTAAAGTTTCAAGCCTCTCAATGCTGAGGTAGAGTTTCAAGCCTCTTAATGCTGGGTAGAGTTTCAAGCCTCTAAAGCTGGTTATAGTTTCAAGCCTCTCAATACGGGTAGAGTTTCTAGCCTCTCAGTGCTGAGGCAGAGTTACACGCTTCTCAATGCTGTATATAGTTTTAAGCCTCTCAATGCTTGTAAGAGTTTCAATACTCTCAATGCTGAGGCAGAGTTTTAAGCCTCTCAATGCTAGGTAGAAATTCAAGCCTCTCAATGCTGAGACAGAGATTCAATAATCTCAATGTTGGACTTAGTTTCAAGCCTCTCAATGCTGGGGCAGATTTTCAAACCTCTAAATGCTGGTTAGAGTTTCAAGCCTCTCAATGCTGGAGAGAGTTTCAAGCCTCTCAATGCTGGATATAGTTTCAAGCCTCTAAATGTTGGGAAGAGTTTCAAGCCTCTCAATGCTGAGGCAGAGTTTTAAGCCTCTCAATGCTGGTTAGAAATTCAAGTCTCTCAATACTGAGACAGAGATTCAATACTCTCAATGTTGAACTTAGTTTCAAGCCGATCAATGCTGAGACAGAGTTTCAAGCCTCTCAATGCTGGGTAGAGTTTCAAGCCTCTCAATGCTGACGCAGAGTTTCAAGCCTCTAAATGCTAGTTAGAGTTTCAAGCCTCTAAATGCTGGTTAGAGTTTCAAGTCTCTCAATGCTGGGGAGAGTTTCAAGCCTCTCAATGCTGAGGCAGAGTTTCAAACCTCTAAATGCTGGTTAGAGTTTCAAGCCTCTCAATGCTGGAGAGAGTTTCAAGCCTCTCAATGCTGAGGCAGAGTTTCAAGCCTCTAAATGCTGGACAGAGTTTCAAGCCTCTCAATGCGTGTAGAGTTTCAAGCCTCTCAATGCTGAGTCAGAGTAACACGCTTCTCAATGCTGGATATAGTTTCAAGCCTATCAATGCTGGTAAGAGTTTCAAGCCTCTCAATGCTGAGACAGAGTTTTAAGCCTCTCAATGCTGGGTAGAAATTCAAGCCTCTCAATGCTGAAACAGAGATTCAATACTCTCAATTTTGGACTTAGTTTCAAGCCTTTCAATGCTGAGGCAGAGTTTCAAGCCTCTCAATGCTGATGCAGAGTAACACGCTTCTCAATGCTGGATATAGTTTCAAGCCTCTCAATGGTGGTAAGAGTTTCATGCCTCTCAATGCCGAGACAGAGTTTTAAGCCTCTCAATGCTGGGTAGTTTCATTCCTCTCAATGCTGGGTAGAGTTTCAATCCTCGCAATGCTGGGTAGAGTTTCAATCCTCTCAATGCTGGGTAGAGTTTCAATTTTTTAAATGCTGGATAGAGTTTCAAGCCTCTCAATGGTGGTAAGAGTTGCAAGCCTCTCAATGACGAGACAAAGTTTTAAGCCTCTCAATGCTGGGTAGAAATTCAAGTCTCTCAATACTGAGACAGAGATTCAATACTCTCAATGTTGGACTTAGTTTCAAGCCTCTCAATGCAAGAAGAGTTTCAAGCCTCTAAATGCTGGTAAGAGTTTCAAGCCTCTCAATGCTGGGGAGAGTTTCAATGCTTGGTAGAGTTTCAAGCATCTCAATGCTGAGGCAGAGTTTCAAGCCTCTCAATGCTGGGTAGAGTTTCAAGCCTCTTAATGCTGGGTAAAGTTTCAAGCCTCTTAAGCTGGTTAGAGTTTCAAGCCTCTCAATGCGTGGTAGAGTTTCAAGCCTCTCAATGCTGAGGTAGAGTTTCAAACCTCTAAATGCTCGTTAGAGTTTCAAGCTTCTCAATGCTGGGTAAAGTTTCAAGCCTCTCAATGCTGAGGCAGAGTTTCAAACCTCTCAATGCTGGGTAGAGTTTCAAGCCTCTCAAGGCTGAGGCAGAGTTACACGCTTCTCAATGCTGGATATAGTTTCAAGCATCTCAATGCTGGTAAGAGTATCAAGCCTCTCAATGCTGAGGCAGAGTTTCAAGCCTTTCAATGCTGGGTAGAGTTTCAAGCCTCTCAATGCTGAGGCAGAGTTTCAAGCCTCTAAATGCTGGACAGAGTTTCAAGCCTCTCAATGCGGGTAGAGTTTCAAGCCTCTCAATGCCGAGGCAGAGTAACACGCCTCTCAATGCTGGATATAGTTTCAAGCCTCTCAATGCTGGTAAGAGTTTCAAGCCTCTCAATGCTGAGGCAGAGTTTTAAGCCTCTCAATGCTGGGTAGAAATTCAAGCCTCTCAATGCTGAAACAGAGATTCAATACTCTCAATGTTGAACTTCGTTTCAAGCCTCTCAATGCTGAGGCAAAGTTTCAAGCATCTCAATGCTGGGTAGAGTTTCAAGCCTCTAAATGCTGGACAGAGTTTCAAGCCTCTCAATGCTGGGGAGAGTTTCAAGCCTCTTAATGCTGGTTAGAGTTTCAAGCCATTCAATGCGAGTAGAGTTTAAAACCGATCAATGCTAAGACAGAGTTTCAAGCCTCTCAATGCTGGGTAGAGTTTCAAGCCTCTCAATGCTGAGGCAGAGTTTCAAGCCTCTTTATGCTGGTTAGAGTTTCAAGCCTCTCACTGGTGAGGCAGAGTTTCAAGCCTCTCAATGCTGAGGCAGAGTTTTAAGCCTCTGAATGCTGGTTAAAGTTTCAAGCCTCTCAATACTGAGGCAGAGTTTCAAGCCTCTCAATGCTGGGTAGAGTTTCAAGCCTCTTAATGCTGGGTAGAGTTTCAAGCCTCTAAAGCTGGTTAGAGTTTCAAGCCTTTCAATGCTGGGTAGAGTTTCAAGCCTCTCAATGCTGAGGTAGAGTTTCAAGCCTCTGAATGCTCGTTAGAGTTTCAAGCCTCTCAATGCTGAGGCAGAGTTTCAAGCCTCTCAATGCTGGACAAAGTTTCAAGCCTCTCAATGCGGGTAGAGTTTCAAGCCTCTCAATGCTGAGGCAGAGTAACACGCTTCTCAATGCTAGATATAGTTTCAAGCCTCTCAATGCTGGTAAGAGTTTCAAGCCTCTCAATGCTGAGGCAGAGTTTTAAGCCTATCAATGTTGAGGCAGAAATTCAGGCCTATCAATGCTGAGGTAGATATCAAGCCTCTCAATGCTGAGGTAGATATCAAGCCTACCAATGCTGTGGCAGAGATCAAGCCTCTCAATGTTAAGGCAGAATTTCAAGCCTCTCAATGTTGTAGTAGTGTCTCAATCCTTTTATTGCAGAGGTAGAGATTCAAGCCTCTCAATGTTGAACTAGTGACTCAATCCTTTTATAACTGAGGTAGAAATTCAATCCTCTCAATGTTGTAGTAGTGATTCAATCCTTTTATTGCTGAGGTAGAGATTCAATCCTCTCAATGTTGTAGTAGTGATTCAATCCTTTTATTGCTGAGGTAGAGATTCAATCCTCTCAATGTTGTAGTAGTGACTCAATCCTTTTTTTGCTGAGGTAGAGATTCAAGCCTCTCAATGTTGTAGTAGTGACTCAATCCTTTTATTGCTGAGGTAGAGATTCAAGCCTCTCAATGTTGTAGTAGTGACTCAATCCTTTTTTTGCTGAGGTAGAGATTCAAGCCTCTCAATGTTGAAGTAGTGACTCAATCCTTTTATTGCTGAGGTAGAGATTCAAGCCTCTCAATGCTGGTAAAGAGACTCAATCCTTTCATTGCTGAGGTAGAGATTCAAGCCTCTCAATGCTGGTGTAGAGACTCAAACCTCTCAATGGTGAAGTAGATATCCAAGCCTTTATTATGTATATATTATACATATACAGCCTTCGGGCATTTACACAACCTTTTTTTGCTGAGGTAGAGATTCAAGCCTCTCAATGTTGTAGTAGTGATTCAATCCTTTTATTGCTGAGGTAGAGATTCAATCCTCTCAATGTTGTAGTAGTGACTCAATCCTTTTTTTGCTGAGGTAGAGATTCAAGCCTCTCAATGTTGTAGTAGTGACTCAATCCTTTTATTGCTGAGGTAGAGATTCAAGCCTCTCAATGCTGGTAAAGAGACTCAATCCTTTCATTGCTGAGGTAGAGATTCAAGCCTCTCAATGCTGGTGTAGAGACTCAAACCTCTCAATGGTGAAGTAGATATCCAAGCCTTTATTATGTATATATTATACATATACAGCCTTCGGGCATTTACACAACCTTTAGGCGATGCGTATTTATCCTGAACCAAGCCTTATTTGTCCTCCTTTTTAACCTATGTATAACTTGATTTCATAATCAACATTATATCGGAGGAAAAATCTAATTATACATAAAGTTAGTTTTTCAAGTGTTGAATTCAATTTTTTATTTTATTGGGACTATGTAAAGTAGATAAACATGGTTTGGCCTATGGTTTTCGGATTCCAAGATAGCAGCCTTGGTCCATGCTAAAATTTCTAACCATTAAACAATATCTCTCAGAAACTACTTTCTCACATTTCTGTTCATATATTAGGATACGGGTTTTCCCCATGGAGGAAATATCTATCTTCCATGTCACGTGACAGCTCTCTCATATGACATGATGAAAATCTTGGACTTAATCCATTTTTGTAATCTTTTTCCTTATCCACACATCACAATCATAGGGTACAAACTAAATTTGAAGTGAATTATTTAAACAAAAAATTGTGTGGAGAGATAAACAGGTGGAATTTCAGGTACATACCTTGTCCCTGCATGTAAGTTTGACCTCCTCGGGTGAAATATTTCTACCCCACATGGATATTTATGATGAATTCTTATATTTGTTCAACTATTGAGGAAATGGCTTAAACGTTGCTACATAAAACAAAGACTGCCTTTCCAATTTTTTGACAGATTATTTCTCAGTTAGAATTGCAGTGTGTCCTTTATTGTGTCTAAAATATGTCAGATACACAATGGCCGATGTAGTTATGAGAACACTTGTTGATAAACACTTAAAATGCCAATTCACATGTGCAGGCATATTTTAAAATTGTCAGGATTATAGATTTGATGGTTTTAGAGAGAAAAGCACATGACAATAATCGACAGAGGAGAAACGAATAAAATAAAATAAAATTACCGACGCACCCACGTGTATAAGATTGTCAGACTTAGGCTAAGCTGGCTGAAGTGTGCTGATGGCATTTAATTTCCCCTTAAATTAAAATTTCCATGCAATATATAGGAACGCCCACAACATCAATTCACACATACTTTTATACAAAACTCTGTCTATTAACAGGTTATGTATATCCCTCACTCGTGGTTAACATGCATAATTCCCTAAGTATCTACATTCTTAAAACAACACCATACACAAAAAGGTAACACAGGTAAAACAAAAACCATCACCGTAGTGACCCATAGAGACCCGGATTACATGTTTTATCCAATTTTCCTAACATACTTTGTATAGTTTCGTTAATCTGTACGTGTGGTAATGCGCATTTAACAACACCATACACAACAGGTAAAACAGATAAAAACAAACACTATCACCGTAGTGACCCGTGGAGACCTGGATTATATGTGTTATCCAATTTTCATAGCATACTTTGTATAGTTTCGTTAATCCGTTAGTGTGGTACTGCACATGTAAAATACATAACACAGCTACATATTAGGAAGTTTTGAGCATTTTTGGTTTATTTTATCAGGGCAAAGTTACATCTATAATAAACCTTTTCATTATAAAGTCGCTATGAATACGTGAACAACTAGAACGTTTTAGTTGGCAGTCCCCAGTAACTATTGAAATATTTACAAATTTTCTCTGTAAAATGAATCTTGATCTGAAACCTTTTTAATGTACTTTTTTCATTATTGACGATATTACTGCAATTAATCTAAATGAACTAAATATACCAACTGTATTTAATTTCCCAATGGAAAACATTTTTCTGCTGGACAGAGATTAAAAAAAAAGTGAAGTTACCATAAAATGCGTGCGCTTGATCAACATGTTTACAGCGTCGCTGTTACAACAATGACAATTCCGCTGTGGGGTTTGATGAGTAAAATGCACTTTTGAAAAATAACATTTTAAATTTATCTAAAATATAATGTAAATAAAAGTATATAATGTAACTATGTATAAGTTAGTGCTTGTCAGAATGTGAAGTCGCATTCTTAAGGCAAACATCTGTTAACACTAATACGGCGATTGTAAATATTTCATATTAAACTTATATCGAAAGGATAAAGACAATTTCAGAGCCACATTACCAAACCGTTGTAAGCGATATTTACAGTTTCAGAATATGTATGTCAAGGTATTCCATAAATGTTTGTGTCAATAATGATGATAAATACATGTTCAAAAACAGTAAATATCGCTTAAATTTTTTGATAATGTGACTCTTAAGTTCATCCGGCGTGTCTTTATCCTTTCAGAATGATATATTCTGGTCAGAACAAACGACTGAAGTATTACATTTCTAAATGGTATGTTTACTTGATGCTATAAAAGTAACAACAGGTGTTTAACACGATGAGCGGCAGCCGCAAAAAGTTTCCCAGAGCTGAGAGTCGGTGTTTTTATTGTTTATTAATCGGAATCGCGGATCTCATGAAGAAAACAGCAGACATGGGTATTTTGTGTCTGATCAAGAGGGATAGTGAAAAATACAACACGTCCCCTAGCAACGGCATTAAGCTGTTATTCTGTTTTCGGACAATACTGAATACGCTTCATGAATCAATGGAAGTTGATAACAAACTGAGTCAACATACGGGCGACATTTTACAGTCGCAATGCAGAACGTGATAGTGATGGTGTGATAGTCTCTTATATCTAAGGATTCTATTAGAAGTACGAGAAAAGATAATAGCAGACTGAGTCAACATACAGTCGACGTTTTACAGTCGCGATACAAAACGTGAAAGTAATAGTCTAGTTACTATCTGAGGATTTCATCGGAAGTATAACAAAAGATAATAGCAAACAGAGTCAACGGACGGTCGACGTTTTACAGTCTCCATACAAAACGTGGAAGTGACGGTATGATAGTCTGGTTACTATCTGAGGATTTCATTGGAAGTACAAGAAAAGATAACAGCAAACTGAGTCAACGAACGGTCGACGTTTTACAGTCGTCATACAAAACGTGGAAATGACGGTATGCTGGTCTGGTTACTATCTAAAGATTCCTTTGGAAGTACAAGCAAAGATAATAGCAAACAAAGTCAACGAACGGTCGACGTTTTATAGTCGCCTTACAAAACGTGGAAGTGACGGTATGATAGTCTGGTTACTATCTAAAGATTCCATTGGAAGTACAAGAAAAGATAACAGCAAACTGAGTCAACGAACGGTCGACGTTTTACAGTCGTCATACAAAACGTGGAAATGACGGTATGGTGGTCTGGTTACTATCTAAAGATTTCATTGGAAGTACAAGCAAAGATAATAGCAAACAGAGTCAACGAACGGTCGACGTTTTACAGTCGCCATACAAAACGTGGAAGTAATTGTCTAGTTACTATCTGAGGATTTCATTGGAAGTAAAGAAAATATAACAATTAACTGAGTCAACGAACAGTCGACGTTTTACAGTCGCCATACAAAACGTGGAAGTAATTGTCTAGTACTATCTGAGGATTTCATTGGAAGTACAAGAAAAGATAACAGCAAACAGAGTCAACGGACGGTTGACGTTTTATAGTCGCCATACAAAACCTGGAAGTGACGGTATGATAGTCTGGTTACTATCTAAAGATTCAATTGAAAGTACAAGAAAAGATAACAGCAAACTGAGTCAACGAACGGTCGTCGTTTTACAGTCGTCATACAAAACGTGGAAATGACGGTATGGTGGTCTGGTTACTATCTAAAGATTCCATTGGAAGTACAAGCAAAGATAATAGCAAACCAAGTCAACGAACGGTCGACGTTTTACAGTCGCCATACAAAACGTGGAAATTACGGTATGCTGGTCTGGTTACTATCTAAAGATTCCATTGGAAGTACAAGCAAAGATAATAGCAAACAAAGTCAACAAACAGTCGACGTTTTACAGTCGCCATACAAAACGTGGGAGTAATTGTCTAGTTACTATCTGAGGATTTCATTGGAAGTAAAGAAAATATAACAATTAACAGAGTCAACGAACGGTCGACGTTTTACAGTCGCCATACAAAACGTGGAAGTAATTGTCTAGTTACTATCTGAGGATTTCATTGGAAGTACTAGAAAAGATAACAGCAAACTGAGTCAACGAACGGTCGACGTTTTACAGTCGCCATACAAAACGTGGAAATTACGGTTTGCTGGTAGGGTTACTATCTAAAGATTCCATTGGAAGTACAAGCAAAGATAATAACAAACAAAGTCAACGAACGGTCGACGTTTTATAGTCGCCATACAAAACGTGGAAGTGACGGTATGATAGTCTGGTTACTATCTTAAGATTCCATTGGAAGTACAAGAAAAGATAACAGCAAACTGAGTCAACGAACAGTCGACGTTTTACAGTCGTCATACAAAACGTGGAAATGACGGTATGGTGGTCTGGTTACTATCTAAAGATTCCATTAGAAGTACAAGCAACGATAATAGCAAACAGAGTCAACGAACGGTCGACGTTTTACAGTCGTCATACAAAACGTGGAAATGACGGTATGGTGGTCTGGTTACTATCTAAAGATTCTATTGGAAGTACAAGCATAGATAATAGCAAACAGGGTCAACGAACGGTCGACGTTTTACAGTCGCCATACAAAACGTGGAATTAATTGTCTAGTTACTATCTGAGGATTTCATTGGAAGTACAAGAAAAGATAACAGCAAACTGAGTCAACGAACGGTCGACGTTTTACAGTTGCCATACAAAACGTGGAAGTGATAGTTTAGCTACTATCTGAGGATTTCATTGGAAGTACAAGAAAAGATAACAGCAAACTGAGTCAACGAACAGTCGACGTTTTACAGTCGCCATACAAAACGTGGAAGTGATAGTCAAGTTACTATCTAGGATTCATATTGGAAATGCAAGAAAAGATAATAGCAAACTCAGCTGTAATGAGTTTGTTCATGATGAAATGATGAAATACCCAACACCTCTCACGTCCCTAGAATTAGCTGAAATACCAATAATATTTAATGAGTTTCATGATTCAGAGCAATCGGGAAAAAGTTAAAATCTCCTTAAAACACATTTGCTATATCAATATGTGTGTGCCAGATCTCCATTATATGAGTGTTAAAGTTTTCCCTCGCCGCATTATTAAACTAAGGTATACAAATCCGATGACATCGATGAAAGTCTTTTTTTTTTTTATCAAGAACCTGATGGTGTTTACAGACAAATTACTATATAATTATCTTTTAAAACCACAGTTTGATAAGCTAGAACGGTTACTAATCAATAACTATATAATTGGCAATTACGAAAAGAAGTAACACCATTTATCCAGCGTCCTATCTTTATCATCACACTTCTGTTATTCAAACAAAATAAATTATATATTTTTACCTTATGATATTTGGCAACTTGAAGAAAATGATGGCAGAATCAGTATACAGATATTTAAGAATGGCAAAAGGCGTATGAACACTTATAAGTTTTAACGAAGGGGCAATTCGATTGAGAGATATATACACACACACACACACACACACACACACACACACACACATATATATATATATATGTATATATATATATATATATATTGAACGGAGCAGCTAACCCGCCACTTTTGTATTTCCAATATCTTAGTGAAAATGTCAGGTAGCGTTTTTTAATATTTGTATGCGACACTTGCTCTCAACAGACTTAGTCATTGCTATATTAAATGTTATTTCTTATTCAAGTTCAAATTTCAAGAAAATTGCCTTGATACTTTTACTTAAATACTCAAAATGACAGGTGCGTGTTAGATATCTAAAACGTCATGTCGCGGGTTAGCTGCTCCGTACAGTATAGATTGATGGCGATATAATTGTGACATATTGTGATACTTTATTAATATCTTACTACTTTTTACAAGTGCAGAGTATTAATACATATCAGTTTATGCATTCTTAAACAGTTGTTTATTGAAAAACAAATAGATATTCATATATACGTATCGTTTCGATTATATGATTACGTCAGGTAAGGGCATGTATATGTCTCCACTAATGTGCAATATATATATAACAATATTTATTAGTTTTTGTGTGTATGATTGTTGTAAAGCAAAACAAATATAACTTAAATAGCAATCAACTTTTTTATAGCAGTAACTTATCCTGATTTATAAGTAAAGGATTAATTCAAAGCTTTTATTGCGCCGGAAAATAAATAATGAAAATATGTGGATATCGTTATAGACACAACATAAGCTTTATGGGACACGTTTAATCTGTTGAAGAGATTGTGCTATTAAAACAATTCACACAATTAAGTAGATAGGAAGGACACATAAAACACACCGATTAATCGACGGATACCAATTACGTGCTGCATTTATCGTTAAAACAGATCAACCAGCATACGATACAATACCTGAAATCACAGAACACCAAAGGCAACAAGCTCACTGCAGACTCGGTTAAACCCTTTACTTCATATAGACGCCTTTGGACACCTCTAATATTGATAGCATTAATTTACCACGTATCAGCAAGGGGGGAATTATGTTTATATTAACTGACAGAGTGGAAAACAGTGCAGGAAGTGTTCAGATTGCTCGTTACGAGCAACCTGAACTCTTCCTACACTGTTTTCAAAGGCCTTAAGTGATTGGTGCAGGGAAAACGCGTATCTATGGAGTAAAGGGTTAAGTGAGGGGTACTGCATCTGTCCGCACGCATAATAACACCGGCCTAAGTGATAAGCTTTCTTCGAGCAACACCGACTTAACTCGATGATTCGAAGGAATCAGAACTAACACTATTGAGTCAAAGTATGAGACGAAACATTGATAAAGGTTGCTTGTTTCAACACTTTGTACTAAAAGTTAGTGTGTTATGTTCCGTTTATTTAACTTAGTCGGTAACGCACGTGACTATCAATCTAGGGGTCGTGAGTTCGAATCCCCGACCAGCCACAGTCTCTGTGATGATTGACATACGACGTTGCGTTTTATTATTATTCGTCTCTCACCTCCACGGTCAGGGAACTCTGCCACAACGTAATCTGATTCGCATCGACAGTTTGTCACTGATTCACGTCGACAGTATTATTATTTTGTAAATTTTGTCACAGTTGCTAGTCGATAGCGGGGATATAATCGCTGATATGTTAATATAATCAAACGTATGAAGTATATTTTTGACATTCCGGAGAATGTAGTATATTATAAGTAAAATACGATCAAATTGAACATCTGATTATGAATATTTCTTCAAGTTTTAAATTTTTAAAATGACACAGGTTTGTGACGACAGTGTAACGGTGGCGTGTCGATCCTTATTTAAATGTCACGGATTCAGTGTCGATAGTTTTAACATTGTAGAATAGTTCAACCCTACGCCATAACTGCCATTTACACGTCGAGTCTCGTACAGAGACTGTCCGGCATATAGTTTTAGAGCATTGTCGTAATGTTACGGATTAAGTCCGTGAAAGTTAGAACCGACACACGGAAGCAAAACAATACCTCGGTACTTGCAACACAATAGCAATAGTCATGTTTCGTGAGACTTCCGCTGGTAGTTTTAAACTCTACACATAACGAATCATTTCAGGGGGAAATTGTCACTTTTGATACGTATTGACGTTTTGAATGATGTATTTATCAAGCTCATCGATTGATGCATGTCTTGTTCTCAATTAACTGCCCAAGTTTGAGACTCGGATTAAAGTCTTCCGTTATTCCCCATTATTCGTTTTCTTTTATCTAACAAATAAGAAATTTAATTAAGATTTGAACTTGGAACCTTTTCAAACTTTTGTGGATAAGTTAATAAAACACAACACATATGGTAACGTTATCTTCGTTTTTTATGAAATAATTAAACAAAATGTACACAAAAACTACAATGATCTGTTGGGAAAAACATGAAAGACAAGTTAGGGTAACGTGAATACCTGCAAGTATACTTGGGGTTCTGGAGATGTTCTTATTTACACATATCAATATATCGTACATTGGACCCACCCTCACAAAAAAATAAATCTTGTATTCATGTGTTTTATACGTTTTATATGATTATATGATCATTTGAAAGGGAAAAAGATGTAGTAATAATATCTTATATATATAGGCTCTACTCAGCAAAAAAGAAACGTCCGTCTTTTTTATAACTGATGTAGCTCTGTCTGTGTTTCATGTCCAATGTACATGTATTTATTACCCTGGCAATGTTGAGAATGAGATCATATGCACCGTGTACATAGCACTTAGTGCCCAGAACATTCATTTCCACTTTAACCACGTGCACATGCGGTCGACAGGTTTTGCAGTCCATGTCATACGATTCATGCAATAGAGGCCAATTTGATTTTTTTTTAGTTTTTCACAGTTTTCAACATGCAACGGATTTCTGAAAACGGACACAATAAAATGATAGTGGGTGAGGTAACGGCCATAGTGGTCGAATTCCAGTTATAGTGCTGTCGTAAATAGAATGAGCGACCTGAGGCACGTTTCCGATATACCTGAACTGTTTACAGTCACAGCGACCTGGTAAACGGTAAACCTGTAGAGACAAAGACCGGAACCGAACGTTGACGTGCTTACGTCAGTGTCTGTTGCCATGGCTACCTTCGCTGCTTGGAAGCATGGCGTTTCAGTACAGACTTTTCGTTACCGTTTGCGTCGTAACTCCCAACTAATCAGAGTGCGAGGCGCCCATACATTAGAACTGGTCAAATAATGACCTGACGTTACCTCTCGCTGCCATGCTTTTATGTGTGCGACGTCATCTGAACTGAAGTTAAATGGCAGCCCATGTTCACCAGGCAATACTTGAACCAGGTCAATGTTTTCACATGGCATGGCCGGAAGTTTCCCTTGATCCTTGCAAAAATTGCGAATATCTGGGTCATTAAACCACCAAAATGATAATCTCTGTGATTTAGCTTAGGCGTTGCTACGAGGATCGAGGAATTTGCCAAATGCATTGGTTTTGCGTTACGTTACGTCGAAACGCCGTAAAATTATTGAATAAATACCTGCAAATGGTAGATTGACAAATTCTTACTCAAGCTCGATGACCTAAACTTACATAACGAGTGTCTGATAGTTTGTGATTTTTTATTTTACCCCCACCCCTCCCTAAAACACACCCACCGACTTCCATGTGGTATCACTATGAAAATGTTTGTGCTAGCCAGACTAAGCGAAATGACATCAATCCGCAAATAAATGAACGGTTTTGGTACATCCCTCATTTACATTTTCGTCTAAAGACACATGCATAGGTAAGACATTATTTGGCTAGCAGAAAATACCACGTAACTTCTAACCGGCTTAGTTGATCTACTTTCTCGTTCCTGGAACGATGTCATGGAACGATGTCATCGACAGAGGAAAGAGGTTAACATCTACTGACAGTTTTGACATTCAATGTAAAATGAAATATTTTATTTTCGAAAATATGAGCTGTTTCATTGGTGGCTGAGAAAGGACATCTAATCAATGATAGGCCTTCATCCAGATCACAATACAGCGAGGAATCTTCGACAAAAGATATGTCCATTCCTGCCAACAGTGTCGACTAGAATCTGTGACCCTGTAGAGAAGAATCCGTGACATTTAAATCAACATCGACACAAACCTGTGACACTTGAAGCTTTTTTCAAACGGAATTTCTCACATGGTATAAGTAAAAAGTCAATTAGTTACCACTCTTTTTTTAAACAAAATTACTTAAACAACAGTTATAAATGATATTTTGCACTGATTAATGTTTTTATTGACAATTTCATCTCTACTTTCGTTTTACGTACATATTTAGCGAGGATTTATTAATTATTGCGTTTTAAACATTTACTAATTCACAGTTGGTTGATTGGAACATTTAAAATGCTAATTAATATTAGGTGAAAATCGATCATGTAAAAAGTTTAAAACCTATAGCTGTATCCAGTAAATAATTGACTTTATACATCAGAATATGCCGTGTTTTCCCGCATCAGATCGACGTGAATCTGTTACAAACTGTCGACACGAATCACTCTACGTTGTGACAGAGTTCCCTGACCGTGATCATTGGGGTAAATATACCTGATTCGGGAGATACCAGGTGTGGGGTAGACTATGCTGTGCATGCTCAGCAATCTATCAAAACCCATACAATAATGTACATTGCGGTTAAACTGGCCGCACCGCGGGTAATCTGCTTATTTAATATTCTAGGCATATATATTTGATTCAATTTAATTTAATTGGTTAAAAGTGTTTTTGTGTGATATTCAATGGGAAAATTCTTTATTTTAGTCCGGTGTGTTTACATGCGAGTTTATTGACTACAAATTTGACTTTACCGATCAGATGGCTATTTAATGAACATACCATCCATTCACATATTTTAACAAAATCAAAACAATCAGACTATTACCTGACATCTACATTGGATTCTTTCCAAAGATGCCAATTTATTACATCATTGATTAATAAGGAGATGAAATTAAATGAAACCCTATATAAGTTTACATCGACAGAGATATCTTGATGAGAAATTGATTATTTTGAAGACGAAAATTAATAAAATTAGATCATACAACTTCTTTATTACACTGAATAAACGATTTAAAAAACATCCAATGGTTATGTCTTATAGTGGAGATGGCAATTAGAGGAAATGAAACTGTAAGTTTGCGTATTAAATGGTGTTCAGATGCAATATCTGAGAGAAAAGCACATTGAATGTAAGAATAATTAGTGAAAAAAGACAATGGAAAGCCGCAACAACGGGTGCAATTCTAGAAAAGTCTGTTTAGCCAATGTCTCGAGTAGTTGAAGGAGCAGATCATCTGAATAAAAAGGAAAGCAACATGAAACGATATAAGAAAATGTTTAATTAATTATTATTGTAAATGTGAAATAATTTAAAAAAATAAATAAAAAGATACAAATTATGATGTAGTATATACAAAATTTCTGATATAACATTTTCATATTTGTAAATTAAGAGGCAAAGTTTTTTTTGTGTTTTTTTATATTATGTTATTTGTATCAAATACTGGTAATGTATTTCAAATGTGTTTCATTTTGTATTAACATTTAAAAATATTTTTTTTTACTAGCAAGGAATGTTTGCTCTTGAATCTGTTTGTGAAAAAGGTTTTCACAAACAAAAATCGTATGAGCAGAGAGCAGGCTAACGCCTCACCAACACAAATACGGTTATTCGTACTAGTACCTCAAGGAAACACAAGTTTACAGAAATATATTCTAGGTAACCGTGTTTTGCACTGGATTCTGAAGAAATACAGTAAGTCCCACTGGTTACAGAATAGACGAACCACCATTCTAAAATCAGTTAAGACGGTTAATCAAAGAAAGTGTTGGAGAAACAAACAAAAACGCCCTCAGATAACTTCATTGATGTATTCAACATAAACATATATGTTATATGTTACATACTGTATAATGTATAATTATTATCTCAAAGAATGACATTATCTATTTTGATTTAAAGAATTTATGTAACATTTACTTATTTATAGACATCAACATCATCTAAAACTGCTATAACTGCTTGTTTTTTTCTCATGTGAAATAATATAATATGGATTTATTTTAATTTGCTTGATTTGATCTAATGGTACATAACAGTAATGGGGCATGTGATAATCGGACATTATTTTGAAGGCACCTAACACCATATGTTATACACATAAATCTGATGTACTAAATAAAGTCATAACATTAAGTGTCAATTTGAGGTTACTGTTATTAAAAGTATATACAACTGAATACAAGTTATGACAAGATCTATTACACTATAAGATTGACATGTTGATTTTATTTTATGTCTCACTAATAGCAAAATAACTAGGATACTGGATGGAATGAATGTTCCGGAATGAATTAAATGTCAGATTATAGCGGATGAAAATAGGCAGTGTATTTCTTGTTATGTGCAATACGCTCTATGGTAACTGCATGGTAAACAAGGCAAATATAGACATTTTAATTCTGACAGAACTGAATTTGACTTTTCAATATTAACAGCTTGGGGCGGTAAAGCAATAAGCGCAAGTTACAAAATAAAATGCGTGTTGTGCGTTCAATTAATACGAACCTTTCTATTTTTGTGAGTTTCACTTTACAAAAACACTGAGTTTGAACATTGAACTTTAAAAGAAATAAATATATTTCAATTTGTAAATCACTTATTTTTAAACATTTACAAATGAATAGTGAAACGTGTTATTTAAATAACAATTACGACTTCTTAATGGCAAGCGCCCTGTTCTTTGTCACGTGATCAATTTGACAGCACCCGCAGTCAGTAAGCATTATATAGCGACCAAGACAAAAAGAAACTTGCGATAGTATCTATAAACTGTTGGTTGGTAAGTATGTAGAAAAATACAACAATCAGCGTCGACCCAATGTGCCATTACTCAGTGATTCAATCTGGTGGGTATGCAGTGAACACTTTGTTTTAATGTAAATATATATTTGGTCTCATTGGTGCAATAAGGTACCAAGTGTATATGAAATAAGCAGGCACTTAGTAACTGTTTGCACCAATGGAGTGACTTGTTCGTGCACTTACTGGCCAGATAAATCCGTGCGTTTTTTTACCAATTTCTATCTATCTTACAGTCTGTCGTGTCAATGCGTAAAAAAATGTTAAGAAATTCCAAAATGAGTGTTTCTCAAAATTTACAATGCCAATTATACCGCAGTTAACACACCTGAAAACTATACTCGGAAATACTAGTATGTCATCCTAGGTTCTAGAACATCTTTAAGACAACCTCATTTAACTTATTATCTAAAGTTTGTTGGAGGTCCAACAGGAAATCCAGGCACCACAGCTTCGTGAGATATCCCACGCCCCCCCCCCCCCCCCCCCCCCACACACACACACACACGTGATATAAACAACGTTATATATAATTGAGACCCAGTATAGATATGATATTTATAAAGGCAGATTAGATTTTTAACCAGCCTATTGCTGCACAGTCTATCACGATACCATCATTCTAACAGTACCGGGTCTGCAAATTTTTGGAAATGCTAATAATTGTTTAATTTACAAATATTATTTAAAACTAAACCCTAGCCTATCGTGTTTTTTTGCGTGTTGTTTACATTCGTTGTTGATGCTGTTGCTGATGTTGTTGTTGCTGCTGCTGCTTCTTCTGTTTTTGTTGTTGTTGTTGTTGTTGCTGGTGCTGCTTCTTCTGTTGATGATTCTGCTGATGCTGATGTTGTTATTGTTGTTGAACATCTATCCAATTATGGTATAAATAAATGCTTTAAAAAATAATTGTTTTCATCATCCATATATATCACCATGGATAACAAGGTAGTCTATATGACGCAGATATGACAGTGTCGTAGTCGTTCTACTCTGACACAGATTGATGTCTTGGTGAAATCGGAATTCTATAGCAAATACGTTGCTATGGATATTGTCACTCGCTTCATATCAATCCATTTGAACACTGTTTTTAATTATTTATTTATTTCATTAAATTAAGTTAGTATTATTTTGTTTATTATAAATCGGTGTTAATTGTGATTGTTATTTAACAACTGATATGTTATGTTAAAGTAAAAAACAAATGCTGAAATGGACAATAATATACGAACGTTATAACTATTACAAAATTGAAAATGTAAGTCATTATTCTGGAACTTGAAAACAGTTGTCAATATAATGAACATTACGTGGTGGTCAAATTAAATTAAATTTGATAATTAAGCATGATTCATTAATGCAAATAACAGGGAATTAAATACGAACTAAGTGAATAAGTTAGGTTTATACTACAACATACAAGTTTTAATATTGCGAAGATGATGCGTGTTGTTTGTGCAAACGTGTACATCGTCTGGATTTGTGTAAGTCTCTGTAATAGTAAAGATCTGAAGACATTACGAATGTTGGGTTTCTTACCTATGACTGGAGAAAAAGGGTGGGTAGGAGGCGGGGCGTGTCTCCCTGCTGTTATGATGGCGATCAGGGACGTGCACGCGTATGAAGGACTCTTGGATGGTTATAATTTGACCTATAACTGGATTGACACAAAGGTTCGTGACGAAGAATGTTACATAGCGTTTGATTGCACACGTGCTCATGTGTAAACAATTTTGTAATTTTCATTTTAATATGTCCTTTTATCGGTTTAAAATATTGTATTGTCTCGCTTGTTTTTTTGTTGTTGTTTTTTGTTTTTTGTGTTGTTGTTTTTTTTGTAATTTTAAAAGTTTTGCTTTATTGAGATATATTAAACTCTTGCATTCTTTTTGCTTCCGAAAGACGTTTTCTATCAGATTGCATTGACTATGACGACAACATTCTAAAGTGCTGTGTGGCGACCATGAAATGTCGTCCCAAAACATTTCCCCACGTGTGGCGGCCATTAAATGTCGTCTCAAAACATTTCGCCCCATGTGGCGACCATGAAATGTCGTATCAAAACATTTTGCCCAGTGTGGCGACCATAAAATGTCGTTCTTAAACATTTTGCCCGGTGAGGCGACCATAAAATGTCGTCTCGAAACATTTCCCCACATGTGGTGACTATGAAATTTCGTCCCAAAACATTTCGCCCCGTGTGGCAATCTGAAATGTCACCCCGTACGTTGACTCGGTGTTGTTATTTCTAGTTCATTTGGAATATTATAGCACAATCAGTATTACACGAAAGGAGAATATTGCTTAATCATTACCTATAAATTATCTTGACAAACAGTAGATGAATGATCAGGATTTAAGCAAGTATTTTAATTCATTGTTAGTTATGCAGTATTATTGTTTACTAGGGTGCATCGTTATAAATACATACGTGTAAATATTTTAAGATATCCTAATTAAAATAAACAGCACAAGCAAAAAGTAGATATCTGGAAAATTTAATGTTGCAAATAGCTGAGATTTTGTCACGCATTTACAAAAACAAACGTTGAAGCGTTAACTGATTTTATATAATAAAAAGATAAAGTCAAGCCAACATGTTACGTTTTTGTTCTAAATTGAATTTAAACAAAGAAAATGTCTATTAAACCCCAGAAGTCGAAACATATTTCTGCTGTTGCAAATACATAAGTAAACAGCATGATTGTTTGTACAAGGTCGCCACGGGCGTACACTGGTAATACGAGAGAAATTGCGAGAAAAACAAGAAGATTGCTAAACTGTGATATTTTTAATCACTTCACAAAAACTACATAGCAGGCATGGTACTTTTGACATAACTTTTATGTGGAATGATTACTACTGTACGATTTGTATTATGCATCGAACTCGTCATTGACATATTATGTACGATTGTATTGTATCATTGTACTGATAGTGAATTTTGATATTTTTGTATTGAATAAAGTATTATTTAATTATTATCATTATTTTTATAATTATAATTGTTTTTTATTATTATTATTATTATTA
This sequence comes from Panopea generosa, assembly GCA_029582155.1. Lineage (NCBI taxonomy): Eukaryota > Metazoa > Mollusca > Bivalvia > Adapedonta > Hiatellidae > Panopea > Panopea generosa. Next base: position 30,519,093 of record CM055909.1, on the reverse strand, counting down.
CTATTATTATTATCATTATTATTATCATTATTATTATTAATATTATCAATATCGTGGTTGTATTCGTATACACATCACGTATTGTTTTCTTATTTAAGATTTAGTCACCACGGCATTGTTTTGTTATAGTTTTAATTATTACTAGATAATTGTATAAAACATTTATTAGGCAAAAATATATATTCCATAAGGTGTGTGTTATATGCAGTTTGATAAAAATGGTCAAAATTTGAAACTTTATGGAGAAGCTTGTGAGGTCAAGCACTCTTAATTGTAAATACACACGGATCTGTGTTTAGATACAGGGCTAGAATTCACCAACCATTCTTGAGAATAGACTTGAGCTTAAAAATCCAAATTTTACCCTTAGATATCTAGTTTACCATGACATATAGAATGGTTATAAGAGTTTACCTAATCTATATATTAGGTGTCCCTGCATGCTTGCAAATTTTTGCCTCAAAAAATGGTCTCTAAATATGTTTTTCAAATTTCATTCTTTAGTTTAAGTCTAAGAATATTCTTGACAATGGTTGGTGAATACCGCTCCAGCTTTCTTTCAGCAGCTGAGTAATGTTGTGATTTTAAAACAACGTACCATAACTAACATGTAAAGGTAACAGCTGTTTTACATTAGCCACGCCTACATAACTGTCTGCCCTGGCAGAAAATGTTGGGCCTTTGAGCTTTTAAGTGATGGTATTGGCTACTGACCGTTTTAAATCGTCATGTGATGTTATTTTATCTGTATGTATGCATTGTACTCATTATGAATTTTCTGTACACGTGTGTTAACCCCATATTTAGAGACTATTTTATAGTGTTTAGTACTACATGGTTTCAGTTATTTATCTTCAATATTTCTTTGTCACAGCGCCCGTCTTTCGAACGGCGACAGTGTTCTGAACATGTAATACCACCTCAAAACCAATCAATGCCTTCATTTTGGTACCAACGGTATTTAATCACTGCAGATGATTCCAAAATCACTAAGGTTTCTTATCATTACATTTTGAGGACTTCTTATTCTTTGCTGATATTTTTTGTATACTTTATGGGTTTTTTCATTAAATTTATAAGGATACGTTGTAATGGTATATCCTTAGTTTTGCTATTTTAAGGTATTCGATTTGTAAATTGTATTGGTAAGATAAAACAATCTCTCAATTTGCGTTTAGCATGGTGGGTCTTAAGTTGAACAGTTTGAAAAACAGGAACTGACAACTGAAAATTAATTAAATATCAATATATTTAGTTATGAAATCTTGTCGAGAAGATTGTCTCCCCGTATGTATATTGGAAAACGTATAACATGTAATAAGTTATTAACACATTAGCGAATAAGATATTTATTATTATTATAACATGGACTTAATATAATTTATAAATATATCTTAGTACCAGGATTTGTAATTTATTGCATCACACTGTTTTTGTTTAATATTCACAGTGTGATCCGGGACTAGCAGTTTATAAGATGTCTAACTCACTTCACAAAGATCCTCCTTATGTTATGCTACTAGGTGCGGGTTGTTCAACAGAATCTACCACCACTGCCCAGGTGTCAAACCATTGGAATCTTACACAGGTAAGTACTCATATATCTACAAAGTCTGCCCGAGTATCAAACTTCTAGAATCTTACATAAGAAAATGAGAGCTGATACTTCCACAATCTTTCACAGGTTTCAAACCATGGGAATAGTAAACAGGTAAGCATTGATATAATAACACCCAAAGCCACAAGAATCTCAAACGGGTAAGTAAGTGCTGATGCATTCACAATCACTTCACAGGTGTCAAACCATTGGAATCTTACACAGATAAGTACTCTTATATCTACAAAGCAAAGTCTGCTAATGTATCAAACCTATAGATTTTTACACTGGTAAGTAAGTAATGCTGATGCGTCTACAATCACTTCACAGGTGTCAAACCATTGGAATCTTACACAGATAAGTACTCATATATCTACAAAGCAAAGGCTGCCAATGTATAACACCTATAAAATTTTACACTGGTAAGTAAGTGATGCTGATGCATCTACAGTCACTTCACAGGTGTCAAACCATTGGAATATTACACAGATAAGTACTCATATATCTTCAAAGCAAAGGCTGCTAATGTATCAAACCTATAGATTTTTACACTGGTAAGTAAGTGATGCTGATGCATCTACAATCACTTCACAGGTGTCAAACCATTGGAATCTTACACAGATAAGTACTCATATATCTACAAAGCAAAGGCTGCCAATGTATAAAACCTATAAAATTTTACTCTGGTAAGTAAATGATGCTGATGCATCTACAGTCACTTCACAGGTGTCAAATCATTGGAATCTTTCACATGTAAGTACTCATATATCTACAAAGCAAAGGCTGCCAATGTATCAAACCTATAGAATTTTACACTGGTAAGTAAGTGATGCTGATGAATCTACAGTCACTTCACAGGTGTCAAACCATTGGAATCTTACACAGATAAGTACTCGTATATCTACAAAGCAAAGGCTGCCAATGTATCAAACCTATAGAATTTTAAACTGGTAAGTAAGTGATGCTGATGCATCTAGTCACTTCACAGTTGTCAAACCATTGGAATCTTTCACAGGTAAGTACTCATATATCTACAAAGCAAAGGCTGCCAATGTATCAATTCTATAGAATTTTCCACTAGTAAGTAAGTGATGCTGATGATCCATAGTCACTTCACAGGTGTCAAACCATTGGAATCGTTCACAGATAAGTACTCATATATCTACAAAGCAAAGGCTGCCAATGTATCAAACCTATAGAATTTTACACCGGTAAGCAAGTGATGTTGATTCATCAGGTGTCAAACCATTGGAGTCTTAGCAGATAAGTACTCATATATCTACAAAGGCTGCCAATGTACAAAACCTCTTCAATGTTACACTGGCAAGTAAGTTGTGATGCATCTACATCACTTCACAGGTGTCAAACCATTGGCATCTTACACAAATAAGTACTGATATATCTACAAAGGCTTCCAAAGTACAAAACTTCTTCAATGTTACACTGGCAAGTAAGTGGTAAGTACTCATATATCTACAAAGCAAAGGCTGCCAATGTATAAAACCTATAGAATTTTACACTGGTAAGTAAGTGATGCTGATGCATCCACAGTCACTTCACAGTTGTCAAACCATTGGAATCTTTCACAGGTAAGTACTCATATATCTACAAAGCAAAGGCTGCCAATGTATCAAACCTATAGAATTTTACACTGGTAAGTAAGTGATGCTGATGCATCCACAGTCACTTCATAGTTGTCAAACCATTGGAATCTTTCACAGGTAAGTACTCATATATCTACAAAGCAAAGGCTGCCAATGTATCAAACCTATAGAATTTTCCACTGGTAAGTAAGTGATGCTGATGATCCACAATCACTTCACAGGTGTCAAACCATTGGAATCGTTCACAGATAAGTACTCATATATCTACAAAGCAAAGGCTGCCAATGTATCAAACCTATAGAATTTTACACCGGTAAGTAAGTGATGTTGATGCATAAGGTGTCAAACCATTGGAGTCTTAGCAGATAAGTACTCATATATCAACAAAGGCTGCCAATGTACAAAGCCTCTTTAATGTTACACTGGCAAGTAAGTTGTGATGCATCTACATCACTTCACAGGTGTCAAACCATTGGAATCTTACACAGATAAGTACTCATATATCTACAAAGGCTTCCAAAGTACAAAACCTCTTCAATGTTACACTGGCAAGTAAGTGGTAAGTACTCATATATCTACAAAGCAAAGGCTGCCAATGTATCAAACCTATAGAATTTTACACTGGAAAGTAAGATATGCTGATGCATCCACAGTCACTTCACAGGTGTCAAACCATTGGAATCGTTCACAGATAAGTACTCATATATCTACAAAGCAAAGGCTGCCAAAGCAAAGTACAAAAACTCTTCAATGTTACACTGGCAAGTATGTGGTGATGCATCTACATCACTTCACAGGTGTCAAACCATTGGAATCTAACACAGATAAGTACTCATATATCTACAAAGGCTGCTAATGTACAAAACCTCTTCAGTGTTACACTGGCAAGTAAGTGGTGATACATCTACAATCAGGTGTCAAACAACACCAATATTAAACAGGTAAGTATTGATTTAAGTGCATCAACTGCCCTGGCTCCTGTTTCATCAACATATTTTTTAATACTTAAAAATTTAAAGTTACGAAAAGCAGTCAGGTGATCATGATTTTAGGCTGGTTCCAGTAAAACTGCATATGACCTCATTTATATTGATTCTATAACAGATAAATAACCAGTCAAAACTAATTTAAAGAAGTCAAGTAAAATGTTGGTGAAATAAAAGCCTGCTGTCAAAACAATGAAGCCTTTGGCCAAGGTGAGCTAAGACGGCACAAAATGCCATACAAACAAATCATATGAAAAACGCGTGTAGTTTATGTTTCAAAATATTACAAATGTATACAAACTAGTTGCACATCTGATGTATTAATATTTTTTTTTACTTCCTTTCATAAATCCTTTTGAAATTTGTTTAGAATTATCAAATAACGCTGTTTATTACGGTTCTAAGTTGGACAGACATCATTACTTTGTAAACAGTACTGTGTCTTTTATAGGATATGCAAGACAAAGACTCTACCATAGATTGAAAAGTTTAAACATATTAAGATAAATAATATGGCTGACACAAGCTGATCACATAATAAGTCAAGAGCTTTTGGCTCATGGGAGAGAATAATAATGAACAATAGAATTAATCAAAGAAAATCTATATTAATTATGATGAGAAAACTGATTTCTTTCATCTTCGGTTCACTTTTACGTACTGTACTCTTAAAGCAGTTATAGTAATGGTTGACTTCCAAAAGGAGCGTCACGTGACGTACTAGTCCTTTATTACAGCTCAAATTTTTAATAAAAAAAGAATCTGATTATGGACGTTGACCTGTAGGATTCTATGTTTTCAAGTTTATGAATTGTACTATATTAAATTGAAGTTGTATTTCTGTTAAGAAACCATTGTCTTTGTTGCTGTCTTGTGACTATGACATTTTAAGCGACACACATGTCAATTATTCGTAAATTCTTGTGTCCATAGTTTTTTTCACGCTGTGCATCATTTTCCTAATACAATTAGTGGGAAGAGGTAACCTTAATTATTTTTTTTTCAAAAGAGATTTATTGCAGGTTTCTCTTCAAAATTTAGCATAAATATTCAAAAGTAAAATTATTTAGTTTACTGATTTTTGTCAAACAGTACCATTGATTACTTGTTTGTGCTACATGTGTGTTGATGGTTTTATGTTTGTAGGCTGATTTTCACATTATTTTCATGCAAAAGTCCCATCAGCATACCAACATAACAATATAAATATACATGAAATATAATTCAAGTAATCAATGGCACCACTTTACCGTATCCACACATTGATCATAATTTAACTAAATTTCAAGCCTTAAAAAATTTACAAATGTTAATCTAAGACAATTTAAAGTAAACCGGTAGTTGAGTTCGACCCAATATCTTAGTAGCCACTGAACGGATTGTTATGAAACATAAAAAAAACAACAGTCATGTTTCTTTAAACCTCGATCTCATTTGAGCTTCATTTTATTGTTTAATTACTGTTTATAGCAATTTTAAAGCTACTTGAATAAAAAAAAGTATATTTTTTTTGTATTGAAAAAAAAAAAGATGTCAGTTAAGGCCAGGAAATTCAGCCAGTATGATTTTTATTGGTTTCAGTCATCGTTCGAGATAGAGATTATCGCAGTTTTGTGAAAAAATTTTCCACACATAAAAACACAACTAATGCATAAACACGCATTACGACACCATTCCGACTTTTAAAAAATGTTAAATTCTGATGCGAAAAATACCTTCGTTTCTTGTTGATAATCAATCGGAATTCCTCTATAATGTTCGCAGATTTGCATTTGAGTTGGAGCTGCGATTAATACCTGGCATTCAATATAAGATTTATACGGACGGAGCTGAAAATAAGTAATCCAAAATGGGAAAAGTCTGCTTTTTTTCATTTCTTGGACGCCTTTTGTGCTTCCAACGTATCGTATCCATTTACCCGACAGCATAAACTGTTTGTTATATTCTCGGAATCATAAGTATTGCGAATTTATGTCATACATGTATAATGCGCAGAGGGGTTAATATAAACATAAGTATTGAGCATTATGACATACATGTATACTGCGCAGAGGAGTTAATATAAACATAAGTATTGAGCATTATGACATACATGTATAGTGCGTAGAGGAGATAATATAAATATATGTACTGCGCATCATGATATACATGTATAGTGTGCAGAGGAGTTAATATAAAAACGAAAAACTCTCTCAACGTATCCACTTTAAATTAAAATAATTAAATAGAACAAGGAAGTAAATTGAATTAGCCTTCTCAATAAAGATAACAAAATACAATACAAAGCAGCCCCGGATAGTGATAATCTTGAATTCTGGTTAGTGATAATGTCTTACCGAAATGAATTCTGAGTAGTGATGATACCCTGCACGTGGTAATCATGCTGTGCCTAATTATGAAATCATTTTAGAAGTGATATATCTTATAACATGTGTCAAAAATATAACTGGAAAAAATGTTATTGTTGTTTTTGTTCACAATAATAGAAGATTTAATGTTAACGCCATTTTAAAAATTTCACATACATTTAATTGCAGTTATCCGGTTTTTAAAATAATTTAAGAAACAAAGTTTCCATTAGGGTATCTACCAAATGGATATACATATAATAAAACAAAGATAGGGTCCTCCGTGGCCGAGTAGTCTGAGAGCCCATCACAAGATCACTTACCTCTGACCGCTAAGGTCGTAGTTCTGTTCGCTCAAAAAAACTTTATGTGAGAAAGTTTGCCATTTACTTGCAGAAAGACGGTAGTTCTACTCAGTCTGACTCAGTTTGAGGTCTTCATCCACCAACATAACTGGATATGCCATATATAACCCGAAATGTGTTGAAAAATGACATTAAACCCCATTCATTCTGAGGTCTTCCTCCACCAGTAAAACGGGATATGCCATATTTAACCTGAAATGTGTTGAAAATGACGTTAAACCCCAATAACCCCATTCATTCTGAGGTCTTCCTCCACCAGTAAAACTGAATATGTCATATATAACCCGAAATGTGTTGAACATGGCGTTAAACCCCATTCATTCTGAGGTCTTCCTCCACCAACAAAACTGGATATGCCATATTTAACCCGAAATGTGTTGAAAATGGCGTTAAACCCCATTCGAAGAATAAAACAAATATTTTTCTAACTTGGGCATCGAAAGAAATTTAGAAACTAATTTTATCTTCATCGTACCTCGTATAATAAAACAAAAACTGATCAAAATGTTCCTAAAAGGTCACTTTGCTCGTTTTATTCTTGTAAATTCATTTGAATAATTCATTACAAGCTCTTGTACTTTGTTATTAAATTGAAATTACTTAATGAAAATAACTTAACCTGTTGTGCAAGAAGAATAAATAAAAATAATGTACCCCAATACCTTTAAACTGATCGGGGAAGCAGTAATGACACGTTTCCATGTTTGTTAGCGATTACTGCTTACTGTGTCTCACATTTCAGCAACGTTATCCTAAAAGTAAGATATTGACTGATGACCCTCGTATATATTATTCGTAAATGTTAGTAATAATTTGTCATAGAATATGTCTGTCTGTATTGGCGCTGACAACAGGTATCACACATTATCAGTTTACGCAATTAGTTAATGGTAAAACTCGCATAACATGTAATATTAACCGGATAGCATCATGTTGAATTTGTTAGATAAAAGTATGACGGGGGTCTCGTTTTATGAGCGTTTGGAGTCTTTACGTTATTGAAGATTGTACTGAAATGGTCTGTTCTCGAAGCGGGGATGTGTAACTTATATAAATGTATGGTACCAAATCAAATCCTAAACATGGCATATTAGGTTTATTAATACTTTTAAACTAATCAGGCATGTTTGAAAAGTAGCAAAATGTTAAAAAGGTCACCTTAGTCAGAGATTAGTTTGACATATATGATTGACATATAAATACATAATTTGGTGACTATCTAAATATACACCGTCTTATATCACCAAACATCCAATGGGTAGAATTCCCTAGATCAAGCGTCATGTGAAAGTGTTAATGTATAAGATCAGTGTTTTACTGAAACACTATGATTGAGTACTCTTAGTCAGATTTATTGATCACCCTAATGGTATATTGATCATGTAGGGAGACTCAGTTATGCGTTATCGTTAATTAGTTGATTTTTTAGACTCGGACATATATAAGTAAAACAAATACAAACGAAACTTATTTACATGGCGATTCTTAAATAATTATAAGAGATTATTCATGATCAGTGATGAAATTGGTCAGGAATTCCTTTTACAATGTTAAAATTTAGGGTTCACTATTGATTATATAATGCTTCTATAATATGGATACAATGTGTCATTTACAGTAAAACCTGACAGGACTAGACAAAATATAGTTCGAATTAAGGGTTGTTCGAGCCAAGTATTGTTCAACATCTTACGTTACATGTACATGTATATACGTGGAAATAGGAATCGTCTTGAACCAGATAAGGGGTACGAGCTATAGGGCGCTATTCCAGCCTTCAGTGTTCGAGCCAACGAAGTATACAGTACTTTTTAAAAAGTTATAATTGATATCCCAGACAAATAAATTTTGTCATAATATGAAATGTGATTACCTACATAATAAAATTTTACCTACATGTCTACAAATTTTCAGACATTCTTAAAGTTAGAAACCTAGCTCAATTAAGTTCTGGATAATGCTCTTTTACGTACTATCAAATTATAATTTAACGAGCTATTCATAAGTCAGGTAATACTAATTTGCACGTGCTGCTTTACAAGCTGAAGTAATTAAAGTAATGAACGTACATATGTTGCTATTAGGATGTACCTCGTTTGCATATCAGTCGGCATGCACTAAAGAAAACATTCAATTCTAAACTTAGTATTGTAAATTACAAATTTTGAGAACTTTTTATTGTGTTTTGAATGTGATTAAAAACACATGTCCAACACGTTGTTTGTGATTTTAAGCACTGAACAATTTGATAGAGAATTTACTTCGAAAGCCGCATCACCGTCTTTTACAAACATTGAGCATAATTCCTTACATCAAGTTTTTGGACAGATTTTTAAATTTAATTGATATTGAGCAATCAGAACTATAATATATTATACGCCGTAGGAAAGTAAGTAAAGTATGAATTTGGCTTCACTCTATTTTTCAATATTTGACCCAATGCGCTTTTATTAAGGATGAAATGCAATTAGCAACTACATTTTATCTACATTTTCCTTTTTTTTTAATTTGTGTCAGAATAATTCGATAAAATGCAGTCGAAATATTGAACAAGAGTATTTATTATTAAATAATTTCGTCTACATTCATAACGAATTTATTACTCTAATAATATTCACATTCGATAGCTTTAATAAATAATACAAAAAACACGACGTATATTTTGGTATAAGCCAATGGGAACAAACAACCGACGTGACTAAAATGGTAGCTCGTTTATTTTCATTTTGATATATAACAGAATATTGAACTCAAATGACAAAATTACAAAGGGAAGACGACACACTTAGATAGAATGAAGATGATATATGTGTTATCTTACGAGGACAACATAGCTAATGATCGTCATAAAATACTGTTTAGTGCATTGTATACAGCAGTGATAAGCTATATTTATGACAATTTATATCAGATTGCTTATATCAGATTTCAAATAACTCTGATATAATATCTGATAAAAGAACTATAAAGACGCAAAGAACGCAGCACCCTTTCAGGCCATATCACCATGTTTACTTTTACTTTCGGGAATCTTTTCTTTATATTTATTGCGAAGGATCTTCCTTGCTGAGTGGTCCTTGGTGCACGGTCCCAAGATCACTACCATATCTCCGGTAAGGCCGTAGGTTAAGAACGGCTTAGTTCCAAAAACTTTAATAATTTGCCAGTAACTTGCAGAAGGACGGCTGTTCTATCGCCATATATAATATAATCTGAAATTTGTTGCGAATGGACGTTAAATCCCATTAAAAAGAAATTGATTGCTCATGAGTGTGTATGACTAAGTTAAACAAGTTTATTCTATGATCTTTTTGCTAGGCTATAGATTATATAAATAAGACGTCCGTTTGGTCCGTCCATTCAGCTCTACGTTCGTCATAAAGTTTGTAACTTCGCCTTATACTACATTTTTAACAACGAAACGTTGAAAATTACAGATATTTAAATGGAGATGTTCATGTCTTTTTCTCGTTTTTACCACATTAAGCCGTTCGAGAGTTAAACTGTTTGTGTTATTTGTTTGTGATGTTCACTTTTTAACTTAAACTGTAACTGTAGACCACTGCAGACGTTTTTAGTCTCTTCTACTCTTAGGGAACTTACCACTTACGTACAGGTAATTTTAGTGCAAAAAATATTAGTCGATTCCAAAGAAAGTTGGATGCTGGAACCGTAGAACAATATGACATCTAAATATTGCTAATGTATAAGGTCTGGAAAGTATACGTGTATAACATTGCCATTCAAAGATAATTGATGTTGTTATACTTCGTCGTCTTGTAATGAACACAAGTGCCGATTTATTACATTAAGGGCCGGAAGTCATATCTATGTCACCTTTTATAAAAGGATATCCCTTGGAGGCCATGTAATTATTACATCAAGGCAAATCTGTTAGGCAGTTCAGCATGTCTGAAAGGAAGATTACTTTAATACCTGAACAGCAATAAGGTGTATAATTAAGGAAGGTCATCACAAATTAGTAATCTCAGTGGAGACATTGTAATAACCTTGATCCCAGTTTTTTTTAATTATCATTTAAAGATTAGACACAAGCAATTATAATGTACTAGTAGATATGTATGAGTGTTATCTGTGAATGCGTTCGAATTATCATTGAGCCATATCGATTATTTTGATCAACTTTATTCTGTTCCATGTACTGAGGGTAATTCATAATGTATTGCTTGTATTTATTCTAAAATGTGCTTAGTTTCTCTAGTCTCTATTACGGAATGGGTTCGTTAAATAGGGAATTGGGAAAGCCATACTTCAGGACGTTGGTTGGTCAGGTGTTTGAACTGAAATTTTAATGACGTCACAGTTTAGTTAGCGTTCAATTGCTATACATTGTGGGACAGGTATAGAATTTCCGGCTTTTTCATTGGGGCGGGTGGGGGGGGGTGGGGGTATAGACCTGATTCGGGAGATATCAGGTTCTGAGATAGACTACAGTTTCTAAACATCGCATGGCATTTATTAATGAAACAAGTTCCATTTTCTCATATGCAGCGATAGGGTCTTTGATAAACCTATTAATTGCTTGACTATTAAAACTAATATTGGCATAGAACCACCATTGAAAACAGGATATGCTTCCGTAAGGTAGTCACATAATGGCGGATATAAACAATCCATATTTCTTCTTCTTCTTCTTCTTTAAAACTTCATGTTACTTCTTGTAGAACTAAGTTTGTTTGTCTGAATGGTATTATTTGTGTAGTCTGATCATTTTGAAACTTAAGCATTGTCATGTTTGAATTGTGAATTTAGAAAATGAAATTATGTTTGGGAATTGAGGTATGAAAACATGATTACTGACGTCTAGTTTCACTTTGTCTCACTGGCAAAAAAGATAAAAAGAATCTTCGATGGGTTTGCCGAGGGGTATCTGATTAGGCTCTGCCGAGTTCCCGCGAGTTCTCAAGGGACGGAATTTTTCTATAAGAATTGAAAAAGTTATAAATGATTTTTTTTTCTTTCATATCAAACACATTAGATTTTTTTTTTAATATAATGCATCAGTACATTTTGACAACGATCGCTTTTAAGACCTTCATTTATACGATTTACGTCATGTTTTTTCTACGTTACGTCATAGAGGGTTTTTAAAGTGCGAGAATTATATTTCGACCCTGGCAGGGTGGATGTGTGAAAGCCCATCCGATGCTAAGGTTGTTTCAAAGCATAGCTCGCGACTCATACACGACTCATTCAGAATTGATCAAGGGCGGAATCTGTGTAATGTCACTTACGCATGCGCAGTGATAACGAGCTTTTTGATAATTCAAGACGAATTTGATAATTTAATAATTTTGTAGACTGCTTTTAACAGATAAAAGCGACACAATTTTGAAAATTGAAGTGATTTCTGTAAAAGTTTCACATTCTATTTATAGCCTATCTACATGGTATATTGATAAAACAGTCGTTTTGATAAACATTTAAATGTTTAATGCATGTAATTGCACTCATCCACTTCTAAGAAGGTTATTTTACTTTTCTTGTTTGCAATAGATTCCTTCGTATAGTTTATTGACTTCACTTTGTTTGGTTTACTACGTTATCGCAGTAACGTACCTATATCGGTTTCAAAATAATGGATGCACTGATAGATCTTCTAAACATATTTTTCAGAATTTAACGCTTAAATTGCAATAAAACAAAACTGTTTGCTGTGAGCTAAGGTTTTGTTTATTTCACCAATACAATATCGAATATAAAAGCATAATATTGTGTGATTTATGGCAGTTGTCTATTTCTAATGTTTTGTAATATGTTGGCTGTTTGCTTATATGTTAATGAGCATGTAATGTATTTTGTTAGTGAAACTTCTCAATTTGAGTCATTTTCTACTAACTAAATCGGTTAAATTTTACTGTCAAATATTACGATGCCAATCTGATCTCCTCGGCCTTTATGCTACTGCATTAGACCTCAGACATAACAAGGCGCCATTTTTAAACTACTTTCAGTCATTGATTAAATAAAATGGCGGCCCCCTTATGTCACCTTTGTGGAAGTTGTGCCATAGACTATTATTTACTGTCTTGGAGGAAGAAAACAACGGATGTTTTAAATGTGCATCAACTTCCCTTTCATACCAGTATAATAACGCCATATATTCAACTTAAGACGGATACATAATTGTTACTTCCGCACGAATGAACACAGACTTGTAACACAGAAGAATAGCGTTGCTGTATTCTAGAGCTATGCACGAGGTGTATTGTACGGAGGATACGGAAATACCCGATGTTCCACGATTGATTATGATGCTGGGGCTGCGTATTTGCATATTTATTATGTATAATAATACTCAAGCTTTCAAATAGATGTAGTTAAAATATGTAAAATATGTAATTGCAATTTTATTGAAAATAAGTATCTTTTTACTTATTTGTCCAGAAGAGCATTAGTAATTTAAGATTTATTGAGGATAGTGTAGTAACCCTGGTTCATTTACATGTCCGGTGTAATGCACCGGTAGATGACATCTCGATGTTTGTTAAAGTCTCATCCGAAAGCCTGATGAGCCCATGGCCTCAACCACCGGGCCTCTAATCCGCTAGACCAGCCTATGCATGGCTGTTTATCATGTCAATGCACCAATTTCTGTTGATAAACTGCATGCCTGATAAACATGATTATCACGTCAATGTAAGTTTATCGTGTATATGACGTCATTATGTGTCATTATACGTTTTGGCCATGACGGAATCTCTACAAGCTGTAACAAAAGTTTGATGCTGATTTTCAATTTCATAAAAAAATACGAATTAGAAATATTGACATGATACAGATAATACCATGTACGTGATCAATATATCAACTTCATCAGATTCGGCGGGACAAAAAAGGACTCGGCAGAGCCTCGTACTGTTTTTTTTAAACATCACCTAAAGTAATATAAGACACTAAAATGATATTGTCTGTTAACGCCTACCAAACTGTGACGGCATTCAACATTTTTTGGAAGAACTGACCAATCAACGTGCCCAATAGTATTTCTATGTAAGCGACCCAAGTCGGTGAGCTGGATCCGTTCTACAGTCTAACCAAAAATGATAAATCTGATATTACTCTTTTTCAGATATCGTATGGATCATCGTCCCCGATTTTGTCTGACAGAGTTCGGTTTCCCCGTTTTTTCAGGTTGGCTGGACCTGACCAGAAAATAAATCCCTCCCGAATAGCCATGATGAGGAACTTCAATTGGAAAAAGGTGGCGACCATAAACCAGGCGATGGAGTTCTTCTCGGTGGTACGTTGTTGTAGTAGTAATCAGTGCATGCATATTAGTCCCAGAGATAGGGGGGGAGGGGGTTAGCATACTTTGTATGTCCAAAAGTTTGAGACTTGTCTCTAGAGGTAAATTTTATGCTGTGTCCGAAAATCCATTTTAAACAATCTAAATGAGGCACAAAATGGCTGCGCAAAATATGAAAAAAATTACATTTTTTTCTGCAGATATGCTCATTTTGTTGAATGCGTTGGCTTTATCTTTATTTATAAATGCTTGATTCTAAAGGTAAAATGTGTGCTGAGTCAGAAATGTATTTCTTACTAACGACTGTTGGGGCGTTTGGTCACAAATCCAAGATGGCCGCCAAAATGTTATAATATATAGTCTGATAGAAAACATTGCAAGATGTTAAACATTACATTTATTGTGTTGTAAGTTGTATTCCATGATTTAGGGTTAAAAATGTGGTTGATTTAAGCAAAAAAAGTTTAAATAAGGGATCTTATGGCCTGCCAAAATATGAAAAAAATACACTTTTTTTCTGCAAATACTTCATTTTGTTGAATGCTTTGGCCTTATTTTTATTGAAAAATGCTTGTTTCTAGAGGTAAAATGTATGCTGAGTAAAAATAAAACGGTTTCATACTAACGACTGTTCGGGCGTTTGGTCACAAATCCAAGGTGCCTGCCAAAATGGCCGCCAAATATTGAAATTGATGTTATAATATATAATCTGAAGAAAACACTACAAAGTGGTAAAATTTACATTAAATTTTATTGTGTTGCTGTACGTTGTATAACATGGTTTAAAGTAATATAGAATAAATATATGTTGATTCATGTACATAAAGTCTAAAAAAGGGACAAAATGGTGGTCAACATATGAAAAAAAATGACACTTTTTCTGCTAATATACGCATTTGGTGAATGCTTTAGTCTTTTTTTTATTTATAAATCGTTCTGAGAATACTGAACATGTTTAAGGATTATTCTTGTTACTTCTACTTAATACACACTGAAATAGTTGTATTTTCTTTATGTTGTGTGTCTTTCACTCTAACAAAGCAATGCAATAAACACGGTTTATATGAAAAATCCATTTTTAAAACATACAACTGAACAACTTAAGATCTATATTCTATATGTATACATATTTTCTATGTAGTTTATATTTGGTTAATTGGTTATGTAAACAGAATGCAAATATGTGTAAAGAAAGGTCACCAAAGCTAGAAGGGTGTGCTTTTATTCAGTAATATGCATGCATATTTTGTTAAGTTCTTAAGACTATTATGTATGTTTACAAATTCCATGATATCATTTGTAACGAGGCAGTATATATCACCTAAGAACACTGACCTCGTGCAAGGCCGGCTGATGTTATTTATGACATATCAGTCTCCTACTACAGAGGTGCTAAAGGATGGTGAAAGCACCACCAATCCTAAAAAAAACTCAAAGAAAGTCGAGTACTTTTTACAGGTTCAACCGAATAAAATGATTCCGTCTAAGTAAAGAGACCTGTGAATTTGAACTTAGTTGAAAGTTCAGTAGATTAACGTTATACAGTCATAGCATTAGAAACACAAAAGTAGCAACGAAGAAGCAAACATAATATAAATATGTCATCTTATGAAGGCAATTGAAGACCAATTGTCAGGGTCAGCCATATATGTACTTTTTAATGATACTGTTGAAGCTGGAATTGATGATAATTTGTATGTTTAAATTGCTCAGATATTGCATATGATAAAATATTAAGAAAATGACTTGAAAGTAGTATGATTAGTGCGCTCTAAAAACATTATGTGACACTTTAGTTTGTGTAGTTTTCCACTAAGCAGTAATAACTATAGGTACATGCTGTAATCGGTGGTAAATGACAACATTCATTTCATGCTTCTCAGTTACATGTGATTATGAAAACACTTCAAATTAATGTAGGAAATTAGTGGGATATTTAACATTAAACTATCTTAAATCATACTAGCTATAAGCCTAAAATTATAAATAACCACTATTGTTGGTGCAACAAAGTGATTATGACGCAAAATGGTATGACTATTATAACCCATTGAATTGCATCATGCTTAACTAAAGTAGCGTTGTCACTTAATGATTACGGAGTTACTTTTCCTGTGTTATGACTGATGGAAATACAGTAAGACCGAACGAAAACTTGAAGTACCAAAATGACAACATTGAATGAACATGAATTCATAACATGAAAAGAAATCTTGAACTTGTTTATTACATTGTTTTGTTAAAGTGAATGAAGCTTAATATGTAAATATACACAAACTCCAGTTTTTTAAGCAGAAGTAGAAAAAAATAATCCTGAAACATGTCAAACAACAAAAAAAAAACACGATTAATCGCAATCACCCGACATCGATTAGTGAAATTGTTCACGTAATCGAATTATCATCAGTTTTTATCACATGCGGTGGTGATGTCACCAATTACCTATAGGTGTTATCAAAATTACATTACGATTACTTTCTTTGTTTTATTTTTTAAAATAAACCATATGAGAATCCTGAAATCATCAACTAGATCTGGACTTCCGGTCAATGTATAGTTTCGCCTATATAACTGTAAGTTATGAATTTAATATTCTAAATATATATATTCTATTATATTATGAATTTTATTTATAAATACTGAAAAAAGGTATGCTATATCATGCTTTTTCCACAAATTATTAGATGTGTTCGAGGGAAGTGTATGCTGTGAGCCTGTGTGCTTGACGTTTGTAGTATGGGTGTGTGAGTTTATGGTTGTTATATTTATTATTTTATCATCATTACAGCCATATAGTAAATGGAGATGAACATATATATGTTAATACAATCTTGACTTGACCATACCTGAGTATCATGACAATTTGTATTGAACCAATGAATAGAAGAAAACATTACTTCGATATGTTGATTTACTATGTTTTTTGACTTGGGGATTATGTTGATCATAAGCTCCTTAATCTTTAATGTCTTTAAAGGAAGTATAACGCTTTAATGGGTAAAAATAACATAATATTATTTATGGTTAACACACTCATGGGGGATTGTGATTTGATACTTAAGCTCCGAGGTATGACACATTCAATGCTAAATAATTGCATTATTGGTGTATATTAACTAAATATTCGCCATACTTGTTTTAAGTGTGCAAAAACAGGTCCGAGTTAATAGTAACTGGATATATATCAGACATTATTCAGACAATCCATTACGCATTACTAGTGTGTTGCCATGTTGTTACTAAACTTGGATCTGCTGCTGTTTGGGGCTGGGACTGGAGGTGGAGGTGGAGACTTGTGGTCGTATGTAGCCTTACTCATCAAGAGTGTTCTCAGTAAAATCGAGTTGTGTTATGTGCTTCAAAGGGATTATTTTATCAGATAGCATTAACATTTTGTTTTAATTTAACGAGAAGAATTATTTGTATATAAAGGTATCACTGGTCCCATCTTTTCCATGTTTGTAATGATCGTTGTATTGTTTGTACATATGTTGTTGTAGCGGCTGCACCCGTAAACTAAACACTAATTATTGAACATAAATGTTCTTTTTTTTATGGAAAACAATATCATACATAGTATGTGATATCGATTGCCATAAATATCCCAGCAGGTCATAGAATGACTACCAGCTGGAGTGATACAGAATAACCCTTACGTGCACATGGTGAGCAATCTCTCTGCGGTTCACACGTCATGACGTATTTATCTTTCATTAAATTATTATATCTTTTATCTCAGCGTTGAAAATAGTCCTCTATTCAATTTGCAAGACACGTAAGTGGTACCAACTCTATGAATAAAAAGTCATCGGTTACTGAAACATTGTGTTATGTGTAGTGAAATCTAATTAACCTCAAAATCGCATTACAATACCGATATTATGTTTTCACTGATAAATGGCAATATCTGGCATGAAATCACTTAAAGATGAGTATAAGAATACTGATTTATTGCAGATATAAAGACATCTTTTCTTTATCAAATATAAACTTCCATTGCCATAGTTACACGTTATTACTGTGTCCGGGTTTGATACTATCCGGATTGCTGAGCCCGTAAGTCCCCTCGCGAAGGGTATACGAGTATTCAGTTAGAAAGGAAACTTTCCTTGCCAATGTTTTTTTTTCTCGGAATCGGATCAATAAGTTTTTCTTTAACTCATTTTCATTTGATATATTTCCTGAACATATGTGCATGATAGTTGGCATTTTAATGCCTCACTATTAAATTTCCCGTAGTACTCCTTTGTAACTTTATAATTTTAAACTTATTCATACCACTTCGAAGTCTTTCTAGGTATAACCAGTACTAAGCATTGGCGGGAAAAGTGTGCTACTCAAGGACACAACTATTAGCCGTGACGAAGGATTGAACCCACGTCACGAAGGAACATTATTGTCAACAACACAGTATAAAAATCAAAATCTGCAGCAGGTGTATGTGGTTGAATTTGTCATTGGTTCAACAACTGTAGTTAATTACGAAATAAAACAGTTGTTTTTTAAGTCAATGGTTATTTGATACCTAGCCAATTTTCAGAAACAATTCACCAACGATGTGATTATGTCTAAAATGACTAGAAATCTGGTATCAGCATCATATATCATAAGATGATTTATTTATATTGACACTTTAACATATGGTAGGATAAATAAATCACTGCAATATAAAGTCCTAAAAAAAGCAGAAAAAGGGAACTATACTTTACTACTACTTCCTTCATCTGGGAGATAATAGTGGCGTTAGTCCTGAAATGCTTAGTCTGTATAACGGACTCAGCTCTCTCGATTTGGTCCGTTACATAGAAATGTTTGGAAAGCCACATTTGAGCACGTTGATTGGTCAGTTGTTTCAACAGAAAGTTTGATGACGTCACAGTTCAGTAAGCGTTCAACTACTATGCATTGTGGGACAGGCATAGAATTCCCTGCTTTTCCATTAGTGGTTAATAGACCTGATTCTGGAGATATAAGGTTCTGGGATAGACATGAAATGCTGGTCAGATACTAGCGTTACAGTACGCCACCATTTTAAGAGATGTATATAAATTGTGCGTCTAGAGATATGCTTTAATGACGTAAATTATGTTTCATTTACTGCTAAATATTTATATATACAACCATAAAACCGTTTCGTGTTTAAAAAAAAAGGACACCATGTATTTATCTTAGACTCAATACTTTCAGAGCTTCAATGTAACGATTAGAATAGACTTTGGAAAATTTGTCCTACATTATGTTAAATGTAATACCTCAAATGGTTTTATTCCATAATTGTGTAACTCCTCTGACATTAGGTGAAAACGAATTTGTTTTTCCAATCAAGTAAAGGCAAGGTGTTTGACATACGTTTTACACTTTAAGTAAATGTGGCAAGCGGTCAATGGCATACGCTTTACACTTTAAGTAAATGTGGCAAGCGGTCAATGGCATACGTTTTACACTTTAAATAAATGTGACAAGCGGTCAATGGCATACGTTTTACACTTTAAATAAATGTGGCAAGCGGTCAATGGCATACGTTTTACACTTTAAGTTAATGTGGCAAGCCGTCAATGGCATACGTTTTACACTTTAAGTTAATGTGGCAAGCGGTCAATGGCATACGTTTTACACTTTAAGTAAATGTGGCAAGCGGTCAATGGCATACGTTTTACACTTTAAGTAAATGTGACAAGCGGTCCAGATTAAATAAGTCACAAAATATTAAAAGGTGCTGTTAGAACTATTTCTTTACCTACAACTTGGTTATATGGTTATACAATTGTTCTATTATCGAAAGTTATTTTCCAAATTCTTGTAACTCCTATTTTTAAGAAAGAGGGAATAAGTCAATGCCAACTCTATGCACACACACACACACACACACACACACACACACACACACACACACATAAATATATATATGCATAATAACATATATTTCCTTGAGTAACAATTTATTGTACAAATACAGTTCTGGTCTTTTTGCTAAACCACTCATTGGCCTTCATCATCATATTTGTCAACAATCAGGATTCATGTACTTTAAAATCTAGTATAAAGACTATCTTTCAGAAGTAATAACCTTTCATTTTATTGAGTTGGTCTAAGATATAATATATTGTCTATGCATGCAATATTGTGAAAAAAAGTAGTATTAAAATGACTTTACCATAATCATCTTACAGATGAACCTTTTTGACCCTGATTATATTATATTAGACTATATATTTCTTTTAGCTGAAATACTTTTTAGGGACTAGATAACCGTCTTATCTAACTCGACTGAGGAGTTTCATTTAATTCTGAGCTTCTTTTATTTTGAAATACTGCACTTTCTGTTGATTACAATATAGTTGTCTTCAAAGCGGTTCTTGAAAACATAAAAACAAGCAGTGGTTTCAAATAGTTTTGAAATTGTCATTGAAACAAACTACACATTTTTGCCGCTTATATGTATCATAACTAAACAGACTATATAGACATTAAGCCTAACTGTTGTCATTCTACAAGTCTGTCTTACTGAAGTAAGTTTTCAACTTTAGATGTTTCTTCTTCTTTTTCCATTCGTCTTGTTCTTCTTTTGATATAACCAGCTGACCCGATTCTATGTTATTATTGATATACGACATTGTGTCTCACTATCATTCGTCTCTCACCACTATTTCAAGTGGGAAAATTATTAGTTACTTGCGGAGATGGGGTGTGCTCGAATACTGGTTAACCTTTCAGGATCCCAGGAAACATTAGTTAGGTTTACTGATCGTCCGCTAGTCCTAGATGGCATAGAAATGACGCTAAATGTTCAATCAATCAATCAATTGGTATAAACGGCCAATGTATGTATTGTCACATTCTTGATGGTCGTTTTCAATAGCATTGTCAATTGAATTGTGATTGATGAATTATACGGGAAACGTCGAATCCAAGTTCAGAAAATATGTGGCACAACCCATTTGCCGTATGCATGCATATTTATATTCACAATAAAATATGTTTAAACAATGTATTTACCAAATCATCAAGAAAAGAAATCTAGAAAAGAATCCATTTCAAATAATTAATTTCTTCAATGAAACCCATTCATCTCGGTCAACCTGCCTGGCAGTAACAATGTATAACTACCTAACTCACGTATACCACGTATGTACCAAAACGTCCATTTTGTCATCCAATTTGCACCTGAGAAATATTGCATATGCGAAATGGCAGAATTCATGATCAAGTATTATCTTAAGACATTTTTTCTAAGGATTGCTTTAAAACTCTCAAAATCAATATAATCAATGTTCTTGTAATGTTTAAATGATGCTTATTTTGTTTTACTATAATTGTATTTTGTAATTATATGCACATGTAACTGATTGGGCTACCCTCTTTAAAAAAGACTTCTGTACGTTCATTCATTTTTCCTCTTAATTTGATATCATATAAACACAATTAGGATAGGTAAAAATGAGCCAATTATCTTTACATTGTTACAACTTACCATCGTATTACTTATTACATCTTGTTGTTTTTTTTGTAATCTACTTTTCATGTTGATAACACCACAAATAGTGTTTGTTTGTCGTTACCCAGTTCTTTAAATCATGTGTTGCATGTTATATTTGCGTGGTTTATCGTGATTATTAATAAAACTTGACGCTTAATATGCCAACAATGTTGCGCTGCTTATGATATACGAGTAAGGCATGTTTAAGGAGTGTTTTAAAAATATCAAATGAAATAGTTATTACTGTAGCATCATTAGCTGGCTGCGGATACAAGTTGTTAGATTACAGGACAGTCGTGTCGCTGATGTTAATTAACTTCCGCAGAATCAAGCAGAACGTATTACATCATGTCTGAAAAATAAGATAATAATTCTGCAAAAATCATTTGAAGGAGGCAACTTATTTGATAATTAAAATGCTCGAGATGAGACAAAACCGGCGATGGAGTAAGTATGAAGTCATTTACGATCCGCAGTGAAAACCCCTCACTAATGTTGAGATTTGATATAAACGGCGATGGAGCAAGTATCGAGTCATTAACGATCCGCAGTGAACCCCACCCCCTCACTTATATTGAGATTTGATATGAACGGCAATGGAGTAAGTATGGAGTCATTTACGATCCGCAGTGAAAACCCCTCACTTATGTTGGGATTGATATGAACGGCAATGGAGTAAGTACGGAGTCATTTACCATCCGCAGTAAACCCCCCCTCACTAATGTTGTGATTTGATATGAACGACATTGTAGTAAGTTTGGCGTCATTTACCATCCGCAGTGAACCCCCCTCACTAATGTTGATATTTGATATAAACGGCAATGGAGTAGGTATATAGTTATTTACGATCCGCAGTGTACCCCCCCCCCCCCCCCCCCAACCTCACTTATAGTATGAAGCTGTTGAATCATTATAATAAATAACTATTCTGACGTGGGAATAACTTCCGCTCCGCCCACTAGCCACGTGATAGTGTTTGTCTAAGTAAATATAATGTACAGTTTACTTAGACATCGTTTGTCAAATGAAAATGGCTACCTCGCAACCAATATCGATCGCTGATTGGATTATCGACTTGTTTGATTGACAACCTTTGTCAGGTCATTTGACATGTACAGTTCACGTGTACTTCATTTTAGTTTAAACTGACATTCGTTGTAAGCTCCCATCAATAAACATCGGCGACAATATACCTTGCTAATGTATCAGACAATTGAAAACAGAATATCCTGCTGATTGGAAAATATAAAATTCTCTTTTATTATAAGTCATAAATGTTGCAGAAATTAATATTTATATAACGAAAATATTCTTTGACGATTCAGTTTATTTTGACATTATATTTCAATAATTCATGTGTGATACGTTCTAACAAAACGTGCAAACGCGTTATTTAGCACAAACAAAGTGTTTCATTGGTTGCAGTGTTATATGCATTCGGTATAAATGATTTCTCATCAACGTGTTCATTACGCAAGCGTATGCATTCTCCGTAATTTATTATTGCAATACCGGTATTATATCGGAAATACGACTTGTTCATTAGTTCCATTTAATGGCACCAGTCTTTCAAACCATGCATTATCTTCAAACGTTTCAACTTTCTTTTAACGTTTTGAATGTCCGTCTTGTATTGACTAAGTTTTAAGTATCAAACATTACAAAGATACTCAGTCGAAGACAGCCAGTTTTCCTTAAAGAGGAAGGATATTATTATAAAGGTCAGACTGTGTTAGTTGTTAAAAGTACACAGTTGAAGAGAGATGTTTAAAGAGAATCAGTTCAAATGATATTGTTTTGAAGATTGTGTACTTGCTGCTGGATTTTTATATTAGTTTCAGTTTTGTTGTAAAAGCAGTATGAGTTCACTATTTAAAGTTACTGCAGCTATGTGTTTGTTTCGCATTAATACAGTTGTATTCAGTGTACCAAATGAAGAATGGAACCTCGACCAAATTAGTACTGTATAAAATAGTTTTAGCATAAAACACATGACTGAGATGCGAGTGGTGTACACACTTTAACATAGTTTACATTTTATTTCCAAAACAAAATAGATTTACATAAGGTAATGCATAATTTGGCAATAAAGAAATCTGTCTGATTTTGGACCTTCGATCTATCGTACCCATCTCTTCAAGATATACCGGTGTCAATATTGTCTTTATTTTAAAAAAAATGTTTCCCAAATTATTCAGTGTTAATTGTACAAATAAAATGTTATAGAAATATTTAATTGTTTTAACGTATATACAACCCTTGGAAAAATATGATAATATAAAAGAAGGGTGGAATATAGTTTAAGGTATTGTCTAAGTTATAAGAAGTATATAACTATACGACAGCTAATTCAATACGTATGATAATGCAATGTAGTTACAACTACATTCCTGCTTTGTAAATCATATTTCTTATGAGCAGCATATATATTACATATATTACAATGTATAATAGTGAATAGTGAACAAAACAGAAGAGGTGGTGCAAAGCTTTGAACGTTTCACACACCAATTAATGTTCGATATATAGGGAAATGCACATCCGAACGGTGAACATATTGCCAATGGTTCTAAAGTGTATTGTTTCCATAGCTAGTTCTCTGGTGGTCCAAATGTGCAGAAAAACATGGGGTAGGACCAGGTTGCTTTTTCACAATTCCGATGGTTTGTACTTCATTTTTGAAAATTCTGTTGCAGTGGTTCATTGCGTATTTCAAACTGGTAAACCTTCGTCCGACAATATCCAATGTCATCCAAACTTGACAGAACTCATGGAAATGTGTCAATGTTGTCATGTGTACAAAAATATATGACCATTTTAAGTATTTTCATAAAAAATAATGTCTAACCGATTTACACAGCATTTAATTTCTTAGGCGCAAGAATCTTGCTACCATCACTTAGGGTAGTTGGTAAGTCTGCTTCCGCTGTATGTATAAACGTTTCGTTTTAAGGAAGACTCCAACTGAAAGGAAATAGCAACATAAAAGTATTTGATTCTCTTTCAACTGATCTATTTTATCATGAAGAATTCACATTTTCAACTATAATTTATGCTCAAATATTGTTTACATATAACAATAACTTGGATCACAGATATGCGTCGAAAGGTGTCACAAGATGTCCTCTCAGTGTAAAATTTATAATTCATCTGATTGTATTCAATCAAAACGATATGTGCGTCACTACGAAAACATGTTCCCTTAGTGTATGAAAACGAGTAACATAACTTCTAGCTTCTTTCACGACCACCTGGTTAAACCTCCTGTCAAATTAAGTTAAATTTGAGTTCAGTGCTTTTGGAGACGAGATGGAATTGTTAATTTTAATGTTATTAAAGACGACGAAACCTCACGCTACACTTTTACCTTGATGAACCGAAAAGCTAAACTTGTGTAAATTATCATGATAACAATCAACAAAATCCGATATATGGGCATTTCAAACATATACTGATTTACAATACAGACAAAAAAAATCTTTTGTCATTTATTATTTATTTTCAATAATTATTACCATATCCCCGAGTGGAACATTAGTATGTGCATGTAAACCAATCAGCTGCGACTAAACAACTTTAAATAAAATAGCATTGGTCGTTCCTTCAATCGTAGTTTATTGTACCTGTCATAAGTAACGGCGCAGACAACGTTTATGTTTTACTCTCATCATATTTAAAAAAAATTCCATATTCAGGAGTGCGTGCATCAACCAGGGTTACCAGCGCAATTATTTTACACAGCAACTTATTGATGTGGTTAACGAGAAATGTTAGTTACGTTAAATGTCAGTGACACATACAACAAATAAAATGTTCATTAATACAGCATTTCGTGACCTTAGGACACTAGCGGTTATTTAATCATCTGGGATTCGTATAACACATATACATATGACCAACCAATTAGAGGATACAAAACAAAAATAAGAAAGAAAAAGTATCCGCCAGGTGAGACTATTTAATATATATATACCAGGAGAGACTACACAATATGTCACCCAGGAGAGACTACACAATATGTCACCCAGGAGAGACTACAAAATATGTTACCCAGGAGAGACTACAAAATATGTTAGCCAGGAGAGACTTCAATTAATGTCCACAAAGAGAGGTTCCATAATATGTCATCCAGGAGAGACTATAAAATATGTCCACCGGCAAAGATTACATAGTATGTACGCTAGGGGGGACAACAAAATCATTCAAAAGAGACTCATATACTGAGCAGTACAGCTAACCCGCCATGTAGCATTTTGCGTTTTATTTTTACCTGACATTTAATTTTTTTTTTTAAAAGTGTCAAAACAATATCCTTGAATTTGGACTTTAGTAAGAAAAAACATTTAGGATAACATGTTCAAGTCTGTATTATAAATTTTGACAGTGATTGGAATTCTTTCATTGGTATTGAAATGGTTATCCAGATCAGTTATCACACGATAGTCAAAAGTGGCGGGTTAGCTTTTCCGTTCAGTATATTACGCCAGCACAAAACATACATGGTGGAATAGTCGCACTAGGGTAGTTAAGATTAAACCTGAAGAATGAATGGACCCAACTTCACTCTACTTGTCACAGTCGTAAGAATATGAATCATGGTGTTAATTAAAGTATCACTGAAGACAGTCCTCTTTATACTTATAAACCAACAAGGAATAGTACTTGAAAACACTGTAGGATGACGGAGCAGCAATAGAATTATACAATAAATACAAGAAGAAAATGTGGTGTATTTTGCTTCTTTTATGAAAAAGTAATAATAAATTATGTTGGTTTGTTTTAAGAAAGTCGAGTGACCTCATTTTTTAAAACACCCTGAAAAGAGTTGACCCCCCTCCCTCCCACACTACACACACACACACACACTAATTTGACAACGAATGACAACACAAGTGCTGTCTTAAGGTGACCGACAAATTAAACTAAGAAAAGCTAATGTGATGTGTAGCGAGAACCATTCAACAATCACAAACATGCACATGTTATCAGTTTGTGATAGTTGTTGTACAGATCGGCTACTGGTGGTTCCAGCTTGTGAATAGTTGTTACAGATCGGCTACTGGTGGGTCCAGCTCGTGATAATCGTTGCAGATCGGCTACTGGTGGGTCCAGCTTATGTGACCTTGCGACTCAGGATGTCCACAGGGAAGGGTAGTGATGGCAGATCTGCTGCATAAACTGTGTCTCGCATCATCGTCCATGCAGACAGGTTTGGTAGCCAGGTGGGCTGGTTATCAAAATGATTTGTAACAATCGGATCCAGGATTTCACGCGTGTACCTGGCACCCGTCAGATTCCCATGGATAGTAACCATGTTCAGCTTAAAGGCGTGGGACAGGCAACCCCGTATCATGAGCGATACGCCACCAAAGGGGACCGAACAAGTCCGTCTGTGGTATGAGGAATCTGCTAATAACTGAATGGTGGTAGCCGAGCTGACGACAAACAGCTTAGTAGGACATGCACTCATTAATAATACCTATTATTCGCCACTTGTCTCCGTTAGATAATCTTCTTTAAGCCATGTTTTCATCAAAATGATAATTACAGGTAAAGAAATGATTAGATTTAAGAATAATTTCAAATTGTGCATGTACTTTGTGTCAACTGATAGTGCATTTGAACAATTCACGAGTGACTCGTTGCAACGGCGCAGTACGCGAGCTTTCCGTGTCAACAACACTAACGAAGAAACACATATCTACGGAGAATTGTTCTTACTATTACAAATGGCAGTTGCGGTCTCGCTAAAATTGTAGAAAAAATCAGGGGCACTTAACTTTTTTACCAGATGTATGTAAGAAGTTTCGTTGTGTTGTTTGGACTAGAATCATTCATAGATAATGTTAAAGAAATAAAGTACAAAAGAAACACCTAGATCGAAATAGATTACATTCAGCATAATAAGAACAGCTCCGATGGAACCATATTATCATTTATAATGTCACCAAGTTATAAAGTAGATGTTTGACGTTCTTAAAGGGAATTATAGTCCCTAAACCACTAAGAAGGCAGCGTCTATAAGCAGCTTAATTACGAGTGAAGATTATATATAATGTATCCCACGGGAGATGAAGAAGTATTATGTTACTTATGTCTCGAACAAAATAGCGTACTTTTAAAATAGATAAAATACTAAAACAGTAATAGTCTGTTAAATCGAAAGGTAATTATATCAGTTTTAACTGTTGACATATTCTTTCGAAACTAGGTTTATTTTAATGCTTTGTTTCAAATTGTTTGTTTAACGATAACTGGCAACGAACCCAGATACTGCTTGATTGAACACGCTCCAATGGCAATGCATAGGTGTTCTTTTTAGCTATGAGTTTAAAATGTATGACACATGTATAGTCAGCCATCTATTACTATGCATCAGAAGTATTGGACCTACATAAGGCTAAGGACATAGAGATCATACAAACGAATATTTGCGTTATTAAATTAAATAAACGAATTTTGTGGGAATGTATGGCAAATCCGGCAACTTCAGATAATTATGAGGAAAATAAATATGTTTCGTTATAGGACAAAATTTTCAAAAGAGGACAATAATTTTGTAGCAAAACATGTGTGTTTATATAATGGCGTTGCTTATAACAAACAAAACTTGTAGTTTTAGATAAACTCAATGCTAAACAGACTGGGTTTAGCAAATGTGTGGATAAACCAACATTTTTAAAATATGATATTTTGCTATCCACAATGAAGCAACGCCCTTTTCACCAATATCATTAAACTTGGTACAATGGTATTAACAACTCATCATGACTAATGTAATCTTGTCGTTTTCAGCATATATTTACATTAGAACAATACATTGATAGTATAACAGATAAAAAATATCAAAATATTATTAAGCAGAATGATATTATCCTCTCATAGACGTCTTTACAATAATGATTCAAGAACGGAAAGACTGTATACATAGTGTAATATGGGGTTCATTGAGAATGAATATCATTTTGTGTTAGTTTGCCTATAATGACCTTCGTAAACTGCAGCTTAAATCGCATTATTTAAGGTGACAAACAATAAATAAATTCGACAGACTCCTGGCGTTTGTTAACAAGAGTAGGATTCGAGGGTCTTCAGTGTGTATATATTATGCAATCTAATAAGAGATTAAGGGAAGTAATCGTCCCCTATTTGAATTGAAAGAGTAGCTGTCCGATATTCTTTATATACAATTCCTTCTCTTTACGTCTGTATTTGTTCAATTCATATTACCATGATCATGATGAAAACACTACAAAATCCATTTCGGTAGACGCTTCTTGTGTAGTACTTTGCTTCTTTGCTGAACACATGTTGTGATTATTTAGTATTTATTGAGTATTATTATGTAATTTTGATGCAAACGATCGAGCCTAGACCGCTCATGTATCTGCAGGTCAGACCATGGTGTCCGTGGGTTTCACGTGCACGATAACCCGCATGACATAGTTATTCAAATGGGTCTAACCGTGGTTAACGTTATCAAGTTACCGAGTTGTTGTAGACTTAGATCGAAGAAATATCGGCGATATATAAGATGCTTCTTTCAGTTCTATATACATAATAAAATGCTTTGTATTTGTAAATTGAGTAATAACTTTTTTATAACATAACTGGTGTCTGTTTCACCAACATTTTACTAAAATTCTTAAAAACGTAACAAGTTTTGACTGATTATTTATCTATTAAATTATCAATATCACTGAAACTATATGCAGGTTTACTGGAACCAGTCTATAATCATGATCACCTGACTGCTTTTCTTAGATTTAAATATAAAGTATTAATTAAGTAACTGTTGCTGAAACAGAAGCTTTATTTCGATGATTAAAAATATGTGCGATAGAGATGTAATAAATCATGGTTAAGGTAATCGTATTTTTTGTGTACATGTGAATATGTGCATTTTTACACATTAGGTCTTTTTTAATTAATTTTTAATTTACTGACTTGTTTGCTTACTCATTTAGAGTAGGCAAACAAGTAAGTAAATATTTAATCATTGTGTAAGAGCAACAGGCATATATGAAAACACAACCATAAAAGCATCGAGGCAATTCCAGTTTTTGTAAGTGACGCGGTGCTATGTTAAATATGTCACTGCTTCCCCGACAGCTATATCGTTAACTGAATAAAAAGATCTGATGATTGAAAACTATCCCTGTCGTTGCCTCAGAAATGACTGCATGGTAAAGTTAGGTGGCGCATTACCATTTTTGTCACACATTTCAGATTCTCTTTATTTGAAAATGTTGAAAATGTTTTTGTATCACTAAAACTATGACACGTTAGCAACAGTTCTCAATGGAGTACTCAGTTCTAAACTCACTCGTATACAGCATTACTATGTAGTTGTATTCCAAGCAGTGAATGAAATACAAGCAGCCATTGTTTTATAAATGTAATTTCAACCATTTTCATTCTCATGTTTAAATATGCACGTTATAAAACAATGTTATGATGCATGATCTCTTGAATTTTAATTACACTAAAGACCCCCATTTAACATTCATAGTATAGTGAATTAATTGGTAAAAAAACAGGCAACATATAAATGTGCTACATGTGTTTTGAAATTCTAAAATATTGCATCTTTATGGTTTCTTCTTTTTAGGCTTATGATGTAAAGTTTTGAACCCTGTTTCTTTTGCATAATGCGATGTGGAGCTTTGGCCATCCTTTCTGGACACAAAATGTAGACTTTTGACCTCTTGTTCAATCCGGGATTCAATCCTCTCCTGTCAAGGTACTCAAGCTAGGAAAGAGCCTGCTTATGTCATTGTGTAGACAAAGTTTTACTTCGATTCAATGTAGAGTTTTTACCCCTATATAATTTGTTTGAATGTAGAGTTTTGAAACCAATAATTGGTTTGAATGTAGAGTTTTGACCACCAAATTTTAGTCTGCAATGTAGAGTTTGTGCCTATGTTTTGAAGTTTACAAAGTAAATATGAACCCATTTTCAGGTCAAGTACCCCCATTCCCCGGGCTATGGGCATGATGTAGCTTTTATATTCCATTAACACCCAAGAGCTTAATAAAACTTAGTCTTCTTAGTTTGTAGTACAGACCAAGCTCTCCCGATTGGGTCCGTTAAAAAGCAATGTTAGTAACGCCACTTTTGAGTACGTAAAGGAGGAATATACCTTTTAAATTATTTTCGAAATCAGTGGAAAATTTGGTATGTAATGAAACTAGAAGTAATTTCCAATTTGAATATACTTTTTTTCTGCGGTAAATATAACACTTCTTTACCTATGACGTCGTAAACATGGCCATGTTTAATCTTTTTGACGTCCCGATTTATAGCATCTGTAAATCCATACATCCGTCAAATGTGTACATGGTGATATATGTTTCTTTTCTGTGAATAAGCAATAACTCAACTGTGGTCGAAAAAAAATGCGATTTTGCTGCTATACATTGGGACGTCAAAAAGGCTGAACATGGCCATGTTTACGACGTCACATATAAAAATATATTCTATTGACCGCTGCAAAAAATACATATTCACATTGGAAATTATTTCTAGTTTCATAATATACTAATTTAACCACTGATTTAGAAAATAATTTAACCATAATCAACTGCCGAAAATCTTATGGAAAACACGTAGAATTATGCAATATGTTGACGTCTTTTTTGACGTAGGGTGGGGTTAAATAATTAAAAATAAAAAAAATCTAATGTGTCAATTGTTCTAAAAATCTCACAATCACTGTGAAGGATATTGTTAGAAATTAAATAAAAATTATTCCAAAATCGCTCGGTTTGTTTTTTGGTAATATTGATTTGAAGCATTTTTTTTTTCGAAAAAATCGAGAAAATAATAATTTCCGTTTTTGCTAATATTTTCAGAATTTGGCGTTTGTCGTAATGATTGCATATGTAAATTCATGTATCCGTTGGATGTGTACGTGGTGATATGTGGTTCGATTCTGTTCATTCGGTATAACTTGACTGAGGTCGACAATTACGCGATTTTGCTGCTATAAATTGGGATGTCAAAAAGACCAAACATGGCCATGTTTACGACGTCATAGGTAAAGAAGTGTTATATTTACCGCAGAAAAAAAAGAAGCATATTCAAATTGGAAATTACTTCTAGTTTCATTACATACCAAATATTCCACTGATTTCGAGAATAATTTAAAAGGTATATTCCTCCTTAATTTGGTCAGTTGTTCAACTGAACGTCACAGTTTAGTAAGTGTACAGCTGCTATGAATTGTGGGACAGGCATAGAATTTCCTACTTTTTTATTGGTGGTTAATAGACCTGATTCTGAGATATCAGGTTCCGGGATAGACTAGAGTCTTCTAAATAGTTTCTTGGTTGCGTTCGGAGCTTCCAATAAACCTTCTGTCCGATATAATTTCTTGCGCTCTTAGTAGAAATATATAAAGCGCATGAATGTGACAAACCCTTTTTCACAAATTCTCACTGTAGCCCAAAATTAGCTATACATAAAATCTCTAAATATTATTGGATTACAATTTAAACTCTCGGCGTGTCAAATAGCCTGATGTCAAATCGACCCTCTAATGAGACCGAGTATACGATAAGTTATTATGATTCTTCAAAAGATGCTTGATTACCATCGCAGCTTGCCAATGGCATTAAAATGCATTACAAATTAACTGGGTGAACTAATTGAATATGCGACAGGTTCACAATCACTTCATTTATGAAGATCTAAGCATTTTATTCTGCAATCGGAAACACTTTGATATTGCCGATGATTAAAATGCGTGTATTGTAATAGGTATTTTAGATTAAGGAAGGCAACAAAAATAGGTTTGAAAGGTTCGTAGTGTTCAATAAAAACACTTTTATCTTGGGTTCGATAGGAAATTGTTTCATGTATGTTATTTTATTGTTCATTGTTTTTAAAGAAAATATTATTCCAAGTTTGCAATCCAAACCAAATAATACACCGGAAAGGCATAAAAAGATATACTTAATATATATTCTGTCATGGTTATTGGAAGGCGGAATGGCGAAGCCCATAATATAATTTTGTTCTATAACTTTCTTATACTGTAAAGGGCAATTCTTCCGACCGATAAAATATTTCCAAAAGTTTCAAAATACAATTGCCATAGCAGTGGACGTAGAAATCAAAATTAGTATTGCGATTTTTGTTCTATCAAATAGAGAGCAAAACACTTCAAATATCATACAGTTTCAACTAAATCGACATGAAATTCAAACAAAAAAATAGGACCCCCCCCCTTTCCTGTAACACTGTTATCTCCCCTTGATCGTGATGGCGCCGTATTGGAATAAATATATTTCTGTAAAGAATTCAAGATAGATCGATTATGTATAATGTCATTGCTGTTTTTGGTAATTTTATAAATATTTTATACATTTACAATAATTGGAACTGAATGTATGTAAATGTTTTTTTTCTGTAAAAGTGCAAATATTAATCATATTTAATATGTGTATCATCGAGTATGTGGTGAAAAACTGGGTGGGGTAAGCTATTGATTTTTAAGTTTCAAAGTTTTATTTTCTAAATCAAGTCGACAAAACTATGATCAGGTGTTTGATAAGTCTTTCATGAATGTGTTGGTTTAATATATCAAAAAGGCATACTATTAAAACAAGAATCAAAACTGTGTACAGCTACGTCGTCATCAACTTAAAATTAGAAAATATCCATATATTTGAATTAAAAAAAATATTTTCACTATCATAAAAAAAATATTATAGTCAAATAAGAAATTAAAGAAAGACGACGTGATGGACAAAACTGCGAATGAGTGAACCTTCCCTCAGTGATGGACAAAACTGTGAATGAGTGAGCCTTCCCTCAGTGATGGATAAAACTGTGAATGAGTGAGCCTTCCCTCAGTGATGGACAAAACTAAAACTGTGAATGAGGGAGCCTTCTCTCAGTGATTGACAAAACTGTGAATGAGTGATCCTTCCCTCAGTGATGGACAAAACTAAAACTGTGAATGAGTGAGCCTTCCCTCAGTGATGGACAAAACTGTGAATGAGTGAGCCTTCCCTCAGTGATGGTCAAAACTGTGAATGAGTTAGCCTACACTCAGGCCGTTCAAGCCTTTGATTTTAAATTTACCATCATGTATGCGTGCCCATGGAACATTAATAACCACTTTGTTTTCACTATTACTAATTTATTCGAATATATTTATTGATAAATTAGTTAACTATTTGCCATAGATGCGTACTTTTCAGTACAACTAGGAGAACAACTCAATAAGCATTTTTTTTTCTTTCTTTCTTTTCTTCCATGAATTGATTGTAACGGGAAACCGCGTTTCCCAGGGACGTTTACGAGCTTTTGAAGGTCAGAAAGATCATTTACGTGCACTGGTTATGACTTTCTCTGCACACAAGAATGACTGATTTAAATTCCGTCCAATTAATTCACAATAAGTTGCCCGAACTGGATAGTTAGTATAGATAGTTATTGACCCCGGGGTGAGGGCACTTGACCTGAAAAAATGGTGCGCTATAAACTTTAAACAAAGGCACAAACTTTACATTGCACCTTAAATTTTGGTGGTTCAAATAAATTATAGGGGTCAAAACACTATATTCAAACCATTTATTTGGGTCAAAACACTACATTCAAACAAATTATATAGGGGTCAAAACTCTACATTTGAAACTTTGCCTACACAATGCCGTAAGTGCATTCCTAGTTTGGAGCTCCTAGGCAGGAGAGGATTGAAACCCGAATCGAACAAGGGGTCAAGTCGACATTATTTCGGGTCAATGCTTTACGTCTCATTATACAAAAGAAATAGGGGTCAAAGCTCTCCATCATATGTCCAAAAATAGGCGTAAAACGGCGGCACATGTGTACTAACCAAGATAGAACTTGAAAGTAGGTCGGGTTACGGTTTTTACGGAAAACACCGGTATACATAATGAATGGCGCCATTTGACGATATTCAAAAGTGAAACTAATAATTAGATGTTATTAAAACTCTGGCTGTTTTCTATGTGATAAGTCAAATATATTATATTTCAATAAGAACTACACGGTTTTAATTTTCTTTTCATTTTACCTTTTTTTCTTTCAGGTTATCGATGACTTTGTCAGAAGTGTTCAGGGAACAGATATCACTATTATATCACAGGAGATATTTGAAAATGACCCGATGACAAGAGTTAAAAATCTACAGGTGAAATATTTATATTCCAATTATATAGTTCATTAACATGTATTTACTCAATAAAATGTCACTTGATATGAAATTTGAGGTATAAACTTTCCATTATAGAATATTGATGGTGGACTTGATATCAGTGCACCGAACCAATGATCGGAGGGTCGTGGGTTCGATTCTCCGCCACGGCTATGTGTGGTGTCCTTGAGCAAGACACTTTTCCGCATATGCTTAGTACTGGTTCTAACCAGGAAGAGTTTGGTGTGATTTGCCTAAGTTGTAAGAACTTGTTTCATAATCGAAGTAAAATAAATAAGTTTAAACTAATTAATTCAAGAGTTACTATGCAGGTTCGTTCAACGATCGACCTTGTATCAAGATAATGCTGACGAAGTACATTACAATGTTAAAATTAGTCGCATATCTCCGTCTATAAGCATACTGGAGACATTAAAATCTCCAATATTACAAACTGAAACTCTGTGTTATGATCCCTTTATGTTACAGACCACCGCAAATTAGGACATCTTTTGACCATTTTTAAAAGTACCGTGCTTTGTGTTAGAAACTACCACAAAAAAGGACGTATTTCAATTGTTTTTCAAAGTTATGCGCTTTGGGTAAGAAACTACCGTAAAGTAGGATATATTTCATTTGTTTATGTGCATAATGTTACTGACTACCAAGATATAAGATATTTTCGATCGTGTACCGGAGTTATATGGTCCCTTTGTGTTTACAGATTACCACAAAATAAAATTATGGCACTATTCGACCGTTTACCATGAGACTTTTTTGGAAAATTAAAACAAAAATGAATGTCTGAATACATTCTTAGATATTTTAATCAAATGGATGTATAATTTTTATAAATAATTTAAGGGGGGATGTTTATCACAATTTTCATTTTGTCCCTTCCGATGCTGTAAATTTCGTCTTTGATAGTTTTACTTTAGGTATATAACATAGTAATACTATTTTATTTTATTTATATAGAATCATGATGCACGCATAATAATAACTGCATGTTATGAAGACAAGGCAAGAAAAATACTGTGTGCGGTAAGATTTACTTGTATTTGTGTATGAAACGCGTATATGGTTGGAAGCGTTTTAATATTACATACAATACTAATGTTATGCTAGTTGAACAATTAGTCCATGCGTATATTTTATTGTAGCGTATGACGTGGGTGTGACGTAGATGTGACGTGGATGTGACCAGTGCATGATAAGTCTCGTCTTATCAATGTACAATTCCAAAATGAAGCACACACATGGGCTTAGTACATCTCTGGGACGTCAGGGTCGTGGTAACATTTGGATGAGCGTTCGCTGTGGAAGGGAAACTGTCAAAAGATTGCCAACCTGTTAAAAGAACGGTGTATTTGCGTTATGGCTTCAATGGAACCAATATCATTAAAAGTATATCCTCAAGACTGCTTACATTTAGGAAGATCGTGTACTTTAGTCAGAATGCAATGAAACTCGCAATTATTTAACCTCTCCCGTCTTTACACACTCAGAGAGAAAAACATGGCAGTCATCTGTAAACCGGCGAACCAGCAAACATTAAGTACGAATTAAAGGACCACAGTCTTTCTTTTAAAAATTTGACTTTTTTTAGCTCAATAACAAACTAGCAAGTTTAAATGACAGGGCACTAATAACACGCATTTAGATGTTGTCCTACTTTCTCGGTCAATAAAATCGCTCAGAGTTTTCAAAATAGAACATTCCATCTTACATAAATGTAATGACCATCAATAGATGTTGACCTACTACCTCAGCCTGGAACGGGAAAGTAAATCAACATCTAACCCGGTTTGCGGTTACATGGACTTTGCTTTGGTGATTTATTTTATACATTCATATTGCCCATACAGTTTTCACTGGAGGGAGAGCGTGCAGTATTTTATGATATTGCGCGCATTCATATTGGACGGGAACTCTGGCACACACAACAGAAGAATGGAATACTTTCGCCATCGCAGAACGCGACGTCCGTATAGAAAATATAGCATAAAATGATTGTTAACAGTCCTAAACAATATGAAAATATACAATAAATAGGTTACTATAGGTGTATGGAGAAATATTGGTTGTGACTCGTTGTTTTGGATCATGACTCGCAAGCTTGTATTCCTGACAACTTGTCCCGATTAACATGCCTCCATGAACGTTCAGAAGCCTGTAATGTTCGCATGTGGTGAGACAGAATTCCTAGCGTATTCATAAAGCAAGATAGTAGCGGGTGTACATATAAAGGAGAAAGCGGTAGTAATGTATATATATAGTGTGCATATGGGGCTGTAGTAACGTGAACAGAATACTTGCGGGAAAATAGGTAGTAATGTATATATATAGTGTGCATATGGGGCTGTAGTAACGTGAACAGAATACTTGCGGGAAAATAGGTAGTAATGTATATATATAGTGAGCATATGGGGCTGTAGTAACGTGAACAGAATGCTTGCGGGAAAATAGGTAGTAATGTATATATATAGTGAGCATATGGGGCTGTAGTAACGTGAACAGATAGGTAGTAATGCAAAGTACTTATTCGCGTATATTGTGAGTCTGTTTGGCGATACTGTAGTAACACGCACATATGGCGAGACATTCGTTACATATATTTAAAATTCTGGAATCAGTGTTTATTTGTAACCCATTATCGATTTAAATAAAAAATCTGAAAAATACCTGCTGTCAGTGCCTTTGTCGCTAATTGACCTATAATCCGATTGTTTGACTGCATGGGGTGACATCCGTCTGAACTTTATGATTATTTTATTACCAGGGATGGGAATGATGTTTCAGAAGTTTCATTTCTCAGCACGCCATATAAACTTGGAGCAACTGACTTTTATAGTATTGTGGGCGAATATCGTGAATAAATCAATCGCGACATGGATTTTATTTTTTTCGTGTCTAACCCAAATGTTTTCGTTCCATTAGTACAATAAGGTAACATGTGTTTATGAAATAACAAGGCATTTGTTACCGTTTTGCACCCTTGACTGAGGCGATTTGCGCTTGGACCCTACAATCGTATATGATTTTTATGCCAATATAAAACGCATGCTATTCGTGCGATTCTTTTACCTAAATAGCCTCTGCATTAATTATGTATTGGTTTATTGTTGATGTATTAGTTTTACCTATTAGAATCTATATATGCATGCATAAAGATCATTCTTTAGTTAGTGTGCTACCAAATAGCAAGATTGGTATGGTAGTACAATCGTTTTACAAAATCACATATCATGTCAAACTGACATTTTTAACAGACTTAGCATCAATTAAAAAGAAATACACGTCAGCAGTATGAATAAAATTAATAGATATTAATTAAAATTAAAATGACGTCTCATTATATCTTTTTTTAAAATATTTTTTGATAGGGAAACGCATTTAATTTCCACATCATCAAACGAAGGAAAGTGTTTACAAATAAAGTTGAAGCAGCAACTAAAACGACTGTCATGTTTAAATATACACCCAGCAAGTAACACACTGGTCTGGTGGAAGAAATAAAAAATGTAAATTTCGAGTTGAACAACATCAGACAGCATCTCATCATTTTGAATTAATGTTAATGGCCTCGGAAATGATTATTGTGTTTTATATACTGCTACTACAATTATATATGTGTTAAATACAATGATTCCTGGGTCGTATTCACCAACCATTCTTGAGAACATTCTTAGACTTAAGCTTGAAAATCCACATTTCAACCTTGGATATCTAGTTTACATTTAGAATAATCATAAGAATTTATCTGACTATATATTAGTTGTCCCTGCATGCTTGCAAATTTTGGGCTAAAAATGGTCTCTAAACGTGTTTTTTATAAATTCATTCTTTAGTTCAAGTCTAAAATTAGTCTTGAAAAAATGGTTGGTGAATACCATCCCAGAACTACACAGGCTTAAATGTGTTTTGCCTGTATCATATCGTTTTAAATCAAACTGTCGCCTTATCTATGATGATCAACCACAGCCTGTCTTTCCAACATTGTGACCTCCTGTCTGTCTCACAGTCTGTCTACCCAACAGTGTGTCCTCCTGTCTGTCTAACAGTCTGTCTGTCAAACATTGTGTTCACTTGTCTGTCCCACAGTCATAGACCAGCATAGAACCATTTTAACGACATCGTTGTCTGCTGTTTGAAGTCCAGTACACCGTCAGCAATCGTCGGATACCCACACGTAGTCCATTCCGATACTCTCCATTAGTTACTCGTGGGATATTACATTAGCTTTGCGTCGTTCCAACCCTAGCTTTCTTCATGATTTCATGACGGGAACGTTATCCAATCGCAACGTTAGTTTCATGCAAACGCCGTTTTGATAGACGTTGTTAACGTTAGCTGTATTTTGTTCTGTTCCGTTCAAATAAAACGACGCAGAGCTAGCGTAGTTCCCCGCAGGCGTTGGATGGGGAGTATCGGAATTGACACCCGTGGGTATCCGACGATGACCGTCAGCCAAAGCATGCAATAGCAATACTTTAGCGAATCTAAATGTTCCCGGTGAAGATAGATACTGTTTATTTATCTTTCACTAGTGATTCATTCCCCCTTAAATTTATATTTAAACAACGAATAGTCGTTATTTATGTTCTAGGTAATGATGTAACTATATTCATTAGTCTGATTTATTTCACAAACCTTTCCCAGGGATGAGATAACATATATTTGATGCTATGCTGATTTATGTCAAAATGTCTCAATTTTTTTTTTCTAAATTGTAATTTATACGATTTATGTCAAAATGCCTCAAATGTTTGTTTAAATTGTAATTTATATGAGTGTTCAGCTAAAAGTAAATGCGAGCATAAACGACCTTGAGCTGTACATAATAATGACTGTGTTTTATTCAAATCAATATTTTATTTTTGTTTCCTTTGATCTAAATACTTGTTACTTTTTTATATTTGCTTTAGAAGGTTTGCAAGTCAGCACAATTGTATTCAATGCAGTGTTTAAATGACTTAGATGATGCTATAAATCTCTTTTCAATATACATCCCTGTGGAATGGACAACGCAATATTGGAATATATATTTTAATTTCACTTCGTAGCCAGAGGTCGGTTTCACTAAACATCTCACGATGAGATAAAACTCCCACCAAAACACATATCTTTTGTAATAAAAACTAGAAATACAAAAGATCGTGGTTAGCTTATGGCATTATATTGTTTTTAATAAATAGGTCAGGTGACACTGTGGTTTATATTACAGGGATAGATAAAGATCAATAAGATTTTTTTTCTTAAGAGATTATTATTAACTTTCCATTCTGGCTTCAGAAAAAGACATCGAATTCATCTGTTATAACATAATGTGTTTCTTTTATATAGCGACTTCTATATGCCAAAATTGTGTTTAATGGTAAATCATATCTGAAGTTGCTTGCGGCGACGGGTGTGCTCGAGTACTTGTTAATCTTCTAGGACCTCTGGGAAAGATTGGTTAGGTTACATTATCGTCTGTTAGTCCTCGAAGGCATATATGTGACGTTAGATATTTAGAATATTCAAACAATCAAAAAGCATATTTTCTATGCATGATATATTATAACGTAACTCTTAGTCCGTTTAACACCATATCCAAAAACACCATATAAAAATAATTCTTTCATACAATGTCACCGCCGACCCCATTCCAACCTATTCTACGACAACATTTTCATATTGATTCTGGTCAAACAGATTAATTCTGTAAATCTGATAAAAAGGTTTAGGATATTATTTCAAGTATAATTTATAAAGGTGTCATTTTTATTGATTTACTGAGCATTTTCTGAAAATAAAAACTCAAAATATTTCAAACCAACCAGCCAACAATACTTTTAGGTATAACATTCAATAATACAGTGAAGTTGTCTGTCTCATATATAAACTTTTATTCTGCTTTACCCATTGCTAATGGCTTTGAAATAATATTACCTCCATTGCTGACCAATACGATATAATTAAAGATAAGCCTAAAATTTGTTTAACAATTACCATCTTTTGAAGAGCTTTATGCCAGTCGTGGTCAAATGCAAAGTTTGTTAAAAATATAGCATTACTTGGTGTCCTAGATAATATGCGTAATCCAATATAATTTCTCTTGGCGAACAAATAATTACGTTCGTCATTTTTAGATGATTCAATGATTATTTTTTCAAACATGTTCTTGTGCTAAAGCTGCTTACAACATTATGTTTGAAGTTTTAGGACAATAACTATGAGGCAATAATGCTGATGCAAGTACATTTATATCATCAAGTCGATAAACGAGTATTTCGAACGAACTGTTGCACTGGTAGATATATCGAACATTGTAAACTCAACGAACTGCTATACTGGTAGATATATCGGACATTGTAAACTCATCGAACTGCTATACTGGTAGCTATATCGGACATTGTAAACTCAACGAACTGCTATACTGGTAGATATATCGAACATTGTAAACTCAACGAACTGCTATACTGGTAGATATATCGGACATTGTAAACTAAATGAACTGCTATACTGGTAGATATATCGAACATTATAAACTCAACGAACTGCTATACTGGTAGATATATCGGACATTGTAAACTAAATGAACTGCTATACTGGTAGATATATCGGACATTGTAAACTAAATGAACTGCTTTACTGGTAGATATATCGGACATTGTAAACTCAACGAACTGCTATACTGGTAGATATATCGGACATTGTAAACTAAATGAACTGTTATACTGGTAGATACATCGAACATTGTAAACTCAACGAACTGCTATACTGGTAGATATATCGGACATTGTAAACTAAATGAACTGCTTTACTGGTAGATATATCGGACATTGTAAACTAAATGAACTGCTATACTGGTAGATATATCGGACATTGTAAACTAAATGAACTGCTTTACTGGTAGATATATCGGACATTGTAAACTCAACGAACTGCTATACTGGTAGATATATCGGTCATTGTAAACTAAATGAACTGCTTTACTGGTAGATATATCGAACATTGTAAACTCAACGAACTGCTATACTGGTAGATATATCGGACATTGTAAACTCAACGAACTGCTATACTGGTAGATATATCGGACATTGTAAACTAAATGAACTGCTATACTGGTAGATATATCGGACATTGTAAACTAAATGAACTGCTATACTGGTAGATATATCGAACATTGTAAACTCAACGAACTGCTATACTGGTAGATATATCGGACATTGTTAACGAACTGCTATATTGGTAGATATATGGGACATTGTTAACGAGCTGCTATATTGGTAGATATATAGGACAATGTAAACGAACTGCTATATTGGTAGATATATAGGACAATGTAAACGAATTTCTATACTGGTAGATATATCGGACATTGTAAACGAATTGCTATACTGGTAGATATATCGGATAATGTAAACGAACTGCTATACTTGTATATATATAGGAAAATGCAAACGAACTGCTATACAGGTAAATATATAGGACAACGCAAACGAATTGCTATACTGATAGATATATAGAACAGTACAAACGAACTGCTATACTGGTAGATATATAGAACAATGCAAGTAGGATACTGCTAAATATATAGGACAATATAAACGATCTGCTATATTGGTTGATATATCGGACATTGTAAACAAACTACTATACTGGTTGATATATAGGACAATGTTAACGAACTACTATACTGGTAGATATATCGGCCATTGTAAACGAACTGCTATACTGGTAGATATATAGGATAATGTAATCGAACTGCTGTACTGGAAAATATATAGGACAATGTAAACGAACTGTTCTACTGGTTGATATATAGGACAATGTAAACGAACTGCTATACTGGTAGATATATCGGCCATTGTAAACGAACTGCTATACTGGTAGATATATAGGACAATGTAAATGAACTGCTATACTGGTAGATATATCGGCCATTGTAAACGAACTTTACTGGTAGATATATAGGACAATATAAATGAACTGTTATACTGGTAGATATATAGGACAATGTAAATGAACTGCTATATTGGTAGATGTATCGGACAATGTTAACGAACTGCTATACTGTTAAATATATAGGACAATGTAAACAAACGGCTATACTTTCAGATATATAGGACAATGTAAACGAACTGCTATACTTGTAGATATATTGGACAATGTATATAGGACAATGTAAACGAATTGCTATACTGGTCGATATAAGCATGATAAGCTCTCACACAGGATTCCAAAATTAAGTAAAAACCATACAGTTGAGTTTTACAGGAAATTCTAGTTCATGTACTTCTACCATACCAAACTTACTAAATTGTTCACATCAAGCTTTGCCGCTATTAGGAGCATGTTTAAAAAACACAATGTATTTGGTCAGAGAATTTTGGTATAAATATGTTGTTGTTGCTGTTGTACCTACGATGCTGAAATCGTCTGTATAAAACAATTACGTGAGGTTGCCAAAATTTGCGAATACAAAAATTACCTCTCAGTTGAGCCCCTCATTTAAGGTCAGCATCGGTAGCGTATATTTAAACAATGTACCTTTTTTTTCTTCTTTCTTCCTATATGAATATGTGAAATTGCAGTCTTGATTGTTTTTTGTAAATAATTTGTTGTTGGGACGGTCGATTTTAATATTTGTGACCCAACCAATTTGCTACTACATGTATACAAAAAATCAATAATATATGTTTAAAGTTATGATAAATTGTATATATTATGGGTACTACGTGTACATACACCATTTGTCGCCGATTTGTTGTTTGGTTTAAACATATTTTATTCCGAATATCGTGCAATATTACATAATTATAAACAATTTTGTCAAAAGGATTTGTTGTTGACACTATTGCGAATAAAATTATGCTTGACCTTGCGCCATACACAGGCTGGTATCATCAATACCTTGATAAATACTTTTAACGATAATCCATGTTTAACCAAAATGGTAGTAAACACTTTATAGTTCCGACAAGCTTCAGTCTTTGATTGCATTTCACGATAAAAATCAGTCGTAAACGTAAAGTAAGAAATATTCATAATATTTTGCATAGTCATCCGCATGATTTTTTTTATTTTTCAGAAACATAAGGTTTTCTGAATTATTCAACCCGAAGGTGGGTTCAATTGGATTAATATTTAAAATTTTATGAACGATATATACTTTACGTTTACGACTTACTTTTATCGTAAGTTTTTTTTGTTAATTGTAACCCTGAACGACAACATTCAAACTATCAAGCTGTCATTCTTGATGTACATCTCTCTATTAATCAAATACCAGTAATTGACATAAGAGATGTTCTCAAAGCTAGAACACGTGATATACATTTCTAATGTGTTGTTGGAAGATGCTATTTGATAAACGTAATATGTTTATTGGTAAAAAGGATTATTATATACCTATTCTATACCCCAGATGTTACCACGTGATCCAAAAACTTTTATATTGTACCGTTCAAAATTCAAGATGGCGTCTTTAAAAAAAGGAAATAAATTGAGTAGAAATTTCAACGATAAAAACAAACAAACGTCAAAATGTTCCGCATGACGATGACGTTAAGACAATAATATATGTCACTGCAACTTCCTTCGTCTGTCGCTTTGAGTTTACGGTTTATTTACTTGATTTTTCTTTACTCTTTTGATAAATTTCTTTCCGATTGAGGTATAGAATCAAAAGACCATACTATTTGCAGTGTTTTGTACAATATGGGAATATATTGGAGTCGTAAACATTGTGGTAAAAACCATATTGTACTTGGCGCCTACGGCGTCTCGTCCAATATGGTTTCCACCACAATCCGTACTTGTACAATATATCCCCATATTGTACAAAATACTGTAAAATAACCTTTACAATAAACTAAGTTTTTGGTGGTTGACCCTTTTACGTTTAGTCATCGCGCCATCTCTTGTGATTGCGCTATCTGTAGGTCAAAGTAGGATATGAGAATTGACTGTTGAAGCAAAATTCTCACACTAATATTCAATAAATCGTTTCAAAAGGATTTTATTAAACAGAATAATATGTTGAGAAACTTTTCTTTAAAACAAGCAGTACATGTATAGAGTTGTTTTTCCTAATATGTTACTTTATTCACAGTTA
The DNA here is from genome assembly GCA_029582155.1 of Panopea generosa. Classification (NCBI taxonomy): domain Eukaryota; kingdom Metazoa; phylum Mollusca; class Bivalvia; order Adapedonta; family Hiatellidae; genus Panopea; species Panopea generosa. Next base: position 30,474,172 of record CM055909.1, on the reverse strand, counting down.
TTTACTTATTGTTCGATGCGAAAACGTGTGAGGGGTTCAGTCGTTCAATGATAGTTTGTTACTAACCGATATGTTTTCTCTAGTGAATTCTTCCGTTTGTGTGTATACGTTTATGTATTTAATGTTTTGTTATGCTGTGGTGGTTGTGTCATTTAAATGTCAAGTCGCCTGTTAGATATATGATATTTCCTATTTTTCTTATTCAGGCCTACAAACTAGGTCATTATGGTCCAAAAATTATATGGATGTTTGTTCGGTGGTATAGCAAATACTTCTGGCGCAGTAACCTTATTGAAGAGGACGTAGGTTGCACCGCGGAACAAATGGACATTGTTGCCGAAGGGTCCTTTGTCTCAGGATTCTATTATCGCAATCCGATCGTGGAAAGAGGCATAGCAAATATGACAGGTGGGTTCAAAATGAGCTTTGAAATCATATTTAATTCAATAATATTTTATAGTAAATTTTACATGTTCAAAACATCAATTTGTAACACCATTAACGAATAAAATGCAAAAAGGTTGGGCTACAACTTTTAACAACATTAGCTACAGCCCTCCCCAATGCGTCGAAAAGCACATATAAATTAAAGTGACGATATGTTTTACATACAAACAAACACATATACTTTAGAACAAGCATAGCACTCACTTCTACATGAATGCAAGCATGCTCACTTGCACTCGCACGCACGCACGCGCGCACGCACACACACACACACATGCAAAGAAAAAGCAGTAAATATTTTGCTTGAATTTTAGTGATTGTAATAAGTTTTAAAAAAGAAAATGACAATATTAAATAGGTAGAAGACTTATTATTGTCCGCACCCCTAAATTATATAGCAAATGCTGAAATAAAACAATAACAATTCATTGCTATTACATTATATAATTTATTGTTATTAACTGGCATTTCTTCTAATTGGTAAAATGTATTATTTTTTTTAAAAAAAAAAGGTTAAAACATTAATATTTTATTTGCCTTTAAAACACGGTATATCACGTGTCAATGAAACCTAGATGTATACCTAACTGTAACCGAACGAAACATTAAAGAACGAAGAGGGTGTGTTCGTGCGTGCGGCCGTGTGTGTCTGCGTACTTGCGTGTTGAATCCGCCGTAGACGTTAAATACGTGTATCCGTACAATCCACATGGTTTTGATTTTCAGCGGATGAATTCGACAAACAGTTTTTGAATGACCCTATGTATGACCCCACAACGGCACATATGAACTTTATTGGTGGACCTTGTTATGATCATGTTTGGGCTTCTGCGTTAGCTTTGAATTGTACAGACGCCAGACTCAAGCAAAAAGGTACGTGTGTACTAAAAGCCTTATGATAAGCACTGAAAATAAATAACATTGAATTTACCATGTATCTAAACTTGTGATTATATGCATTCTTTATATATATATATATATATATATATATATATATATATATATATATATATATGGAGATAATTATTTGTGAATAACCAAGACTGTAGAATCAGTACCTTTGTTTAGTGAGAACAATTGCTTATGTTTCTTACAGAGACATATTGCTTTGAGAATTGTCATTATGCAGTCTAGCTGCTGTTGTTTTAAAATAAAAGTGTTCATTATTTAGATCGAGTTCGATCATTGACTATACTATCAATTTATTTAATAGTATTGTTCTTTTTAAACAATCAAAACTTCCCGCTGCACTTTACCGTTAGCTTCGTTCCGTTATCAGCTGGAAATGTTCTACAGTGGTTCGACTGCGAGTGTGTCTGGTTGGACCAGAGTAACAAAAATTAAGTCATTTCAGCCAGGTCACCTATGAATATGGACTAAACAGAGACAGTCTGATCAACACGTGTCCGTGCGGTTGTAACCAAAGTTTCTGATATTGGACACCCTCAAAGGAACCTGTGATAAAAATATTTTTTTGATTGACAGTATCGATACCAATCTTAAACATTAAACTGATGACCGTACAGTTTGTTGCCAAGAAACCAGTTCTTCATGTCTCAAATTAAATACAAACACTACTTTTCTATCGTTTTGTATGCATTTAACTAAATATATGATATAACTGAAAATTGGCTCTGTTATCAAAAGAAGTTAATTGATTGCCATTAATTTATTTACTCCATATTGGCCCGCCCATCAAACAATTTAATTGGATCGCAACAACCTTGGTCTGGAGATGACAATATCCTTGAACAAGAATAACTGGACCAGTATGAAATCACTTGATTAATAACAATTATAAACATAAACAAATTTTAAAGGGCATCCCAAATCCCTGGACGAGTTCACTTACACAGATTCGGACATTGGTGATGTGATATTTGAGTGCATGGGTAATCTGTCCATGGTTGGCGTGTCAGGAAATATAGCCTTTAAAACAGGAGCAGATCCTAGCAAGAACGTGAAAATTGAGAGGATACAGGGTGAGTATAACACTACATATATATTCTAAGTTGCTTGTAGATGTTATGACACTACATATATATTCTAAGTTGCTTGTAGATGTTATAAGACTCCAGATATATTCTAAGTTGCTTGTAGATGTTATATAATGGAGGAGTTTGAATGGGGGTAAGTATAACACTACATATATATTCTAAGTTGCTTGGAGATGTTATAACACTACAGATATATTCTAAGTTGCTTGTAGATGTTATATAATGGAGGAGTTTGAATGGGGGTAAGTATAAAACAACAGATATATTCTAAGTTGCTTGTAGATGTTATAAGACTCCAGATATATTCTAAGTTGCTTGTAGATGTTATATAATGGAGGAGTTTGAATGGGGGTAAGTATAACACTACATATATATTCTAAGTTGCTTGGAGATGTTAAAACACTACAGATATATTCTAAGTTGCTTGTAGATGTTATATAATGGAGGAGTTTGAATGGGGGTAAGTATAACACTACATATATATTCTAAGTTGCTTGTAGGTGTTATAACACTACAGATATATTCTAAGTTGCTTGTAGATGTTATATAATGGAGGCGTTCTGCCTGTTTCTTGCAGTGTATCACTGCGCATCTTTAAACTGTTATATCTTCATCCAACAGTACCCAATGTCATTCAAACTCGACAGAACTCGTGAAAATGTTCCATTGTTCTCATACGTACATATAAATATGACCATTTTATATAATTTTAACAAAAATAAAACCCAACCGATTTACACATCTCGCTATCGTCAGTAAGGGGAAGTAATTGGTAAGTGAGACATATAGAAGAGAAACATGTGCTATGAATTCCACACATTGTCTAACATCGTGCTTTAATTGTCGTATGTTGTCTCCATTTATTTCTTAGATCAGAAATTTCAATTAACCGCACTAAGTGCCTCTAAGACTAACATGCTTAACGAATCAAAACCTAATTACAAATTACAAATAGTTACCAAGGTAACGCTTAATTTAATTGTTTGAACCTCAAAGGCTGCAAAGCTGTAATAAGCTATAGTTAAAACGTACATACATTTATGTTCACAATGAACAAAACGTCAATATATTAAAAACTGGATAAACTATGGATTATTTGTAATAAAGACAACTATAAAAATGTGTTGATCTTGAACTGAAATCAGTTTTATTCTTTTCATTATATGATTATCTGGAATTGGCCTGATCAGAGTGTCTAGAGGGCCTAGATTGCGATTTGAAAATTGTGTCAGAAAAAAAAACGGTATCTGTATCGCTGATATTTTGTGTATTGAATGCTATTAGCAATAGTTAGGTAATATCACGAAGGTGTCTACTTGAAACTAGCTATAAAATCACCGAAATACTGAAATGTGCCATGCTGCGTATATTTAACATGACTCTCATTAAGTCATTATAAATGACATTTTGTCAGTCCGTCCTAGCGTATCGTGCTCTGTGTGTATATAATATGGCACGTATCTAGTCATTATCAATGATATCGTGTCAGTCAGTCCTAGCGTATCGTGCTCTGTGTGTATATAATATGGCACGTATCTAGTCATTATCAATGATATCGTGTCAATCAGTCCTAGACGTATCGTCTAAATGCTGAGCGCCAATTTGCAATTAGAACATTAAAATTGTACGATGGGTGACCTTGGGATTAAACGAAATCTTTCTAGTAGGTCTAGTGTCATTTTAATAGTGTCATTCCTGGAAAAAATTAAGAATCAATAAAAATGTTTGATATGTCTCTTCTCATATACACCGTCCGTTGGAATTTAAGAATCTTACATGAGAAAATTTTTGTAGCGAGGGATAGCTGGTTTGGCTCTGCGGAGTTCACGCAAAAACAATTATCCCCAGTGAAGGGAATTTTCTAAGCCACGAAGGATTCTTTTGCTTGCATACCAAACACATTGAATTATTATTTTAACTTAATCTATCATTATAGGTTTTACAACGATTGCTTTCAAGACGTTTGATAATATGATTCACGTCATATATTTCATACATTACGTCATCTTGATGGTTCCAACGTCAGAGTGCGAGAGTTTTATCTTGGCCCTAGGGTAATATAGAAATATATAACACCAGTAAAAATGCAGATATCCTTATTTGGTATGCAAATATTGGGATTCTTTCATATCATATACGGATATCCTCGTTTTTTTAACGAAAATTTCATACTATGCCCTCTCCGTTCCTTTCCTACCTATCTTCCTGGAACTGTGGCGTAAAGCTATAAGTACATAGTGTATAGTTAGATACAAAGCACTTCTAACTGGATGTGTTTAGTGTTGATATATTGTTATATTACTTATTCAAAAATATATCAAACGAATAGATTCACCGTTTGAAACAATAATAACTTATTGAGAATGTTGAAGAATTATTCAGTTTGTTGTTGAAATACGCGTAAATAATTAAGCATTTTATTAATTAATTATTGATCCTTAGATGTACAATAATGACATATTTGAAGTTCAGCCCCTAGCATGCATAGCTAATATTTATATAAACTGCCATGTCATAAATTGTGTATCTCAAACCTTGATATTATTTGAAATACCAATGAATCGTTATGTAAATCTATAATTAAATTGCATATTTGATACATTGAAGGAGAAGGATAATTTGAGTTCCGGTGTCACCAATCATTCCTGATAATAGTCTTAGAATTCAGCTTGAAAAGCCAAATGTCACCCTTAGATATCTAGTTCACCATGACAAATAGAATATGTGCGAGTGCTAATTTGACTATATTAAACTAAGTGTCATTTTCTGCTTGCAAAATTTGGTTTCAAAACTGATTTATAAGTGTGTTTTTCAAATTTCATTCTTGAATTAAGACTAAGAATCTTCCGAAGAATGGTTGGCGAATACGACCCCCAATCTGATTTTTTAACAAAAAAAGCGGGTCGGTAGTGTTACGCACGCCAGAGGTTGCGGGTTTGATCCCCAGCTCGACCCGTACGTCTCATAAAACAACACTCAAGAGCAGTTCATATAAGCTCTGAGCTTTTATCGCAATCGAGCTAAATCAAATTAGTATAAATTAAACAAAAATAGGAAGAAAAAAAGGCTAGAAGAAATGTTAATCTTAATCCAATTGACACACGTACCTAGTTACTTTACATGTGTGTTGTAGGGGGCGAGAGGGAACATGTCGGTCTATACAGGATGGACACCAACCCAAGACAGTTCGAGTGGAAAGAGGACGCCATCAAATGGAAAGGTATTTTATGATATTGGTTTGTGTGCTGAATGTAATTATACCTTTTTGTGTATTTTGCTATAATTACCTTTACCAGTTACACTGGTAATTTGCACGGGTTTTATCTAGCTATGATTCTTTGGTTTTCCATTGTTGTTGCATGTTTAAGTGTTTACAATTTTATAGGCAAACAATACTCTGGCCGAATTACGTTGCGCGACTTTAAAGTTTCAAACAGAAGAAGACGATATAATTACGCTTCTCGTTTTCTCCATTCCGTCGTACGTTTTATGAATATTTTCTTACCTACCTGGTTTCACCAAAGTCATATTCCGTATGCATTGTCTCTTGTTACGCATGTTTGTGTTTTATTCTATGCATATTTACAGAACGGAACAGCTAACTTGCCACTTTTTTATTTCCAATAGCTTCGTTAAGATATGGAGTGGCACTACTCAAATGTGTATCAGACATTAATAGGCAAGTCTGTATTTTTACATAGCTTAAATGTTCTTCCTTATTCGAATCCAAAATTGAAAGAAATTGCTACGATGCTTTTTGAAAAAAATACGTAAAATGTCAGGTAGTTAATGTCAGGTGGCGGCGAGCTGTTCCGGTCAGTATATGTATGCCGAGTCGCACGTTTCATAACGTGAGGATCGAGTGGAGGGACAGTGGCGGTGGGAAGTGTGCACACGATAGAACATGGTGTCGTTTTCACCAACCACTCTTAAGAATATTCTTAGACTTGAACTCAATAATAAAATTTGAAAAAAACTCACTTAGTGATCATTTTTTATTTTTTGAGACCAAAATGTGCAAGAATGCAGGGACGCCTAATATAATTTATAGTCAAATAAAATATCACTATTATTACTCTACCTGTAATGGTAAACTTAATGTCTAAGTTAGAACTTTGGATTTTCAAGCTTAGATCTAAGAATATCCTCAAAAATGGTTGGTGAATACTACTCCAGGGGTGGTATTCACCAATCATTCTTAAGAATATTCTTAGACGTGAACTCTAGAATAAATTTTGAAAAACACACTTTGAGACCATTGATTGCGGCCAAAATTTCCAAGCATGTAGGGACACCTAATATATAGTAAAAAAAAACTCTCATAATTATTCTATCTGTCATGGTAAACTAGATATCTTAAGTTGAAATTTGAATTTTCAAGCTCAAGTCTAAGAATTTTTTTAAGAATGGTTGGTGAATACTACTCCTAGTCTAAATTTATTGTTGCACATGGCGGTTCAGCTACTGACTGCTTGGTTTAAACATATTTGTTCATTCAAGAGTACATATATACACATACGTTAGGTATAGATATGGATTAGAACGGAAGATAAAATCTTATAAAATTCTTCTCCATGACATGTATAGATTGTGAACAGATTTGGTAGATTATTAACAATTTAGTTGATGCACATAGCATTACGAATATAACATAGTTATTTAAATTAAATTATTTTATAAAAAATGTTTTAACACACTTTTAGTAGTATTGGTTCTGATATATTCAAGAAGCTTAGAATATGAAGCGAGTAATTAAAAAAAAATTCTTAAAATGATTAAAGATAAGTATATATTATGTGAATTCACATAACAATACTATTTTACATTTTTTGACAAGTTCTGAACGCCATGGACAAAATTGGGAGACGGGCTGACCTCACCACGTAAATAGAGATAACCTTGTTAGTTCTTCAGCCTTACTTGCATGTTCAGGAGAAGCGACTAGTTGATAAAATGTATTTGTGAACTGCTTCAAATATTTCAACATTATTGACATAAGAGAGTTGCGGTTCACCAAAAAGAAGTATACTATAGAAACTGTAAATAAATCACTGACACATACTGACTGTTTGATGACAGTTGTCAATTTGAAGCATTTACAGCATCCATAGCGATTATTCAGAGCACCGTTTGTCTGTGTTCCGCTGCAGTTTATTAATTAAATGTAAATAAGCAGTTAAGGTTTGTTTTTGAAAGCTTTAACAACACTATTATATATTTAGTCCAGTTATTCGAAGGAAACAAACAGATATTAGTATTATACTAGATATTAGAAATCTACCATTTATGTTTGGGTTTGATGCTTTATTTAAAATTATATACAGACGTAATGTTTCAGAAAAAAAATATGCAGGATTTGTAAACTTTCAACGCAAATTCCCTCAAATAATACATAGATATTTTAATATGATTATTTGAAAATTCAAGATTTATGTTTTTTGTAAAAGCATACCTTAGAAGCATAGAACGCAACCAAAGAAGAAAACAAGACAGTGATTTTGATGGGCATGAAGTGAAATTTGCAACGTCCCTCACGCTCCAACGCCCCCGCCCATCCCCCAGCACTGGCTTTAGTCACAGAGTCAAAACATGGAGTTAACTTGAGACAAAAAAAATCATTTTCACACAAGCTTTATAAGAATTTTTTTCAGCATCCTTTCCACATAATGTGATAGATGTATGACTTTATTGCTTCATTGTTAAATGTATGCTAAATATATGTACTTATGTGAATAAAATATTGTTTAAATAATCATTTCCATAAACAGACATATATGTGTTTTTATTATTTAAGATTAACTGTTACGGTTCTATTCACGTTTACTTCCTTATATAATCAGGTGGAAATATACCACGTGACTCCACCTACATCATTCGTAAAGAAGTGATTATACCTGCATCACTTTACATCAGTATGTCGATTCTTGCCGGGGCTGGACTCGCCCTTGCTGCAGGCTTCCTTACCTTTAATGTTGTTAACAGAAATAACAAGTAAGATCACGTGTTTGTTCATTCGTTCGTTTATACTACTATCACCATTCAGTCACATCTGTGTAAGTGGTCAACTCAATTTAAGCAGCCGCTTGCCTTAAGCCGCCACACTTGGTATATCCCATGTTTATACTGGCCAAAGGCCATAAGTGCTTATGCGATGGTGCGTTGTCCGTCGTCTTTCGTCTGTTAGCAGCACTTTCTCTGAAACCACTAGGCGAATTAAACTGAAACTTCACATGGATGTTTCTATTGCATAGGAGATAATACAGAAGATTTTTTTTCGATCTGAAATTCAAGATGGCCACCGTTATTAAAAATAGTTAAATAATTTAAAAAATCTTCTTCTCATGAACGGTCCAACAGTTTTTCAAAATGTTTATTCAATTAGGGGACACTTGTGATTATAATATTTTTTATTTATATATATTTTTAATTATAAAAAAAATGGGTTGGGGGAGTGGCATATAGTAATCGCAGCGTCCGTCCGTCCGTCCGTCCGTCCGTCCGTCCGTCCTTCCGTCCGGTATTTCGTTTCCGGCCTGTATCTTTGTCATGCATAGATTGATTTTGTTGATACTTGGTACAAATGATCAACATAACATGACGACATGTCGCGAGTAAAACCCACACCCGTACCTCAAAGGTCAAGATCACAATTTGAGTTTGTTTGAATACACATTGAGTCTGTGTGAGATATGTGTCCGGCCTGTAACTTTGTCATGCATAGATGGATTTTAATGATACCTGCTACACATGATCAGCATAACATGACGACGTCTCGCGAGTAAGACCCACACCTGTACCTCAAAGGTCAAGGTCACAGTTTGAGTTTGTTTAACAACACTTTGAGTCAGTGAGATTTTGTGTCCGGCCTGTAACTTTGTCATGCATAAATGCACATTTACTATTTCATTTTTTATTTTTGTCTCTGCTATATATAATATGATTAGAGGATAAAAAAGTATTAAAAGAGTATTAGTCCTTCGGTAACTTAGTATTACGACTTGTTAAAAGGTTTTTGTACTAAAATGGTAACATAATAATATTATAAATTTCTCGCGACAACAAGCACATTTAGTATATTTTTCATGTAGCTTACTAGTATAACATCTCAATTAACAGAGAAAGCGTAGTGAAATTACCAATACAATATATGTAGTTAATTTACCAAAACAATATATGTAGTTAACTACAAATATAAATTACAAATACAATGTATGTAGTTAAATTACCAATACAATATAAAAAAAAATATGTAGTTAATTACAAATATAGATCACAAATACAATGTATGTAGTTAAATTACCAATACAATATATATAGTTAGTAACAAATATGAATTATAAATACAATATATGTAGTTAAATTACCAACACAATATAAATTATGTAATTAATTACAAATATGAATTACCAATAGAATGTATGTAGTTAAATTACTTATACAATATATGTAGTTAATTTACCAAAACAATATATTATGTAGCTAATTTACCAATACAATATATGTAGTTAATTACAAATATAAATTACAAATACAATGTATGTAGTTAATTTACAAAAAAAGTATATGTAGTTAATTACAAATATAAATTACAAATACAATGTTTGTAGTTAAATATCAATACAATATATGTAGTTTATTACAAATATAAATTACAAATACAAAGTATTTAGTTAATTTGCCAATACAATATATGTAATTAATTACAAATATAAATTACAAATACAATGTTTGTAGTTAAATTACCAATACATAATATAAAAAATTATGTAGTTAATTACAAATATAGATCACAAATACAATGTTTGTAGTTAAATTATCAATACAATATATGTAGTTTATTACAAATATAAATTACAAATACAAAGTATGTAGTTAATTTACCAATACAATATATGTAATTAATTACAAATATAAATTACAAATACAATGTTTGTAGTTAAATTACCAATACATAATATAAAAAATTATGTAGTTAATTACAAATATAGATCACAAATACAATGTTTGTAGTTAAATTATCAATACAATATATAGTTTATTACAAATATAAATTACAAATACAATGTTTGTAGTTAAATTACCAATACAATATAAACAATTATGTAGTTAATTACAAATATAGATCACAAATACAATGTTTGTAGTTAAATTATCAATATAATATATGTAGTTAATTACAAATATCAGTTACAAATACAATGTTTGTAGTTAATTTACCAATACAATATATGTAGTTAATTACAAATAAAAATTACAAAAACAATGTTTGTAGTTAAATTATCAATACAATATATGTAGTTAATTACAAATATAAATTACAAATACAATGTTTGTAGTTAATTTACCAATACAATATATGTAGTTAATTACAAAAAAAATTACAAATACAATGTTTGTAGTTAAATTATCAATACAATATATGTAGTTAATTACAAATATAAATTACAAATAGAATGTTTGTAGTTAAATTACCAATACAATATATGTAGTTAATTACAAATATAAATTACTAATGGAATGTATGTGGTTAATTTACCAAATACAATACAATACAATATAGTTATTTTACTGTTTATGGAGTATACGTCTCACTACATAGTTATGCTCCTTTTTTCAATGGTGACATGATTCTTTCGTTTAAAAAGCCCTAGGTAATTAGGTTTTGAAATATTGTAAAAATGGTTCTTAGTGGCTGTGAATTCTTGCTGCAGAAGAGTAGAGCAAAAGCTGGCAACGCATATACTGCAATAAGACATGACTGGTTTTTAAAAAGTGGCGTTTATCTTTAGATGTCACTGCACACTCTTTAAAAAAACCGAGCTGGTCAACCTACCAGTTATTGTACATTTTTATGCGAGTATACATTCCTGTTATGAAAAAGGTACTATTTTTTAACGTGGAAATCGTATACCTTATTTTATATAGAACTAAGAGCAAAATTCAACTGTGTAGTGAGACCTTTATATTTATTTTACTTTTATGGATACTATATTAATTGACTGTTAATCATTTTTATGGAGTATATAGTTTTTTTAATGTTTATCATTTTATGAAGTATATAAGTTTATTTAATGTTATCATTTTATTGAGTATCTAGTTATTTTAATGTTTATCATTTTATTGAGTATTTAGTTATTTTAATGTTTTTCATTTTATGGAGTATATAGTTATTTTTAACGTTTATCATTTTATAGAGTATATAAGTTTTTTTTAATGTTTATCATTTTATTGAGTATCTATTTATTTTAATGTTTATCATTTTATTGAGTATATAGTTATTTTACTGTTTTTCATTTTATGGAGTATATAGTTATTTTACTGTTTAATGCAGAATTGTGAAGTTGTCGTCGCCTAACATCAACAATGTTCTGCTTCTGGGATGTGTATTGTGTTACAGTACCGTGTTTATGAAGACCACAGAGACGGACAGCGCTGCGCTCTGTCAGGTTTGTATATTGTGTTACAGTACAATACCTTGTTTACGAAGACCACAGAGACGGACAGCGCTGTGCTCTGTCAGGTTTGTATATCGTGTTACAGTACCATGTTTACGAAGACCACAGAGACGGACAGCGCTGTGCTCTGTCAGGTTTGTATATTGTGTTACAGTACCGTGTTTATGAAGACCACAGAGACGGACAGCGTTGTGTTCTGTCAGGTTTGTATATCGTGTTACAGTACCGCGTTTATGAAGACCACAGAGACGGACAGCGTTGTGCTCTGTCAGGTTTGTATATTTTGTTACAGTACCGTGTTTATGAAGACCACAGAGACGGACAGCGTTGTGCTCTGTCTGGTTTGTATATCGTGTTACAGTACCGCGTTTATGAAGACCACAGAGACGGACAGCTCTGCGCTCTGTCACGTTTGTATATTGTGTTACAGTACCGCGTTTATGAAGACCACAGAGACGGACAGCTCTGCGCTCTGTCACGTTTGTATATTGTGTTACAGTACCGTGTTTATGAAGACCACAGAGACGGACAGCGCTGTGTTCTGTCAGGTTTGTATATCGTGTTACAGTACCGTGTTTATGAAGACCACAGAGACGGACAGCGCGGTGCTCTGTCAGGTTTGTATATTGTGTTACAGTACCGTGTTTATGAAGACCACAAAGACGGACAGCGCTGTGCTCTGTCAGGTTTGTATATTGTGTTACAGTACCGTGTTTATGAAGACCACAGAGACGGACAGCGCTGTGCTCTGTCAGGTTTGTATATTGTGTTACAGTACCGTGTTTATGAAGACCACAGAGACGGACAGCGTTGTGCTCTGTCTGGTTTGTATATTGTGTTACAGTACCGTGTTTATGAAGACCACAGAGACGGACAGCGTTGTGCTCTGTCAGGTTTGTATATTGTGTTACAGTACCGTGTTTATGAAGACCACAGAGACGGACAGCGCTGTGTTCTGTCAGGTTTGTATATTGTGTTACAATACCATGTTTACGAAGACCACAGAGACGGACAGCGCTGCGCTCTGTCAGGTTTGTATATCGTGTTACAGTACCATGTTTATGAAAACCACAGAGACGGACAGCGCTGCGCTCTGTCAGGTTTGTATATCGTGTTACAGTTCCGTGTTTATGAAGACCACAGAAACGGACAGCGTTGTGCTCTGTCAGGTTTGTATATCGTGTTACAGTACCGTGTTTATGAAGACCACAGAGACGGACAGTGCTGCACTCTGTCAGGTTTGTATATCGTGTTACAGTACCGTGTTTATGAAGACCACAGAGACGGAGAGCGCTGTGCTCTGTCTGGTTTGTATATCGTGTTACAGTACAGTGTTTATGAAGACCACAGAGACGGACTAGCGCTGTGCTCGGTCAGGTTTGTATATCGTGTTACAGTACCGTGTTTATGAAGACCACAGAGACGGACAGCGTTGTGCTCTGTCAGGTTTGTATATTGTGTTACAGTACCGTGTTTATGAAGACCACAGAGACGGACAGCGCTGTGTTCTGTCAGGTTTGTATATTGTGTTACAATACCATGTTTACGAAGACCACAGAGACAGACAGCGCTGCGCTCTGTCAGGTTTGTATATCGTGTTACAGTACCATGTTTATGAAAACCACAGAGACGGACAGCGCTGCGCTCTGTCAGGTTTGTATATCGTGTTACAGTACCGTGTTTATGAAGACCACAGAAACGGACAGCGTTGTGCTCTGTCAGGTTTGTATATCGTGTTACAGTACCGTGTTTATGAAGACCACAGAGACGGACAGTGCTGCGCTCTGTCAGGTTTGTATATCGTGTTACAGTACCGTGTTTATGAAGACCACAGAGACGGACAGCGCTGTGCTCTGTCTGGTTTGTATATCGTGTTACAGTACAGTGTTTATGAAGACCACAGAGACGGACAGCGCTGTGCTCGGTCAGGTTTGTATATCGTGTTACAGTACCGTGTTTATGAAGACCACAGCGACGGACAGCGTTGTGCTCTGTCAGGTTTGTATATTGTGTTACAGTACCGTGTTTATGAAGACTACAGAGACGGACAGCGCTGTGCTCTGTCAGGTTTGTATATCGTGTTACAGTACCGTGTTTATGAAGACCACAGAGACGGACAGCGTTGTGCTCTGTCAGGTTTGTATATTGTATTACAGTACCGTGTTTATGAAGACCACAGAGACGGACAGCGCTGTGCTCGGTCAGGTTTGTATATCGTGTTACAGAACAGTGTTTATGAAGACCACAGAGACGGACAGCGTTGTGCTCTTCCAGGTTTGTATATTGTATTACAGTACCGTGTTTATGAAGACCACAGAGACGGACAGCGCTGTGTTCTGTCAGGTTTGTATATCGTGTTACAGTACAGTGTTTACGAAGATCACAGAGACGGACAGCGTTGTGCTCTGTCAGGTTTGTATATTGTGTTACAGTACCGTGTTTATGAAGACCACAGAGACGGACAGCGCTGTGTTCTGTCAGGTTTGTATATTGTGTTACAGTACAGTGTTTATGAAGACCACAGAGACGGACAGCGCTGTGCTCTGTCTGGTTTGTATATTGTGTTACAGTACCGTGTTTATGAAGACCACAGAGACGGACAGCGTTGTGCTCTGTCAGGTTTGTATATTGTGTTACAGTACAGTGTTTACGAAGACCACAGAGACGGACAGCGTTGTGCTCTGTCAGGTTTGTATATCGTGTTACAGTACCGTGTTTACGAAGATCACAGAGACGGACAGCGTTGTGCTCTGTCAGGTTTGTATATTGTGTTACAGTACCGTGTTTATGAAGACCACAGAGACGGACAGCGCTGTGCTCTGTAAGGTTTGTATATTGTGTTACAGTACAGTGTTTATGAAGACCACAGAGACGGACAGCGCTGTGCTATGTCTGGTTTGTATATTGTGTTACAGTACAGTGTTTATGAAGACCACAGAGACGGACAGCGCTGTGCTCGGTCAGGTTTGTATATCGTGTTACAGTACAGTGTTTACGAAGACCACAGAGACGGACAGCGTTGTGCTCTGTCAAGTTTGTATATTGTGTTACAGTACCGTGTTTACGAAGATCACAGAGACGGACAGCGTTGTGCTCTGTCAGGTTTGTATATTGTGTTACAGTACCGTGTTTATGAAGACCACAGAGACGGACAGCGCTGTGCTCTGTCAGGTTTGTATATTGTGTTACAGTACAGTGTTTATGAAGACCACAGAGACGGACAGCGCTGTGTTCTGTCAGGTTTGTATATCGTGTTACAGTACCGTGTTTATGAAGACCACAGAGATGGACAGCGCTGTGCTCTGTCTGGTTTGTATATTGTGTTACAGTACAGTGTTTATGAAGACCACAGAGACGGACAACGTTGTGCTCTGTCAGGTTTGTATATTGTGTTACAGTACCGTGTTTATGAAGACCACAGAGACGGACAGCGTTGTGCTCTGTCAGGTTTGTATATCGTTTTCGATACCATGTTTATGAAGACCACAGAGACGGACAGCGTTGTGCTCTGTCAGGTTTGTATATTGTGTTACAGTACCGTGTTTACGAAGACCACAGAGACGGACAGCTCTGTGCTCTGTCAGGTTTGTATATTGTGTTACAGTACCGTGTTTATGAAGACCACAGAGACGGACAGCGTTGTGCTCTGTATGGTTTGTATATCGTGTTACAGTACCGTGTTTATGAAGACCACAGAGACGGACAGCGCTGTGCTCTGTCTGGTTTGTATATTGTGTTACAGTACCGTGTTTATGAAGACCACAGAGACGGACAGCGCTGTGCTTTGTCACGTTTGTATATTGTGTTACAGTACAGTGTTTATGAAGACCACAGAGACGGACAGCGCTGCGCTCTGTCAGGTGTGTATATTGCGTTACAGTACCGTGTTTATGAAGACCAAAGAGACGCGCTTTGCTCTGTCAGGTTTATATATTGCGTTACAATACCGTGTTTATGAAGACCACAGAGACGCGCTGTGCTCTGTCAGGTTTATATATTGTGTTACAGTACCGTGTTTATGAAGTTTATGAAGACCACAGAGACGGACAGCGTTGTGCTCTGTCAGGTTTGTATATTGTATTACAGTACCGTGTTTATGAAGACCACAGAGACGGACAGCGTTGTGCTCGGTCAGGTTTGTATATCGTGTTACAGTACCGTGTTTATGAAGACCACAGAGACGGACTGCGTTGTGCTCTGTCAGGTTTGTATATTGTATTACAGTACCGTGTTTATGAAGACCACAGAGACGGACAGCGTTGTGCTCTGTCAGGTTTGTATATTGTGTTACAGTACCGTGTTTATGAAAACCACAGAGACGGACAGCGCTGTGCTCGGTCAGGTTTGTATATCGTGTTACAGTACCGTGTTTATGAAGACCACAGAGACGGACAGCGCTGTGCTCTGCTAGGTTTGTATATTGTATTACAGTACCGTGTTTATGAAAACCACAGAGACGGACAGCGCTGTGCTCTGTCTTGTTTGTATATCGTGTTACAGTACCGTGTTTATGAAAACCACAGAGACGGACAGCGCTGTGCTCTGTCATGTTTGTATATTGTGTTACAGTACCATGTTTATGAAGACCACAGAGACGGACAGCGTTGTGCTCTGTCAGGTTGGTATATTGTGTTACAATACCATGTTTACGAAGATCACAGAGACGGACAGCGTTGTTCTGTGTCTGGTTTGTATATTGTATTACAGTACCATGTTTATGAAGACCACAGAGACGGACAGTGTTGTGCTCTGTCAGGTTTGTATATTGTGTTACAGTACAGTGTTTATGAAGACCACAGAGACGGACAGCGTTGTGTTCTGTCAGGTTTGTATATCGTGTTACAGTACCGTGTTGACGAAGACCACAGAGACGGGCAGCGTTGTGCTCTGTCAGGTTTGTATATTGTGTTACAGTACCGTGTTTATGAAGACCACAGAGACGGACAGCGCTGTGCTCTGTCAGGTTTGTATATTGTGTTACAGTACCGCGTTTATGAAGACCACAGAGACGGACAGCGCTGCGCTCTGTCAGGTTACAGTACCGTGTTTATGAAGACCACAGAGACGGACAGCGCTGTGTTCTGTCAGGTTTGTATATCGTGTTACAGTACCGTGTTTATGAAGACCACAGAGATGGACAGCGCTGTGCTCTGTCAGGTTTGTATATTGTGTTACAGTACCGCGTTTATGAAGACCACAGAGACGGACAGCGCTGCGCTCTGTCAGGTTACAGTACCGTGTTTATGAAGACCACAGAGACGGACAGTGCTGTGTTCTGTCAGGTTTGTATATCGTGTTACAGTACCGTGTTTATGAAGACCATAGAGACGGACAGCGCTGTGCTCTGTCAGGTTTGTATATTGTGTTACAGTACCATGTTTACGAAGACCACAGAGACGGACAGCGCTGTGTTCTGTCATGTTTGTATATCGTGTTACAGTACCGCGTTTATGAAGACCACAGAGACGGGCAGCGCTGTGCTCTGTCAGGTTTGTATATTGTGTTACAGTACCATGTTTACGAAGACCACAGAGACGGACAGCGTTGTGCTCTGTCTGGTTTGTATATTATGTTACAGTACCGTGTTTATGAAGACCACAGAGACGGACATCGTTGTGTTCTGTCAGGTTTGTATATCGTGTTACAGTACCGTGTTTATGAAGACCACAGAGACGGACAGCGCTGTGCTCTGTCAGGTTTGTATATTGTGTTACAGTACCATGTTTATGAAGACCACAGAGACGGACAGCACTGTGCTCTGTCAGGTTTGTATATCGTGTTACAGTACCGTGTTTATGAAGACCACAGAGACGGACAGCGCTGTGTTCTGTCAGGTTTGTATATTGTGTTACAGTACCGTGTTTATGAAGACCACAGAGACGGACAGCGCTGTGCTCTGTCAGGTTTGTATATTGTGTTACAGTACCGTGTTTATGAAGACCACAGAGACGGACATCGTTGTGCTCTGTCAGGTTTGTATATCGTGTTACAGTACCGCTTTTATGAAGACCACAGAGACGGACAGCACTGTGCTCTGTCAGGTTTGTATATCGTGTTACAGTACAGTGTTTATGAAGACCACAGAGACGGACAGCGCTGTGTTCTGTTAGGTTTGTATATTGTGTGACAATACCATGTTTACGAAGACCACAGAGACGGACAGCGCTGTGCTCTGTCAGGTTTGTATATTGTGTTACAGTACCGTGTTTATGAAGACCACAGAGACGGGCAGCGCTGTGCTCTGTCAGGTTTGTATATTGTGTTACAGTACCGTGTTTATGAAGACCACAGAGACGGACAGCGCTGTGCTCTGCTAGGTTTGTATATTGTATTACAGTACCGTGTTTATGAAGACCACAGAGACGGACAGCGCTGCGCTCTGTCAGGTTACAGTACCGTGTTTATGAAGACCACAGAGACGGACAGCGCTGTGTTCTGTCAGGTTTGTATATCGTGTTACAGTACCGCGTTTATGAAGACCACAGAGACGGACAGCGCTGTGCTCTGTCAGGTTTGTATATGGTGTTACAGTACCATGTTTACGAAGACCACAGAGACGGACAGCGCTGTGTTCTGTCAGGTTTGTATATCGTGTTACAGTACCGCGTTTATGAAGACCACAGAGACGGGCAGCGCTGTGATCTGTCAGGTTTGTATATCGTGTTACAGTACCATGTTTACGAAGACCACAGAGACGGACAGCGCTGCGCTCTGTCAGGTTTGTATATCGTGTTACAGTACCGTGTTTATGAAGACCACAGAGACGGACAGCGCTGTGTTCTGTTAGGTTTGTATATCGTGTTACAGTACCGTGTTTATGAAGACCACAGAGACGGACAGCGCTGTGCTCTGTCAGGTTTGTATATTGTGTTACAGTACCATGTTTATGAAGACCACAGAGACGGACAGCACTGTGCTCTGTCAGGTTTGTATATCGTGTTACAGTACCGTGTTTATGAAGACCACAGAGACGGAGAGCGCTGTGTTCTGTCAGGTTTGTATATCGTGTTACAGTACCGTGTTTATGAAGACCACAGAGACGGACAGCGCTGTGCTCTGTCAGGTTTGTATATTGTGTGACAGTACCGTGTTTATGAAGACCACAGAGACGGACAGCGTTGTGCTCTGTCAGGTTTGTATATCGTGTTACAGTACCGTGTTTATGAAGACCACAGAGACGGACAGCGCTGTGGTCTGTCAGGTTTGTATATCGTGTTACAGTACAGTGTTTACGAAGACCACAGAGACGGACAGCGCTGTGTTCTGTTAGGTTTGTATATTGTGTTACAATACCATGTTTACGAAGACCACAGAGACGGACAGCGCTGTACTCTGTCAGGTTTGTATATTGTGTTACAGTACCGTGTTTATGAAGACCACAGAGACGGGCAGCGCTGTGCTCTGTCAGGTTTGTATATCGTGTTACAGTACCGTGTTTATGAAGACCACAGAAACGGACAGCGCTGTGTTCTGTCAGGTTTGTATATCGTGTTACAGTACCGTGTTTATGAAGACCACAGAGACGGGCAGCGCTGTGTTCTGTCTGGTTTGTATATTGTGTTACAGTACAGTGTTTATGAAGACCACAGAGACGGACAGCGCTGTGTTCTGTTAGGTTTGTATATTGTGTTACAATACCATGTTTACGAAGACCACAGAGACGGACAGCGCTGTGTTCTGTCAGGTTTGTATATCGTGTTACAGTACCGCGTTTATGAAGACCACAGAGACGGACAGCGCTGTGTTCTGTTAGGTTTGTATATTGTGTTACAATACCATGTTTACGAAGACCACAGAGACGGACAGCGCTGTGTTCTGTCAGGTTTGTATATCGTGTTACAGTACAATACCATGTTTACGAAGACCACAGAGACGGATAGCGCTGTGTTCTGTCAGGTTTGTATATCGTGTTACAGTACCGTGTTTATGAAGACCACAGAGACGGACAGCGCTGTGTTCTGTCAGGTGTGAAGGTAAACTACGATCATATTGTACACATCATCTCAAGAGCAGTACAAGTTCATATCTTTTGATATATATTCCCAAATATTTAGTTCAGTTGTCTGATGTAGATAATTATATTCCATCACTTATGTTACCAACGTGATATCACCTTTCATCGGTCTGTCCATTTACACTTAATTATGCTCTGTACTTTCAGAAGATTAATTATTAAGTTCAACATTATTGTTGTGTTTTCTCTTAGTCATAGTACTGTTTACAGTGTATCATTCAATGTGTCAAAAATTGAGATAACAAAAACACATGGTGTGTTTTCATATCCAAATGCATAAGAATGTGATAATTAGCGAAATTAAGCTTTATCGTCCAACAAAAGTGTTTTAACAGTAATTATGTTTAGTTCGTTATATATGTATTTTCAGGCTAGGATTTTCTGTTTTGCGTTAGGGTTCACCATTGCATTTGGAGCTCTGTTTTCAAAGACGTGGCGTGTTTATAGAATTTTTACAAATAAGAAACTCCTTAAAAGAGTGAGTATTGTTAATCAATAATATACATACATACACAGTATATATATATATATAATTATATATATATTTATCAAAACCAATTATTTAATCGTTGCCTTTTTTCATTATTTCATTGCAAATGGTAATCATTTCACCGTGGATACAGTAGAACTTTGATGACTCGAACTCTTCGGAACTGGACAAAAAAGTTCGAATTAAAGAGTGTTCGAGCTAAGTAGTGTTCATACCATACATGTTAATGTATATACATCGATATAGGAATTTAGCCCGGGACAAGAAAAGTGGTTCGAGCAATATGTGATGTTCGAGCCATCAGGGTTCGAGCTAACGAATTTCTGCTGTTTATTTAGTACATGTTGCCACATTTGAAATAGGAAATTCTGGTGCCGCTCTTTATATACAGACCTTATTTATAGACCGTCTCATTGTATGATGTGGAGATCAAGAGAAGAGTGAGGTTTTACGTGCAAGTTTTTGCTTCTGACCGTTCCGTGTCGGCGATCGCTGTTGTCACATTTTCCATATGGCTGTAGATGGGTGATAACGTCTTCTGTCGGATGTAGTGTTTGTTTTATTGTCATCAGTAACATATAGAGTAGAACTTCGATTACTCAAACCCGACGGAACTGGATAAAATAGTTCCGAGTTAATGTACATGTATATATATACATCGAAATAGGAATAAGTGGTTCAAGCTATATGTGGTGTTCCACCTATCCGTGATCGAACCAAACAATGTTCTACTGTATGTAGTTACAATTAAGTTTGTTTGATAGTCTGTATATTCATAATTAGTGATTCATGATTCGTTGTCTCATTTGCATTATACACCATGTATACGACCTATTTATAGATACCTATCATCTGATTGCTATATCTCGTGTAATAATATTTTGTAAATCGCCAAATGTTTTATGTTGCCGATTTGCTAATGAAACTTGAAAACTTTTTGAAATTTAGTTTTTTGTTTGTTTTTTTTCAAAATTAGAATTACAAGAGACTATCGCTATAAAATTTATTGACATAAAATATATACATCTATCACAGAGTATACAAGCTTTGTATTAATTGTTTTTTCTCTTCAGACGATAAAAGATGTTCAGCTGCTGGCAATAATTGGTGGCATGGTGGCTGTAGTTATGACAATTCTTGTTGTCTGGGAAATAGTTGGTCCACATAAGATGTATATCAAAAACTTACATAAAGAGGTGATTCAAAAACAGTTTTGTTACGATTACTGGTATAATTGATTTGATATATGCGTTTATTGTTAAGACTTCTGAGAATTAATCATGATTATATATTGTTCTTTTGTAGCAGGGTTAGAATTCTTATATACAGATTCGAATTTCCTTTAGCCATTTTGAACTTAAAATATTTCTTTTGTTCAAACTTAAAATTATATTGGTTTTTTAATTATTATTAAAAGTACAATTTTCTGTAAATGTTTACATGCAAGTTGGTTTAAAATACTTTCAGTTATAAGATACCATATATATGTTATTTTTATATGTGTGTATAATTACTTTATTTTCTCTATATAATATATATGACTTAATAAAATATATTTATAAACCGCGGCGTGGTCTAGTGGTAGAGCGTCCGCCTCGCATGCAAAAGGTCATGGGTTTGATCCCCGGCTGGGTCATACCAATGACTTTTAAAATGGTACTAGAAGTTTCTTCGCTTGACGCTCAGCATTTAGAGGAGAGTTCTAGGTCTGGTCGGCCCGGTGTCAGTTTAATGTGACTGGGTGAGGTATCATACCATGTGTCTGCGGCATGATACTCCGGTGTGACAGCGCTCCGAATACTGTCTCAAGTAGACACCGTTGCGATATGACTGAAAAATTGTTGAAAAAGACGCTAAACACCATACAACATCGATCGCTGAGATAGAATGAAAATGTTAAAATTTCTCTTTTATTTTTATTATTCTTCATTATTTATTTCAATTGTGAAACAAGTTATTACAACTTAGACAAATTACGCTCGAAGTTTTCCCGAGTAGAGCCAGTACTTAGCATGAACGGATGAAGCGTCTTGCTCAAGGACATTACACATAGCCAAGAAGGAGGTCTACTACTGGACCACACACTCCACATATCGTATAATGTGTGTGCTTTGTTTGTAAATGCACGAGTAGGTTAATATATAACGATGAACATCTTTAAGATATATTCGCTTATTTTGCAGTAATGCTTTTATTCACTTACGGTAACTAAAATGGGAGACTTAAACTGAAGAACTGACGTAACATATACTTTACGTATAGTTTCCGTTCGGTCTGTTTCAATTGTTGTTCTTTTACCTTTAGAACTTTGTGCTTGGAAATGATGAAGAAATTCACCCCTTCGTGAGAATGTGCCATTCTGACTTTTCTTCATATTTCGCCTGGGGCCTTTATCTTATTGAAGGAGCTCTGTTAGCTTTTGGGGCCTTTCTTGCTTGGGAAACGAGACATGTAAGTTGTGCAGTTGTTTTAACTCTTAACTAGATGACCGCGTCAATGGTACTATTTGCAATCAAATTCAATATAAACCAAAGTTAGAGTGTGAATAACTCGAAGTGTATTGTGACCTGTCATGCTCGAAGTGCATTGTGCCCGGTCATGCTCGAAGTGTATTGTGCCCGGTCATGCTCGAAGTGCATTGTGCTCGGTCATGCTCGAATTGTATTGTGCCAGGTCATGTTCGAATTGTTTTGTGCCCGGTCATGTTCAAAGAGTATTTGTGCCTGGTCATGTGATTCATCAAGTTACTGTTAATAAAATAATATGTCAATTATCGAAATTATTTTTGGTTATGTAATACTCAACTAAATAAATCTCCTCTCTCGAAACACCAAACGTGCCATCAAATCACCTCTCTGCAAACACCAAACGTGCAATCAAATCACTACTCTGCAAACACCAAACGTGCCATCATATTGGAATACCAATGTGTACCTATTATACAAAATGACATTCCAATCGTGTGCTCCACATACAGTACAGTTACGGCTTGATGGCATTTAAATCCTCTTATTGCCGAGTTTTAATCCATATTTTTCTCTCTCTCTAATTAACCGTATAAAAGAATAAAAAAAAACATGTTGAACCAGTATTATTAGTTTTAATTTGCTTCCATATATAAACCTCGCGGAAAGTAATTGATGAATTAGACGGCAAATTATCCAGACTAATAATGCAGATATCGGTGATAGAATACTGATCTAGATAAGGGTCACAGTATATGTAACATAGATATAACATTGTTATTCTCCCATAGTGCCTTGTTCGGACAAGGCACTGTGAAAGTATGCAGTCCTTCGCAGGGGGTCACGTGTGTAGGAAGAGTCGTAGGCAGTCTTACTGAACTTCTATATTAATCAATGATACAAATACCCGTAAACCACTCTCGGAGACAATACCACAAAGGAGGTTTAACAGTTACCGAAGAAAAGACAAAGTATACAAATTATGGACTAGCAAATTAGAATAAATTTTAGAAAATGAAAAATAATGATTCTTGCTTCTGTACTAAAAGACTATTAGTGGTCACTATCAAATAAAATACCACTGAGACAATAAATTGTAGGGTCAAAATACACAACATATCAACAACTCTTGTATGTGACTTTGCTTACTTAACAACATTAATTTAGTTTACCACGTTCATAAAAATACAAAACATCATACGAGAAAAATGCAACAAAAGTTTAAATATGAATCAGTTATTATAATTTTCATTTATTAAAAACTGTTACGCAAGCGGTTGGTAAATCGTGTTTATTGTCAACATATCGCTATTACGTTATACTAATTTTTTTAGCTCGATTGCGATGAAAGTTAGAGCTTATATGAACCGCTCTCGAGTCCGTTTCCTGGGTAGAACCAGTACTGAGTGTTGTTTTATGAAAGACATCGGATCGAACACGTAATCTCTGGTGAGAGCGGCCAAAAGGCTATCCATTACACTGCCGCCCCGCTTTATACATACCACTATTGCTTTTGGAGATTATGATGGTGGTACTGCTGCTATTGATGCTGATGTCGATGAATTCCAGGTGAAGATAGAGGCCCTGAATGACTCCCATCAGATAGGTTTATGTTTGTACAATGTTGTGGTTCTCAGTGCAGTGGGACTTACATTGTCGCTGCTCCTGGACGACCAAGTCGTTATGATGTATGGTATAACATCCGGGTGCCTGATAATCGGGACAACAATTACCCAGGCTGTGGTGTTTATACCTAAGGTAGGTTAAACATGCTTAGAATTAAATAACGATGTTGAGCCAGATACGCCACGATGTTGGGAACATTTACAAGTCTTTAGCCATGTTAGTTAGTTATATTGGTACACTCAATGTAATTGTGTATAATGATTATAATGGAATATGGATATATCTTGTTTATGTGTCCGTTTATATGTGCTCAAACCTCAAACATACTGAACGGAACAGCTAACCCGTTACTTCTGTATTTCCAATATCTTCGCCAAACTATTGAGTAGCGTTATCAAAAATTGGCGTTATAAAAATTGGCGTTATCAAAAATTGTGTATACGACATGAACAGAAAATATATATTGATTTTACATAGCTTTAAAGTTCTTTCTTATTTAAATCCAAACTTCAAGCAAATTGCTTTGATACTTTTTGAGAAAATACATAAAATGTCAGGTACATAAAATGTCAGGTAAAGGTTAGCTGTTCAGTACAGTATATATTATATAGTTCGACAATTCTTTTTACAAATACCAGCATTAGTTTGGATCGAATGTGTTCAATAAAATTACATTTTGGTGATATCTAGTCTAATTCAATATATTAACATGCTATATGAAAAAAAAGTGTTTTATCTTTTTTTATTTTATAAATAGATACGCGATGTATACAACAAAAATAGCGTCGCTGCTTCATCCAATGGCAGTTCCGCAGGACGTTTAGCGTTTAATTCGCCAAAAACGGGCACTAGCCCCCTACCTCCTTCAAACGCAACAACTAGAAAAACAGCCACTACTGATGATGGGATGTGCTAGATGTTCGATACAACATATGTTAGCCAGTTTTTTTTTCAAAAAATAAATGAGAAGTGACCAACGTTATTTTCAAATCATTTATCTATGTTTATCAATGAATATAAGAGGATTCCACAGTCTTGTGAAACAGTTGGCATTTGATCCGATTAACACTGTTGCAGCTATAGATCGCCGCACAATATAGTGAATGAAAATATATATATTTGTAACGTATTTTCGTCCGCTTTTTGTCTGCCAGTCTGTCTGTTTCGCGGTTATCCGTCCGCTTACCAAGTAACCGTGCCAGCTTTCTCATCTCTACAGTTTTCATGTAATTAAAATAGGCACTAAAGTAATCAGGCAAGTATTCTCGCGGCATTTTATCGGATTAATTTTCCATCAGATATTTCTCTATTTGTATATACTAATAGTTCTATATATGTTGCCATTACCTGCTGATGTTTCTCTTTAATGAGGAGTGTAACCAACATTCTTGTATGGTTTATGTTTTACATGGGCTGTGATCAGTTTCCGTAAAAAAGTATATATGCTTGTATGGTTTATGTTTTACATGGGCTGTGATCAGTTTCCGTAAAAAAGTATATATGCTTGTATGGTTTATGTTTTACATGGGTTTGCTCATTTTCTGTAAAAAAGTAAATATGCTTGTATGATTTATGATTTACTTGGGTAGTGCGTATTTTCAGTAAAAAGTATGATTTATATTTTACATGGGTTGGGCTCATTTTCCCTAAAAAGTATATTTTTATTTGTATGATTAATGTTTTAAATCAATTGTGCTCATTTTCCGTAAAAAAGGATATTGTGTGTTTATTGCATGGTAACTCGTTCAAAAGTGCTTTTGCAATTAAATTGAAAATTTTGGATTACTATTTAAAATAGTTAGACCTCGTGTCATGACAATACGGTTGTTGTTGGGGGGTTTTTTTTACCAATAAAATACCATCTTCTGACTTGAATTTAACAAATATAGTTGTTAAAATACGACCGTGGATGAGGGAAGTGTGCACATTTTTTATTATGTTCTTTACAAACGTATAAGATAGTAGTTGTAAATGATAAGAGTCATAATTACTCCGGAGTTGTGTAAAGGCCAAGGAAGAGGTGGAAACTACGACCACTCAAAAATTATAAAACACATAATTATATATACAGATTTATAAACAATTTTCATCGGAGGGTCGTTTGTTCGATCCTCCGTCAATACTATGTATGGTGTCCTTATTCGCACATGCTTAGTGCTGGTTATACCCAGGAAGACTTCGAGCTTGAATTGTCTAAGCTGTAAGAACTTGTTTCACAATAGAAATAAATAAGTTTAATACAGTAGAACTTCATTGGCTGGAACACTACATATAGCTCGAACCACTCATCTGGTCCCTGCCAAATTCCTTTTTAAATGTATATACATGAACATGTATGGTATGATGTTGAACAATACTTGGCTCGAATAACCTTAACTCGAACTATTGTGTTAAGTCCCGTCGGGTTCGAGCTATTCATCGAAGTTCTACTGTATATAAACACCTATGGTTTATCATTTTGTCTTTGTGCCATCGGATGAAATATAGATCATAGTGATCGTTCAGTGAAATAAAGTTACAATGTTTTAATCGTTGCTTTAATCTGGCTTATCAAGTAAGCTACATCTTGTAAACATCGATATTGTTATCACTTTGTATAACACTTTTATTTATGCTCTTAAAACTGAGCATACCTTGTCCTAACACCACCTTGATAATATTACAATACTGACATTGTCAACTAGATACAAGTTTTTGTTCCAGTCCTGTGTCAGTCCAGCTCCAGTAAAAACGTTCGTTGTCCTGACATTTCTGCATACACAGTTCTTTCTTTGACTCTCGTATCGCCAAACATCGTCCACTGTCCGGATTGTATAACCATTTATTCTGAATATAGGGATTCAGTTTAAGAACCATATGCGTTATATCATTTAAAATAAAATAAAAAAGAGAAACACTAAAATGATACACCTCATTTAAACATTCAGTCGTTGTTATATTATGTACTGGTATATACGCATTATAATCTAAACGTACAGATGCTTTTTTTATGAATTGAACATTTTTAAACAAACTTTGTGGACGACATTGTATTTATAAACATTCAAACCTGTGTGAGCGGCCACCTCTATTTAGCAGCCACCTGTCTTAAGCAGCCACATTTGCTATTTCCCATTTCTATGCTTTCAGAGCAAAAATTAAATATCTTTGTCAAATTATTGAGTGGTGTTATATCAATATTTATATCCGATTTGACAGGCAATTAAGTATTTATTTTTTATAGCCGAAATTTTCTTTCTTCTTCAAGGTCAAAGTTCAAGGAAATTGCTTTGATACTTTCTGAGAAAGTTCATAAATTGTCACAAGTACATAAAATACCAGATGGCGGTCAGCTGCTCCGTTCAGTATAGTTTATATATATATTTGTAAAGTATAAATCACCAGACTTACATCAGTATACACCCAAAACTGTGTTGGCCCACCACCCGTACACCTTTGGAGGATTAGACGCTGTCCATCTTCACTTACGTCACCACTGTAACTCACACATCCGGTTTCTCTCTGAAGAGCGTTCAATGACGACAAATGCCAGTACTGCAACGTAGACAAGTTTTTTAAAAAGTTACGAAGAAGTACGTCTGCAGACAAAATCAGAAGGGAATATCTTTGGATTATTAATGAAATTATGGTTGATTAAATATTATAAAGTATGTGTATAACTTCTTTCGTAAATTAGTTTCAACAAAAACGTTTATAAAGAAATCTCCTTGACTACTAAAACAATTAAACTTTGAATGCATTAACAAGAAAAGTTACATGAAAATAAATGCTGATGTTCTTTGTGTGTTTTCATTGGATGTTGTGTGTCTTATTTTATTTTTTTGTTCGCTCTGAGATGTTTTGGATTAAAGTATTATTGTGATCAATGCTGTTTATCTCTTTAAACTGGTTATCAAGTGTTAACGTTGGAAGAGGGGGATTTTTAATGTTGTTGTTGTTTTGCTGGCGGGAGTGGAGTTTATTCCTTTACGGAATTTTGTTATTTTCGTTGTTTCTTGTCTTGATTGTGTTGTTGCTATCAGTGATGATGATGATGACGATGATGATGATGATGATGATGATGATAATGATGATGTTGATGATGATGTGGAGGAGGAGAAGGAAAACCGTTGTAAAGACTTTAAAGGGAGTATATGAGAAAATATCGCCTTAAAATTATAATAATTATTAGAATTGATGAAAAGCCTCTCATTATCATTAATGAATAAAAGCCAAACGTCAACTATCCAAATAATTCGTTAAATTCAAGAAAACTTGACGAAATAGATATTTAAATTGGAGCAGTAAACTTGAAACGAAATCCCAATTTAAAAACAGACAGCAATTAAATACTGTTTGACGATCTTCCATTCTGATTCTATCCAAGATGAAATTTTACTACGTGTAAACCTGTATAACGGATAAAATTTAAGTCAAAATGTAATCATGTGACTCATATAATACGTCACAAAATATGTTGTAATTTTAGCGAGAAATCTATTTTATGACTAACCTAGGCGTGTGGCCCAAGTTAGGAAATCCTTTTTCTATACATTATTTTGGCATGTTTAAATATATATCATTTTGGAAACTTGGCGTCAGGAAGTATTATAAAAAGGCATGATATATTGGGAAAAATATTTTTAGTCAATTTTAATTTTTTAAAAAATCTTGATATATTCCTTCTTATAGTGCGATTTTTAAGTGAACATAAGTACGAAATAAATGATATTAAATTTTAAAAACATTTCGTTGTTTACTGTTATCCAGCTTTATAATATCATTCCTGTCAATGCTGGGTCCAATTTAGCTCAGTCGGTAACTGACTATCAATCCAGGGGTCGTGAGTTCGAATCCCCGCCAGGCGACAACCTCCGCGATGATTGATATACGACATTGAGTCCCATTATCATTTGTCTCTCACAGCTGATTCAAATGGGAAAGTTATCAGTTACTTGCGGAAATGTGGTTTGCTCGAGTACTAGTTAACCTTTCAGGATCCCAGGTAAGAGTGGTTAGGTTAACTCTCGCTGGCATTAAAATGACGCTCAACATTCAATCAATCAGTCCTTCAATTTCCCATTGCATATTCCAGAAGCAAACACGTGCAAAATCCATGTGCTATTGTTACTATTATATCAATGATGTCAATACCTGGTGTACGTTACCGTTACACGCTGCAACCCCAACATGTAGGCCCACGCCATCCGCCATGCTATCAATACACAACCCTGATGACGGGTTCCGTATCTAGAACAAATCATAAGAGTTTAGTGTTCACATAAACATGCATTTGTATGATCGTAACTTTTTTAGATTTATTCCAATAACCGAAAGCGCTTTAAAGCTCACGAGGAAACAAACGTGTATGCATACTGTGACAATACATTTTTCGTAATCGACGTAAATAATGTATTTATGTCAGGCTGTGAAAATACCTATCCAGAAAAGTTAGTATAGTATATAATCATAAAACAGAACACGTTATAACTAAAACAGTTTAAATACAATTTAAAATAAATTTGTCGTCCCGGAGAAGCAACAATAACTATTTTATTACTCGCTATAAAGAACAGAAATTTGTTTCTGAAATGAATAATAAATATAATTTATAGACCTTATTTGATGACTGTACTTTTGTGAACGGATTTATGAAATTTACAAGTTTTAACATTTTCGGCCTTGTCCAATCATATCTTTTAATGTATTTTTTCTAAAATATTTAAATAATTCACATTCTAAAATAAAATGAAACTCATCTTCTATAACATTAAAGTGGTTACATGTAAAACGTAGAAACCATCTCATACACAGTGCTACAAATGTTATACTTTTATTTGGTATACATTTTTTCTCTCCATTTTTCGAAGCTACCCACAAAAGTGAAAATTCACAGGCATCAATAACGAGTGTATGAACCATTCGTTTGTATACATGCAATGCAATCGCCTGTGAATTGTCACTTTTGTGCGTAGCTTCAAAAAATGTATAAAAATGTCAAGTCTCATTCATGAAATTTTGACAGTTTAAGTCAAAGATGGCACGCTTAACATATATAAACTTTCTTTGAAATCGGATGACATTTTCTGCACCAGAATTACCTCTATCTAAGTGGTGAATTTTCAAAGTCCCCGAGTGTATAGCAAATATTTTTATTTCTCATCGAACGAGGCAAAAACGGATGGGGTTTTTATTTTATATTCGTGCCTTGCGCTCTTTAATTTACTTGACGCAGGCGGTCAACCAAACAAATCAAAAATTCAATCAGCTATGGAACGTGGTAACTACTTTGTCATTTTCTTTATACAAGCTGACGATGTCTTAGTAACCCAGTAAACACTACATTGTATTTACTTAGACAAACACCATCACGTGACCGGTGGGCGGAGCGATAATCGTTCTCGCGTTAGGTCAATTCCAAAAGACACTTTAATGAAATATCATAAACGCCATTATCAACACATAGCAAAACACCTCAAATTGATCAGAGTATAACCTACGCCCGTTCATAAGTAACTAACAACTTCCTCAGACATTTGCACTGAACGGAGCTCCAACTCAATCGCTCGGCAATCTTGAACATTTACATTAGACCACTCGGCCGATGAGTTTCTTGTACATGCATAGAAGTATATAATAAATTGTTTTAAGAAATGAATGTTTCCTACCTCTCCTATATTAACCCCTTGTCCCGGGATGTACAGTCCCGGGTAGACGTTGTTTATATACCATTGGAATGATTCACACTGAAGATCGTGCCTTAGTTTTTTCCTGTCGGACACATCGCCTACATGCACCTGTCGATAATAAAATGACATCTGATAAAGCCGAAACTGTAAAACAATATATGTACAAAATATATGGCTTTAGTCCAAAGGGATCTTCATATATGAAAATATTAAAATGGAATGGGCATTTTAATTAAAAATATATAAATATATATCCATATATACATCAGCATACAAAACCGCCGAGTACAAAGCAATAATTATAAACGCAACAAAAGAGTAAGTATGTTCTAATCTGCCCAATATATATATAAATTCAAGCTAGAATAAAGATAACTAGGAGCCCATTATGAATTGGGGTGGTGGTGGGTAAAAAATGCCACGTCAAGTACCCTTGAGTATATGGTCAGAACTAAGAAACTGGCTGGTTACTGCGTTCTATTATTATTGGGGTCGAGCGCACATCCACCGGGAACCAATATATTATTTTATTTGGTAACCTATAACGGCCAGATTAGAACATAAATCCTCATACATCAAATACTTTATCTTACATATCAACCACATTTATATTCTTTACATTTTAAGAAATTAAGATAAACGTCCAGTTCATGTATCTGTTTAGAACGCTTGCAGTCATTTACCTTGTCATTGCCTTTATTTGTATAATACATTTTGTATTCGTCCATCCAGACTTCTGCCGTCCTCAAATTATTCCTGAATGTAGCTGCCGTTAACTGTCTGTCCATTTCTTTCTCTAATGGGTTTGCCGTTCGAAATATATGAGCAACGTGTGAACACGGATGTATTTCTACACTTCCACCACACATCCAAACCTATGATATAAAGAGTCTGTATTATCAAACAACGACCACCGAATGAAAGTGCTGCGAGTAACACATGAACATAATGTAAACTATGTTCATATGTACAAAGGCATTTAGAACAAGGGTCTACAGTTCATAGCATCCTAGCTAAAAGAAATGACTGACACCGTACCGTATCTCATATAATGAGGGATTAGTGTAAATTTAACATCACTTCCGAGCCCGAATACCTCAGTCGGTAGCACGTCGGACTATCAATCCAGGGGTTGAATCCCCGCCCGGCCGCAGTCTCCGTGATGATTGATATACGACATTGCGTCTCATTACCATTCGTCTCTCATCGCTTATTCAAGTGGGAAAGTTATCAGTTTCTTGCGGAGATGGGGTGTGCTCGAGTACTGGTTAACCTTCCAGGATCCCAGGAAACAGTGGTTTTGTTTACTGATCGTCTGTTAGCCTTGGATGGCATAACATGACGCTAAATATTCATTCAATCAATTACCATCATTGAGATTGTCAGAGTAGTAGTAGATCTCGTCATAGTCATGGTTGAGCATCAAAAATCAAAATATTTTTAATATACACAATGTCCCTCCATAGTTAAGCAGTACACAACAGCTTATATTCAAATTCAATCAAAATGCCCCCACCAAGGGACCCAATATTTAGTATTTTGTCTGTTAACCCTATATCGAATACACTACAGCATCGGTTTATAAATATTTTGATGATGAAACACAATGGCTACGTACCCTTAAAGACATTTCTAAATTCTCCCCACCCCACAATTCCATTTGTTCATCGTATGTACCAATCCTGTTGAAATACGATTTGAGAATGGAAAACAACCCGCCAGCAAATATAGGTGATCTGAAATGCAAAAATATATATGTCATCCTAGTTTCTCAACAATCTTCAAATATGTCCTGAATAAAAATTATATATGTACAAAATTCATCATAGAAAATGTTGCCGGATAAGAATCGAATTCACGATTCCTTGATTGACAGGCAAGTGTGTCACCAATTGAGCTAATTATGTATTTGTGTTATAATATCAAATGAAAGGGTCATTCGGCTGAATATGTTTTTAAAATAATGAAATAATTGTTACTTCATACCTTACGACGTCTGTTTCCGACGCCAATTTATATTTGTCCATATCCTGAATTGGTAACCAATCAAACGACAGATCTGACAATTTGAAATTCCCCACGTAGAGCTGGTCGTGAATGTTTATCTGGAGATGAAAGAAACAAACCAAGAGAAAGTGGTAATGTAATGTACAGGTGTGTGTGTGTATGTATTAGGAAATAATAGCATAATCAAGAAAGCCTAAAGGCGTGGATATATGATAATGTCTATAAGAGTATCGTTAGTCTAGAATTGAATAAATACTCTTTATGTCAGCTACCACCATTGAGACGAGCTCTCTGATTGGATGATAATACCATTATGACGAGCTATCTGATTGGATGAAAAATGGTATAGGGATATTCATGGCATATTTTAAAACTTTGATAGTAAGATTATTTCTTGTTGGATGTAAATGTCAAATTGGCAAATGATCACAAAAAAATGGAAAAACCATTATGTATGTGTTAATAAAAAATTTGATTTATGTTAAGGCCATAATAAATTAATTGCTAGATTATCATCACCGCCTTTCCCCAAATGTTCATGCCGCCCCGCCCCTTTTTATTTTCATTAAAAAAATATATATAAATGAAAATAGAAAATAAAATCTTCCCGCCCTCCCCGTTTTTAAGAAAAATTTGGATGATAATCTAGCAATTAATTTATAATGGCCGTATACAGGAAACTGTACGAAAAGTAAATTTGGTACAATTTAGTTTTCTTGAGATGAATATAGATAATTTCATGTAAGACATACTACAGTGTTATACAAGTGTTCAGGTATCAATACAAACACTGTTATTTTGAAACTTAACATAATATATGGTAACTTTCTATAAGAGAACATTACTACAATGTCTTACAAGTAACATTTTAAGTGTGAATATAAAGAATTATAGAGGTAATGGCGATTTAGAGAAAGTAACAAGAGAGGAGAAACGATTAGAAATATAGTTTTACGAGAAGCTGTATGCATTATATTTTTCGTTTTTTTTAGTAAACATATTTCCCCATTTAATATCATGTGACCTGAGTTTGTTTTTGTTTATTGCAATACGTTTTTCTACTTGCTTTGTTTTTTGTAAGTAGGGTATAAATGCTGCAATACTTAATTGTTTTCGTGTATTGATTTTTAAATAAAATATTTAGCAAGTAAAATTATACAGTTTAGTAAGTTAAATGTTGATGAGTTATATAACTCAAACGATATGTGTTGATAACAGATGTAAAAAGCATGATTGTTTGCAATACAAAAACAATTATGAACTTCAGTTCAAAGGGTTCTAACAAAATGACAATTTCCAAAACAAGCGTTTCATAGTTTTCGGATGTATATCACAAAAATCGTAGACTTCAATTAACTTATTTTATATTTAGATAAAAACTGGTTAATAGGTAAAAGTCTCATAATGTATTTATATTGAAATGATCTTCGTTTTGTGTCTAGAGTGCTTTTGAAAGGTAGACAATGAATAGTTTTCCAGATGAGGTTGTTGAATATTCCTTCCCATTGAAGATGAGGTTTTATTTCATTATAAATATTTATTAATTTAATTTGCATGTTATTTTGAGCATTTTCTCACTTTCAATTTCTGGTATACACTCTGTTTCAGTAACTTGTTTCTATCTTTTGGGTATGCTTCGGATAATTGTAAAATAGTTAAGAAATTCTGTATCAATCTTTCAAAATTATAAAATGTCTCTGCAATCATATATATCATTTATTGTATTTATTCCTAGCTGTAGTCATGCTTTGTAAAATAATAAACTGCAAATATGTTTTATGAAAGAATTATTCCATATGAAGTGTTTTAGTAGATAAACATCTTCAATAAAATTAATTGTTTACCATGATTCAATTATGTTACAAATAAACGGCGTTTCGCTGAACATAGAACAACTATCGTTAAAATTTAGTTTTCTTCATGCTGAAAGGGATATTCAACATCGGTAAAACGTAATACTTTGAATACAGTTTTAAGGACATTTTCATTTGAGTTTAGGATAGTACTTTAATATGATATATATGACTTTTCGGTACGCGAACAGTGAAAATAGTAAAATTAAGGTCAACTGTTACAACGCAATGGTGGAAGCTCACCTTTACATGGGCGTTTGGTACAGATTAATGTTTGCCAGTGTCAAAGGTCAGTGCATATTTTTGTACCGGTCAAAATAATAAATGCAAACAAGAACAAAACCGATGAAAACCCATCAGGAAATGAGTATTCTTCATTTCTTGACAGAAAGAAAATTGCATTTTCTCTAAAAATTTATAATAACTTTTCCTACATGTTTAACATTACAATCCTTGTGTATAATGTGACTATTAAATCACTTCGTGGACAGCATGACATGTAATTTTAAAAAATAATTATATATTACTAAATCCGTTTTAATAACATTCCTAAAGATACATCGTCGAATACCCACGGGTAATCCATTCCGATATTTTCCATTCATCATGGGCGGAGAGTATCGGACGTGTCACCCGGGAGTAAGTTAAAATAAAGAAAAACAATTAACAAATTTTCTTTTCTCTCTTGACTGTATCAGCACTGAGTGTTAATAATATTATGAAGGAGGGGTGTTTCACCATGCACATTGAAACCTACATTCGTATCATTACAAAATACGCTTGCAATGTGCTCCCCCAATCACACCAACACTGTTTTACAGTTTATCAGTTTCAACCTAGTCTATCCCAGCACCTGATATCTCCCGAATCAGGTCTATTAACCACAATGAAAAAGCAGGGAATTCTATGCCTGTCCCACAATTCATAGCAATTGAACGCTTACTAACCTGTGACGTCATTTTCACCCGCATACAATATATGACAACACTATGTATAAAGTTTAAAAGTATCCCTCTTTTAATCACAAAGTAGTTGTCTTGGATTTATTGTGATAGCTTGTAAATCTTCAAGCCCTCTTAAATGTGACCAAAGCAATGTTCTATTTTCGAGTATCTGTGCAGGGCCTACAGCAGACACTTTTCTCCTTCGCACCGATTATGAATTAATGTTGGTTTGTATTCAAATACATGTAGCTTCTAAGTAAAATCTTCACTACTATAAAGTACGGTCCTCCTTGGCCGAGTGGTCTAAGGAAGGTGTCGTCTCAAGATCACTTAAGGTCGCAGATTCGAGTCCCGCTCGCTCAAAAACAACTTTATGTAAGAAAGTTTGCCAGTAACTTGCGGAAGGACGGTGTTGAAGGATGGTGCGGAAGGACGGGTGGAAGGACGGTGGTTCTACTCAGATTCATTCCGATGTCTTCCTCCACCAATAAAACTAGAATGTCATAATTTTTATATAACCTGAAATGTGTTGAAAATGGCGTTAATCACTAAAGTCAAATTTTACCTCATTTTTCAATTCCTATGTTTACATTACATTTTCTGTTCAAACATACGTGAATGATCATAAAATATAGATGTCATCTTACTAATCAATGAAAACAAATGCTGAATTATGCATGATATTGTCTTAAAATGAGAATATCATCAGAA
This sequence comes from Panopea generosa, assembly GCA_029582155.1. Taxonomy (NCBI): domain Eukaryota; kingdom Metazoa; phylum Mollusca; class Bivalvia; order Adapedonta; family Hiatellidae; genus Panopea; species Panopea generosa. The sequence continues at coordinate 30,437,495 of CM055909.1, read as the reverse complement.
AATTCTACGTGACATATTTTCGATGTAAAATGCACGTGGCGAAAGAAGGGTAGCCATCTGACCAGGAAGCATAAGTAGTTACAGGTAAATGTTGCTATGCCTTGCCGGAGTGGACTTAGGCTTGTATTTTAAATGTGTCCTATATAAAGTAATAACACTTGCTTTGAAAGTTTTTGCAGATATGCTCTGAATCTGTGGACAAACGACAGCATCTTCTTTCTCTGACAGTCTATCCAGGAGTGGTTCCAGCCAGCCTGTAATTGTCAAATCATAGACGAAATTAATGTCGTCTGTCCCAGAACCTGATTTCTCCCGAATCATGTCCGTTAACTCCCATTGAAAAAAGCAGGGAAATCTATGTCTGTCCCACAATACATAGCAAATGAACGGTTATTAAACTGTGACTTCATTCAAATTTCCCTGAAACACCTGACCAATCAGCGTGCTCGTAACACTTGCTATTTAAACGGACCCAATCGGTAGAGCGGTGTTCGTTCTACAGACTAAAGAAATGAATGAAAAGTATAACGGTTGACGAATATTGGTTAGTTTCGTTCTTATTTCACTAGAACATTTTCAGTTAGACGAGAGTGGTGCTGCCTGAGTAGTTCTTGAGAGAAATGATTAATCAAATCCTGTCATAATTTGCAGTATAGAAGTTTGATGTTTCCAGATAAAAAAACTTTTTCATCAAATATGTTTAAAATAACTATCTTATATACTTTAATGAACTGCGATAAATACTATTCATTTAAATAACCATGGTAATAAAGGAATGTTGGATGCACAGGGTGAAAAGGGTGCAGTCCTAAAATAATCTACAGCCTTGATTTTAAATTATTTACTGGTGATGGTAATACGTTGTTACTGAAGGAATGAACGCACCAAAAATGAGTCTATTGACCGTTTCAATCTAATTAAACCCAGACATCATTACAATAAAGTTAACGTTTATTATTAGCAAATGGATAGTTTACAATAATTGCCACGTAACCTTCTCGTACAACACGTTTCCCTAGTGAGCGGACAATTTCTACGCGTCTCATCTACGTCAATTTATCAAATGTAATATTTGTAAAATATCTAATAAAATATATACATGGAGACAAAAAATCTTACTAGCAGACACGTTTATATTGAGGGTGTTCGTGAAGAGCCGTTTAAACAAGAGGCAACATGCCTCATGCCCCCACAAGACCCGGCTTCGGCTGTAGTCTGATCATGCAACACTGAATTAGCTTCATTAAGTCTAATAAGAACACTCAGTGAAAGCACAGAGATATAAACTAGTATAACACCGTTTTTCATTGATAATTGGCGGTCCCATACCCATTGCTAATTTAGAATCGAAATGTATTAAATTAGTAAAATACTTATTTTCGAGTCGCCAGGCCTCCCTTGGAGGTAACTGTATACTGAAAATATAGTTCATTTCATATATACCCCTTAGATTTCAAACTAATCAAGAGAAAGTAGTTCGTGATTGTTTATGTATATGTCTGATGACTGTTAAATATACAAAAAAAAAAACTAATCACATACACAAGTGTTTGAATATTTATGTTTTATATTTGATGTCTGCGCATATTGCTACTTATCGGAGCGAAGACTGAAATGTGGAGTTTTTCGTACTAATTAGCGTAACGCACAGCAGCGGTGGAAATAGATCGCAGCAAAATGTATATATTTAGAATCGACCTTTCTATTGGCTTACTACGCTTGAAGAAAAACATGATTTCAAATTGAAGTTCGATTCACAAATGTTATATTACCGAAAGTTCTATTCAATTAAAGTTCGTATTATAGTTGCTATTATTTCGACCGGAACAGGCTTAATTAATGGGTCAGATCTGTTCTCATGAAAAAAAATATGTTTACTTTCATCAGAAAGTGACATATTTCAGTTGAAAATGATGAAGATCTTGTACATGATTTCCACAAAAGACATAATGCGATATATCTTCAAAAAATGTCAAGGACTACAAATTATCTTTCGTATAACACATTTAAGAAAAGTTGAATATTTTATTTAAAAAAAAATGTGTGTTTTATATGATCATGGAATAACATTTACGTATTTCTTACACGTGGTTCTCATAAGAAGGTGTGATAACAATCATCCACAATAACTGCGTAGCAAATACCATAGAACTTCGATGACTCGAACCCAACAGGACTGGACAAAATAGTTCGAGTTAAAGGTTGTTCGAGTCAAGTATTGTTCAATGTACATGTATATACATCGAAGTAGGAATTCGGTCCGGGACCAGATACGTTGTTAGAGCTATAAGTGGTGTTCCAGCCATCCGTGTTCGAGTCAACGAAGTTCTACTGTATATCAATTATTACATAGTAAGTATTCATGATAATAGATAGTGTTCTCGCTTACTTCAAGTTAACATATAAACAAGAAATCAGACACAAAATGTGTCCATTGATTAAGAAATAAATACTCAAGTTACCTTCAAAACACTCAACATGTGAATCAAGGAATGTGAGAACTTCTGCAGTTGAATTTGCAACACCAATTAGCCTTGCTCGAACAAGTCCTTCGTGTTTTTCTGTTCGAATTATACGAACCTTCAACATGTTTGAAATGGCGACGTCTAGCGGCTCTTGTAGATCATCTGAAGTTTAAATAGCATGTTATATCGGAGAGGTTGAAAGGGTGTATGTCAGGAAGAAACACTATAAATGTCTAAAAAAAATTAAATGCATCTCATTCAGATCTGTTAATAATATCCAAATGGTTTGGTATGTCAAATCCACCAAAACGTGACACAATCTATATTTCAATTGGAGCGGTAAACTTGAAACGAAAGCCCCATTCTAAAAATAGATACTACTTAAATACTGCTTAACGACGTTCGCGTCATCATTCGGACTCTAAGAACTTCTAAGATGAAACATATTTACTGCGTGTTAACATGTATACATAATAATCAAAATGAAATTACACGACTCATTTAAAACGTCACAAAATATGTTGCAATTTTAAGCGGGAAATCTATTTTAGTCTAAACTAGGCCCGTAGCCCAAGTTAGGAAATTCCTTTCCAGTATATTATTTTGGCAGTTTTCATGCAATAGATACCATTTTGGCAATACAGGGTCAGCGATTACATATAGGCATGATATTTGAGAACAAATGTTTTAACCAATTCTAAAATTTTGAAAAAACCTGATATATTCCCTTTAAATGTAAAACAAAAGACAATACATTATGAATTATCATGCTCATATCTGACGAAAGCTGGCGATTATTTCATAATAAATATCTGTAATAACCAATAATTAATAACCAATGACTGTAAGAACGGGAAATTTAATGGCAAGCTCAGATCATAAAACTGGGACTGGTTTCACAACACACCTCAGGTTAAAATTTTCCTCAACTTAAGGGTCTCAGTTTTTCTATAGGATTACTTGAACTCTTTACACATTAAATGAACATATAAAACTCTATCCATTAACATACTTTCAAATCTGCTGAATTCAATTGTTTTAACACAAACATATGTGATGACTGTAAAGAATTATATATATTTTAGAAAGTAGGTGCCCAATGCGTATTACTGACTCAGTTTCGTGTATGATATTTTATTTTGAATATACGAATGAAAAAAGAATACTTGGTCGTGGGTATTGCTTATATATTCATGTTCTCATACATACATGTTGCATTAATTCTTTTTTTTTTTCATAATTGAATGATAATCATTGTATATCTAGTTCACTTAAGCTCTAATTTTAAGAAATATTCGATCTGTAACCTTTAAGGGTATAACATATATTACCTAATGTCGAATGGTCGTCTACCAAGATGACTTCCTTCAGCAGATACGGCGGCGATCTGTTTAAGATCGAATGGATAGTACGCAATAGGACAGATAAAGCCTCGTTGTGGAAACAGATAATGACGCTTGTGCGGGGAAGCAGGGATGTTTCGGGGGCCACGTCGTATTTTATTCTCTTGCATCTGAAAATTTATACACTTTCTTATGAAAATAAACATTAATGTAAGTGGTGACAATACTACTACCACCATATATCTCCCATTGATATTTAATGGCAGTGACAACCTCTGGCATGGATGGTAAATACGTATCATATTGGACTTTGATCTAAAGAAAGAGAAATGCTTTCATTATGTAATTTTATTTCATTTTTGAAAACATGAGAATGTATCAAAATTTGTTCCGCAAAAAAATAATAAAAATAAACATGTATATATTGTTACTTAAAAGGAGCAGTAGAATTCCTAGAACACAGCCCCAAGCTACAGTAAATTGTATTTTAACAATTTTCTTTCCTATGTATTTACTGACCTACTCACAAATTCACTCACTCACTCACTCACTCACTCACTCACTCACTCACTCACTCACTCATTTAACCCTTTACTTCATATAGACGCCTTGGACATCTCTAATATAGACACCTTTGGACACCTCTAATATAGACGCCTTTGGACACCTCTAATATAGACGCCTTTAAACACCTCTAATGTAGACGCTTTTGGACACCTAAAATATAGACGCCTTTGGACAGCTTTAATATAGACGCCTTTGGCACCTCTTATATAGAAGGCTTTTGAATTATTTGGTGAATTATGTTTATATTAACTGACAGAGTGGAAAACAGTGCAGGAAGTGTTTTCAAAGGCCTTCTGTGATTGGTATCTATGGAGTAAAGGGTTAATACTGTATATGATGTTTGCCATTTATATTAGTTATACCAAACATACCCTTCGTTTCGAATATCGGGAAGTGTTCTATTCACCGCAATAAGCTCACTAGCATATGCATTAAACTCGTGTTGTTTGTACAGCTGTTCGTACTTAAGCTTTTTATCTGCTGACAGATGTTCGCTTGATATTTCCGACCCTTCTCCAATCTCTCCTGAAACGCAAGAAAGACGTCTATTATTTTGGCGCGCATGTGTTAGTACAGTATTCAAATACTGTACTCAGTCACGAAAAAAAATGTTCTTGAATTACTGATATTGAAGTTTGAAGTAAAAATTCTCATAATATGTTGTTTCTTTAGCTGTAGTTTACAAATTTCGAAATCAGAAGTACTTCAACCATTTTAACACAAACTGCCGGGAATGGTATTGTTTTGATGAGAAATTTCTGCAATGTAAGAATTTCGATTTGTGTTCCTGAAATGAATGGAAGTCAAGATAATTGAAATTGAGATATCACGAGCGTTCACAAAATATCAATCAGTTGCCTTTCCTTTTCTCTATATATGTCCTTGGATATATTATCTTGTGAAAAGTCCAACAAAGTGTATCAAACAGATCTAGCATTGTGGTCTTGACCTTAGATCAGCATCTATCTTAAATATGAATGAAAAAAGGCGGCGAGATATGCAATGACGCAAGGTATCGCCAACTTATTTCCTCCCCTTAGTGACGGTAGCAAGATTATTATGCCGAAGACATAAGAGCTGTATAAATCAACATTATTCTTGTTGAGTGCTTAAAATGACATTGGGTACTGTTAGATGAAGATATAACAGATTAAAGATGCGTAGTGATACATTGCAGCAAATGGGCAGAATTGTCAAAAATGGAGGGGAGTCATCAAACCATCGAACTTGTGAAAAAGCAAACTAGTCAACCCCGCCATGTTCTTCCTGCGTATAAAAACAAGACACTTTTAGAACCATTGGCTTCCGGAAGTTTATGGCTCTATAATATGTAGAACAGGGCAAAATTGGTGTGTGAGACGTATATGTATAACTTTTGTTCTACACCGAGAGTTAACAGATTGGTATCTGTCCTTTTTCCAAAGCCCATCTACAAATTCACAAATAATTAGATCAGCTATAAAAATGTGAGAAAACTTATAGTAAACTTACACTTCAACACGCTGTCGATACAAAAAAAAATCAAGCTAAATACGGGACAAGTTACACGCATTAAAAATAAATCCTGAAGACTGCCACATTTGTAATACACTTAAGAAAAGTTTCACTATTTGATAATCTACTGCGTGTTTTAATATTTCGATCTTTATCAAATGAAGCAAATTATATATCACGAGAAATTCAATAAGTTGCTTACCTGGTCCTAGAGGTATGTTTACATTGACAATACGTTTAACCTGGTCGTTAATTATTCCGTTTACACCAGTTCCATTGTTGTCTGATTCGGTATTTAGAGTTTCCTTCCTGTTCACTGCAGTGTCTTTGTTGTCATTCTGTTGATTATAATGTGGGATATTATTGACCGAATGTTTCCTCCTAACTTTAAAACTGTCGTCATTTTCTTTTTTCAGATCAATATTATCAACTTTATTTCTATCACCAATATTGCTTTTAATTGAATCTGTTTCATTTTTATCATCTTCATTATTATCGTCATCATCATCCCCGTCCTCTCTGACACCATCGTCCTTAAAGACGTTGTTTTCGTCTACTTCCTCGTTATCGTCTGAATCGTTACCAACGTTTTCTTCTTCATCTTCTTGTTCTTCTTCGCCATCGTCTTGTATTCCAGGTTTGGTTTCTTTAGATTTTACCTTATCTTTATATTTATCAGCAGCGTTTATCATATAACCGTCGTCATATTCCATTTCCATTCTATATTCTTCATCATTTTCTTTAACATCTGCATTAATACCGTGTTCTAGTTTCGCCGTTACTTCATCTGTGTGTTTGTTTACAAACTGATTTTTTGATGAAACAGAAAGCTTTGGATTAACTCTGCCTTCGTTGCTGGGGAAAAAAACTTGCCACATTATATAAGTCCATGTGCACATACAGATTACAGATGTCCAGTAAAATATTCGCTTGGATAACCTAGTTGACATTATCTGTCTGTTATTCGTCCTGTCTATGTTTTGATAGCGATACATATATTATGTTCTGATTTACTACAAGAGATTGTCTTGCTGTAACTATAAATTAAATGGTAAAATTTTCGTTGAAACAAATAGATATTTTTTTATGAAATTGAGCCTACATAAATATGTTTAAACTACACGTAATCATGCACAAAAATAAAAAGATAGTTTCAAGAAATGCAAAATTAATATTTCAAGTGAGAGTTATTTCTGCTCAAGTATATCTGTTATCCGTTAATACATCCGCGACCGAGCGAACATGACGCAAAGTATAAACTCCAAACAAAAGTTACGTCGACAGACAAAATTCAATGCATACCATATAACAGTGCGTTATAAAACATATGTGTCAGTACTAGTAATTCCATTTAATGGCCGTTTGTCTCATTTTTCTTCTTTTTCTCTTTTTGTAGTAATTTCTGTAGTTAAGTACGCATTTGATTGTAATCTATGCTTACACATGATTATATATTTTATGTCGTTATTATTTATTTGTTTATTCACTAGTGTTGTTTTTCTTATTTTTTTGTAAATGGTACATCAAAGATACATCTAATTCGTCAAAATTAAAAATGGCGATTGTAAAGAGTTGCTTTGCGTTTGTGGAAAAGTATTTACTCTATGTTCGGATATATCATGCGACGTGTCTCAACTTTTTTGTTTAGTGTAGATATGCTAATATCTCGATCGATCGAATGTGGCGACATCCTGTGGTAATCCTGTCAGTCACCGGGACAGAGAACGTTTTCTGGATACTTAATGGTGAATCATTTATTAAATAGAAGTTACGTTATATAAAATATATAAAAGTATATATACTCGTATGTCAAGGGAGATATTTGAAATTAAGCGATGTTATTTCCTATCTTGGGATCTACAAAATGCATGCCAATAAAGTTCATATATGTTTGCACTAAACCTTCAAGTATTTACCAAATACCATAGCACATATCATAGCTTCTGTGGTTAAAACGTATCTTATTGCCGTATAAACAAATATTACCTTATATATTGTGCATATAAATCATAAGCCAATCGGCACACCGTCTTTCAACATTACTTACGGCCATTCCCATCTCTCAACATTAGATTGGTCCTTCCCATAGCCTTTTTTCTATAAATACTGAAATAAAAATAAGAACAAAATTTATCGAACTTTTCTCCTTTAACATTTAGTAATCCATTATAGCTACTTTAATGGACAGCTGGAACAGTTCATATACAAGGTTTCCATATAAAACCGGTTCTTAAGATATAATTTAAAAGCAGCATATAGAGTATACACTCAAAAATAATTTCATTAACAATAAGTAGTATAACGAACCAAGGTACCATGTACAAACAATATTGATATTAAAAATGAAAGATTCGTTAAATGGAAACTCCCATCACACGTGTAATTGACAGCTTGGAAAATGTGATATTTTAAGAAATCGTGATTATTTTATACTAATTTAGCCCGATTGCGATATCAGCTCTAACGGTTTTTTTAAATCACTTTTTATTCCGTTTCCTGGGTAGAACTAATACTGGGTGTTGTTTTAGTCCAGGCGTTGGATCGAACCCGCGACCTCTGGCCTGAGCTGTCAACACCTTATTTGCCACACCACCACTCCGTTTTAAATGATTGTCAGAAACTAGTCATGAAATAAGTTTTAACATTAACACCCGCCTCAGCAAGTGTGTGAATATTCAGAAGTACATCACCGGTATTGTAAGGGAGACAACTTCAATAGCAAAAAGATATTTTTTCCACAAGAGTTAGCGCTACAACTATTATAAACGCATACAACAATGGTGCAATAAGAAACGTGTTAATTTCGTATACAGGGCATATGGCCGTTGGTAATTATGCCAATAAAACAAAAAACTTGAAACAGAATATTGTAAATCAAATATTTAGCTCCGATGCACGTATTTGTTTCATTACTAAACATATACTGGACCATATGATAGATGCAGTACATTTTTATAATCCCCGAAGAGCGATCATATAGCTACCGCTTTGTTCGAACGTCCGTGCGTGCGTGTGAGCCCATGCGACACCACATATCCGTGGCAGAGGATCGAACTCACGACCCTCTGTTCCGACGGGTTCGATGCTCTACCACCGGGCCACGCGCTCCATAACCATGTATTTAATAGTGTAGTGACAGAATTATCTCCCCGTTTGTACCTTATTTTCAGTTATTTTTCAAAATTCCAGAAGGTGCTGTAATGCTTCAATTATTAGTATACAGGCATTTTGCAATTTTGATATCTTCAACAGTATAAAAAGGAGATTTACTACTTAAGCAAGCACTTGTTCGGGGAGCATCCATCGATTCCGAGGCTACCGATTTAATTGTTTAAATCAATTAACGTTTGATTTACTACTTGTAACAGTCTTATCAATTCTGCATCACATTCTCATCGGTAACGTTCACATTTACAAATTGTACATGTCGATTTTAAGCGTTTTTGATTCTCCAACCATTGCATGAAGCAAAACATTTGCCAAGAGTACGGTATTTTACCAGCGCGACGACGACACAATCCGATCATATTTTATTACCATTATTAATGTTTCACTTTAAGGAATTATACATAAAAAGAAAGGCAACTGAATGAGATTTTGTGAACGCTCGCGTATTCACGCAAAATCTCGTTATATCTCGTTTTCAATTATATTAACTTCCATTCATCTCAGGAACACAAATCAAAATTCTTACATTGAAGCATGATATTCTATTCAAAACAATACCATTCCCAGCAGTTTGTGTTTAAAATTGTTGAAGTACTTCTGATTACAAACTGTATCATACTTCAACAACAAATTTACGATAAATTTTCCTTTAAATCTCAATATTTTTAATTCAAGATCATTTTGCGTGACCGAAACATGTTTAAACATCTAAGATTACATACAACTTACATTTTATATAAAAGAAATCTGTTTCCTGTGAATTCTGAAAGATTAATTTGCCAAAGAATTAATCCTTCGTGGTGCTGTTTTATCAACATTTAGTCAGGAGATGCAAGTTTCCTATCCTTATATATAAGTCCTTGACTTTACCAACCTCTCGTTTATCATGGATCCCTGCGCGACCACGTAGTCTGACCATTGAAATACTACCATATGTTGATAAAGGCGGGGGTTTACCAAGTAGGAGTTTTGAAGCCATTGTATTGTTCGATGTGTCAATACCGTCAAGGGTCTATAATCAAGAAAGGGATTTATAGAAGAGATAACAAATATCCCCTTCCTCCAAACCCTTAATATACAGGTAATATAAAGCAGGCTTAAAGACGTATATAAATATCAAGACGGTAAACCACAAATAATGTAAATTACGTCTCCGGCACTCCATACAATGATCCAGTGTTTACACAGTGTATACATGGTTTACTATGAATAATAGGTCATGTCGGAAACAAGTCGATAGTATAGGTTACAAATTTATAGTACCAAACTCGAGATTTCTGACGTGAGTGATCACAAGTCGATAGGACCAAACTCGAAACTCCTGACGTGAGTGACCACAAGATGATAGGACCAAACTCGAGACTTCTGACGTGAGTGATAGGATCGAACTTAAAACCTCTAGCGTGAGTGACCACAGGTCGATAGGACCGAACTCGAGACTCCTGACGTGAGTGACCACAAGACGATAGGACCAAACTCGAGACTTCTGACGTGAGTGATAGGATCGAACTTAAGACCTCTAGCGTGAGTGACCACAGGTCGATAGGACTGAACTCGAGACTCCTGACGTGAGTGACCACAAGTCCATAGGACCAAACTCGAGACTTCTGCCGTGAGTGATAGGATCGAACTTAAGACCTCTGGCGTGAGTGACCACAGGTCGATAGGACCAAACTCGAGACTCTTGACGTGAGTGGCCACAAGTCGATAGAACTAAACTCAAAACTTCTGCTGTGAGTGAAAAGATCGAACTTAAGACCTCTAGCGTGAGTGACCACAAGTCGATAGGACCAAACTCGATATCCTTGGTGTGAGTGACCACAGGTCGATAGGACCAAACTCGAGACCCCGGGCGTGAGTCATCACAGGTCGATAGGACCAAACTCGAGATCCCTGGCGTGAGTGACCACAAGTTGATAGGGCCAAACTTGAGACCCTGGTGTACCAAACTCGAGACCCCTGACGTGAGTGACCACAGGTCGATAGGACCGACCTCAAAATCCCCGGCATGAGTGTACCACAGGTCGATAGGACCAAACTCGAAACTTCTGCTGTGAGTGAAAAGATCGAACTTAAGACCTCTAGCGTGAGTGACCACAGGTCGATAAGACCGAACTCGATATTCCTAGTGTGAGTAACCACAGGTCGATAGGACCAAACTCGAGACCACTGGCGTGAATCATCACAGGCCGATAGGACCAAACTCGAGATCCCTGGCGTGAGTGACCACAAGTCAATAGGGCCTAACTCGAGACCCCTGGTGTACCAAACTTGAGACCCCTGACGTGAGTGACCACAAGTCGATAGAACCAAACTCGAAACCCCTGACATGAGTGACCACAGGTCGATAGTACCGAACTCGAGACCACTAGCGTGAGTGACAACAAGTCTATAGGACCAAACTCTCGCGATCCCTGGCGTGAGTGACTACACCATATACACTACAATACTGTCCCGCTTCTCATACTTTGACAGTATTTATTTTTTCATTTCATAAACCTCCATTGTATTCTTTCTTTAAATATCAATAAGTGCTTGAATAATATTTAAAAAAACAATATTGTTTATATAGTACGTTCGGTTTCCTCAAGCTATCTATTTCTGTACACGTGACTGATAAAGGTTTGCGTCTTATACATTTCATATCAATATCGCTCAATGGTATCTTATGTTTGAGATATATTACGTAAAATCTCTCAAAACACGACGAATATAGCACAGACGTTTCTAAATATGTATCCACATACTTCAAGTTCAAGTAGGCCCATTGTCCATCGTTTCAACAGCTGTAATAAAATATAAAAGAAAGACAACTCTTCTTCTTTTTGTTCGCCGGTTTCAGATCAGGTGTATCTAATTCTTGTCTTCAGCAAGTTTGTGAACCAGTTTATAAATTATGCTATGTCTGCATACAACTTGACAAAAAATATAGATCTAAATTAAAATAAGATAATATAAAAAGTGTGTTCCGATATAAGTTTTTATTGGCACTTCCTACGTACAAGCGCGAGAGTCAGTGCGGTGTTGTTGTTGTTGTTGTTGTTGTTGTTTTTACTGCAAAATATGTTGACATATATTGTCACAGTGCGTTAAACATCGCTTCATGATTTGTTTGAAAAATTGTAGAGAACCAAGAAAAATACAATACTATACAACGTATTCCTAAGTTACCATAGAGACCAATAATGTACGTTCTCCCAGCCGTTTAAAGAAAACAATTGTAAGAGAGACCCGTGTAGGCTAATATTATATAAACTCTTCAGACATACAAGCTGTTCATTTTTTCAATTCGCTAATCCCTTCCAGAAATTATTTTAATCAAATGGTGTCTGTCATGTCAATGATGTTAATGAAGATCGCTATACGAATAATGGACAAGAAAAACATTGTGATGGAATAATGATGATAATTTTACTTATCGTCGCCACCGGTTTCCAATATTGGCTACGCTTCCAGAAGAGTATTAGTTATTTTAGATTTTTGGAGGCTGATTCTTTAACGTTCCTCGTGTTTAGCACCGATACATGGGACCTCAATTTTTGTTTAAGTCTCATCCGAAATACTGATAAATATTTTTAGTTGGAGGAGCGGGGACTCGGACCTGCGATCCCGTGGTTCGCAGTCTAAGGCCTTAACCATTGGACCACTAGTTCACTTGAATTTTTTTATAGGAAAGCTGGTACAACATACTTAATACTCAATTTTTTTAAGGTGAAACGTAAACGTCTAATTAATTAATTCATTGATACAGTCGCAAATACTTTCTCATGTGAACGGCATTGATTTTTGCGAATACATATAGCCGTCTATCTAAATGTGAACAAAACACACAAAAACTTTTTTTGGTGTATGTGTGGGTGGGTGGGATGGGTGTGTGTGTGGGGGAGGGGGGGGGGGTATTTATTCGGGCATTATCCAGTTTTATCGGTGGAGGAAGATCTCAGAATGAATCGGAGTAGAACCACCGTCCTTCCGCAAAACAAAATAGTAAAAAAAAACAACACCATTTTATTATATAACACGCGCATACCGGCTGCATAAACCAACTACTGTGTGTTCAATATTGTACAATAAAGTATATCATATAAACATTTTAGAAATTACAGTGGTAAGAGAACACGTATGTAGACGATTTTTTAAGGTCTATATTTAAATATTACTTCCTCCATGAAAACTTTATAAAAGCGACATTAAGCTTTTTTATGAAAGTTAGGAGACATTAATTGTGTTTTTTTATCTCCTTATTAGTATAAAAAAAACAACATTATATAAAACTGCCAATCATATTTTATCCTTTAATCAGCAATGCCCTTAAGAAACGAATACCGCCAAAATCTAAAACTGTCAATTCAGTAAATCAATACCGCTTTATTTGGACACCGCTAGAGGACGCCCTCGTCACGTGATCTCACTCACTTCCATATCTTGAAAGAGAGCGGGTGTATATTTTCGCATAGGAAACGTTATATTCACGAAAATGGAGAATACTACAGTATTTCTAGGGATTATTTCCTGTTTTCTGTTTGGTGAGTAATATATTTTCTCAATTACCGCGAGTTGTTACGCCATACTTTGTGACTTTAATAACTTTTCGAATACCTGTGCTATGTACAGGTGATTACCGGTAAACTTTTGGAGGCCATTTTTTATTTAAATTTACCTCTCGCCGATTGGCGGGGTTTTGATAAGATAAAATCCGTAGCACGTACAATATGTTGCAGTACGACAGCTTATCCACAACTTAAATTGGTCTAATTTTATATTTGGTATTGAGTAATGCTTGCATAAGCTTGCAATAAGAATGCTGGAGGCGTTTACAGGTACATACCACGTGTCAAATTTACATGGGGTAGACATATTTGGGAAGATTATTTACATAACCCATATTATAAACAGAGCATATATTTATAACAAAGTTGGCATACCTGTCCGCAAATCGTTTTACAGCTAGAGTTTTATATTTGTAAATCCGACACAAAATAAGGTTTCTTGTATCTTGTACCTGTATATTTTGTGCAGTTTATTCTCATTGATATTAATTAAATGGGAAGTAGGAATGTCCCATTGTATATTAAAAGTTATAAAAGTCTTTAAAAGTTTTGATTCCATATAATATTATATTGGAAGTTAGAAAGATAATTGATTTTGCTGATTTGAATATCAATATTGACTCGGACGTTAATGGTATCAGTTTAGATTGTCCATATTTGCGTTTAACACTGGAATTTTCATTGTCAAAACTTGCAGACTCCAAACTTTTTTGTAAGCAAGTATAAATTGAAAATTAATATTTCCATGGACTAGTAAATTGGACATGTATCTATGTGTGCTGTCCGTGAGCAAGACACTTTCTCCACTAGTGCTTTAGTTCTGGTTTTACCCAGGACAATTTTAAGTGTGATTTGTGAAAACTGTAAGTGTAAGAACTTGTTTCGCAATCAATGTAAAATCAAAGTGTGTTTTCAAATTTTCCCAATTTTTTTTTTTATTTTACCTGGCCATTCATTAAAGCACATATTCATAAGGTAACTACAACTTTCAGATTAATCATTGCAGCTCCATTGTATTCAAGTGTTTGTTGCAACAAATTATTTAATGACATTCATTCAGTTGAACGTCCTTTACAAGGTCCCCTGTAGTTCCTTTATATCGCTGCAACAAAGACACACTGGGGCAGGTATAATTCATGGCAAATAAAAAGGAATTGGGGACATTGCAGTGTTGACAAACATATTCCTTATTTCAGGGACTAAACATTAAGTAGGACACCACTTTAACTGTTCTCTTGCATTATAACATGTCCCTTGTAATACAAGTGACTCAATGATATAAAAGCAGTGACTTAATTACATGTCCCTTATAATACCAGTGACTTTATATAAAGCCAGTGACTTAATTACATGTCTTAAGTAATACTATATATGTTCACTCTGCAACTGCATGGACTGTAGTTGTAATTTCAGTATTAATTCTAAATAAATTGGGCCATCCTTAAAAAATATGTGTTTGCTGTGCTGTGACCAAGTATTTTTCATGTGGGTAGGTAGGTAGGTATTTTTTTTTTTGCCAAATTTTGATTTTGCATAGTCATTTTAAAGAAAAATGGACAAAATTCATGAAAAAAAAAAAATTAAACAGTCTGAAAGTCAATAAAAAAAGTTTGGGTAGCTGATATTTTGAGTGAGTAGGTAGGAGCATGGCAAACAATATATTTTTTAAAGATGGCAAACAAAATATTTTTTAAGGACGTCCTTGTCATGTATATTTTGTTAAGTTAATTGTTAGTACAGCTGCAATGAGTACACAATCTAGCGTGGTTAACTGAAGGTTAATTTTTGTACAGCTGCAATGAGAACACCATCTTGAGTGGTATACTGAAGGTTAATTGCATGTGACAATAAATCAATTAATTAAATACAGGTGGCTGTAAGTGTTCCAGATTACTGTACAGATTTATTACACCTAATATTCCCATTCAGTCTACAATTCGGCCAGAGTGAGTGACCTTTGGTATGTAATTCTAGCGCTGGTATCAAAGAAATGGATTTTAGAAGAGAATAATTCAATGAATCAAATTGATAGATATAAAAGAACACAATAGAAGAGCAGTCATTGAATGGTTAAAATATGACCTTGTTTGATGGGTTAGTCACATGGCATTGATTTAATTAAACAATGGAATGAAACCAATGTTAATTTTATACTAATTCAACTTGATTGCAAAGACTGTGAACAGCTTCTGGAGTAGACTGAGTACTGAGAGTTGTTTTTTGAGAGGCATTGAGTTGATTAAGGGTTTGCACCCGCAACCTCTGGCGCAAGCTGCCAATACTAGCCACTACTGTCCCCCTTTCAGCACTTCTCCCCCCCCCCCCCCCCCCCCCTTTAAGTTAGTTATTAAATAGACACTGATTTAAGGTGGCAGCGGTTATTTCTATTGTTATCATTACTCAGATAAGATAATGTTATCCAAGTTTCTGGTTTCTGCTACAGTTTTTATCAGCTGATTTATGGCAAGAACAGAAGATAGACCCTTGTATTGGAACTCCGCATGACCAAGCAGTTAACCCTTTACTCCATATGGAGACAATATAGTGAAAGGTTTAAAAACTGAAGAACAAGGTTCTACACCGGTTTTCTGCTCTATCAGAATAAATAGGTAAAATATATCTATTCATGGAAATTGACTATGTGCGGCTTTTGAGTTTGGAAGAGTCCAATTAAAATGCATATGGAGTAAAGAGTTAAAGCAATGTTTTAAAGAGGGGGAAGGGGTTGTAATAAAAAATTAAACAATCACTTGTGAAATATATAGGAAGTAAAAAAGCTGCACCTTAATTCCACGAGCAGCTTTTGTATGACAAATCACTTTATATAGCAATATTCATTATGATTAAAAAAGAGAAAATGCAATGAAATATTATATGTGTGACATCTGGCTATTGTAAGGTGAGAATTCCCTCTGCAGGGGATTACAGGTGCTTCAATAAAAGTGCTAATATACAAACAACTATTCTTGTTACAAGGTGAACCCCCTGTTATACACACTGTTGTGTCATGTAACATGAATTATATCATTGATCGGTGAAATGTCAGTATTTGATCTCTTTGTTGGTGTCTGCATTATGTAATACTGCATTACTGCTATAAGTACGGTAGTGGACATTAAACAGTGTAAACCGGTAGATCTAGCTTAACACAGACTTTTCTATAAATTCTGTATTTGATTATATTTCTGAAAATCTATATACAGTCAAACCTGTGTTAAGCAGCCAGTCGAGGGAAGGAGCCAAAGTGGCATTTTAAGACAGGTTGCTAAATTAATAAAGGTTAATTCAATGTGAAAGCACTTTTTACAATCCATGTACAGTCAAACCCATATTAAGGGGCCAATCAATGGCCTACTTAATATAGGTTAATTTTCTATTAAAGTATAGAAGTAGGAAATAACAAATTTTGTTGTTTAAACAAGTGGTTGCTTAATAGAGGTGACCACTTGAACAGGTTTGACTGTATCTACATGATGCAAAATTGAAATTAAAATGCCCAGTTTGCATGCAGAACCTTAATTTTGTTTTGAAAGAAAACAATTTTTGAAAAGGGGCATCACTCCTGTAAATGGGGGAATTGCATCATATTTTTCATTTATGTGATGAAGTGTCGAATTTTGTTTTCTTTGATTATGTCTTTGTTAGTATGATAGATAAAAATTGAAGGAAATATCAGTTTGTATTACTCCTCATGGACTCTGAAAGGTTAACCAGTATTTACTCAAACACCTTTTTCCACAAATAACTTTCCCTCTTGAATCAGCAGTGAGAGATGAATGACAACACGGCAAAAGAATGTAATTTGTAGAGATAATAGTAAGAGATAAGCTTTTGTCATTAATATCCATCCAAAGTTATTAACTGTATCATCAGTATTCACAAGGAGATAATTATGACTGACATCTGTTGCTGGGTTATTATATTAAATAATCTATATATTCATCTGTCCATTCATCAGCATTTAGGCATTGATCATAATTTGTCAGGCTGATTATTTTTGGACTAGAATAAATACAGATCTGTCATTCATAGTCTGTAATTATTTTTATTTCAAATAATGTATAATATTTCACGAATATTTTGACACTTCGATAAAAACAGCTGCATTTTGGTTCAGAAAGCTTTCTTGAGTCGGGTTTCATCTAAATAAAATTATTTTTGTTTTCAAAAATAGCCTTAATTTGCAGGGATGTAGACACAAGTGCAGCATGGTAAGAATGGTGTGGTATGCCACACCAATAATTTTCAAAACTTTCATGCGTTTTTTTCAGCTAATTTAAAATCTTCTTTTTTTCATTTATTATTTTGTATGACCCACCAATAATTTCCCATTATTTTCATTGTTTTATAATTATCTTAAATTCAGACGATGATGGCATTTGTCATTGTTATTTGTTTTCGACCAAATCAAGTTTTGTAAAATAATTAGCCGCGGCAATGTCAAATTCGGGTTTGCGCCCCTGTATTGTTTATATTGGTGTTCAACACAGTCAAGAATTGTGCCCGGATACTGGTTGTAATACATACTATTGTGGTCCAGGGTACCATTAATTAGTTTTTATTAATTGTTGCTAGTAAATCTTGTTATTCCAGCAGGCACCTGTAATCATCGAGATCCTATCTACCACACTAATTGATTTATTACATTGTGTAACTGCTGAGTGGCAGATATTAAAGAGAGATGTTTGTCAATTATTATAAGTCAAAATTCTCCACCAGCAGTCGTCTATTGATCTCGGGACCATTTCTGATAACAATATGTCAGGGTAATTTCATGGGGGTTTATATAACCTGTAAAAAAGATAAATTTGTGAAGCACTTCAAATATGGAGCAATAATCACGAATATTGTAAAACTGGTAATCTGAGTCTACAACTGATCAATGTCACAGCCTTTGTAAACGGATCATAATCGTCCAATTTGCAGCCCATCTAATGATTGTTTTATTATTTATTGCTCGACTTGTAAACATTGTGCATGTTAGAATGATGAATAATAAAAGAAATTGTAATTGCTTATAACACAGCCAGCCTGAACAGAATCAAATACATAATAGTGATCTACAGACAATAGCTGTCATATACATTTTTTTTTACAGCCCATGTGTAATTGTAAAATATATGTCACTCATGAGATATATTTTAACTATTGATTCTTCTGAAGTCTTCTGTAAACATGCTTTATAAATGCTAAATAACTTCCTTAAGGCTTATAAATTAATTGCTAGATTATCATCCAGTTTTTTCTTAAAAAGGGGGAGAAGGTGGGGGAATTTGTTGTTTTTTTTTGTTGTTTTTTTAAATAAATGAAGATAAAAAGGGTCAAGGTGGCATGAAAATTAAGGGGCGGTCGAGGATGATACTCCAGAAATTAGTTTATTACGGCCTTATATTGAAAATAAATTACGAAAACAAGTTTGAAAAAGAAGGCAAAACAACTGATCATTTATTGCCAGCTATTTTATGGAAGTTTGAAATTTCTGAAATTTGAAATGAAGTTGTTTTTTTTAAAGGTTCATGCAGATTGTTGTGTATTTTAATAGGTCTACTTTTGTGTTTGTAGAAATGTTAACGAGTATTTAATGACAAGGTTCTTAACTTGTTTTGTTGGGGAATTTTAACCTTGGGTAAGTAAAGAAATTCATATCCTCTTATAGAAAACATAGTACAACTACACAAAATGTAATATTGCAATCTGATCCTAGGCTTTCAGAGTTAATTGTTAATGGTGATGTATTCAGAACTATCTCAAGATTGGGTAATTTGAACCAGTTTCAAAAACAGTCTGAACGTTAAATGTAGTTGTCCTAATGACAGCAATCTGGTCTTGATAGATTACCTGGGAGGAAGAGCTAAGATGAAATCTTGATATGTAATGGTGTCAAGTTGAAATGTATAATTTTATGTGTATAAAATTTTGGTGTGTATGAACATTGTGTATCTTGTACATGGTCAAGTGATTTCCGGCACTTCTTTTAATGACCTCTTGCCATTGAGGTTGTTAGTTTGAGCCAAGCTTATGTTGTGTATGAACGTGCGTTTTGTATATCGGGTATGACTTCGGGCGCTTTTATCTAGTGTCACCTTACCTCTCACCAATGAGGTTGTTAGTTGGGCCCTTGCTCGATACGAAAACTGTATGTGAGAATGTTACTTATGCATGGTTTTATTAAAGATTCATTCTAAGGTCATCCTCTGCCAAGAAAACTTGATATGCCTGTCATGTGTTTAAAAAGGTGTGTGGAGCATGTGGTAGAGCATCCGATCCAAGATCAGAGGACAGTGGGATGATCCCCCACTACTGCTTAAATGCTTAGTAATCGTTCTACCTAGCAAGACTAAGTTATGTTTCACAATAAATTTTAAAACAATGGCCTGGAACACCATACAAAAACAGAAAAAGTATTATGATTATAGTGAAAGTAGTAGTTTATAACCTATCTAGCATGGAGTAATGTTCCGAGCCTTTTAAGAAGAGATCTCGCCATGTAATGGTTACCAAGAGGATGGAAATGCTATATTAATAATTCCATTTGTTTAAATGTACGTCAGATGCTAGAGGATATGTGATACAACCGTGAGTATCTTTGACAAATGGGCTTATATAAAACTAACCCACAGCTCGTCATAAAATTGTCCATAAATGTACATTAACATAGCTGATTCGCTGATGCATCACAAATTTTATGAAATTTTATGCTGAAATTACTGGAGCAAATGCGACTTTAGTGTAAGATCAATTTTAGCAGCCATAAACGGGTATAAAGCGACACGTTACTTTTGAAAAGCTCACGATTATTGACTGTCCTTCAAGATATCAAGGTCATTTTATGACTGCCGTTTAATACTTAAAATAATCAATCAAATTTTTATTGGATGGTAAATTAGCGCTGGTAGTTTGATGTTCTCATTTGAGGACACACTTTACGTTTCTCATCATTTCTATTGTTTATTGTTTCATTGTATAATACATCTTATTTTTGTGCTATAAATCCGTGGTCTTCAATCCAGATAAGTATGTCTTGTGTAGATTTCAAGTTTGGTTTAAACATTTTACAGTTGAATTAATCACCATTGTTTTATGCCATTATACACACTTACAAATGTAACAAGGCAAGAAAAATATGCAGCCTGTCCTGGTCTCAAACTCTGGACCCTCCGCTTAAAGGGTGAATGCTCTACCACCTGAGCTAACCAGACCACTTACATACATTTTTCTCCTAGTAGGTGACGTTCACACTGGCATATTCCCTCACAAATTTGGAATTCATCCCTTAATTTCCATAGAGATCTGATAATCATGTGAATGTTTCACGGAATATAATATAAGTTACAGTCCCTTGTTGGGTGTCAAATGTAATGGGGACAAGAAAAATATGCAACCTGTGACTATTGCATCAGTCTTGCAGAGATTACTTAAATAAACAAAATGATTTTATACCGTACACTCCCTAACAAAGTTCCAAATACTTCCCCCACCCCCTCTCCCCGCCCCTTACAAAATGTATCGGCCCCGTGAATGTTTATAAGGGAGTATACGGTATAACATCATTTTGTTAATTTAAGTAATCTGTGCAGGACTGATGCAATATTTACAGGTTGTTAACTAATAAACATTACCTGTATTTAAAATAGCAAGGCAATTAACTAGGTATGTTTGATTAAATTTGATTGAGTATATGGCTGGTGTTGTGATTCAGACTGTATTAATTGCATATTTCATAGTTCATGCATGTTTATATCAGATAATTAATTTCAATTTTCTAAATAAGCCTAGTGTTCAGACACCCTGTTTTATAATTTACCCTGCATATAATATATTGTGTATATCAATGTAGTCAACTTCAAAAGTAAGTAAATATTTTATTATAGTGAAGTATACATGGCATACATAACAAAGAAACAAATATGCTGATCTACACTTTTTCCACAAAAAATGATTGTGCTGATTGTTTAATTGGTTATAATTACTTGAGTCCATTGTACTAGTTTGTTAATGTGACATACCTGAGATGTTTGTCATTGGTGATCCATTGTTGTAAGGTTTCCAATGAATCTTGACCACTTGACTGATGACAGCATGGCTCAGTTTGATAATGTTGCTAGATTTTTAGTCTGCGCAAGGTGATACATAAATTTATTTTGCCCTTCCATTTCGGAACGTAAAAGGACATGATTTTATGTATCATATTGCAAAACGTATTAATAATATACATGTTATAGTAGAAGATAACCAACCTTCATGAATATTTCATTGTGTGTATAACATATGTGCATATTGGGACGTTCTTAAAAAAAACTGGTTTGCCTTGCTCCTACCTACTCGCTCAAAACTGCAGCTAATTTTTCTAGCTTTTCAAAGCGTTTAATATTTTTTTCATGATTTCTCCGGGTTTTTTGAAATGATTATGCAAAATCAAATTCTGGCATAAAAAAAAATAAAATTAGCTACCTACATGAAAAAATAATGGGTCGAAGCACAGCAAACAAATATGTTTTTAAGGATGGCCTTGCACAAATGCATCATAGGTAATCAAATATTACAAAAGTTATTAAAGTATCTTGGTTGAATATAACTGAGTACGCCCAGGGGGTTGCGTATTCCTGATTTAATAAATTATAATGCTTATCACATTTTTTCTGTCAATAATCATATGACAATAACCTGTGGGCAATTACTATTGTAATAATTAGTAGTATTTCATATAGGAGATGATTGATCTACTAGCTATAGGGTAATAGCATTCTTTAATGGTCAGTGAATGCCATGGCTACCTACTATTAAGGACAATGACTATTTGGTACTAGTGAATACGAGATGTTATAAATACTGTCAAGCTTGGCAAAGATAGAGCTATACCAGTACTAATCAGTGGCATAGCTGACCATAAAACGATGTGCAAGCCAACGGGTACAGGGGGGTTCACTGTAAAAAAAGTTTATTAGGATGCAATTCATGCATTCTGGGGGCAATCCAGGAGATATAACGATGCATTCGCAAGAATATGACATTGTGCAAGCTCAGGCTTTGTGTCGTAAAGGCAGCTACACCAATGCTAATGTTTTATGATGGCTGTTAATGGACAAATGTTGATTAAAAAAAATAGAATTAAAAATGTATTAGTTATAATTTCATTGTGAAATGTTGGTGTGAAGAATGACCAATAATGTAGAAGATATCACTCAAAAGGTTACTGACTGATCACACACCTTGCTGGATTCCCATGTCATTTACATACATATAGACTTGTATAAAATCGTTTTAAGTGTAGCCGACAAAAGACTGACCCCTCTACACAGTGATTGAGTGCTGTAACCAACCATTTATCATATCAGATGCCAGTTCAAGTGACCAGTGGTCATAAAACAATTTGAAAGGCTGTTGACACAGGTATTACTGACCGTTTACTATGCACTAGAAAGCTGCAGTATTTTGTCTCGAGTCAGCAGGTACAGTTTTAATGCTTTGTGGAGGATCCTTCAAACAATCAGTTTAATTTGTTTCCCATTTTTCACTTTTCATCTTTAAATTTTTAGCCCCTGCTTTAATCTTTTTATGAACACATTTAAAAGCTCTAAAAATCTAGATGTGCTCGGTAAAGATTTTAATACGAGTATAAAAATTGCCAGAAAATTAAAATCCTCATAAACCCTATCATCTTTTTGTGATGAAATATTACAGGATACGGCCATTTTTCATGTCTAGTTATTGTCGGTACATAGCACCTGAAGTGAACAGTGCACACACCTTTAGATATGTGGTAGAAGTCGTGAAGGTATGTGCAACCACACATTGCATAATTTTTTGTATTAATAGCCTTGAACATTTTATGTATGAATTTAATATATTCTATCAGCAAAGTGTGCTCCATAAAATGTCTATGTTTTTGTACACTATCATATACGCATGTACCATTACCATTACCGGCTAGGTAAAAATATTTCACAAGTGACTGCCTTTTATGTATGCAAAGTAATGACTCGGGCACAGTATATTATGGTTGATGGTACATTACTGATTAACTGCTGTGTACAACGAGGTGTTATCTGAGGTGAAATTTTCATACAACTTGCAAGCCTCAGGAAGATCAGTTTGTTACCCTTTTACACCTTTCTGATGTACTTCCTTTGCTCGGCAGATAGGAAGTTCAAATGCAGCTTAAACAATTAATGTGCATTAAATTGTATGATGTTTGCTAGCTGCTATAAGTAACAGGGTTTGCGACAAGGTCAGCTATTGTGTCTTGTGTAATGTTATCAATTTTATTGGGAGATTAGACATAAAAGCACCGCTTTCTCACCCCCTCTGTGGATGAATATGTTGGGATTGAGCAGCTTTTGTTAATGGGTGTTAGCCAGTAGCCAGTACATTTCCTTTTTTCTCTTTCTGTGAAAGGAACATTACTAAATTTGTCTGTCTGTTCTTTCTTGCTATGTTTATTACAAACAGCCTTGTTTCTGTGGAAGGTGTATGGGTATCTATATCACTGGTTACAGAGCTTTTATTACCTTATTAAACAGAGGCCGAAATCATGTTTTATTTCCGAAATTGAGACAAAAATAATTCTCAAAATGGGGCGGGAAAAAAATCTTGTATAAGGGGATAAAAAAATAAATGGATATGAAGTATTATTGTAAAATCTGATAATTATTGGTTAGAACTTGATCTTTACAGTTTTACGCTTTATTTTCCAGTTTGCTAAAGCCTTAAAATAAATTCTCAATTTCGCTGTTCCAATCTCTTAAGCTTGGGCTTCTTCCCATTTTCCAGAAAGGGAAGTTTTATGACTGTTAAAACATACACAGGGCATAACTGTCACTACCCATTGGACCTACAGCTTTATATTCCTTGATTGCTTTAGATTATTTCTGCTGTTTGGCTTATAATGTCCACAAACACACAAACTTGTGCCTTTACTGATGTTGGCCTTAAAGACTTTCCACCACGCCTTGCTCGAATAAGACACTTTAGGAGTATTTGTGAACCCCAGGCGTGACCCTACCAAAAATTGAACTAAGGACCTCTGTGACCTTAGATCTGAGAAAATATGTTGAATATTTAAAGATTTATGCAGTACTATGTGGCATCGCTTGTATGCCTTAACATCTCCCAGGTATATGCATCTTCCAAGTTTTATGCCTTACTATATTATCTTCCAGGTATATAATATACCTTGATATCTCAAAAGTTCCAGGTATAAGCCTTACTATATATTTTCCAGGTATATAATATACCTTGATATCTCAAAGTCCCAGGTATATGCTTTACTATTTATCTTCCAGGTATATAATATACCTTAGTTCCAGGTATAAGCCTTACTATATATCTTCCAGCTATATAATATACCTTGATATCTCAAGGTTCCAGATATATGCCTTACTATATATCTTCCAGGTATATAATATACCTTGATATCTCAAAGTTCCAGGTATATGCCTTACTATATATCTTCCAGGTATATATATATACCTTGATATCTCAAGGTTCCATGTATATGCCTTACTATATTATCTTCCAGGTATATAATATACCTTGATATCTCAAAAGTTCCAGGTATAAGCCTTACTATATATTTTCCAGGTATATAATATACCTTGATATCTCAAAGTCCCAGGTATATGCTTTACTATTTATCTTCCAGGTATATAATATACCTTAGTTCCAGGTATAAGCCTTACTATATATCTTCCAGCTATATAATATACCTTGATATCTCAAGGTTCCAGATATATGCCTTACTATATATCTTCCAGGTATATAATATACCTTGATATCTCAAAGTTCCAGGTATATGCCTTACTATATATCTTCCAGGTATATATATATACCTTGATATCTCAAGGTTCCATGTATATGCCTTACTATATTATAATATAATATACCTTGATATCTCAAAAGTTCCAGGTATAAGCCTTACTATATATTTTCCAGGTATATAATATACCTTGATATCTCAAAGTCCCAGGTATATGCTTTACTATTTATCTTCCAGGTATATAATATACCTTAGTTCCAGGTATAAGCCTTACTATATATCTTCCAGCTATATAATATACCTTGATATCTCAAAGTTCCAGGTATATGCCTTACTATATATGTTCCAGGTATATAATATACCTTGATATCTCATGGTTCCAGGTATGTGTCTTACTATATATCTTCCAGGTATATAATATACCTTGATATCTCAAGTTTCCAGGTATATGCTTTACTATTTTCCAGGTATATGCATCAACATCTAAATTCTGTCTCTGCTGGAAAATGGAAATGGCTACAAATGTTCAACTATTGCAACCATGTTACATTAGAGTAATCGTATACCTGCACAGGTTGTTTTGCGATTTAACACAGAAGTGGTTGCATGTATATAATGCGTTTAATAATATGGCTGTGTAACTCTATCACCCAGATGATGTGAATGAGATGGATGTCAGTAACCTGACCAGGATGAATGCCCTGAATATTCGCATAATAAAATTGGATCCCAACCTGTTTTGGCAACACGACTTGTGATTTGGCCCACAATAGCTATTTAATGACTTCATGTTTTTGTCTGCATAACTCCTTCATTTCTGAATTTTAAGTAGCTTAAAAGCAATAAGGGCACATCAAGTTTTTTATAAAGCAGCACATCACACAGTTTAAAATAATCCTGGTGTGACAGTGTGGTTTCCCCTATTTTACCTATGATATTCTTAATACTTTTGAAAGATGAAATATTGAGGATACGAAAGGGATAGGAAATTTGAATAAGCATACCACAAATATCTCCTACCTGTCGAATACCTGCCTTATACCAATGTGCCTGCAAGCTAATTTACTAAAATGAGACTGACTGCATTGTTGACATTTATGTTTGTTTAGTTTGGTATAAATGTTGGATTCAATTTGTTTAATATTTTATGCAATACCTTTAAATGTTTCACAAGTTTTTATTTTGTGTGTCAGATTTTGATGTCCCACCTTCAAAGAAGTGTGTGGGTGTATATTCTCCAGATGGTCTGTGTTGGTCAGGTCAACATCATGTTTCCTAATCGTAATTCTATATTAGGTGTCCAAAGGCGTCTATATTATAGCTGTCCAAAGGCGTCTATATGAAGTAAAAGATTAAATTGGGTATCTCAGGGCTACAAATTTCACTATCTTATGTATGTTTTCATGTAGCTAAAAATTTCACTGTGCTACATTATGTTTCGTTTCATGTACTACAAACTTTCAATGTGCTATAATCTAGCTTTTAGTTTCATATGGCTCAACATTTCATCGCTTGTGCTGTCTCATGTTTTGGATCTCGTATGGCTGGGCAATATTTTTTTATTACAATAATGTATAGTGAACATGAATGCGTTCCATTGAACCGTTTGGTTTTGGCTCTACATATTTATCCACTCTGCTGTATTGAACAAATTAAAAGTTTTTTTGTTTTGTTTCATATGTCTTATTTAGGTACTGCTCTATTTTGTGGTGGTTTTAGAGAGCACACTGGCTCATGTGAAATCTTGTTGAACATAATTTCTCACAGATCTATCTTATAGTCACCAAACAATGAAATGTATCCCAACGTGTAGTTATTCTATGTATGATATGACTGTCAGTTGGTCATCTGTCCATCAAATGGAATATGTTTATATTATATGGCCATGTAGTAGTTATGCATGTACTCATTCAGGTGAAATACAGTGCAAAGTCGTTATAAGTATCATGTGTATATTTGTCCTTGACGGCTTTTTACACCAACTTATTCCTCGCTCTATGCATAGAAAATACATTTGATCTGACTGGTATGATTTATTTTTTTCTTGCTCTAATAGTTGATAATAGCCAGGGGCTGGACTCATTAAACACCTCAAGCTGAGATTTTGTACATCTCGGAAATCTCAATTTCTCCAAATTGTTATATACACTAATGATTAATCTATGACTCTTAAACACATAGTACCGTGTCGTCCTTGGTGATTAATAGTTTACAGCAATAGTTTTCAGTTGTAACACGATTTATATGGTTTTATGTTTGAGGTGACTACATTTGCCATGATTTGTATACAATATGCAACTTGCAATGAATTTAAATGGGATATAAAACTTCCCTATTTGTCATAAGGATGGTAATATCAATGCCAACTTGATATATAAAAACCATATTGTTCCCACAGCCACTTGTCTTAAGTAGCTGCATTTGTCATTTCCCATTTATATGCTTTCAGAGCAATTTCCTGCATTAAACAACAGCCTGTCTTAAAAGGCCACTTTCGCTCCTTCCATTGACTGGCAGCTTAAGATAGGTTTTACTGTACTTACTATAGCAGATAATAAGATATACTTTCTAGTGGAAACAATAGAATTATGGTTTTATTACTGAATATTTGGGCTCTTATGATTAATTCATAATTGCAGTAATAATCCTACAAAATAACAATGTGATGGAATCTGGACTGGTCCCGAGTTACACAAGCCAATGTCATAATTGATTACAAGAACCAACACAATAGACTGGTTTCATCTGTCAGACTGGATACAAATGTTTCATTGAATTTGATGTATAAAACAGCAACAGTAATTGATTATGAGAGTTGAGTGACAGACAGACTTACAGTCGTACTGTATTTGAACTGTCCCAGGTTACATGGTTTCATGATAGTATAAAGTATCTTTTCCAATTTTGTCCACAGGGGAGCAAATGAAACAGTCTAATTTAATTTTAAAAGGCTTTGAAATCAATTATATAATTTAATTTTAAAAGGCTTTGAAATCAATTATGTAGTCTCAATTTAAATAATAAAAGGATATATCAATTATGAGAATAAAATGATTTTCAGACTTCTAATGAGACACCTTTTAATTAGTTTCTTTATGAAGCAAGGGTTCCATTCATTAAACATTACCATGCTACTGTAATGTAATTGGT
Source organism: Panopea generosa (assembly GCA_029582155.1). NCBI lineage: Eukaryota > Metazoa > Mollusca > Bivalvia > Adapedonta > Hiatellidae > Panopea > Panopea generosa. Next base: position 30,409,003 of record CM055909.1, on the reverse strand, counting down.
TGCACTGTTCACTACTCAGTCATTAGTTATTATTGTATAGATGGTAAACCATGAATGAAAAAATCCAAATTTTTAATTTTAGGAATAATCGTCTCTGATACATGAAACAATGTTAGTACAGTCAAACCTGTGTAAGTGGTCACCTTTATTTAGCAGCCACATTTATTATTTCCATTTCTTTTCAGAATACCATGTTACTGGCTTGTATGTTTATCTACTTTCTCGTTCCTGGTCTGAGGAAGTATTTCAATATCCACTGACGGTCATGACATTCTATATAAAATGTCATGTTCAATTTTGAAAAATCTGAGCGATACATAGGCTGGGAAAGTAGGACAACATCTAAAAACAAATATATAGATAAGTCAATGTTTATGATGACTTAAAGGAAAACAGGAAAACCCTATAAATGTCTTAAAAATAAAATTATCATATCGTTATTAATTTAGACTCTTGAGATAAAACAAATGTTACAATATGTAAACCTGTATAACAGATCAAATTGAAATCAAAACGTGACTCATTAAATACATCATAAAATATGTTGCAATGTAAGTGGGAAATCTATTCTAGTCTAACCGAGGAGTGTAGCCCAAGTAAGAAATCCTGTTTCAATATTTTATTAAAGAAATCCAGTTGTAACAAGGGGTCAGTGAGTATGTATTGGAAATAAATGTGTAGCTGATTTGAAATTATTTACAAAAAATCCTGATAATTATATTCCCTATAAAATACACATTTGAGAAATTATGAAATCATGAAATGCTCTTTTGCAAGGCACAAAACCCCGTACAAACCACATATATACAAGTGTTATGGAAAACTTACAGCTGGCTCAAATATTCATATTGTATTCAGTTTCCCCCATCACTTATTCTACACCCATGTTGCGAGTCTCACATAATGTCAATCATTCCAACTCATTTCATCCTGGAATTAATTCCCTAATTCTCCTTTACATGATGATATTGCTAAGTCTACAAAAATGGGATAAAAATACATATTTATAGGTATTGACCATTTATCTTTCTCCTCCGCAATATTTCCATTATTTGTTCATAATCTAGGACTGAAGAATGAATACAAGTTACAAAAGAACCATTTGTCTATAGAAACGTTTCTATATCTGCACTAATGGGCTAACAGATATGTCTTATAAGTTCTTAAAAGAAATCTAAACAATGTATTAATTATTAAAACATTTCCAAAGATGATACTTTGATTTCTATCTACTCCTTTTTTTACATTTGCCGGCATCTATATATGGCAATTCGTGTTGCAAATAATTGATTAACTATGATTTAGCTTAAAAAACGAATTCTGAACATTTATATGGGGGGAAAACATAACTGGAAAGAACAGAAAGAATATGATTTCAGTATTGAATTGGAGATTATGATAATCTTAATTGGGTTTGATGTTTGGATAGAAAAATTTCATAGCGAGGGATAACAGTTATCGCAGGAATGGAATTTTCTATCTGAACCTGAAAAAAAAACATGCAAAATCTTTCTTTTTTTCCATACCCAACAAATTAAACACCTATTTTAATTTAAATTATTCAATGACTTAGTCTTCAAATTAAATATATTACATCATAAGTTGTAAAATGGCAGGTCATAAATTGTTCCAACATCCCCGCCGGGTAGGATTAGCATGTGTCAGGTATAGTATGAAAATTCCGTACCCGGTAAAAATATGCGGAAATCCTTGTCCGCTATTCAAGAAAAATTTATTATCATTATAATAGGATATATTATCAATACCCATGATTAGAGGGTCCTTGAGCAATACACTTTTTCCGAATATGCTTAGTACTGGTTCTACCCAGGAAGACGAAGCGTGATTTGTCGTAAGTCGTAAGAACTTGTTTCACAATGAAAGTAAAATAAATAAGTTTAAACTATCAATTGTTGATCATGATTTATCTTCAGAACATCTGAGTCCGTCTGATTGGCCAGTTGTCAGTCCCCGGTAGAGTATATGGTAATTGTTACAAACATGTGACATACAGCTCAGTATTAATCTGATTAATACAATTTCCTATTGGTGTGTGTTTGCGTACATTTGTTTGCGCCCTGGGAGGACATATTCCGTGGGATGGACCTGGATATGTAATGGATAAGTGGTATTGGGTCCCCTGTGAGAGATGGAGTTGTTCTACCAGAGATAGAAATGGAACAAATGGCTCCAGGCTTTCCTGCTGCTACTTTCACCTACAGATGGCAGATATCTTTCAGATCAAACTCGATTCCATTGTAATTGAATCTTAGTTTTGACTGTGTTGGGAAAAGATATCTACAAAAACGGCTTGAAACTAAGCAGGAGTTATTTCAGTGTAGAAAGCGCAAAACTTAGCCCATCCTTAAAAAATATATTGTTTGCTTTGCTCCTACCTACACACTCAAAATTGCCACTACCCAAACTTTATTTATTGACTATCAAAGTCTTTAAAAAATAATTTCATGATTTATGTCCATTTTTTCTAAAAAATGACTATGCAAAATCAAAATTTGGCAAAAAGAAAATTAGCTACCTACCTACCCACATGAAAAATACTGGGTCAGAGCACAGCAAACAAATATTTTTTTAAGGATGGCCTTCGTTACTACAGTACAGATTGCTGCGGATCCACAGTTTCACATAACTAAGCTAGCATTTTTACTAAATATCTAATGCTATTACATTGATCGGTCGCCCCTGCTTGTTTTGCATATCTGTTTACCACCCGATTAACTCCCAATCGCTCATTAGGAATTATTCTGGCCAATATAACTTTGTGAGCCAGGATAATGGGAGAGCTGACAGATGGAGTCTTGTCACTGCAATAAGACATACATTCATTTTGAGCTTGATGGAGATGAGAGATGGCGTAGAAATTTTAGAGGAGATTTTCTGTATGATGGATGAGACAGATTTAAGACATATTGGAGAAGTTTTGATGTTGACAGTTTATATATATTGATATGTCCAATATATTGCTGGTTTTTGTTTTGTTTTGGGTTTTTTTCTTGAGAAAAAAAAAGTTATGACAACACAAGAAGGGAAATTAATGTTGATGTTTTTTTGTTGATTATGATTGTTAACTTAGCATAGCTATATAAAAAAAGAGAATTTAAAAGTACAGGCCCCTTTTACCCTTCTTTTTACTCAGTTTTTATTGAGCATGTTGCATTTTTCCTCAAATTGACTTATTTGCATTTTGCCATATCTCCAAAAAGTTATAAAAAAGAGCCTTTTTTTCCTAAAAAAAAAAAAAGTTTTTTTCCCTAGCAATGAAGTTCAATTGACATACAAAGGCCCCAATTAGTACCAACAAAAAGTTTGTGTTGGAATTTTGAAAGATGGGAATACATTTTAGAAAACAGTAGATAATTCTGAAGGATTGTATCAATTTCACTCAGTTGTTGCTGTAGTGTTAATTTTTGTGCACATTTGACCATTATAAATTAATTGCTAGATTATCATCCAAATTTTTCTTAAAAACACGGAGGGCGGGAGGATTTTATTTTTTATTTTAATTTTTTTTTATTTTTTTTTTATGAAAATAAAAAGGGTTGGTGCGGCATGAAAATTAGGGACAGGCAGTGATGATAATCTAGCACTTAATTCAATACAGCCTAAAGTTAATTATTGTGCACTTACTTATTCTGATGTGCATAATATGGCCAGATGAGATATTTGTTGACTTGTGCAACACTTAGTTAATATGTTGGTACATGCACACACAGTTAGATGAGATATTAGGTGACTTGTCAGGACCCATTCTGCAACGCTGTTCATGCAAAATAAATGCATTTGTTATTTATGCGAGAGGTTATATATGTTTAATTAGTTGATTAATTTGGGGTTAATTTCCAGATGCCATCCAATTTTATATTCACGTGACTTGAATATGAAGAGCACAGTGGGCCATGTAAAGAATGACAAGGAAGTAATGATTGTGAAATTATTTTTTTTCACCTTTTGTCATCAGGAATTCGTTGTGAGCTTTTCTTTATTGCAAATTGATTTTTCTTCAATATCTATTGGGCTTTTGTCCGTGACCATTATGCAATTATTTATAATAAGAGTTTGTGAGCCGTATTGATGCATGCATTATTGATCATATCTGTCTTGTTTCGTGAGATAGTCGGATTATAGTCATTTCTTTCCATGTTTTGTGAAATGTTCTCTAATTCCTTCAAAGCCCTGAAGAGGAAAACATCCAACGGTTGTCGGAAATGGCTGCCGCGGAGGAGTCCTGGAGAGTGACATATTTCAATTAGACATTTTTCAATCACAAGATTAGAATGTAGTTTTCAGGAACATTGCGTTTCCTTGAATTGTAGTTAATCCCTATGTTTTTTCAATAGATTAATGTTTATGAAAAATTGGAAATGTTTTGTTAGGAAGATGCTGGGTGGTGGATGATAAATTGAATGATGCCAAAGGTTACAAATTAATCCTTGAAAAAAGGTCAGTTAGGACTGAAAGAGAACACAAAATATTTCTCACTGAATTATTTGTTTCACAGTCTATATAAAAGTTCAGGGGGTGTATATTTTCACTTGCCAGCAAGTAATAGTCAATCAGCTGGGTAAGAATTTGTTGATGCTAGTCCGACGGGGTGGGTATGTGTCCGTTGTAGAATTGTATTTAACGCGAAATTTCAATGTGCATGCATGTTGCAAGGATATGGTAAAATAAATAAGGCCTAAATAAAAATAGTGTTTGTTTCCCCTTGCGCGACCGACCCACGAAAAAAGCACCGACTGAAAAAATTTTATTGGGGAAAATTTCTGAGTTTTTTTTTTTAATTTTCGACCGCTCCGGGCTTATCTTAAAAATCGGAGAAGCGAGTTTTCACAATACACAGGTCTGCAAATATGTCTATTCTATACAACACATGTAAAACTGTTGATTATAGACCGTAACTAATCAGTAGAAACAATTGACCCCCGCGGTGTTTACTGCATGCCCGATATTGTGACTTCGGAAAACCTCTCATGAATATTCAATTATCTATTTTTATTCCTCTAATGTGATTGGGGGGTAGCTTTGAACATAAATTAATCTATTTTAAATAACGGCTATGATTGGTCTGATATCTACGACCACGGTACACACAGCGTTAAGTTCTGGTATTTTAATAAATATTTCGTAGATTTAAAATAATTGGAACTGCATGTACGTAAATTATCTTCTGTGACCAGGGGCCGGCAAAAGCACTCGTCCTGACGACTGGTTTTTGTCTGCGGACGAGTGATTTTTGCCAGTAACAAGTCCGTCGGATGGGTAAACCTTTTGGCAGAGATCGAAAAATAAACAATCTGAAAACTGTAAAGAAGGTAATGATCCAAAGTCGTTACGGTATTTATTCTTTCTATATTTCATTGCTGTAAATATAATTTGTAAATTTTACATTTAACGATCATCAACGATAACTTATCATGCAATTTCTTGTCAAGTCCCAAGGACATTTTCTTTATAAACCATTCGGCATTTTTTTTATAAGGTATCGAGACGCGCATGCGCAGCTTTTTAATACCGGTTTAAAAATCGGACTTTTCGGTCTTCGGAATATTTCCCGGTCTCCGGAATATTAACAGTCTTTTTGCGTTTTACATGTTACGGAGGCTTGAATGCATTTACTTTTTATGTTTACCTCAAGCTGTTTGTATTCGGAACAAAAGCGATATATAAAATCAACAAACTCAATGTTTATTGCATGATCATAACGGTTAAAGCTAGTGGTGTACTTACTGTAAATGAAGTAATAAAACTATTAAGGTAAGATAAGGTTATCACAACGTGCTTCCAAAATAGACACTATTTTACTATAACTTTTTTGGACAAGTGAGTTTTCCATACGGATGAATACTTTTTACCAGTCCACTTGCCTGACAGACGAGTGCTTTTAAAAGTTTTTCCCGACCCCTGTTGTGAAAATGTGAACGTTGATATTTAAATCGAGTATACGGTAAAGAAAAATGTGGTAGGGGTATTATAGTAATACATTTATTGCTTTTTGGTTGTGTGGTTTCAGCGTATAATTTTCTTTGGCAGTCATGTCATGATTTAAAAATAGTATTGAAAACAACAATTAAGATAAATTGTCTTTTTAATATTTGAAATATAGTTTACTAGTTGCACTTTTCTAGATCATAGACTGCCAAGTTCTCTTGGATGAATTGAATAGCTTTGTAGGCTTGACATTGCCATTGTTGTGTGTTATGACATTTAGTAATCATAAGAAAAGAGAAAGATATTTAAAATAATGATTCAAATTAACACCTGCTCCCACACTGCCACAGAGTGACAGAACAGATATGATAGTCAATAAAGAACAAAGACAAAATACAACTTAATAAGTTGGTCATACTTATAGAGACAAAATCAGTTCTCCCTGAATTTCTCTCACTTCTCCTGGTCTTGTTCAAACTCTAAAACTTGTGATTTACACATGCATAATGTTATAGGGAGCTAACCTTACATAAAAATTATTACATATAAGTCTATTTATGTTTAATTATTTTATATTTTACCGCAAAGTGTATTGGTAATAAAAATCTGGGCAAGTGCATCTTTGATCAGGGCAAGTTAGTACTACTTCTGGTAGTTTATTTTGATAAACAATGTTCAGAAACTGTATTATTATATAGAATGACTAATACTAGAAAATTTGACTAAAACTGTTGCATTTAAAAATGCAAATGAACTATATTAAATAATGCCAACAGATTAATACTTATTATTCTATATACAGTTTCATTTTTTGATATAGTTCTGTAAGCATTTTTAAATGCCAACAGTTTAAGTAACTGCTGTCCGATTTACTTATACTTGTCATATTGTATTCAGTTTCATTTGTCAATCAAAATAAACACAGTTCAGTTTATTATATATAAATGTTATATAAATACTATTCATTTTTACAGTTTTTCTTAGTTTTCAATGCTTCACTTTTACGAGCAATGTAGTTAGTATTGAGCACATTTAATACATGTAATATAAATTATGTTGTTGTATTAGAATAGCCATATCAGTTAATAAAATGTTGAGTTTCTCTGTTTATCAATACATGTATGTTTTTTATGGACTTCAAAAAAAAAAAAAAAAAAAAGCCTACCTACCTACCCAGTTCTAAAATCTAGGGTCGGGCAAGGGGAAACAGAGATATTTTTAAGTGTGGCCTAAGACTGTATAAACTTTGCTGTTTGACAATGACTATCTTAGACCAGTCTTCATGTAGCAATGGCATTTTTTTTCTAGATGTAATATTTTCAGACAAGATACTGCCCCCCCCACCCCTCCCTCCCCATCACATATGTTTTAAAATGTAAAACAGCGGAACTGTGGTCAGAATTATCATATTCTATAACTAAGAGTGACAATTCTCTAAGGGTGAGTGTGTATTATTGTAAGTAGTCAAAGACTTAGTTTAAAACAATTTACACCCCTGATATTCCTAAGGGTGAGTGTGTATTATTGTAGGTAGTCAAAGACTTAGTTTATAACAGTTTACACCCCTGATATTATTTTAAGCTAAAACCACTCTTAAGAAATGTGCAAGATATAACAAACACCACACAGGTCACATAATAGAACTTACAAGTGGCCTACAGAAGAGGTTTGTTTTGACTTTTATTATCTTTTCTTGTTCACCTTGACATTTGTTGATATTTTGACAGTTATCGGACTGATATCATTTAGGCTTTTGCACCAACTACTCTCATACTCTACAATGTATACTAATTAAATGTTCATGCTGTATGTTTGATGCTAATTGCAGTTGTCATTTAGTTGAAAATGGGAATTAGAATTTATTAAGGACATTTTCTCAGAAGAGAATGTTGGAATTTGTATAATGTGTAGGTCAAAATGGGGCCTAACACCATTTTCAACAAATCGGTATAATCACCAGCCATCCACAACTGGCAAACCATTTTTTACCAAGCAGGGGCTTGAACACATGGCCCCAGTGAGGGATCAGCTCCTTAAACAACTTCATGGTCACTCAGTGTCCCAGAACTTGAATAGGAAAAGAAGCAAACCAATTTCTGGCTTTTACCTTGACCTTTGTAGATGAATTGGACAATATATAATTATCTTAATCGAGTTGTAATATCATATTTCTGGCTTTTACCTTGACCTTTGTAGATGAATTGGACACTTTAGTTATCTTAATCAGATTGTAATATCATACAGTTGAAACTCGTTATCTCGGTAACCCTTGAGTCCAATTTCCAGTAATGTTGATATTTTTTGCCAGTCCAACTTTTCCCCTTTGCTTATATAAATAAATTCCTTTTATCTCGATATTGTCTGCGTCGATATTCCAGATATCTCGATCCCAGTTTTAGTCCTTCACAACTTTAATTGAATGTTTGTCTTCGATATATTTATTGTTGACATAATATAGTGTGTTTTTCCACGCTGTGTACAAATCTGTGTTTCCTTTTTCACAGTTTGTTTAAGGCGCAACACTAATTACCGGTCAACGACAAAGGTGTCAGTTTTAATGACTGACAGAACGTTGCAAACATCGTGTCATCGGATTGGATGATTGCATGTAAATTTTGTTAAAATATCATTTGATTCAATCAATCAGCCTCCACTTATATATTACACTGCCAAGAAATTCAAAGAATGACCCAGATATTAGCATTTATCCATAATATGAAAGCGAAAGTACAATTGACGTACGACAATTATCAAGTGATGAATTTGAGACAAAATCTATGTCGATATTCTTAAGTTTTTTTGGCAGTCCCTCCAATATTGTGATGAATTTGAGACAAAATCTATGTCGATATTCTTAAGTTTTTTGGCAGTCCCTCCAATATTGTGATAACGAGTTTCGGTTGTATTTGTTTACAATATTTCTTTCTGGCTTTTACTTTGACCTTTGTAGATGAATTGGACACTATAATTATATTAATCAGGTTGTAATATCACATTAATTTACAATATTTCTGGTTTTTACCTTGACCTTTGTAGATGAATTGGACACTATAATTATCTTAATCAGGTTGTAATATCGCATTAATTTACAATATTTCTGGTTTTTACCTTGACCTTTGTAGATGAATTGGACACTATAATTATTTTAATCAGGTTGTAATATCGCATTAATTTACAATATTTGTAGCATTTACCTTGACCTTTGTAGATGAATTGGACACCAATTATCTTAATCAGGTTGTAATATCAAATTAGTTCACAATATTTCTGGCTTTTACCTTGACCTTTGTAGAGGAATTGGACAACTATATAATTATCATAATCCGGTTGTAATATCTATTCTTTACAATATTTTACCACATTTTATAAGTGTATTACTGATCATTGAAGATATATAAAAATATAAAAATACTACTGTGGCATTTGTAAAAAAAAAACACATATGATACTAAAATATGTCAACAATTTTAACAGTGTAATCAGTTGTCTGAAATGACTGTGACATTTAAAGATCATAATCTTTTGAAAAACAATATTAGATATACCTGTAGATGTAGTCGCTATAACATTATCCAATATGTGATATAATATTTCAGTAGTTTGTAAACGTAGAGAACTATTAAAACATTCCCACCAAACTAATTTCTTCCTTTAAATATCTTAGGAAATTTGACATTTATTTACTAGTGATAAAGGAGTCGAAACCAAATCCTTTTTGAAAATTGTTTTAAAAAGAACGTTTTAAGTCTTGAGAGTAAGCCTGGAATTGTGTATCCTGTAAGTGTGGAATGTTTATAAGGCAATGACAAATGAATTCCTTGATTTTCATTCTCTTTTTTTTTTATTTTTTTTATTTTCATTCTCCAATACATGAGATATTACAATATGTTAATACAATTTCAGTTAACAACATGTATAGTATTTACATATATACATAACCAATTATTTTCTACAGATAATATCTTATTTTAATTATATCATTTGAATAGTGAATAACATTGAATTTTACTATATGATGCTATTAAATTAGTATAAATTTTGGAGGCAGCAAAGCAATGTTTTGAATGTGTTTTTTTTATTTTTTTTATTTAACTTTCTCATTATTTAAGAGAAAAAAAAACACAGAAAAACATAGTTAAGAATAGCAAAATCTAAAAAACATTCTTGACCTTTTTTTTTTATAATTCGTCTTCTTATTACGTTGTTTACATTTAACAATTGAATTATCAAAAAGCATAAAAATAAAAATTGTCTCTACAAAAAATGGGATCTTTTCAGATGCCCATTCACAATGCATGATATATATATATGGAGCAGGCCTTCTAAAATTGCCGGTTTTTCGGTTTTCGGACCGATTTCTGAAGTTCAAAACCGGTTTTCGTTTCAAAGTTTAATAAAAAATCGGTCCAGATATTTTCAAAGTTTGATAAAAAATCAGTCCAGATATTTTCTATCGGTCGTATAAAATCTCATAAATTGCTCTTACCATGCCATACTGACCTGTGAAATACGCCTTGCGGCAATATCATTTAACCCAATAATCACCTGCTGTGCGAAATGATGTCAATTTGGACTAAACCATTAACTATATTAGGGGGAGTTTATCGGAAGAGTCTATCGCTGTGTAGCACGCCTTCGATGTGTGATCAGCGACCCATAGCGTTCTGTCGGTTCATCAAAAGATTGTGTTTGCATCCGTAATTTCTTTGATATACCGCTAGCCAAAGCTGGGACGGCCGGACCGAATATTGTTTGCGTCATTAAAATATTTGATAAAACGTGCAGTGCTACTTGTTTGTTTCATTTTTTTTAAATAACTTGAATTATATATACGAGCTGGTTTTAGTACTTGTAAGTAGTGGCTAGCTGCAGCACAACGCATATTAAAAATAAAAAGTTGAATGAACCGTTACATTGGTTTCCACGGTGATTGTTTCACGCAGCTTCCGGTACTGCGACACTTCCGGTTTGATAATTTTTAATATTTATAATGAAAATTATTCAGTAAAGCGGAAACATAATGTCAGTCATTAAAATGTACACATTGTGATAAAGTATGTTATAAATAATACACAAATGAACTTGAAATAGTTCCCTGTTAATTAATAAACGGAGAAAATACATGGTGCAGCTGACATGGTGGGTGGGGTATGCATATATGTAAAGGCATATAGTATTTTTTTTTAATAAGTGCGATTCTCACGGTAGTAAAAAATCTGGACCGATTTGCATTTTGGAATTTTAGAAGGCCTGATATGGAGATAATTAGTTGTGAATAACCAAGACCTTGATATTTTGTTTATGGTTTGCATTGTAGCTGGACGCACTCGCAGCAGTCTGGTCTGTACACAAATAATTATCTCCATATATATATCTGATTTTCATTCTTGCCTGTTCTCGTTTTTTTACCCTTTCAACATTATTTAAATTATTTTCTGGCAAAGGAACCATCAATAGGCAAAACAGCAACTTGTTTTAAACCTTTTAATATGATATCTTTCATTCCATACATTATAAATACTTCCATTTTATTTTCTGAAAAATAAAATTGGACCCTTAACCCCTATTTTGACATCAATTTAGATGAAAATCAAGGTATTTATTTTGTAATGGCCTAATCTTTTGTTGAAATGGTGAAAATTCCACTCTTCAATTGTTGAGAGAATTAATATAGAATACCATTCAACACTGTTGTTTTTATTAAGTGCTTATTTCTTGTTAAACAACACAAATGATAATATTGACATTTCTAACAGACAAGGACCAGCAGTTCACATTAACACTGGGTTGTTAAACCAGATAAGGGGCATTCCGAAGTCGCGATGGAAAGAGAAATTAAGAGAAATTACCAAGATTAGCGATAGTGCTGTTTTGTTGAGACATTAATGTTTCTATAATTGGATTTAGTTTTTAAAGTGAAGGGCTTTTTTACCTTATTAAACAGGCCAGCTCATATTGAGGTCCAAATATTATAAGTCAGTGAAGTTGATGGTAATGATAGGCATGCCATAGTGGAACTCTTCAAATCTTATAGATCCAGGAAAATTCTATATTATATTATTTTAGAATTATATGTAGTATTATTGTAATAATTGATAATTTAATGTTAAGAACATGATCTTAGCAGCGTAAGGCCATCTTTAAAATAATAATTTGTTTGCTGTTTTCCGACTCGGTATTTCTGTGGTTATTCATCAGTAATATTAATTATCATTATTTGCAAATGAAGTCGGTGGATCCAGGATTTTACATTGTTGGGCTCTTCTCAGTAGTCTAGTAGTCCACCTTGCATGCGGAAGGTCATGGGTCATATCAAAGACTTGAAAAATGGTACTAGAAGCTTCCTCGCTTGTGTTCATTATTAAGAGAATAGTCTTGGGGCTGGTTGGCCTGGTGTCAATATAATGTGACTGGGTGGGATATCATTCCATGTGTCTGCTACATGACACTCCAGTGTGATAGCTCTAAGAATGCTGTATAAGAAGACGTTGTCGCATAGTTGTAATGTTGTTGATAACAAGTCTAGAGTAGCGTTTAAATGAATGATATCAATGTAGATATCACCTAAAATCATAATAAAAAACTACAAGTGTAAATGATGCAATTCTGCATTGTAGCTGTGATAATTAAAGAGACAGTGAGTGATGTATGCAGCCAGGCAAGCTTTTCCAATATGTTTGCAAGTCTTTTTTTAGTACAGTACTTCATTGTACCCCAATTCCGAATTAGTTCATTTCCTTTATATTTTGGATCCATTTTCACTCTAATTTGTGAAAGAAATGACACCCTTTGACCTGGGGTATCGCATTTATCTGTATTTAAAGCCGGGTTGATTTGATCAGGGATATGACCGGATAATAGAGAGGTACTTGAGATGAGAGTTTAGGGTCGTCTTTCCCAAATGACGCGCGCGATCACAAGCAATATTTCCACCTTGGTTTAATTGAGATTTAAGTTACTCTTTGTCGATTAGTCCAAGTATTAAAACTGGGAATGTCTCATTTAGGGCAAATAATTGATATATAGGATGCCATGGTGACGGTTGTTGATAAATTGACAAATTGCTACTTTGGGAAGGTTTTGAAGCATTGATTGGTTAAATTGTGAAGCTTGTGTTGTGAATATATATTAACACATGCTTGATGTATTGGGAGGGAGGTTCTCGACGTTTGATTAAGTACTGCTGTTACGTAGTTAGAGTGGACATAGGTATAAATGATCATAAAAACATACATTAGGCTGTCCTTAAAAAATAAACTGTTTGCTGTGCTCCTACCTACTCACTCAAAATTGCACCTTCCCAAATTTTTTTATTGACCTTAAAAAAATAGATTTCATGGTTTCTGTCCATTTTTCTTTAAAATGACTTGCAAGATCAAAATTTGAAGAAAAAAATAATTTAGCTACCTATCTACCCACATGAAAAATACTGGGCCAGAGCACAGCAAACAAATATATTTTTAAGGACGGCCTCATTCTTACTTGATCGCAGCTCTTAAATACACTGAAAGGAAAAAGAAAGTATACATTTTTGTTTTTAAAATTATTTCATTATTGGCTAAGTTTATTCATGTGATGGAAAATGAACTGATTTTTTCCTATTGTTTTGCTTTGAAATGAATTAAATGTTTGTTTTTTTATTCAACAACATGATGAAATATAAATATACAATATTTATATGCAATACATTTATTGTTCCTTGACCTGTCAATGTTTATAGGTATGTATACTTTCACTTTCTTTCACTGTAGAAACATTTATTATATAGATAACCCATCGCTTCCTGGACTTGAAATAGTTTGCATAAATTGATTGCCACTTTTATAATATATCTATGGGCTCATTTGAATAACGGGGCTCAGAAATATAATCTGAGTGGGTTTGAAATTAAACTGCTGATTATAGATAGGTTTGTGAAGAACATGACAGTGATGAAACGAAGTCTGTAGATGTTCTAGACTAAGTTTTCAGTCAGTCTTTGTGAAGTTGATACATAGCTTACACTGCATTTCTTCTATATTTGCTTATACTGCTTACGTTGTCCAAAAAGATATATAAATATATCATGAAAGATATTTGTAAAGGATGGTTATGACGATAGATTAATTGTTCACCCTTAAAAATTAAAAGTGTTTTTTTTTGGGAGGGTTCAGGCAAAGTTAGAGATTGTTTGCGTGATTTATTACAGTAAATGTTAGTGGTGATTGTACACAAGTTCTGTACTAAATAACAGTTATTGCACAAAGTTCTGTACTGGGGGAACAGTTATTGCACAAAGTTCTGTACTGGGGGAACAGTTATTGCACAAAGTTATGTACTAAGGAACAGTTATTGCACAAAGTTATGTACTAAGGAACAGTTATTGCACAAAGTTCTGTACTGAGGAGGAACAGTTATTGTACAAAGTTCTGTACTGAGGAACAGTTATTGCACAATAATAACATGGTGCCTGTTATGTGAAGGAGCTTAAATAATTCGCATTCACAGGTACTTGACCCACAACACAACATAACAATTGATAATGATTCAGTCTTCCCATACAGTTTTGTTTCACAGACAATTATGCATTCTATATTAACGTTCATATGATCAAGGAATGAATCATTGAATATGATAAGTGCAAAGTAAGTGAACTAAAAGTGAATTAATTTTCAAAATATATTATTTTGGCATGTTTAAAGGGTATATTTCAGGATTTTCAAAATTTTAAAATTGGTTAAAAAAAATTTTCCAAATAATTATCATGTCTATATATACTCACTGAATCCTTTTTGTGTATTACTGAAAGTTTGGTTGTTACATATTAATTCTTATCTATCAAACATTCAACAAATAAAGGTCAGTCAATTTCTGTAACTCAAAAGTTTTCAGTGGCAGAGTGGCCTAAAGCACTGTCACAAAATAAGTAACCTCTCATAACTAAGGCCATGGATTCGAGCCCAACTTGGTTAAAAAACATGTGAGAAAGATGCAATTTACGTCTGGAAGGGCTGTGAATTATCCCTGATACATGTTTTGACCCGGAGACCCACCCCACTGACCCTTCGTAAGTGTTACTAAAGATTGTCAAAAAAACAAAAAAAAGGAGACATGTACATTTATTTCATTGTTATTACTATTACTAAAGCACTTGGTCAACACAAGGATGTCCTGAGTATCAAGTTGACCACGTCACGTGGTGCCAGTGAAATGTTGTTGCGTCCCAAAGGTTTATTTGCTAATCAAACAGAAATGTGTTGCTACGTTTGTTTAATTATTTATCTGTAAATGGGTTGTTGTTTTCAATCTCTACCTTACTTTTTGGTCTTTGCACATGGAGAGTGATACTGGAATATTGACATTGAATAACCATATTGTGTTGGAATGCCGTAAAACATTACTAATTCATACATTCATTAAGTACTAGAGAGAAGTTCAGTAACTTGAATCTTTCTCTTGATCATTTTGCCAAGATGTGTTCTATATCATAACTACTTTTTGGTTATGCATGCATTGGATGCTTGACAAATCCTGTTTTGCATGTTTTGTTGGCTGTTGTCAGTCAAGCTGCATAATACAATAGGCTATAAATTAATTGCTAGATTATCTTCCCATTCCGCCTCCCCTTATTTTCATGCCGCTCAAAGAAAAAGAAAAAAAAAACTCTCCCCTTTTTA
Source organism: Panopea generosa (assembly GCA_029582155.1). Lineage (NCBI taxonomy): Eukaryota > Metazoa > Mollusca > Bivalvia > Adapedonta > Hiatellidae > Panopea > Panopea generosa. The sequence continues at coordinate 30,393,401 of CM055909.1, read as the reverse complement.
AGAAAAATTAGGATGATAATCTAGCAATTGATTTGTAATAGCCTTATTGATTTTAATATTTCATATTAATATTGCACCCATCATTGCCAAAATACATTACCACCACTGAATATGTCCCCCACTCTGACAAGCGTTTACAGAAAATCAAATAAGTGTTATAAATATAATATTATATTTAATGTCATGTTGGTAGTGTTTGAAGTAAAAAAAAAAAATCTCCAATAAAAAATTATTAGAAATGTTACAGCTGGGATGTTATTTTTGACATCTTAGCGTCAGACACTGCTTTTTATTAAAGCGAAAGCAAAAGTGAAAAATCAGTGAGTTCTGAAGATAGTGTTGAATTAATTGATGATAATGTATTGAACTTGCCCGAAGGTAAGGAGGAGCAGTGACGCGTTCCGAACCATCTGGAGCAGTTTTTGTACATGTCTTGTAAGGCCCCCGCCCCTGCAGCTAAACTACTTACAAGATGAAACATTTCTTGATCCAGTTTGTCTAAATTTGCAAGGGTCACTTTCTGTATTGATAAGCCTAACTGTTGACATTTATGAAGACACATAGAAGTGTTTTTATACAAGTAATTTTTATTTTTCTTACACTGTCAAGTTACAAGTTGCCATGTGTGGCACACATCATTTTTTTCATCATTACGATGCTATTTTCTCCTATTGAAGGAACCCATCTCTATTCCCCAGAAACCCCCCAAAAAAAAACACTGCCCTCCTGGCGTCTCTTATACTAGTTTAGATTGATGTTCATAAACTGCGATCATGTCATGTTTCACTTGTTTAGGAGTACAATTATATAACGAATGACATTCAGGACATGCAGCATGTCTTTGGTGTTCATCCCCAGGTAGGTTAGCTCCATTAACCTCTCAAATAGCAGCAGTCCATTTGCTTTAGGTTAGCCCTTTCATACCTCTCAAATAGCAGCAATCCATTTGCTTTTGCAAGTGACGTTTGATATGAAGTAAATTGTAAATTTAAGTGTCATGTGACATTTTTATCTGTTGTTATGACAGCTTTACCTCCTGATTAATTTAACACAATGACACCTGGGAAATAATTGGAATGAAATAAATGTTGAAACTTGGTGGTCTGTTTAATATTAGGTCAGCCACTGACAGAGAGTAGGTAATAAGGCAGGGACTTATACAGAGGGCAGATACAGCTAAGGGCTGGGTGAATAGTTATCGATAGTAATCCTTATCTAGATGTGTTCAATTGAATATTTAGTGTCATTTTATGTCAACGATGGCTAACAGACACTAACAGAGGATAAGTTACCTAACTACTCTTTCAGACAATCAGTTAAACTAACCACTGTTTCCTGGGATCCTGGGAGGTTAACTAGTACTCCAGCACACCAATCTCTGCAAGTAACTGATAACTTTCCCACTTGAAACAGCGATGAGAGACAAATAATAATGAGATGACATGTTGTATATAAATCATCATGGAGACTGTGGTTGGTGGGAGATTCAAATTCGTGACCCCTGGATTTATATTCAGATATGCTACCGACTGAGCTAACTGGGTCCAGCTTATCTTGATGAAATTATACTATAAGATTACCCATCCTTGTTTGTAGACCATTATGACATATGAAGAGGGGGTGTAAAAACTGCTGATCAGAGTTAATTGAGATCCGAGAAATGCAGACCATGAGCAGACTACAGGTGGGGCTACATTGCCTGGGTCTACATTGTTTATAAGTGACACGAACAGCCAGTCAACATTTACAATGGTTTTAGGAACAAACCTAAGAATAGTTTTTAAAGAACAGTGTAATGAACTTCTACAATAGAATGTTGTACATACATTTTAATGTTGGCCTTCATTATTGAGTATATGAAACATATGACTGAAATAGGCGTGTAGCGTTATGGTAATTATTAAACTTAATTAATGATGAAAACCAAGTGTTTGTTTTGTTTATTTACCTCGTAAACAACAATCTTGTCATCTTTTTGCCTCGAAATTGGGAAGAGCTTCAAACCTTCAAGTTCGTTTTTAGGGAGGAAGTGGGGTGGGGCGGGGGAAAGAGTGATTGAGGGGAAAATTGAGAAATGTTTTAAAACTTGTTTTCAACACTGTTAAGATCATGTACTTGCCATTCAAAAAACAAAATTCCATTCCTGGTTATGGAAGATCTCTTTATAGAGCTCTAACCTCATTACAACAAAAATGGTACTAAAAGCTTCCTTGTTTCTCAGCATTTAGAGGATAATTGCAGGTCACGTCGGTTTTGTTTTTTCTTAAAGGACACAAAGACAGAAATACCTATATTTTATACAGAGACCACTACTTTGTTTCTTTTAAAGGGCATAAAACCTTAATAAAAAACAACAGTTATTCAAGCCAACTTTATAACAAAATAATATCACAATTCTTCCATAATAAATAGCCATTTTGTTTGCTAAACATATCTATTTGTTTCAACATGCACTAGAATCCATGGTGAAAATGGCAACAATAAATGGAATACTTGTTATTGTTTGTTTGAATAAAGTGACATTTGAATAAAGCACACTCATAATCCAATGCAAACAAAAAACTTGAAAAGTTAACAAAATGAAGAGAATATATTCAAAGTTTTGTTTTTAGTAATTTTATGATTGCAGATAATAGCTGTCGTGATTCCTAATTTTATCTGCTGTAATTTACCAATATAATAACAGTCGTCGATTAAATGGAAACTTTTGTCTTGACTATTTGTGGCCCGATTAGCTTAGTGGGTTACGCACCTGACTATCAATCCAGGGGTTGTGAGTTTGATTCCCCGGCCACAGTCTCTGTGATGATTGATATATGACATTGTGTCTCATTATCATTTGTCTCCACCGCTGGGAAAGTTATCAGTTACTTGCAGAGATGGGGTGTGCTCGAGTACCGGTTATCTTTCAGGATTCCAGGAAACAGTGGTTAGGTTAAATGATCGTCTGTCTCGATGGCGTAAAAAATGAAGCTAAATATTCAATCAATCATTGACTGTTTGTCAGAGCTGTTAATGAAAGCATAATTAATGCTCCAACAAGTTCAGTTGTTATCTTTTAAAACAAGTGTGTATGGTTCAAGCTAAGAATAGAATCACTGTCTATCTCTGCAGAGCAGTAGGGTAGGAATCCTCCAAATGGGTGTAATGTCCATTTTATCATTTCTGTTATCATCTATTGTGGTGAAATTGCCAACCGCTGTGTGGTTCCAGGGAGTCATATGAGTGATGGCAAGAATAGGACCACTGTGGCTCTTGCATGTCGTAGGAAGCGACAATTTTGGAAATACGATATAATTTGCTTGAAACTCTGTAGTTTTGCAGGTAGCAAGATTTTCTGTTAATTTGTTGTTTTTGTATATTTAGAGTGAACCTGGAATCTTTTCTGTTGGCGTCAAATAACCTATGTGTTGGTATGCTGTAAAACCCTATTCATTCATTAATTCATTCTTGTAAAACAATTGTTTTAAATGTAAGTTATCACAAATTGTGATCTTGTGTTGTGTAACTCGTATCTACTGAGTTTGAAACTAATTCATACAGTCCATTTCTAGTATTTAGTTACCAGATCTAATCCAGATCTGGCCATTGGTAAGATAACCTCAAGACAAAAAGGGAAAATTATAAGTACATATTAATTATGTCCAAAAACATTGTTGTTTTTTCTGCAAGATTCGTTTCATTATTTGATTATAAATATTGACAGAAATACTTAAGTTCAATTCAGCTTGTTTCACATTAACACAATAAATATTTGTAATAACGTTGACTTGATATGAATGGTGTGGTGTATAGAGCTTGTCATAGTAAAATTGATATATTTTGGTTTTTGCCAACAGTCTTTTGAGAAAATTGTTCCCAGGATGGGGATCAAGGGGTTGTAACTGTCCTGGTCTAACCGTGACAGATTGCAATATAATAGAAATTTACCAAAAATGTCCTTTGACAATTCCATGTGGCGTGTGTGACTCAAACGATGCAAAATGTCGCCCTGATCACAGTATTATTTGGAAGTGGTGTGCCTGAGATGCACTGTCAGTTTTTGTAGTCAGATGATATTATTGCCTTTACATTAAACTATGGGTAAGGTTTTTAATTTTTAATCTCAGTTTTTTTAACCGTGGAGGGAGAAAAAAAAGAAAATCCTATATACGGACCCAATTTTTTTCCAGCATGTTACTGGAAGCAAAACCGTTTTTTCATTTGGCCTGAATTTATAAATTCTATGAATTAAAATATTTGTTGGCACCTACACATCTATACCTAGGTTCCTACCTGTATGGAGGTGACCGTGTGGTCGTTCCCGTCGGTCAAAAGGTAACTGTTGACACTAATCCAATATTGTGTGACAGGTACTTCACAAAATTAGGATCAGTCTGGTGTAAGAAATAGTAATTGTCTGTAATAGTATGCATAGTGCCTTACTTTGTGGAGCGATTTTAAATATTGATACTAATATTCAGTTTAGGTCGGTGTTATAACAATATACAACATACCAGAGCCATTGTCATGTAATTGGGGTCGGACTTCTTAGGAAGTTGTACTTACAGTTACAGTCAAACCTGTCTTAAGCAGCCAGCCAAGGGAAAGGGCCAAATTGGCCGCTTAAGACAGGTGGCTGCCTACTACAGGGTCATCAATTTTCACCCAGATTAGCGAAGTATTTTTGTATATTGGCACAATTTCACAACCTCAACACGTTCATCCAAAGTCAAACACTTCCGTTTTGGTGGCATTGCTAACACGCTGACAATCAAAACGTTTATGATTTAAGTCACAATAAATCATTTCCAAATTTTATATTTTCCACAATTAGCGGTTTTTACAAGTGTGAACTTAATGAGTTAATTCCTTATCGTTCGTTAAAAGCACGAACAAACTGCCATTCTAATTATCGTCTCAAAAACGTTAGCTTCTTTAGTCTTTTTATATGCCGACTTTTTCACAGTTAACGTGTTTACACAAAACACTTTGATCTGACGCGAGCTAAAAATAGAGATGTGAAAATTATCATGCACTACACTCGTGTTTGAGTCGGAAAAATTGCGATTATGTAGAACACAATAACAGCTTTGTTTGGTTGGAGTCAGAAAAATGGCGATTATGTAGACCACAATAACAGCTTTGTTTGGTTTGTTTACGGCCAATTAAGAAAGTTTGAACTAAAAGAAACTTATTTTAAATTAAAGATTTATTATAATTATTTGATTGATTTGGTTTTTAGTACTTTAATTAAATATTAATTCTGTGGCCGTAATGAAACTTATATGCCAAAATCGATATTTTACGGTTAAATTTGTTAATTTGGTGGCCGTTTTAGGAGGTTTTTAATGCATTTGGAACCAAAAATGTTGGCCGCTGGCCGCGTTGACCAGGTGACCGCCTATTGCAGTTAAATTATATAGTAAATTTCGACGGGAGGGTCTGAAACTGGCCGCTTAAAGCAGGTGGCTGCTTATAACAGGTGACCGTTAGTACAGGTTTGACTGTATATATAAAGATTAATAGAAACTACTAGAGCCCGTGTTGTTTAAAATTAGGCGTTTATTAAGGGATAAGCCGTCATGTTAGCGTAGTTAGATTTTTGTGTCGTCTTCCGAGAAGCTGCCTCACGTGGTCATGAGTTCACATATTAATGCTTTCATCCACTAACACCGTGCCAGACCTAGAAAGCTCAGTGCGTCTATCAATCCATGGTTGTGAGTTCCACTCCCCCCACCCCACGGTCAGTTTCCGTGCTAATTGATATACAGCATTACATCTAATTGTCATTCGTCTCCAACTGTGATTCAAGTGGAAAAGTTATCAGTTACTTGGGGAATAGGTGTGCTCGAATACCGGCTAACCTTCCAGGATCCGAGGAAAGAGTGGTTAGGTTAACTGATCATCTGTTGATCCTTGATGCCATTAAATGAGCTGTATATTCAAAAAGAAATAATCTTAAAAAATGAAGAATATTTTCCATTGATAAAAGGTCAACAATTCCTCTTAATCTTTCCTCCCACTGCTCTGTTAAAGTTGGACAATTATCTGATCTGAATCATTGGTTTGTTTTGTGTGATGGCACATACTCTGATTTACAGAATTTCTGCAAATTGAAATTCGTGATTTCAGAACATATTTAGACATCGAAAGCTGTGTGGTGACAAACACGCATTGACAGTTATTTAGCTCAGACTTGCGGACTTCATTATTAAGAAAACGCAGAAATGGTGTTGCCATGTCTTATGAACTATCAGAATTTGAAGAATTTGTTGGGACTAGTTTAATGTTACTATATGTGCGCATGCAGGGGAATATCCATGATATAGTATTTGTAACTTTTGATTATTGTGTTACCATGACAAAGAGGTCGAAGAGAGATGGCTGAGTAATTTGATAAATGAATGCAGACAGCTTCCATTATTCAAATCTCGAGATTTCAGAACTAAAGACATCATGAGGTATCTTTAAGTCTTACATTTAGCTGGTTCTTATATAAAATAGGAGAACTTCAGTTATGACACACATGCGCAATGATGTTAATTTCGTGAAGCTAAAAGCGGACATGGCTTGTCACCTTTTTTAAAGTACATCATTCTGGGAGAGAATCACTTGTTTATGACAACTGACCAAGTTTGATAATTGGTTTTCCAGGAACACAGCAAAGGGAGCAATCCCAGAATACAAAAAGGTGTAAATTGGAAAATAGATATTCTCTGTATAAGTGGGTTGACTGGTTAGAATTGGTTTGCCTCCAGTTGTATTTGAATATAAGCCTCAGTGAAATCTATTATTCTTTCTTCGGCTTTAACTATAATGGCTTGTATGGGGACTGTTATATTTTGTAAGGCCATACTGTACTATTTTACAATTAGATAAATGTAGAAACATGAGTAGGAGGTCTTGGAGCGTATTAGATAAGCGGGGCTCGGCATTGAATTGGGATGAATTGTTAATGTGCAATATCGTGTAATACCTCTAGATCAGTCTGTATTCTCTCATTACATTAAATATCCCCTGCCTTCCTGGAGATTATTTCCATATTATGTTCTTACTTGGATACTATTTGCTTGTCACTCTTACAGAATATTCATCATTTAATGTGCCTGTATTTTTTTTCTCATCTCCTGGTGTCTATAGCTGACAGTAAAAATGCAACCTTGTCTTATCAACTTTAAAAATTGCTTTAATTTTGTGTGTGAAAAAAAGGATTAACAAAAAGCTTGTACACGAGGAGACTGTTATAGACTTATATGCAGCAAAATAAAATATTACATATTTTATGCCAATTTGTATCATGTCAAAAGGAAAATTGCAGAGTCCATTCTTTTTAAGCAACATTGTTAAATCTTCAACTTTTCAATACCTCCGAAACACTTTAAAATATGAGCAATTGCTCTATTTGACAACAGTTTAAAACAACCTTCATCTGTTTGATCACACTAATAAGATATTTTGGGGCATTCAGGTCTTTGTCTCTCTGCATGAAATTCAATCCCATGGCTCTTTTGTTGCCTTGTTTTGTTGATGCTTGCTCGTTTGATTAGTTGTAACTTTAAACCTTAAACCAAATACATTAGTGACAAGAATAAGCATTTTGGAAGATACTCTGGCTATTATCCCTGTTTTGGGGTTATGATTATTGGGGGTTTATTTAAGTTTAAAATATTGTAGCGAGTAGGTTGTTGAAATGTGATGTGTTTTGTATGGATTTAGCCGGGCCTGATTAGCTCAGTCGGTAATGCATCTGACTATCAACGCAGGGGTCATGAGTTTGAATCCCCACCCTGCAAAAGTCCTTAATAATTGATATACGACATTGTATCTCATTATCGATCGTCTCTCATCACTGATTCAAGTGGGAAAGTTATCAGTTACTTGGGGAAATGGGGTGTGCTCGAGTACTGGTTAACCTTTCAGGATCCCAGGAAACAGTGGATAGGTTAACTGATCGTCTGCTAGCCCTAGATGGCATAAAAGTGACGCTAAATATTCAATCAATCAATTAATCATTGTTTGGTTGTTATTCAGATGTATAAGTCATTGCATTTGCATTTTTTAACACTTCTCAATGGAAAATTTTCAAATTTTCACCTAATATTTTTTAAGAGACACAAAAATTACCTGTTTCTCCTACTGATCACATGGTTTAATACACATTTTATATCAAACAGGTGATTTAATGCAAATAGGAAATCAATTATTTTGAAGGTACATGATCTAAATTTCAGATAAAGAGACATTTGTACCTCAATATTTGCACACTCATGCATACATCTAGTATAATATGAAAGATGAGATTGAGAAATTTCAATTCATGAAGAATTAGTATTCGGAACAGACACAAAAGCCGTATTACAGTATTAATATGTGTCTTTAATATAATGAAGCGGTGTATATTGGTTATTAAAGGCAGAAAACAGAGAAGACTGTTAAATTGGTTTGCTGGGATTTTGATTTCACTTTGTTTTGTTTCACTGCCTCCACACCTTCTTGTCTGATCTACCACTGATGTGGTCATGTCATGGTGTAATTTATGTTTCTCAGACTTGATCTGTTGTTTGTAAGTGGTTTTGACTGCACATGTTTGGTAATTTTATTTTGTTTGTCCTTTCATCTTACTCTGTGTAGTCTGGATATACTCTACCTTGTCACTACCTTCAGTATAACTTGTAAATGACGATCATTTCAGTTTTGTTTCTGAATTGGCACTAAATCATTACTTCCTTAATCTGATTTATGTTTCAATATTTATATATGGTTTTTACTGCATTTAATTTGGTGGGAGAGGTATGTTGGGGGGTGGAGTTAGATATATAATGGGAGAAGTCATTGCGTCGCATATGTCATGGGTTAGAAATCTGGTGGGACAAATCAGTGGGTTGTGCGTTGATCCCAATGCAGAACTAAGTGCTGTGTTATTTGTAAGTTCCTGTTTACAATTAATGTAAAATAAATAAGTTTAAAGTTAAAAACTTGTATCATGAGCAGGGTAAAAACTTTTATTGACTTTAAAAGTGTTTAATTTTTGATAACTCTTGCATGAATATAATGCAAATTCTTGTGTTATATTTTTGCAAATCGTGGCTGTTACTAAATTCATCAAATCCAATAACTGTTGTAAATAAACACTCTTTAATATATTATGGATGTTGTTATGTCATTTCTCTGTTACCACTGGTTTAAAACTATAATTTTCTAGCTTTACAGATACATGCAGCCATTTTTGTCATTGTATTTTAAATTTTTTCTCTCCCATGTGTATTAACGTTCAAAGCGGACACGGTGAGACATATCATTCTGGGAATTCTTGTTTTCTTGATTTCTGTCCAGTTTTCTTTAAAATAACTATGCAAAAACAAAATTCGGCACAAAAACAAATAGCTACCTACCTACCCACATGAATAACACTGGGTCAGAGCACAGCAAACAAGTATTTATTTAAGGATGGTCTTATAAGAACTGTTCCAGGTAGAGGAAGGTACCAATTTAAAATGAATGTCAACTATCCCCTGTGTTCTGGTTTTAGTGACATCTGTTTCTGATATATAACACTTGTGGACTATGACATGTTTATGATGGAGACACTTATGAGACCCGTGTTCTTCCACTGTAAATATCATCTACCCATGCCACTATTTGCCTGACATTGTAACAGCTACATAAAGTCTGCAGATAGCCCAGGTACAAACATGACTTATTATCTGTCCGTGATCAGTAGGCCTTGTCCCATAAGGTTTGATAATACTTGTAAATATGTGTCCATGATATTAACTTAATTACACTGGTCAATATGTTGGAAATTACCAAGCAATGGATGCTATTAATTTTGTCTGTCTAGTAAATTACACTTAATTAAATGGTTCAAGGGCACTGGGCTCTGTTTATGGTTTATTTCCTTATTTGGCTGAATGCACCGACTTCTAGCTAGTTATACAGCCATTTGACTGATCAGGCCAAGGTTTTCAGCCAGGTGACTAGCTAAGATCTACAGTCATGTGACTCACCCGGCTATGGTCTACAGCCATGTAACTCACCAGGTTAAGCTCTATAGCTATGTGACTGGCTATGATCTACAGCCATGTGGCTGGCTAAGCATTACAGCCATTTGACTGGTTAAGGTCTACAGCCATGCGGCTGGCTAAGCATTACAGCCATTTAACTGGTTAAGGTCTACAGCCATGTGGCTGGCTAAGCATTACAGCCATTTGACTGGTTAAGGTCTACAGCCATGTGGCTGGCTAAGCATTACAGCCATTTGACTGGTTAAGGTCTACAGCCATGTGGCTGGCTAAGCATTACAGCCATTTGACTGGTTAAGGTCTACAGCCATGTGGCTGGCTAAGCATTACAGCCATTTGACTGGTTAAGGTCTACAGCCATTTGGCTGGCTAAGCATTACAGCCATTTGACTTGTTAAGGTCTACAGCCATGTGGCTGGCTAAGCATTACAGCCATTTGACTGGCTAAGGTCTACAGCCATGTGACTGGCTAAGCATTACAGCCATTTGACTGGCTAAAGTTTACAGTCGTGTGGGAGATATACCCATGAAACCAACAGCATCCCAAAGCTAAGTTTTAAAATGGCAAAAACTAAGGTTATTTAAAAGACAATGATACACATACATTTTACAGACATTCAGCTGTCATTATACAAAAGGTCTCTGGGATTTTACATAAAAACCCAATCTTTATTTGTTATATTTGCAAACACGTTGATGCAACTAAGATAATTGTACATTAGTTCCCAGGCAATGACATTGTGTTATTTGTTGATACTGTTACAGTGTGGCCAGCTTCTGTTCTCTCCTCATCTCTGAATGATAAATTTGTCCAGTTATAGCTATTTAGATTCTTGGCTATCCATTTGAAATTCTATCAATATGTGTGTGGTCATTACTTAATTGTATATTACTGTCATCAGTAATAGGTGGCCTTAAGGGTACATATAGCATTGATCACAATCAGGCAGTCTTCGTTAAATGTCATTCCATTCAATCGGGTTTTGATAAACTGTGTAAGTAGCCCCCTCTATTGTTAGAACCGCTATTGAGTTTGATTTCCTCGAGCACTGGTTCCTAATCACATTTATAAAAATAATATTTTTTGTATGTACAGTTAAACCTGTATAAACGGTCACCTCTGTTAAGCAGCCACTTGTCTTAAGCTGCCATATTTGGTTTTTCCCATTTATATGCTTCCAGAGTAAATTAACCTGAATTATACAATAACCTGTCCTAATAGGCCACTTGACTGGCTGCTTAAGACAGGTTTTACAGTACATATAATTATACAGATACAAACACACATACATGTCTTTGTAATAAATTAGTTTTGATTCTCTGAATTTAATTGACTGACACATCATTTTAAGACCATTAAAATTATTCTAATTCAGTTCTTTCTGTCTATTTATAAGAATCTGGGATACAACAATGAACTCTGACCAGGTTTGACAGTAAAATGATTTTCAGACAGCGATATTCAATTACAGATCAATGACTATTTGTAAAATCAAATATTGTTCATATTGTCCGGTATTGTCAGTGACATATGGACATGAATGATTTTAATAAGCAAATCTGTCTGCAGGGTATGGTGATTGTCTTGTAATGATATTACTAATAACATCCAAACTATTCCCCTGATGTCAGTTGAGACATATGGACTTGGTCAGATTTACAACTGGCCATTCTCATTGATCTGGATGTTTGCGTAGTTATTTGTTCAATCCTGTAGTCATGTGACTCCGTATCTGGACAAACACATCTGTCGGCTGGACGGTCCATTTGTCATTTTGATAAAGCTCTGTCATTGCTTTTCATGAATATGTTTGAGATAAACCTATCATTGCCAAATGACAGAGTAACATAATATAGCTGAAACACAAGTGATTCCAATTTAAGGAGATTTAAAACTTCAGCAAAGCAACATCTGCAGTGCACATTTTGACAAAACTATTTTTGGCCAAATGGTTAAGTCGGACACATCGGAGCAGAAAACTTCATTTAGGTCTTACTAAAGAGAAGACCAATGTGAACAGGAAGTGGCCTTTAAACTGAAAATAATCTTGTTAGCATCTTTAGGTCATAATGAATTAATTACTAGATTATCATCCCAGCCTGCGCCATAATTTTCATGCTGCCACAACCCTTTTTTTTTTGTTTTCTAAAAACAAACCAAAAAAAAATCCTCCAACCCCGCTCCCCGTTTTTTGAAAAATTTGGATGATTATTCTAGCAATTAATTTATTAATGGCCTTATTTATTGACTGAAGAAGTTCATTTGCTCCTTTCTGTATTCGGAAAATATACTGTTGGCATTTGTCAACACATACACATGGTTGTGGGTTCGATCCCTGGCCTGGTCATACCAAAACTTGAAAACTAGCAGCTTTCTCGCTGGACACTCAGCATTAAGAGGATAGTTCTAGGATGTGTGGCAGCAATTAGAATACTGCAACTCAAGCCGCCACTATCATGATATAATGGAAAAATTGTTTAAAGTGAAGTTAAACATCATAAAATACAATACAGTATTACATCGCTACAGCACAATTTTCCACCTGAAACTCTCCGATTTCTCATGCATATCTCATAATGTTTTTGCCTATTAAAGAAGAGCAAGATTGTTTTGTTATCTTGTTAATTGACAAAAAATGAAAATAAAAACTTCCATGCTACAAAGTAACTGGTGTTGGAACTAGCAGAGAACAAAAATTATAGCATCCAATTGATTTTATGTTTGTAATTGGTTTTTGTGGACTGTTTTCTGTCTCTGTCCACAAAAAAACATTCTTTCTATTTCACCCCATACAGTCAAACCTGTATAAGCGGTCACCTCTATTAAGCAGCCACATTTGTTATTTCCTATTTATATGCTTTCATAACACATTAACCTCAAATAAACAACAAACTGTCTTAAAAGACCACTTTTTCTCCTTCCCTTGACTGACTGCTTAAGACAGGTTTGACTGTGCATGGCATTGTACTTATATTGGTTTATTTCATCTTATAATTTTTATATTTGTTTAAAGTAACAATTTGAATTGTAGATATTGAATAAAGCACTCATTTCTATGGGAATATTGAATTGCTTTTAAAATACACTATCAGATCGTCCGAGTTTCAATCCCAAATTTAAGACCAATGTTACATAATGAATGTTTGTTAACTTTCCATTTCTTCTTGAAAAGTTAACACAAACTGTTACTTTATAGTACATAGCTGCTGGTACACCTGCAGAAATAAATAAGACTCCAGGTACACAATTAAAACTGCAAGACATGCATGTAATTTTAATTTTGATTTGACTTTCCTGATTTCCATGTAACATTTTATTATGTCTCCATTTTTATTGCCATCGCGGCAGATTTTACCTTGATTAGTATATAGTAAGTCTGAAGTATTTACCTGGCATATTTACCTCAGCCTTTCATGGTTCAAGTGATATATATATTACACTTGCGCTTTACCCATTACTCATTGTCATTGCAAAATTTCTCCAGTTATATGTCTGGAGAACCCTTTAAAGGAAGTACTTTATTATATAAAATCATGTTGTACTTTTTATGTTTGAGTAATCATTTGTGGTTCTAGTTTTCCTGATGGATGCAGTTTTCGAAAAAAAGATGAGGAACCACCAAACCATTGAATAATGTAGTCCCCCACCCACCCCAATATTCACACACACACACACACACACACACACACACACACACACACACACACACAAAAATTTTGGTCCAACATAAGTTTTATCAGTGAAAAAAAAGCCTTAATTGAATATGTAACTGCTTGTGAACTAATTATCAAACACAATATTGTTTTGCAAAACTCATTTAAAAAAACGACAAAAATAATGAAAAATAAAATTTGGTAATGCATATATTGCCCCCGTTGACATTTATTAGTTAAATGTTTGGACTCGGTTGTTTATTTTTTCCTATTTTTAGTGAGACACATTTTTTGCGGTAAAGCTTGTGTATGTGACAGATTATTGTTTCTTGAAAGAATGATTTTATCATTAAGCTTATCCTCAGTTAAAACAGCCATGTTCAGTTTGTAGTAGAGCTGATGTTATAGTCGCACCAAGACGAATTGCACCATAATCACTTCTCACTGATATATTATGCCCTTGAGATGCATTATAAATAAATAATGGACTCCCCAACCCTCCCTTGCAACAACGTGTTATCATATCCATCTCTAGATGCTACAAAGTCATGATTTTATTCACCATAAAATGACAATTAATAATAATCATGTGCAGGAGCATTGGGTCGTCACAGGATAAATTATCCCAGTTACAAGTTATTTACTGTTACAAGCTGAGAAAGTTACAAGGTTTGTCACCGTATCTAACATTGGTAACGTGAAATGTAGTTTATTGCTTGTTTTTGAAACTGGTAGTTAATTGCTTGTTCCTGAACCCCCACCATACACCCTCCTTCCCAACCCCGAGTTATGGATAAACTTTGTTGTCTTTGATGTGAGATTATGTAGACTGGTCTAAGTCTTAGATCTGATAGACTGTGTCTTGGGTGTAGACTGGTCTCAGCCATAGGTCTGATAGACTGTGTCTTGGGTGTAGACAGGTCTCGGTCCTAGATCTGATAGACTGCGTCTTGGATGTAGACTGGTCTGACTTCATAGATAGGTTTCTTGAAATGTAGGTAGATACTCTTGAATCTGTAGACAGGTTCTCTACATATTCTCAAGTGGTGGGTTGGTGTAAACTTTTCCAGTTTTGTTATATTTTGATAAACAATCAGCTAAAAGTTTTAAGTTGACAAATTGATACCAGCATGCATGGTGGGTATTTAAAACAAATATAGTCTGCTTTCATATTGAGTAAGCCAATAATGGCATGATGTCAAAATAATATCATTGTAAACAAGATGGTTTACATTCCATGTGAATGATGTAGTTGTTATAACACAGTCAGAGATCTGTAAAACCAACAAAACAAAAGTGACACTCTTGATATAACCTGATAGGACACTTTTCAACCTGGTATTAGTTTATAACTTAAAATAAACATGAAACCATAAAAACTGGTTTTCACACAAATGGACCATTATCTTTATTGCACCTCGGATCAGTAAAACTTTTTAAAAGCCGATGTAATCTTTATAATGATTACTCATGTTGAATGGTGGCAGGATCAAGAGTTAGTGAAAATTGAGATGTACTCGAGTTGGGCTGTGGAGGGGTGATGTAGTATGGAGGACAGTTACCTTCAAAGCTTTCTGTTTTGTAATACGACAGCTAAGTAAGTTTAATCATGAGTAATAGATTTTTATTCATACTTCGTTTTCCATTTATGAACTACTGATACATTTCGGGTTGAAGAATGTCCCTGGTCACTGATTTGGAACCATCTATATCTGTTCCATCATAAAATCCACATTTGGGAATGTAATAAAAGTACTGGCTTGAAAGTAGCAATAAATTTAATGCAAGATGTTATTTTACACATTATATGGCCTATCTCAGGTGAAGTTGGGAGTGTTATGGGGCTTTGCTAGACAAATTGTTGACATCTTCAGTAAAGAATAAAAAAACAAGCTATGGGAACTGTATAAAGTGTGGATAACTTCACAGATGTTACTTCATCCTAGCCCCAACTGCATTTTTTATGCTCCTGTGGTGCGGGCAGGAATAGGTATTACGTGGGATGTCTAAATTTATGTATTGTATATTTCAAATATTTAAAAAACAACAATATCTTCATATAGGTTAGAAGTCATATGGAATTTTCTTCCATGTAGCTTTTAACCAGCTTAAATGTTGATCAACTTTCTCTTTTCTGGGGCGATTTCATTGGCTAAGGAAGTACTGGTCAACATCTACTGATGGTCATGAGTGTCATGTAAAATAGAATGTTCTATTTTAAAAAATCTGAGCGATTTTATTGGCTGTAAAAGAAGGACAACATCTGAACTATTGTTTACACTGGCTGATCAGTCTGGATATGACTTCGATCACATACATAATTATGCAGTTACATGGGCTTGTATACTTCAAATTACTAGAGCCAGGTCCCGATTAGCTCTGTTGGTTGCACATCTGGCTATCAATCCGGTTTGAATCCCCGCCCGGCAACAGTCTCCGTGATGATTGATATACGACATTGTGTCTCACTGCTGATTCAAGTAGGAAAGTTATCAGTTACTTGCGGAGATTGGGTGTGCTCGAGTACTGGTTAACCTTTCTGGATCCCAGGAAACAGTGGTTAGGTTAACTGATCATCTGTTAGCTTCCATGGCATAAAAACGATGCTAAATATTCATTGTATACTTCAAAATACTATACTTTTTTTATGTATGAACAAAATATGAAATTGTTTGATTGTGTTAATAGAGTGCTATCTATGAAAGTGACTCCAAAATAAAGAGCTGTTCAAATGTGTAAGTGGAATGTGATGCAGATTTTTTAGCTGTTCAAAGTGACTTCAAAAAATCCCAATTTGTTTATCACATATTGAAGAAATGTTGACTACAGGGTCAGGTTTTTTATTTTAAAATCAAACAACAGATTGAAAGAGAAAAACAACAGATCAGGCTGGGGGTCAAAGGGGCAAATGTTCAATGTTTCTGGAAAAAAACGATCCAAACCTGATTTCAATCGGTGATCGGTTAAAAATGAAAACCCTGCTGGGTACAACTCTTACTAATTGTGGAGAAGTTGAATGTAATAATTTGACCAGCCCATTACTTTTTTCCACAAATGTCAATATTAAGCACTCGGCATGATTACATGGCTATTGTCGTATAACAATGTGTTTATCTGCACCCAGGGACCATCTCTGTTATTAAAATGATGGGGCTTTTGACACCAGGTCCATAACCTGAACATTTGATATAGTTAATAGCTAAAGCTTGACAAGAGATAGATGGACTATGTAATGCTTGTAGAGAGATCTCTGTCTCCCTGAATAGCTAAATACCAGTCCATTGTTGGTAATAAATGGATTTGGAAACTCTATACATGAAACTGAGTTGTAGTATGAACAATGTTTTATAGCCAACATAGTTGATGAGTGTTTTACTCCTGCTTTGTTAATGATAGTTGTGTTTAGTCAAAGAGCACTTGCTAGGTTATAGTGGGCTGTGAAAGATTGATGGGCATTTGCTAGATTATAGTAGGCTGTGATAGTTTGGTGGGCACTTGCTAGGTTATAGTGGTATGTGATAGTTTGGTGGGCACTTGCTAGGTTATAGTGGGCTGTGATAGTTTGATGGGCATTTGCTAGGTTATAGTGTTGTGTTATTGGCTGTGATAATGTGATTGTTATAATGGACTGTGACAATTATTCCTAGAATGGGATTTTCGTTTCAATTTTATGTCATGTTTTGATTGATTTGAAATACCAAATGATTCCTATTTTAGTTAATAATGATAATGAGATGATTTGTATCATTTATTAAATAACCTTATTTTATTAGCTGTTCGTAGAGATTTTACTGAATCACACTTTAAATAAAATTAAGCAATTATTGAACATAGAGTCTTGACAGTAAGTAACATTGTTATCTACTGTGTGGCTAATGCTTGCACAATGGTGTCAACATTGTGTGACATCCTTATCTGTTAGTGGGTTTTAACATTGTCAACACAAACGCTACAACAATCTGCTGGTGACAGAGCCTCTGGCTGGTCTGGCCTGCCCGAGAGGTTGTGGCTTCGAAACACTTTAACAATTGATGTTCTAAATAGCTTTTTTGCTTGGAGCTTGGTATTTAAAACCTGATTCTAGAATTGGTTGTTTTTTATAACATTATCTTCAGAACATCTGTGCAAAGAAAATGAGAGATATTCCAGAAGCATTTTTCTCAATCCATTCATTGTACTTCATAATGTTTTTCAATTACTTTTTTTTAAACGTCCGAATTTACTACAATATTCCTTGGCTGACTGTTCAGATTGTGTTATTATCTTAATCCATAATAGTTAATATGGCTGCCGTTACTAAAAGAAGATTGATAAAGCGGGCAGTAGCATAATGGATAATGTTGGCCTCTCATGCCAGAGATTGCGGGTTCAAAGCTTAGTGAACAGCTTGGTTCTCTTGTTTGGAATTGTCATATTCTAATTCCAACTACCGATGGACTGTGTGTGTTTATTTCACTGGGTGGTATTTGAGTCCTTAACAATTTATTTCTTTATGAAGAAATTTACCAACAATGTTATGATGATATTGAACAAATACACTTTCCAATTAGGATACATTTTACTTATTTGATTCCCCCATTAGAGCAATAAGGTACCAAGTGTCTGTGAAATAAGAAGAAACATTGCTACCTTTTTGCACTGATGTTGTGTGATAATACTTATTTTGGACCCAAATTGGTGGTTGGACGTTGTGGGGGGGGCATTTTTGAAATTGCATTCAGCATTTATTATTCTGTGAGGTGAAAGGTTCATTTTAAAAAGAACTCTCATACATGCTTCCGAAAGTCCAATTTAATGTTTAGGCCATTAAAAATTAATTGCTAGATTATCGTCCAATTTTTTCTTAAAAATGGGGAGGTGGGGAGGATTTTATTTTTTGTAATTTTTTGTTGTTAAATTTTTGTAATTTTTTTATTATCATTTTTTTTTAGGTAGGGGCGTCATGAAATTAAGGGGGTGGATGGATATGCTAATCTAGCAATTAATTAATTATGGCATTATATAAATATCACAGAAATGGAATTTGAGAGGTATGACATTGGTTTTTAATTCTTCTTCTTTTTATTTGCAGCCACATTGACGGACTGCAGCACAGTTACAGCCCCCCAAGACAAGGAAGTGATGGCCACACCCAATATTGTCAGTAATCCCGGTCAAATGGTCAACATCACTTTAAACTGCACAGGCAGTGAACAGGGCCTCTCCTATTATGTAAAAAATAGGTAAGATATTAAAAAAAATCAAAAAGGTATATGAAAATCTGAATAGTAATCCAGTATGTTTTAAAGCCCCAACTTTCACTGCCAGAGTAGTAAATATTTGTAAGAGGAAACTATCAAATTACAACACTAGGCTATCTGCTGATGGTGAACTAACACAGATCTATGTGTAAAGAGTCCATCTCCCCCGAATTTCAAATTTTGGCAGTTGGAGTTTTAACTTTCTTTTCAAACTGCATATAACAAACACTTTTGGAAATGATTTTTTTTCCCCAATTAAATGTATTAACAATAATCTAGTAGTATGCAACATTTCAACAAAAAACAATGCAATGATGACTGATATTTTGAAAAGGGGTTTTCTGATTTAAATCATGTACTGAATTATATAAAACCAGCCGTGGATTAAAACATGTCATCTTGCAGCTTTTATAGATCAGCTGGGGGCTTTAAATTGTGGTATATTGAATTCAAACTTATAGAGGTGTCATCGGTGGATCACGATTCACCTTTCTGCCAATATGTGTATCGGGTATTATATGAAACTTCCAATACATCGTGATGCAATGCATTCTTCAGACCTACGATTCATTGATACGATTGCCAGATATTGTACCTCGCATTTCCATTCTTGCTGAAACATAAAAAAACTAGCTAATAAAAACTAACAAACAGAAAATAATGTGTTTTTTTTAAAAAAAGCAAGACAAATTTGCGTATATAAACTGGCTAAACACGTGAGGTATATTCATTTCGTCACTCTGGCTGTAATGCAGTGTAATGGGTTCTGTTGTTCTATGATAGTATTTAGGATACTGTTGAGTTTAATGCATAGTTATTGTATACATTTTACTAAACAATCATGGTGGTTGCATAAGATACAGTTTAAAAAATTTTTAAACTGAATCTTAAATATTGCAATAAGCATCACCTTTTATTTTCACAGGCTATATGTGTCGTGATATGTATTGTTCTGAAAATGAAGTATCGTGATAGGCATCACAGATGAAAAATATGCCAATGCACAGCCCTATAAACCAATCATTCCAATTTGCTTTCACTGAAAAAAAGTTAAAATTGAAATTTAGTATAGTTTGTTCTGATAAGAAAATAAGTGATATAATGATTAAGGCAGATGAGGGGGGCTATTCACCAATCATTCTCAAGAATATTCTTAGACTTGAGCTCAAGAATGAATTTTGAAAAACACATTTAGAGACCATTTTTTTTTGAGGCCAAAATGTGCAAGCATGCTGGGACACCTAATATATAGTCAGATAAACTCTTGTAATTATTATTTATGTCATGGTAAACTAGATATTTAAGGTTGAAATTTGGATTTTCAAGCTCAAGTCTGAATATATTCTCAAGAATGGTTGGTGAATACAACCCCAGAAGGCTCTAAGGGGATTTTATGTTTTTGTGGATGGGTAAAAAAAATGTTGAGAAAATGAGTTTGGTAATGAAAATTAGTCCTGCTTGGTTAATTTAATCACATTAGGAGAGGAGTTCTTCATTCCAATCCTTTTCACAAAATTGTTGGTAAATAATTATGTAATATTGTAAGATATTTGAAATAAAATATGTTTAAACCAATTCAATCAAAATACTTGCAGTATGTATATATATATATATATATATATATATATTGTCTAAGGTAGATAACAAGCTTATAAAAATATTTTATACTACACCAGTTGTTTCCCTTACTTTCATTATCTGTTGGCTATTAATTAACTTGAGAGTTCTCTGGCAGTTTTACAACATGGAAATTTAGGGAAATCATAATTATAAATTCTTGCTTTGCTGAATGAGTGTTATAAGTGACGCAAGTCAAATATTAAAAACCTTTAATAACACTTTATTTATTAACAAATTTCATTTTAAAAAGTATCCATTTTACCATGCACACTGTTTATACTAAAGGTATAATTATCTTGTTTGTAGTCTTGGTCACCTTGGCCAAGACATTGTACGTTATCATAATTTCTCTGCTTGTATACTTTAGAATCACCTGGAGCTTCACCTCGTTCAATGGTAAAACAATGAAGCTTATTGACAGTTTCCAACTGACACCCGAGGCTGAAGCTGAGAATACTAAATACCCAAATAAATATGGGCTAGAGTTTTTCGATTCAGAACCGAAATTTGTTCTACAGCTTACTGTTACAGGTTTGAAGAAAAAATGTTTTTTACATTTATGTTTGCATTTTGTACTTTTTGTTGCTCTATATGTAGTAGAAATACATCATTAATTATTGCGAGATGTCAAAAACAGATAATAGATGTGTTGAAACGGGCAGTTGGTGGGGTCTGCTGCTTCTCTTGTATTTGTCCTCAATTTTTGTCTAACTTCTTATTTTATTCATTTTATATTGTTTTCACAATCAGAAATATTGAAATTTAAACATGAAAATGAAATTTTAAATTAAAGTTCAGTTTTAAAATTCCTACTTACAGTTTTGAATCAGTGATTTTATGTATTAAATACAACAGTAAATGTTCAAGAAAGAAGTCTTTGATGGCAATCATTGTGTATATTCATTTTTTTAGTAATACAGTAAAACCTGTTTTATGCAGCTAGCACAGGGAAAGAGTGGCTGCTGAATAGAGGTGACTGCTTGCACAAGTTTGACTAGTTACTCAAATACAGTCAAACCTGTGTAAGCGATCACCTCTATTAAGCAGCCCGTTTTAAGCTTGACTATTTGGAGAATGAAGAGAGAGCTTCTACTCATCCAGTTGTTGGCATCACACCTTGGTTTTGCATGCAAGCCCTTTTCTCAGTAACAATTGCATGTTTTGCCTTAAAACTTTACACAAGCCTTCTTAGTCATCAACCCTACTACAATAACTAAGTAAGATAACTGGCATGAATATGATACAGATTATTGCCCTTGTTTGACTTAGAAATTCTGGTTCAAGTTTTGCATGCAAGTCCCTATCTCAATAATCATTGCATGTATTGCCATGAAACTTTGCATAAGCCTTCCTAGCCATCAACCCTACTATTATAACTAAGTTAGATAACTCTTGTTTAAATATAATGCAAATTATTACCCTTGTTTGACTAAGAAATACCAACAAGTCTATATCTAACCAACCACTCAATGTATTTGATTGAAACTTTACACAAGCTTTCCCATCAATCCTACTACAATAACTAATTAAGCTAACTCTTGCTTGGATATAATACAAATTATTGCCCTTGTTTGACTTAGAAATCCTGGTTAAAGTTTTTTATGCAAGTCCCTATCTCAGTAACCATTGCATGTATTGCCATGAAACTTTACATAAGCCTTCCTAGCCATCAACCCTACTATAATAACTAAGTTAGATAACTCTTGTATAAATATAATGCAAATTATTACCCTTGTTTGACTAAGAAATACCATCAAGTCTATATCTAACCAACCACTATCTCAAGTCCCTATCTCAGTAACCATTGCATGTATTGCCATGAAACTTTACATAAGCCTTCCTAGCCATCAACCCTACTACAATAACTAAGTTAGATAACTCTTGCCTGAATATAATACAAATTATTGCCCTTGTTTGACTTAGAAATTCTGGTTCAAGTTTTGCATGCAAGTCCCTTTCTCAGTTACGTTAAACCCCATTCAAAAAAAAAAAAAAAATTTCAGTTACCATTGCATGTATTGCTTTAAAACTTTACACAAGCCTTCCTAGTCATCAGCTCTACTACAATAACTAAGTTAGATAATTCTTGCATGAATATAATGCAAATTATTGCCCTTGTTTAACTTATTGATTGTGTAATTTGTAGTTACCATTTTCAAGAAATATTATCTTATTAATTTTCTCCATCTTTAGGAGTGAAGGCCAGAGATGATGGTGTCTATACATGTTCACTGTTTGACTTGGACAACACCTTCAAATCGAGGGACGAAGTCGCAATAACTGTAGTCAGTAAGTATTAGTGACATAATGGTTAAAATCAATAACTAATCAAAAATACTCATCCGATTCGATAATTGATTATGAAAATGTTTGGGTGGCATAATATATTATAGTAATCGCAGCATCCGTCAGTCTGTCCTTCAGTCTGGTATTTCATGTCCGGCTTGTAACTTTGTCATGCAAAGATGGGTTTATAAATACTTGCTACAAATGATCAACATAACATGACGATGTGTCGCGAGTAAGACCCACACCCGTACCTCAGCTTTGGTCAAAGTCACACTTCAAGTTTGTTTGACCCCACTTTGAGTCTGTGAAATTTCGTGTCCAATCTGTAACTTTGTCATGCATTGATGGATTTGATAAGTTTTTGCTACAAATGATCAACATAACATGACGACGTGTCGCGAGTATGACCCACACCCATACCTCAAAGGTCAAGGTCACACATTGGGTTTGTTTGACAACTCTGATGAGTCTGTTTGAGATTCCGTGTCCGGCCTGTATCTTTGTCATGCATTGATGGATTTTGTTAATATTTGCTACAAATGATCAACATAACATGATCACGTGTCACACATAAACCCATACTCCCATTTCAAAGGTCAAGGTCACAATTTAATTTTGTTGGATGACACCTTTGATCTGCTAAAGATTTCGTGTCCAGTCTGTAACCTTGTCACCTATAGATGAATTTCAAAACACTCAACTCAATTCATCAGCATGGCATGACCATGTGTCACGTGAAAGACCCAGAACCGTTCCACAAAGGTCAAGGTCACACTTTCAACTTGTTTGATTTTATGTCTGGTCTCTAACTTTGTCTTCTACATGGTTCTATTGATCAAGATGACATGAAGATGTGTCGCACATAAGACCCAGACCATACCACAAAGGTCAAGGTCACACTTTGAGTTCGTTTGACAACACTTTAAGTCTGTTTGATATTTCAAGTTGTCTGTAACTTTATCATACATGGATGGATTTCAAGAACTCTTGGCTTAATTTATCACTTGATCGATATGACATGAAGAAGTGTCGCGTTAAGACCCAGAACCTTACCTCAGAGGTCAAGGTCACACTTTCATTTTGTTTGATATTTCATGTTTACTATTTCATGGTCTGTAACTTTCTTTTTATGTGGAGGCATTTTAAAATAGCTTGACACAAGTGATCAACATCTCATGATCATATGTCACCTTCATTTATTTGTAAAAATACCTAGACCTTTACATTAGATGCCAAGGTCAAGGTTACACAAAGGTCAAGGTCACACTTAAATGTTAAAAAAAAAAATGAAATTGCATGTCTAGTCTGAAACATCAGTCCATGATTCTTGATATTCATGGATACATCGCTACCTATTATAAAATATATCGTTATTTTCACGGACCATTCGGGGGCATGCAACACTTACCAGTGACATTTCCTGTTTACATGTATAGTGAACCTGGAATCTTCCTTCCTGTTGGGGTTGAATAACCTATAATGTGATGGTACGTTAAACTCAATTCATTCATTCATTAAAATATGAAGGCATGCAAATAAGAATGACCAGAATATGAGTTACTTTATGGACTGGAGGGTTAATTGACATGAGATTGAATTGTGATATTTTCATATAAAGGGCTGACAAATCTATGTTACTAATAATTCATTTTGTGTTGTGACAGACCGTGTGGAGAGGGTGACCTTGGAGATACGTGAGATTGATGATAAACATACACTGCTCAAATCCAAGACTTTACCAGTAACAGCCAACGATGCACCACTCAAACTTACTCCTGGAACATATATGGTAAGTGCCTGTATCAGACTATCTGATGGCTCCAGGGAAACAACAAATGCGACATACAAAATGTATGAGAGAAGTGTCTTGTTTGCTTGTAGTCTTGATCATATGCAATGTTTGCTTTTCTAAAAGACAACATCTTGACAAGTTAGAAGTTAGACTGATAATAAAAGTAAAATATTTTTAATGTTAATAAAGATACTGTACAAAATAACTGCCATGATTTCTGTCAAAATAGATATTTTTAAATTTTATTATAACATAACCATTGTAGAGGTGTTTGTTTCAGCCAATCAGATCTTACTTTCAAATTAAAATGGTTCTTCTGCACAACTTGTTAAGACGTTTGTCTTTTAGAAAAGCAAGCATTGCATACATGTATGATCAAAACTTCGTTGCTTTACCAAATTTCTACTAAGAGAACTGCCAGGTGTCAATGTTATACCCCAGGGTGTAATAATGAACAAATGACTGGGTATAAAGTATTGACAAAAAATGGCTATAATAATACATTGGATAAAAGATTAATTGTTTCGAATTGTATTTTTAAATACACAGGTATATTCTCATTTAGATTGCTTAATGTCTGTATAATTGAAGCTTAACGGAACCGTCTCAATAAAAAATTAATACAAAAAACAACCACAAAAAACAATTTAGTAATTTAAGTAAATATTTTGAATGTTAATTAATACAAAAAAAAAATAGACTTGTGTATGAATGTTGTGATGAACATCTCACATATGTGTGCATTTTGTATTATGATTTTGTTAAATATTATACTGTTCTTCACTGTCACCATGTATATATATTTGTATCCTCACGGGCTTTATAGCTCATTTGAATTTTGACAAATAAAATATTTCATTACAAATGCTTATAACAATGCTGTTAACAGCATAAAAGGAAAACACAAGGCTTATTATCCAGGCTAAAATTTCCAAAAACTAAGAAGTGGTATAATTGATGTAAATGATTAACATGTGTGTATCACTACAGATTGACTATCACCGTATGTCAGCTCAGATTATAACATATGCACTATTACAGATAAAGTGTATAGCAACTGGCAGTAACCCCGCCCCCATGATGGAGGTCTTTTACAACATGGAGAAACCTTATGTAAGCATAATGAGTAAAAAAAACACAGATGGGAACCGTGTTAAGTACACTGGCACAGTAGCGATCAAACAGATGGAGTTGATGGCATCAGGGGCAGAGCAGATAGTGGTGTGTAGAGCTAACGTACCTAAACGCCAGTTCCCCAGCAGAGAAGCTGGAATCAAACTGATGGTGCTTGTTGGTATGTATATGTATGCATACCATAATAGAAATATGTTAATCTGCGCACCGTTTAAGTGGGTAAATTAATTCTTCATAATAAATTAATTGCAAGATTATCATTCCCGCCCATCTCCTAATTTTCATGCAGCCACTACCTCTTTTTTTTTATTATTGTTTAAAAAAACATCAAAATGATAAAAATAAAAAATAAAATCCTCCCGCCCTCCCAATTTTTTAGAAAAATTAGGGTGATAATTTAGTAGTTAATCTATAATGGCCTTATCTGCTATATAATTTCACTTCTATATTAGATATTTTTATAAACAATATTAAGCATTATGGTTTTCCTTTTTTTATTGTGGTTACATTTTTAACTTGACTTTTAAAAAATTATTGTATTTTCATCTGCATTGCTTTTTCAGTCAAAAGGGTTTTAAGGTCTATATCTCACTGTCAGGGCCTGATTATATCAGTCAGTAGCGCGTCTGACTATCAATCCAACTGATCATCTGTTAACCCTCGATGGGGAAAACAATGATGCTAAATATCCAATCAATCAATCTATATCTCACTGCTGGTATATCAATCATACTTTATATATATGTGTATTTTCTCTATCATTAAAGGCCCATCGTCGGTAGCAGCTACACACAGTATTGTATGCGGGGCTTACTATTTTACTTATTTGCATCAGAATTAAAAACCATGTATGCATGTATCTGAGATGAGCCATAAATTACAATGTATAATCCTTTGTTTATAAATGAAAAAGGCAGAAACTTTATGAAGATTAATCTTCCTAAACATTTAAATTCACAAACTGAAATTCTACTCTGAAATATCAAACACTGCATGGGTACTCACAAGTGAGTTATACACATCTCCAAGCAAGTGTTACTGTTTATATCGCATGACGAGGGCAAATGTCGTTCAAAATTCAAATATTTACCTTTCAATTTTGTAAGGACTTTAACTGCTTTGCTTCAGGGAGCTATTGTGAATAAAGGGCATTTTTGTAGAGACAAAACATGTCCCTTTCACTGCACATTTTTTTGAAAATAATGACAACTTTATTACCATGTTTTACAGAAAAAACATCTCCCAATTTAACATTGTTGCAAGAAAAAATTGCCACCATTTGAAATTAGGCTCCTCCCATTTCTTTTTAAAGAAAAGTTTAGGGATAAAGGGGATTCGGCAAGCTCGTGTATTTCAGTAATTGGTACCCGTGCTTCAATCAATCGACTCTATCTGGGTTTTTTTACCAACAATTTCGGGAAGATGACCCTTGGAATTGGGAATTTTAGCAGAGTTTGTTGAGAACTGTTGAAGCTTTCAGTTGGGAATTTATATCACTCAACTGGGGAAAAAAGATGGTATTAGCCGTTGGGAATAAGACCCACTACCAGCGATAAAAATGGCCAAAAAAGAAACAACACTGCTTCATTTATGTTATTCACTGTTATAGATGAAAATTGAGTGGCCAAGTTGGATTACTTCATTTTGATTTAAGGGAACAATTGTGATAACTGGGTTTTAATTGTAGGCAGAGTAAAGGCCCCTTGTATATATGCTTATAGATTTATTATAATAAGATCCTGTCTTAGTAAGTGGGTCCTCTGTGGCTGAGTGGCCCAAGGCGCCGTCTCAAGATCACTGACCTGTCACCACTAAGGTCGTAGATTCAAAATCTGCTTACTCCAAAATCTTTGCGAGAAAATTTGCCAGTGACTTGCAGAAGGACGGTTGTTCTACTCAGTCTGACTCAGTCTGAGGTCTTCTTCCACCAGTAAAACTGGATATGCCATATACAACCTGAAATGTGTTGAAATTAATACTAGTACTAGTGATAAAAACTTTATCAAAACTGCATATAACAAACACTTTTTTGGAAATTAGTTTTTAGCCAATTAAATATATGAACAATTATCTAGTAGTATGCAAAATGATAGTAAAAACGATTCATAAAACTGCCCCAGCAGTCATCCTGCGGCTTTTATACTGCAGTTGGGGCTTTAAGAAGCATTTTAGTTGCTTTAATACTCAGAAAATTGACCTGCATCTCAATAACTTCTTGTTAAAGATAAATGAAATCTCACAGCTGTCTCCTACTATTTAGAAGCACAAATTGGATAACTGTGTTTAAGTGCCCTTTTCATAATGTTGTTGACAGCAACTTTCTTGTTCGAGGAAATGTTGTTTTAATGATTTTTTAATTTTTCTCTTTGATATGTTGCCTTAAATCTGAAAATATTCCTATAATTTGCTATTTATAGAAAAGCCCATTGTCATGTGCTCTGATGCATTGTTCCGCAATGGAGATCGTTATCAGGAAGTTAAATGCAACTTGACCACACCACAAGGTGGCGCTGGACTCATGTGTGATCAAGTATTTTGGACATTTGATGATGCACAGAATAGAACAAAAATCGGTGATACTGGCACTGACCTGCACACAATCTGTGATGTAAGTACTATTAATTTTATTTTTTATTTATTTATTTTTTTCTTTAAATATTTTATATCTTATTATACACATGTAACATATATGTACATTTTCAAAAGGGGGGGGGGGGTATAGTATCAACGCTGTCTGACCCGTATGTACATGCACGTACATAAGAAAAGGATTTCCGACATATCTTTAATTTTAATGAACAGATTTAAACCAAATTTGGTGTGTGACTTCACATTCAGGTAATACAGGTCAGGTTTGTATTTCATTCCGGTGTGGTGATTTTTGATGGAGTTATGCCCCTTTTGGACTTAGATTATTGACAAATGTCAGGAAATTGGTTTCTGCTCGGTATCTCTTGAAGGATTGGATGGATTTTATTCATATTTGGTAGAAAGAAAGCTTGATTTCCGTCAAAATCCCTGCATATTAATTAGGTGTTCTGGGCTCTGATTGGCTGATAGTTTCCGATCTCTAAAGTCTTTATTTACGGACCAATTTTGACAAAAATTTATATTTGGCTTTATATCAACAAGTCCCAGGTCAAATTCGACAATGGATTGAATTGGTGCATATTAATTAGGTGATCTGGACTCTGATTGGCTGACAGTTACCGACCTCTAAAATCTTTATTGATGGACCAATTTTGATGAAACTTGATATTTGGCTTTATTGATATCTACAGTGTAGTTACAAAGCAGGGGCATCTGTGTCCCATGGACACATTGCTAGTTCATAACATAATAGAAGAAGATTTGTGTGAATATTATATACTGGCATATTGGTATATTCAGATTATTTTACATAGTCTAATAATAAACATTGAAAACAGTTCACAATAATAAAATTTCTTAATTTATAATTTTTTAATATAAAAAAAAAAAATTTGTTTGTATTGCATTCTTCTAATTTATTTACTCTCTTTTAATATACTGTTAATTTTCTAGCCTTGTCGGCTGTCTAAGACAAGTGGTTGCTTAATAGAGGTGACCACTGACACCAGTTTGGCTGTACAAGTGTAACAGTATGGAGTGGTATGATACGTATGAAGATGCTTATCACCAAACATTACTATCGCAAACTTGAATTTAAAGAAATTGTTAATAAGTTCAGTGGCAGACTATGCTAATTTTTAAAATACAGTAGAACCTAGTTGGCTCAAACACGGATGGCTTGAGCCACCTATCTGGTCCCTGACAAATTTCTATTTAATTTCTATTATTCTACCTATGATGGCTAAAACACTGATGGCTGGAACAGCTGAACTAGAAATTGGGTCCCACCAAAACGCTAAACTGTATTTTTCACACCTTTGGTCGAACAGCTGTTCAAATGTAAAAACAATTGGACAAAACATGTCATCTTGTTTATTATATACACATTCAAAGGTGTTATATAATTTCCACACATTATATCCAGGGCTGTGCATTGGCATTTTTGTCATCTGTGATGTGTATCGTGATACTTCATTTTCAGAACGATATGTATCACGATACATATCGCTTGTGAAGATAAAAGGCGGTGCGTGTTGCAATATTTAAGTTGCGATGCAATGCGAATCACAATACTGATTTTTAAACTGTATCTTATGCAATCACTGTGATTGTTTAATAAGATGTATGTAATAACTATACTTGTATGCAACCTAAGAGTATCTTTATTAACAGAGAACAATAGAACTTAATACACTGCATAACTGCGACAGTGATGAAATAAACATAGTGGGATGGTACCAAATGGGAAGGAGATGACAACAATTATAAGCTGTCCATAATATTTGTCATATGTTTAGCCAGTATATATCTGAATATTCATCTTGCTTTTTTAAAAAAAAACTTGTTTTTTTTTTTGTTAGTTCTATTAGCTAGTTTTTATGTTTCATCAAGAATGGATTTGGGAAGCATGATATCTGACAATGGTATCGAAACATTGTAGGTGTAAAGAATGCATTGTATCGCGATGTATTGGAAATTTCATATAACACCCGATACACACATCGGCAGAAAGGTGAATCGTGATCCATTGATGAATCATTACACCTCTAACTATATCCTCACTTTGTTGAATTGCAAGGAAGTTGTTATTATGCCAATTAGATGATTGTATTAATAATTGGTTACATTTTGTGCTTTAATTTTATACTGCATGTTGCATAATTAAACTCAATTTGATCGTTTATTTGTTTTTAGTTGATATTAATTCTTATAATACATGTAAATTTGAGATAAAATCAATTTATATTGCAAACATTGAAAAGAAAAGATCGTTGCATACCATTTCATTCTATAAAATGTCAGAAGTGCAAACCTCAATCTCATTGCACACAATAAAAAATGTTCTTGAGAAATAAAAACGTTAATTATCAGTATCCGTGTGCTGATAGTAATTACATTGTGTGTGATTGTCATGATATTTTCACTCTCACACGTGCACCGAATTCAATAGCTAATTATAGTCATTGTGCTTGTGCAAGGACTTGTATAAAAGGATAGGAATTTTGCATCTCCTGACTAAATGTTGATGAAACAGCACATGAAGGATTCATAATATGCAAATTAATAATTCATAGTTCATAGGCAACTGATTTCTTGTACATAAATTGTAAGTTGTTTGTAATCTTATATGTTTAAACATGTTTTGATCACGCAAAATGCTATTGAATTAAAGATTTTGAGGTTTGAATGAAAATTTATCGTAATTTGTTGTTATTTTAGCTGCAGTATACAAATTTTGTAATCACAAGTACTTCAACAATTTTAAGCACAAATTTCTGGGAATGGTATTAATTTGATACAATTTCATTATGCAGTGTAAGAAATTTTATTTTTATTTCTGAGATGAATGGAAGTTAAGATAACTAAAAGTGAGATTACACGAGTTTTCACACAATTTCAATTTGTTATCTTTCCTTTTTCTATATATTTCCTTGGCTAGTGTGATGTGTAACATTAACTTTTTTGCTGTCAATTTTCTGGGAAAATGCACTTTCAGGTGCCAAATTATATTTCTGCTAAAATGGTAAAACAGTGTACATAATTGATTAAGACAACTTCACTTAAACATCTCTAAAAGAGTTACCTCCCTTAGTATGTCTTAAACTGTGTTGGTTTATTACACAGATTCAAATAGAGAATCTAAGTCTTCAATTGGTCAAATTTTACAGTAGTTGTGGCCTCTTTTTTACTTACTTTTTTGTAAAATTGATGAGAAAAAACAAAGTATTTATTCACAAAACTTTTTACAAATTATAATTTTTTAGGTTATCAGCCTTGAGAAAAGATGATGGGTCTACTCACATCATTCTGAAGTTTTCCTTCATGAACAAAGTTGGAATAAGAAAGTACTTTAGGCCATAATAAGTTAATTGCAAGATTATCATCCCTGCCTGCCCCCCTAATTTTCATGCTGCCCTGACTCGTTTTATTTTCATAAAAAAAAAAAAAAAAAAAAAAATTATTATTATTTAAAAAACATTAAAAGTTTCAAAAATAAAAAAATATATTCCTCTCGCCCTCCCCGCTTTTAATTCTACATTAATGTACTTGGACAAAAGAGTTCCAGAATTCAACATTAATATACTTGTACAAAAGAGTTCCATAAATCTACATTAATGTGCATGTACAAAAGAGTTCCAGAATTCAACATTAATTTACTGGTCACAAATTCTTGTTAGGTCTGAAACTTTGTAACCACTTCTTGTAAATATGGAAGAATTAAGACCTTTGAAACAATCAAATATTGAGGTGTAGTTCCAAGGAACCAGGACTTTACCTAATAATTGAAGAATTCTTCTCCCTGGTGTACTCCACTTATATTTTATGAAGTTTCAATCTGTATAATTGTTTGTTTTCTTTCTTTTTTATGTTTATTTTCTATATTGCAGACAGTAGAGTATGGTCTAGAGACAACACTGACCGTGGTCCAGCTGAAACAATCTCATTTTGAAACCATTTTCTATCTTGAGTATGGCACTGGAAAGGACGGACACAAGTATCCAGTACAATTTGAAATGAGAGGTGTGGCAATTCTACTAATTACTCTACTTCCTGTCTTAATGATATTGTGAAATGAAAGGCATTCTGCGTTGTTGTTTTTAGGTCACTTGTCTCAAAGGACCTTTTGTGATTGCCTTTTTTGTCAGTTGTCGTCTGTCAGTAAACAATTGACATTTTCGACTTTAGTACCTAAGGATGAATAAAAAAAAGCATGGTCCCCACCCTGTTGGGGGCGGGGCCATAACAGTCAAATTTAAGGTAAACTTTGAAAATCTTCTACTGACTATAGGAAGTACTGGGAAACAAATGGTTAGTATGATTATGGACGTATATAGGACCTTTATATAAATTGTGAATTGCATGTCCTTAAGTTTCGCGGTTTGGCCCTGGGGTGGGGCCTACTTACTAAATCTGTACAAGAGAAAAAGATTTGTTGTTTCTGACATGATAGAGGTATTATTGTAATATCTGATATTTATTGTTTTTAGCTCTACTGGCCAAAGCCAGCAGGGCTTATGTCATGGTAAATTGTCCGTCGTCCCTCCATTAACATTTTTTTTTAGACGCGATAGTACCTTCAGTTTTCACTGAATATCAACCAAACTTGCACAGCAGTTATATAACCATAAGAGCTCGAACGAGTTCTTGAACCAACGTCATTCGACCACAAATACCCCCCCACCACAGGGCTTATAAGCACATTTTAAACGAAACTTTAAAAATTTCTCTGAACGTTTGAGGCCTAGATCTTAGATATTTTACATGTAGCATTGCATGGGGGTCCCCTAAAAGATTTGTGGAAGTCTGGTCCCTGGGGTCAAATTTGGGGCCGCCACAGGGGTCACTGTTTAACATAGAGTTATATAGGGAAAATGTTGTAGACATGATAGTACCTTCATTTTTCATTGAATCTTAACCAAACTTGCACAGCAGTTATATAACCACATGATCTTGGATGAGTTCTTGAGCAAGTGTCATTCGACCACAAATGCCCTTGCACCCAGGCTTATAAGCACATTTTAAACAAAACTTTACAAAACATTTTTTTCTGAAAAATCAAGGCCAAGTCCTTACATATTTTACATGTAACATTGCATGGAGTGCAATCTCGTAATGCACCAACTAAGTATGTTGTTGGTAGCTAGAGGTGGAGGAATAGACCATCTGCTCCTTGTCTCTTGTAAAATGGTTCCGTTTGTGCCATTTGATTAATGAAATTAATACTTATACTGCAGGAGGTAAAATGTTGAATAAGAATAGCCCATTCAAAAACGGTACTGGGGAATATTTTTTTTATTTAAAATTCAAGATTGCTGCAATTAATACTAGTCAAACCTGTCTTAAACAGCCTGCCAAGGGATGTAGCAAAAGTGTCCTTTAAAAGACAGGTTGTTGCTTGATACAGGTTAATTTGCTAGGGGAAACCATAATAATTGCAAATGGCATTTATGGCTGCTGAGACACATGGCTGCTTAATAGAAGTGACTGCTTACACAGGTTTGACTGTATATTTAATTTTGTTAAATTATTCATATTGTTAAGTACATGTACATTCTGTTGCAGGTACTGCTGGGTCCAGCGCTGTTACATCATTTTCATTGTTGGCCTGTATCGCCTTGGCAATCATGACACGACTTGCTTCCAAACATTTATAACAGCAGTTCAAGCTAGAAGCATCATCAGAGCAGCAGAAAAAGTCCATATATTGATGAACCTACCCTACCATCTGTGTCATTGAAGGCTTTATCAAGTTCATATCATCTAAAAGCTTTACATAGAATTTGTTGAAAACAGTTCAGATTACCATCCGAGTTATTTTGATACCATGAAGTGAGCATTCTAAAACCATACTGATAACAGTTGCACAATGTTTATAAACAATGGATGGATCTTTCCATAATTGAAATCACATACAAAATGTTGTGGTTGATTGACAACAGAGACTGGATAATAATATGATCACTTGTATAAGTTATATGAAATATAAATAGATCCCGAGACTTGTGTAATACTGACAACTAGGCAGCTGTTGTTTTGAATGTATGGACAAGAGTTGCAGCTGAGAACAGTGATGTAAAAGCAAGAATGGACGTCGATTGTTTAAATTTACTCTTTCAAAAGTTGGATGTTCAGTGTTAAAATTTACTCTTTCAAAAGTTGGATGTTCAGTGTTTAAATTTACTCTTTCAAAAGTTGGATGTTCAATGTTTAAATTTACTCTTTTTTTAAAGTTTCAAGAAAGTTTTAATTTCTGTGTGTGATTGTGTGAGTGGGAGTGCATGAGAAGTGACAAGATTCAAACTTACTGATGAATTGAAACAACTCAAAGGCGATTTGATTTTTGTTAATAATTGTACTGCATCTGATTCTACTAATTTTCTCAACCGTGCAATTTCCAAGCATTCCAACGCATGTTTAGTGCATCATGCCCAAGTAATAGTTCGAAATTATGACCTTGATACAGTGACCTTAAACACAATATTGTATGGAACATTTTTTTGTGAATTTATTTTATCTGGTAAGAAGTTAAATTTTGAAACTACTGTAGATCAATTTTCAGTATAATACTTGAATGGTTGGAGATGCTCTTTAGATGAGATATTTACAGATTTGTGTACTTTCTTTACAATATCCAGGTAACTTAACCTGTAATTACAGTTCTGTACAAATTTGTATATATGTCCGTGTGTACGTAGAGTTAAACATGTATATGTCACTTGCTGGGTCATACGTAAACGCTTCATCTTGTTTATTCTCATTTTCATTATCATTTGTCCTTCATTTCAAACCCTACGAGCGTGAATGTGAGCGTGTTTGCCGGTAGTATGAATGAATAAAGATGCATCATCATTAGTATGTGGAATGACTGTGTAGAATAATCAAATTTTTATTTGTATAAAGCTTAATTGTGTATATTGTAATTTTGTATTAAAGGTGTAAAAAAAAAAAAACCCTAATAAGCATTCCGACTTTAGTTTAGCTTTTCAGATATATAGTGTTTAAATATAAAAGAGAATAAATAGCTTTTTAAAATTGTTTTTCTTTTGAAAAATAATTGAAATGTTTAGTTTTATCAAGTAATGAGTGCTCTTTTATAAACTAGTGTGACAGATCTAATAGATTTTTTTATATGTACTGAGAAAATGCCTTTCCAAAATAAGCAATATATAATTGTATATATCATATCATATGAAAAATTATACTTTTTTTCTGTTTTGTATAATCAAGTATAAAGTTTTATTTCATTTGATAAAGCAAATTAAAATACACAAAATTTACAAATTTTATGAGAATAAACGGTCACTACTTTTTATCAATTAAACAAAACAATAGGAAGCCTTTTTACTTGTAGGAAAGGAGAAAAAAAATCCAATAGCAAAATAGTAATTGTGCAAAAGTGACAATTTAAGAAAGTTGGTTTACAGGCAAGTGTTTATTCTGTCCTTCTAGAGTTTGTGATTTGAAATTAGTATGAATTTGTACTCTGATGATTTTGCATTAAATGCCATCATTTTAAAATTCTGTATTTCTGTGAATTATGTTACAGTCATGGTCAGGTCTATTTCAATCAAAGAAGTTTGAGATAAATATATATAGTATTCTGAGAATTGTCCGAAATTTATACAGCTTATTGCTTTCTCCTGTACAAAGTTGCAATATGATAAATAATTTTGATAGAAGTTACTCTTCTGAATAGGTAAAAAAATCGCATTTTAGCAGTTTTTACCTTAATAGCCAGTGATTGATCAAATGTTTAATCAGATAACTGTTTGAGTGTCAGAGATAAATTTTCACATGTCAGTTTAAAACCATATTGCCAAGTTTTCATTTTATTTTCAAACAGTATGTGCCTGGAGTATACTCTACACTTTTAAAACATAAAGTGTTTTTGTGTATATATACTGTGGAAGGTTAAGATACTGGTAAAACGTGTTCCGTGTAAAATCGTTGAACATGACCTTTAAGGTCCTTCTACAGAACATTTCTGTTGGAACAAGCCATGAGAAGCCTATACATGTTTGTAGTAGATTTCTTTGGGATTTGCAAATGTAATTTGTGCATTTTCTTATTCTGAACAGGT
Organism: Panopea generosa; assembly: GCA_029582155.1. Classification (NCBI taxonomy): domain Eukaryota; kingdom Metazoa; phylum Mollusca; class Bivalvia; order Adapedonta; family Hiatellidae; genus Panopea; species Panopea generosa. The sequence goes on along the minus strand of CM055909.1, from coordinate 30,356,996 downwards.
GCCTGCTAATTTCACACAAGAAAATTGCTATACATCTTTTTAAACATTTGAAACATAAACACCAAAAGAATGACAACGTAAAATATTATCCTAACATTTTTGCTATCTGAACTGTATAGAATCATAGTCTGAATTATCATATACCATTTACTAATCCATCAACCCTGTTAATTGATACAAACAGATCTGTTAATTGATACAACCAGGTTAAAGTTTGTTTAATTGGCACCCTATATAACGCTTGTTCCGCTTCTGCTTCGACTACCTTCTCTTGTACTTGCAAACAGTGTACCAAAAGTAAATGGAATATAATCAGTTTTTTCCACTTCTAATAATTATTTCCCCGTATCTACTGTTCTATTTGTTTCCCCTTGATCTTTTAATCAGAAATAAGTATTTCATTAAAATCATGAATTTAGTTTTTGATGAGATTTTAGTCTACGATAAAAGAAATGATAGCATGATACAGCTCAAAATCTCACTGCATTGCTTGTAGTATCTGTTTATTCTCTCACTTGTATAATATCAGTTTTTAATAAAATTAGATCTGGAAAATATTTGTTGTTTTATAGCATTGTACACTAAGGTTGATGACAGGCCAATACTTCCTATACCATGTTGATTGCATGTCAGTAGTTACTATACGCTGGTCGATGACGGGCCATAAATTACTATACCATGTTGTGGCAGGTCAGTAGTTATAATACAATGGTGGACGATGAGCCAAAAATTCCTATACCACCTTGATGGCAGATCACTAGTTATATCCTGGTCGATGGTGTGTTTGGTTAAATTCTGGGTGGGAATTTTGGAGATATAGGGGAAAACGGCCATATTGAATTTGGTGAAACAAAAGAAATGGCTCTGGGATTTTTAAAAATGCTGTTTATTGCCTCCATCAATTATTAGCTCTTCTGAGCAAACCTCAGAACAGGGTGACGGCATCGTACATTTGCCTATACCAGGTTGGAAATATTGACACAATGGACAATTTCATTATCGAAAAACTATTTAATGCTGATTGGCAACTGATGTGTGATGAAGGAGCATATGAACTGGGAATAAACCATGGGTCAGTTTATAAAATTACAGCGCATTATTTATGAATGCGGTAGTTATCGGTGAGGTAGGTGTCTCACATGCTGTCAAAAAATGAATTAGACCACTGTATGGATAACTGCCGACAGCAAAATAGTTCACCTTCAGCTTTGAAGTTCCCCCCCCCCCCCGATTCATTTCGGTTTTGCCTTGGTGATCTAAACCTTTGGCTAGAACATTCACTCTGAACAACAGATTCAATTCCAGTTTTGCCAAGGTGTTCTAAACCTTTGGCTGGAACATTCACTCTGAATAATAGATTCAATTTCAGTTTTGCCAAGGTGATCTAAACCTTTGGCTGGAATATTCACTTTGAGCAACAGATTCAATTTCAGTTTTGCCTAGGTGATCTAAACCTTTGGCTGGAACATTCACTCTGAACAATAGATTCAATTTCAGTTTTGCCAAGGTGATCTAAACCTTTGGCTGGAACATTCACTCTGAGCAACAGATTCATTTTCAGTTTTGCCAAGGTGATCTAAACCTTTGGCTGGAACATTCACTTTGAACAACAGATTCAATTTCAGTTTTGCCAAGGTGATCTAAATCTTTGGCTGGAACATTCACCCTGAACAACAGATTCAATTTCAGTTTTGCCAAGGTGATCTAAACCTTTGGCTGGAACATTCACTTTGAGCAACAGATTCAATTTCAGTTTTGCCAAGGTGATCTAAACCTTTGGCTGGAACATTCACTTTGAGCAACAGATTTAATTTCAGTTTTGTCTAGGTGATCTAAACCTTTGGCTTGAACATTCACTTTGAACAACAGATTCAATTTCAACATTCTGGAACATTCACTTTGAACAACAGATTCAATTTCAGTTTTGCCAAGATGATCTAAACCTTTGGCTGGAACATTCACCCTGAACAACAGATTCAATTTCAGTTTTGCCAAGGTGATCTAAACCTTTGGCTGGAACATTTACCCTGAACAACAGATTCAATTCCAGTTTTGCCAAGGTGATCTAAACCTTTGGCTGGAACGTTCACCCTGAACAACAGATTCAATTCTAGTTTTGCCAAGGTGATCTAAACCTTTGGCTGGAACGTTCACCCTGAACAACAGATTCAATTCCAGTTTTGCCAAGGTGATCTAAACCTTTGGCTGGAACGTTCACCTTGAACAACAGATTCAATTCCAGTTTTGCCAAGGTGATCTAAACCTTTGGCTGGAACGTTCACCCTGAACAACAGATTCAATTTCAGAACTTGCATCTTCATGTTGGGAAAGTAATGGCAGTAAATTAAAACAATATTTTCATTTTATATTTATTTAATAGCCATATAATAATATTATATACAGTCATTAATTCCTTACATACATATATAGAGTAAAGACTTCTGAAGCTTAGTTAGCAGAGTAATTCTTTTAATTGCATTTCAAATTTTCTATGATGTATACTAAAGCAAAGCGTTTAATTTATATCCTTAAAGACTCCATCATCAGTTAGTTTACCTATTATAATGGGTATTTTCTTTTTTTTCACAATTTCTGCTCTGCAAATATTTAAAACAAACAATATTGACATTTAGAAAAAAACAATGCATAAAACATTAGAGTATTTCATTGACCAATCAAATTCTTCCTTTCAATATCAAATATCCCCTTTTGAAATGTCCCCAATACAAATGATGTGGTAATGTGTAACATATCTTCTAGTTTATAATTGAGGCTTAGCAGGCTTTAACAGTGTTGGCTTAATTAATATGTTGATCTATCAATAATAGCTTACGGTAGTACAAATGAACAGTTGGAAGATGAAAAAAGACACGCCGGTTCTTTATAAACAAAAATACATCAGAACGAGGTTAAATATTTCCATATGATAGATGACTTGACTCAGGCTGTCAATCAAACAAGATGGTTATGCAATCAGTGATTGATACTGTTTCAAGGACCGCCATTTTCCTTAGACAAGCAAGTCTCTAAGTCCAGTAGGCAGAGCGATAGTTGCTCTCACATCAGGTCAATTAACTTTACTTCATATAGACGCCTTTGGACACCTCTAATATAGACACCTTTGGACACCTTATATAGAAGGTTTTTGAATTATTGGGTGAATTATGTTAATATTAATTGACAAGCAATCTGAACTCTTCCTGCACTGTTTTCAAAGGCCTTCTGTGATTGGTGCAGGAAAACACGTATCTATGGAATAAAGGGTTAAGAAGTTAACAGAAACATAAATTTAGATCTACATTTAAAATTATTTTTTTTTTTTTGCTTTGGAATGCAGTCCCTATCACGTGGAATCATGATAAATTTGATTTCAATCGTGAACAATTGTCTAAAGAACAACCATTACCAGAACTAATTGTTGTATACAAACTACCCATAGTCACCACTAGTTTTAATCTATGTACATAATTGTGGCTTAAAGGAGCACACAGCATAATATACCCGTCGGTAAGTTACAGATTTTGTTCAACATCAAGTGATTTATGTATCAACTTTTTCCTAAAAACTCAAGAGAGGAAATACTTTAAATAGAACACTGTTTACAACTTCAACATACCAAGACATTACGAAGCATATATTGTCCGTTAGTATTGACCTGGCACTTGTGAATATTCTGTGTATATCCGTAATATAATTTTTGGTGTTTGAACGTAAATAGTAATATTGATTAACAGATACCAAAACATTATTAAACTGGTATCATATTGCATTCACGAATAGCTGTACAGAGAAGGTATTTAAACGCCTGAACGTATTGGAGGAAATTAATGACTGCCAAATAAAAACTTACGCACAATAAATGTCTAGAATACCTTTAAGGTAACAAACCTGCCACAATACTGGTAATGTATTGTCTATTGGCCATAGTATTTACTTTTACTCTGCCAGCCTGAAGGAGCCAGTTTTGGTATATACATATTGGCCTTAGTTGCTGTCATTCAACAGAAGACATATTGTATTGTAAAGTTAAATATCACGTTATTATTCGATATACACATTTCACCAAAATTTAATATGTCAATACATGTACAAACATTTATGGGACTTCAAAATAGAAAATTTGGTATTTTTCTCCAGCACTTCAAGGTAATCTGCTATAGTGTCACTTGTTAAAAGTTTGAAAATTAGTGTCTCATTGTTATACAAGGGTCGGCATATTTCAATCACAATCAACATTGCCATTTCACTTTCTTCCAATTTTAGCGTAGCGGCATGAAACGTTTTGTCTGTCTTCCTCCTCTAAGACTGTCTAAATGTTTTTCCACTGAAATGAGAAGAAAGTCTGAAATCAGCATGTTTTACAGTCCCATTTTGGGTTACGCAAGTCTAGTGAAGATCTAATGATAAGTGCTGGTATAAGAGTGCACTTACGCTGAAATATAGCACTTTTCAATTAAAAATTGGCCGCATTCGGACAATTATCATTATAAGGGGAAAAAAAAACAACCATGTTTAGGGTTACTTGACAAAAAAAAATAGGGAAGATAAGCAGGCATTTTTTTCTTGTATGCCTTTTTTTTGTCTAATTTTTATATCATTGAGAAAATATAATAACAATGAATGATTATAAGCAAACTCATTTTAACTTGTTTTTCTGTTCTATGAAAAATACAATACAAATATAATTTTCTTGACACATTAGGCAGATTCTTTCTGGAGTTTTTCATACTTTAATATTTAAAAAATAAATGAAAGATGAAATAAAAACATTAAGGTTGGGACTCATAAAAAACTGAAAGTGCTTGACTGCACAACTTAAAAGTTAACAGACAGACTGGACGACAGACTCTGGGCAATAAGAAAAACAACAACATACATTGGCTGCTCCGTTAATATTGATGGGAAGGTGTGTAAGGTTTTTTGGTTTTTTTTCAGAATGGGGTTTAATGCCATTTTCAACACATTTCTGGTTACATGTGTCATATCCAGTTTTATTGGTGCAGGAACACTTCAGAATGAATCTGGGTAGAACCACTGTCCTTCTGCAAGTAACTGACAACTTTCTCACATAAAGTTTTAGGACAGAGCAGAACTCAAACCTACAACCTTAGCTGTGATATGTAAGTGATTTTGAGACAGCACCTTAGACCACTCGGCCACTGAGGACCCTGTTGTGTAAGGTATAAATTAACTTGCCTTATTGTCTTCTTCTCCTTCTCTTGTTCAGGCCGGGCTCTGTTGAGGACCTTCAGGAAGTCGGAGGTCTTTGCCCTCATTCTCGAGTGAATATACGCCTGGAAAGACATGAGAATTGTTTTTTTATTCTCAACCTGCAGTTATTTTCAATTAAAATTAAAGACAGCAAAATTGGTATTTTTCTAGATTAATATCTTTTCTCAAAATTGTATAAAACAACATAACTACAGGATACTGAGTTTCCTTGCCGACCCTTAAATCCGCTACATAACTTAACTACAGGACATTGAGCATCTTTGCAGACCATTAATTCCGCTATATAACATAACTACAGGATATTGAGCATCTTTGCAGACCCTTAATTCCGCTATATAACAACTACAGGATACTGAGCATCTTTGCAGACCGTTAATTCCGCTACTATTTTGGAAAGGGTCATAACTCTGGTCAGTCTTTTTTCAGAGCTTTTTAGCTCTGCCTAATTGCAAAGGTTTTTCACTGGGAAATGAAATGCTGTAAATCAATATAGTTCATTAAGACAAAATGCATCAAAATTAGAACATTGGAAGAAAACCATACATTAGAACATTTGATGTGATAATGTAGGTAGTTTCTATAACCTTACCTTAGAACATTTGATGTGATATTGTAGGTAGTTTCTATAACCTTACCTTAGGTCATTTGATGTGATAATGTAGGTAGTTTCTAAAACCTTACCTTAGAACATTTGATGTGATAATGTAGGTAGTTTTTTTAACCTTACTTTAGGTCATTTGATGTGATAATGTAGGTAGTTTCTATAACCTTACCTTAAGTCATTTGATGTGATAATGTAGGTAGTTTCTATAACCTTACCTTAGAACATTTGATGTGATAATGTAGGTAATTTCTATAACCTTACCTTAGGTCATTTGATGTGATAATGTAGGTAGTTTCTATTACCTTACCTTAGAACATTTGATGTGATAATGTAGGTAATTTCTATAACCTTACCTTAGAACATTTGATGTGATAATGTAGGTAGTTTCTATAACCTTACCTTAGAGCATTTGATGTGATAATGTAGATAGTTTCTATAACCTTACCTTAGAACATTTGATGTGATAATGTAGGTAGTTTCTATAACCTTACCTTAGAGCATTTGATGTGATAATGTAGGTAGTTTCTATAACCTTACCTTAGAACATTTGATGTGATAATGTAGGTAGTTTCTATAACCTTACCTTAGAACATTTGATGTGATAATGTAGGTAGTTTCTATTACCTTACCTTAGAACATTTGATGTGATAATGTAGGTAATTTCTATAACCTTACCTTAGAACATTTGATGTGATAATGTAGGTAGTTTCTATAACCTTACCTTAGAGCATTTGATGTGATAATGTAGGTAGTTTCTATAACCTTACCTTAGAACATTTGATGTGATAATGTAGGTAGTTTCTATAACCTTACCTTAGAACATTTGATGTGATAATGTAGGTAGTTTCTATAACCTTACCTTAGAGCATTTGATGTGATAATGTAGGTAGTTTCTAAGTGTGTGGATGAGGTTAATCGTATTGTCTTTCACAGCTGGGGCAGTATGTCTGGGAAACAAAACTGAAACAAATACAGGTATATATTAAAGTCAATCAAATAATGTGAATCTGACCAGAACCATCGTCCTACTGCTACTAACTGGCAAACTGAAATTATAGTTATACAAAAATAATACCAGATGCGACGTAGAGCTGAAGCTCACTTACCACATGTGCTGAAGCTCACTTACAAAATGTGATGTAGAGCTGAAGCTCACTTACCACATGTGCTAAAGCTCATTTACCAAATGTGATGTAGAGATAAAGCTCACTTACAAAATGTGGTGTAGAGCTGAAGTTTACTTACCGCATGTGATGTAGAGATGAAGTTCACTTACCACATGTGCTGAAGCTCACTTACCACATGTGATGTAGAGCTGAAGCTCACTTACCAAATGTGATGTAGAGCTGAAGCTCACTTACCAAATGTGATGTAGCCAATATTCTCGCCTGTTGCTGCATCTGTGCCGGACAGTTCTGCTGGTGGTTCCTTGTGACTAAATAAAACCTGCGGTGCCTGTTGGTAGTTTCTCCTGCCTTCTTTAAATTCCTGTAAAATATAATACTAAATGTTCAGCCCCAGGTAGTGAAAGAATTATTATAGAACAATTTCATTATGACTATTAGATTAGAACAACTTCATGGTGATTGAAAGTGTAGACAACTATATTATGACTATTAAATACAAATAACTCATTATAACTATTAAAGAAGAACAAATTCATTATGACTGTTAGAGTAGAACAAATTCATTATGACTATTTAAGTAGAACAAATTCATTATGACTGTTTAAGTACAACAAATTCATTATGACTATTTAAGTACAACAAATTCATTATGACTGTTAGAGTAGAACAAACTCATTATCACTATTACTGTAGAACAACTTCATTATGACAATTATAATAGAACAACTTCATTTAGACCATTAAAATAGAACAACTTCATTAGGCCATTATAAATTAATTGCTAGATTATCATCCAAAATTTTCTTAAAATCGGGGAGGGCGGGAGGATTTTATTTCTTTTTATTTTTTTATTTTTTTTTTTATTTTTATTTTTATGAAAATAAAAAGGGTCGGGTGGCATGACAATTAGGGGGCAGGCAGGGATGATAATCTAGCAATTAATTTATTATGGCCTTATGGCTATCAGATTAGAACAACTTCATTATGACCATTAAAATAAAACAACTTTGTTATGACAATTAGAATAGAACAACTTCATCAGACTATTAGATTAGAACAACTTCATTATGACCATTAAAATAGCACAACTTCATTATGGTTATCAGATTAGAACAACTTCATTATGACCATTAGAGTAGAAAAATTTCATTATGACTATAAGAACATTATGACCATTAAAATAGAATAACTTAATTATGGCAATTAGAATAGAACAACTTCATTGTAACCATAAGAGTAGAAAATTTTCATTATGACTATTAAAGTAGACAACTTCATTCAGACAATTAGAATAGAACAGCTTCATTATGTCAATTAGAATAGAACAGCTTCATTATGGCAATAAGAATATAACAACTTCATTGTAACCATAAGAGTAGAAAATTTTCATTATGACTATTAAAGTAGCAACTTCATTCAGACAATTAGAATAGAACAGCTTCATTATGTCAATTAGAATAGAACAACTTCATTATGACTATTAGAGTAGAAAAGTTTTATTATGACTATCAGATTAGAACAAATTCATTATAACTATTAAAGTAGAACAACTTTGTTATGACTAAAAATGTAGACAACTACATAATGACTTTTAAAGTAGAGCAGATTCAGTATGACTATCAGAAAAGTACAACCATTAGAGTATAACATTTTCAGTATGGCAAATAGAGTAGACAGTGCCATCATGGTTATTAGAGTAAAAAATCAATATTAGAGTATCTAAAATAATTTCAATAAAATTATTTGATATTTAAATAGAACAATTCATTATACATGTAACTCTTTCTGTAAAACACTTTCATTATGACTATCAGAGATTTACACTGCTGTGGACATACATGTACATGTAACTGACATTACTGTGGGTTATATTTCTCAGGGCAGAACAAAGTTTAATGAAAGCAGATTGTACTACAGAAAATGACATTCATTTGTCAGACAGGTTTATACATGTTAATCTTACTGGACTTCTCTCACCTCTATTATATTTTCCATAGGATTCAACTATTCACCCATGGTTCAGTTCGAACCAACAATTCTAACAAGAGTTGTCAGAAGACAACAAAACTCACCCCTGGGTGTCTAAAACCAAAAAGGGTCATAACTGTGCCAAAATGCAATCTAGAGTTATGGTTCTTGTCTCTGTGTGTTCCAATGATGATGGTGAACACAAATGCAAAGTTTCATTCACATCCAATGAGTGGTTGAATAGATATCTTAAACTTAAACGCAAAAGTTTAACCTGGGTGTCTACAGACGATGACGCTGATGCCGCAGCCGGGGTAATGGCAAAAGCTCTCCTTGGACTTCGTCCCGGTGAGCTAAAAATGATACAGAATTTCCCAAAACTCTGGTATCAACATCAAATTTTCAGTGGTGATTTCTGAAATACTGACTACTTAACCTATGGTAGGAAAAATAAATCACTGCAATACAAATGCATGAAAAAAGAAGAAAGAGAGAACTAAAGTTTTATTTCTTCCATCTGTAGGACTTGAGTACTCAAGGGAGACAATAGTGGTGCAAGTTCTTACCTGCATAAATACTTTTCCTAAAATAACATCATCGTCATCTTTAAATATTGTACTAAATATAACTGTCACTCTGTCCTTCTGTGCTGCCACATACCTAAAACAGATATGTTCTCATCTTGGAATATCTGGTGTAAAGATGTTTTTTACTGTTTTTTATATTATTTTGATGTGAGAGTGATGATACTTCAATACTAGTATTCTGCAATATGAAGTATTTGCACACTGTTGAGGCATAAGTTAAAATAGTTTGTCCTTTACCTACCCATCATTTTCATCTTGGGTAGGTACATGCAGATAGGTAAATTATTATATTATAATTTGTGTTTTGTCGGACATAATGTCTAATTATTACTAATTTTATGCACATTATCTCTGTAACTAAAAACGTTCATTTTTATAAAGGAATGAACAACATACCGGTATTTATGAAAGACAAGCATTTTCATCACATTCCTTGGATTAATTATTGTTGGAACCTAATTTTATGGATTATGGAAACCATTTATTGAACAGTGAAGCAAAAAAATAGTGTTGCCTGGGAAATGTACAAAAAAGTTTAATTCTTGTTACGGGTTTCAAACTCGAATCGCCCAAGTGACAATCCGCAGATATAACAGAAATGTCAGATATTGGCAACAACCAAAATAAAAATTATTATTTTTTAGAGAATGCAATAAAATTATTAGAGTAAGAGCAATATTATCTGGTATGAAGGTGAAGGACAAACAAACAATACTTTATTTAAGACCTGATGTTTGGAAATCTCAAACAAATCTATGACAATCAAAAAAATGACAATAAGTCTCTGTCAATCATCAATATTGAGATAGTTGTATTTTGGGTTTTGAGAAGAATACCGTTATGGAATATTTTAAACAGAATTATATTATCAATTTTACTTTTATTATTTAAAATCAAGAAGATTTAAGTACATTTTTGGGGGTAAAATTCAAGCACAAGTCCAGGAGAAAACCAACTTGTTCAGAATTCAGGAGTTTTCAAGGAGTAGTACCCAGAATTCAAGGAATTTGCAAGGTCTGTGATCAACCTGCTGTTTGCTTTACAACATCTCCAAAAGTCACATTTAGAAAAAAATTATCTCCCCCTCATATGATGTGAAAATTACCATAAATGTTATTGTTAATGTTCAAAACTGGCGAGATTTAGGATCAGTATGGGGCTCACCTGCAAGAAAAACTGTAAAAGACACTGACCAGCAAAGTGGACATGCTAATTGAAGCTTAATATCAATCATTCGCAGCAATTTTATCAAAGCGTAATTATTAGTTGTAGAGAAGCATGGGGAGGATTTTCCATTTGCGAAAATTTCAAATGCCAAAAATCATTGAACAGGAATTCAAAATGCATATGCAAAACTACACTTTAGGCTGATCAATTCCACTTAATTCTGGCTTAGTCAGAGGAGTTGTCTGAACAAGATTTTGTGACACATTAAGAATGCACAAAAACAATGTGTCTCCCAGAGAGAGGGAAAGGGGGGTGGGGGGGAGGGGGAGACATAATTACAGGACTGGTTACAGGGGTTCTGTGCTTTTATGTTTATGACTATTTCTCAATTACTTACATGGTTTCATCATCTCTGTATGGTATAACAGCACGCTTGGAGCCAACTTCTCCAGACTGCTGGAAGGCAAAGTATTTCTCAAACACGGACGCAAAACAATTTCTTTTCAAAAGGCCAGCTTTCTTAACCAACTCTTCATGGTTAGATGGAATGTTTTCTAGATCAAACAGCAAGGACACATTGTAACCTGAAATAAACAAGAAACAGTTCTGGTATGTACATGACATAATCAGCAACAATACAGAAAATGTAGAGAGTTTTTTTTTTGTTTGAATTGGGTTTAACACTATTTTCAACACATTTCAGATTTTATATGACATATCAAGTTTTACTGGTGGAGGAAGATCTCAGATTGAGTAGAACCACCGGTATTCCACAATAACTGTAAACTTTCTCACATTAAGTTTTTGGAGCAAGTGGGACTTGAACCTATGACCTTAGTGGTGAGAGGTAAGTGATCTTGAGACGACACCTTAGACCACTCGTCCACGATGTAGAGAAATAAAAAGTTACATGAGCAGCAAGAAACATTTATAACACAAAATGTTTATTTGAATATTCTGCATCATTTTTGTGCCATCGACAGACGATCAGTTAACCTAACCACATTCTTCCGAGATTCTGGAATGGTTAACCTGCACTTGTGCACACTTATCTCTGCAAGTACCGGTAACCGATAACATTCTTGCTTCAATCAGTGGTGAGAGACAAATGACAATGAGATGCAGTAGTCATATATTAATTATCACCGAGACCATGGCCGGCGACGAATTAACTCCCCTTCACAAACCCTGGATTGATAGTCAGACGCTCTACCAATGTTGCTAACTGAGCCAGGCTAACACAAAGTGTGCAACAAAAATAGTTATTACAATGTATATATAACGAAATAAGAAGTAAAAATCAATTATCATAAATATACACCATTTCTTTGTTCAAAATTGTATAAAGATATGTAAAGTGTTTTGATGTTAATGAGATGACAAAAGGAATCAACAGGCTATCCAAATACACCTACCATCCTCTGTTTCTGTTAGTATATCTTTATATTCTCTATTGATAAGCTGAAATGTGAAAAGAAAAAATTCCTTTATTCATTTGAATTATATTATAACATCCTACATATACAGATATTTAGCAATTGATAAAGTTTAATGCCATTTTCAACAAATGACATGCTGTATATGGTATATCCATTTTTTTTGGAGGAAGACCTCAGAGTGAAACTGAGTAGAACTACTGTCTGCTCAGCAAATAATGGAAAATTTCCATGGGAAAATGGGCTGGGCTCAAACACACAACCTTAAGCGGTGAGAAGTAAGTGGCCATTAGACAGCAGCCCCTTACACCACTCAACAGTACAACAGTCAGTCAATCTTCATGTATTTGCAAGGTCAATCTTCAAGGTCGGGTCAAAAAGTGATACTAGAGCCACTGTTCTAATATAGTATATTTCTGATGAAAAGCATTATCAATAAAGTTTTGCATACTTATAATTATATAAATAGTTAAAAAAATACTCTTAAAATAATTCCCTTAAAGAGTGGATGGGTAATCTGAAATGACCCTCTCACAATCAGTGATATAAGGATGGGGTCAGAGTTCAAACCAAATTCTGCTAAAAGATATTAAGTGAGTCTTTTCTGATGCTATAAAAACATATAATATTGTTTAATGGATTAAAACCAAAGATGTGACATATTGCAAATAGCCTGATAATTCTTCCAACAGCTTTCTGTTTATGAAAACAAGAAAACTGTATCGTCGCAAAATTTCTGACTGAAAGAAAAAAGATATCAAATAGATATCACTTAGCACTTTACCTCATCAGCACCATGTTCTTGCAAATCTTTGTAAAATTTCAGACTAATGCTAACCTGTAAATAAAGAAGAATAAAACAATGTATGTCACTCCTAAAAGACAAACAAATTGTTCATATAAAAGATTTCCTTATTCATTTAATACTGAAAAATATGAGCCATACATGATTGTGACATCATTAAATGATTTTTAAAAAAATCATTTTCATGTATGTTTTAATTTTATACAGTAGAACTTTGTTGGCTCAAACACATATGACTTGAACACCTCATATAGCTGGGACCACTTGACTAGGTCCCAGCTGATTCCTATTTTGATGTACAGTCAACCCTGTCTTAAGCAGCCAGTCAAGGGAAGAGGCAAACATGACCCTTTAAGACAGGTTTTTGCTTAATACAGATTAATTTGTTCTGAAAGTATAGACATGGGAAATGGCAAATGTGGCTGCTTAAGACAAGTGGCTGCTTAATAGAGGTGACCACTAACACACATTTTACTGTATATACATGTATGGTATGATGATGAATAATACTTGATTCAAACATCCCCTAACTCCAACTATTTTATATAGTCCCGTTGGGTTTGAGCCATCGAAGTTCTACTGTACATGTAACTAGAAATTGATGTCATTATGTTAGAACAGGTAATTAAAGGTTAAGTGGAAAAGGGGGCCATAACTCCCGTAACATTTGACCAATAGTACTAAATATAGAACCTGTATTTTACAAATATAAAGCTACCCTGTACTAGTTAGAGCACATAACTGTATGGCATGGTTATCTTGATAACTTATGCCATATACATGTATCTACTGTATGTCTTTGGCAACTAGTAAGTATCCAAACTTAGTAATCAGTCATTATGTACTATCTTATAGACTAGTTGTAGTTGTATGGTGTTTAGCGTCGCTTTCAACAATTTTTCAGTCATATCACGGCGGTGTCTACTTGAGACAGTATTCTAAGTTCTGTTACACTGGAGTATCATGCCGCAGACACATGGTATGATACCCCACCCAGTCACATTATACTGACACCGGGCCGACCAGACCTAGAACTCTCCTCTAAATGCTGAGCGCATGTGAGGCGGACGCTCTACCACTAGGCCACGCCGCGGTATCTTATAGACTATGTGCACCTACTGCTATATGACAATATTTTCAATCAGACAATCAGAAAAATGTTTCTTTCATTACTACTGTCTAGTAAATATGTTGCTTATCTTACCCTGATTTTGTTCTTATCACCATCTGGATTTGATATGTGAAACAAGACACCATCAAAATCTGCCACAGTCACCTCTACATTGTCTGGTTTTGAACTGAAATTATATAATTAATTTATTATAATTTTTCTGTGTTTCTGTGTTGTGTTATATTCTGACGTGGAGGTGAGAGGCAGAACCAGCGTTGATGTTCACAGCTGTTCCATTTAAACTTAAACTTAAATTGAGTGGACCTATTTATTCTTTTATATAAATAATCACCACAGATGAAACTTTTACATTTACATGAATCAAGGTTTTTGTCATTTTAACCCACCTCATATTAAAACTTGACTTTTAGAGAAAATGTAACAATACAAACAGTTTTCTACACATCTTTTAAATATATTACTGACTTAAAAGGTTCACAATGTGTGATTAGCAACTGAAGGATAATTTATCAGAGTCCAACAAATCCTCCACCCCAGCCCAGGGACTACCAAAATTTGGTGCCAAGATACTAAAAAGATGTTAGACCCTGTTTGAGGGAGGGCTGAAACTAATAATGTGAGAACCCAATATGTGAGGAGCAGTGCATAGTACCAAGAAGAACTTATGGCACAACCCCTTTAATATAAATAAGATTGTATACTGGTCATACCTAGAATCTAATACTGTGAGTCTAAAAAAATTTCAACCATGTAAAGAATGGCATCAATACTAAACAGTAAAAAGGTTACTTAAGTATGCAAAGTAAAAAACAGTTGCCAACAAAATGCAAACAAAAGCTGTTACTAACAGAAGTTGGAGCTTTGTGCATGTTATTATATGGGCATTCGCGGTAATAGGTATATCGTGGTATTAGGTATACAAGCGATATGTGTAAATAAAAATATAACTAAACCGCTTTTATTGATGGTGAGAGTGGGAAGATCAAGGACAAATTATAGAAAACTCAAATTATGCATTACTAAATTACTCATCATTAAATAAGAATGTTTGATTTGAATAAAGACGACTGAAGTGCACAAGATTGTTTCAACACGGAAGTGTTTTTAGAGTTGTCCCTCGAAAATTACAACATTGTATTGTATGTTTTTCAATAAACAAACAGTTTACCCTTCTTTTGCAGTTTTAATCTTGTTAGTAAGTGTCTCCTCCACTATTCTATTGTTGATTTCTAATAGAATCATGGCTGTATTGTCCGCAAATAAATTAAAAAAAGGGAAATACTTTATCAACCACACAGGGTGTGTTGAACAGGAAATGAAATACACAGGTTGGAATTTGTAACGAACGTTCTGATTGGTTTAACATCTTTAGTATCAAAAAGGACCGTCAGTAGTTCCAAATATCGCAGTCGGACCCAACGAATATGTTTTAAACGATGATGATCTCTACTTCTCTATATTTGTGACACTGGCACGTGCCGTACGTGCGGAGCAACTATTTGAATAAACAGACATATATATCAAAAATCACAGTAATAACGCTTTTGAAATTGTAACATCTTTATATACTATTTCAAGGACTATATCAAGGACTTGTATAGATGGCCTTCTCTATATAATTTACTGATTTGATATTTAACCAACTGTTATGCTGACGATCATCCATCCATCCATCCATCCATCCATCCATCCATCCATCCATCACCAACCCACCCACCCATCCATCCATCCATCCATCCATCCATCCATCCATCCATCCATCCATACCGCAGCATGTGAATCACTGATTAACATAAAAGTTCAGTGAAATAATGTACGTGCACTGGGTACGACTCTCCCTGTACACGTACCAACTGCTTTAACAGTTTTGTCGACCTTCCCCTGCCTCAGAACTTGACCTGTACGTCATGTACCATCAATGACATTTATAGAGATATAAGTCATTTGGAACCACATTACCGACAATCAAGACATTATCGCCATTTTGCATATCAAATTTCAATTACAAAAGTTGATTTATCATATTTTGTTTAGTTTTTTCGACATGCAGTGAGTAGACATAAGGAACACATTATTAGCATATACAACTAGTGTAGAATATATCTTAAGTTTTATCTGTGACTTGATAACATTGGATATGACACTGGTTTTATGCCAGCATTGAAAGAAGCTTCACTACCATAAGAATACACACTTTTTTAAGAAGGAACTGGCTAAAATCGGGCACTACGTCTCTCTTTAAAATGTCAAATATATGCTATCTCAAATCATAAAACCATGAAACCCTCCCCTGTCGCACGGTTGTCACATGATACATAATGTGATATCGTAAAGCCAGTATATCTGCTTATAAACATGGTTTTCGGCCAAATCTTTGTTTAAACTACATAAACATTACTAATATATAGATCTATATGTCTTGTAAATACAACTATCCATGATCTAATCGAAACTGCTGCTTGTTGATGGGACAATTTGGCGGAGGGATTCAAATTACAGATTCACACGCGCCATTGCTTACCTTTCTTTAAATCGACGGTTCACTATTGGTGCGAATAGACTGATTATTGAAATCATTCGCGTTCAGTTACAGAAATGACCAAGAACATAATAGACTATAAAATGAGGAATATATTTAGAAACCATCAATATACACGATCTAAATCATTGTGTATACACGATATAAAACACATACACAAGCCAGAGACATAGACGCATTATGTCTCTGCGCAAGCTGATACAACACCCAGGTGTGAAAATATTAATTTAGCAAGAAAACAGAGTTAGACAGTATTATCAAGCCAACCATTTCCTCGGTAACTTGTCCACCATCAGATTAAATCAAAGAATTATATGCGTCAGCTACTGTGTGATATTTCCAATGTAAGTGTTTACGTTTGTGGATAAAATATCTTTAAACCAAGACCCTATGTAAGGCAAAACAACTGATTGAGATTTTATGAACGCCCGTGTATTCACATAAAATCTCGTGAAATCTCATTTTCAATTATCCCAGCTTCAATTCACCTCATGAATACGATATAAAAATTCTTTCTTTGCACACTTTTTTCTACAAAACGCGATAATTCAAAGCAAATTGAAGCACTTTTCGTGTTTCCGTCATGTTTCTCTTCATTTTACATTAATTAATAACCGTGCGTAATTGACGTCCTTAATTTATTCTACTTTTTTCTTTCCCAAAACTTTTTATTCTGCTCGTAAAATTGTCAGGACTTTCTGTCTAAACTTTCATTTTAACGTTTAGGATTAATTTCGTAACTTGTTTTCTTTCAGCCATCAAGAATATATATATAATAGTCTTTATATAATGCATTCCTTGTTGTCATCTTTCATTCTTGCTATACATGCACCTGACCAATGCTTATCAACTATTTTCTCTTATTGTGTGATAACAATAAGTTGTCGCTGGCGATTAGTGATCGTCAATACACTTAATTGCTCAAGTTCATCGCTTCGTAACTTCTTTATTTCTTATCCGATTTTAATTTTCTTTATATCACAGAAAACTACAGAGCTTCAGCATAACAATCATATAAAGCAAATTAAAATCAAATAACAAACAAAGATTTTAAGGGGTACCGGCAGGTTTTTCCGTCAGCAAAATTTATTGCGAAATATTACATTTTAAGTACGTATTTTGTAAGAGTGTATCTTCCGTAATACTTGATCGATTTTTAATAACTTTAGCTTTTTCTAAAACTACATTAAGTTACTTACATAGACATATAAAAAAATTGAATTTCCAATGATAAATAAAAAAGTTAAAAGGGTACCGCCAGGTTTTTCAAGCGAAAAATATGGCGTAAATTTAGTCGCGTTTTAACCGTCCGTATCTCATTCATTTGATAATGGATTTTTTTTATCTTTTCAGTTTTAGAAACTAGACATTCTAAGCTTTTTAATGGTATAAACATTTTTTAAAATCGGTTAATGTATTAAGAAGTAAGTAGGCACCGCCAGCTACTCCTTCTAAAAATCCTAACTTTAACACTACCGCCAGATTTTACAACTGTCCACTTTTTACGAGTAAGTTTCTGTTCATACTTTGGCTCATACAGCTCTCAATACAATTCTTTGATTACATGGTGCATACCAACTCATACTTCGTAGTTCTGTGCATTCTGGCAAGGACTTACAAACGGACGGAGCTAAATCAAATGCTACGTGCCATGTTGACGACATATTTCTTATGTCATTGTCATAAGTATTAGATGTGAATGTTATATCACTGTCATGTTAGAATTCAGATTTCTTAAAATTGCAATATATTGATTTTTTTCATTTTAGTAAATTATCGAACTTACCATGTATGATATAGAAATGCAGTTCAAGTGTAGGAGTACTCACAAGCCTACTTCGAAAGATAACAAAACACAAACTTTCAATACAAATATCTTAAAAAATCATCTTGTATTTATAATAATAAATTCATTTATAGTGAAATTTTTGTTTGTTGTTTTTGTTGTTTGTTTTAACGAACGTTTACGGAAATGGCCGAGCGATTTTCCGATTGCATAATTCCTTGATTACATGGTGCATACCAACTCGTACTTCGTACCTGGCAAGGACTTACAGCCAATCAAGTCACTTATCTTTTATATAAATGACAATTTAATGTTAGTTAGACAAAATCTTAAAGTTAAAAAAGTATGACCGAAGCAGTGGCATGTTACTGGACCCAAGGTAGAGCTTCATATTGCACGTTTCTAAGAAGCCTTTAAAAGATTGTTTATCATTTCGACCCCCGGGCAGATTGGATATCCAAATAATAAAAATACAAATGTGTAGTAGAGCACCGAACCCATGATCGGATGATTGTATGAAACCCATTAACCGAACGGTAAAAATCAATTCTATTGTTAAATTCTATGTGTATTGACGTACGTGAGAGAGGATTGAGTCACTCCGCCAAATCGCACGCGCCGGTGGACTTCTTTACTTATCTATTTATAGAAAATGACAGATTCCCTGGTTCGATTGCTGTCGTCCAATGAAATTGATCGTTTTATAATAAACTGGAAGACCGGAAGTATACACAAAATGGAGACTAGTTTATTCTGTTTCTCGTGAAATTCAAGGTTCTTGTGTTATATCTGGTAAATTGCTCTACTGCGTTGAACGATAACACATAATTATTAATTTAAATACAATTTTGAATAATAGTGCAACTTTATTACACTAAGGGATGACTTTAAGACCTGGTTGCCGCTCATTATATCTGGGGTTTCCCGGAATTCCTACTAAGCATGCAGTACATGAACTGCATGACCCTTGTATTACATCATCATCGCTCACATGCAACCAATATAATAATATATGTCTTAACCAAAAAATAATTTGTTGTTCTAGAATCAGTACACATAGAAGCTACTTGGTTATTTTCTGTAAAATACGAATTTGATGCATTTTGTTGTTTTTGACTTTGGAATGCTCTACCAACTAATACATATGCTCCTGCAAACACCCTGCCAAAAATTTAACCACAAACATGTGGAGAGATACTCTGTTTCTGCTGTACAAAAAAACAACATATACACTTGATTATTGATCCATCCTAAAGAATAAAATGTTCTGAGCAAACAGAACTGCATTTATTAAGAAATTGTTTAGTGAGTATTGACAGAAGTACAGATTTTATATATTGTCATAATGGCACAATTTTTCTATTTTACCTTTTTTTCTGAAGAAACTCATTGATCAATAGGAAGCATGTTTTTGTTTTAGTCTAAGTTACTGGAAAAATTAAAAACATTGGGATAATGAGGCCATTCTTATTATTATACTGGTCATACCTATTACCGCGAGTCGTAACATTTTGTCAACCATGTAAGTAATGGCATTAATTATAAACTGTAATAAAGTTACTTAAGTGCGCTGAGTAATAAACAGTTGCCATTAAGAATTGTAAACAAAAGCCGATGCTAACGGAAGTTGGAGCTTTGTGCATATCTGGGATATTGTTATTATACAGACATACGCGGTAATAGGTATATCCCGGTATTAGGTAAGAAGGTACATGTATAATTAAGTATTATCTAAATCATTTCCATGCTCCTACCTACTCATTCAAAATTGCAGCTACTCAAAGACTTTTTTTATTGACTTTCAAAGCGTTGATTTGCTGTTATGATTTCAGTCCATTTTTGTTTAAAATGACTAAATAAAATCAAGGAAAAAAAAAATTAGCTACCTGCCTACCCACATGAAGAATACTGGGTTGGAGCATAGCAAACAAACATTTTTTAAGGATGTTCTGACACAATTTTCTATTTCATTGGATTTTTCCTGAGGAAGCACACAGTGTTTTATGTGATATTTTGAACTTATGTGATATATTTACTTTCCCGAGGAAGATTGTTTGATTTACTATATTATTATAATCCTTGCTTATTTTTGTCTGACAAACAAGACTAATCTGATTCTGTCAGAAGAGCACATGGAGGTTGTGGACCTCTTGGTTTTAAATTTCTTTCATGTTTAGGTTTCATCAAATGAAGATGGACAGTGTGATTTGAAGGCTGATCATCTGTAATGCAGTCCCTGCGTGACCGTGTAGCGAGAGTGTTTTACACCCATGGATTGTTCTGTGCAAGTCACCCTGTGTCTATCCTTGTGACTGTGTGTACAGTCATTGTAATACTATGGTAAGTGATTTAGATCATTTAAACTTGTTTATTTTACATCAATTGTGAAGGAAGAGTAATTGCTATCTTTCTCACTTGAATCAGCGGGAGAGCCAAATAAAAATCATAACAGAGACAGATTGGGAAGGGATTCAAACTCGTGACCCTGTATTGAGTCAGACTTGCTAACTTGGCCAAGCTGGTAAGTGATAAGAAAAATATGACCTGGCACATCTGTTACAATAACAAACTGCAATTTTATGCAACAAAACACATTAAGTATTTAAATAACTAACTGGTAGTAAATCTTCACCCAAATGTAATTCTGTTTAATACTTCTTTATTTCTTGAAGAATGTGAATTATTTTTGCAAAATATAAATATTTTAAAAACAGAAAATGTGAAATAGTCTATAATAAAAAATATAGGAATGCAACAGAAATTCAACAAATGAAGCGCTGGAAAATAATAGGAAGTCAAGAAATGTATTTTTGCCTTTACCATTACCATCCAACATGCATAATTCTTCGAAAATATAAAATAATTATTTTGTATTTCAGTTACCCACTGTTGTATACACCCCTCCCAGGGAACGCACCAGTGGAATATACGACCCCCCGTAATCACTATCGAGTTCCACCGGATATGTATGAACCAACGGAACCAAGAATGAAGCCAGATGATGGCACTGATGTTACCAGTATACCAAGATGGGTATAAATTTCCTGTTTTTATTGGACTTAAATATTTTGATGAAAACTGTTTCAAATATATTTCCAACCATAAGTTATGATATGTGATGAAATATAATTGTAAAAATGTTTTGCACATACAAATAATCCACAGCTTGTTAGCTCACCTGAGCCGAAGGATTTTGTGATCGCCTGTCATCTGTCGTCCGTCGTTAACTTTTAGCTTCTAACAACTTCTCCTCTGAAACCACTTGGTCAATTTTGATATAACTTCACAGAAATGTTCCCTGGGTGACCCTCTACCAAGTTGTTCAAGCCATCTTGATTTGTCAAAAAACATGGCCGCCAGGGGACGGGGCAAGTTTAATTATTAAAAACTTAAAAAATCTTCTTGTCAGAAACTACTGACTCAATTTTAAAATAATTTCATGGAAATGTACCTTGGGTGACCCCTCTACCTAGTTTATTCAAGTGATCTTGATTCGTCAAAAAACATGGCCGCCAGGGGACGGGGCAAGTTTAATTAGTAAAAACATAAAAAATCTTCTTGTCAGAAACTACTGTCTCGATTTTAAAATAACTTCACAAAAATGTTCCTTGGAGGACCCTTCACCAAGTTTGTTCAAACCATAGTGATTCATCAAAAAACATGGCGGCCAGGGGGTGGGGTTAGTTTACTATATAAGCTATAGTAAAAACTTTAAAAATCTTCTTGTCAGAAACAAATGGATCGATTTTAAAACAATTTCAAAGAAATGTTCCTTGGGTGACCCCCTATCAAAAAGTGTTTAAGCCATTGTGATTTGTTAAAAATAAAACCAACACAGTGAGGTGCTAGTTTACTATTATAAGCAGCTATAGTAAAAACTTCAAAAGCCTTCTTGTCAAATCTACTGACCTGATTTCGATGTAATTTCACTGACATTTACCATGGGTGAACCTCTACCAAGTTCGAACTCTTCTGCCATCTGTTACATCTTCAAAACAAATCAAAACTCTAACTACTTGCCCATCTTGTTTTTCTGGAATTTTGAGTGTACATGTATTATATAAGCTACTTAAGTTGGGTAACTCAAGGTCAGTCAGGTGAGTGATATAGGGCCATCTTGGCCCTCTTGTTTAATTAACTTCATCTGCAAGTATAACTGACAAATGTATCTTTACAGTGCTTCTTATTACTGACTTTGTCAATTTCAGTACAAAGGATTGGCAGTTGGATACGCTCAGCAAATTGTTGTCAAGACAACAGTGTCACCATGGGATCCCACACAGCACGACCCATTGGATGCTCTTCGTGGTCCCCTCAGAAAAGTGTTTGATATTTTGGATCTTATTGACAAGTTTAGACACCAACATGGGTAGGTTTGATTGTAGCTGCCGGTAATTGTCCAAAATGTTTAGTCTAATTTTTAGACCTGCTAGCCAAAGGCCATTATTGCTTACACTATTGTCTGTCATCTATCCACCCATCCTTCTGTCCTTCTGCTAATTTTTTTTGTAAACACAGTTTTTATCCAATCCTGACCAAAGTTGGTTTGGATGTTTATATCCACATAAAATGTTTTGCACATATAAAATAATCCACAGCTTGTTAGCTCATCTGAGTCGAAGGATTTTGTGATCGCCTGTCGTCTGTCGTCCGTTGTTAACTTTTAGCTTTTAACAACTTCTCCTCTGAAACAACTTGGCCAATTTAGATATAATTTCACAGAAACGTTCCTTGGGTGATCCTCTACCAAGTTTGTTCAAGCCATCTTGATTTGTCAAAATACATGGTGGCCAGTGCTCGATTTTAAAATAATTTCACAGAAATGTTCCTTGGGTGACTCTCTACCAAGTTTGTTCAAGCCATCTTGATTCGTCAAAAAACATGGCAGCCAGGGATTGGGGTTAGTTTTATGTCAAATTACTTCCCCTGTTTTATAGCATAAATGTCTGTATATAGCAATTATTATTAAAAGAGGTAATAAACTCTTCAAATAAACTTTTTTTTTCTATTATTATACAATATTATACCAGATATAAGTTTTAAAAGATAATTCATCATAAAAAGATGAATGATACACTTATAATCAATGATTGAAATATTATTCCTATATCATGAATCATTTTAAAATAGGTGTTTTTCTGAATATAAAAGTCAGGGTTTTTATGGTTCAGACAGGATGGTTTACTGCTTCATAATAAAGCAATACCATATTTTTAGCTAGTTTCATAACAGCAAGAAGTCTGCTTGAGATTTTCAGTGTCAACGTGTACTTGAAATCTTGGAGGAGGAGCTTAATTTTTTTTTGGGAAGAGTGCACTGCGACAAAGATTCTTTCAAGCGATATACTTTGGGAAGGCTTGTGTTTGAAACTCATAGGAATATTTATTGTGCTGGAACTGTGGATTGTTTCATGCATAATAGTTTAGTCTGATGCTTTAGTTTGAAACCGTTCTCAAACATAACAGGTTAGTTTTGTGCTGGAACTGAATTTTTATCTTAGTTTGAAGGCTTAGCATCGATAGTAAAAACTTTAAAAGCCTTCTTGTCAGAATCTACTAACCTGATTTTGATGTAATTTCACTGACATTTACCATGGGTAATGACAATTCAATAACATCATTAAAATCATTATACAGCCCAAGGAAAGGAAAATAAAATGTATATATTCCCATCTTTATATTCTTTTTATTGTCTGTTTTATATTTTTGATTAAACAGGTTTTGTTTATTTCAGCGGAGAAGAAAAATCCATGGTCAACTGTTGTTTAAGAGTGTCTGAGCCAATTAAATCCAAGCATTCTAACGGGCTGCTACCTGAGTATGCATGTCTTGTCCTTTCTCCAGCAAACTTATGGCAGAAAAATCTCAATAAGTAAGTAAAGTTTGCCAACATTCATAATTTCAATACAGTACAAACTATTAGGTATATGCATCTATTGAACATGTAAATTTTGAAAATATTATGTTAATGTTTTATTACTTTTGTAGTGACTATACATTTTGCTGTAGTTGTTTAATGCTGAAAAAATTATTCTAATTCTATAACAATGATCTGATAAATTTATACAAATATTTTCTACAACTACTACTGTTTTCACAGGTTTATAGAAGATCAAGAGGTACTAAAGCCTATATACAAACGATACAGTCTGTCCTTAGAGGTGCCACCTGGGATTCGAGGTAATCAAAAAATAACATCTGAATTCAAATTATCATCTAGCCTTACGTGCAGTAGGTATACAGTCAAACCTGTGTAAGTGGTCACTTCTATTAAGCAGCCACATGTCTTAAGCAGCTGCATTTGCTATTTATGATTTCTATGCTTTCCGAGCAAATTTACCTGTATTGAGCAACAACTTGTCTTAAAGGCAACTTTTACTCCTTCCTTTGACTGGCTGCTAAAGACAACTTTCACTGTATATGACTTTCATGTTTTGGTTATGATATATACAATGTCACATAGTATAGCCTATAATATGAAGCTCATTTCCAACTTTTCTCCGACATTTACCTTTTTTTGTGAGTCTGCTGGTTATCTGCTAGTGTACAAGTTAGCTGACCAATCAACAACTGTTTATCACACCAGGCTATTACTAACCCATACTGTTTTTTAAGCATGTGTAGTCTATTTGTAGCCACATGCATTTATTTGATATGGTCACTGGCACCAGTGTACCTAGAGGTAACCCAATATACATCCAAAGACTAAGTAAGCAAATGTTTTATGTCAATATAATGGCTGCAATATTCTAGCACTAGATGTAACATCGTTAGATTGACAACCTAGAATTTAACGTACATTGATGTTCATGTGAAACAGACTATACTGTTTGTTATTTGTTATAGATTCACTGATCATGTTGCCATTGATTGAGATCTTCTTGTCACCAACCAGCGACCATTCTCCTTTTTATGCCATCGAGGGCTAACTAAGATCAGTTAACCTAACTACTGTTTCCTGGGATCCTGGAAGGTTAACCAGTACTCGAGCATGCCCTTTCTTAGCAAAAAACTGATAACTTTTCCACTTGAATCAGTGGTGAAAGATGAATTCAAATGCACTACCAACTGTGTTAATTGGGCCTGACCCTAAGAAGTTATCTATTGAAAAGAAGAACCAAAAACACAACTGGTCAACTTATTTTACTGACTAGAAACTATTAATGAAATGTCAAGTTTTTTATGCTACATTTTGTAATGTAGAGTAATGTAACAGAACTTTGTATTTTTAGACCTTCTGTTTGGTTTGCCATGGAAGAAGACTGGGATTTCACGCTACTTCATCAGAAATAAACAACGCACAATCTCATTTGCCATCACCCTGGTGCTAAAGGCATATGATGAAAGGTGACTTAGTTTTACAAATCTGTTATTAGTTCAACCCGCACCCTCTAGCATGAGTGGCCAACATTCTATCCACTGCACTTTTGTATGAGATCATGTTTGTGTGAGAGGTGGCATTACAGTTACTCGGCTCTAGTGTCCAGTGATGGATTATAATTGGTAATGGATCAGTGTCAGCTGGGAAGGGCAATCATCGGTTGTGATTTCTACAACTTGATTGTTTGAATATTTAGATATTTTTCTTATTTATTTTATATTTCACATCACACAATGACACACTGATTGTTCTATCAAAAGTTAGTTACTAAAGTGTTTATGATTATCGACAGTAAACGTCAGAGATGTTTAGCTCTGTATTTAAAGTTTAATTCATTGGTACAGAAATGGTTATATTTTGCCGGATGGACAATTATAAATATATACAATTCATTTGTCATGAATTTTAAAAACAGCAGGATGATGTAGAGATTTCTTTATTGTGCGTAGAATCTTTTGATTCTTATATTCTGCATGTCATTCTACAAACAGATTTGTTTGTTGAAGCATCAGCAGACTGCATCTTATGTGAGAGTTTGTGTATCTGATTCCTTACCAGGTCATACCAAATACTTACAAAAAAAGATACTCGGCTTGGTGATCCCCATCTAAGGAATAGTTCTGGTTTGGATGGATGTTGGTATAATGTAACTGGGTTTGGTCTCATACCATGTATTTGCAGTGTAACTGCACTTACTGTTACATGTAGAATACATAAACCCTTGGACCATCCTTAGAAAATAAATTGTTTGCAATGCTCCTACCTACTCACTCAAAATTTCCACTACCCAAACTTTTTTAATGACTTTCAAAGTGTATAATATTTTTTCATGATTTCTGTCCATTTTTCTTTAAAATGACTATATGCAACACCAAAATTTGGCAAAAATAAATAGTTTAGCTGCCTACCTACCCACATGAAAAATATTGGGTTGGAGCACAGCAAACACATATTTGTTAAGGATGGCCTTGCGGTATAACTGAGTATTGTTGACAGGAAGGCTGAACACCATTCATTATAATTGCTGGCTCTCATCTTTGCTCATGTTTGCTAATTTACATTATTTTTACCCAGTTTCGTCACTGCCCTCCGAGATCACCTGGAAACAGTATACCCAGACACCGTGAATCACGTTAACAACAGTGAGATCGACCACATAGTCCATCTACACTACAAGGATATTAATATTTACTCAGAGTACATGCATTTGATTGTCGTCTACATCGTCATTCTAATGTATATGTACTTCTCTGTCCGTACGTACACAATACCAATTTGTATGTTGATAGTTATTTAAGGCCATTATAAATAAATTGCTAATTTATCATCAGCCCCGTAATTTTCATGCAGCCCCGACCCTTTTTATTTTCATAAAAAAAAAAATAAGATGAAAAAATAAGATTTTTCCCCACCCCATCCCCATTTTTACGAAAAAAATTGGAAGACAATCAAGCAATTAATTTATAATGACTTAAACAGCATTTTTATAGCTGCAAGAAGTTACATCATTTACAAATTTTATAAAATAATGTTTGTATCCATAGCGTCGTTTCTTATAAAGTTTACCTATATAGCAGATATGTTGTTACGATTGACCTTTTGAGTTATAGTTATTGACCTTGGTCCAATTTTTTTCTGATTTTGTATTTTATAGTTGTATACATATCGGCATATTTGTACCAGGTACCGATATTTATAGCAGGTCTGTGACATTAACTCTTTACTCCATATGCATTTAAACTGGACTCTTCCAAACTCAAAAGCCACACAGTCAATTTCCATGAATAGATACATTTGACTTATTTATTCTGATAGAGCATAAAACAGTGCAGAACCTGTTCTGATTGCTCGTTATGAGTGCAGCTCATTATGAGCAATCAGAACTGGTTCTACACTTTTTTCCAAAGCCATCTATATTAGAGGTGTTCAAATGTGTCCATATGATGTAAAGGGTTAACATGCTTGATTCCATCTTGTATTTTTTTTCGTCTTTTACTTTTCTTATCATTGTTGGCAAAATTATGAATGATCTTGAAATTTGGGTCAATTTAGTGGAAAGAATACCTAGAGAGAAAAAGAGAGAGAGTCTCTCTTTGTTATTTCATATAAAACAAAATATAAAACATAATTCACATGGTGTTCATGAACAATAAAAATGTATTTTTTTTTTATTAAAATTCAATATTATTAAAGTACATGATATTGTGTATGTTTCTACATTTTCTCATTTACTATGCTTGCAGAGAAAATAGAGATGGTGAAGTCTAAGTGGGGACTGGCACTGAGCGCCGTGGTTACAGTCGTGTCATCTCTACTCATATCTGCCAGTGTCTGCTCCATATTTGGCATGAATTCACAGATGCAGTAAGTCTATTATAGGTCTATAAACAAATTATTGAAGCTTTAGAAATATAAATTGGGTAATTTTTTATTTTTGTATAAGTGTGAATAAGAAGGTAGTCTTTAACTTCTCTGAATAAAAACATTGCAAAATATGTAATAGATATCTACACTCTTAACCCAATTATCTCAGTCAGTTAGGCGCCTCACTGCCAATCCAGGGGTCGTGAGTTCAAATCTCTGCCTGGCAACAGTCTTGTTATCATTCGTCTGTCACTGCTGATTCAAGTGGGAAAGTTATCAGTTACTTGTGGAGATGGGGTGTGCTCGAGTACTGGTTAACCTTTAAGGATCCCACTGTGTTCTAGTTGTCTAAGATGCTGACCCAAGATCATGTTCTTCACACATCAGAGGTCTTGGGTTTGAGCTCATTTCATATCGGACTTCCTATGAGCTAGTTAATTGCAGGACAGTTGTTCTACTTCAGTTCATTCTGAGATCTTCCTCTGCTAATAAACTTATTGCAGTGAATAATCTGAACTGTATGTCTATACCTTATTGCCAAAAAAAAAATGAGCAACAGATAAGCAGCATGTGTCTGTAAATATATAGAAAATGATATTAGAACAAGAATCAATTGTAATGAAATGCAAAAGAAAATTATCCAGTTTTGACATGCATGCATCCATCACTTCTTTTACATTTTGAAATGTGCATACATTGCCATTAATAGCCAATATGATCACAATTTCTTGTTTCCAAAAATATGTATATTTAAGGCATTCTTTATAGGAAAAAAACATGGGCATGTCTTGAATATTGAGTCTGGATAAGTTATGTGTGCCTGTATCATGAAATACAAATTTTAGTGAGTGGACAACGAGTTGTTTTAAATGAACAAGACTAAAAATTAATTGCATAATGCAAATACCCAATTAACGTACCTCAATTTTGACATATACCTTATTGAAAACAAAATAATCAGGATATACCCAGTTAAATACAAGAGGTTATCTGTTGCTAAGATTATCTGTTGCTATTAAAGGTTATCTGTTACTCTGAATAACACAAAGTCAAACTCAGTGTCAAAATCAAAATACATGATCCAGGTAACTTACATCAACTGTCTTGTATATTACTTGTATTACTATCAGAAATATGTATGCACAATTTATTTTATTTTACAGAGATATTCCCATATTTCACAGTCAGAAGTCTTTAACACACAATTTATTTTATTTTCAGTGATATTCCCATACCTTGTGGTTTTACTGTCAGAAGTTTTTACACACAATTTATTTTTATTTTCAGAGATATTCCCATACCTTGTGGTTTTACTGTCAGAAGTCTTTACACACAATTTATTAGCTCACCTGAGCCAAAGGCTCACTGGTGAACTTTTGTGATCGCCTGGTGTCCGTCGTCTGTTGTTAACTTTTAGCTTTTAACAACTTCTCCTCTGAAACCACTGGGCCGATTTTGATACAATTTCACAAAAATGTTCCTTGGGTGACCCTCTACCAAATTTGTTCAAGCCATCTTGATTCGTCAAAAAACATAGCGGCCAGGTGGTGGGGTTAGTTACAATATAAGCTATAGTAAAAACCTAAAAAGTCTTCTTGTCAGAAACTACTGGCTCGATTTTAAAATAATTTCACAGAAATGTTCCTTGGGTGACTCTTTACTATGTTTGTTCAAGCCATCTTGATTTGTCAAAAAACGTGGCAGCCAGGGTTTGGGGTTAGTTTTATGTCAAATTACTTCCCCTGTTTTATAGCATAGATGTCTGTAAATAGCAATTATTATTAGAAGAGGTAATAAACTCTTTAAATAAACTTTTTTTTTGCTATTATTATACAATATTATACCAGATATAAGTTTTAAAAGATAATTCATCATAAAAAGATGAATGATACAATTATAATCAATGATTGAAATATTATTCATATATTCATATATCATGAACCATTTTAAAATAGGTGTTTTCTGATATAAATGTCAGAGTTTTTATGGTTCAGACAGGGATGGCTTACTGCTTCATAATAAAGCTATACCATATTTTTAGCTAGTTTCATAACAGCAAGAAGTCTGCTTGAGATTTTCAGTGTCAAAGTGTACTTGAAATCTTGGAGGAGGAGCTTAATTGTTTTTTGGGGAGAGTGCACTGTGACAAAGATTCTTTCAAGCGATATACTTGGGAAGGCTTGTGTTTGAAACTCATAGGAATATTTATTGTGCTGGAACTGCGGATTGTTTCATGCACAATAGTTTAGTCTGATGCTTTAGTTTGAAACCGTTCTCAAACATAACAGGTTAGTCTTGTGCTGGAACTGGATTTTTATCTTAGTTCGAAGGCTTAGCATCTTTAGAAAAAAATTCAAAAGCCTTCTAGTCAGAATCTACTGACCTGATTTTGATCTAATTTCAATTTACCATGGGTGAACCTCTACCAAGTTTGAACTCTTCTACGCATCTGTTACATCTTCAAAACAAATCAAAATTCTAACTACTTGCCCATCTTGTCTTTCTGGAATTTTGAGTGTACATGTATTATATAATCTACTTATGTTGGGTGACTCAAGGTCAGTCAGGTGAGCGATATAGGGCCATCTTGGCCCTCTTGTTTTATTTTCAGTGATATTCCCATTCCTTGTAGTTTTACTGTCAAGTCTTTACACACAATTTATTTTATTTTTAGGGAGATATTCCCATACCTTGTGGTTTTTATTGGAATGGAGAACATTCTTGTAGTTACAAAGTCTGTGACGTCAACATCAATAGACCTAGACGTGAAGTGCCGTGTGGCTACAGGTAAAATATTCTACTGACTAAGAGGCAAACAA
The DNA here is from genome assembly GCA_029582155.1 of Panopea generosa. Classification (NCBI taxonomy): domain Eukaryota; kingdom Metazoa; phylum Mollusca; class Bivalvia; order Adapedonta; family Hiatellidae; genus Panopea; species Panopea generosa. Next base: position 30,326,050 of record CM055909.1, on the reverse strand, counting down.
TTTAAAGGCCTAAATTGCATATATTTTCCATGAGAAGCATGCTTAAGATGGATAATTATTCAAAGGTGATCTTTTTTTTTGGTATGTATACATGTATATTGGATTACAGGCTTGTTAGGATCTTGATGAGTCTGAATAATCCAGCTCTCTTGTTAAGCTGTATGAGGGGTATCCATAAAATTTGTGAACAATATTTATTGCAGGAAAAATGATGTAATTTTGTTGAATTCTATTTGACTGCTATAAAATGTAACGTCAACATTTACATTGTTTAAAATTCACAAACTGTTTTCTTAACTGCTTGCATTTCTGATGACTTAAAAAAAATGTGTGGCTTTTGACTTCGCAGAAGAAAGGACAATTATTGAGTTATGCGTTTTGATTTGAAAATCTTCTGTTGAAAGTGTTGACATTATCAAGTCTGCAACTGGAAAACTGAAAGTGTTTAATTCTTTGGTTTACAACAAGTATATATGAATTTCTGATCGAAAAAAAAAGACAACTTAACTTAAAGGAGTCAGGCATGCCGATAGTAATTTATTCATTACACGTGAGCAACAAGTTGTCAGAATGTTTGATGCTCGGTTTTCACAACATGAGTCAATTGCAACCACTGGTACCAGAAATGCTTACAAAAAAACAGACATAACTTCGAACGCTCTCCTAGCTCATATGTCAGTATCATTGTGCTAAACTCCCAACATCAAAAGACCCTTAAGGACCGTCAGAGTGATGTGGAACGTCATCTTAACGTCGACACTTGCCCGCACATAGTACTGTTATGTAGTTACATGAGAACACATGAGTTAATGGTAAAAAAAAATATGTGCTATATGTCTATAAATTATACAAATGCTATGTTTACTTCTTTGTTTTATAAAAGTTGTCCACAAACTTTTTCGACACTCCTCTAAATGTTACAATGATCATATATTTCAGGCCTGAGTAAGGAAGGATGGTCCATCACAAAGAACTTGCTGACAGAACTTGCCATTGTTTTTGTGGGTTTCTTCACTTTTGTACCAGCGATACAGGTATGTCCTTCCTGCTGTCATAACTTCAGTAGCCTGATATGTTAGTGTACTAAATGGTAGTTATTTTAAGATGGTTAGATAATCAGCAAAATGGATACCACCTGTTTTTGTATCACCAGTGTTTTGAAGAAAATTTGGGGATATTGAAATGTTGTCTGTTCGTCTGTCCATCATGATTTTGAACGCAACTCCTCCCACAGTTTTAACCTGATTCAAACAAAACTTGCTGTACTTCAGGTACATGATCTGATTTGAACATGTACCTGTGGCATTGACATTTAAATTGAACGTTTTTTTAATGGCCCTTTGTTCTTTAACTTAAATTTTATATCACACTTTTTACCAACAACCTTGCAAATACAACTCTTCCCTAACCCGATTCAAATGAAACTTTCTGTATACCAGGTAGACTGCTGGCTGACCTTTTGTTTTTATATATCTGTTATATAGATAACAGTTGCAAGGATTTTGTCTGTTTGCCATTTTGGGACTGCTAACTCACTTTTTGTCTTTGTATCTGTTATATTGATTATATGGAAAGGAATATATGCATATGCCCTTATGGGATTGCTGACTGACTTTTATCCTTGTATATCTACGATATACAATGTAGTTTGTTCTTACAGGAATTTTGTCTGTTGCCCTTGTGGGACTGCTGGCTGTTTTTTTATCCTTGTATATCTACAATATAGTTTATTCTTACAGGAATTTTGTCTGTTTGCCCTTGTTGGACTGCTGACTGACTTTTTCCTGCAGATGATTTTCTTCGTCACTGTTCTGTGTGTGGACATCAGAAGAATGGAGGTATGGTTGGGAAAAACGCTGTCTACTAAATATTAGGGCATTTCTTGTTTACTGTATATATGTAAACCATTATTTTGCCATGGCTTGACATTTCTATCTTATCCTATAGAGTGCTGGTAACCTCATATTTTAACTACAGTAGAACTTTGTTGACTTTAACACGGATGGCCGGATCACTACATATAGGTCAAATTACTTATCTGGTCCTGGCTGAACACGGATGGCTGGATCACTACATATAGCTCAAACCACTTATCTGGTCCTGGCTGAACATGGATGGCTTGATCACTACATATAGCTCAAACCACTTATCTGGTCCTGGCTGAACATGGATGGCTGGATCACTACAGATAGCTCAAACCACTTATCTGGTCCTGGCTGAACACGGATGGCTGGATCACTACATATAGCTCAAATTACTTATCTGGTCCTGGCTGAACATGAATGGCTGGATCACTACATATAGCTTAAATCACTTATCTGGTCCTGGCTGAACATGGATGGCTGGATCACTACATATAGCTCAAATTACTTATCTGGTCCTGGCTGAACATGAATGGCTGGATCACTACATATAGCTCAAATCACTTATCTGGTCCTGGCTGAACAAGGATGGCTGGATCTCTACATATAGCTCAAACCACTTATCTGGTCCTGGCTGAACACTGATGGCTGGATCACTACATATAGCTCAAATTACTTATCTGGTCCTGGCTGAACATGAATGGCTGGATCACTACATATAGCTCAAACCACTTATCTGGTCCTGGCTGAACATGGATGGCTGGATCACTACATATAGCTCAAACCACTTATCTGGTCCTGGCTGAACATGGATGGCTTGATCACTACATATAGCTCAAACCACTTATCTGGTCCTGGCTGAACACGGATGGCTGGATCACTACATATAGCTCAAATTACTTATCTGGTCCTGGCTGAACATGAATGGCTGGATCACTACATATAGCTTAAATCACTTATCTGGTCCTGGCTGAACATGGATGGCTGGATCACTACATATAGCTCAAATTACTTATCTGGTCCTGGCTGAACATGAATGGCTGGATCACTACATATAGCTCAAATCACTTATCTGGTCCTGGCTGAACAAGGATGGCTGGATCTCTACATATAGCTCAAACCACTTATCTGGTCCTGGCTGAACACTGATGGCTGGATCACTACATATAGCTCAAATTACTTATCTGGTCCTGGCTGAACATGAATGGCTGGATCACTACATATAGCTCAAACCACTTATCTGGTCCTGGCTGAACATGGATGGCTGGATCACTACATATAGCTCAAACCACTTATCTGGTCCTGGCTGAACATGGATGTCTGGATCACTACATATAGCTCAAACCACTTATCTTGTCCTGGCTGAACAAGGATGGCTGGATCTCTACATATAGCTCAAACCACTTATCTGGTCCTGGCTGAACACTGATGGCTGGATCACTACATATAGCTCAAATTACTTATCTGGTCCTGGCTGAACATGGATGGCTGGATCACTACATATAGCTCAAACCACTTATCTGGTCCTGGCTGAACACTGATGGCTGGATCACTACATATAGCTCAAACCACTTATCTGGTCCTGGCTGAACATGAATGGCTGGATCACTACATATAGCTCAAACCACTTATCTGGTCCTGGCTGAACATGGATGGCTGGATCACTACATATAGCTCAAACCACTTATCTGGTCCTGGCTGAACATGGATGTCTGGATCACTACATATAGCTCAAACCACTTATCTTGTCCTGGCTGAACACTGATGGCTGGATCACTACATATAGCTCAAATTACTTATCTGGTCCTGGCTGAACATGGATGGCTTGATCACTACATATAGCTCAAACCACTTATCTGGTCCTGGCTGAACATGGATGGCTGGATCACTACATATAGCTCAAACCACTTATCTGGTCCTGGCTGAACACGGATGGCTGGATCACTACATATAGCTCAAACCACTTATCTGGTCCTGGCTGAACATGGATGGCTTGATCACTACATATAGCTCAAACCACTTATCTGGTCCTGGCTGAACATGGATGGCTGGATCACTACATATAGCTCAAACCACTTATCTGGTCCTGGCTGAACATGGATGTCTGGATCACTACATACAGCTCAAACCACTTATCTGGTCCTGGCTGAACACTGATGGCTGGATCACTACATATAGCTCAAACCACTTATCTGGTCCTGGCTGAACATGAATGGCTGGATCACTACATATAGCTCAAACCACTTATCTGGTCCTGGCTGAACATGGATGGCTGGATCACTACATATAGCTCAAACCACTTATCTGGTCCTTGCTGAACATGGATGTCTGGATCACTACATACAGCTGAAACCACTTATCTGGTCCTGGCTGAACATGGATGGCTGGATCACTACATATAGCTCAAATTACTTATCTGGTCCTGGCTGAACATGAATGGCTGGATCACTACATATAGCTCAAACCACTTATCTGGTCCTGGCTGAACATGGATGTCTGGATCACTACATATAGCTCAAACCACTTATCTTGTCCTGGCTGAACAAGGATGGCTGGATCTCTACATATAGCTCAAACCACTTATCTGGTCCTGGCTGAACACTGATGGCTGGATCACTACATATAGCTCAATCACTTATCTGGTCCTGGCTGAACATGGATGGCTGGATCACTACATATAGCTCAAATCACTTATCTGGTCCTGGCTGAACATGGATGGCTGGATCACTACATATAGCTCAAACACTTGATCTGGTCCTGGCTGAACACTGGATGGCTGGATCACTACATATAGCTCAAATCACTTATCTGGTCCTGGCTGAACATGGATGCTGGATCACTACATATAGCTCAAATCACTTATCTGGTCCTGGCTGAACATGGATGGCTGGATCACTACATATAGCTCAAATCACTTATCTGGTCCTGGCTGAACATGGATGGCTGGATCACTACATATAGCTCAAATCACTTATCTGGTCCTGGCTAAACATGGATGGCTGGATCACTACATATAGCTCAATCACTTATCTGGTCCTGGCTGAACGGATGGCAAACCACTTATCTTGTCCTGGCTGAACACTGATGGCTGGATCACTACATATAGCTCAAACCACTTATCTGGTCCTGGCTGAACATGAATGGCTGGATCACTACATATAGCTCAAACCACTTATCTGGTCCTGGCTGAACATGGATGGCTGGATCACTACATATAGCTCAAACCACTTATCTGGTCCTGGCTGAACATGGATGTCTGGATCACTACATACAGCTCAAACCACTTATCTGGTCCTGGCTGAACATGGATGGCTGGATCACTACATATAGCTCAAATTACTTATCTGGTCCTGGCTGAACATGAATGGCTGGATCACTACATATAGCTCAACCACTTATCTGGTCCTGGCTGAACATGGATGGCTGGATCACTACATATAGCTCAAACCACTTATCTTGTCCTGGCTGAACAAGGATGGCTGGATCTCTACATATAGCTCAAACCACTTATCTGGTCCTGGCTGAACATGGATGTCTGGATCACTACATATAGCTCAAACCACTTATCTTGTCCTGGCTGAACAAGGATGGCTGGATCTCTACATATAGCTCAAACCACTTATCTGGTCCTGGCTGAACACTGATGGCTGGATCACTACATATAGCTCAAACCACTTATCTGGTCCTGGCTGAACACGGATGGCTGGATCACTACATATAGCTCAAATTACTTATCTGGTCCTGGCTGAACATGGATGGCTGGATCACTACATATAGCTCAAACCACTTATCTGGTCCTGGCTGAACATGGATGGCTGGATCACTACATATAGCTCAAATTACTTATCTGGTCCTGGCTGAACAAGGATGGCAGGATCACTACATATAGCTCAAACCACTTATCTGGTCCTGGCTGAACACTGATGGCTGGATCACTACAGATAGCTCAAATTACTTATCTGGTCCTGGCTGAACACGGATGTCAGGATCACTACATATAGCTCAAACCACTTATCTGGTCCTGGCTGAACACTGATGGCTGGATCACTACATATAGCTCAAACCACTTATCTGGTCCTGGCTGAACACGGATGGCTGGATCACTACATATAGCTCAAATTACTTATCTGGTCCTGGCTGAACATGGATGGCTTGATCACTACATATAGCTCAAACCACTTATCTGGTCCTGGCTGAACACGGATGGCTGGATCACTACATATAGCTCAAACCACTTATCTGGTCCTGGCTGAACATGGATGGCTGGATCACTACATATAGCTCAAATCACTTATCTGGTCCTGGCTAACACGGATGTCTGGATCACTACATATAGCTCAAATCACTTATCTGGTCCTGGCTGAACACGGATGGCTGGAACACCACATATAGCTCAAACCACTTATCTGGTCCTGGCTGAACACGGATGGCTGGATCACTACATATAGCTCAAATCACTTATCTGGTCCTGGCTGAACATGGATGTCTGGATCACTACATATAGCTTAAATCACTTATCTGGTCCTGGCTGAACATGGATGTCTGGATCATTACATATAGCTCAAACCACTTATCTGGTCCTGGCTGAACACGGATGGCTGGATCACTACATATAGCTCAAATCACTTATCTGGTCCTGGCTGAACATGGATGTCTGGATCACTACATATAGCTCAAATCACTTATCTGGTCCTGGCTGAACACAGATGGCTGGATCTCTACATATAGCTCAAATCACTTATCTGGTCCTGGCTGAACATGGATGTCTGGATCACTACATATAGCTCAAATCACTTATCTGGTCCTGGCTGAACACAGATGGCTGGATCACTACATATAGCTCAAACCACTTATCTGGTCCTGGCTGAACACTGATGGCTGGATCACTACAGATAGCTCAAATCACTTATCTGGTCCTGACTGAACACGGATGGCTGGAACACCACATATAGCTCAAATCACTTATCTGGTCCTGGCTGATTCCTATGTCGCTGTATGTACATGTACACGTATGGTATGATTTCGAACAATATTTGGCTTGAACAACCCTTAACTCAAATTATTTTGTCAAGTCCCGTTGGGTTCGAACCATCAGTTTTACTGTATATAATTCTTCATTGCATAAATCATAGCAGGTTGGAGAGAGTGTTTAATTCCATTTTCAACTTTATTGATTCCTCGGAACAAGTCTGAGTAAAACCACTGTCCTCCTGTAAGTTTTTCAACCATACAAAAGTTGTAATCAATAGCAAAGTGAATGATGTTTATAATATATGAAGACATCAAAGTTAATCGGAGAAAAACCACTGTCCTTCTAAAAGTTACTTTTGGACAGAGAGTTGCTCGAACCCATGACCTCAGCCGTGAGAGGTAAGTGATCTTGAGACAGTGCCTTGGACCAGTTGATCATAGAGGACCTCTTTACAGTCATAATAAAAACCTTGTGTTAAGTGAATCTGTGCTAGGGTTGATTATTTCTCTCTTTCTGCTAGTGATTGTGTATTCTATTATAAATGCATGATTGAGTGTTTCTTGCACATTTCTACAGCTGTCAGATCTTCACAAGCACAAGCAAGACACCTCCTCCGAGTCCAAGACTACTGCCACCTTAGAGCCAATCTTCAGATGCCCTTTCAAATCACATCTTCCTGTGGAAAAAAATCGACCTATTCCAAGACTGAGCTTGTCCTCTGGGATGAGCATGCTGTCCACCCAGGTTCAGTCTGAATCCCCAAGAGTACAACATGAAGCCCAGTTGTTTCAGAATCAGTCCTCTATTCTTGATTTACCAAGGCGACTAAGGTTGATTTATTTTTGGGCTAATACGAGAGTTGTACAAAGGTTTATAATGGTAAGTTTAAACATTTTTACATTTATCAAATATCAAACTGAAGATGACGTTTCAAAATTGTGACAGAGGTTTAAATACTTTGCCTGAAGTTAACATAGCCAGATACTTTGTGTATTTGAATTATTTAGAATAAAATTTATTTGTTTGTTAAAGTAAGTTTTGGGAACAACTACCGTTAGTTGTTGTTGTATGATGTTTAACATTGCTTTTAACAATTTCTCAGTCATATCGTGATGGTGGCTGCTTGAGACAGTATTCTAAGCACTAATACACTGGAGTATCATGCTGCAGATACATGGTATGATATCCCACCCAGTCACATACTGACACTGGATCAACCAGACCTAGTACTACTTTGAGCGTGATTTGTCTAAGTTGTAAAAACTTGTTTCACAATTGAAATTAAATAAATAAGTTTAAACATTGTATCCTCCAAATGCTGAACACCAAGCAAGAAAGCTTATAGTACCAGTTTTAAAGTCTTGTCATGGCCCGTCTGGAGATCGAACCCACAACTTTTGACACTAGAGGCGAACACTCTATCACTAGACCATCTGTGTGGAATGGGAACCGGTAAGAATTTTATGTAAACATTACAGCTCTTAATGTAAGCTAGTTTTAAAGCAGATTGTAGTGTTCTTGTATTATACTTCAGGTGTGCTCTGTCATTTGGATTGTGTTGATTGTCTACAAGTCTGGCCTGGTCCACCACCTCACTAACTCTTCATACACGCTGAATGAAACCAGTGTACCTAGGTCTGCAGAGGACTTGGAACAGATCATAAAACAACAGGTATCACATTGTCTCCCCTTCCTGGCCCCTTCTATCTCTCTGCCAAGTCCACATTCTCACTAACTCTTCATACCAGTGTGCCTAGGTCTGCAGAGGACTTACAACAGATCATAAAACAACAGGTATCACATTGTCTACCCTTCCTGACCCCTTTTGCCTCTCTGTTGATTCCACATTTTTGCCAATTCTAAGTCTGTAGAGGGGTCTTGGAACAGATCATAAAACAACAGGTATCACATTGTCTCCCCTTCCTGGCCCCTTCTATCTCTCTGCCAAGTCCACATTCTCACTAACTCTTCATACCAGTGTGCCTAGGTCTGCAGAGGACTTAGAACAGATTATAAAACAACAAGTATCACATTGTCTCCCCTTCCTGGCCCCTTCTATCTCTCTGCCAAGTCCACATTCTCACTAACTCTTCATACCAGTGTGCCTAGGTCTGCAGAGGACTTAGAACAGATCATAAAACAACAGGTATCACATTGTCTCCCCTTCCTGACCCCTTTTGCCTCTCTGTTGATTCCACATTTTTGCCAATTCTAAGTCTGTAGAGGGGTCTTGGAACAGATCATAAAACAACAGGTTTTCACATTTTCTCCCCTTCCTGACCCCCTACATGTATGTCTCTCTGCCAAGTAAACAGTGTCATTAATTCTAGAATTCAAAAACTGTAGACTGGGACACTTTATTATACAGAAATATTGTAATATTGTAATTGATGAAACAAACGACCATGGTCAGTGGAGAAACAAACATTTAAACAATACATATAATGTACCCAACATATGTTTAAGGTATGTTTAAGAATCAAGAAATATTAAAAACATACCTAGGCAGAGTTTCACTAATAATAACAAAGTTTGCAAGCATGTAGAGACATTCAATATATAGTCAGATAAGCTCTCACAATTGTTCTATCTGTCATGGTAAACTAGATTTTCAAGCTCAAGTTAAAGATTATTCTCAAAAATGGTTGATGAATACGACCCCAGACTGGTTCCATCTCATTCTGGGTACATATCTGATGACTGGTGTCTTTCTGAATGTCCATATAAGGCCATAATAAATTAATTGCTAGATTATCATTGACATTCCCACCCATCCCCTAATTTTCATGTTTCCTCGACCCTTTTTATTTTCATAAAATCTTTTTTTTTTAAACAATAGAAATTAAAAAATAAAAAATAAAATTCAGCCCCCTCCCCTTTTGTAAGAAAAATTTGGATGAGAATCTAGCAATCAATTGATAATGGCTTATATTTTTCCATGCTTGTATATGGGCCATTCCATTATCATTAAGAAGTGGTATTACTGAGCATTTACTGACATAGCTAAACAACGTAGTAGGCTGCGATAGGACTGGAAGTTGCTGCATGTTATCTTGATGTCAATGACATAAACAGTAACCTGATAGTAAATAAACTGATGAGATAAAGTTACCAGGTACTCTGCTGAGGTTTGATTTACTATTACAAATGTATATAATCTACTCAGGAGCAGACCAGTACTGGAGATGGTGGCAAGATTGAGGGGGTGTCGCCACTGGCCATGTTGTGGGGTCGGGACGAAGAGAAGGCTGGGTCGGTGAAGCACAATGACCTGGAAACATGGAGGTCACTGTCGCACAATCACTGGATAACACTGTTTGGTCATTACAACATCACCATTATGGGCAAGTAAGTGTTAGATATGTTTTTAATCAAAATTGTATGTATCTCAGAGCTCCACATAATCTTTTAGTCGAAAGAGTATTTTACCCTCTGAAGTTTTAAATTTGGAAAAAGTGTTGCTATAACAGTGGACATTTAGATATTTTGCAATAACTTCTGATAGCTGTAAATATTGTGATAATAATTTATGTTTTTTACCCTAAAACTACATAATTACATGTACTAAAAAAACTTTGGCTGAAACAAATTAATGTTCTGTTTAGGAGAAAAACAAACTAAAATGATTCATTAATCACATTTTCTATGTCTTGTGGCAGAGCATCTGCCTTGCATGTGGAAGGTCATGGGTTTGATCCCCCACTGGGTCATACCAAAGGCTTGAAAATGGTATTAGAAGCTTCGTCGCTTGGCGCTCAGCGTTTAGAGGATAGTTCTCGGTCTTTTTGGCATAATGTCATTATAATGTGATTAAGTTGGCACAGCACTCAGTATACTGTCTTAAGTAGACACCATCTATGACTAAAAAATTGTTGAAAACATTGCTTAACACCATATAATAACAAAACAACATTTTCTACAAAAAATTCTATTTTGTTTCAGATACATCAGTATTCTACCCACAATACACCTGTCCATCATTGTCCCACCAGAGGATGCTATTCGTATCCGGGTTCCTAGTTACAAGTCCAGCTGGCCAGAGCACACTCGGTCCAACAAATTGAATGATAAAATACCTGTCAGACCAAAACTACCAGATGTTTCACCAGTCACACTGCCAACGTTGGAAAAAGATAAAGCTAAAAATGAAGATAAAGTAAGAGATCCTGGAAAGAATATTCAACCTGAAACTCAGATGAAAGAACCAGAGTTTTTATCAGAGGAATATTTGCGAAAAAATTACCCATACATGGACCCTGATGTCCTCAAACAAATATTCAAACAGTACTACCCAAAATCACATCTAGAATTTGTAATAACAGTCTCTCTGGGAATTTTAAGCGTAATCTGTATTTCTTACTTCATTCTGGCTCTGTATCGTTGCTTGTGTTCACGAAAATATTCAAAATGGCGGGCATCTTGGAATAAGTCTGCAAAGTATGGTAAATCTAATAATTACTTCAAGCAGATTAAGGAGGCAGTACCGATAGTGCTGAAGGGACATCTGCAGGAGATTGAATGTCTGGTAACAGATGGCAGCGTGATAATAAGCTCCTGTCTGGGGGGTCAGCTGCGTGTCTGGGATTCTTTCACAGGAGAGTGTTTGCACTCTATGCAGAGGAAAGTGTGAGTGTTATTTGTTTCCTATTTTGATGATTTTATAACTCAAAGAACTTGAAGGTACTAAAAGCAGGGCTTTAATAAGTATTCATACGCCTTCCTGATTTGATTGATATTATTGTAGTGTTTGGTTTATTTTATGCAACATTTTTAAAAATGACATGACACATGTCTGTAATTTATTTTTATTGTTTGATTTGTTTCTGCTTGTATTTATACATGGAAAAACTAAAAAGTAGTCCGAGTCGCCTATGATCATTTTGGGGGTTATCAATACTGCAAAGCTTGGTCACAATGATATAAGCAGGGCTCTGCCCTTGGCGTAAAGCCAAGATATAAATCACATCAAGTGGAATATAAATGATTCTCCTTTTTTTTTTACCTTCGACACAAATAATAATATTGTTTGAGTTTATCACTAAAGTTTAGTTTGAACTTTTTTGTTTTACTTCAATTATGAAACAAGTTCTTACTACGTAGGCAAATCATCCTCAGTCTTCCTGGGTATGACCAGTACTAAGGGTATAAATTTTATGAAGAAAAATTGTCTTGCTCAAGGACACCACACATACCCATGGTCAAGGATTGAACCCATGACCCTCTGACATGGGGGTGATGCTCTAACACGCGTTCCACACTACAATTTTGAAATGGGGGAGGGGTCAACATTTCATAAAGTATCTTTCATTGCATTCATAGCCCGTGTGGTTCTGGCTAAGAATAAAATAACTGTCGATTTCTGCAGAGGGGTAGGAACCCTCCGAATGGGTGTCATGTTCATTTTATCATTTTTTGGCATGTTCACTATTGTGGTTAAATTATCAACCCCTGTGTTGTTCCATGGGGCCATGCGCGTTGGCAAGAATAGGATCACTGTGGCTTATGCATGTCATAAAAAGCGACAAATTGAGTAATACAATAGAATTTGCTGAAACTCTGCAGTTTTGCAGGTATCAAGGTTCTAGGTTTATTCTGCATTTTCATTTGTTGATGTATATTTTTTTTAATCTGTATGTTAGTGTGTTGTTTTTGTACATGTAGAGTGAACCTGGAATCTTCCTTCATGTTGGCGTCGAATAACCTATAATGTGTTGGTATGCCGTAAAACTCTATTCATTCATTGCATTCGTAAGTTTTGCAATAAACTTGCCATGGCATTCGTCTGGAAATGGAATTATTTGAATGGCTGCGTTTTGTTTAACAGATACGTATTGAGATATAAGTGTACAAAGTAACTAACTAATCAGTACATAGTTAATGATAGTCAGTCCTCTTTATAATTTAATACAGTGCCACGCCACCCATGAGAAGAAAACCATGTGAGGGTAGCGAGGATAGTGATGCTGAACTTTACATGGAATACCATGGAAACCACAACCTTCACAAAAATGACCTTGACCTTGAAGAAGGTCAGGTAGATAGACCTCAACCTCGTCATAGAAAAAATTCAGAAAGAAAGGAAAGCAAGTCTAGTGCAGACCGCAACCAAGAAAGATTTGAAAAATTCCCCGATTTGAAGCCAACAATCGAAGTTAATTTTATGGAACAATTTAAAACTAAACCAGAAGATAAAAACAAAAGACAAATGGTTGATACAAGTTATGGAACTTGTGATAGAGTTGGGGAATGTGTTGAAGCGAGTTTAAAGGGAGGTGGAATTAGAAATCCAAGTAGTGCTGGTTTTGACTTCAAAAGCAGGTTCGGGGAAATGTATAGTGATCACGAGAGGCTCTCGGAAGAAAACAAACTTCACGATTCCCAGAGACGAAGTTTAAGTGAACAGAGGAATGCACATGCAAATAGGTCAAAGAGCTGGAGTGAAGGTATTACTAACTTGTTGTAGAGTCCACATAGCATTTTATTTGTCTTTCTATAAAACTTTGTAGGGTAAGATTGTACTTTGATACTCTCAATAGAACATAATTTTTAGTTTCAGATGAACAGGTTTTGGTTTGATATCCAGTAAAGCTGCGTGGTAGCGAATAATTAGTGGTGTCACGATTGTCGAAGACTATCGATAATTGGTAGGGTTCAGTTGAAGTCGGCGACAATCAATTGTGTTTGCTCCCAATCGATTGTCGCCGTATGATAACCATTTCGGTTATTTTCTTGCAGCCCGCTAATTTCCGAAAAAGGGAAATCACTCTTATTGACATGCTCAATCGAAAACTACGCTTGATATGATAACCGTGTATTGCAAGTTGTGCAACAAGATGTACGCATAAAAGGTTTGTAAATTCAGTCTAATGAAAGTCGTTCAAATGGTTTCATCGTAAATATTTTTAATAATTGGTATATAAAGTTTATATATTTCAGTCTCTCTTTTTATTCAGCTCCTCTTGATTTTTTTTTAATCAAATATGAGAATTAAATAAATTAATTTCTGATTGAAATCTCGCAATTTGTAGAAAAAGCACATGCTCTTCTTTAGATCTCTCTCACCACCTCTTAATTTCTCTCTACAATATATGATTTGATAAGTTAACTACTTTTATTTCACACTACAAATATATAATCCACATAATCAAATATCTGATTATTTTTCAGGAAATACTATAAACCTGCAGTTCCACCTAGATAAAAATCATAAATGTGAAATTGGGGACAACTTATTGCAAGTTTCCAAGACAAAAAATCAGCCTAGAATCAACACTCAGTTTACTGCTCCTCAAGGTCAGTTGTCTCCTGAGAAAGTGAGAAAGCTTGATGACCTTCTGCTTAAATTGCTGGTTGGCAAGGCCTTGCCCCTCAGCTTGGTAGATAATGATCTGTTCTGAAATTTTTGTCAGAGAACTCGATCCAAGGTAATTAAGTGTTATAAATTCTATACTATAACGTAGCTTAACCATTTTTACTGAGCATTACTATGACAGTGTTCCAGATAAGCTTTTCTTCAAATGACTGTTCTACTTTTTAAAATTAATATGCTATGCTTATTTTACAAAATGTTAAATGCAAAACTTGCCGAAAAGGAACATGTAATCAAATTGCTATTAAAATTAACCAATTGGCGCTGAAATTGTTAATATGCAATGCTTATTTTACCCCTTAATTTATATTTCAATGCTTTTCTCTTAAATTTCAATGGATAAATACTCTCAAATAGTGCTTTTCTGGAGCTTTTATTTTAGAAAAGTGTTAATTGGACTATATAAATGATATGATATTGTAATTGCAAATACTTGCTCAAGTTATTCTTTATTGTCCCTTTAGATATTTTTAGGTTTCTTTATTGTTTAGTTTTCTAACTGTCTTTCAGGTACAAGGTTCCTAGCAAAAAAACTGTACGTAACACATTTGTAAAGAAAAATGAACAGATGCATGAAAAGATTAATTTAGTGTTGCACTGATGCCTGAACAGTCTATCAGCCTGACACATGATGGTTGAACCAGTTTGAGTACTGAAAGTTATGGTACAGTCACTGGTCACTTAATTATGAAAGAATGGGAACTGATTAATGTTGTCCTCCAAACAAACAAAAATGTAGAACAACATACAGGAGAAAATATTGCTAAGAACCTACAGAACACCATTGATGATTGGAAACTGCCAACACCAACAGCTGTCACAATGACAATGCTGCTAATAAACAAAAAGCTATCAGAACATTAGGACTAACCAGGTTGGGCTGCTTTGGCCATAGGATAAATTTAGTTGTAAAAAAATCTCTCGAAATTCCCAACATTTCTGATCTAATCAAGAAAGGAAGGAAGCTTGTTACGTTATTTCACCAATTGTCTTCAGTAATGGATCTGTTAATGCAAAAGCAGAAGCTAAATTTTGCAGCAACACCTACTAAAGTTGGGCATAAGTTGATAATGGACTGCCTAACCCGTTTGAACAGCACACTTTTCAGGCTTAGTGGTCTTATTGAGCAAGGTGTTAGTTACTCTTGCCAATGATGATGGTATCTCTAAGTCAGCTGCAAATACTATTACAACTTTCAGGATCAGTCACAGATAGAGAATATAGTAGAAATCCTAGAGCCATTTGCAAAAGTAACCAACGTTTTGTGTGCCGAGACCAATCCTACTATGCACAAGGTCCTCCCCACAATTAGTAAAATTATTAAATGTGTGGCAGTGAAAGAAGATGATGATGAAACAATCAGGGAAATAAAAGAAAAGCTGATTGAAGAAATGACACAAAGAAGTGTAATGGAAGAAATTCCACTGTTAGCTGCAGTTCTAAACCCCAACACTAAAAAACTTCGATTTGTAACAGAAAACAATCGAGAGCGAGCTAAACACCTTATCCAAAGAGTGTTGTAGGTTACGGTTTTACCAGTTGTTATAAAGCAAGAAAACACAGAAACACCAACAGCAAAAGATGCAAAGATGATTTTTGCTGTACTAGCAAGTTCTGTCCCATCAGAAAGGGTTTTCAGTTTAGCAGGCAACATAGTGAACAAAAAAAGGTCTAGAATTAGTGCTGACCTTGTTAACATGATGGTTTTTCTGAACATGAACAGTAAAAGATATTGGTAAAGATTAGCTACAGTTTGAACATTTTGTTGAATTATTAATTTATTAGTTACCAACTAAGCTGAACTTCCACCAACAGCTTTGGACATTGTTGAATAAAGTTACCTTCTAGTATATTATATTAATACCGATTTGTTACCATATGCATTGATTTACTTTCAGTTCACTGAAACTTTAAGATCATGTGATCTCTTGTGGTCATTTTTTGTCTGTCAAGTCTGTCCTAGGATGTTGTTTTGTTTTAAAGTGAGTTGCCTTTGGAGAATGAAATATCTCATAATCTCAGGCACATTTATATATATATATATATATATATATACATTTTAGTAATACATATACATTGTACATGTATATGACTATATGGCAGTATTGGCAAGTAATGTATATCAGCATCTTGGCATCATTATATTTCATTTGTTATGAAAACACAACTAAAATAACTTGATAACTAAAAAGCTTTTTAATTTAACAATATTTTGTTGACAAT
Organism: Panopea generosa; assembly: GCA_029582155.1. Taxonomy (NCBI): domain Eukaryota; kingdom Metazoa; phylum Mollusca; class Bivalvia; order Adapedonta; family Hiatellidae; genus Panopea; species Panopea generosa. The sequence continues at coordinate 30,309,624 of CM055909.1, read as the reverse complement.
TTAAATCATATTAACTATTTATACAGTACAAAGTAGCATAGTAATGATAAAATGTTCAGATTCCATGTCCTTAATGCAAAATTCAGGGTCATCTCTCATTGAAACCCATATTGACCGATTATCCGATTATCGATTGGTTGAACCAAACTGATTGTAACCGATTATCGATTGTAAAAATGTCATCCAATTCCCAACACTACGTAAAACTTATCCACTCATACTAAAGGTCATGGGTCTGATACTAGGGCCACCCTTAATAAATTGTTTATTTGCTACTTCTGACTTGATCATTTAGGAGTGGGTAGGTAGGTAGGTAAATTCTTTTTTTCTTTTCTTTTTTTTTTTGTAATCAATTGGTAGAGCTCCGATAATTTGTTATGCCGATGAGTAGTTACTCATCAAAATCAGAATAGATGAATATTCCTGAGTTTTTCAGAATATTAATGAGTAATGCGCATATGATATACAACCAAACCTGTGTTAAGTTGCAGCATACAGTGGGGATGTACTATAATGGCCCCTTAGAGCATGTGGTTGTTGAATACAGACCCAGTTTGGCTGTAAATATAAAACTAATATATTTGGCTGCTTAACACAAGAGGCTGCATAACAGAGATAATTGCAAACTCCTGTTTAATTGCTACAATATTTTGTGTTTAGCTGTTCAAATGGACATCAAACTTTCCATTTTGCCTTTTATCTTATATCAGTCATTTTACAGCTCAATCTTTGGATTTTTTACAGACCATTGCTGAATAGTTAAATGACAGTTTAGATGTTTAGAAATAAATGGTATACCAATGCTGTAGAAAAATAGGAACAAGACATTGTACTGTGGCATAATAATATTGACTTATTAGTACACACAATTAGCAAGTTTTCTGCTGCTTATTCGTTCTTGGCATGTACATCATAACTGACCAAAATGCAATCTGAATAAGTAAAAAAATACAGTTTTAGCATACACACTGCACAATATGGAAGTCATTTAATGTAGTATGTGACATTATTTTTTTATGAACATGGCCACAGGGCCATGAACTTTTCAATTGTTAATTAAATTTCTCAAATTATGTAATCATTTTTTTAGCATAATTTGCTTTCAAAATGAACATAATTTTCTAAACTTTAATTTCTTTTTTCCATAAACTTTTAACATATGTTAAAGAAAAAAAAACGGCGCCGGGAAGACCGAAAAGGGCGTTGTAAAAACATAGACCGGCCGATGTTTAAACTTGTATTAGAATGTCGCGCATGTGCGTCTTGATACCTTACAAAACAAATAGGACATTCAAAAGAAAAAGTTTCTCAGAGTATATCGTCTGTACATTTTAAACAATAAAATAACATGACTTTTTAAATAAAGTTCCATAATTTCCACATTTCATCTTAATATACCAACAACCTAAAACCGGGTAATATTAGTAATATTGTTGCAGCGTACGTTTTTTTTTCAAAGATGTTTTCTTCAAATTACAAAATAAAATTGTAATGACGTGACGGTCATTTATGATTTAACCCAATGAGTGAGCGTATATTATATAAAAATAACCTCAATATGTTGTTAAATAGGATTTTCAACCAGCGATATACCTAAAATATTGAAACAGCTCTGGGAATTACAGGTATCCTACCGGAACACTCAACTTTCCAAAGTTGGTGTCCCATCAAGTAAAGATCGAGCAACTTGGCGACATTGTTTATTAATTGCACTGACTGGGTTACCATTATAGATTAAAAATTTATCACTGAAGCGAGTTTAATTGAAACCATTCATCTATTTATTTACGCGGATAAGTTAAAAAATTAATGCAATGAAGATCGATTTTCAGAGAATGTAAACTTATTCATGCATATAGAAATTGATTTTAGCGTAAAACTCGCTGCTTATGCGTAATTGATACGCACATAAAACAAATTTGGTGCATATCCACAAATTTTTAATGCGTCATACGCAGATACGTATCTTATCTGGAGCTCTGAATCTGAACCTTTTTAAGGACAGGTAATGACCGAGAATATTTTAAATGAACACCCCAATTAAATTTTTTTTGACACCCAAAAAGATTTTCCAAACCGGTAGGATTGTTATGGGTAGGCCAGAAGAGGCAAACAAACAATTTTTTAATTTAGGCCTAGGATCGACACTGTAATGGCTTCTGGGAAACAACACACATTATTGGTTCAACCCAGGAAGAGACTCGAGACCATTTCATATAAGCTCTGAGTTGTCTTTTCAAGCAAGTTAAAATGAATTATTATAAACTAAAGTTCATGTGAAGTTGATGAAAAATATATATTTTTTTATTTTGTAATAGACACCTCCATCATTGTGATTATCATTAAGAATGGGTGATGATAAGACTTATTACTGGTACAAGGCGAGTAAACTTTGATAGGAGGATGATTGCAACGATTTCTACACACTGTGCATATAACTGGAGTTCTTTAGATATAATTTTGTGCTTTTTATTATTTAGAAGTATATTTCATTATCTGTAGGAGAATTTTCATCCTCAGTCATGTCTTTTGTCGTTATTTGTAGGAGAATTTTCATCCTCAGACATGTCTTTTGTCATTATTGTAGAAAATTTTCATCCTCAAACTTGTCTTTAGTCATTATTGTAGGAGAATTTCATCCTCAGACATGACTGTTGTCATTATTGTAGGAGAGTTATCATCCTCAGACATGTCTGTTGTCATTATTGTAGGAGAATTTTCTTCCTCAGACATGTCTGTTGTCATTATTGTAGGAGAATTTTCCTCCTCAGACATGTTTTTCGTCATTTTTTGTAGGAGAATTTTCATCTTCAGACATGTCTGTTGTCATTATTTGTAGGAGAATTTTCATCCGCAGATATGTCTGTTGTCATTATTGTAGGAGAATTTTCATCCTCAAACATGTCTGTTGTCATTATTGCAGGAGAATTTTCATCCTCAGACATGTCTTTTGTCATTATTGTAGAAAATTTTCATCCTCAAACTTGTCTTTTGTCATTATTGTAGGAGAATTTCATCCTCAGACATGACTGTTGTCATTATTATAGGAGAATTATCATCCTCAGACATGTCTGTTGTCATTATTGTAGGAGAATTTTCATCCTCAAACATGTCTGTTGTCATTATTGTAGGAGAATTGTCATCTTCAGACATGTCTTTTGTCATTATTTGTAGGAGAATTTCATCATCGGGTATGTATGTAATCATTATTAATATTTATAGGAAAATTTTTATCCTCAGACATATATTTTGTCATTATTTGTAGGGGAATTATCAAACATATTTTTTGTCATTTGTAGGAGAATTTTCATCTTCAGACATATCATTGAATGATTCTTTAAACCTTGAGATGACACCTTCACCCATCTGGTGCTTGGCCTGCAAGGGCAACCTGATTGTTGCTGGCTGCGGAAACGGGAAAATTGAGGTAAAGTCGATGTCAACAAAAAATTTATTGCTTTTTAAAGTAATCAAATCATTTTTTCATGTTTTTGTTGTGTTCAAACAGGTAAATGATTTATATACAACATTGCCTCTCAATATCATTTGTCTTTCACTGCTGATTTAATTGGGAAAGTTATCAGTTACTTACTGAGAAGGGTCGTGCTTGTGGACTGGTCAACCTTTCAGGATTCCAGGAAAGAGTGGTTTAGTTATCTGTTTGGCATAAAAATGACGCTAAATATTCAATCAGTCAATCAAACAGGTAAAACAAACGTGACAAAAAGTGGAATAATTACTTAATGAGATAGAAGTATGACAGTGGCGTTTGTGTAGGAATTTTTTATACTGAATAAAATTAGAGCAACAGCAATTACCAAAAGTAAAAGAATGTGTCAGTGACGGTATAATCTCGAATACATAGTTTAACCCTTTTCTCCATAGATACGCGTTTTCCCGCACCAATTACAGAAGGCCTTTTGAAAACAGTGCAGGAAGAGTTCAGATTGCTCGTAACGAGCAATCTGAACACTTCCTTCACTGTTTTCCACTCTGTCAGTTAATATAAACATAATTCACCCAATAATTCAAAAGCCTTCTATATTAGAGGTGTCCAAAGGCGTTTATAATAGAGGTGTCCAAAGGCGTTTAAATTAGTGGTGTCCAAAGGGTTAAACATATTATATTGCCATATCAACACATATTACAATATATATCACATGCATATAAGACAAATACAATTCAAGACAAAAGAGTGACCCCAACCCTCTCAACATTATATATGGCCATTCCACTGAATACATTTCCATTGCTGGTTAATTTTATGATAAATTCAGAGGATAATGTTTCCATCAAATCTTAATTTGGGGTCATGAAATTCTATAAGAAAACACTATCAAAACTTTACATTCATGTACGATAGTTTCTTGTTAAAACATTTATCTTTTTCCCCCCCTTCTAATTTACATTTTGATGTTAAATAAACAGTTACCTCCCTTAAATTTTTTTCAGATTGTTTTTTTGTTGAATCAAATCTTGTTGCAATATTTAAACATATATTTACATATAGAAATATACAGTAAATTTAAAATGATGAAGTCAAATGTAAACAAGTTGTATGGGAGATGTATACTCATTATTGTTAATTTTAGCCAGTGGTTGCTCTATGGCGGATATATGGTTTATTAGAAGTTTGAGTTTTGATGTTAAAAAAGAAAAGTTGGTAGCATGCCTACTCATATTTTTAGCTCACCTGAGCTTAAAGGTGAGCGATTCAGATCAGCTTGTGTCTGTCATCCATCGTTGTCCGTCTGTCCATAAACTATTTGTTGTGTGCACTCTAGCATCCACATTTTCCAATGGATCTTCACCAAACTTACATAGCAGTTATATAATCATAATAATGACTAAATTGGGCAATTAATGTTAGAGTTACGGTCCTTGTATCATCAAAAACTTGCAATATTTGACATTATGTGCACTCCAACACCCACATTTATAGTTTGGTTCTCTTCAAACATACACAGTAGTTATATAATCGTAATATCTTGGACAAGGTTTTGAACTAGCCAAATCAGATTATTAAAGTTATAGTTAAGGCCCTTGAATCATATAAACTCTAGCACTCACAGTTTCCATTTGATCTTGAACAAATTTAAACAGAAGTTTTATTACCAAAATATTCTTGAACAGGCCAAATTGAATAAGAAGTACTATAAAATTAATGTAAAATTCCAATTATATTATGACTTGTGTTTCAGTTCTGGGATTCAACCAGTGGTGTTTTAAAATGTTTATATGGAGAGAGAGATGTCGGAGTGACAGGACTGAACTTTATTGGTAAACGTGTAATTGTCGCAAGACTTGATGGCTCTATTGATTTCTTGGAGCTGGAGACGTTCCAAGGTCCAAAACTCTCCACCCCGTTGTCCCCCAGTAGCTTAAATAGGAAAATTAAAGGTATGGATATTGTGTAGCAAATAACTTTTTTCGGGCCATAATAAATTAATTGCTAGATTATCAACCCCGCCTGCCCCCTCATTTTCATGCTGCCTCTTCCCTTTTTAATTTCATAACAAAAAAATATTTCTTTTATGCCCCCCAAAATATTTTTTAGGTGGCATATAGTAATCGCAGTGTCTGTCCGTCCGTCTGTCCGTCCGTCCTTCCGTCCGGTATTTCGTTTCCGGCCCATAACTTTGTCATGCGTAGATTGATTTTGTTGATACTTGCAACACATGATCAACAGAACATGACGACGTGTCATGAGTAAGATCCACACCCGTACCTCAAAGGTCAAGGTCACAATTTGAGTTTGTTTGACAACACTTTGAGTTTATGTGAGATTTCGTTTCTGGCCTGTAACTTTATCATGCATAAATGAATTTTAATGATACTTGCTACAAATGATCAACATAACATCATGACTTGTTGGGGGGGCATGTGACACTTAACAGTGACATTTCTTGTTTATTTTTTTGTGTTTTTTTTAAATAATAAAAAATAAAATCCTCCTGCCCTCCCTGTTTCTAAAAAAAATTTGGATGATAATTTGGAGCAATTAGTTGATAATGGTCTTATCTATCCAATTTTCAGTTGGTCATACTTCATGCCATGGAATTGATTGGTATGTATCTGAACCTGATATTGCTTTGTCTGTTTGATTAAGAAACAATATGGTCAGTCTCATATAGAGTATATGCAACTATATAGATTCTTTGTCTAGTAGTAAGAGAGAGTTTCTATTTCGAGAATGAGGCTATGTTGACATTCTTTAAGGATACAAGTGGGTTGTCTCGCAGGAAACTTAATACCGAGAAATAAAAGAAAATGTGTATTTTGTTATGCTTCTGATAAAGAAGATGAATATCACATTGTATATATTTATATGTTCATGTTGTAATGATCTTAGAAAAAACTATATAAATTATTACTTTTATCAAAGGATATTCTATGTTTAAGTTTATTAAATAAAAGAAACCTACAACTGAAACTATTAGTTATTATTAAATTAATTAAATCTACAAATAAACTATTTTGATTAACTATTTATTAAATTAATCAAATCTACAAATAAACTATTTTGATTAATCTTTTATTAAACAAATGAATCTACAAATATAACTTTTTTGATTAATTATTTATTAAATTAATGAAATCTACAAATAAAACTACTTTGATTAATCTTTCATTAAACAAATGAATCTACAAATAAAACTATTTTGATTAATCTTTCATTAAATAGATGAAATCTACAACTGAAACTATTTTGATTAACTATTATAAAATTAATGAAATCTACAAATACAACTTCTTTGATTAATCTTTTATTAAACTAATGAATCTACAAATAAAACAATTTTGATTAATTATTTATCAAATAAATGAAATCTACAAATAAAACTATTTTGATTAATCTTTTATTAAACTAATGAATCTACAAATAAAACTATTTTGATTAATCATTTATTAAATTAATGAAATTTACAAATAAAACTATTTTGATTAATTATTTATTAAATTAATGAAATCTACAAATAAAACTGTTTTGAATACTTATTTATTAAATTAATCAAATCTACAAATAAAACTATTTTGATTAATCAGAATAAATATTTTAAACATTGCAATGTTGTTAAATGTATTCAGGTCATTCCCGTCATCTGAGTCACTCGCGGACAGGAAGTGATGACCTGCGACTGTGGATGAATAATATTCACTGTACCCAGGTCCAGCGTACACAGGCACATCAGCGGCCAATAACAGTGCTACAGGCAGAGGGGGGTAGAATAGTGTCTGGGAGTCAAGACTTTACACTCAAGGTACAATATTAATAACATATACTGCCAAGAAGTGGTTGTTTTACACTCAGGGTACAATACATACTGCCAAGAAGTGGTATCTTACACTTGAGGTACAATATAAACTGCCAAGAAGTGGTGTTTTACACTTGAGGTACAATATTATCAATGCCAAGAAATGTTGTTTTGCACTCAAGGTAAAATATATACTGCCAAGAAGTGGTGTTTTACGCTCGAGGTACAATATATACTGCCGAGAAGTGGTGTTTTGCATTCGAGGTACAATATGTACTGCCAAGAAGTGGTGTTTCCATTTATACTGCCAAGAAGTGGTGTTTTACACTTGAGATAAATATAAACTGCCAAAAAGTGGTGTTTTACACTTTTGATAAATATATACTGCCAAGAAGTGGTGTTTTACACTTGAGGTACAAGATATACTGCCAACAATGGTGTTTTGCACTTGGAAGTACAATATGTACTGCCAAGAAGTGGTGTTTTACACTCGAGGTACAATATATACTGCCAAGAAGTGGTGTTTTACACTCGAGGTACAATATATATATTGCCAAGAAGTGGTGTTTTGCACTCGAGGTACAATATATACTGCCGAGAAGTGGTGTTTTGCACTTGAGGTACAATATATACTGCCAAGAAGTGGTGTTTTACGCTTTAGGTACAATATATATATTGCCAAGAATGGTGTTTTGCACTCAAGGTACAATATATACTGCCAAGAAGTGGTGTTTAACACTCGAGGTACAATATATACTGCCAAGAAGTCAGTGTTTTGCACTCGAGGTACAATATGAACTGCCAAGAATGGTGTTTTGCACTCGAGGTGTTATATGTACTGCCAAGAAGTGGTGTTTTACAGTTGAGGTACAATAAGTACTGCCAAGAAGTCAGTGTTTTGCACTTGAGGTACTATATGTACTGCCAAGAATTGTGTTTTGCACTCAAGGTATGATATGTACCGCCAAGAAGTGGTGTTTTGCACTCAAAGTACAATCTATACTGCCAAGAAGTGGTGTTTTACGCTTAATATTAAATATATACTGCCAAGAAGTGGTGTTTTACACTCGAGGTACAATATATACTGCCAAGAATGGTGTTTTGCACTTGAAGTACAATATGTACCGCCAAGAAGTGGTGTTTTGCACTCGAGGTACAATATATACTGCCAAGAATGCAGTTTAGCACTCGAGGTTTAATATATACTACCAAGAAGTGGTGTTTTACACTTTAGATAAATATATACTGCTAAGAAGTGGTGTTTTACACTCGAGGTACCATATATACTGCCAAGAAGTGGTGTTTTTCACTAGAGATAAATATATACTGCCAAGAAGTGGTGTTTTACACTCGAGGTACCATATATACTGTCAAGAAGTAGTGTTTTACATTTGAGGTACAATATATACTGCCAAGAAGTGGTGTTTAGCACTCGATGCTTGTGTTACAATTATTACTGATTGAAAGTGTTAGTTTAGACTCAAGGTAAAATCATGGTTTCAGTAACATTGTCTGCTACAACGTATCTCGGCATTTTCAAACACAATTTGACTAGATATTTATATAATGTACATGCATTATATTATTAGTAGTAATGTTAGGCTTACACATTTTATACTTTATATTTGTTTATAATTGTGAGATGTAATTCCAGGTGTTCCGACTGGAGGACTTCAGGTGTCTGTACACACTACATGGCCACACTGCCAGTATCACGGTGCTGTATTTAGATAAGGTAGTCAATGACTTTGATGTTGTTTTTAAGATTATTACTAGTTTCTTTTTGGATTAAACTTATTTATTTTACTTCGATTGTGAAACAAGTTATTACAACTTAGACAAATCGTGCTCAAGTCTTCCTGGTTAGAACCAGTACTAAGCACATGTGGAAAAAGTGTCTTGCTCAAAAACATCACACAGACGTGGTTTCGGATCGACCCCACAAACCTCCAATCATGGGTCGATGCTATACCACTGCATTACGAACTCAATAACTTTTTGATAAGCTTTTAACTTTGAAAGTGATACTATACAATGGCTGGAAAGTATTAATTAACCCTTTTCTCCATAGATACGCGTTTTCCCACACCAATCACAGAAGGCCTTTGAAAACAGTGCAGGAAGAGTTCAGATTGCTCGTACGAGCTATCTGAACACTTCCTGCACTGTTTTCCACTCTGTCAGTTAATATAAACATAATTCAAAAGCGTTCTATATTAGGTGTTCAAAGCCTTCTATATTAGAGGTGTCCAAAGGCGTCTATATTAGAGGTGTCCAAAGGCGTCTATATGAAGTAAAGGGTTAAATGTTAGAGACTTTAGTGTTTCAGGATATCTTTCTGAAAATTACATAGAGATTACATAGAAATAATTTTAGATGCCATGTATATGTATTTATAAAACTACCTTGTTTATACTTCAGTGTCCACCTTATGCTGCTGTCAGTGGATCTGCAGATGGAACATTACGGCTATGGGATCTGTTGACAGGTACATGTGTTCACAAGATCCGTGGTCACGAGGGCACGGTGACTGGTCTCACTTGTACGGACATACACATGATCAGTTCAGGTCTCGATGACAAGATGTGTGTTTGGGAGAGGAAGCGAGGACATCTTCTCTACTCAGTTGATATGGAGAACGTCGTGTGGAAATTCCATGTCCATGTTGTCTAACAATTTTCTGGTAACAGGCGGGCAGGTGAGATTATATTTCAAGTAGATTTTAATCAGTGAGTGTTACTGAAGATAAATTGTAAGATTTTGCAAACAAATAATAAATTCACATTGGATACTTTAATTTTTTTCAGTTTATTTGTTATGTATGTTAATTTTTAAGACATCCACCAAGAATTTAAGTGTGGAGATATGAGGTAAGACTTGTGATAAATTAATATGTATACTATTGGTATCCTTGACTTATATCAGTCAAAGTTCATGGTCATGATACCCGACCATGTAAATGTTTATTGTTATTATACTTGTCAATAGGTAGTCGCACCATGAGATAGGGTCCTCTAAGGGGGGTTTAGTATCAGCTGGCAGTGGCCCAAAAAGGGATAAAATTATGAAATTAAAAAATCTTCTCAAGAACTGATGTAAGCCAAATATGTTCATATTTTTGATAAATTGAATTCCCCCGTTTAATTGTAAAAGGAAAAAAATAGACCTGAATTGGGTGATACTCTGGGTATAGGATAGTACTGCTAGCTCTGGTTTATATGCATAACTAGCGTTGGTTTTTATATATAACAAACATTGATCTGCAAGAATGCGCAGTAACTTTAATTTAATTTTAACCTTTATAGATTAGTCTAGCTGATATAATTAGAATTTTAAATGGTCACTTTCATTCATTAGTGGAATGTGAGCTCATAGTAGAGTGCCCACCTCGCATGCAGACGACCATAAGTTCGATCCCCGGCCCGTTCGTATCAAAGACATGAAAAATGGTACTAGAAACTTCCTACCTTGGCGCCTAGCATTGAGAGGATAGTTTTAGATCTGTTCTGTCCAATGTCAGTATAATGTGATTGGGTGGAATATCATATTATGTGCCTCAAGAAGACACCATCAGGATGACTGAAAAATTGTTGAAATCAACTGTTAAACACCATACGTCAGTTATAAACCTTGTAGGATTATTCAGTATTTTATGTGCCTTGGTGTGGGTCCAAAAAATATGGAGTAGTAACTCAATTCAATTCATGTCAATATTGTCTTGTGACCTTATTTTCTGTATATTCTCTTACACCAGGGGTCGCTGTACTTGTGGGACTGTTCACAAGGGGGAGCTGGTGAGAGTAGTCAACCTCCAAAACAGAGAGCGGATATCTTTCATTCATCATATACAGTCTATGGAGAATTCTACAATTGTCTGTGATTACGGCAATGAAATTAAAGTCATACATTTTCCTCTTGTTCTTGAAAAACGAGAGTGAGAGCCTCTTTGCAGGAGATTTTTGTCACGATAGAACTGAAGTTAATCACAACCACATTGTGGGGTTGGTGAAAAAGTCTATAAAATTGGTTGTTCAATTTTCTTTGTATTTTTGTATTTCATGATTAAGACATTTAATGATTAGAACTATCTACGAGAGGCATGGCATTAGATATTTGATTTTTTTATAGTTTGTGCAATAAAATCAAATTTTTTCTCTTGCCTTTCTTGATCTACCGAATTGTTAAAATTAATTGGCTGAACTGTTTGATGTTGTTGACAAGCAAGGCCATCCTTAAAAAATAAATTATTTGCAATTCTCCTACCTACTCACTCAAAATTGCAGCTTCCCTAACTTTTTTATTGACTTTAAAGCGTTTAATTTTTTTTTCATGATTCCTGTCCATTTTTTAAAAAAAAATGACTATTCAAAATCAAAATTTAGCAAAGAAAAAATAGTTAACTACCTATCTACCAACATAAAAAATGCTTGGTCACAGCACTGCAAACAAATATTTTTTTTAGGTATGGCCCAAGATATAGAAACATTTATTTGTAATTCATTCAGAACATTACTGAATATAAACAATATTGATGTGAAGTCCATCACATTATATCTCAAAATCAAAACTGAATACTTGCATTAACGACACACGGCATGGAACGCCTGATATTGTGTACTTGATGTGTTGTGCCAAATTACTCAGCCATGAAAATGTGAAGTGCCATAAACTGGACTTTATGTAAGATTTGTGCGGGATTCGACATTCTTTACACATGCATAAAAAAACAGAAAAAAAAATAAATTCAATCCTTATAATTCCTAATCCTGACGATATATATTTTTTTTTAGTTTGAGATGCTTTTTAAGTCGAGTATAGGAAAGAAAATTTTAAATTTTCTCCCGTAAAGTAAAACGTGTAGAAATATATAACGACTAAGAATGAAAAAAGTAGTCCATTCTACGGGTTTTATCGAAAAATAAGTCTTTTTATGTTATTCAATGAAAATGCGTTAATTCTTTACTCCATATGCATTTTAACACGACTCTTCCAATCTCAAAAGTCACACATAGTCAATTTCCATGAATAGATACATTTTACCTATTTTTTTCTGATAGAGAAGAAAACAGTGCAGAACCTGATCTGATTGCTCGTTACGAGCAATCAGAACAGGTTCTATACTGTTTTCAAAAGTCTTCTATATTAGAGGTGTTCAAAGGTGTCCATATGAAGTAAAGGATTAAAATACATATATGAAAGTGAGATTTAAATTATATGGAGTTGTATATAAAACTACTGGACAAGAGTTAAGTTTACCATATATATGTGAAGTATGTTGTTTTTCGTGCACTTGTGACCAACGTGAGTTTTAGAACGTGTTTAACCTACATGTATATAAATTTACATGGCATTGAGAACCTTTCATGTCACATGAATCCATTTCATCAAATAACACTACTGACAAAATGTCAAATTAACATTTATCCAAAGATTAACATGTATGGCATTTTTACCTGTGATATGGTTATGTATGAATACAAGTTAAAATGACCGGTGTGAATTTATCATTTCAATTACTAGGTTTGAGACCATTATTTAATACAGAAGACTGCAACACTTTAGAGCATAAGGTGCAATGTGTCTCCATGTTTCATATACATATATCACCTTGATGCTCTAAGGGGTCACTTCAAATGTGGCCCCTTAGGTACACGAACGGAAGGATTAGTTGTGTGTATAAACTGCATATATTGGTCTTGCATACAGGACAGAACAGCTAACATGCTATTTTTGTATTTCCATATCTTCATCATAGTTATTAAAATTTGTATACATCAAGGACTTGTATAAAAAGATAGGAAACTTGCATCTCCTGGCTATATGTTGATAAAATAGCACACAAAGGATTTATTATTTGGCAATTAATCGTTCATAATTCACAGGCAACAGATTTCTTGTACATAAACTGTAATCGAATCTTTGATGTGAAAACATGTTTCGATCATGATCGACTGATCTTGAATTAAAGATATTGAGGTTTGAAGGAAATTTTCTCATAATTTGTGATTCATAATTCACAGGCAACAGATTTCTTGTACATAAACTGTAATCGAATCTTTGATGTGAAAACATGTTTCGATCATGATCGACTGATCTTGAATTAAAGATATTGAGGTTTGAAGGAAATTTTCTCATAATTTGTGATTGTTATAACTGCAGTATACAAATTTTGTAATCAAAAGTACTTCAACAATTTTTTGCTGGGAATGATATTGTTTTAATGAGAAATTCATTCTGCAATGTAAGAATTTTGATTTGTGTTCCTGAGATGAATGGAAGTTGAGGTAATTGAAAACGAGATATTGCGAGATTTTGTGTGAATACGTGAGCGTTCACAAAATCTCAATCATTTGCCTTTCCTTCTCTATATAATTCCTTGACAACATTAACAGACAATTATGTATTGATTTTACGTAAGCCGACTGCAAAACAGAAATCCAAACCTATTCATACTCTGTTAATTAACGTAGTATGAGGGTTGTTATCATAACTATTTATCAGGGATCCAATTAATTTTGTCAAAGTCTATATACTATATTACTTTAAAAACCAAACAACACTTTCCTTGCTTTTTACATCAAGGTTTTCATTTGTAAAGAAGGAAGACCAAGACCAGCCTGTAAGTGACTTGCAATTAGGGTATGCATTGTTCGAGTCTTGGTCACTAAATTCAGTACATTAAATATATCTTATAAAGTGAGTACTAGTTTATCAGGAAAAAATGCTATAAATGTCAATAATTTTTAAAATGGATAAAAAAACATCTCATTATCTTTAATAAATATAATCAAATTGGTTTGGTATGTCAAATCCATCAAAACATGACAAAATCGATATTTTAATTGAGTGGTAAACTTGGAACAAAGTCCCTATTCTAAAAATAGAGAGCACTTAAATACTGCTTGATGATCTTCACATTATCAGTCTTTCCAAAATGTAGCAATTTTTACTATGTGTAAACCTGTACAACAGATCAAATTGAACTCGAAATGAAATCACATGACTCAGTATGTCAAAAAATATGTTGCAACTTTAAGTTTGAAATCTATTTTAGTGTTACCTAGGTTGGGAAATCGATTTTCAGTAATATTTTGGCATGTTTAAATATATATTGTTTTAACAATATTGGATCAGTGAGTTTATATAGGCATGGTTTATTGAGAAAAAGTGTTTTTATCCAATTTTAAAATTTTGAACAATCCGGATATATTCCTACAATCCTGATATATTCCTTTTAAATGACAAAAGAATATTCCAAAGTCAAGTGTAGAAAAACTGTTTTAAGAATCAACAAAGTAAATGGTTTACACAAATAGTTTGGTTTATACTTTGTATGTTTTTACGGTTGGTTCCATCTGTATGTTTTTACAGTTCCCTCTACACGAGTCATTCCATGTAGAAACATGTTTATTTCATTGTACAAGCCATATCAGTAGATACTTAAGTATTTATTTTTCTGTTTTGAAATTTCTTACATGTTTGATTATGTTGGTCTCAACATGTGACTTCCTATAAAAATGTGGACGATTTCCCACTAACGAATTAATTGTTCTGTTTGTTGAAATTGGCATAGTGTGTGAAATGTAAATGAATTTTAGATTTAGTTAAAATGTATTTGTTTAGCATCAGTTGGGACACTTCTGCAGTGCATATCATGCTCAATGTCTGTCTTGGTCACTCCACCAACTTGTTATCTGCACATTGGTGATAAATTGATTGATATCTGGAGAAGAAATTTATTTATTTGATACTGTTTAATATTTACTGTAAGATCTTTCATCTTGTTAGTGATACAACTGTTTTGATGTATATTACTCTGTATGTACTATTGTTATAAATCATCTACCAGTTTCATCAGAGGTGACTACCAGTATAGATTTACCCTCTCCGTCCATCTGGAAATATTTCTTCATAAAAAGCATCCTATCCAGGTTTGTGGGACTTTGCATGTGGATAAAGGAGAATATGGAGATGATACAAGTCATTTTATTTTTTTCAGGCTGACAAAAAATGTAATTGCTATGGAAACAAAATTGGTAAATTTTTGTTCCCGAAGCAACCAGTTATTCCCCGCTGAAAAAAAGAATGTACATTATCTCCTTATTAACCTCTATCCATAAATCCAGCATGCAGCATTGGAGTTTTCACAGCATCCAGATTTCAATCACTAAGTACATGCATTTTAATAAAGTCCTTCTTGTAGACCGGTAGGGGACTTGGTGTATTGCTTGCAATACTCCAGTGTCTTGTAAATTTTTTTTTTTTTACTTACAAGTAACAAAAATTGGAGGACAAAAATATATCTGCACAAGATACGAGCATTGTTTTAAAATAACATTTCTCTGAAACTGCAAGGCAATATTCAGTCATTCAGATGGTTGCTAAATGGATTTAATATTAAAGTATAAATTGGGTAATTCCAAAATTTAGAAGTCTTGCCTGGTCCTGTTTATTGCAGATACCCCCAATGGTGTTTTGTTGAAAATCTCATCGAACATTTGTGCTTCTAACAGCAACGTCAGCTTGTAAACTTGAATATTATATTTGCATTGGAAATTTTATATGGCACAACGAAAATGATAAATATCAAGTATGAATACATACTTGTACATCGACATAAAACATAATGTTCAACAGATAATAAAGTGATTGATACCAGCCAGGTCAGGGTTGTCCCTAACAGCTAGGGGCTGGGGATTTCGCCCAGCAGTTCTTGTTCTGACTACCAGCTTCTTTGGGCTGAGGATCTACCATTAAAAAAAATGTTTTGTTTGAATAATGGAGTTTTATTTGGCACAAAACACAATTTCTTTTCTTTTCAATAGATTGATTGTTGGGTCTCATAAACAAATAATGCAGTCTATTTTTCATTAAAAGCAATGGAAGTTCACCATAGCTCGTCTACGGTTTGCCCCTTAATACCCCTTTTATTTTGGAAATTCATTCTTCTACTTACAAAATTAGGGAGAGCTCTGAAGCCTTGTTTATTTAAATAGAAAAAAACCCATAAAAACCTCAATTTATATCCAAGTTATAAATCAGAGAAAATCACCAGGTTTTGTCAGTACACAATTAATTGATGTTGGACCTGTGTCTGCTTCATCTATGTTAATCACATTTTACATTACAGCTATTCATTAAAACTTGTGAAATGAGATTAGGAAATTTTTTACGCTCGTTATCAAATATTAAACATTGATTGTTTGTTGTCATTAATTGACTTTAAAACTGAAGAACGGTATTCAATGTTTGATAATTCTGAATTCTTGCTTTAAATTTTAAAAGCACCCCCCACCACAGTGCAATAAAATTCCATCTGTCATCTTTTATGTCTTTAACTTGTGATTCAATCAGGACAAGTTTGTGAAATGGACATATACACTTATCATCATTGACCATCCAGAACTTACAATTCATTTAATAAAGCTTCCAATACATACTCTTCAGTAACAACAGTTAATTTGACATATCCCACCTTTTTTACCATATTTCATTTCAAATTAATCATATTGCCAAATTTAATGCACACATCTGCATTAGTTTATGTACATGCCTTATGTTTAATTTGTTGTCTAAATTAATGTTATTCTAAAAGAAATTGATCAAAGACTTGTGCCATCTCTGCGCATTGATTATGAACAAAATTGTGGTAGCATTTAATGGTATTTAATCAGACCAATAGTAAACATGGTTAAATAGGTTAGAAAAAAAATACAATTCATTATTGACATGATGTTTGATTGACAGGTGGCATATGATTTATTGAATGCATCACATGTCCAGTGTAAACGCTAGCTTTGCGTTGTTTCTATTAAGCCACGATGCAATCATGATTTGTTCTTTCACAATTTCATGAAGGAAATATTATCTAATCGCAATGCTGTTATGTTGTTAACGTTAGCTGTATTTTTATTCTGTTAAAATAAAATGATGCTAGTGTAATTTCCCACGGGTGATAGATGGAGAGTATTGAAATTGACACCCGTGGGTATCCAACATAGAACTTAATGAAAGATATTCACTTGTCTTGTTATTAAATGAATATTTTTTATTGCAATGAATATATCTATTTTCTCTGACGAAAGCATGTTTACAAAGTTTGGGTATAAATGTTGATATGAACCAGTGCTACATAACGTCGAAGATGACAAAATTCTTGATTGATAGTATCTTTCAATAATTACTCTTAAGAAGAACTCTATAAGAATTGTATTCTTCTGTTCTAATCCTTCTCATTTTGTATATTGTACTTGTATATCTGAGAAATAAAACACCCTGAAAATAAAATATGTTTAAACCAATAATTACATAACATTAATATATCGAGATTCCTGCCATTTTTGATTTACCGTACAACTAATTGATATGTACACAGATGTTCAGTTTTAAGCAACTGTATGTATAAATTTTTATATGTTGTATACATGATGTATGTATATATTTTTTATGTATATAATGATGAGTGATTATTTATTTTTTAACAAGAGTTTTTTAAATAAACCTGTACATTACATGCATAAGACTTTGTGTTTTATTGAGCAAATCAAAACAATATAACTAAGTATAGTGGTAGAACATCTAACCCAGGATCCAAGAGTTATGGGTTCGATCCTCATCCATAGCAATGTGAGTTGTCTTTGGGCAAGCCACTTTTCCACATAAACTTAGTACTGGTTCTATCCAGGAAGACTTTGATTGTGGTTTGTACGAGTTGTATTGATATATTAATTGAATATTTAGCATCATTTTAATGCCATCTTGGGCTAACAGACAATCAGTTAACCTAACCACTGTCTCCTGGGATCCTGAAAAGTTTACCAGTACTCAAGCACACCCCATCTCTGTAAGTAACTGATAACTTTCCCACTTGAATCAGTGGTGAGAGGCGAATTATAATTGGACACAATGTGATATATATATAGTCATGGAGACTTACTGAGCAGGGGATTCAAACTCACGACCCCTAGGATTGATAGTCAGACGGGTAACCGACTGAGCTTATCGGGCCAGGCTGTACGAGTTGTAATAATTTGTTTCACAATGGCAGTAAACTATATAAGTTTAAACTAATTAAGACGATGTTGACTATCAAACCACAAAAATTCATCCAATGTGTTCTTTAGCGCTATGTTTATATCTTTATACATGTTTACACAGCAACATCTCCAAGTCAGAAAGTAGAACTGTTGGTTGTCTTCACGTTGATAGTGTTACAGAAAACAACATTGGACAACTTTTCTTTGAAACATGTCCATATACCTAATATGGTAAATATGTCTATGTAGATGTTAGACAATTATCGAGTTACTGTAGCAAATCTAATATCCATGTCCATTTTGCATTCTTATAGACAGAATTCAACACGATCGCTTTTGTTGCAACCTATTTTTACATCCATACATATGTATTAAGATTCAACCAAATCAGCTGGGTTGCCAACCACACAGAGCAAATGGATATTATTGCAACAAAATTGGTTTGTCCAAATTAGCATTAATAATTCTTTAACTGTTCAAATTTTATTATCAATAAACAATAGTAGACTTCTTTTTGTAATATAAAATATAATTAATGGCAAACATGATTTAACATATAACATAAAATAAATAAAGATTATCAATTACAAGTCTGTTTTCAACCAATAAATGGACCAGAGATGAATAATTTGAGTCTTCCATATTGGTTCTCGACTAATTGGATGCATTGTTTCTCCCCATTTGGGACCCCTTTATAAAATTCCAACCAGAGGTTGTAGAGAAATAAACCGTACAAACAAAAATAAGGGTTTGGTAATGGACAGAAATAAGGGGCCGTAACTGTGAACCATCGCACCAATTACAACAAGACAAGGATTTGGGGATGCACAGACAGACACATGCAGCAATGACTATATACTACCCAAAATTTTGGGAAACATAAAAATTACCAAAATGGAAGTAAAGTTGCCCCATAAATGGCCCAAATTTCAACTACCATGGTTGGAAAAGGCTTCAAGCCCTCAAATGAAATAAATGTCCGATGAAAAATAGGAGAAAATGAGATTTTTAAATTATATTTCTAGGTTTAACACATTGAGGACTTTACGACCATAAGCCTCTTTATTTTATCAAACCTGATATGTTCTTTGCCATATATATATATATATAAAATATCATGATTCTAATGAATAAAACAAAACAACAATATTTACTCTTTTTGCAAGGGCCCTCCTGACCCCATATAACTACAAATGTAACGAGTGCTTCCTCTTCTGTGAAAATTTTAGCAAAATACATCGGGCAATTTAAGGTTGATTGTTTGACCCTTTATAGTTCGCGATTGGTTCATTAAGGAAGAGGTCAAACCTATCAGTTCAGATTGAAGGGATTGTTACAATCAGGAAATAATGTTATAAATGTATTAAAAACTAAAAATATTTTTAAAATAAATAATTTGCATTTCATCATCTGGACATAAATAAATAAGATCTGAGTGGTTTGATATGTATCAAATCTTCCACAACGTGACAAAATCGATATTTCAATAGAATTGGTAAACTTGAAATGAAATACCCATTCTAAAATAGTCAACACTTAAATACTGCCTGACAACCTTCACATCCTAGTTCAGACTCTAAGATGAAATTGTTTTTTACTACGGGTAAACCTGTATAACGGATCAAATTGAAATCAAAATGAAATCATTGAATCATTTAATACTTCACAAAACATGTTGCCATTTTAAGTGGGAAATCTATTTTAGTCTAACCTAGGCGCATAGCCCAAGTTAGGAACTCCTTTTTCAATATATCATTTTGGCAATACAGGGTCAGTGAGTACATATAGGCATGATACAATGAAAAAAATGTTTTAGCCAATTCTAAAATTTTGAAAAATACCATTATATATATATATATAAATTATATATATATATTCTTTTAAGATGTTTGCAGAAACATTGAAGTTTAAAACAGCAATTCGAGCAATAACAGGGGTCAGGAAAAAGTTTTAAGAGCACTTGTCCCCGCGCAACTGGACTGGTAAAAGTACTCGTCCAGATAGAAAATTCACTTGTCCAAAAAAACTATACTTAAATGTCTAAAATGTTGTCTATTTTGAAACACGTTGCAATTTCCTTATCTTACCTTAAATAATTTTATTACTTCATTTACAGTAAGTACACCACTAGTTCTGAACATTATAATCATGTAATAAACAATAATTGTGTTGATGTTTATATATTGCTTTAATTCCGAATAAAAACAGCTCGGGGTAAATATAAAATGTTCAAGTCTCCGTAAGATGTAAAACGCAAAAAGACGGAAATATTCCGAAAACCAATTTTTAAACTGGCATTAAAAAGTTATAAGTAAATTATGGTGAACAATTTGTAATAAAAAACGTCCTTGAAGACTCGATAAGAAATTGCATGACAAAGTTATTGTTGATGAACGTTAAATGTCAAATTTACAAATGATATTTACAGCAATGAAATATAGAAAGAATAAATACTGTAACGACAGTTTTCAGATTGTTTATTTTTCGATCTTGGCCAAAAAGTTTACTCGTCCGATGGCCTAGTTACTGGTAAAAATCACTTGTCCACAGACAAAAACCACCTGCAGGATGAGGGGATTAGTGCTTTTGCCGGCCCCTGCAATAAATGTCAAATGTGACCAGTTTAAGACCTAATTAGCCAAGTAAGTACTGTACACATCCTTAACATCCAGTTCCAAGTCACTGCTATAGTGGAACACAAATGAACAAGGGGAAACAGGTGACACTCGATTCATTGAACTTGTGCAAAAAATGTACTTTAAAAATATACACACAACAAAACCAATAAAATCTTGGCCAGTAATTCACTCAACAAACCACATCAAAAGGTTATGTAATGGTTATTTTTGTGTAAATTTAATCTCACTAATTGTTAATTTGAACTTGGCAACTGTGGACCCATATAAAAACTAAACCAAATCACTGTTAATTTCTAGCATTTTGTTGATCTCTCCTTACAAAATGTTCAATTTACTGTTGATTTCTAGCATTTTGATGATTTCTCCTTACAAAATGTCCAATTCACTGTTGATTTCTAGCATTTTGTTGATTTCTTCTTACAAAATGTCCAATTCACTGTTGATTTCTAGCATTTTGTTGATTTCTCCTTACAAAATGTCCAATTCACTGTAACAGTTGATTTCTCCTTACAAAATGTCCAATTCACTGTTGATTTCTAGCATTTCATCTTCCAGAGCTTTCATCTCATGAAGGATCTTCTCATGAATGTCTGACAGGGCGCTACTCAGTCTTTCATCGGACATGTCTACATTTGGAATTTCCTGTAAGATTCCGTCATCTAGAATGGTTACACACAATGCAAACAGTTATAATATAAACAAGTAATTTTCCAAAATATGAACACTTGTGTTGATTTTTCCAAACGTATGCAGAATTTATATAAAGAACAAGGTTCTTAAACCCCCCAAAATGGCCCTGTATAATTCATTAAAATTATACCCTATTTGTTTGCAAAAGTTGATGATTTTAAGAAAATGTAAATATTGTTTTTTAGCTCGCCGGGACCAAGTCCAAGGAGAGCTATTGCCATGACCCCGGCGTTTAAGTTTAAGATATCTATGCAACCACTCATTAGATGTGAATGAAACTTCGCATGTGTGTTCACCATCATCAATGGAACACACACAGACAAGAACCATAACTCTTGATTGCATTTTGGCACAGTTATGGCTCTTTTTTTCTGCCACAGACACGGTATGATACCCGACCCAGTCACATTTTACTGACACCGGACCGACCAGACCTATGCTTTCCTCTAAATGATGAGCAAAGTGTTTCAATCCCTTCAGTACTGTTGGAGTGGACTGCAGCGGTGGTCTCTCATGCGAAAGGTCATGGGTTTGATCCCCGACCGGGTCATAAAAAAGACTTTAAAATGGTACTAGAAGCTTAGTCGCTTGACGCTTAGCATTCAGAGGGAAGTTCCAGGACTGGTTGGCCTGGTGTCAGTATAATGTGACCTGGTGGGGTATCATACCATGTGTCTGGGGCTTGATACTTCAAAGTGACAGTGCTCAGAATACTGTCTCAAGTAGACACCGTCGCGATATGACTGAAAAATTGTTGAAAACGACAGTAAACACCATACAACAACAACTTTTGGAGTTGAGTTCTGGACGCAGACACATAGATAAACTAAAGTGGCAGCTATAATAATGCTCTCTCTCAGTGCGACTAAAAATTTATAAAATAAGGCTATATTCTCAGAAAATATAATGATCAAGCAATTTTTTGACTTGGTTGTACTTTAATATATTGATATAACTGACATGACTGCAATATCATATCAATATTCATCTGATTGGTTTAATGAAATATACCTGTTGTCGTCGGTTTTTGGAATTCTTTGGCCACATTGCCATTGTCACCACTGGGGGAGTCTGTAGATTCATCATAGAATTTGATATCAATGCCTCGTCCTTCTGAAGTTTTCTCAGGTGCTTTCAAAATAAGAAATAATAAGTTAACAATGAGATCTGTATTCAATCTAGGATATCAAAGAGAGTTGATTTGGCCCCTCGGTTGTAAAACAGGGCCTAATTTATTCCCCGAGGAAAAATTGTCTAGATGTTTCTGTCTCAAATTTGATTTTCACTTGTTTGACTAAACTTTTGATGGAAAGATTAGAATAATTCTCATTTCTATATTTTGTCTGTCATCACTATATTTTGACTTTTACAGATGGGGAGGGATTGGCTAGTTAATCATTCCCCTCTTTGTTTTCACTTTTGTTATTTTTTTTAAAATTTTATGATGGAAACAGTAGACAAACTAATCTTGTCTATACAGTCTAACCTGCATAAGCAGTCACCTCTATTAAGCAGCCACATTTTCTATTCTTTCAGAGCAAATTAAGCTGTATTAAGCAGCAACCTGTCTTAAATGCCACTTTTGCCCCTTCCATTGAGTGACTGCTTAAGACAGATTTGACTGTATTTTGTCTTGCAAGTTTCCTCCCTATATTTCGACTTTCAAATGGGTGGTTGGGGTGCGAGTTAATAATTGACTTGCCGAGTCTTTCCCCACTATCTTAAGGCTTCTTTTTATAAGGGAAAAGAATTGGTAACTTGATTTATTTCCTTCTATCCCCTAGAAGTAAAAACTAAAAAATGGGTCTGTGGGCCATGGATGCCCACACTTATGTTAGTAAATTTTACCCCAAAAAAATTAAGTTGCAACAGCTTGGCTGTTTCATCAGTTTATTGATATTTAAAGATAAATTCTGAAAGGAAATGTTTGTGAAGGCAGATCCATGGGTTTCTAATGGACATACTCAAACAATGGAGGACAGCTGACAATAACTTACATTTTGTTGCTGACATGATGGTATTATAATCATCTTCCAGCACACCAAGTATGGAGGACAGCTGACAATAACTTACATTTTGTTGCTGACATGATGGTATTATAATCATCTTCCAGTACACCAAGTATGGAGGACAGCTGACAATAACTTACATTTTGTTGCTGACATGATGGTATTATAATAATCTTCTTCCAGCACACCAAGTATGGAGGACAGCTGACAATAACTTACATTTTGTTGCTGACATGATGGTATTATAATCATCTTCCAGCACACCAACTATGGAGGACCGCTGACAATAACTTACATTTTGTTGCTGACATGATGGTATTATAATCATCTTCCAGCACACCAACTATGGAGGACAGCTGACAATAACTTACATTTTGTTGCTGACATGATGGTATTATAATCATCTTCCAGCATACCAAGTATGGAGGACCGCTGACAATAACTTACATTTTGTTGCTGACATGATGGTATTATAATCATCTTCCAGCACACCAAGTATGGAGGACCACTGACAATAACTTACATTTTGTTGCTGACATGATGGTATTATAATCATCTTCCAGCACACCAAGTATGGAGGACAGCTGACAATAACTTACATTTTGTTGCTGACATGATGGTATTATAATAATCTTCTTCCAGCACACCAAGTATGGAGGACCGCTGACAATAACTTACATTTTGGTGCTGACATGATGGTATTATAATCATCTTCCAGCACACCAAGTATGGAGGACAGCTGACAATAACTTACATTTTGTTGCTGACATGATGGTATTATAATCATCTTCCAGCACACCAAGTATGGAGGACAGCTGACAATAACTTACATTTTGTTGCTGACATGATGGTATCATAATCATATTCCAGCGCACCAATAATGGAGGACCACTGACAATAACTTACATTTTGTTGCTGACATGATGGTATTATAATCATCTTCCAGCACACCAAGTATGGAGGACAGCTGACAATAACTTACATTTTGTTGCTGACATGATGGTATTATAATCATCTTCCAGCACACCAAGTATGGAGGACAGCTGACAATAACTTACATTTTGTTGCTGACATGATGGTATTATAATATCTTCCAGCACACCAAGTATGGAGGACAGCTGACAATAACTTACATTTTGTTGCTGACATGATGGTATTATAATCAACTTACATTTTGTTGCTGACATGATGGTATTATAATCATCTTCCAGCACACCAAGTATGGAGGACAGCTGACAATAACTTACATTTTGTTGCTGACATGATGGTATTATAATCATCTTCCAGCACACCAAGTATGGAGGACAGCTGACAATAACTTACATTTTGTTGCTGACATGATGGTATTATAATATCTTCCAGCACACCAAGTATGGAGGACAGCTGACAATAACTTACATTTTGTTGCTGACATGATGGTATTATAATCATCTTCCAGCACACCAAGTATGGAGGACAGCTGACAATAACTTACATTTTGTTGCTGACATGATGGTATCATAATCATATTCCAGCACACCAATAATGGAGGACCACTGACAATAACTTACATTTTGTTGCTGACATGATGGTATTATAATCATCTTCCAGCACACCAAGTATGGAGGACCGCTGACAATAGCTTACATTTTGTTGCTGACATGATGGTATTATAATCTTCTTCCAGCACACCAAGTATGGAGGACAGCTGACAATAACTTACATTTTGTTGCTGACATGATGGTATTATAATCATCTTCCAGCACACCAAGTATGGAGAACAGCTGACAATAACTTACATTTTGTTGCTGACATGATGGTATTATAATCATCTTCCAGTACACCAAGTATGGAGGACAGCTGACAATAACTTACATTTTGTTGCTGACACGATGGTATTATAATCATCTTCCAGCACACCAAGTATGGAGGACAGCTGACAATAACTTACATTTTGTTGCTGACACGACGGTATCATAATCATCTTCCAGCACACCAAGTATGGAGGACCACTGACAATAACTTACATTTTGTTGCTGACATGATGGTATTATAATATCTTCCAGTACACCAAGTATGGAGGACAGCTGACAATAACTTACATTTTGTTGCTGACACGATGGTATTATAATCATCTTCCAGCACACCAAGTATGGAGGACAGCTGACAATAACTTACATTTTGTTGCTGACATGATGGTATTATAATCATCTTCCAGCACACCAAGTATGGAGGACCACTGACAATAACTTACAATTTGTTGCTGACATGATGGTATTATAATCATCTTCCAGTACACCAAGTATGGAGGACAGCTGACAATAACTTACATTTTGTTGCTGACATGATGGTATTATAATCATCTTCCAGCACACCAACTAAAGAGGACCGCTGACATTAACTTACATTTTGTTGTGACATGATTGTATTATAATCATCTTCCAGCACACCAAGTATGGAGGACAGGTGACAATAACTTACATTTTGTTGCTGACATGATGGTATTATAATCATCTTCCAGCACACCAAGTATGGAGGACCACTGACAATAACTTACATTTTGTTGCTGACATGATGGTATTATAATCATCTTCCAGTACACCAAGTATGGAGGACAGCTGACAATAACTTACATTTTGTTGCTGACACGATGGTATTATAATCATCTTCCAGCACACCAACTATGGAGGACAGCTGACAATAACTTACATTTTGTTGCTGACATGATGGTATTATAATCATCTTCCAGCACACCAAGTATGGAGGACCACTGACAATAACTTACATTTTGTTGCTGACATGATGGTATTATAATCATCTTCCAGTACACCAAGTATGGAGGACCACTGACAATAACTTACATTTTGTTGCTGACATGATGGTATTATAATCATCTTCCAGCACACCAACTATGGAGGACAGCTGACAATAACTTACATTTTGTTGCTGACATGATGGTATTATAATCATCTTCCAGCACACCAAGTATGGAGGACCACTGACAATAACTTACATTTTGTTGCTGACATGATGGTATTATAATCATCTTCCAGTACACCAAGTATGGAGGACAGCTGACAATAACTTACATTTTGTTGCTGACATGATGGTATTATAATCATCTTCCAGCACACCAACTATAGAGGACCGCTGACATTAACTTACATTTTGTTGTGACATGATTGTATTATAATCATCTTCCAGCACACCAAGTATGGAGGACAGCTGACAATAACTTACATTTTGTTGCTGACATGATGGTATTATAATCATCTTCCAGCACACCAAGTATGGAGGACCACTGACAATAACTTACATTTTGTTGCTGACATGATGGTATTATAATCATCTTCCAGTACACCAAGTATGGAGGACAGCTGACAATAACTTACATTTTGTTGCTGACACGATGGTATTATAATCATCTTCCAGCACACCAAGTATGGAGGACCACTGACAATAACTTACATTTTGTTGCTGACATGATGGTATTATAATCATCTTCCAGCACACCAAGTATGGCTTCAATATCCTGGGAGTAGGAGATGGAATCTAGAAAAAAAAAGATTATTGGCTATAATATGAATTTCCCATATCAAAGCCACCTATTAATACACTTTACTTTTAATATTATTTAGTGTTTGACTTCATTTGACAACCAATGGAATCATTTTAATTTTCAACTATATATTTGATGACCTATACACATGAAGTAGGTCATTATCTGAATCATGTGTGGTATTGTCAGCAGACAAAAAATACAAATCTAAAATTCATCATCCAAGAAACATTGTGAAAATTATTTATAATGGTCAAAAGATCATGATGTATTTATATTCAATAAAAATGCCTGGGCTGTATTTTTTGGCAACAAACATATCCTATATTAGCTAACTTGGCTGAATGGTGTTCATTTATACATTATGTTAAACCTATTATATAATATTTCAAGATTTACTTTTCAAGAAATTAATGCTTGATTGTTAACTCTAGATAATTATTCATATGGTGTGGTTACATATTTTCCTTTATAGCTGTTATTCAACTTTATTTCTTTATATTGTAAAGCCTGGCTTGCTTAGCTTTCAGTCAGTCGGGCATGTTTCATCCGGCTATCAATCCAGGGGTTGTGAGTTTGAATCCCCGCCCTCCCACAGTCTCTGTGATGATTGATAATTTCTCATTATCATTCGTCTCTCACCACTGATTAAAGTGGGAAAGCTATCGAATACTTGAGGAGTACTGGTTAAACATTAATGATTCAAGGAAAGAGTGGTTAGGTTAACTGATCTTCTGCTAGCCATTGATAGCATAAAAATGATGTTTACCATTCAAACAATAAATGTACAGTCAAACCTGTACTAACGGTCACCTGTTATAAGCAGCCACCTGCCTTAAGCAGCCAGTTTCAGACCCTCCCGTCGAAATTTACTATATAATTTAACTGCAACAGGCGGTCACCTGGTTGACGCGGCCAGCGGCCAACATTTTTGGTCCCAAATGCATTAAAAACCTCCTAAAACGGCCACCAAATGAACAAATTTTACTGTAAAATATTGATTTTGGCATATAAAAATTTCATTACGGCCACAGAATTAATATTTAATTAAAGTACTAAAAACCAAATAAATCAAATAATTATAATATATCTTAAATTTAAAATAAGTTTGTTTTAGTTTAAACTTTCTTAATTGGCCGTAAACAAACCAAAAGCTGCTATTGTGTTCTACATAATCGCCATTTTTCCGACTCGAACCAAACAAAGCTGTTATTGTGTTCTACATAATCGCAATTTTTCCGACTCAAACACGAGTGTAGTGCGTGATAATTTTCACATCTCTATTTTTAGCTCGCGTAATTGGTAAAATAGACAGATCAAAGTGTTTTGTGTAAACACGTTAACTGTGAAAAGTCGGCATATAAAAAGATTAAAGAAGCTAAGGTTTTTGAGACGATAATTAGAATGGCAGTTTGTTCATGCTTTTAACGAACAATAAGGAATTAACTCATTAAGTTCACACTTGTAAAAAGCGCTAATTGTGGAAAAATATAAAATTTAGAAATGATTTATTGTGATTTAAATCATAAATGTTTTGATTGTCAGCGTGTTAACAATGCCACCAAAACGGAAGTGTTTGACTTTGGATGAATGTGTTGAGGTTGTGAAATTGTGCCAATATACAAAAATACTTCGCTAATCTGGGTGAAAATTGATGACCCTGTAGTAGGCTAAGCCACCTGTCTTAAGCGGCCAATTTTACGTAGCTAAATAGCTGCGTATACGTAGCTAAAAGGTAGCTAAAACGTACGTAAAAGCTTGCGGTATTGGCACCTGCGTATACGCAGCTTTTACGAAGACCTTCGTAAAAATTGCACAAAAGCTGCGTTTACGCAGGTGCCAATACCACTAGCTTTTACGTACGTTTTAGCTGAGTAAAAGCTGCGTTTACGCAGCTCCTTCATATACGCAGCTTTTATGAAGGTCCTTCGTAAAAGCTGCGTTTACGCAGGTGCCAATACTGCAAGCTTTTACGTATGTTTTAGCTACGTAAAAGCTGCGTATACGAAGCTTTTACACAGTTCCTATGATTACGCAGCTTTGATGAAGGTCCTTCGTAAAAGCTGCGCAAAAGCTGCGTTTACGCAGGTGCCAATACCGCAAGCTTTTACGAAGCTATTACGCAGCTTTTACAAAGGTCAGCTGGGTGATCATTTAATTTACTACAAACAGAAATATATGTCTATTTAATTTTCTGATCAAAATCTTTCTCCATATTAATGCATTTAAATTGTATTTTCATTCTCTTTTTCAGATAAACATTTACAGTTAAAATGACGAGAAAAATAAAGAGAAGAGGTGGAATCAAAAAGCGGATATGGGCTCCTCATAAATGTAAATTACCGGTAGGGAAAAGGAAGATAAAACTGCATCAAGTCACAGTACCTGTAACAATGGTATCGAGTCAGGTAGGCCAAGATAATGCAAAAATAACAAATACAGAGAAGTTTGAATTTATAAAAGCACCGACAAAACTGGAATTTAAATCTGTAACAACGGGATTGAGTCAGGAAAGCCAAGATAATGCAAACTTAACAAATAAAGAGAAGTTTGAACTTATAAAAGCACAAACAAAACTGAAATTTAAATCATTAAAGAAAAATGGTAGACATCTTAAAAGCAAGGTAAGCAGGGAAGAAGACAAACAAAAGCAGGACACAGATTCAGCAGGAGCACACATATCACAATTCAACAAAGAAACAAATCGAGGAAGAGAACACACTGAAATAGTGAATGAGGAGTACCAGGATGGTGTAAATGAAGGGTTACCTGCACGTCAAATTACCACAGATAAACCAGTGGACATGTGCGCTTCAAATTTTTGTCTGGATGACGAAACTAATGAGAAATCAAAGTATTTCACATATGATTCCGTTGAACCACAAATGCTTGAAGATGATTTTGAAGAAACAAACACAAAAACATTTGATGATAATCCAATAAAGCAAAACATGTGTAGACAAAATGCTCAGGATTGCTGCTCGTCTCACCTGGGTTCACATGACGATATAGACACAGATAGACGTGGTGCAGGATTTGAACATGAATCTGATGAAGACCCATTGAACGAATCTGAAATAATTAACCAGACAACATCAAAGACCGCAATAGAATATCATGACTCAGAGAGATCAAACTTCTCATCACTCCAACATGAAGAGTTCTCATCAGAGGAAGACATTATTATTAATGAACATAGAAACACCAACACTTATGCTAATTTTGAAATTAACCAGCTAGAAGAAGAGACCAAATCATTAAGAATGCTTAATTCAAGAATGGAATCTGCATGCTGCATCCAATCTATGAAATGGAGCAGTGAAAACTGCCATAACAGAAATCAGGGATCGCTCAACACAAATGAACAGAAAATTGAGTTATTAGAACACAACACAGAGCACCACCACATGGTTAATTTGAAAGATGTTCTTCAAGATACAAGTTTCATTGGCATGTACGAGACTACACTAATCGTAAGTTTTACGAGCGACAATGAATTTCCATATCCAGATCTATCAAACTACAACCAAGGACAGGCTGTCTTTCCACTAGGTCCACCTTTTATACCAGTTGCACCTGCAATGAATTTACCACAACCAGATCTACCAAACTACAACCAAGGACAGGCTGTCTTTCCACCAGGTCCACCTTTTATACCAGTTGCACCTGCAATGAATTTACCACAACCAGATCTACCAAACTACAACCAAGGACAGGCTGTCTTTCCACCAGGTCCACCTTTTATACCAGTTGCACCTGCAATGAATTTACCACAACCAGATCTACCAAACTACAACCAACGACAGGCTGTCTTTCCACCAGGTCCACCTTTTATACCAGTTGCACCTGCAATGAATTTACCACAACCAGATCTACCAAACTACAACCAACGACAGGTTATCTTTCAACCATTTAGAGAACGACCAGATTATGGCTAAAAATGTAGTGTTCCCCAGTAACTGTGCAGTTTTTCAATATTTATTCCTGTCATAGTGTAGTGATGGTATTGTCATCTCACCTGAGCAGAGGCTATTCAGACCTGTTCTTAATCTTTATATGCGTAATTACAAAAAATGCCAAGACACCTTAGAGCTGGGCCCGGTTTGTTCAGTCAGTAGTGCATCTTACTATCAGTCCAGGGGTCACTAGTTCAAATCTTCACCAAGCCAATCTCTGATTGATATATATGACATTGCGTCTCATTGTCATTTGTCTCTAATTGCTAATGCAAGTGGGAAAGTTATCAGTTACTTGTGGAGATGTGTATGATTGTACTTGGTAACGTTCCAGGATCCCAGCGAAAGGTGCTTAGGTTAACCAACTGATCGTTTGTTAGTCCTCGATGGCACAAAATGACGCTAAACATTCAAACAAACACACCAAGATGCAACTTAGATGTACTGTAACTAGACAAGAGATCAGCAAGCTCGATTATTGAATCACCTGTCACATCTGGAAAAACAGTTGTAGGAAGTGTATGAAAACATTTATGTAAAAATTTGTTAATTAATAATTCAAATATACAATACTGAATGGAACAGCTGACTCCCAACCTGACGTTTTATGAATTTTCTAAAAAGATGGCATGGAATCATGCTGCATGTGGAAAATAAGCATTTCATGCCAAAGACATGCACACGAGTAATTGTATAGAATTTCACAATTGGGCTATGTAAAATAAATGCATAACTGTTTTAAATCATATACAAATTTCAATAATGCTACTCAATACATGTATTTGGACAAAGATATTGAAAAAAAAAAATCACTGGTAAGTGTCGCATGCTCCCCAAATGGTCGTTGAAAAATAACAATATAATTATGTTATGATAGATAGCCATGAAAATAAGGAGCAATGGACTGATGTTTCAGACTAGACATGCAATTTCATGTTTTTTTACATTAAATCATGACCTTGACCTTTGTGTAACCTTGACCTTGACATCTGATGTAATGGTCTGGGTATTTCAACAGTTAAATGCTGCTGAAACATCATCATGACATGCTGATCACTTGTGTCAAGCTATTTTAAAATCCCTAAATGTAAGACAAAGTTACAGATCAATTGATAAATGGAGTCAAGTGTTTTTGAAATCCAACCATGTATGATAAAGTTAAAGAACAGACTTAAAATCTCATACTAAAAGTGTGACCTTGACCTTTGAGGTATGGGTCTAGGTCTTACTTATGACACATCATCATGTCATTTTGATAAATTGAGCCAATTTAAAGGCAAAGTCACAGACCAGACACACAATATCAAACAAATTGAAAGTGTGAACTTGATCTTTGAGGAAAGGTCCTGGGTCTTACATGCGACACTTAATTATGTCATGTTGATCAACTGAGCCAAGTGTTTTTAAAATTTATCCATAGATGACAAGACCGGACAAAAAATGTCAAAATGACTGAAAGTGTTGTCAAAGTTAAATTGTGACCTTGACATTTGAAGTGGGAGTTTGGGTATAAAGTGCAACACGTCATCATGTTATGTTGATCATTTATAACAAGTATTTATAAAAATCTATCTATGCATGACAAAGTTGCAGGCCGGACTCGAAATCTCATACAAACTCAAAGAGTTGTCAAACTCAAATTGGGACCTTGACCTTTGAGGTACAGGTATGGGTTTTACTCGCGACTGGTTGTCATGTTATATTGATCAATTGTAGCAAGTATCATTAAAATCCATTTATGCATGACAAAGTTACAGGCCGGACACAAAATCTCACACAAACTTGAAGTGTTGTCAAACAAACTCAAATAGAAACCTTGACCTTCGAATTACTGATGTGGGTCTTACTCGCGACACGTCGTCATGTTATGTTGATCATTTGTAGCAAGTATCATTAAAATCAATCTTTGCATGACAAAGTTACAGGCCGGACACCAAATCTCACACAGACTCAAAGTGTATTCAAACAAACTCAAATTGTGATCTTGACCTTTGAGGAATGGGTGTTGGTCTTACTCACGACACGTCATGTAATGTTGATCATTTGTACCAAGTATCAACAAAATCAATCTATGCATGACAAAGATACAGGCCGAAAATGAAATAATGGATGGAAGGACGGACAGACAGACGCTTTTTGTTGGAGGTGGGGGGGGGGGGGGGGGAGGGATAAAAATATGACGGGTTAGCTCTTCCGTTCAGTATAACAGAGTTATATGGATTATTGATAGAGAAGACTTTTAATAAATTCTACAGAAGGAGTTAATTGATGTGTTGTCAAACAAACTCAAATAGAAACCTTGACCTTTGAATTACGGATGTTGGTCTTACTCGCGACATGTCGTCATGTTATGTTGATCATTTGTAGCAAGTATCATTAAAATCCATCTTTGCATGACAAAGTTACAAACTTATTAGCCCTTATGCCGCAAACATCTACTGTGTAAATTTGGTGAGCATCAAATTAAAAACTGCAAGTGCTAGAGTGCAAGGACAATAACACTTTTTTTTTACCATTAAAGGACCATAAAAACTCCACACTAATTAACTGTCATTAATTATCTGATTTTTTTTATGACAATAAAAAGGATCGGGGCGGCATGAAAATTAGAGGGCGGGTTGGATGAGTTAACCTAACCACTGTTTCCTGGGATCCTGAAAGGTTAACCAGTACTCGAGCACACCCTATCTCTGCAAGTAACTGATTACTTTCCCAGTTGAATCAGCAGTGAGCGACGAATGATAATGAGACACAATGTCGCAAATCAATCATCATGGAGACTATTGCCAGGCAAGGATTCAAACTCACGACTCCTGGAATGATAGTCAGATGCTTTACCGAATGAGCTTATCGGGCCCAAGGTACACTGTGCTACATTATTTGGCAATACTTTATCTGGTTGAAGTATTGTAAACAAACACATGACAATGTCTGATAAATATGACAGACCATTGTTTGTTGGCGTAAATCAATTAAAAGCAATATTGTTTATAACAATAAGAAGTTGTTATCATGTCAGTTTGAATTATCAACGTATAATTGATGCACAAATACATGGTCACAGTTTGGAAAAACGTAACAAGCTTGTAAACACTTGGCCCCGGTTTCACAAAAATACTTAAGTCTCTTATTTTACTTAAACTCAATAGTGTGCTCAATTTTATACTTAAATTGAGCACACTATTTGAGTTTAAGTAAGATAGCAGACTTAAGTATTTTCGAGAAACCAGGCATTGGTGATTTAGTTAGTCAATTCATCAATTATAATACCATGGGTTTTTAATAAATCTGGTTGAAAATATTGATTTTAAATTTGGGAGTCATAGTAAAACTGCGTTATAACGAGTTTGGCGTTACATCGGGATTATAATGGGACAGAGTGTATACTTAACATAAAAAACGATTCAGCATTCCAAAATATAAGTAATTATGCAGGTGGTGTCATAGTTAACAATGGTACAACGAATATTCGAGGGTCATTTTAAAAGTACTTATAAGATATTACACACAACATGTATTATTTGTCCATATTCAAAACTGATTTACTGATGTTAATTTTATCCCATTTTTATCATGTAATCACATTGTTCTTATCATGTTTTTATCATGTTATCTGAATTTTTTTATCATGTTATCATGTGATGTTGTTTTAAAACATGTTATGTTTTTATTATGTTATCATCTTTTTTTATCATGTTATCATGTTTTTATCATGCTATATACCTTTTTATCATGTTATCATGTTTTTATCATGCTATAATCCTTTTTATCATGTAATCATGTTTTTATCATGTCATGTTGTTTTAAATCATGTTATCATGCGTTTTTTTATCATGTTATCATGTTTTAAATCTTGTTATCATCTTTTTTTATCATGTTATCATGTTTTTATCATGCTATAATCCTTTTTACCATGTAATCATGTTTTTATCATGTGATGTTGTTTTAAATCTTGTTATCATGTTTTTTTTATCATGTTTTTTAATATGTTATCATGTTTTTATCATGTAATCATATTTTTTTTCATTTTTTAAGCATGTTACCATGTTTTTTTTTTATCTTATTTTGATCCTTTTTATCATGTTGTTTTTAATCATGTTTTTTTTTATCATATAATACTGGCCCACGTGGTTCCGGCTAAGAATAGAACCACTGTCGATTTCTGCAGAGGGGTAGGAATCCTCCAAATGGGTGTCATGTTCATTTTATTACTTTTTTGTCATGTTCACTATAATTGTGGTTAAATTATCAACCCCTGTGTGGTTACAGGGAGCGATGAGTGATGGCAACAATAGGATCACTGTGGCTTATGTATGTTGTTATAAGCGACAAATTGAGTAATACGATAGAATTTTGCTGAAACTCTGCAGTTCTACAGGTATCAAGGTTCTAAGTTCATTCTGCATATTCATTTGTTGATGTATTTTTTTTAATCTGTATGTTAATTTGTTGTTTTGGTACATGTAGAGGGAACCTGGAATCTTCCTTCCTGTTGGCGTCGAATAACCTATAACGTGTTGGTACGCCGTATAACCCTATTTATTCATTCATATAATACTGTTTATCATGTTATCATTCTTTTTATGTTATGTTGTTTTTTATCTTGTTATCACTTTTTTTATCGTGTTATCATCTTGTTTTTATCTCCATAAATTGGGAAGAGGCTCAAGTCTTCAAGATTGGGAAAAAACAGCGCGGTTGAGGGGATTTTTTTTAAAGTTTAGCAAAGCGTAGCACTGTTAAGATCATGTTCTAACTATTAATTATCAGATATTACTATAATATTTCATACCTAGTGTTATTTATTCCCTCATGTAAGAACAAGAGGCCCATGGGCCTTAACTGTCACTTGATTATCAAAACAAGAGTTGCCAGAAGACAACAAAGCTCACCTCTGGGTTTCTAAGTCCAAATAGGGCCATAACTGTGCCAAAATGCAATCCAGAGTTATGATTCCTGTTCTTAGTGTGTTCCATTGATGATGGTGAACACACATGCAAAGTTTCATTCACATCCAATGAAACGTGAGACCCAAGGACATGCAATTCACAATTTTTATAAAGGTCCCATATATGTCCATTATCAGGCTAACCATTTGTTTCCCAGAGCTTCCTATATTAAGAAGAAGATTTTTAAAGTTTACCTTGAATTTGACAGTTTTGGCCCTGCCCCCAAGGCCCCAGGATGGTGTGGACCATGCAATTCACAATTTGGTTCACCCTTAGGTACCAAAGCTGCCTAAAACATTTCATTACGATTGAGCTTAGGGTTTTTAAGATGACCAAAAGTTGAATTGTTTACGGACGCACAACAACGGACAAAAGGTGATCACAAAAGGTCCCTTGTGACAAAGTCTAAGGTAACACAAAAATTAAAAAAAAATATTGGGGGGAATTTTTGGCCTGAGAAACATAATTTTTAATTTTTAAAATTAAGGAGTATTGACCAATTTGTAGAAGTACCAATATTATCAGATTTTGAAATAATAGAGATATTTTTTGAATACGGTGAATATCAAAGAAGTACTAATTCAATTCTATACTGTATGATATCATTTCAAATTCAGGGAGCATAAGTTTTTATACGCTTGGTTTTTAAAATCAAAGTGTCCTTCACTATTTTTGTTTGCATGTTTCCAAAAATACAAATCCTATTCAGCCTATTTGGTGAAAGATAAGGCCACTCTTTAAGAATTGCTTGTTTGCCATTTAGGGGTGGGTAGGTACTAGGTAGGTAATTAAATTACTTTTTTTTGTAATCAATCACAATCTTTTTAAGGACATGTTTTGACCAAGAATATTTTTAAAAAAGATTTTTTGACCCTGGCTCAAACGGCAGGATTTTGGGACAGCCGGAAGTGACAAACAAGCAACATTTTAATTTAGGCCTGACCTTAGAATGATTCTTGATTTAACGACCATCTTCCTAGCAGAACAAGATCTTAAAGTGAACTTTATTTCATTATAATGTGCGCTACATGTATGACTTTTCAATTACTTCTTATCATGTTAGCCTTTCCTTCTGCTTGTGTTCATCGTTATATGTTAAAAACAAGAAATGTCACTGGTAAGTGTCGCATGCCCCCCAAATGGTTGTTGAAAAATAACAATATAATTATGTTATAAAAGGTAGTGATGTATCCATGAATATAAAGAGTAATGGACTGATGTTTCAGACTAGACATGCAATTTCATAGTTTTATTTTACATTAAAGTGTTGTGACCTTGACCTTTGTGTAATCTTGACCTTGACATCTGATGTAACGGTCTTTGCATTTCAACAGTTAAATGCAGGTGAAACATCATCATGACATGCTGATCACTTGTGTCAAGCTATTTAAAATTCCCTGAATGTAAAACAATGTTACAGATCAATTTTTGAATAATTGATAAATTGAGCCAAGTGTTTTTGAAATCCATCCATGTATAATAAAGTTAAAAGACCGACTTGAAATTTCAGATTCAAAGTGTTGTCATACATACTAAAAGTGTGACCTTGACCTTTAAGGTCTTAAATTTGGTTCAACTCAACCCTTGCTCTTAAGAAAATAATCTTTACC
Source organism: Panopea generosa (assembly GCA_029582155.1). Classification (NCBI taxonomy): domain Eukaryota; kingdom Metazoa; phylum Mollusca; class Bivalvia; order Adapedonta; family Hiatellidae; genus Panopea; species Panopea generosa. Next base: position 30,271,941 of record CM055909.1, on the reverse strand, counting down.
TTTTATATCTACAAAATAAAAACTTTATTATAATGATATACATATGTGTGTATTTGTTATTCATCTAGCCATGTTTGTAGATTTAGACTGATTTACCAATAATATATTTAGATTGATTTATCAATAGCAGATTCAGACTGATTTACCAATAGTAGATTTAGACTAATTTATTAATTGTATATTTAGACCGATTAACCAATAATATATAAAGACTGTTTTATCAATTGTAGATTTAGACTGATTTACCAATTGTAGATTTAGACTGATTTACCAATTGTAGATTTAGATTGATTTACCAATTGTATATTTAGACTGATTTACCAACTGACAATTAAGACTGATTTATCAATTGTATATTTAGACTGATTTATCAATTGTAGATTTAGACTAATTTACCAATTGTATGTTTAGACTGATTTACCAATAGTAGATTTAGACTAATTTACCAATTGTATTTATAAACTGATTTACCAAACCAATAGGAGATTTAGACTAATTTACCAATTGTAGATTTAGACTAATTTACCAATTGAAGATTTAGAATGATTTACCAATAGAAGATTTAGACTGATTTACCAATTGTATAATTAGACTGATTTACCAATAGTAGATTTAGACTAATTTACCAATTGAAGATTAAGACTGATTTACCAATTGTAGATTTAGACTGATTTACCAATAACAGATTTAGACTGATTTACCAATTGTATAATTAGACTGATTTATCAATAGTAGATTAAGACTGATTTACCAATTGTAAATTTAGACTGATTTACCAATTGACAATGTATAATTAGACTGATTTACCAAAGTAGATTAAGATTGATTTACCAATTGAAGATTAAGCTATTTACCAATTGCTCAAACTGAAGTATAAACGTCCACAAAAAAATATGAATTATTCAATATACTGGTATCAGTTATATTACTAGCACTAACTTCTTGTTTATAAAAGCAAAGAAACCTTTGCCTGAAATATGTGCCCAAAATAGAAGCCCTGTTTTTGCTGGAATTTGCGAAGTAAGCTCATTTTTTAGCTCTACTGGCCAAAGGCCATAAGTGCTTATGCAATGGCGCGTTGTCTGTCGTCCATCGTCTGTCGTCTGATGTCTGTTGTCTGTTAGCAGCACTTTCTCTGAAACCATTAGGCCAATTAAACTGAAACTTCACATAGGTGTTTCTATTGCATAGGAGACTATACAGAAGATTTTTTTTTTTCGATTTGAAATTCAAGATGGCCGCCATTACTAAAAATAGTCCAAAACTTAAAAAATCTTCTTCTCATGAACGGCTCAACAGATTTTCAAAATGTTTAAGTAATAATGATGACCAACTATAGTTTTGTTAGATTGTTCAAATGGTATTCCTAGGGTTAAATATGACCCCACTCCTAGGGTTCAATTAGGGGACACATGTCATAATATATTTTTTTTTTTTTTTTTTTTTAAATGGAAATGATTTTGCCTATATCTTCACAGAAGCATTGTTCGGTGAAGGAGGTTCAGATTTGTAAAAATGACCGGGTTCCACTGTCTAAAGGGGTCAGGAGGGGCCCCAAAAGGGTAAAAATTGGGAATTAATAAATTTGTTTTCTTAAGAACCGGTATGTCAGATTTGTTCATATTTTGCATAAATTATCCCTATGTGTAGGGGTTTGATTGCAGATAAGAATTTAGGGGCTAAAATTTATAGGGGCCCTGTAAGGGGACTTAGAATTTTACATAGGGATACTATGGGAAAACAGAAAATTCTCTTTTTCTTTCATTTGTTTTAAAACCACTAGGCCAATTAAACTAAAATTTCACACGGATGTTTCTACTGCGTAGGAGACTATACAGAAGATTTTTTTTTTTTTTCGATCTAAAATTCAAGATGGTCACCGTTACTAAAAATAGTCCAAAACTTAAAAAATCTTCTCATGAATATAGCCCAACAGATTTTCAAAATGTTTATGTAGTAATGATGACCAACTATAGTATTGTTAGATTTGTTCAAATGGTGTCCCTAGAGTTAAAAATGACCCTGCCCCGATGTTTCTATTGCATAGTAGAATTTCAAAAAGTGCTATGGCCACTATGAGTCAGTAGAGTGTCCTCAGGCCCTCTTGGGCCTCTTGTTTATGAATCATTCTCTAGACTGGTAGTCGGATTCCTGGGTAGAACCAGAACCGAGTTTTGTTTTTGAAATAATTTGACCAAACTTGAGATTGTACCCGCGACCTCTGGTGTTAACAGTCAATACCATATTCATACTCAACATCCCCATTTGTTTGGTGATGAGGCTTAATGTTTTGTATTAGCTCTAGTTGTCATTTGAAAAGAATCTACATATATACGAGGGGCATTTCAAAAGTAATGCAACTGGGGTAATATAAAGCGCGTTTGATATATATTAAATTATTTACGCGTCATACCCTCAAAGTAGTCCCCCTTGTTACGTACACAAAGTTTCAAACGTTTAATCCAGTTCTTAAAGGCATCTTCATACTCATTTTCAGGTATACCCAGCATACACTGATAAACAGCGTACACCAGGGCCTGTCGGGACCTATACCGTCTACCAGCTAAATGTTTTTTCAGTTTAGGGAACAAGAAATAGTCACACGGGGCTAGGTCTGGGGAATATGGTGCATGTGGAAGAACTCGAACCCTTTCCTTGTTCAAAAACGAGGTCACAGTAGCAGACTTATGCTCAGGGGCGTTGTCATGCAACAGGGATAGGTGCTTTAAGCCAGTGTGTGGGCGACGTTTGAAACATTGTTGTTTAAGTTTCTTCAACACTTTTTATTTATAAAATATACCAGTCACAGATTTTCTATTTGGTGCAACCAGTTGCATAATAGGACCACGTATATCAAAGAAAATAACAAGCATTGCTTTCTTAGCACTGATCAATCTTTTGGCAATTGTGGGAGGAGGGGGGGGGGGGGGGGGGGTAGGCTTGAAAAAGTGTACCCATGTCTCATCTCCAGTAATAATGTCAGAAAACTGCTTTCTTCGATATTTTGGAAACATTTTAAGCAGTTTTCTGGCAGTTTCAAGTCAGACACTCTTTTGCTTGTCTGACAACAAATGAGGGATCCATCTAGCTGTAATACGTTTCATTTTTAAATTACGTTTTAGAATGCAGAATCACTTGCCGCTGAAATACCAACTATACTAGCTATCTGATGAACAGTTAGTCTGGCGTCAGACTTAACCACATCACATACTTTGTTAACCATAATGTTAGAAGTAGCACTACAAGGACGTCCTGATTTTGGTGCATCATTAATGGAGTCACAACCGCTTTTAAACTTCTTGATCCACCTCGTGAGGGTGGCATACGACACTTCATTCTGTCCATGAACAACACACAATTCATCAAAATCTCCTTTGCTGGCATCGAGTCTTTACATAACCTCGAATTTCAGCTGCCTTTACACTTCTCTTGCCAACCATTTTACTATAGTGTCTATGACTATATGTTGCTTTTATCACTGTATTAGCGATAATACTGCGTGTACACCTGTAAACTTGGTATGTATGTGTCGCTACATCGGTACAATTTTCACAAAAATCCCGTCCAAGGCGAGACCGCAGGATAATCAGTTGCATTACATTTGAAATGCCCCTCGTATATGTACAGTCAAACCTACATAAGCAGCCACTTCTATTTAGCAGTCATTTAAAGAGACCAATATTTTTTCGATCTTAGCAGTAAAACTACACATTTATATCAAACATCATATATTATGGATATTCTGGTCCATAATATACCGTTTCTACTCACGTATTAGGCGCGTTTTTTTCCAACTTTTAAGATCTTCGAGAAGGGATGCGCGATATACATAAGTACAGAAGATTTCATTTTTTTTTTTATGTCAATTTTTTATTCATGATAATTTCCCATGTATATTTTAAAAGATTAAGTAAAATAATAATTGCTCTCTGTTATTTAGAGTCTATAAATTGCCATACCTGTAGCTTTAATTTATTTCTTTGTTATAAGTTTTAATCCCAAATTATCGGTGAAAAACATTGCCTAGGGCATTGTTCCTTTGCTTGTAACTGTGTGATAAAATAATAAGGTGACACATGGCCTGTTTACACAACTCTCCTAACCGTAACTGGTCTGTTTATCTAAACACCGATTTTATGTCGCTGTACTGTTATACGACTGACAATTAAAAGTGTTCACGCTATTTTTAGAAAATCATGTTCGTTACATCGACACTTTTCCACATAGTGAAATAGAACGCTACATAAAATGACGTAAGAAACTGCCAGAGTGACAACATCCCACATTGGTACAAGGTCAAAAATAAAATGTGTCGCCGTTATAGACATAGTCAATCGCAAAATAAAAACACCGACTTGTTCACATTTATTTATTACTTACTTTCTCGATTCCGTAATGTTTACTTAGTGTAAACCAGTCTGGCTTTGAGTGGACATTTCATGAATACGTGACCGTAACGTGTTTATCTGATGGAATTGACATGACACGCTTACCAGTAAGTGTGTATTTAATTTCAAAGAATGCAAAGCAATTGTGTTTTCGCAAATTGATGAATCTTTTAGTATGGAATATATACCGGTATATAATTCATTGATTTTTTAACGAAAATGTGTTAGCGATAACGAAGCGTGATGGAGTGAACGTCAAAAGGACGACTGTTCTTTGGTTGAAAATCAATCATTTTTAAATGACACCCAGTATCTTTTGTTTGTGCGGTTTGTAGTAGTTTATGTTTATAAAATTAAATCAATTATAATATGCGGTAGTTATGATTAAAAAAAAATTGTACGAGTGTCACCAGTCATTTCCAAGTATTGAAAGCGGGTGCTGCCATGTGGCATTTGCATATTAGTTGACATCTTAATTGCACGCCTGAGCAGGTGTTGACAACTCTGAGTATGTATTGAGACAGTGATGAGAAGTGTCAAGTATTTTGAGTGAGTATAAAATCTTGGGAACAAATTCAATATTTTTTAGCGAGTACCAGTCTACTGTTTTTTCCGGACCAATCAAATTCTGTTTAACATATTGAGTCAGGTTTTCCTTCCAACATGTCGCCACAGCCGAATCTGAATGAGATTTCAAAATTATGATGCGCGATATACACATTTATAGGAGAATTGTATATTTTTCTTAGTTCTTGATCTTAAAACATGGATGCGTGATATATGTGAGGATATACGGTATATTGTATTTTGTTTCTGTAGTGTTTAATTCTTTAATTTTGTTGACTAAATATTGCAGCCCCTGATAAAGTCACTCATTGGCTAGTATCCTGTTATGCTAAAACATTGATGAATAAAACGGAAAATGATGACCTATGTATTAATGAATTTCTCATAAATAAGATAAACTACAAGGACGGAATTAACCATTTTCCTCGAATATGACTTTTTGTGATTCAATAAACTTTCAATCATTTTCTGATCAAAAAGCTGTAGGTGACGCATTTTTAAGCTTTTCAGAGCAAATCAATCTGTACTAACCAACAAGCTGTCTTAAAAGGCCACCTTTGCTCTTTTTCTCTTCCGCTTGACTGTCTGCTTCAGATTGGTTTTAATGTAGTTGCAACCTTATTTTTGTATAAGGAGTTAAATAAATCAATATGAAATATACAAAATTTACCTTCATCTGGAAGCCCAGCATCATCCTTATTAATGGCCGTGTCCACCATCTCACAGGTTTCATGTTTTGCACCAGGATTTATTCTATAAGTTTTAAAACTACCTTTGTCCTGAATATTGGTCGTGACTGTTTTAGAGGTTAGCTGTGTATCCAACATGGGACAAGGACGTCTAAACTTTGAGAGAGCAGAAGTGTAGTCTTTACCGCTGACAAACAGTTCGTAGGGATACAGGTTTCTGGAAATATAAAAGGAGAAGCAAGACTGACACAAGCACAAAAAGATACCAAGAGATGAACATGGTTTTATTTTACCTCTAATAAGTGGAAATATTATAGGTCATAATAGATTAATTGCTAGTTTATCATCCGAGCCCACCCTGTAATTTTCATGCCGTAATGACCCTTTTTATTTTCATTAAAAAAATAAATAAAAATTTTTAGAAATTGAAATAAAAAATAAAATCCTCCCGCCCTCCCCGTTTTAAAGAAAAATTTGGATGATAATCTAGCAATTCATTTATAATGGCCATACCAACAATAATATATGATGCCACATATATAATGTATAACCATTTATGTATTGAAATTGTGTAGAATCACTTTCCTACTGCAAGTAAGTTACTAACAACTTAACATTTTCCGAACGAGTTTTCAGGTTCTTGAAATGATGAGTATGTACTGTAGAGTACTGTCAATATCCATAGGAACAGGAAATTAAATTGACGCAGTTGTATTAAAATTGACTGAAAAAAATAAATCAGGTCTATCAGAATGTGGATTTGCCCTGAGAGTTCTGTCTTAAAACGTGCTTAAACTTTTACAAACATTTGAACTTATGGTATGTGTACTTTCTATTTCTGTAATAAAATTGTTGCTTTTGCTTGTGCTTTCGTTTGTATTTAATAATATGATTGACAAATAAATCAACTTGTTACATATCATACGGAGCTTGTCGTAAACACAGATACCAATGAAGCATTTTTTTTTAAATCAGAAGTAGAAAAGCGTTACAATTCAACCATCAAAAGCGTAAATACTACTCCTAAATCGTAATAGTTGGCAGGTCTGCATATACATTCACTTGCATTTATTGACAGTATTGTGAGAAACATAACAGAGAGACAGTCTACATTCTTTATTTTGCACATTATATTCACTCAAATCTATCTAGAATGTTTGACCAAGCCATTTGCATTAAAATTATCATTTATCACCCAATATACCTTGCGCCAAAAATTAGATCATTGCGCTGTAATGCAGACCTAATCAGCGATGTATCACAGGGGCTAGTTTGTAGATATATGTTTTCTGCCAGATGGCAGATTGAGATAAACAGTGTCATTAGAAGCTATCAATGTGGCTGCCATTCAATGAAACTATTTCAACCAACATTTTTTCTTGAGTCCATGACATTTTGTAAAAAAGTCTTAACGGAAACTTAAGTCATTCAACAAAAATCATTTTTGCCTGATTTACCTAAAAACCTTATATCTTGCAACACTACCAGGAAACTAATGTTATTTTCTGTTTGCCAAACAGTGACCTTGACCCCATTCCCTTCAACAGCAAGTCCCAGCTTCCTTTCTCAGTTAGGAAATTAAACATAAACTTCTTTCACAAACCCTAATTAAAGGGCTTAAAATAGCATATTTTAATCAGAAGGCTGTGAACATTTCCTGCAAATGGTGCGAAATAACCATTTATTGAACATAAATATCTGAAAATAAGTGAAATGCTTCAAAATACAAAATAAGGTAAAATTATTCAATAATGTTATGAAAGTTAGAAAAATATCATTACAATTGTTTGTTTGATACTGCAGTATGGATGGGCCTCTGCATTTGCCTGTGGACCTTTAAAAAAATGTAAGAAGGTCCAGAATCTGCTAAAATACACTATATAGTTACAACTCATTATGTCGATATGCTTGAAAGATGTAACAAAGTTGGGAATCCAATATAGATTTATAAGAGTAGATTTGATTTCTATGGTAAACCAAAGCTTATACAAATTAAAACTCGCATAACAAAACGGAACATGGCATACCGCTTCATCTGTCCCATTTATCAAAACATCTCATTAGCAACAAGGTAGGCAATTTGCACATATAGCGACCGTCATGGCAATTAATAAAACAAGAGCTGTCAGAAGACAACAAAGCTCGCCTCTGGGTGTCTAAGTCCAAAAAGGGCCATAAGTGTGCCAAAATGCAACCCAGAGTTATGGTTCTTGTCTGTTTGTGCTCCATTGATGATGGTGAATACACATGTGAAGGTTCATTCACATCCAATGAGTGGTTGCATAGATATCTTAAACTTAAACGCAACTAAATTCAAAGTTTAACCTGGGTGTCTAAGTCCAAAAAGGGCCATAACTATGCCAAAAAGCAATCCAAAGTTATGGTTCTTGTGTCTGTGTGTTCCATTGATGATGGTGAACACACATGTGAAGTTTCATTCACATGCAATGAGTGGTTGCATAGATATCTTAAACTTAAATGCAACTAAATGCAAAATTTAACCTTGATGTCTAAGTACAAAAAGGGCAATAACTGTGCCAAAATGCAATCCAGAGTTATGGTTCTTGTCTCTGTGTGTTCCATTGATGATAGTGAACAGACGACGCCGACGCTGGGGTCATGACAATAGCTCTCCTTGAACTTCGTCCCGGCGATCTAATAAACAAATTGTCACTGCAAATGGCTGATAACGGGTGGATGACGCGCGTAGTAATTGCTTAAACAAAGTAGAGGTCACCCTTACAAGTAAAACATGGGAGCATCTAGCAATTACCGGTAATAAAAGTTGTTAATGATCAAAACAACTTTGACAGCCGTGTGATAAAAAACCTGTATATAAGAAACCCGTTTTCACCAATACAGGGAGTCTGTTTTCGAATACATTTAGGCCTCGTAGGTTGGATGAAACTAAATTAGATTATGTCGCTATGATCAATTAAGTTAGAAATTGAACTTGTGATAACTTTAGAAATTGTGATAACTTCAGAAATTGAATTTGTAATAACCTTAGAAATAGTGTTAACTTAAGAAATTGAACTTATAGTAACTTTAGAAAATGGACTTGTTATAACTTTGAATTAGACTTGTGATGACTTTAGATTGAACTTATAATAAACATCAGTAATCACAGTTAATTTGTGTTTTGCCCTCATTACGCTACAAAGACAATATTCTGGTAGTGTCAATATTTTTTACCGTTCCTAACTTTCCCCTTTGTTGTGTATGTAAATATATTTATTTTTTCTTGATATTGTCTGTGTCAATTAATTTTGATATCTCAATCCCAGCTTTCATCCCGACTGAGCATTTCACGCCTTTAATTGAATGTTTGTCTCGATATTATGATTATCAATCTACGGTAAAGGAGTCATTTTAATGACTGAAACAGTGTTGTTTACATTGTGTCATCATATTGAATGATTGCAGGTAAGCTGTATAAATATCACTTGATTCAATCAATCAGCCTCATTGTCAATAAGACATATCAATTTACATCTCATATGAGCATTCATCACGACAATTCTACTGCACAAACTGTAATACGAAAGCGAAAGTACAATTGGCATATGACAGATGAAAAATATTGGGTGATGAATATAAATATTTATCTCGTGACAAAACTATGTCGATATGCTGATATCCCCATGTTTTGGCATTCCCTTCAAATATAACAAGTTTCAGCTGTATTTTAAGCACCTTGTCATAAAATAAAATGTTTCTAGTGAACAGGATACATTAAAAGTATTTGGTGCCATAAATAACAACAAAACAAAAACAGTAACAATATATACAACTGGAACATGTAACCAAAACTAAACAGAAAGGCAACACAACATATTTTGTACTTTTCATAATAGAGTTTAGCCACAGATCCTGATGTAACATGCTGTTGTTCAGTTAACTCCTTATACACTGACGTCCATAATTTCTTGTGGGTCACCTGGCGAAAAGAATTTTTCGTTTAAAGGGAGTATATCAGGAAAAACGCTTTGAATTATTTATAAAACGGTTAAAAAGCATCTCACTATCATAAATAAATAAAATCCAAACGGTTTGGCATATAAAATCCACCAAAACGTGACAAAACCGATATTACAATCGAAGTGGTAAACTTGAAATAAAATCTTATTTCTAAAAATATAAAGTGAGTATAAATAGAAATGCTACATTGGGAAAAAATGTTTAAGCCGATTTTAAAATGTTGAAAATTCCTGATATACTTTCTTAAACATCTGTAATAAATGCAATCTTTAATGAAATTTCAAATTCTCACACTGATATAAATAAGTAAAAGGACTAAAAGGGTCCAAGACAAATCAGACACCAAATGAACACAGAGATCTGGTTTGGCTGTGTTTTTACTTAACCCTTTACTTCAAATAGATGCCTTTGGACACTTCTAATATCTACGCCTTTGGACACCTCTAATATAGACACTTTGACACCTGTAATATAAATGTCTTTGACACCTCTAATATAGACACCTTTGGACACCTAATATAGACGCCTTTGGACACCTCTAATATAGACACCTTTGGACACCTAACATAGAAGGTTTTTGAATTATTGGGTGAATTATGTTTATATTAACTGACAGAGTGGAAAAGAGTGCAGGAAGTGTTCAGATTGCTCGTTACGAGCAATCTGAACTCTTCCTGCACTCTTTTCAAAGGCCTTCTGTGATTGGTGCGGGAAAACGCGTATCTATGGAGTAAAGGGTTAAACAATAAATCTTGAAATATTACTACTAAAATTAATTGCTAAACTATAATCCCAACCCATCCTCTATTTCCATGCCGCCCAAAACCCTTTTATTTTACTTAAAACAATTTTGGATGATAATCTAGCTATAAATTTATAATGGCCTATCGGTTACTTAACCAAGAAAAAACAACAGAGTAGATATGCCTGTAACTTTTTCTTTTCTAATTTTTTTTATTCAAATATTCATCATGGAGAAAAAAATAAACTATTATAAGCAAATTGATTTTTACAAAACTAATTATGGTAGTAGTTCAATAAAGAACAATACAAATATAACTTTCTTGGCACATTAGGCCATTATAAATTAATTGCTAGATTATCATCCAAATTTTTCTTATAAAAAAATTATGAAAAAAAAAAGGGTCTAGGCGGCATAAAAATTAGGGGGCAGGTGGGGATGATAATCTAGCAATTAATTTATTAGATTTGTTCTGCAATTTTTCTTATTTTCACATTAAAACATTTTTTTTTCATTTCTAGTCTGGTAACCCTACATTTATTTGGCTTTAAAAAAAAAAGAAATTATTACCAGTACTGTCATGCCCAAATGCCAACTATTTATTTCACTGGATCAGATCATACAAAAATATCTGGTATTGAAGATTTTCAGCCTTACAAATGTATTATTATGACATAATGAAAAGTGTTCAATTAAACTCACATGATTTCTTCACATATATCAAAATATTCTACCTACTTATTTTTCTTTCCATTTTATAAATACACTTAAGAAATGGGTAGTTTTGAAAATATTTCAGGATGTTTAATCTTGCTACCATAATGACAAAAAAGGGGGACAACTGTGAAGTGAAACCTAAACAAACAGTATTACAAGAGTAATCAATCTTGGAACAGTTAAGTAAATAGCAATCAATAAAATCACAATTTGACCTGTTTTTCTTGAATATACTACATCTTACTTGCCATAAAATGTCTAGTTACACAATTCAATTTTTCCATTCTAGTATTTTTTTTTGTCTGTTCTATGTTTTGATAATTTTGGATAAAAAACAAATTTGTTTTGAAGTTGCTTTCACTGGTGATTTAATTACTAGGATTGACATTTAATATTTTTAGTACCAAACTAAAGCTGAAAAAATGTTGACCATTTCTTATTATCAATTATATAAAAAAAAACAAGAGACGTGGAAATTCCCCGAAAAACCAGGTTTTTCAAACATTTTAGCTATTCTGTAACTTTAACTCTATTTCATGCCAGAATTTTATGTACATTGAAGCAAAAAATAAAAAAGCATACAATTCAAATTTTGTTTTTTATTGGTAAAACATTGATGCAATAGTTTTGTTAAAAAAGCATGAAATAAAGTTTTATTCTTGTTTCTGTGCTATTCACTGTTTGTTTGGCTAAAATATTTCTTCCATAATTCACATTATGAAATATTATACTCGGAAACAAACATGCATATTCATAAAATAATACATCAATATTTTCATATTTTGCATTGAGGCTTTAGTGGTGGTATTGTTTCCAGTATCCAAAGATAGGAGGTTAGTCACACATGCTCAACTGATAGCAACAATTTCTTAAACGCGATTTTTAATTCTACAAATATATTACAAAACATTATGTGAAATTCAGCTGTGTTGTAAAAATTTTAAATGGGCCTGTACATTTCTCTAATAAATCATTTGTATTTTTTATAATATTTTTTGCCTCATGACTATCAACTGAGCAAGGGCACCGCAAACCATTTTCAAGATAAAAATGTGTATGTTAATGGAGTTTCATTTTAATATATATATCAATACATCAATCCAAACTTTTTTAGTATCTTCATCAAAATAACAAAAGAAAAAGATTATTTTTACTTTACTGATAGCTAAATTGTAAAAGTTTGGTTACAGAAAAAATCAATTTTAGCACTTTAGACTAATTAAAGGGCCAAAACTCTAAAGATAATTGTCAGAATTGGCTGGTTATCAAACTTGGCTCAGATTTTATAAAGATACACACTTTGTGTAAGTTGACTTCAGTTCAGATAAAGAATACTCTAGTTATTGAGCAGAAACGGTAAATTTTTGCATTTTTGACTAATTAAAGAGCCATATAAAGATAATAGTTTAAATTGGCTGGTTATTAAACTTGGCGTAGAATTTATAGAGATTAACACTTTGTGTAAGTTTGCATCAGTTCTGATAAAGAATACTCTAGTTATTGAGCTGAAACGGGCAATTTTAGCATTTTTGACTAATTAAAGGGCCGTAACTCTAAAGATAAAGGTCCGTATTAGCTGGTTATCGAACTTGGACTAGATTTTATAGAGATTCACACTTTGTGTATGTTTGCTTCAGTTCTGATAAAGAATACTCTAGTTATTGAGCAGAAACGGGCAATTTTAGCGTTTTTGACTAATTAAAGGGCCATAACTCTAAAGATAATGATCTGTATTGGCTGGTTATCAAACTTGGTCTATATTTTATAGAGGTACACACTTTGTGTAAATTTTGTTTAGTTAGAATAAAGAATACTCTAGTTATTGAACGGAAACTGGCAATTTTAGCATTTTTTACTAATTAAAGGGCCATAACTCTGAAGATAATGGTCCGTATTGGCTGTTTATCAAACTTGGCCTAGATTTTATACAGGTACACATTTTGTGTAAGTTTGTTTTAGTTCTGATGAAAAATATTCTAGTTATTGAACGGAAACGAAAAACTTGACGCCGCCCATCCGCCGACTTCACCAATCTAATAAGGGCTTTTCCAGAATTAAATGTATGGGGGGGTCGGACGGCACTTATTTTTTTTACCCACAGAGCATAAAATTTAATTGTGATATATACCACCATGCATAAAATTTTAATTAGATAAAACACCACCATGCACAAAATAAAAATAAAAAAAGAGGCTAAAATCCCCTTTCTAATGTTTTCTTATTATAACGCTTCCAAAATTAGTAGTCTGGACGGTTGCCTACTTTCTTTGAAGTACGCCGACGTTACACTTTTGATCTAATGCCGATATTACGTCACAAATTATCTCAGGTCGAGAATTAAATAAAGGGGCACTACAGATAACAAACGAGAAAAAAAACACAACATATTAATAATTAAAGGTTAGTGTTTGTTTGTAACTAGTTGTCTTCTAAAATGTTTATTTTCGGTATACTAATTTCTTAAAAAAGAATTACTATTAAATTGATACGATCCGTAAAGAGAGTTATGCTACACATGCCTAAATTTATGCACAGAATGAACACGCTGTCCCTTTCATTAACGCCTTGTGCCAATGTCCGATGACGTCACTCTGACAGTGAAACAAACATTATTATGACACATGTTATTTACTCCCTACTATCGATAAAGGTTTAATCTAATTTGACCTCATTTCGCACACCCGATGGCAAACAATCTGGTTATGGATGCTCAAAGACAATTTCACAGTCCAATTTATGTTTTTGTACGACCGTTAAGAAATATCTGCTTTCGCCATGATTTTTTCAGACACTGGGGTAAGAATGAGGCGTATAGGGTGTGGGGTGACATATCTGAGAATGTGGATTTTATTTTCACTGCTAACGCAATGTCCTTATTTAGATTTTTTGTCACAATAGACTTTGCATTTCTTGGTGTTTCTTTTTGTGCCGAATAAATTAGTGTCAAACAGCGCGGATATGCATATAATTATAGCAATGCCGCCGTAGAGTTGAATCGTAAGTTTTGCGGAATTTAATAATATACACGTCTGTTTATTCATATCCGTGTTGGAGTATTTGGTAACATATCCGATACGTCAAATATTGATATATAGTTCGTAAAATTTACTTTAGATACTTGAGATAATTTTGTGACACAGCATCTCGGCATCAATTTAATAAAGTAGACGTGGTTAGTGTATTCCGCCATCTGACTAGCTTGTACATTTCCGTGTAAATAATTTATTCACGACCAAGAGTATGTTTCTTGTCACTTTTCGGGAAGTCCGAAGGTAGATAATTATACTTTGTTTCAAACAAACAAATTAAATCATATGTTGTTGTCGGGTGATGTAATTACATTATAGCGGTCTTAACAAAAAAAGATCAATCAGTTTGAGATGAAAAAGTTAATTGAAGACAATCCCTAACATAAACAACACCAGTGTATCAAGTGTCCAACTGTGTAGTCGCGTAAAACGTTCACTTGGCCATGATGTCTGGAGGTTGTGTATTACAATCGTTACAACACGCGTGTCAGTGGCAAACATAAAGGTCAAATCAAGGTAAATTTAAAAGACCTGCAGTTTCTGCTGTGATAAAGATAAGACGCTCGCCGAAATCTAGACGCTGCGGGATGTTGACTCGGTGCGGTACATGGGGAAGGACAATTTTATGTTTTTGTATACGACGGGAGGAAAAATCTGGGCAGAAAATGTATAAAATTTCGAGAAGAAAAACGGTGTTGAAGAAAAAATTCGGTTCAGAGACGGAAATACCGGCAAGGCATAAAATTTTAATAAACTTTTACCCCACAAGGCATCATTTTTTTTTATGAAAACACCCACCAGGCATAAAATTTTAATTATACTGTCGTCCGACCCCCCCATACATTTAATTCTGGAAAAGCCCTAACAAGGTTTTCAACTTTGAAAAACCTGGTTAAAAATTCTGAATTACCACAACTGGCTGAAAACTTTTATGCAGAAAGATGATGAAATAAATATACATGGATGGTGAAAATTTCATATCAATATTAATTTTAAAGACTTTGTTCATTGTTCTAAACCAGTTTTAACGAGTCGTTTTAACAACATCATTTTTATACTTGACAATATCTCAATTAAAGCTTGGCCCTGTATTAGCAATCTTAAATACATGACAAAAACAAGCAAACACAAAAACCAAAGATGCAAGTTACTTTTTACATGACTAAGAAAAGATATTATTAAAATCTATTGTCTTTAACCAAAGGCAAAAAGAACACAAAATGAGACCAGTAAACTCTTTGGATCCTCTATATGGAATTTGATTTAATAGCAGTTATTTGTGTGGTTTCATGAATATCGAAAAAAAAAAAAGAACTTCTTGGGTAAACCAGCAATTACCCCCGACGCTATTAGGTGGTCTTGTTTGTCCAAGTAAATACAATGTTATGTTGACTTGGACATCGTCAGCTTGTCTAAGAAAAATGGTGGTGCTGGAACCAATATCGATCGCTAATTGGTTTATTGACTTGTTTGATCAGCAGCCAATGTCGGGTCTTTAGAATACAAAAAGCATAATGATCACAAGTTCTGCTCTGGATTAATGCTATGATGATAATGCGATCTATGGGTATTACTCACCTGAGCTTAAAATATTTGAAATTCAACTTAAAATGTTTACCATTTTGAAACCTCCCCTTTCATGCACGGCTAAATACAACTGGAAGAGTCCTATTGGCACCTTATGCCAGATTGGAGTGCTGCGAATCTTCTTGCCGTTTCGAGTCAGGAATCTTCTCACATCATGTTCGAATGCCATCTCATTCTTCCTGTACATCTGCTCGAGTACCACAAGTATAATATATTGGTAAACAAATGTTTATATCTACAACATATATGTTTATCAAGCCAGAAAAAAATAACTGTTTTCAGGGTAACTTGACCAAATAAACTAGGGTAGGTAGGTAGGTAGGCAATTTTTCCTTTTCTGACTTTTTTTCATTTTCATTATTTCATGAAGAAAATGTCTATTATAATAACCATTATTAACTATTAATATTAATTTTAACTTGCTTTTCTATTCTATATTAAAATTTTTTTATATGATTTGAGGTTCATAAAATTAATCATCCAATTTGGCATGTTCAAGAACAATATAAACAAGATGCTTTTTAATAGTTATTTCAAACATTTTTGTCAAGACATTATTATGGTAGCTATTTTCCCAGACAAATTACCTTTAATACTTAGATCTTCCTAAAATTGTTTTTCATTAAAAAAAAAAAACAACTTAAAAATCTGCAAAACATTTTTTGGCTATCATTGCACAACATTAAAAATTCAACAAAAGTTATTTTAGGCGTAATAATGTATTATAATAATGAGTATTAGAGCTATTGTTACTTTAATGTTTAAGCTAGATGGTCCATTTGATTCATTTTTAATTTTGAGCATGCATCACCTATAACATATTGTTCATTAATGGAAAGTGTATTGAATCACAAAGAGGAACTTCAAGGTCCAATTTGAAGATAATGGTTGATACGGTCCTTGTAGTTCGTTTATGTTATTTATGAGAACATCTTTAATACACAGGTTTGCATTTTCTGTTTTATACATCAATGTTTTAGCATAACCCAATACTTGCCAACGAGTGACTTTATAGCAAGACGAGATTTTGTATTTGGTCATCAAATCAGTCATAATAAAACATGCTCTGACACTATTAGGTATCAAATTTTAAGAAAATTGCCAGAAACTGTTACAGAACATATAGCATTGCTTTAATTTATTAGACCACGGCATGGTCTAGTTGTTGAGCGCCTTCCTTGTATGCAGAAGGTTGTGGGTTCAATCCCTGATCGCATCATACCAAAGACTTTAATCAAAGGCCTGATGGGCCTGAAGGAAGGCTCGCTGCTTGTGTTAATTCGAAAATGTAGGTTCGGAAATTGGAAAACTTAGTTAGATTTCTGATATGTTAAAAGGCAATTCATTGGGATTTAGAAAAGAATGTGGTGTGTTTAATATTTCTTTTGTGTATCTGTATAAATAATCTTCTGCATACAATACAGAGTCCATATCAATATTTTTCCAACAGTAGCTATCAAACAGTTTGAAAAAATGCAAACACCATGGTACACACCGTCTTCCGTATGAAAATTGAATATTTGATGACCCTGGTGAAAATATCCATTTCAGGACATTTTGTAAACTGGAAACGTGGTGGTCCAGGATTCCTTTCCACATCTCGACATAAATGTTATCAACATGAACAACCTATATGAAAGCTTGACAAACAAACCTTCATATTCTGATGTTTCTCCAAAATCGAAAGTATTGAGAAGTGATGTACAACTCCAGCCAATTTTAATATCTCCAGTTCAATTGTTACGATTTATGGATAACGAAACGCATTCAGCACAAAATGTTCCTGATTGTCCAAGAATATACAACACATATCCATAACTCTTTGTCTTGACCAAAACAAACATGACTTACTTATAGATTTACGCGTATATTGACTTGAGTTATGTTCGATTCTCATATAGATTTCAATCAACAATTTAAATAATAAAAAAATAGCATTATAAACGGTGTTGCGTGACCTAGATTTAATCAATCTAAAAAATACAACACTGAAACACAACAAACATAACGGTCGAATGACCTGATTAACCGTTAAATATGTTCATCAATACACTGCTTGCATAAGATGACAGATTGGCGCGTTTTTCTATAAACAACAAATGTAGCCCTGAACCTAATTTCATTATTTTACTATCAAAATTAAAAGAAGACAAACCATAGTGAATAAAATTTCACTAACAATCACTATTTACTCAAATCAGAGTTATTATATTGAAATTTCACCCCATTAATGATTACATGTCGAATGGTGTTAGAGATTATATCCCCCCTCACCAGATGATGTCACTATGCAGTGTTTTTTTTCGGCCAGTTTTATAGCCGTTATTGGGTCATATTCCCAATGGCAAAAAGTATATTTTTTTCCCAATTGAGTGGTAAAAATTCCCATTTGAAAGTTTCAAAAATTGTAAATTGAAACTTGCCATAATTCTTTGATAAAATAAACAAAGTTTTCCCCATTCTGAATTGAGTTTGACATTAAATGGCCAGAGAAACAAGTGTAACCATTTTTATGAAGTTGAACAAATATAGTTAATGCAAAAGTTTTCCCAATGCTAATGAAAACACCGCTAAAATTCCCAATTCCAAGGGTATGGGTCATCTTCCCAAACTGGTGAAAAAAAACACTGCTATGCATAGAAGTAAATGCGTAAAACATTTTTTTATCAATGAAAATTGCCGCGTTTTTTAAAGCACAGCGAGATAAGTGTATTCTTCCGCATTTCTATGCAAATTGTATGCTTCCCGTATCGTATTTTTGAACTTTTTGTAAAGAAAAATATCCACAACAATAAATAAAAAAAAATTGAAACTTTTGTTGTATAATACGTCCTCTGCTACGGTAAATGCGTGTTGAAAGTTGTGAACTACTTTATCGGTCGGATGAATATGGCGGTTCCTGCCATACGTAGTTTGTATAACAGATTGCTGGGGCTGCACAACAGCTAAAGAAGTCAGAGCTTTGCTCGCCTTCCAAAAATGGTACTAGCAGCTTCCTCGCTCGACGCTCAGCATTTAGAGGAGAGTTATAGGTCTGGTCGGCCCGGTGTCAGTATAATATGACTGGATGGGGTGTCATACCATGTGTTTGCGGCATGATACACCAGTGTGACAGCACTCAGAATACTGTCTCAAGTAGACACCGTTGCGATATGACTGAAAAATTGTTGAAAGCAACGTTAAACACCATACAATAAAATTAATTTATTAAATTCCTAGATCACTCGTTTAATTATTTGGATACAGTGTTTGTAATTGGATAAAAGACAAACAATGTAGACTTTGATTAGACAGCGAGTAACTTGTAGATGGATCTGGGTTTACACTGTTTGTAATAATATCACTGTGTTGTAAAAAACAAGGTAAAGGTCAGTCATCACACCCAAACAACTTACATCAATATCAATGGTAAACTTCTCCTCTTTCGTTTTATCCACCATTGTGTTGGTAAACTTCAGCTGAGACTGGGAGAACTGGTTTGGGGAGTCGAATACAAATCCAGATGCTTCTGTCTTGACAGTAGGAACTTTAGGAAAAAGAATGAAAACATAAACATGATATATATCACACATATATGATACCTGTAAGAAGAGAAACGTATGTCAACCATCCAGTTAGTTCAGTCGGTAGAGCAATCGACCTGTAAGCGGAGGGTCCCGGGTTAGAGTCTCGGGTTTCAAATTTTTCAGTAGAGTGGTCTTAGAAAGCAAGATGAAAATGATAATTAGTAGATCTTTCCAAGATCATAGAGTGAAGATTTGATGTCATACAACAACTGCCATCTTACCAAATAAAACATTTTGTTTTCTAGATACTGCATGGATACGGCACCATAGATCGTAAACTTGGAAATGGTTTTATGTTCATTAATTTCTTGTGCACAATATGATATTGTAATCTTGATCTGGATAAGTTGACTTTAATGTCCTCTTAAATTAGTATATTCTTTACCTGAAAGTCCGTCATCGTAAGACAGTTCAACACCAGATTCTAAGCTTTGCTCCTTGTTTAAGGACGACTTGCCTTCTTTTCCACTTCTGCCATATTTGAATGAAAAATCATTGTTTTTTTTCTTGGTATGTAGGGTCTTTGATTTCTGGTCTGTACCTTGTTTTACTTTTTTCATATCAAAATCTACAACATCGTAAGTTTTGTTGTTTTGTGTGATACAGGTCTGCTTTTGTTGCCTTCGTTTACGTTTGCCACTGTTTTCATATGAACCTTTCTCTTTTTTATCTTCTGAAATGAATTTAGTAAAGAGGGATTTGAAACAAGAGGTCCATGGGTCTTAACGGTCACCTGATTATAAAAAAACCTATTCAAATGAGTCTATTCAGAAATAACGTTTTTGTCAATAATTGTATATAGATTTAGTAAAGTAGGCCCCCACCCCCATGGCCAAACTGTGAGACCCAGGGACATGCAATTCACAATTTTTTAATAAAGGACCTTATATGTCCAAAATCATGCTCACCATTTGTTTACTAGTGCTTCCTTTATTGAGAAGAAGATTTTCAAAGTTTACCTTGAATTTAATTGTTTTGGCCACACCTCTAAGGCCTCAGGTGTGTGGGAACTATGCAATTCACAATTTTGATTGATCCTTAGGTACCAAAGCTGCATACAACATTCCATAATGATTAAGTTTACAGTTTTTGAGAAGAAGTCAAAAATGTCAATTATTTTCCAGATACACTATGACAGACAAAAGGCAACTGCAAAAAAATTACAACAAATTCAATTTAAAAACCAAGGTGTATATATACATACCACTTGCTGGTACCATCTGGTTATCCGACACTATGGGTGGGACAAACTGGAATATACAATATGACATTCTCTCCTCTGGGCTCATCGTCAACAAATGATTGGCTTCCTTCTGTATTACTTCTTGTATGTGAACACGCTTGAAAGACGTACGCCCTTTCCCCTGGGATTCATTCCGGCGTCCTCTCCCTGGTTTTCTCTGTTTTAATCAACTCGATATGAACAAATTCAGAAAGATCAGGAATTGAAATTTCTTATAAAAGCTACTCGTCCTCCCTTTCCAACATTATTTATTGAATGCTTAAAATCAAAGAAATATTAAGGTCAGTTTCTTAAATCTTACTCATCCTGACCAGATGTTCACTGGTCATGGCGAGCGGACAAGTGGAGTTTTTCAGCCCTTAAGATCCCAATTACAATCATATGGAAACACAAGTCAGTAATAATTAACTACACATGTTGCTATTCAAGGAGGCCCAAAATAGAAAAACAGATAGTTTTTTCTTTCCTTATATAACAAAAAAGGCCTTACCCAATGAAATTTTTACTTTTTCTACCCGCCAAAAAAAAGGGGAGGGGATTTTATAGTTTGAAGATTCATTGTAAACAATATTGGCAGAAACTTTTCATATATAATTAATGTTATAATATGTTCAGTAATACAATGTATAATCAAATCAGACCTTATGACTTACCTTGCTCCTCAAACTGGTTTTCACTTCACTGTCCATAACTTCATGTATTTTTCTGTGTCCATATACCTCTACATGTTTGGCTGCCACCCAGGAGTGGGTGTGGGGATTGCCAAGAAACTCTATGTGATAGCTGTGTGGATCACCATCAATATCAACCATTACATGAACCCCACTGTCTGGATCTCGTGTTATAAGTGCTGGCCATCTTGAAGGGAAAACATTTCATTGATAATATTTGTCATTGATTTTATCATCATCACCAGCTGCCTATATGAACGATGCCCATGAAGTGGTAATTTTTAAAGATAGTGCAGTATATTGCTTAGACCCTGTAATTCTTAAACTTCTCTGGTGTAAAGCAAAGAACCTTGTAAGTGAGATAGTAGTGTAATGAACAGCGTTGGTAGCTCATGCCAAAGGTTGCGAGTTTGAACCCCCAGTCAAACCCGATGCCTCTCTAAAGACAACACAAGTTACTGGTTATACCAATGAAGTAGACCTGAGAGCAGTTCACATAGCTCTGAGCTGTCTTTGTAAATGACCTAAAAGAAATTAGTATAAACTAAAGCAAAGATACACAAGACCTTGGCTTATAGTCTCATCCAAACAATAGAACATCTTGCTAGACATGAACAAATGTTCATCACTGCTCAGATAGAATACAACATCTTTGATTTGATTATTTGTAACAGCAATATTCACTGGATCAAATGATTTTAATATTAACAGCTTTAAACATTTTTTACAAAAGTATTCAAAAGAAGAGAAATGACTAACTCTTTATAAATAAATGCCCACAATATTTTGATTAGGTACATGGTTACTTGCACGTGTGACATACATATACTTGGTACCTGCAGTATCCAGCAAGTTTGGCCCAGACAAGACATCCTACATTCAGCATGGACATCACAAACTTGATTCCTGCTTTCTTCGCCATTCTGTCATATTGTGCATGGTTCTCCTCTGGGGAAGAGCATGTGTTGGCCGCAGGGTCAGAGTTCATGTAGCAATACCATGGATTATCATCAAGACTATCCGCATGGACAACTTGAATTTTCCTCCACTTTTGGCAGTCTGGGTTGTCACATTGTACCCAGATATACTCTGTCAACTGTGTAGTTAAAAAACTAGACATATACACTGTGTAATTAATAACTAGACATATACAGCTATACAGCTGTGTAATTAAAAACTACCAGTAGACATATACAGCTGTGTAATTAATAACTAGACATATACAGCTGTGTAATTCATAACTAGACATATACAGCTTTGTAGTTAAAAACTAGACATATACAGCTGTATAATTAATAACTAGACATATACAGCTGTGCCTGTGCATTGCTTGATCCAAATATAAAACAAATTTAACAAAAATTTACCTGAAGTGTGATATCTATCTGCTCGGTGATCAGGGATCCCTGGGATGAGGACTGGCTACTGAATAAAACCTGACTCCAAGCATTGCTGGCAGACTCCTGTTTTTTACCTGGATCTTCAATAGGTTTGCTACCAATATCCATCTCTAATTACAAGCTGTGCAATCCAAATGCTTGTCCTTATTCTTCTACAAAATTTGTTACAGATAATTTAGAGGCTGTTGTGTGAACAGTAATTTATTACAAGACTCAGATATAATAGAACTTCAAGGGCATGCAACTCTCATATGATTTATTAATACCAATACTGATTAAGATTTGAAACTAGAAATGTGTCTATGGGACACAGATGCCCCCGCTTTGTAACTACATTGTAGATATCAATAAAGCCAAATATCAAGTTTCAACAAAATCGGTCCATCAATAAAGATTTTAGAGGCTAGAAACTGTCAGAGTCCAGATCACCTAATTAATATGCGCCAATTCCATCCATTGTCAAACTTGACCTGGGTCTTGTTGATATAAAGCCAAAATATAAATTTTCATCAAAATCGGTCCATAAATAAAGACTTCAGAGGTCGGAAACTATCTGCCAATCAGAGCCCAGAACACCTAATTTATATGCAGGGATTTTGAAGGAAATCAAACTTGAGCTATAGTTTATCATCATATATCTTTCTACCAAATATGAATCAAATACATCTTTTCCTTCAAGAGATATTGAGCGGAAACCAATTTCATGACATTTGTCAATAATCTAAGTCCAAAAAGGGGTATAACTCCATCAAAAATCATCAGGCCAGAACGAAATACAAACTTGACCTGTATTACCTGAATGTGAAGTCAAACACCAAATTTGGTTCAAACCTGTTCATTAAAACTAAAGATATAAGTCGGAAACCGTTTTTGTACGTACAACTCAGTAATTATTTGTTCAATCAGGCACAATCAGCTTTGCTGTTTGTTCTCTGTGCGCATGCATTTTAGTGCATAGTGTTTTCTCCAACTCTAATTTTTTGGGGGTCGTTGATGATCAACTGCCTAAAAATCTGTGGGTCATTTTCAAAATTTGGGGTCATCAGTTAACTAGTTTTAAACTTAATCAACTTGGAATAAATGGAGTTAAAAAAATACATATTTTACAAAACAGTTTTACTTTCTGTTTTACACAAATTTCTCCATCAACACTGTAACTAAGTTAACAACTTCAAAACAATTTAACTTCAAACAAATGTTTCACTTCTGGCAACAAGTTCCAACAACTAAAAACTAGTTGTTTTTATGATCATGGCCACAGGCAGTGTTTTCTCCAGAGCATGTTTCTCGGGTTTTTGACGCAATTAAATCTCATTTGACACAATCAAGTTTGTTCAGTGCGTCCACTATGACGCAACCTTAAAAATACAGAAATTCAAATTACGCATGTTTCGGCAAGCTGGTTTCAGAATATTTACAATGCTAGCTGGACAGATCAGGTGGTCTGATTCAGGGAAACTCCAGTCACGCGGTTCTACTAAGTTACGTAAACACTTTAATTGGTTATTAATGCTTTACTGAAGCAATCGCAAAGATGATTATGACCACTTATATAATTTTCCGTGAAGCAATATTGTAGTTTAAAGACAACATCTGTGAAAACAAACATACGCTGCAACAATAGCACTGATATATACCCAATTTTAGGTTGTTTGTTTAAAAAAGATGAAATGTGGAAATCGTCACTTTTCAAAAAAGTTGTTTAAAATGTACAGATGACATTCTATCTGAAAAACTTTTTATTTTGTTTTCTGTAAGGTATCGAGATGTGCATGCACAACATTTTAATACCAGGGAAAACAACGGTCGGTCCAGGTTTTACGGCGGTATTCCCTGGGCCGTTTATGTTTATTTAGGACGATTAAAAGGTAATGGAAAAAAAGTATGGGATAGTACTTGGATGGATGACCGCTGTCACTTTAATGGCAACGAGGATTAACTTTCGAACCTGCGTCTGCACAAATCTCTCGTTCCTTGGGATGAGACAGGATATGGTGAGGAACTGAGGGAAGCCACATAATGTGCAGTTGGGGCTAAGTCTAAAGGTTAAAGAGGGGAGGAGTGTAGTGAATGTACATAGGTCACTTCAAACAGCCTCGCTGTTGAGCTAATTTTTATAGTGACATGGTTGAAGTGTACCAATAGTATTGGAAGTTATGCAACAAAGTATGGGATAAGTACTTGGATGGGTGACCACTGTCACTTTAGCTATGAACTGGCATCTGGGGCAGCTTGGATAAAAAACTTGTGTGTCAAGTTATGTATATATATGGTTTATACTGATTTATTTTATTTGTTGTTTTGTTTTGTATATATGTGAACTGTGTAAGCTTGGGAATGACAGACTGGCAAGTGAGCGATGTGAGCTGGTAATTAGTTTGAGAGTGATATTTATAGACAAGTGAGTGATGCAAGTTAGGCCACACATAGTACTGCATGCATACCCTTATCCCCAAACTAACAATCTACAGCATTCTTTCTCTATACATAAACAAAAGTACTTGACTCCATCCAAATTTATACTCTATATATGTACTCTAGGCATTTATTATAAAACTGCAAAGTTTTATATTTATTGATAGAATATCCTGGTAAGATCTGTGATATTGTTCTTATTTATTTTAAAAAGCCACGTTAATAGTGAAATACTGTAATTTGTATTGTGAAATGTAATGTTCTTTTTGTTTTTATATGTATCTGAATGTTGTTATATATTACAGACTCTTTGACCTTGAATATCCAGTAAATTGATTTTAGCTGCAGTATACAAATTTTGTAATCAGATTCACATCAACAATTTTAATTGTTTGGAATGTTATCGTTTTGATGAGAATTTTGATTTGTGTTCCTGAGATGAAAGGAAGTTAAGATAATTGGGAGAATATTCAAGCATTTCGCAAACTCTCAATCAGTTGCATATTCATCTCTATATAATTCCTTGGACTGTCTTGAGCTCTACAATGAATTTTGAAAAACACCAACCAGTTTAGACCAAAATTTGTAAGCATGAAAATATACCTATTATATAATAAAACACACTCTCACTATTGTTCATATAAACTAGATATCTACGGTTAAAATTTGGATGTTAAAGCTCAAATCTAAGAATATTCTCAAGAATGGCTGGTGAATTTGACTCAAGGTAACCCGGAAGTCAACACTCTACAAACACTTCGTAATCGGTAAATTGACTCTACGTTTGATTGAGATCTTGTAAAATATTTATATTGCTGAACACCTCCCATAGCACACTGAGCAGCTTAGAAATCAGCAAGCCAAGAAACGTATGCTTTTCTCGCAATATTATTTTCTTAAATTTTGCCGCCTCTTGGACCGATAATATTATAATCTCAATGACCACCCATGCTATTATATATTTTTATATATGTATATATGACTTGTAACTATTTGATAGAAAAAATCGTAACTTGGTTATATATTGTATCACTAAGTAATTTTTTCTTTTTTACTATTTCTTTATGATTAACAAATTGTTTAGAGATTATTAGTTTAGCGCCACCTGTCATTCATTTTCATCGAGCACCTGCAGTTTGTTTTGATTTTGAGTGTCGCTCGAATTATTTCCAATTTAAAAGCTCATTAAAGGCTGTTAGTCGCTGACATTATTTCTATCCTACAGGTAAAATTTATTGAAACATGTATACAATCAAATTTATCTTAAATTACTTTGTCATTTGCTTTTTTGCACTACTTGATGACATCGGAAGTGTAAAGTTGGACTGTTTGTTTGGTGGGTGGGGTATAACTGTATTTCCATTACAGGTGTGCATTTTCTAATTATTAAAACATCATCAAAATTGTTTTTGAATTTATCAGTAAACTTTGAAATTGTCAAAAAAAAACAACACACAAAGGGCGAATTATTTTTAATCTATATTCATAAATGAGTTGCAAGAGGTCCATGGTTCCATTCCTGGTGGGTTTCATCAAACGTTTTTCAAACGCACTCCCACTGTGTCTTTATTGAGCAAAGTACTGTGAAATCATACAATCCTTCAGAGGGGATTACGATTAAAGCAATAGGCTCATGTGCAGGGAGTGTCATACCTAGAAATAGTATACTGGTCATACCTAATACCGCAAGTCTAAAAAGTTTTCAACCATGGAAAGAATGGCATCAATACTTAACTGTAATAAGGTTACTCAAGTGTGCTAAGTAAAAAATAGTTGCCGATACGAAATGCAAACAAATGCCGATGCTAACGGAAGTTGGAGCTTTGCGAATGTCTTCCCAAACTGTTATTATACGGGCATTCACGGTAATAGGTATATCGCGGTATTAGGTATACAAGGGATACTACCATAGCCGGGCCCGATTAGCTCAGTCGGTTACGCGTCTGACTATTAATCCAGGGGTCGTGAGTTCGAATCCCCCGCCTGGCAACAGTCTCCGTGATGATTGATTTATGACATTGTGTCTCATTATCATTCTTCTCTCACCACTGATTCAAGTGGGAAAGTTATCAGTTACTTGCGGAGATGGGGTGTGTTTGAGTACTGGTTAATCCCAGGAAACAGTGGTTAGGTTAACTGATCATCTTTAAGCCCTTGATGGTATAAAAATGAAGCTAAAAATGAAGCTAAATATTCAATCAATCAACTACTACCATAGTAAATCGATACTGTTTCTACTCATGTATTAGATCGCGCATCCATTTTTTAAGACCAAGAACTAAGAAAAAAAATACAATTCTCCTTTTTATGTGTGTGTAGAGCGCATCATAATTCTGAAATCTCATCCCGATGAATTTTTTATTTAGCAGACGCCGTAAAATCCAGTAAAAATGTGAAGCTCGTATTCTTCCATTATCTGGTGGTTAAGTTACAACACATTCTGATTCTGTGTTTTATCGATACATTTTCCAAAAATTCAGACGTTCAACCACTCTTACACGTTCATCCAAAGTCAAACACTTTTTTTTCGTAGCAGATATTGTGTATGATATGCATTGAGTTAATTGCAATTAAAAAAAAATGATATGAAAAAATAATGTTTTTCCATTGCATTAGCACCCACTTTCATAGCCTATAAAATTTAATTTAATTATGATTTAAACAAACTGACCAATTGCAATTATTTTTTTGATCTAACCCTGTTCGATAATTGTACTTAAACACCTTAGTGAAATTTGCTTCCAATGTGTTTACATGCGTCATAAATCTAAATAAAACTACCATAAATACATGCGCTTAAACAGTCTTGTACCCAGCCTAGGTAACAGTTTTGCTAACAAATTAATGTCACGAATCATGCTATTCTATTTGCTTATTACACCATATATACGAACGCTCGCTCTGGGTTAAGTGGTGTGTTTTTGTAACAGAACCGGAGCGTTATTATACAATATGATTGGAATAGCGGCCTGTCAAAAGGTGTGACCCCTAAGTGATAAGGGTGGGTCATTACATCTGACCGCGTTATAGAGTGACCCGATTGTATCTGTGAATAAATACATTCATGATGATAACAGTATTGCATTTATTCTGCATTCGTCAGTACACTTTCACCTTTACGTAATCCAGTGTGTGCTATTTTTAATGGTATTTCCCGTCATGACGTAAATAAGCAGTAAACGCTTTCTTCTTTTTTCGATTTATGTAACATGTTTTACTACAAATATAATGTACAAGGACTGAATTTGAATAAAAAGTTCTCCGCTGGGTAAATCATCACTTATAATCGAGCTCACATGAAGAAATTGTCCTGAAATTAATATCTGAACATACCGGTGTAGCAAAATCTTTTCTGAATCGATAAATCTTTGAAAAATTACATAAAAAAAAATTGACATCTTCTGTACTAATGTATATCTTGCATACCTTCTCGAAGATCTTAAAAGTTGGAAAAAGACGCCCCTAATACATGAGTAGAAATGGTACATGGAGCAGTGTGAAAGCTATTCACTGCCACAAGGTTTTCTGTTATTTGGGTAAATTTTATTGATTTTAATTCATTAATTAACATACCTAATTAGTATAATCCTCCTAGCCACATTTCTACCCAATGAATAAACATCGACCACATGTTATTAGTTGGCATTGTTTTTTCACGCGACATGTTGTAAATCTTAATGGGAGAAGTTTAACTCTTGGTATCAACCACTCACTACCCATTATTCACAGAACAGATGTTTAGCTGCTTAACACAAGAAGCTGCATAACAGAGGTAATTGCAAACTCCTGTTAAATTGCTACAATATTTTGTGTTTAGCTGTTCAAATGGACATTGAACTTTCCATTTTGCCTTTTATCTTAAATCAGTCATTTCACTGCTCAATCTTTCTTACAGACCATTGCTGAATAGTTAAATGACAGTTTAGATGTTTAAAAATAAATGGTATACCAATGCGGTAGAAAAAAATAGGTACAAGACATTGTACTGTGGCATAATTATATTGACTTATTAGTACACAAAATAAGCAAGTTTTCTGCTGCTTATTTATTCTTGGCATGTATGTCATAACTGATCAAAATGCAGTAAGAATAAGTATAAAAATATAGTTTGAGCATACATACTGCACAATATGGAAGTCATTTAATGCACTATATGACATTATTTTTTATGAACATGGACACAGGGCCATGAACTTTTCAATTGTTAATTAAATTTCTCAAATTACGTAATAATTTGCTTTCAAAGTGAACATAATTTTCTAACATGAATTTCTTTTTTCCATAACCTTTTAACATCTGTTAAAGAAAAATAATCTGCGTCGAGAAGACTGAAAAGAGCGCCGTAGAAACCATAGACTAACCGATGTTTAAACTGGTATAGAAAGTCGCGCATGGGCGTCTCGATTCCTTACCAAAAAAAATAGGACATTCAAAATTAAAAGTTTCTCAGAGTATATTGTCTGTACATTTTAAACAATAAAATAAAATGACTTTTTAAATAAACTTTCATGATTTCCACATTTCATCTTAATATACCAACAACCTAAAACAGGGTATATATTAGTGATATTGTTGCAGCGTAATTTTTTTTATCAAAGATGGTTTTTTCAAATTACAAAAAAAAATTGTCATGGCGTGACAGTCATTTATGATTTACCCCGATGAGTGAGCACATATTATATAAAAAATAACCTCAATATGTTGTTAAATAGGATTTTCAACAAGCGCTGTACCTAAAATATTGAAACAGCTCTGTAACACTCAGCTTTCCAAAGTTGGTGTCCTGTCAAGAAAAAATCAAGCAACTTGGTGATTGCACAAACTGGGTTACCATTATAACTGGTAAAATTTATCACTGAAGCGAGTTTAATTGAAACCATTCAGCTATTTATTTTACGTGGAAAAGTTAAAAAATTAGTCCAATGAAGATCAATTTTCAGAGAATGTAAATTTATGGATGCATATGGAAATTGATATTAGCATAAAACTCGTTGCATATGCGTAATTGATACACACGTAAAACAATTCTGGTGCGTATACACAAATTTAAATGCATCATATATGTAGATATGGAGCTTTGCTATATGAAAGACATGATTCTGACGTCAGACATTGTCGGTTACATTTGATTTTTTACTTTGATGTTTACGTGTACGACTGTTGACTCCTTGACGTGATTGGTCAAAGTAAAAATAGCCTACTGAATATTAATGTGTTTATTCAAAGAAAATTGCTTTGCTGGACCAAATGGTCAAACCATCTGGTAAGTTTGAAGATCATATTGCTTGTGATTAACTGATTGGCTAACACACATGGCAATTGCTGATTAATGATTTCAAATAATGATCCTAGACCCCAGTAAATTTGGTTAATTAGTATATAGATCATTTGACGAAGTAATAGGCTGTTATTGAATATTTTCCAACCATCCTTGTGTTTTTCACATCATTATTAGTCATTTTGACAGTGTAGTTAGATTCACTGATCAAGAGTTTTTTCAAAACTGCAATGGCATGAGCGACACTTAAGCCATTTGTTCGGTGAGTTATTCAAACATTTAAGGTATCTACTTTCAATTAGCTGTAAATACAACTTAGATAATGTACATACAAAACCCACAGGTTCGAACGTGTAAATGTAGACGTGTCGTTTATAAGCGTTCATGTGCACATTTACAGAAATTTGTAAATGCGACAGCCCTACCGATAAATGGGTCAGTTTTTTTATTTTGACTTATATTACTGAATTACATGAGACTAAGTCCTGCTCCTACTTAATGTGAACATTAAATTGAAACCATAAATGTGAACGAAATGAGAATGTGCGTTTCTGTATTAAAACAAAGTCATACTCGGTCACAGAACTACTTTGCTAATCATTGATGCAAATGCTCACTCCCTCTGAAATCGATTGCATGAAGTAACTGAGATGATAAAAGTATGATTCATTTATATCAAAAATGTACAGCTTACTAATTACAAGGCTTGAAACATTACTTGAAATTATTGCACTTTTATTTCAAAACAAATTTAAGTATTATAAATATCTACAACTAAGTTACATAAAGTCCTTAGACCTACAGTGTTATGATCGACTTTTTGCATCCAATACATACATAATTTTAACTTTTATCAGCAGCACAATTTACTCCCAGAGTCATATATACATTTAGCCTGCCAGTCCTTTACTAAGTCACTGCCAGTAGTAATACAACTACATACTTCCCAAATCTAATATATAATTTTAATGTATGGAAACAACATCCTCTCTGACCATGAAAAAGCAGTCTCAAATTGTACTGTCAGTCTGCTTATTGTGTTGTTGTTTTTTCAAAGTTACTGTCTACATTTATTCACAACATGGTGTGATATTAATAACACCTACATATAAACACCTACTGACATGGTAATGTCTGTAAATATTCCTGACATTGCCATTAATTGATTCACACTGACAAATGCATATATGAAGATACTCATTTTTGACAGATTAAGCTCCCTTTTTGTACCCTATTATTTTATTTTTTTGTTATCTTCAACATTACTGAAGCAGTTGTTTGGAGAGAATAATTGAGGTGTTTGGTTTTGGGGGAATGGGGACAGGCAGAAAATAGCGCTGTAATGATGAAAATGGGGAAAATAACAACAACACCAATTGTAGGTATGTTTGTTAAAACAGCAAAACAGCTTATTGTCCAGCATCCCTGTTCTTCATTGTTTTAATAACAGTTTAACTGGGATTAAACATGATTAAAAAAACATTATTATTCAGACAGCCCCCTCAATTACTGCAATCCTGGGTTGAACACTTGTGTAAGTCCTGTCAATTGGAAGTAAGAAGCAATAGTTCACCATGGTCGAGTGGTCTAATACTCTGTCATACGATTACTTACTTCTCATCGATAAGGTGGTTTGTTGGAGTCCCGCTTTGTCAAAAAAAAATTATGAAGGGAAAGTTTGCCAGTTACTTGGGGAAGGATGATGGTTATACCCATATACATTCTAAAAACAAAAAAAGAACCGAGAATCATGTCTTGTTTTGAAATATTTTTTTTTAAGAATTTGAGACATCTGGATGGTTCCTGTCAATTCTAATCATGCAAGTAATAACAGTGGCAACAAAACAACTGATGACCACAAAACATGTCTTGTGTGACATCTGACACTGATATTGTTTTCAGGACTTGCCATTTTCCTTAGACAAGTGACCGGTCTTCAAGTAAACATTTTTTATAAGCAACAGCCGTGCACAACTTTTCCTAATATTCTTAAAATTCTGTTTTTAATGATGAAATTTCCAACACTTACAATTATGGAATAAATCTGACACACATTATAAAATTATGCATTGGAACAAGACGCTCTATTTATTGACTTTTCTTCTTCAGTTCATTTACACAGTAGTCTTGTGTGTCATTTTAATTGCAGTAAACGAGGCAAGTCCACCTGTCTAATTCATTCTGCACAACACATGTCAAAATCACACCTCTTATTAATAGTCATGCAATTGATATCAGTTTCAAGATGTTTTTTTGAAAAGCGCACTAAAGATGTGCCGTGTCAATAGAACACCAAGGTTATGAAATGTAATTAACCACATGGGAGGGTAAATTGAAATATGAAGTACTGGTTGTAGCTTTAAAATAATTTTTTGCGTATTTCTGATAACTATGAAGTGTGTTAATTATATAATCTGTCCTGTTGATTTTAGTTAAAGTGTCGACGGATCTAACACTTCTGTAGTTTATCGGTAAATATATAATTTATATTTAGGAAGTGTGTTTCATAGAAAGAAAAAAAAATTGAATGTTTGAGTAAGAATTATCAACATTGCAATTTTGTTGAATAGTTGTGGGTGGTAATGTAATATATATGTTTCTGAGGTCAAGAAAATATGGTCCCTGATTTGCTGTTTGTCTGGTCTCTTCAAGTTTCTTTATTGGTGATAGTAAGCTAGGTGTAGAGGACATTGTATTTTTTGTTTAATGTATTGTCACACACGTTTACAAGGATGGTTGTTGTTGTTAGACCACAAGGGGATACACGGTATAATTGACAAGTTTTCACATAATTCTATTTAGGCCAGATAAATTTAGAATTTACTTGACTAAGATAGGTAGGAAGGCAATTTTTTTTTTTATTTTTTTTTTCTACTTGTCAATTCATGGAGAAAACTTCGCAAGGAGTTATGGTGGTCTAGTGGTTAGCATGCTTGCTTCAAGACCCAGTGGTCGCCGGATCGATTACCGACTGGGGGTTCATCTAGGGTTTTTCAAATGCACTCTTATAGTGCCTTAGTAGGGGCATGTACTGTGAAAGCATGCAAATCCTTCAGAGGGGATTTGAAGCAGTCGGTCACAGGGAGAGTCATACACAATGCACATAAAAGATCTCACTGAACTTCTGTGTTAAACAGTGATTCAAATGCCAGTAAACCTGTGCACTTTGTGCCTGTACATACATGTAATCCCTGGTGATAGGGCGTTGCAGTATCAGTAGATAGATAATATTGAACTATTATAAGCAAATTGATTTTATCTTGTTTTTCTGTTCTAGAAGAAAAAAATTATGATTGATAGTAAATCAATAAAACATAACAAAGATAATTTTCTTGACATATTAAGCAGATTTGTTCTGCAGTTTATCAAGCTTACTATAACAAATCAAAAAAAAAAATAGATGAAAAAAACTTAAGGGTTGGGACTCAATTTTAGGGTTGGTCGGGATACTCTAAACACAGTTATATTTTGTCTGGTTCTATACAATAGATCTAAACAAGGCAAATTTTATTTGAATTAGTGTGAGTGAAGCTAGATCCAAAATTTGTCATTAATTACTGATAGGCAACACATTTTCGCATATTCATTGTCATATACAATCATTGTAACAAATATTTTATTTTCATCAATTTTTATCTGAATGATATTTCAAGAAAATATCAATTTGAGTGTTTTTTATTAATATTTATTTATTTTCATAATTATCTAGTGTGATACCCCTTAATTTTTTATTAAAATATTGTTAACATGTAATTATTTTTCAAAAGTTTCAGATAGTAGTATTTGGAGATTAATATCGTTATGATATCATTGTTATAATTATTTTGTTCATAGGAACAAGGACTTGTATAATCGGATAGGAAACTTGTATCTCCTGAATAGATGTTGATGAAATAGCGCTAAAGGATTCATAATTTGCAAATTGATCCTTTATGATTCATAGGCAACTGATTTCTTGTGCATAAACTGTAAGTTGTATGTAATCTTACATGTTTAAACTCATTTTGATCACACAAAATGATCTGGAATTAAAGATATTGTGGTTTGAAAGAAAATATATTGTAATTTGTCATTATTTTAGCCGCAGTATACAAAATTTGTAATCAAAAGTACTTTAACAATTTAAAACACACATTTCTGGGAATGATATTGTTTTGGTGAGAATTTCATTGCAATGTAATACCTGTGATTTGTGTTCCTAAGATGAATGGAAGTTAAGATAATTGAAAATGAGATATTGCGAGATTTTGCCTGAATACGCAAGTGTCAAAAAAAATCTCAAAATCAGTTGCCTTTCCTTCTCTTTATAATTCCTTAAAATGGATAACAATTTATTTGATGAATGAACATGAGTAAAATGATGTGTTTTAAAACTTCAAAGGGGGTCCTCCGTAGGTTCGAGTCCAGCTCGCTCCAAAAAAATTATGTGAGAAAGTTTGCCAGTCACTTGCGGAAGGACAGGTGGTTCTATTCAGATTCATTTTGATGTCTTCCTTCATCAATAAAACTGGCTATGCAAAACAAAAAAATAAACTTCAAAACTAATGCCATACAGTTATTCAAAGTTCTCAATTAGCCTTTAAGTAATTGATTCTATCCTTCAAGAACACAATTCTTTTCGCCCGGCAACAGTCTCCGTGATGATTGATATACGACATTGTGTCTCATTATCATTCATCTCTCACCACTGATTCAAGTGGGAAAGTTATCAGTTACTTGCGGAGACTGGGGTGTGCTCGAGTACTGGTTAATCCCAGGAAACAGTGGTTAGGTTAACTGATCGTCTGTTAGCCCTCGATGGCATAAAAATGACGCTAAATATTCAATCAATCAATCACAATTCTTTTTGTTGTCAGTGATATTTTTGCTTTCATACTTGTAGTTTACAACTGAGTTTAGATATTTTTAACTGAAAAGAAGAAAGTCATATTGATTTGAACATTTCACAAGCATGCAAATCTGCTTATTTTCAAATTATTCAATTGAAAAGGCTAATTTTCAGGCTGACAAAATAGCAATATGCAGATATCCAGGGTATACGAAACTTCCGCATTTCTTTGACAACTTTAACAATTAACACAGCATGTATACTTTATGTACATACATTGAAGTTGCAGTCAACCTACCTATGCATTATTCTTGGTGTCGGCTGGAAAGTCGGCCAATACTTGACGCACCTACTTTCTGAATGTCACTGACTACTTCCTCACATATTCAGAGGTGGGAAACTAATAACTGTATTATACCAGTAATAATATACTAGTGACACAAAAACATGTATATTTACACAGGTACAAAATTCATAAAATGTTCTGTCAATAACTGAACTCGCGGCATCAGATACCAAATTTTGTGCAGCTTTTCAATGCACCAGAAAGATATTATGACAGCACTTAAAAAAAGCATGTTATGTCTTTTCTATCTTTGATATTATTTTCTCTTTTTATATTATCCCTTCATTTTTAGCTCTACTGGCCAAAGGCCAGAAGTGCTTATAATGCGATGGCGCGTTGTCTGTCGTCCGTCGTCTGTCGTCTGTTAGCAGCACTTTCTCTGAAACCACTAGGCCAATTAAACTGAAACTTCACATGCATGTTTCTGTTGCATAGGAGACTATACAGAAGAT
The DNA here is from genome assembly GCA_029582155.1 of Panopea generosa. Lineage (NCBI taxonomy): Eukaryota > Metazoa > Mollusca > Bivalvia > Adapedonta > Hiatellidae > Panopea > Panopea generosa. The sequence goes on along the minus strand of CM055909.1, from coordinate 30,236,042 downwards.
TTTTTTTTTAGATCTGAAATTGAAGATGGCCGCCATTACTTAAAATAGTCCAAAACTTAAAAAATCTTCTTCTCATGAACGGCCCAACAGATTTTCAAAATGTTTATGTAGTCATGATGACCAACTTTAGTATTGTTAGATTTGTTCAAATGGTGTCCCTAGGGTTCAATATGACCCCGCTCCAAGGGTTCAATTAGGGGACACATGTCATTATAATATTTTTTTTAATTTTTTTTTTAAAATGGAAATGATTTTGCCTATATCTTCACAGAAGCATTGTTTGGTGAAGGAGGTTCAGATTTCTAAAAATGACTGGGTTCCACTGTCTTAAGGGGTCAGGAGGGGCCCCAAAAGGATAAAAATTGGGAATTACTAAAATCGTTTTCTTAAGAACCGGTATGTCAGATTTGTTCATATTTGGCATAAATTATCCCTATGTGTAGGGGTTCGATTGCAGATAAGAATTAAGGGGCTAAAATTTATAGGGGCCCTGTAAGGGGACGTAGAATTTTACATAGGGATACTATGGGAAAACAGAAAATTACTCTTTTTCTTTCATCTATTCTGAAACCACTAGGCCAATTAAAATGAAACTTCACATGCATGTTTCTGTTGCATAGGAGACTATACAGAAGATTTTTATTTTCGATCTGAAATTTAAGATGGCCGCCATTACTAAAAATAGTCCAAAACTTAAAAAATCTTCTTCTCATGAACGGCCCAACATATTTTCAAAATGTTTATGTAGTAATGATGACCAACTATAGTTTTGTTAGATTTGTTCAAATCTTTTCCCTAGGGTTAAAAATGACCCCGCCCTGATATTTCTATTGCATAGGAGAATTTCAAAAAGTGCTATGGCCACTATGAGTCAGTAGAGCGTCCTCAGGCCCTCTTGTGCCTCTTGTTTTGATTGTTGGTTTACATCCAATTGAATGTTACAATTGCCATCTTCATTCTAATGTTTTTTGTATCTTGAAAACTAAAAATTTCTAGAAATTGTGGCCCAACCAGTTTGCTTATTGTGTGATTATGCAATAAAAAATGTTTAAACCAATAACTGTCAAATGAAATTCATGACCAATCTTCAGTCAGCTATTGCAGCCATATGAGGTTTTGAACTCGTGACCCCTGAATTGAGCCAGACTGATTTTCAAAGGATCAATAAGCTGTAGACTGGCGTCTAATAAGATTCTATTATATCGATATTGCATCAAATGGGTGTGCATAATTAGTTCTCCATTTCATTTAACCACATTAGAATAAATATTAAAAAGCAGTGTCTGGATCTACAGTAAAAAATAATAAGCATGATTTGTCACATAATACATTGTGTTGCTATGGTAACAACATTAAATTTTATTAAGTGAAAGTTTGAATCATAGTAGTAAACTGTCTGAAAGAAAATTTATGTATTATTTTATATGTTTTGTTATCGAATGCGTCATCTTATAAACATAAAAAAATGTTTTGATGTGAAGATTTTTTTGTTTTTTAATGAAGTTAATGTCATTTTTAGGTTATGGAATGTAATAATTTAATTGGTGGAGGAAGACCCCAGAACCACTATCCTATTGCAAGTAGCTGGCAAACTTTCTCGAATAAATTTTTTTGAGGGAGCATGACTTGCACCTACGACCTTAGCTAAATGTTTATACATGTACATTAACCCTCACCCCACTGACTATACCCCTACCCATACACTCTCTCAGTTTTTTTTATTCCCATAGTAGCATAACACTCCACCTTTCAAAAGCATTAAAATTTATGTATTGTGGTTAATCCATCCACCCATGTGGTAATTGTTGAAATATACTGTACACACTATAATAGGTGGATAAATCAATTTTTACCTATTTCCTGTACCCTCTGTTAATCCAAGCATTCAATGGTGAGTCATAGCGGGCTCATTCTTTAATAGTGGCGGTTTTGCTTTGGGATTGACAATACATTCATATGTACGCATACCCGGCAGTTGTGTTTTAAAAACTCTGTTGTCAGTTTTTAGATACCGGATCTTTCTTTCTATTGGAACAAATCCTTGTAATAGTTTAGATTGTTGTTTTTTAGTGATGGAAAAAGTTTGTTAGAAAGGATCTCTATGATTATTATTAAGGTAAATTAGATTCAATATTTCAATTTTGTTGCTATATACATGTATATCCTTAGATATTGTCTGTCCTTCGTCTGCTTGTAAGTTTATCACCTCAGGGATGTATTTTTCAATTTTGTGTAATTTATCCAAAGTTAATTCTGTAGTTGTCTTTTTTGTCTCTGGTCCTCTGTGGCTGCTGTCGTCTTATGACTACTATCCTCTCTACTGCTGAGGTTGTGGGGCAGAACACAGCTCTGTTCCAAAACTTAATAAGAGAAAGTTATGTGGGGAAGTGGGTCTCAGGTTCTACTCGGATTCATTCTGAGGTTGTCTGCCACCAATAAGATTGGCATATAAAATTGGTGTTAAACTGCATTCTAAAAACTAAAAACTATATTTTGCTAAAGTTGCATTTTGTATTTTAGTTCTGTACATGTCTTTATTTAAGTTTTATTCTCTTCTCTATTTTTGAAGAGATCCAAATACTGTCTGCTTCCCCCTCACACCTTTCAACTATTTTGTTGTAACGGTCTTATTATAGTTTGATTAGTTCTATACTTTATATACATATTCCTTATGTTGGTTCTACTTGAACTTATTCCTCCAACAGTAGTTTCTGCAAACATATACATTTAATTTGAAAATGGCATTCTCTTTCTTCCTCAAATGTTGCTGTGATCTGCAGCACTGGACAAGAATTTGTACAGTAACATGATGGGTTTGACCTATTGAACTGTTCAACCTTAGCGACTGTATTGCTAGTTTTAATTTGTATTTATACTGCACTGTTTTACTGTTTGTAAGAAGAACATAATTTGCATATTATAATTGTCCATTGTTTATCTGTAACTACACGTTCAAATTATTTCAGAGAAGAAATAATTTTAAAGTCTCGGAAATTTTCTATCGAACACTCTGAAAGAGTCGTGCACCTCTTTAAGAAATTGAATACTTTAATTGCAAATCTATTTATAACCTATACATACATATATATGGAGATTATTATTTGTGAACACCAGACATAATATACAGACCAGACAAGGCGAGCGCACCTGGCTACAATACAAACCATAGATGCAAGATCAAACCATCTACCAACCCTATATATAGAGAGAGAATTACCATTTTACAGTGCTAAAACATAAAAATATCCTGAGCTGGCTTTTAGTAATGACTTCATCGCCTTATAAGTGAAAAGTCCCAGGTTTGAGGCCAGGACTGGCTGCATTTTTTTGTCTTAGGCCATTATTAATTAATTGCTAGATTATCATCCAAATTTTTCTTATAAACGGGGAGGGGGGAGGATTTTATTTTTTATTTTTAAAATTTTTTGATGTTTTTAAATAATTATTTTTTTTTTTTTATGATAATTTAGCAATTAATTTATTATGGCATTATTTACTTATTTTACACATATAAATAATATAATGGTGTCCTGCATAAATAATCAAATAATGAGAGAAAAAAAACTGTATTCCACAGATGTTTTGTTTTACCACTTGATCCTAAATTAGAATATTTTTGGTTTGCCGCTTTCAGCTGACCCAGAACAATCCCCCACACCCCATTTTTTTTATTGTTGTTCATTCAAAATGTTCTCGTCAATGTTTGTCCATTCTCTGTCAATTCGTAGTCTGCATCCTGAAAACCGATTCTCTGATTCCCTCCTGGTATGGGTCGGAAGTGTCAAACAAATGATTTGTTAATGGTGGCCTCAGCACAATGTAGTACAGTAGCTACATCAGATGTCTTTGTTCACATCAACGACTTCTTCATCTTTCCCTGAGTAAAGACTTGACATTTGGACTGGAACAAGATGCCTTGATAAAATGTCAATTTTGGATGATTAATTTGCTGTTAAATTGGACTTAAAATTGGAATTGCTATGTCATTTTGTACATTAGTGCCCTTAATGTGTGATTTTTCGACAAATCATTTAAACCTAAATTCTATATTTGTCATAAAACTGCGATATTTGGACACCTTTTCTCTCTTTTTGTGTGAAACTGAAATATTTACTTTCTGCGCTTCATGATATTGCGAGTATTTGATAATTTGGTAACATAAAATGAATAATACGTTCGGTAAACCAAAACAATAACATAGGTATTATCCATAAGGCCATTATAAATTAATTGCTAGATTATGATCCAAATTTTTCTTAAAAACAGGGAGATCAGGAGGATTTTATTTTTTATTTTTATTTTTAGAATTTTTTTATGTTTTTTTTTTAATAATTTTTTTTTATTTATTTTTTTTTTATGAAAATAAAAAGGGCATGAAAATTAGGGGGCGGGTGATATAGGGCCATGATATAGGGCCATGATCTTGGCCATCTTGTTAATGAATCTTATTATCTAATTTCTTGGTATTGAAGTGCAGATGAAATTATTTGAATGACTAAGCCTTCTTTGATAGCATTAGAGTGAAAATGAATTTAATGTACATATTGAATTATATTGTTGCTTGAAAATAAACATAAGGATGTGTAAATGAGAAAATGAAAAATTTAAGTAAAAATTAGCTTTAAATTCATGTAATTTACATTGCTGAGAAAAGTATTAAAATGAATGAAAAAGTTTAAAAGACAAAATTTATGCGGGCTATAGTTTTTTTTATATAAAGTGTATAGTGTAATGCATAAAAAATATAGAATAACGTGCTTTATGATATAGTTCATTGTATTATAATTATGTTTATTAGATTTTGTCGCTATATTAATAATCCTATATATGTGACTATTCCTCATGGGTTCCAGACCAGCTGGAAATAATGGAAATAAACTTGTCAAGACTTGAAACTACAGTCAGCACACTTTTAACCATTGCATCACTGGAACATATTAATTGTTTTGATATACACATGTAATTAATTATGTCAAGTTAGCATGTGATACGAGACCATGCCTTCGGTGCAATCCTCTCCACTGAGTTCTAAGAAACTGGGTACCGGTAGTCTTGTTTATCTAAAGTGGAAGGTTCTTCTTTGCTCTGCTGTTTCCCTGTTACTTGTACTTCAATGAACTATATTATGTACTTAATTATGTAGTTGACCTTGTATTGTGTATGTACAACATGATGCTTCAGATAAGGTCATAAACAAATTCCTGTTTATATTGTACAATAATCAGAAATCTAGAAGATACAGTTGATGTACCTGATTGTGATGTCAGATGTAAATATTGGTGCATAGTATATATATGATATATATATATGATAGGGAGAATCATACATTTGTAACAAAACACCTTTCAGGAGCACTGGATCTGCGAATAAATATTTATATTATATAATAATGAAATATGATTTTTATATGATAGATGTTTTAAAGCACTGTAAAATGGTAATTCTCTCTTATTTATTTATAATTAATATCTCCATACATAAATAAAATGGAGAGAATTACAACAGTGCTAAAACTTATAACCAAATATCCTTAGCTAGCTTACGGCTTTGCACTTTCGTCAGAGGACGAAAAAACAACACGAAAACAAACAATTTTCTATATATATATACGATAGTGAAATGATTGACTGCAGACAGACTGAGAAACCTACTGTAATATTTCAAACTAAAACTTAATTATAAGCGTTACAAATGCGCTTGACCACACGCTGATTACCTATAGATATATGTATATATATTGTCATGTATATGTGGTAAGATGTCATCATGTAGGACTGGATTAAGTATTGTATCATCATTGAACTAGACTTGTTGATAATTATAGATGTGGGAGGAGATTATATAATGATATGCTATTAATAAATTTATATCACTAGGTTCATACTTCTGACTAATGTTGGAGGTTCCAGACCAACTGGAATGATTGAATGATTGACTCACTTCATGCGATAAGCTGCACTCACTGCACATCCCAAATTAGCCGGTTGCCGGTATTATCCGATAATCGGTGTTATCGATCATTGAATAAAGAAAGAAAAAATCTGTCCCTATTGTAAATGCCCATAATAGCTGGGTGGTCTCAATATCAGGGTGGTCGTAAGGTGGGGTTTTACTGTATAAGAATTTCTTTTTAGCTTGCCGGGACAAAGTCCAAGGAGAGCTATTGCCATTATCCCATCGTCGTCAGTGGCATCATCTGTAGACACCCAGGTTAAACTTTTGCATTTAAGTTTAAGATATTTATGCAATCACTCATTGGATGTGAATGAAACTTCGCATGTGGGTTCACCATCATCAATGAAACATACAGAGACAAGAACGATAACTCGTGGATTGCATTTTGGTACAGTAATGGCCCTTTTTGGACTTGGACACCCAGGGGCGAGCATTGTTGTCTTCTGACAACTCTTGTTTTAAATTTCCTTGGAATTTTTTTTACTACAAACAATAAATTTGTTGTTACTACCTGATAATATATAACATATAATTTTCAGAAATAGTGTTCAACAAAAGTTATCAAAATTGCTTAACATGTGCCCCCCTTATATTTATTTTACATTGATTGTGAAACAAGTTCTTTACTAATCACACTCATAGTTTTCCTGAGGGTATGACCAGTATGCATACAGGAAAAATGTGGTACTTAAGGACATCATGTATACACATAACCATAGCTGGTGCTCAACCTTGGGCCCAGTGCTCCACAGCTGTACTACAGTTCTCCCCACATAAGTCAGTGCTCCAGAAAAGCACTTTTTGGTGCTATTTAACCATTTACTTCATATAGAAGCCTTTGGACACCTCTAATATAGATGCCTTTGGACACCTCTAATATAGATGCCTTTGGACACCTCTAATATAGATGCCTTTGGACACCTCTAATATAGAAGCCTTTGGACACCTCTAATATAGATGCCTTTGGACACCTCTAATATAGATGCCTTTGGACACCTCTAATATAGATGCCTTTGGACACCTCTAATATAGAAGCCTTTGGACACCTCTAATATAGAAGCCTTTGGACACCTCTAATATAGATGCCTTTGGACACCTCTAATATAGATGCCTTTGGACACCTCTAATATAGATGCCTTTGGACACCTCTAAGATAGATGCCTTTGGACACCTCTAAGATAGAAGGCTTTGCACACCTAATATAGACACCTTATATTATACACCTCTAATATAGATACCTTTGGACACTTCTAATAAAGAAGGCTTTTGAATTATTGGGTGAATTACGTTTATATTAACTGACAGAGTGGAAAACAGTGCAGGAAGTGTTCAGGTTGCTCGTTACGAGCAATCTAAACTCTTCCTGCACCTGTTTTCAAAGGCCTTCTGTGATTGGTGCAGGAAAACGTGTATCTATGGAGTAAAGGGTTAAGCATTGAAATTTCTGAATAAAGCATTTAGATATAAATAAAGGCATAAATAACCATTGTTATTCTCAATTTCAGTGTTGATTAGTTTGCTTTAAATGACCATTTGATAAAAATGGTTATTTTTACCCATTAACAATTTTAAAATAAGCATTGCATATTAATTTGAGGGGTTAAATACTCATTTGAAGAAAAGCTTATCTGGAGCACTACAATGATACTTGGGAGAGACAATAACAATAAATTACAAAAGATAAGTTTTTCAAACAGTGTGTTTGAGGCTTGTATCCCTTTAGGAGAATGTTAAACAGTAAAAAAGAACAGAAAAAAAAACAACTTTCAAAAGAAGCTTTATTGCACACATCCATTTCCATTAAATAGAGAAATAACTATATACTTATACTGTTATACATATGCATAGGTAGCTATCTTAGTGATATGCGGTCACCCTTCACAAAGATGGGTTGCTACTTGACCGATTGTATAACTGGCCACTCTATTTTGATTTAATTTCATTTCACATAGATTAATGTTTATTGTTGTACATAGGGTCAGCTCTGATTGGCCGAGGTTTTTGTGAATTCAAATATTCGTTTATCATCTTTACACTTTACAACGAGTTTGTCTTATTTAATCATGTTCAACATGTACAGTTTATGTCACAAATATTTATGTCATGTTGGAAAGTTTTCACCACTAATTGTTGTGGAAAATACAGGGACCTTTGTGGTTATGGTGAAACCCAACTTTCAGAAAAGATCACAAGAGAAGTTTAAGCAGTTATAGCGAATATTATAATGGTTTAGTATTATTGTTGAATTACAGCGAGTAATTAATGCAAGGTGGAGTTTGGTAGTCGACAGTAGAGTGAAACTTTAAATTGAGATATTTTATTAAATACAAGCTGTTGTGAAGGAAAGGTAATTAGTTTCAAGTGTAATTAATCATTGTCACTGTACAAATGCATTTATTTGTGAATGAATTTAAAAGAACAATTATGGAGTGACAGCGGAGTAATTGTATACAGTGAATGTATTCTGGCCTGTCTTACGTGTGCAGTCGTGTTCTTTGGTCCAAATAATATATTGTAGAGTAACTGAAAAAAAAGTTAGCAATTTATTTTGCCACCAAATAAAGGTGGCCTGGACATGCTTTTGTAAACAATAGACTGGAGTGGATTTTACATGAAATTGACTTGAAGTGAATTCTACGTGATTCTGTCCTGAGCAGAAATGATCACATGCTCTGGTACGTGCTATTTTTTTTCACAGTTGTTGACTTGGACGGATGGATGCACATCATGGTTGAAAAAAGTTTTATTCATTTTGAGGCATCATTTCAATATTTAAATTGCGATAATGAATAACCGTTAGTTTGTACAGCCAAACCAAAATTGGCCTTTTAAGACAGGTTGTTGCTTATATAGGTGAATTTGCGCTGAAACCATAGAAATGGGATATAGCAAATGTGGCTGCTTAAGACAAGTGGTTGCTTATTTATTAATAGAGGTGACTGCTTGCACAGATTTGACTGTATATTTACTACCAAGAATTTCAATCTGATATATTATAGCAATCAAGATGTTTCATAAAACTATTGATGCTAACATTAAAAATATAATTACATTGATAGGTTTTGGTAGTGGAATTAATTACTGACGAGGAACTAGTTTTGATTGTTTTATTATCAATTAGTTTCAAGCCTTTCTGGGTCTTCTTCAGGAAAAAAACATAAATTAAACTTTCAAATACATATAGATATTTACTCTGATATTTTGTAATGATGAAGACAAAAACTGAAAAAAATTAAGATATATTACTTTCTGTAGTCCTCCATGGACAAGTGATATAAGGTGCTGTCTCAAGATCACATACCTCTCACCACTGAGGTAGGTTCGAATCCCGCTTGCTCAAACACATAAAGTGAGAAAGTTTGCCAGTTACTTGTGGAAAGACATTTGTTATATTTAGATTAATTCTGAGGTCTTTCTCTGCCATTAAAACTGGATATGCCATATATAACCTGAAATGTGTTGAAAATGGCTTTAAACCCCATTAAAAAAAAAGTCGTATTGATGATCAGGGCTCTCATTGGCCCATTTTTGGGACCATTATTCTGTCCAATTCCCAATGGCAAATAGTATCTTTTTTTCCCCAATCCAAAGTAACAAAATTCCAAAATAAATATATGGAGAAAAAATTTCCTTTTAATATTACAATTTCAATGTAGCCTTTTCAACAGCATCACATTTTTAATACATTTAATATACATTACACACAGTTGTTATGTATATTGAAGAAAACTGTGTTATGTAATTTTCCCAATTTCTTTAAAAATAATGCTCATTTTCCCAAAGTATGGGCCCTGATCCCATTCCCAAAAGTGCGACAAGAGCCCTGAATCACATTTGAGCTATGGGGTCAACCATTCATCAGATTTTAACAACTTTTCCCAAAATAGAAACAAAATCTATGGTTTGCATCACAAGTATAATATATCGTGGCATTTGATTTGAATATTTACATTTTGTATTTTATTGTTATTGTGTTAACCCTTTACTTCATATAGATGCCTTTGGACACCTCTAATATTGAAAGCATTAATTCACCACATATCAGTCATGGGTGAATTATGCTTATATTAACTGACAGAGTGGAAAACAGTGCAGGAAGTGTTCAGATTGATCTGAACTCTTCCTGCACTGTTTCAAAGGCCTTCTGTGATTGGTGCGGGAAAACGCTTATCTATGTGGTAACGGGTTAAGGGACAACTTATCAAAATTGCTGTTTAGAATGGATTACAATTTAAATTTCAGTGATGTTGATGGTAACCATGGCAACAGGTTGAACGTTTACACTGATATGGAATATAAGAAGCAAACTGTTGAAGAAGTTCAGATTTTGACAAGACGATAGTGGAATACTGTTACTATGGATACTAAAGTTCATTGTTAGCGGCAACGAGTTACATGGCAGCCATGGAGTTAGTTGTTGCCGTAGCGATCGGGACATTATCAACAATATTTGTTGCCTCCCTTGTTGGACTGATTCTTGTGTGTAGACACAAACTATGCAAACGCGAGGACCATATCACTAGACAGCTACGAGATACAAGGTAATATCGGGGTAATATCTATTTCACTTCTAATCTGTGAAGTGCATAATATTTATATTTGGATCAAAGAAACAATTCAAACTAATCCAATATCTTGTTAGATACAGTTACTTCAGATTATCACATTATTTGTTACTTAATTGAAATTTTATATTTCATTGAGTAATTTGTCCTCTTGTATATTTCATTGCTTGACTAGTTATATTATGTTTAATTAAAAGTGTTGAGGGCCTCGGGGAAGATTTAGTGTACATTAACGGCGTAGCCCTCATAAAATAAAGTCTTATTATTACTTGTCATATATTTATGATTCTATACTTCGCAAAAACAGAAATAACCTCACATAGTCTCACCTATTTCTCACAGATTTGTACTTGCATCAATCAAATTTTACAGAAGTTATGACTCCTTTTTTACTTAATTTTGGTGAAATAATGTTTTCAGATTTATAACTTTTGAAAGGCAGTTGTCATACATTTCTCACTTTCGATTGAATACATAAGTATACCCTTCATAATGTATGTAGCGTCATTTTAAAGTTACGCCATACCACCCCGTACATTTGATATCAAAAGGAGTAAAAAATCAGGGCTCATGCTGTCGGTCGCCAAAGGCGCCAAATGCGAAAAAAAATCAAATGGGCACGTTTTTTTCAGTTTGGCAAAAGTAATTGGCGCCAATGAAATTTGCCAATATTTTAGCTATATGGCCATGGTTTGTTCATAAAGTGGCTCTTCAAGGTCCTTAACTTTTGGTCATAAAGTGTGTGTCCATGGATACCACCTGTCCGATAGCTGGCGGACACAAACGCACTGAACCACGAATTACCCATGAGGTCGTTTAAGACACCTAATTATGTTTTCCTAATCAGTTTATTGTTCGTATATCAAGGTGTTATGTTTTTATAATTAGTGGTAACAACAGTGTATTAACTTATACAAAGATTAGGCACAGATAAGTTTGTATTCTGTTTGTTAAGGTCCTGAAAAATTGAAACTCTACCAGATTTGCTCCAAAATAAACATAGATTTTTTTTATGAATTTGAAAACTTTGGTCAAGTGTGTTTTATTATGTGCATTTTCCCTAATTTCAAGCAATTTAACAGCGAAAATTAAAATGATCCTGCCACCAGTGAAATATGACAGAAATTTTGCTGATAGGAAGATGTAATTTATTCAAGATTCAACCATTTATTTGGTATTGACGGCGCATGCGCAATTTGAAAATGAATTTGCACAATTTAAATATTACAGCAAGCGATTGGTTGCTTTGTTTATGACGATGTAACTTGTCTGACCAAACACTGAAAATTTGTTCAAGATAATATTAAGGACATTTCAAAAGTAAATAAAATAAAGATTTCGGAAAAAGTTTGTCTCAATATCTTATGAGAAAACATCAAAGTAATGAATGAAAACATACTTAAAATGGTTTATTTGCATAAGCAAAACCATTTCCTCATTTGTTTGTTTCATCAAATTGCCAGGATGTTGGGTTGCACTAAAAGTCGGCACCTTTGTTTTTTCGGAGTGCAGCTCCGTTAATGATTCTTGCAATAACAGGGCGTTTTAGCATTCACTAAGAATTTACTGCGAAAGTGTGTTTTTTAAATCAATGATAATGACACAAAAGATAAAGAATATTTTATTCAACAAAACTTTAAAAATATAGTTTTTTTTCAATAACATACATTAAGAATACAAGCAAAAATATATTTATAGGTAACATTCTTCTTTAGAAATCTACATTTTCAAATGTAAGATATTATATAAAGACGGGATGTACCGAACGGACAAAAATGTCCGCCTTAATCTAAAAAGAGAAATACATATTGAGACTTGGAGCAAATGAAATCATAGTTAGCTCTAAAATCTTAAATTGGCTTCAACTTTTCTCAATTGGCGAATGTGTTGGCGACAAGATTTTTTCAGCCAGAGAAGGCCCTGAAAATATTTAATTTATAATGGCTGTATAATTAGAAAATACAGGTCAGAAAATGTATATAATTATGATGCTGTCTGAGCTAGTGTAACAGTCACCTGTATTATGATTAATTGACGAAGCAATTATTAATTACTGCTAGCATTTCTTGAGTCAGTCCGGAAATACACAATCGTGACTGTATTTTTACATGAAAAGATAAAAAACAAAACATGTTGAAGTGTCACACAGGTGAATTGTTTCCTTAATATACAGTCAAACTTGTTTAAGCAGTCACCACTATTAAGCAGCCACTTGTCTTAAGCAGCCACATTTGCTATTTCCCATTTCTGTGCTTTCAGAGCAAATGAAAATTGATTTTAAGCATCAACCTGTCTTAAAAGGCCAAATTTTAACTGGCTGGGACTGATGTCCAGGAGAGCTATAGTCATGACCCCGGCTTTGACATCATCTGTAGACACCCAGGTTCAACTTTTGCATTTAGTTGCGTTTAATTTTGGTGTTTACCCCCAATCTCAATCTTTGCATGGGTCGTGAGTTTTATCCCATAGGCGAGCATTGTTGTCTTCTGACAACTCTTGTTCCCTTTCCCTTGATGCTTTTTCCTATCCAATCACAGAAGGCCTTTGTAATCGAGCAATCTGAACACTTCCTGCACTGTTTTCCACTCTGTCAGTTAAAATAAACATAATTCACCCAATAATTCAAAGCGTTCTATATTAGGTGTCCAAAGGCATCTATATTAGAGGTGTCCAAAGGCGTCTATATGAAGTAAAGGGTTAAGATAGGTTTTACTGTACCAACCAGCAATGAAAAAAAGAAATGTGTCATCTATCATAGTTAGTTGTCCAGCATCAATCTCAGCTGTTGTGGTTTTTATTTGCTTAATTCAGAGACTGAAATACACACTCCATGTGTCTAAGTGGGTCTAAACAGTCGCGCTCAATGTTGGAAATTGTACAAGTTTGACAAACTACAATTTACAGGTAGTTCATTCTCCTGATGTATTAAACGATTATACTCAATTTGGTTTAATGAAGGTATAAAACAGATACGCTGTGGAAGGTTTGTTTTCAAGCCTCAGTGAAGTTTGTCGGTGCGTGTCTTTCAAGTCTTTTTAAAATGAAATTTCAACTTTTGATTATTAATACTTTGATTGTTATGTTATATTCATACTTGAAAAAGTGTTTTGTTTGATAACGTAGTTTTTAACACATAGCAGGTTATATATGGCATATCCTGTTTTATTGATAAAGAATCACCTCATTGGAAATCAATTTAAGTAAAACGACCATCCTTCCATAGGTAATTGACAAGCTTTCTCACTTAAAGTTTTTGGACTGAGCAAAGCTTGAATGCATGACGCCATCGGTGGCGGTTAAGTGGTCATGACAGCGTCTTAGATCACTTGGCCATGGAGGATCCTGCCTTTACACTTGCTAGCACCTATGTATGTGCAAAGGGTTCAGCACCTATGTATGTGCAGAGGGTTCAGCACCTATGTATGTACAATGGGTTCAGCACCTATATATGTACAAAGGGTTCAGCACCTATGTATGTACAATGGGTTCAGCATCTATGTGTGTGCAAAGGGTTCAGCACCTATGTATGTATAATGGGTTCAGCACCTATGTGTGTACAAAGGGTTCAACACCTATGTATTTACAGTGGGTTCAGCACCCATGTATGTACAATGTGTTCAACACCTATGTATGTACAATGGGTTCAGCAACTATGTATGTACAATGGGTTCAGCACCTATGTATGTACAAAGGGTTCAGCACCTATGTATGTACAAAGAGTTCAGCACCTATGTATGTACAAAGGGTTCAGCAACTATGTATGTACAAAGAGTTCAACAGCTATGTATGTACAAAGGGTTCAGCAACTATGTATGTACAAAGAGTTCAACAGCTATGTATGTACAAAGGGTTCAGCAACTATGTATGTATGAAGGGTTCAGCACCTTTGTATGTACGAAGGGTTCAGCACCTATGTATGTACGAAGAGTTCAACAGCTATGTATGTACGAAGGGTTCAGCACCTATGTGTGTACCAAGAGTTCAACAACTATGTATGTATGAAGGGTTCAGCACCTATGTATGTACAATGGATTCAGCACCTATGTGTTTACAAAGAGTTCAGCACCTATGTATGTATGAAGGCTTCAGCACCTATGCATGTACAAAGGGTTCAGCACCTATGTGTGTACGAAGGGTTCAGCACTTATGTATGTACGAAGAGTTCAGCACCTATGTGTGTACAAAGAGTTCAGCACCTATGTATGTACGAAGGCTTCAGCACCTATGTATGTACGAAGGCTTCAGCACCTATGTATGTACAAAGGCTTCAGCACCTATGTATGTACAAAGGCTTCAGCGCCTATGTATGTACAATGGGTTCAGCACCTATGTATGTATGAATGGTTCAGCAGCTATGTATGTATGAAGGGTTCAGCACCTATGTGTGTACAAAGAGTTCAGCACCTTTATATGTACGAAGGCTTCAGCACCTATGTATGTGTAACGGGTTCAGCACCTATGTATGTATGAATGCTTCAGCACCTATGTATGTATGAAGGCTTCAGCACCTATGCTTGTACAAAGGGTTCAGCACCTATGTGTGTACGAAGGGTTCAGCACTTATGTATGTACGAATAGTTCAGCACCTATGTGTGTACAAAGAGTTCAGCACCTATGTATGTACGAAGGCTTCAGCACCTATGTATGTACAATGGGTTCAGCACCTATGTATGTATGAAGGGTTCAGCACCTATGTATGTACAAAGGGTTCAGCACCTAAGTATGTGCGAATGGTTCAGCACCTATGTATGTACAAAGGGTTCAGCACCTATGTATGAACAAAATGTTCATGGTGTCATATGTTTGACTGACTGTATATGACATCAGCATATAAATATGAAGATGCGCACAACACACTTACATGGATCTGCATTTTAAAAATAATTGTCACTTAAAGGCACACTTGTATTCCCATAACGATTTTTTTGTGATAAAGGTAACCCAAATTGGTTATACCAAATTGTCTACTTCTAACCATTAATACCAAATTGTCCACTTCTAAACATTGATAACAAATTGTTTACTTCATTAACCATAAAAACCACAGTGTCTATTTCTAGCCTTTTATAACAAATTATCTACTTCACCAGTCATTAATACCAAATTATCTACTTCAGTAATATGTAACACAATGTCAACTTCATTAATCATTAGCCATTAATATCAAATCGTCTACTTAAATTAAAAAAACAAACTGTTTGGCCTCACCAACATGACTGCGTAATAATTCAAAACACTTTGCTATCATTCGATGCGATCCAGAAGTTTTAAATCAGATTGAGATATTAAAACGTCACGATTTAAAACGTTTTATAATATCACCTGCAATATGATCATGACTCTTCATATGATGTGCATTTTGGCCTGCAGGTATTGAGTACAAACTAATTGAAGTGTCAAAGGTCACCATGCTTTGGTAATGTAATCAGAATTCTTTTTGTGAAATAAACAACTACCTCAAAAAAATATCTCTTGGTGCAATCAAGTCAATTAATCTAGGACTTTTGTAGTTTTGGTTTGAGACTATTTGTATTATAATGTCAAAAAATAGGAGATTCATCTTGTGAGTGCCTTATTACTGGTTATTTAATTTCATGGTGGGTCCTCCGTGGCCGAGAAGTCTAAGGCACCGTATCAAGATCACTTACCTCTCATCGTTAAGGTTGTAGGTTTAAGTTTGCCAGTTACTTGCAGAAGGATGGTGGTTCTACTTGATCTGACTAGGTCTGAGGTCTTCCTCTACCAGTTGAACTGGTTATGCCATATCTCATCTGAATTGTGTCGAAAATGGCGTTAAACCCATCAAAATAAAAAATAAAAAAATATCAGTCAGTTACAGATGGGTGGGTTAGGCTAACTGGGTTCAAAACTATTTTAACTGAAAAAATTTGCCAGTAACATACAAAAACAGTAAAGCCTGTGTAAGTGGTTACCTCTATTAAGCAACCACTTGTCTTAAGCAGACAACTTTGCTATTTCCCATTTTCAAGCATTCAGAGCAAAAACCTGTATTAAGCAACAATCTTTCTTAAAAGGCCACTTTTGCTCCTTCCTGCGGATGAAGTTAACTGGCTGCTTAAAACAGGTTTGACTCTTTAAGAAATCATATCTATATATACTCACTGACACCGTATTGCCAAAAGGATATCTATTTATACATGCCAAAATAATATATTGAAAACGGATTTCCTAGTTTGGGATATGTGCCTAGGTTAGAATAAAATAGATTTCCCACTTAATAAAAGGTATTAAATGAGTGGCATGATTTCAGTTTGATTTCAGTTTGGTCTGATATACAGGCTTACATGTAATAGATATTTTTTCTTCTTAGAAAGAGACTGAATAATGATGTGAAGGTCATCAAGTAGTATTTAAGTGTTGTTTATTTTTAGAATGGGGATTTCGTTTCAAGTTCTTCAATTTAAATATCGATTTTGTCACGTTTTTGGTTGATTTGACATACCAAAACATTTGAATTTATATATTTATGATAATGAGATGCTTTTTATCCATTTTAAAAATAATTCTATTTTTTAAGACATTTATAGTGCTTTTTCCTTATAAAGAGATCTTCTCTCTTTAAAGTAATACCATGCTTCTTCATAAAATAGGAAAGAGTTATTCGTGATTTGAGAATATCAGAATCTTTCGGTTGATATATTTTAGTTTAGGTAGAAAATTCCATCCAGATAGATATCTGTTTTCGCGGAAATGAGACGGCCGGATATCAAATCATATAATTTACATCATATCTCGCTGGAGGAATGTGAATTTCTTACAGGAATAAAACTTTTAGTCAAAGATTTTCGTTAAATTACTGAGAAAGGTTTCACGTATCATGGAAGGTTGTAGTAAAACACTATCTTTTTAATCTAAAATGGAAGAAAGAAAGTTCTTGCATACCAGCTAAGGATATCTGTATTTTTACCGGGGTTAGAAATTTCTATTTCACCGTAAGATAAAATTCTTGCACTGAGACATTGAAACTATCTATGACGTAATATATAAAATATATAACATGAATTTTATAATTTAATGGCTTAAAAGTGACAGTAGTGAAAATAGAATGATGAATAAGCTTAAATAGCTATTTAATGTGGTTGGTATATGCGAGAAAAGCAATCTTTCATTGCTTAACACAACTTGATGTGCAAGCCCCAAAATGGTAGATTCTGAAATGTAAATTTGGATGAATATGTATTTATGGGAAAACATTTGTTAACGTGCAATCCAAGGGATGGTATTCACCAACCATTCTTAAGAATATTCTTAGACTTGAATTCAAGAATGACTATTAAGAACAATACTTAAAGACCATTTTTTGAGACAAAAATTTGCAAGCATGCAGGGACACCTAATATATAGTCAAATAAACTCTCACAATTATTCTATCAATCATGGTAAACAAGATATATCTGGTTAAAATTTAGATTTTCTAGCTTGAGTCGAAGAACATTCTCAAGAATGGTTGGTGAATGCGACCCCAAGCCTACCAGTAATGGTATTAAAGGGTATATAATTATTAAAAGCAAAATTGGCTAAAAACAGTTTATTCTCATTCCTGCATATACTCATCGACCCCGTATTTTCAAAAGAATATCTATTTTAACATTCAAAAATAATATATTGGAAAGGGGTTTCCTTACTTGGGCTACATGCCTAGGTTAGACTAAATTAGATTTCCTGCTTAAATTTGTAACACATTTTGTGACGTATTAAAAGAACCAGGTAAATTCATTTTGATTTCAATTTGATCCGCTATACAGGTTTACACGTAGCAAAATTAGTTTTATCTTAGAAATACATTATGTAGGTCGTCAAGCAGTATTTAAGTGCGGTTTATTTTTAGAATGGGGATTTCGTTTCATGCATACCACTCCAATTAAAATAAAAAGAAATTTCACGTTTTGGCGGATTTGATTTGACATACCAAACCATTCATATTTTATTTATTAAGGATAATGAGATGCATTTTACCCATTCAAAATAAAATAGTTTTTTATGTGATTAAGACAATTAAATTTTCCTGATCTACTCACTTTAAGGTCATTGGGGAAAGTGATATAAACTTTCCAAACAAATGGATTACGTTTTATTTATGATATTATATTTTCAGACCTGATGTACAGTTGATAGAGGAAGAACCACGTCGTTCCAAATCAGAGCTAGAACTTGATGAGGTGGAGATACACAATCCTAAACTGGAGGAAATACTGAAGGATGAGAGATGGGTAGATGACATACAGTAAGTCACGTGTGGTTGATTAATGGTTTATCGGTGGCTATTACTATACAGCTTTAAGGCAGCCACAAGAGGCGGATCGAGGATTTCAACTTAGAGGCTAATGGGGTGCATTTTAGAGGCACAACATAAAATCTGAATGGGCACACATCTTTTTTATTAGAATCAAGGCTAGAATTTAATTTTTTTTGTGCACTGGCATTTTTGGCCAGTGCTTAAAATTTCAACGGGCCAAATTCGAAACCAACTAGCCAAACCAATTTTCGCAGTAACTTGTAGTCCTAAATGTCTAAATTAACCCAAAATTAATTGTTTCAAAGCCTGCGTGTGATTTTATATGCATTATTAGCTTTTTTTATTTATAGACAATGGTATCAAGGTAATTATATATGTTGAGGTACAATTCAAAGCAGTACTTTACAAAACATGTTATTTATTATACTACCATAAATAAATGCATACAATGATATATCATAAATAAACACTTTTAACTAAACCAAAATATGCATCATGGATTCAACAATAACAAGAGTACAGAGACTGAGATTGAGAAATACACACATTTCTATTTATAGAACTAATATAGCCAATGGCGTTTCCTTTTAAAATAAGATCTAGATCTAGCCAAGGACGATTGTTTAACATGTGTAAATGATGTGATATCATAGTAATATAGTTTAATTATTATGGATGATCTGTGGATCGCGTGGTTTCTACAATTGACACACCATTTTGTCATTGTCAAGTTTATAGCCCAGTATGATATTGAGCTGTGGCTCCCACAGTATTAACGGAAGGATTATTTCTCTTTTTTCTTGTTGGGACTCACTTTCGTTCATCAGTTCAATGGAGAAAAAGATTTTATTTTATCAGCCATTTTAACAGCTGACAAAATATGTAAACAGTAAATTTGACAGGATTTCAACTTTATTTTTATTTTATAGTGAGTGCGCGATCGATCAAACTAGATGCAGTCTACTCATTATGTTGTTGACGGGTTTTAACTTTACTTCCTTTTTCCAGAATGAACATGAAATAAAAAACAATTTGCAGTCTACACATATAAATATTTAATACATGTCTTTAATAATTGTGCTGCTAGGGGATAATTTGGCGTGAGAAGCAAAAGAAATTTGGTAAAATTGACAAGAACTCGTTACATTTACCTGGATTATACTTGTTTATTTTCAAAAATCAATAAAATAAATACAGTCAGTACTTTTCTCAACTTGAAATCCACTTGCAAATAAATCCAGCTTAAGTAATTTCAACTCACATTTTGTAAGTGGCGAGTGCTGAAATTCAAGCCCTAAGAAGTATAGTGGATTTTAATAAAATATAGGAGTTTTGCGGGGTGCGTGGGCTGTGATTTTTAAAGAGATGTTCCGTCAGTGACTGCTAATATTTTAAATAACCTGTAAAGTCATGAATTTCTACAATAATCTTCCACTTTTACTATGAAAGGATGTTGCCAAAACATAATTACTGTTTAAGTTTGTTGTCGAGCAATGTGAACCATGTAAATATATCGAATCATTTCTTAGATATTTTCATTTTCAAACCAAATATTGAATTGATCCAATAAGGATTGAAAAACTATCTAACTTCTCAAATGCACCAGTTAATTGTTTAATAAGTCCCTCAGTGAAACAGTATCTCAATGAATCTGCATTACTATTGCAATAGGATATTTATTAATGAATAAAATGACCAAGAAGTATTAGATAAAATTTAACCTGCCTTATTGGATATTTAGTTCCTTATAGTTATGGCATTTAGTTGAATTGTCAGATTTGCCCAATGTTATTTAATAATCTTGTGTTTTACAGTGGTCTGGTTCCACATTGCATTTCCATATTAAAAACCTGCCATCAGCTCACAGAGCGCCTGGTTGGCATGACGATGAGTAACTCACACAAAATAAGAACACAAGAAATGCTGACAGATATTGTAACTATAGCCAAGCGGATCAACCCGCGTGTCGACGAGGTTGTACAGACCATGTACCCGCCATTAGATCCACGCTTGTTAGAAGCCAGGTAAGTGATAGTTACAATAAAAATCAACGCTTCAACAGGATTTACTGGCTGTAGTTTGATGGATAGAACTGTATATTGCAAAACATTTTCTGAAAGATTCCATTTTAATCTCTGTAAAAAAAGAAATGTTTGGATTTGTTTCCAGTTTTCTTGCAATAATATGAACATGTTCTGGACAGTTTACCTCTCAACACCTTGCAATATGTGAAGTGTTTTTACATTCAATTAATTCATATGAGTAAGACAATGAACATTTTACGTTTAATTTTTAATTATAAATGAAACCTTTCTGAACAGATTTCTGTTCAAAAAGCTATCAAATCAGTACAATACTTAACAGATTTCTATTTAAATCTTTAAAATTAAGTAGTCAACAAGCACAACAAATTAATGTTTGTTTGATTTTTTTTATCGTGGATAAAAGTTATTAAAAACAATGAAATACATGTTGCACAATTTAATTATATCCAATCAAAATTTGTCAAATTGTGAAACCTTATGTCATTCACCAGAATAACGTCCTTTTAGAAGAGTTTCTCAAGAGGTCCTTGTCTATAAGGAAATGTTTTCACCTGTTTCAGATGTACGGCTCTAGTCCTGTCAGTCAGCCATCTAGTCTTGGTAACCAAACATGCTTGCAAGTTGTCCGGCAACATGGATTGGATTGACCAATCACTGGCCAACGTAGAAGATCATTTAAAAGTAAGTAGAAATGCTCAGAAAGCTTGTATAAGCATGTTATTAGTATTATTAGAGACCCAGTTTGAAGTTTCAGGAGACCTTTAGGTTTCACCCTGTCTGTCCATCTGACCGTCTGTTCACAATTTCATGTCCAGTCTGTAACACTTACCACATTGAATAACCATGTGAAACTTGCAGAAATTTAAGACCGTCATTCAATGAGCTGTGATATCAGGGTTCTCTAGTTCTTTCTTTATTGGTAACAAATTTTCCCCCTTTATATACTTAAGCAGGGACCTCCCAGCAATGTTTTTTTTGTTAGACTGATAAAAGAGTACACTCAAACCTGTCTTAAGCATCAGTCAAGGGAAGTAGTAATGTTGGTCTTTTAATCAGGTAGTTGCTTAATACAGGTTAATTTGCCCTGAAAGTATAGACATGGGACATAGCAAATGTGGCTGCTTGTGATAATTTGCTGTTCAATAGAGGTGATGTTCAATAGAGGTGACTGCTTACACAGGTTTGACAGTATTTTAATTTTTAGCTCGTCTTTTTGAAAAAAACTTAGAGCTATTGTCATGACCCAGGCGTCATCGGCGTTGTCATCATCGTTGTTAGTGTCGTCGTCTGCTGGTTTAAGTTTTATATTTAGCTCAGCTTTTTCTCTGTTTCTGAACAAACAACTGGTATTATGGTGACCTAACTTCATACATGTTATACAAACAATGTATATAGCTTACTTACCTAAATTTACATACTTTGGGCTCTAAAACCTTTGGTTAAAGTTTTTTGTTTAGCTCGGGTTTGGTTAAAGTTTTATGTTTAGCTCATCATTTTCTCTGTTTCTGAACAAACTACTCATGTTTTGGTGACTCATTTTCATAAACACATTTATATTATATTGTAGAAACAATGTATATAGCTAACTTAAATAAATTTCCATACTTTGGGCTTTAAAACCTTAGGTTAAAGTTATTTGTTTAGCTCGGATTTGAATTTTTTTATTGATTTTTTAAACTAATCACCATCAAGTTTAAAAAGTTTATTTCACTGACTTTGACCTACATAATAGATTTGGAAAAAAGACGAGTGTCTGGTGCCTTTTGTTTTAGGACATAACTATCTATTCTGGCTTCAAAAAATATTCTTCAGATTCAGTTTGTTAATAATCCTTGTATGCTAGACATTATACACAATATTCTTTTGTTAATAAAAACTTGTGTTATGTACCTTCTAAGCAATTGATAGTTAAATGTTTGTTTGCACACGTATCCTATGTGATGAAAGGAGAGATCTGCATACAAGTTCAATGGCTTTTGAAGCTTTACAATAGGACACCAGACTTCACAGCCATAATGAGTACTAAGTTAACCATTTTAGATAACTCTTGCTTGAATATAATGTCAATTATGGCCCTTGTTTGACTCAGAAATTCTGTTCTTGTTAAGAATCAACAATATACTTTAGAACAGACCCAGCTCCCCCCCACTTGGGTCTGTCACATGGCAGTGAGATTTGAGCATGTTGATTGATCAGTTGCTTCATTGAAATTTTAATTAGTCTGTTGTACAGACCCAGCTCCTCCCACTTGGGTCTGACACATGGCAGTAAGATTTGAGCATTTTGATTGATCAGTTGCTTCATTGAAATTTTAATTAGTCTGTTGTACAGACCCAGCTCTCCCCACTTGGTTCTGTAACATGCCAGTGAGATTTGAGCATGTTGATTGATCAGTTGCTTCATTGAAATTTTAATGAGGTCATAGATTGGTAAACAGTAAAGTACCATGAATTGTGGGACAGACAGAATTCCCTACTTCTTCATTGGGGGTTTGGGAGGTATCATGGACTGGAATAGATATTAAATCAACAGAAACTGTGGTCCCTGTCTGAAAAAACAAAAGTTAAACTTTTCAAACAGGAAATACAGTCACACCTTACAAGTGGTCAACTCTATTAAGCAACCACTTGTGTTAAGCAGCCACATTTGTTAATTCTCATGTCAATGCTTTTAGAGCAATTTAACCTGTATTAAGGAACAGTCTGTCTTAAACGGCCACTTTTACTCCTTCCCTTGACTGGCTGCCTAAGACTTGTTTCACTGTACCAGTGTTATAGTTTTTTTAATACACAAAGTGATAGCTTACCTTGCATCCGCATCATTCAGGTGTAATGTACTAGTATTGTAACTTTACAATGAATATGAAAACAGGTCAATGCACAGTATTATATTGTTATTTTATTTTTTTTTATTGTTTGTTTATTAAGTCGTCACTTTGGGTAAAGTAAACAGTAATGAAAGGTTTAAATATCGTCTTAGTGAGTTTTTATGTGACTTAGTACTTTTTAGTTTATTTGTGTTTGTGTGTATGTTTATTTTAAGGGGTAAAAGTGCTATAAATGTATTATTAAAAATTTAGTTAGATATAAAGATATAAAGTGTTTAATTATAATTTATAATTAAAATACGAAATGATTTTGAATTTCAAATCCACCAAAATGTGACAAGAAACAGTATTTTAATCAAAATGTGACAAGAAACAGTAGTTTAATCAGATGGGTGAAATTGAAATTGAAATTGAAAAATAGAAATCACGCACACTGCTTGATAGTCTTCTCCATGTCAGACTCTTTTTAGCTCGCCGGGACGAAGTCCAATGAGAGCTATTGCCATGACCCCGGCGTTGTCGCCATCATTACGTGGACTTGTAGACCAAGTTAGAAAATCTTAACATATTTTGATAGATATCTTCATGGTAATATGGGCTAAATGAGTATATACATGTATATAAGTCATGGTTGACACCAAATCTATTGGGTTGGTTGATGTCATGATCTTGTGTCCTTGGTTTGTATTGGGTCACGCCCACCATGGTCTGGTCTGCACATCTATGTCTGGCTGTTCACAAATCTCCATGTATATATCATACATTGGGAACTTGTATCTAATAAAGATCTCAATTGGGAATTCCGTTATTGTGAAATAATCTCCCTTTATGAAATAATACAATTACTATGATTTCACTGCGTCCTGACTCTAGACCAGATCATTAAGCGGGGTTTACTCTAATGGATAGAGTGTTGGCTGCTGACACCAGAGGTTGCAGGTTAAATCCCCAGCTTGATCCGATGCCTCTCAAAAACAACACTCTGTACTGGTTCTTCCCAGGAAGCGAACTCGAGAGTAGTTCAAATAAGCTCTGAGCTTTCTTCGCAATCGAGCTAAAATAAATTAGTGTAAACTAGACCAGATCATAGAAATTCTTATGGTAGCAATGGTTGAAAATAAGACGCAAGTTCCCACTTCATATCTAAATAAAGAATTCTCACCATTCATCACCATTAAGTTAGAGGGATAAATGGGATAGTGCTAGACCAAATGTCCTTAGTCAGTTTTAACATTTTTAAATGTCCTGATAAATTCCCTTTAATATTATCATGTGAAAATGTTTGTCGGTCATATCACGAAGGATGCTGGTTCTACTACGTTTCATGTATAGTACATGCATCTGAAGTCTCCCCTCCCCCTTCAATAAAACGGAATGTGTTTGATGTGTTGAAAATGACATTAAACCCTATTAAAATATGTGATACCTGAAACAGTTAAGGATACATTCCTGTTTGAGAGAAAGTGGTATGATCACAGGATGAGACTATAAAACAAGAGCTGCTTTCAGCACCGTTATAAAACAGCAAACACATTTAATGCGTGGTTCCCTAAAATTAACATGTACTGCGTGCTAATATGAGGTTGAGCCAGTGTCCAGGAAAATATGTTAGCTAACATTATCAATCATTTAACTGAACTGAACAAAGCCAAGGAACGCACCAATGTAGATCATGTAAGGAAGATTGCCTCTTCACACATTTTGATTGATGGTTATTTGACTTTATGACCCAATTATACTGGACGCTCTTATTTACATTTGGACATTGGCTCAGACACTTTAATCACTTGATAAATATCGTATCAGTCATTGATACAGTGGGAGAATTTCTAATACCCAGAGCTAAAAGAACTTGTAATACACAGAGCTAAATACCAGGGCTGCGTCTCACAAATAAACTTTTGATTAAAATCGTCGTAAATGTAAACCAACAATTTTTCATAATATTTGTAATTTCCATCCAAATAAAGCCAAGTTAGCTCAAATCATGCAGAAAGTTACATATTTTCTGAAAATACAATCGTTTTAAATGTTGATCAAAATTTGAACACACTATGGAGAAATTGTCAAATTGACTTATCGTAAGTTGTTTTGTGAAAAACGCAGCCCAGAGTTTTAAATACGCAATTGTCACCTGAGTTGGACTTGAACCTAAAACCTCAACAGTAGGAGGTGGAGATCTTAAGACAACGCATTAGACTAGTCTGTCACTGAGGGTCCCTTTCAACATTAGAGAAATGTATTATTTGCTTTACTTCATGCAATAGCGATATGTTTAACATACTTATAACAAACAACATAGCACATGACTGCACATGTATATTAAAACTATTTACTTGCGAGTTGGTTTTCAAAACATGCTTTCTGTTTACATTTACATGTACTTATATACATTTTGTATGATGTTTTTGTTCTCATTGGCTGAGAAGACCTTGGTTCTAGCCCAGTTTGGTTGAAAGAATTTGTCATATGCATGCAGTTACTTAAGAACATGTCATGTGTTGAAATCGACATTAAACTCTATTAAATGATATATGCTTATAGATATATATGTTTGTTTGGCAAGTTAAATTTATGATAGCACAACATTAAAACAAGTGATCAGTCTTAATTGTTAACTATATACTGACACATGGAAAATTTATACTCTTTTTTTGATATAGGATACAACTAAACAATTAATTGATCAATTAATTAATTATTACGTTCTGACATGCATGCTTGCCCATAAGGTTTGTTGTGTCTATTTAAGTTTGAATATTATTTAGTTAGGCCATTATAAATTAATTGCTATATTATCATCCAAATTTTTCTTAAAAACGGAGAGGACTGGAGGATTTTATTTTTTTATTTTTTTTTTTTAAATTTTGATTTTTTTTCAAAGAATTTTTTTTTTTTTTAAGAAAATAAAATGAGTCGGAGCGGCATGAATATTACGGGGTGGGCGGGGATGATAATCTTACAATTTATTTATTATGGCCTTATCTTGAAAATATTTATTATTATAAATATATATATTATATTTGTATATCAAATTGATATGAAAATGATTAATAACAAACAGCAATGTCAATTGTGGATCTGAATTCATTTCCCCAGCTTCTATGTGCATGTAATGATCTCTAATTGTATGCACTTTGATGTCCAATTGAAAACAACTTAATTCAAAAAGTTGAAACGTACAAGAAAATAGATGTGGTAGTTCTAACTTCGACATATTTTGTTGTATTTAGATATAGGGTTGAGTAGTCCATGGCAATGTAGTTGTTCCAGTAGGGCCAACCAAAGTGGTTGAAGACAATAAAGTGGTTCTCCATGGTTGAGTGGTCTAAGACATTGTAGTGGTCCTCCATGGTTGAGTGGTCTAAGACAATATAGTGGTCCTCTGTGGTTGAGTGGTCTAAGACATTGTAGTGGTCCTCCATGGTTGAGTGGTCTAAGACATTGTAGTGGTCCTCCATGGTTGAGTGGTCTAAGACATTGTAGTGGTCCTCCATGGTTGAGTGGTCTAAGACATTGTAAGGGTCCTCTGTGGTTGAGTGGTCTAAGACAATAAACTGGTCCTCTGTGGTTGAGTGGTCTAAGACATTGTAGTGGTCCTCCATGGTTGAGTGGTCTAAGACATTGTAGTGGTCCTCTGTGGTTGAGTGGTCTAAGACAATATAGTGGTCCTCTGTGGTTGAGTGGTCTAAGACAATGTAGGGGTCCTCCGTGGTTGAGTGGTGTAAGACAGTATAATGGACCTCCATGGTTGAGTGGTCTAAGACAATGTAGGGGTCCTCCGTGGTTGAGTGGTCTAAGACAATATAGTGGTCCTCCGTGGTTGAGTGGTCTAAGACAATGTAGTGGTCCTCCATGGTTGAGTGGTCTAAGACAATAAACTGGTCCTCTGTGGTTGAGTGGTCTAAGACAATATAGTGGTCCTCCGTGGTTGAGTGGTCTAAGACAGTATAGCATACCTCCATGGTTGAGTGGTCTAAGACAATGTAGGGATCCTCCTTGGTTGAGTGGTCTAAGACAATGTAGGGATCCTCCATGGTTGAGTGGTCTAAGACAATGTACTGGGATCCTCCTTGGTTGAGTGTTCTAAGACAATGTAGGGATCCTCCTTGGTTGAGTGTTCTAAGACAATGTAGGGGTCCTCCATGGTTGAGTGGTCTAAGACAATGTAGGGGTTCTCCTTGGTTGAGTGGTCTAAGACAATGTAGGGGTCCTCCATGGTTGAGAGGTCTAAGACAATGTAGGGGTCCTCCATGGTTGAGTGGTCTAAGACAATGTAGGGGTCCTCCATGGTTGAGAGGTCTAAGACAATGTAGGGATCCTCCATGGTTGAGTGGTCTAAGACAATATAGTGGTCCTCCATGGTTGAGTGATCTAAGACAATATAGTGGTCCTCTTTGGTTGAGTGTTCTAAGACAATGTAGGGATCCTCCTTGGTTGAGTGGTCTAAGACAATGTAGGGATCCTCCATGGTTGAGTGGTCTAAGACAATGTACTGGGATCCTCCTTGGTTGAGTGTTCTAAGACAATGTAGGGATCCTCCTTGGTTGAGTGTTCTAAGACAATGTAGGGGTCCTCCATGGTTGAGTGGTCTAAGACAATGTAGGGGTTCTCCTTGGTTGAGTGGTCTAAGACAATGTAGGGGTCCTCCATGGTTGAGAGGTCTAAGACAATGTAGGGGTCCTCCATGGTTGAGTGGTCTAAGACAATGTAGGGGTCCTCCATGGTTGAGAGGTCTAAGACAATGTAGGGATCCTCCATGGTTGAGTGGTCTAAGACAATGTAGGGGTCCTCCTTGGTTGAGTGGTCTAAGACAATGTAGGGGTCCTCCATGGTTGAGTGGTCTTAGACAATGTAGGGGTCCTCCATGGTTGAGTGGTCTAAGACAATGTAGGGATCCTCCATGGTTGAGTGGTCTAAGACAATGTAGGGGTCCTCCTTGGTTGAGTGGTCTAAGACAATGTAGGGGTCCTCCATGGTTGAGTGGTCTAAGACAATGTAGGGGTCCTCCATGGTTGAGAGGTCTAAGACAATGTAGGGATCCTCCATGGTTGAGTGGTCTAAGACAATGTAGGGGTCCTCCATGGTTGAGAGGTCTAAGACAATGTAGGGATCCTCCATGGTTGAGTGGTCTAAGACAATGTAGGGGTCCTCCATGGTTGAGAGGTCTAAGACAATGTAGGGATCCTCCATGGTTGAGTGGTCTAAGACAATGTAGGGGTCCTCCATGGTTGAGTGGTCTAAGACAATGTAGGGATCCTCCATGGTTGAGTGGTCTAAGATAATGTAGGGGACCTCCTTGGTTGAGTGGTCTAAGACAATGTAGGGGACTTCCTTGGTTGAGTGGTCTAAGACAATGTAGGGGACCTCCTTGGTTGAGTTGTCTAAGACAATGTAGGGGACCTCGTTGGTTGATTGGTCTAAGACAATGTAGGGGACCTCCTTGGTTGAGTGGTCTAAGACATTATATGGGTCCTTCGTGGTTGAGTGGTCTAAGGGATTGTCTCAACATCGCTTTGCTATCTTCACTGATTTTACGGGTTCAAATTGAGCTCAGTTCTAATGTTCTATGTGAGAATGTTTGCCAGTCAGATGTATGAGGACAGTGGTTTTACTAGGATTTACTAGGAGGTCTTTTTCTGTCAGTAAAACTAGATACCATGGCGTTAAACCAAAATTTAAAAGAAATCAAACATAGTACTGGCTTAAATTCATCAATAATTTGAGTCTGAAATTTAGACTCAAACTCAAAGTGTCAAAAACTTCATATCCGAATAACGTCTATTTAACAAGCAGTTTGCTATATTTATTTGCAAAAACAAGCATTTTTCATGAGTATTTAACAGAAAATGTTACATAATCACCTTTATTACCCATAATTGTATGTTTACAGAGTTTTACAAAAATGTAAGATTTTAATCCGAGTCTGATTCTCATACACAAATTGTTGATGAATTAGGCCCTGGGCTGATACTACCAGGGGGTTCTCCTTGGCTGAGTGGTCTAAGATTCCGTCTTAAGTTACTTACCTCTCACCACTAAGGTCGTATGTTTGAGCCCTACTCGCTTCAAAAACTTTATGTGGGAAAGTTTGCCAGTTACTTGCAGAAGGACAGTGGTTCTACTCAGATTCATTTTGAGGTCTCCCTCCACCAGTAAAACAGATTACCAGGGGGACACTTAGTACAGCTTATAACAATTAAAGGGGACTATGAATATTATATAATCATGATAGCTCTATATATCTGCTGTAGAAATGTTGATAACTGATAGCCGTGATAATTATAGAGTGGTTATTTAAACATAGATTAGAGTTTGTTTATACATTAAAACCATCTGTAAACATTGTAATCTTTAGATTATGATTGTGTGGATGCTTCATCAATCCAATGGCGGGAAGGGGGTCATTGTTGTTGTCTCTCACTGCATAACCGCAACCGGTGTTGACCATGACATGTATTACCTTCTTTTTTTACAACAGTTTCTCATTTCTTTGACTTTTCTTTGTTTATAAATATTATTTTTTTCTTATTACATGATTTCTTATTTCCTTGTTTGCAAAACATACTCTTTTCCTGTGACATGATTTACTTTCTTCGTATTTTAAAAATACAAATACTTTTGACAGTTCATTTAAACAGTTATAAACCACCGTTAAAGTGAATATTTAGTCAACTATCATTTAATTCAATTTAAAAACTTTCTGTTCAGTAAATTATAGAGAATTTATAGAACCACAAAGAGGAAGGTCCCATTCGAAGATAATAGTTGATTCCGTTCTTGTAGTTTATCTTATTTACGAGAAATTTGTCAATACACAGGTCGGCACTTTCTGTTTTATTCGTCAATGTTTTAGCATAACCCGATACTGGCCAATGAGTGACTTTATCGCATGCCTCGATTTAGTATTTGGTAAACAAAATTTAAGAATGTTACACTACAGAGACAAAATACAATATAAATTATCGATCAGAATATTCATAATATATGATGTTTGGTATAAATGTGCAGTTTAACTGCTATGATAGAAAAAAATATTGGCAATATAGGTAAGGTCTCTTAACCCTTTACTCCATAGATACGCGTTTTCCCGCACCAATCACAGAAGGCCTTTGAAAACAGTGCAGGAACAGTTCAGATTGCTTGTAACGAGCAATCTGAACACACTTCCTGTACTGTTTTCCACTCTGTCAGTTATAAACACAATTCACCCATTGCTGATACGTGGTGAATTGAATTAATGCTTTCTATATTAGAGATGTCCAAAGGCGTCTATATTAGAGGTGTACAAAGGCGTCTATATGAAGTAAAGGGTAAAAAAATAACATGGCTCAAGTGAATATTCTGTCAATTATCAAATAATTGAAATGGACAATAATTTTTTTATGTAGGTGATAAGTTTTGTTAACTACCAAATAATTGGATTAAGCCACTTGGTTAACAATTAGAGACTATCCTATAGGACATAACTATTGCCGTGCAAAGTCTCGATACAGGCGGATCACAGACAGGTGATACTTTATCAATATTTAATACTTGTGTTCCAGAGCTACACCATGATGACCACTTATCTTATGCAAACAAACCTTATATGGTAAAATATTGCAGTTTTTTTAAACACTGAAAATATTAAGTATGTGTACATAAATACGACGGAGAATTTTATTGAATTTACAAAAGTATGTTGACTCGGCATTTAATGTTTGTAGTACGGAAAAAAGTAGGACAAGGTTGGTATATGGGTTTCTACAAGGATTGCATTGCCCCATTTATTTATCAGAGGTGAGCCAATTACTAAGGCGTCATATTTTGCTGGGTAGGATCTTGCCATTATAGTTTTCATGAGTTTTTCCAGCCAGGTTTGAGAAGAGCATTAGGTAGATTTACCCATGTGGCAGCAAGTGAAGTTGTTGTCTCATCTACTTTTAATTGAATGTTGACAAAACTTATATAGTATTCAACGGGTTTATAGTATATCACAGCGTGAAGTGATTTGTTCATAGTAATGCATAGATTAGGTTACAATTCTGGTCATAAATTGTTTATACAATATTGACAGGAGATATATAAAAAATTTAAGAACAAATCTGGCGCCATGAATCCGAGTTTAGAACTAAACGGTTGTCCATGGGAACTAATTCATTGCATCTCCGATATGACGAAATTACTATATTTATTACACTTTTTTTTATCAAACTTTCTATTATGTTTGTTATTTAAATCAATGTTTACTCATTGCTGTAACTAAGTATTCATTTTCTAACCATTTTGAAGTATAAAATCTATCCTGCGGAATATAACAACCAATCAGCAAGAATCTGGTGCCAAATATTTAACTAATCCGTCCTATTGCTTTGAACAAATTACTTCATGCTTTGACATACTATATACCCCATGCTATTTACTCAACAGAAATTGCAAGTGGCAAGTTCGTAAATTACGTTATTATTATATCTTGCAGATATTACAAGTGGAAAGTTTGTAAATTACTGTATTAATATATCTTGCAGATATTACAAGTGAACAGCACTTAAATACTGCTTGATGACCTTCACATCGTCATTCAGTTCTTTCTTAAATGAAACAATTTTTACTATGTGTAAACCTGTATAGTGGATCAAGCTGAAATCAAAATGAAATCATTTAATATGTCACAAAATATGTTGCAATTTTAAGTGGATCATCGATTTTAATCTAACCTAGACACCTCGCCCAAGTTAGGAAACACCTTTTCAGTATATTATTTTGGCATGTTTGATATATATCCTTTTGGCAGTACGGGGTCAGTGAATATATATGTATTAAATTTATATGCATGCTATATTTGAAAAAAAAATGTCTTAAGCCAATTTTAATTTTTTTTAAACAAACCTGATATATTCCCTTTCAGGTACATTAAGTGGTAGATTGTGTGAAGTTATGTATTTAATGTTTCACTTTATTCTGCAGGTTTTACAAGAGTGGTAGATTGTGTGAAGTTTTGTATTTAATGTTTCACTTTATTCTGCAGGTTTTACAAGTCTTTAGAGTGGTAGATTATGTGAACTTATGTATTTAATGTTTCACTTTCTTCTGCAGGTTTTACAAGAGTGGTAGATTGTGTGAACTTATGTATTTAATGTTTAACTTTATTCTGCAGGTTTTACAAGAGTGGTAGAGTGTGTGAACTTACGTATTTAATGTTTCACTTTATTTTGCAGGTTTTACAAGAGTGGTAGATTGTGTGAAGTTATGTATTTAATGTTTCACTTTATTCTGCAGGTTTTACAAGAGTGGTAGATTGTGTGAAGTTATGTATTTAAAGTTATACTTTATTTTGCAGGTTTTACAAGAGTGGTAGATTGTGTGAAGTTATGTATTTAATGTTTAACTTTATTCTGCAGGTTTTACAAGAGGCAAGTTTCAGTCTAGCCCCTGACTGCCGCACACCATCCAGTTCTGTGACATCAGGCGACAGTCAGCAGCAAATGGTCACTCAACTCTCACAGCCCAGCGAATCATCACAAGTGTAACTATAGCAACAGATCAAATCATTTGAATATAAGAGGCAGCCATTTTGAACAGCTACAGACAGATTATTTATCATTTGTTGTGAACATTATCATGTACATTTCTATGATCGTGAACATTTCTACATATAGCTTTTGTTACATACTACGTATTATAACTCCATTATTTGGTGCTTTGACACTGTGCTAGGAGGTCAAAAAGTTAAATGCCGACGTAGTCTGTATAATGGACCCAGCTCTCCTTATTGGGTCTTAAATATCAGCACATTTGAGCACGTTGATTGGTCAGTTGCTTCAGGGAATGTTGGAATGACGTCATAGTTTAGTAAGTGTTCGATTGCTATGAATTGCGGGACAAGCATAGAATTTCATGCTTTTTTCATTAGGGTTTAATAGTCTTACATTCGGGAGATATGAGGTTCTTTATAACGATAAACTAAATGCTGACGTCACAAGTTTTCGATGGAATAGAGTTCTACTGCTCACTTTGTAAAACATATTTTGTTTAAATAAGGACATTTCGCTTATAAGCCTCTTTAAATCCGCTGATATAATACATGTATATAGATTGTTACTGTAGTAACTCATTTCTTCCATTTGTGTTGGTTGGACTGGAATGTGTAATAAAAGATGGCGTGAAAGGTGGAGCTGATACAAGTAGCAGTATAAAGTGGTTGTACTATATAAAACTATGCAATATGGCAGGACAATCACCACTTCATATTAAGTCTTGAAAGTTTTTATTCCATACTGCCGTTGTGTCATGTGTCTGTGACTCATAACAAAACTTGTTTAATGGAAACTTTTAATGCATATACAGCTTTGAACATTTGTTAAGTGTCAAGTTGATTGAGAGAATTGTTTGGATTACTGTTGTTAAGGAGAAATGACAAGTGGATGAAGTGACGAATATACTAGGTTGTCGTGGAAATACTTTTGAGTAACTATAGCAGTATTGTGTTGTGTGTTTCAACAATTTGAAACACAT
The DNA here is from genome assembly GCA_029582155.1 of Panopea generosa. Classification (NCBI taxonomy): domain Eukaryota; kingdom Metazoa; phylum Mollusca; class Bivalvia; order Adapedonta; family Hiatellidae; genus Panopea; species Panopea generosa. Next base: position 30,201,896 of record CM055909.1, on the reverse strand, counting down.
TTCATTTGCCATAGAAATACTGCTGAATACCAATGAGTAACCATAGCAATATTGGAGCTTTTTGGTGTTTTTAGCAGCAAAGACATCTATTGCTGAAAGTAGAACATTGCAATACTCTTGTATGGAAACCAAGTGGAAAATGTTTTCAAGGTGTTTCAAAACATGTAGATAAAGGATTTCGAGGTGTGCTCCGAAAACGTGCATGGATTTCAAAGTGTGCTGAAATATGAAGATACAGGTATTCCAAAATGTGCTGAAATACAGATACAGAATTTCAAAGTGTGCTGAAGTATGCAGATACAGAGATTTCAAAGTGTACTGAAATATGCAGATATAGGGATTTCAAAGTGTGCTGAAGTATGCAGATATAGGGATTTCAAAGTGTGCAAAAGTATGTAGATATGGGGTTTCAAAGTGTGCTGAAATATGCAGATACAGAATTTCAAAGTGTGCTGAAGTATGCAGATACAGAGATTTCAAAGTGTACTGAAATATGCAGATATAGTGATTTCAAAGTGTACTGAAATATACAAATATGGTGATTTCAAAGTGTGCTAAAGTATACAAATGTAGGGATTTCAAAGTGTGCAGATATAGAGATTTCAGTGTGTGTGCTAAAGTATGTAGGTGCATGGCTTTCAGCATAGTGCTCCAGAAGTGTGTAGTTGCATAGCTTTAAAGGTTGCAATAAATATATACCGGTATCAGAGTGATATGTGCATTGTATAATTGACATTGTTAAATATATGCCTTGTATACATTAACATTGGTATCACAGTGATAAGTATGTGCCTTGTATACATTTACATTGGTATCACAGTGATAAGTATGTGCCTTGTATACATTTACATTGGTATCACAGTGATAAATATGTGCCTTGTATACATTTACATTGGTATCTCAGTGATAAATATGTGCCTTGTATACATTTACATTGGATCACAGTGATAAATTTGTGCCTTGCATACATTTACATTAGTACCTCAGTGATAAATGTGTGCCTTGCATACATTTACATTGGTTCCACAGTGACAAATATGTACCTTGTTTACATTTAAATTGGTATCACAGTGACAAATATGTGCCTTGTGTACATATACATTGGTATTACAGTGATAAATATGTGCCTTACATACATTTACATTGGTATCACTTTACATTGGTATCACAGTGATAAATATGTACCTAGTATACATTTACATTGGTATCACTTTACATTGGTATCACAGTGATAAATATGTGCCTTTTATACATTTACATTGGTACCACAGTGATAAATATGTGCCTAACATACATTTACATTGGTATCACAGTGATAAATATGTGCCTAGCATACATTTACATTGGTACCACTGTGACAAATATGTGCCTTGTGTACATTTATATTGGTATCACAGTGATAAATATGTGCCTTGCATACTTTTACATTGGTATCACAGTAATAAATATGTGCCTTGTTTACATTTACATTGGTATCACAGTGAAAAATATGTGCCTTCTATAATTAGGTAGTTTTCACATGTATCTGCAGTTTGATACATATATGTATCATAGTGTATTTGTGTTGATACAAGTGCTATGCATGCATGTACATTGATATAACAATATGCCGTATGTATGTTGAACTCAATATATATATATATATATATGTTAGTATTTGTCAAGATGCGTTGGTACTATTATTATATATATATATATATATATATATATATATATTGGTATCTTTCAAAATGCATTAGTATTACTCTATATATGTATTTGTATCTGTAAACACATTGGTATTACTGTTTACATGTGCTCGTATCACAGTGATAAATATGGAGCTTGTATACATTTGTACATCGGTTTTGAGGTAATGGTATCACAGCATATTGTAGATTAACTGTGCTTTATAACCATTGGTCCATTTACAACACACAAGACCAGACCATTATGAATTACAAAGTGGGTCAATATGACCATACATACCACATGGTCATAGTAATGTTTTTACTAAGGTCAGTATTAAATTTTAACCCATCTTCAGTATTTATCTGTTAATCATACTGACCCAGTAGAAAATCATTAATAATAGACCAAATTATGCAAATGATGTAATAGCTCATAAAACATGAAGACTGCTAGTATTGTACAAGGCAGTTTTATGTATGTACTTGTATATTGTCACTGTATGTTAATTTGTTGTTTTTGTACATGTAGAGTGAACCTGGAATCTTCCTTCCTGTTGGCGTTGAGTAACCTATAATGTGTTGGTACACCGTAAAACCCCATTCATTCATTGTATATGATCTCTGTAGTATTGAGAGTTCTGTTTGTTTTCTTATGTTTCACAACCGCGATGGAGTAAAGTGCTTGTTTTTATGCATTTAAATACGTAGAACATTATAATTGATTATTCTCATAGTGCTCCGACAAGTGAACTCATATTATATACTCATAAAGTCGATGTTAATGTTTACTCACTTTTTTTATACTCATTTACTCGTAAAATGGCAACCATCATTGCCTTGGAGTTTCTCCAAGGCCATATTTTTATTGAAATCAATATTTCACAATATTGGTTTGTTTTGCAAGCTAATTGACAATGTGATTGTGTTTTACAATTATGGAAGTTGTTCAGTTTTATTAGATTTAAATTTAGCGTTTTATTACTTAAGAAGGTAAAGTGGGAATAGCATTAGACTGAACATAAATTTTATTGTTCTTATTTTAAATAGTGTACTCGTTTTTTTTCTCATGACTTTTTGATGATTTTTTTTTAAACTACAAAAGTTTTAAAATGATTTAATTTTAACAATTGAATTGCATATACATGTACTAGTTTGTATATAAGATGACATTTCTTTAGAAAGACAGGCAGGAAGTGCCTGTTTTGACAGGATGTTATAAGAATTTAAAAGTGATTTTTTCGTCAAATTTATACCAAATGTTTAAAATGTCCTTCTGATAATGTCATGCTCATTTTAGCTCTATTGGCCAAAGGCCAGAAGTGCTTATGCGATGGCGCGTTGTCTGTCGTCCGTCGTCTGTTGTCTGTTGTCTGTTAGCAGCACTTTCTGTGAAACCACTAGGACAATTAAACTGAAACTAAACATGAATGTTTCTATTGCATAGGAGACTATACAGAATATTTTTTTTTTTTTGGATCTGAAATTCAAGATGGCCGCTGTTACTAGAAATAGTCTAAAACTTAAAAAATCTTCTTCTCATGAACAGTCCAACAGATTTTTAAAATGTTTATGTAGTTATGATAACCCTTTACTTCATAAAGACACCTTTGGACAACTCTAATATTGAAAGCATTAATTCACCACAAATCAGCAATGGGTGAATTATGTTTATATCAACTGACAGAGTAGAAAACAGTGCAGGAAGTGTTCAGATTGCTCATTAGGAGCAATCTGAACTCTTCCTGCACTGTTTTCAAAGGCCTTCTGTGATTGGTGCAGAAAAACACTATCTATGTAGTAAAATGTTAACCAACTATAGTTTTGTTAGATTCGTTTAAATAGTGCCCTTAGAATTAGAAATGACCCCGCCCCAACGGTTCAATTAGGGGACACATGTCATTATAATAAATATATATCATTTTTTTTTAAAATGGAAATGATTTTGCCTCTATCTTCACAGAAGCATTGTTTGGTGAAAGAGGTTCAGATTTGTAAAAATGACTGGGTTCCACTGTCTTAAGGGGTCAGGAGGGGCCCCAAAAGGGTAAAAATTGGGAATTACAAAAAAAAAATCGTTTTCTTAAGACACTGTATGTTAGATTTGTTCATATTTGACATAAATTATTCTTATGTGTAGAGGTTTGATTGCAGATAAGAATTTAGGGGCTTAAATCTATAGGGGTCCTGTAAGAGGACTTAGAATTTTACATAGGGATACTATGGGAAAAATTCTCTGTTTTTGAGGCGCCAGATCACTTAAAATGGTTTATTTTGTAAAAAAAATTGTAGAATTTGTTTGAAGCAAAAAAAAAAACTCTTTTTTTTATACCATTATTTGCATCGTTGGATACCCCCCCGGGTGTCAGTTTTATACATCATGCTGGATTGAGAATATCGCAGTTGATACTCCGGGGTATCTGACGATGCATTAATGAACACAAAACCTAAACTGTTTTCAACACAGGATGGCATACCCATCCCGTACCCACCCAGTCTCATTTCTTGTTTTTCTAAGACATGTGTTTCTAAAAGAAAAACTGAAATAGTGTATTTCTTTATTTAAATTAGCTACGATTTTCTTATGAGAATTGCTTCATAATGGTCAATATCAGTATTTCCCCTGTGGCGAGCACATTACTATCAATCCTTGGTTCATGAGTTTTAATCCCCATCCAACCACAGTATTCGTGATGATTGATATATGACATAACGTCTTATTGTCACATCTCTCACCGCTGATTTAAGTGGGAACGTTATCCGTTATTTGCTGAAATGGGTGTGTCACTAGATGGCATAGCAATGACTCTAAATATTCAAACAAACAAATGGCACTTCTCAAGACATTTATTCCTTTGATTTCATCTATTTAGGTAAAATCATTATTCAATTTGAGTTCCGAAGTATCATTTAGTTGTAGGAAATAAGATTTGGCTCAATAAGGTGAATTGACTTTCCATAAGGGGCCAGGGTGGGTCAAAAAAGGGTTAAAAAAGAAACTTTTCAAAAATTTTCTTCTCAACAACCGGTCAGTCAAATTTGTTCATATTTGATATGGATTATCCCAATGAGTATGGGTTTAAAGTTTGGACAAATCAAGGGTCTTGTATTTATAGGGCCTTGTAAGGGGACTTTGAGTTTTATACAGAAATATAATTGGAAAACGGAAAATTCTCTTTTTTATCATTCATTTATGACTTTTTTTATTCAATTTGAGTTTTGAAGCAACTTCTAGTCATAACAAATATGATTTTGTTCGATACGAAGGATTGACTTTCCAAAAGGGGCCAAATGGGATCACAAAATGGTTAAAATTGAACATTGTCATAAATCTTATTTTCAACAACCGGTCAGTCAAATTCGTTCATATTTGATATAAATTATCTCTATGATTAAGAGTTATAAGTTTGTACAAATCAAGGAACACTTGGATGTATAGAGGGCCTGTAAGGGGTCTTTGGGTTTTACATAGGAATATAATGGGAAAATGGAAAATTCTCATTTTTTATCGATTTGGGTAAATATGTTATTCAATTTGAGATCTAAAGCATTGTCTAGTAAAAATAAATTTGATTTTGTTCAATAAAGAGGATTGAATTTCCATCAGTGGCCAGGGGACAGATGGGGCAATAAGGTTAAAATTGGGAATTTTCACAAATTTCCTCCCGATAACCTTTCAGTCAACTAGTTCATATTTGATATAAATTATCCTTACTTCAGCAAGGATTGAAGATTCTGCATATCAAGGGGCTGGGATATATTGGGGCCCTGTAATATGACATTTTTACATAGGAATATTATAGGGAAAATTGAATTTTTTCATTTTGCATCCATGTGTACAAAAAAAATCTTTTTAAAACTTTAATCATTTCTGTTCATATCAAATCGCTAGGAGTGAGTGAAGTTCTGACATATTAAGGGGCTGGGTCATACAAGGGTTCAGTACAGGGGACTATATTTTTTTTACAGATGAATGTTGTGGAATTTTAAAGTATTTTTTTTTTATAGCAATTAATTTTTTGTTCAGTATGGGTGTAGTGGGGGTATTTATCCATAAGTTGTTAAGACGACCCCCCAAAGAGGGTAAATATTGTAGAATTTCAAAAAGTGCTGTGGCCACTACGAATCAGTAGAGCGTCCACAGACCCTCTTGGGCCTCTTGTTCTAGGTGCACCCAAACAATCAGACACTCTCTTTTCTTTGATGGGGCAAACATTTTCTTTTTTCTAATAATTTTTATCATTTCATTTATTAAGTAATTTCATAGCAAAATGATCTCGGTTTTCAAAAGTGTGTCACTATGACTCTTCGGCTTATTTGTTTTTTTGAATAGGGGTAAACCCCCAATTTCAACACATTTCAGGTTAAATATGCATATCCAGTTTTATTAGTGGAGGAAGACCTCAGACTGAATCTGAGTAGAGCCTATGTCCTTCCACAAGTAACAAACTTTCTCACATGTTTTTCAAGTTTTTTTTTTGAGTGAACGTGACTCGAACCTACAACCTTAGAGATACGAGGTAAGTGAAATTAAGACAGTGCCTTAGAACCACTCAGACACAGAGGACCCCTTAGGAATATTAAAGAATGTATGTGTGCCTTTTTTACTTAAACATTCCAGTTATAAAGTTAGCATTCCAGAACTCATTGAAGTGCAATTATCACCAATAAACTGACCATAAATACTGAAGGTTAAGGAAAATGCACCATTAAATATATATATTCATTATAGTTTGATTCTGCTATACCCTGTTTTGTCAAAAAATAAAATTTTAGAGCATTTTTTATGAATGGTCAATAGAAAAAAACAATGAAGTTAAAGATTTTTGTGGAATTTCATTGTTTTAAAATTAATGTTGATGAGTGAAACTCAAGTATTGTATGTGACCAGCATGTCGTTCATTATCGCTTGGCATCTGCATCTCATACTGCAAAAAAAAAAAATTTTTGGAATTGGGGGAGATGGCATTCTACTCTTCAGAATAACGTTAAGGTTCTGCCCTGGCCAGCATTTTTGGCAGATTTAGACTATTGAGCATCTCTGTGATCAGTTTTGACATCAGGGGTACAATGGATGTCACATGATCAACAGCAAAGAACAGTTTTCGCAATCACTTGTGGAAGAGAGGTATGCCACCCCCAATACAGAATACATTGGATACCACTATAAGTCTCCCACGTCTAAAAGAAGTGGTCAGTGACGTGCAGTGTCTGTTACCGTTTAACAGCATGGCGAATCCCAGGAATGATCACCAAGTGTGCCGGTTTCTATTAAATAACTAGAATACTTTCGGAAAAAGGTAAAAAAACACAATACATCGTGGAATGCCCTTAAATCGAGACAAACCTTGGTTTGAGGCCATTTTTATTTTCTCACTATTCTCACGAGATATCATAGCACAAGTGCTATAATTACGTCATGGTTTACTACAAAGTTACTCAACCATGCAAACCTGTCAAATTGTTTTAAATATATTCTAAGGAGGTAAGTCAAAATGTTTATGGATAGTTTAAAATTTACCTTAGAACACTATTCCCAAATTATGGTCATTAAAATTCAAAATTTGAAATGTCTTCATCTGCTTTTGTCGCCATTTTATGAATGGCGATCACATGGCAGAAGCTAAAATATTTATTCAAGTCAAGTAAAAATATGCGTTTTTTGTACCAATAACCCATTCGCCCCAGTTTTCTTTTTTTTTTACTTTTTTTATTATTTTTAAAGTCTACTCGCAGACAGTCAGAAGCAAGTATTCACGTTCTAAATGGGATATTCTGGATAATTGGGAACTCGTGTAAACATTTAGGCCCAATGTATTCGCAGCATTTTTGTATTTAGATTAAAAAGAGGTGAAATATTTGTATGTCCTCTATTTAGCAAAACAGAAAACACATAATACTAAAACGCCTAGCTGCTATGTGTTTAAAAAGACTTCATTGCTTTGAAATGTTGTTTTTTATCGATAAAATTAAAAAAGAAATCGTAATTAATAGTATTGAATTAGTTCGACTTTTTCAATCACATGATTAAAGAGGCCGTCTGCTCTGACGTCATATCCGCGATTTGAGGTTGTGTATTTAGACTGCTATATTTATTTACATGACTGATTTTAGACTGATTTTATATAGTCTCTTTAGTGAATATTATCAATAGGAACATTTTTTTAGAGTGAGGTGGAATTATTCAAACAAGTAAGTAGAAATTTTCTTGTGAAATAACTGAACTAATTTATTGTTTTGAATTTGTACGTTAGCATATCGAACCATGGTACTGCGAGGATACATGTAAACAAACTTGTTCATAGATATTTATATTGATATTTGTCTATATCTGCCTGTTTTATGTTCAGACGTATTGGTGATATGTAAATTTCTATATCCTTGGACACTTGTAATTTGTAAAGTATTGTAATTATTATGTCCGAAGATTTTCTGTATAAATATATATATATATATATATATATATATCTGTAACTGTTTTATGTCCATTGTTTTTTTTTATGTCAGCATCATCTGTAAATGCCTGTAACTCATCAAAGATATATTTGTAATTTGAAAAGGATTGCTATATAATTTGTCTGTAAATTTCTTTGTCAGACCTTAAATACCTGTAATTTTGAGAATGTGTCTGTTATTATAGGTCTTAAAGATATCTAATTTGTATATTAATTTCTATTGCCACAGGTATGATTAATTTATCTGTATGTTTGTCAACAGTGCTATACAGAGGGACGTAACAAATACTCCATAGGTTGTGATATTGAAGCAGTTGTTATCCTACAAATCAGTACATCACACGTGTTACTTAGGAGACACATTATGTTACTAGGAGACGCATTATGTTTCTAAGGAGACACATTATGTTTCTAAGGAAACACATTATGTTACTTAGGAGACGCATTATGTTACTTAGGAGACACATTATGTTACTAGGAGACACATGTTTCTAAGGAGATGCATTATGTTACTTAGGAGACACATTATGTTTCTAAGGAGACGCATTATGTTACTTAGGAGACACATTGTGTTTCTAAGGAGACACATTATGTTACTTAGGAGACACATTGTGTTTCTAAGGAGACACATTATGTTACTTAGGAGACACATTATGTTTCTAAGGAGACACATTATGTTACTTAAGTGACACATGTTTCTAAGGAGACACATTATGTTACTTAAGTGACACATTATGTTACTTAGGAGACACATCATGTTTCTAAGGAGATACATTATGTTTCTAAAGAGATGCTAGTTGCAGACATTATCATTTAACTTAACTAACTAGAACATGATTTTACAGAATTTTAAGGGGTACAAAGGCAATTACGATAAATATTAATTACCATTTTCACTCACAGACAGTGTGCATCCCTGTTTTAAAACCTACATCGCAGAAGAAAAATCTCTTTTTTCTGTATATTACGCGCATCAATATTTTGAAATTTCGAAAATATTGAGTCTGCAATTTTGAAAACAATGTTCGACTCCAACTGTTAAGCGGAATTTGATTTGTTATAAATGATTGCCAGTAGACTGATACTGTAACTCGAATTTTTTTTTTATTGAGAAGTCAATTTATGGTACGAGATGATGGAAGCCAATTTCAATATCCCGAAATGACTGGTTACACTTATGCATGTTTGTTTTTAAATACCAAACATACCTTATTTAAATTTCAAACCTGTTTCATTTAAAACGGTCTGCAATTTATTATTTGTGGAAGAAGTATGTTGATTTAGTCCTTTTTTTTTTAAAAAAACAAACAACAATTTATAACGAAACGCCACATAATATTATTATACAGAGTTTTAATTATATTTACTGCATATACATGGACTATGGAGTGATTTGAATAAAAGGTTTTCCATCAGGTGGATCCTTGTCTATAATCGACCGCCCATACAGAAATTGTCCTAAAATTAATTAACCAGTCACCAAAACATGTCTCGATCGATCTTTAACCAGTTATCTTGAAAGAAAAAGTGAAATCTTTACCCGTGTATAATGCACATCCCTTCTTTAAGATCTTAAAATTTGGATATAAATATGCACGTTACATTTGAATAAAAATGGTAATGAATGTTTTAGATGGAAATATGAAATCAAAATACTTACTATGTATGAAAATCTACTTACTATGTATGAAGATCTACTTACTATGTATGAAGATCTACTTACTATGTATGAAAATCTACTTACTATGTATGTAAATCTACTTACTATGTATGAAGATCTAAGAAATTTCTATTTATATTTTTAAATATCTTTTTCCACTAGTTTTAAAAAATGTTGTTTTTTTTATTTTGTATTATTTTTTTTTCCAAAAAAGGGGCATAACTCTGTCAATGCATCACATTTAAACAACAAAAAAAAACGCATTTGAATTTACAATGTTTATAGTTGTAAAGAAAGAAGAATCAAGAAAATTTATATCTATATTTTTAAATGTATTTTTCTTATTTTCAAAAGTAACGTTAAGCTATTAGTTTTAAAAAAATGCTTTTTTTTATTTTATATTTTATATTTTTTTTTTATAAAAGGGGCATACCATTTAAACAAAAAGGAAAAATTGATTTCAACTTACAAAGTTTTATAAAAAGGAAAATCAAGGAATTTTCTATTTATATATTATTCTTATTTTCAAAAGCAGTGTTAAGCCACTGGCTTTGTTTTTTTTTTATTGTTAAAAATATATATTTTATATTTTTCAATAAAATGTGTTTTATTAATAAATTTTTAAATATTAAGTATCAGAAAATACCACCGTTGTAGTGAAGGTTTGTGGAAAGTTTATCTTAGGAGCTCCTGTAGCTAAGAGGAGATAGTCATATTTAATTTATTTTGGAACGTAATACGTATTGTCCAATCAAAGTTACCTAATGTACTTGCTGTCCAATTTTTATGATATATTTTTTTTACTTTATACATTTTTGTGTAATGTAATGTTTCCATATCAGTTTTCATGTCAATACCATACTGAATGGAACAGCTAACCAGCCACTTTTGTATTCCAACATCTTGGTCAAAATATGGAGTAATGCTATTAAAAGTTATATATGTCATTAACGAACAATTATGTATTTTTACAGTGAAAACAGTGCAGGAAGAGTGTAGATTGCTCGTAATGAGCAATCTGAACACTTTCTGCACTGTTTTCCACGCTGTCAGTTAATATAAACATAATTCACCCAATAATTCAAAAGCTTTCTATATTATGTGTCCAAAGTCTTCTATATAAGGTGTCCAAAGCCTTCTATATTAGGTGTCCAAAGGCGTCTATATTAGAGGTGTCCAAAGCCTTCTATATTAGGTGTCAAAAGGCGTCTATATTAGAGGTGTCCAAAGCCTTCTATATAAGGTGTCCAAAGCCTTCTATATTAGGTGTCCAAAGGCGTCTATATTAGAGGTATCCAAAGCCTTCTATATTAGGTGTCCAAAGGCGTCTATATGAAGTAAAGAGTTAAGGAAATAGCTTCACTACCTTTGGAGAATATACATAAAATGTCAGGTACATAAAATGTCAAATGGCGGGTAAGCTGATCCATTCAATAGTTTTATGATAACATTGTAGTCATGCTTCTTTATGCTATCACTTTATCAGATGCACTAAATACGCAATTTTCAGGAGTCGTGTAATAAAATGCAATTTTCATTAGTTCTTTTTTTAAACAATAAATATGCAGTTTGTTTTGTTTGCTATGAGAAATTTTGCAATATGCCAATGCAGATAAACATGGGTGAAAAATTGTTAATTTGTTTGTTCTTCTTTCATTCCCAAACACTGTTTATAAATACAGTAATAGAATCTCTGCACAGCGAAAGCAATAACCAAATTTTCAGCTGTACTGGCTTTTCTTGCTCTCCTGGATCAAAGATCAGCTGAGCTTAAGCGATAATGCGCCGCCTGTCTTTTTGTCTGTCCGTCTGTAAACTTTTGTTTATGAAGTGGATACTCCTCCAACACTACCAGTTGGATTTATATAAAACTTGACGGGAATGATGTTATTGATATTTTTCGTGTTCTTAAAAATATCCAAGATGGCTACCACAGCTGAGACAAAGATAGACTGGTCTAAAATTGGTATGGTGTGTAGCTCTCTATATATTCTGATGAAATTTCCTAATCAGATTAGTTTTATCGAAAACGTTTGTATATTTAGCAACATTTTTAAGCCATCGAGGGCTAACAGATGATGATTTTACCTAACCGTTTTCCTGGGGCGTTAACCAGTTCTTGAGCACACCTATCTCTGTAAATAACTGATAACTTTACCACTTGAATCAGCGGTGAGAGATGAATGAAAATGAAATGTGTAGACTATCAATCATCACAGTGGTGGAGACCTGAACTGTTTGTCAGACACTACCGACTGAGCTAACTTGGTCTGAACTTTCATTAGATATTTATCAAACATGCATCATGGCAAGGTAGAGATTAACAAATAACTGTTGTTGGAGTAAGGGTGTTTTGTTGTGTAAATGTTGTACACCCACACATTACATCATAGCCATTCCTCATGGTTTGTTTAAATCTGTACGATACTTATGTTCTTTGTCTAGAATATTCTTTCAATGTTCCTCCATAACTTCCTTCCTGTTGGTGACCTATAACCTTTTCTGTATTGGCATCCACATTATACTGTGGCATATGCTTCTTTGGGTTTAGAATAAATGAATGGGGTTTAATGGCGTACCAACAGATTATAGGTTATTCGACTCCAACAGGAATGAAGATTCCAGGTTCACTCTACATGTACAAATGAACAAATTAACATACAGATTAAAAAAGATACACCAACAAATGAATATTACTCAAATTGTTGCTTCCTACAACATGCATACGCCACAGTGATTCTTTTCTTGCCATTACTCAAAATGGCTCCTGGAACCACACATGGTTGGTAATTTAACCACAAAAGTGAACATGACAAAAAATGATAAAATGAACATGACACCCATTCGGAGGATTCTTACCCCTCTGCAGAGATCGACAGTGATTCTATTCTTAGCCGGACCCACACGGGCTCCTCAACTCAAACACGTTTGTCTAGTCCCATTGGGTTTGAGACATCAAACGTTCTTCTGTATATTATTTTAGCTCAGTTGTGAAGAAAGCTTACAGCTTAAAGAGCTGCTCTCGAGCTCACTTTCTGGGTAGAACCAACACAGTGTGTTTTTTTTTCTTCTGGTTGAGCTTGGATCGCACCTACAACCTCTGGCATGAATGGCCGACACTCTTCCCACAGCATAACCACCCATTATTATTTTACAGATTTTAGGCCAATCTTTGATGGCAATCACAAACTTTAAATTAAAAAAAACAACAATAAGTTAAATTTTCTGTACATAACTTTGAATAAAAACAACACTTCCATCTGTTGAAATACACATGCACACTTATTACTGTGTTACAAGCCACCTGTCAATTTGTATGAAATGTTTATAAACATCCGCGAAAAGACAGGACTTGAGAATCATTGAGATCCTTAAAATATGTTAAATGTGCTTACGGTACATGATATTACTCCAGCAAGATATTTTGGTAATTGACTATTGTTGATCAAATGCCGCAACCACTAAGGAAGAATTGTTACTTTTCCTATGCATTTATTGTTGTTAAAATATTGTTTGTTTGCCCCTTCCAGCCAACCCAAAACAATCCTGTTTATTCTTACAGAATTTGAGGTTTGTTTACGTACTCAAAGTTTATACTTGCAGAATTTGAGGTTTGTTTACGTACTCAAAGTTTATACTTGCAGAATTTGAGGTTTGTTTACGTACACCAAGTTTATACTTGCAGAATTCAAGTTGGGGTTTGTTTACATACACCAAGTATATACTTGCAGAATTTGATGTTTGTTTACGTACACTAAGTAATTATATACTTGCATAATTTGAGGTTTTTTACGTACACTAAGTAAATACTTGCAGAATTTGAGGTTTGTTTACGTACACCTAGTTCATACTTAAAACATTTGAGGTTTGTTTACGTACACCAAGCATATACTTGCAGAATTTGTGGTTTGTTTGCGTACACCAAGTATACACTTGCAGAATTTGAGGTTTGTTTACGTACACCAAGTTTATACTTGCAGAATTTGTGGTTTGATTACGTACACCAAGTACATACTTGCAGAATAAGGACACCAAGTATATACTTGCAGAATTTGAAGTTTGTTTATGTACACCAAGTTTATACTTGCATAATTTGTGGTTTGTTTACGTACACCAAGTTCATACTTGCAGAATTCAAGTTGAGGTTTGTTTACGTACACCAAATATATACTTGCAGAATTTGATGTTTGTTTACGTACACCAATAACATACTTGCAGAATTTCAGGTTTGTTTACGTACACCAAGTTTATACTAGCAGAATTCTAGGTTTGTTTACGTACACCAAGAATATACTTGCAGAATTTGGGGTTTGTTTACGTACACCAAGTTTATACTTGCAGAATTCAAGTTGAGGTATGATTACGTACACCAAATATATACTTGCAAAAATTGAGGTTTGTTTATGTACACCAAGTATATACTTGCATAATTTGAGGTTTGTTTCCGAACACCAATTTCATACTTGCAGAATTTTAGGTTTGTTTACGTACACCAATTTATACTTGCAGAATATGAGGTTTGTTTACGAACACCAAGTTTATACTTACAACATTTGAGGTTTGTTTACGTACACCAAGTTTATACTTACAACATTTGAGGTTTGTTTACGTACACCAAGTTTATACTTACAAAATTTAAGGTCTGTTTACGTACAACAAGTTTATACTTGCAGAATATGAGGTTTGTTTACGTACACCAAGTTTATACTTGCAGAATTTGAGGTTTGTTTACGCACACCAAGTTGATACTTGCTGAATTTTAGGTTTATTTACGTACACCAAGTATATACTTACAACATTTAAGGTTTGTTTCCGTACACCAAGTTCATATTTGCAGAATATGAGGTTTGTTTACGTACACCAACTTTATACTTGCAGAATTTGAGGTTTGTTTACGTACACCAAGCATAAACCTGCAGAATTTGAGGTTTGTTTCGTACACCAAGTATACACTTGCAGAATTTGAGGTTTGTTTACTTACAACAAGTATATACTTGCAGAATACGTACACCAAGTATATACTTGCAGAATTTGAGGTTTGTTTACGTACACCAAGTATATACTTGCAGAATTTGAGGTTTGTTTACGTACACCAAGTTCCAATTTGCAGAATTCAAGTTGAGGTTTATTTACAACAAGTACATACTTGCAGAAATTGAGGTTTGTTTACGTACACTAAGTATATACTTGCAAAATTTGAGGTTTGTTTACGTACACCAAGTATATACTTGAAGAATTTGAGGTTTGTTTACATACACCAAGTTTATACTTGCAGAATTTGAGTTTTGTTAACAACATCAATTATTAAAATTGCAGAATTCAAATTGAGGTTTGTTTACGTACATCTAGTATATACTTGCATAATGTGAGGTTTGTTTACGTAAACCAAGTTCCAATTTGCAGGATTCAAGTTGAGGTTCTTTACATACACCAAATGTATGCTTGCAGAATTTGTCGTTTGTTTACGTACACCAAGTTTATACTTGCAGAATTTAAGGTTTGTTTATGTACATGAAGTATATACTTGCATAATTTGAGGTTTGTTTATTTACAACAAGTACATACTTGCAGAAATTGAGGTTTGTTTACGTACACTAAGTATATACTTGCAAAATTTGAGGTTTGTTTACGTACACCAAGTATATACTTGCAGAATTTGAGTTTTGTTAACAACATCAATTATTAAAATTGCAGAATTCAAATTGAGGTTTGTTTACGTACATCTAGTATATACTTGCATAATGTGAGGTTTGTTTACGTAAACCAAGTTCCAATTTGCAGGATTCAAGTTGAGGTTCTTTACATACACCAAATGTATGCTTGCAGAATTTGTGGTTTGTTTACGTACACCAAGTTTATACTTGCAGAATTTGCTGTTTGTTTACGTACACCAAGTTTATACTTGCAGAATTTGAGGTTTGTTTACGTACACAAAGTATATACTTGCAGAATTTGAGGTTTGTTTACGTACACCAAGTACATACTTGCAGAAATTGAGCTTTATACTTACAGAAATTGAAGTTTGTTTACGTACACCAAGTATATACTTATAAAATTTGAGGTTTGTTTACGTACATCAAGTTTATACTTGCAGAATTTGAGGTTTCTTTATGTACACCAAGTATATACTTGCAGAATTTGAGGTTTGTTTATTTACACCAAGTACATACTTGCAGATATTGAGGTTTGTTTACGTACACCAAGCATATACTTGCAGAATTTGAGGTTTGTTTACGTACACCAAGTATATACTTGTAGAATTCAAGTTTAAGTTTGTTTACGTACACCAAGTACATGCTTGCAGAATTTGAGGTTTGTTTACGTACACCAAATATATACTTGCAAAAATTGAGGTTTGTTTACGTACACCAAATATTTATTTGCAAAAACTGAGGTTTGTTTACGTACACCAAATTCATACTTGCGGATATGAGGTTTGTTTACGTACATCAAAAATATACTTGCAGAATTTGAGGTTTGTTTACGTACACCAAGTATATACTTGCATAATGTGAGGTTTGTTTACGTAGACCAAGTTCCAATTTGCAGAATTCAAGTTGAGGTTTCTTTACATACACCAAATGTATGCTTGCAGAATTTGCAGTTTGTTTACGTACACCAAGTTTATACTTGCAGAATTTGAGGTTTGTTTACGTACACCAAGTACTTACTTTCTGAATTTGAGGTTTGTTACGTACACCAAGTACATACTTACAGAATTCCTGCTCAGGTTTGTTTACATACACCAAGTTTATACTTGCAGAATTTGAGGTTTGTTTACGCACACCAAGCACATACTTGCTGAATTTGAGGTTTGATACGTACACCAAGTACATAGTTGCAGAATTTGAGGTTTGTTTATGTACACCCAGTATATACTTGCAGAATTTGAGGTTTGTTTACGTACACCAAGTTAATACTTGCAGAATTTGAGGTTTGTTTACGTACACCAATTTTATACTTGCAGAATTTTAGGTTTGTTTACGTACACAAAGTTTATACTTGCAGAATTTGAAGTTAGTTTACGTGCACCAAGTTTATACTTGCAGAATTCAAGTTGAGGTTTGTTAACGTACACCAAGTATATACTTGCAGAATTTGAGGTTTGTTTACGTACACCAAGTTTATACTTGCAGAATTTGAGATTTGTTTACGTACACCAAGTTAATACTTGCATAATTTGAGGTTTGTTTACGTACACCAAATATATACTTGCAGAATTTGAGGTTTGTTTACGTACACAAAGTATATACTTGCAGAATTTGAGGTTTGTTTACATACACCAAGTTTTTACTTGCAGAATTTGAGGTTTGTTTACGTACACCAAGTACATACTTGAAGAATTCAAGTTGAGGTTTGTTTAAGTACACCAAATATATACTTGCAGAATTTGAGGTTTGTTTACGTACACCAAGTTTATACTTGAAGTATTTGAGATTTGTTTAAGTACACAATCTTTATACTTTCAGAATTCGACGTTTGTTTACGTACACAAAGTTTATACTTGCAGAATTTGAAGTTTTATTTACGTACACCAAGTACATACTTGCAGAAATTGAGGTTTGTTTTCGCACACCAAGTACATACTTAAAGAATCTGAGTTGTTTTACGTACACCAAGATTATACTTGCGGAATTTGTGGTTTGTTTACGTACACCAAGTATATACTTGCATAATTTGAGGTTTGTTTATGTACACTAAGTATACACTTGCAGAATTCAAGTTGAGGTTTGTTTACGTACACCAAGTATATACTTGCAGAATTTGAAGTTGGTTTACGTACACCAAGTTCATACCTGCAGAATTCAAGTTGAGGTTTGTTTACGTACACCTAATATATACTTGCAGAATTTGAGGTTTGTTTACGTATACCAAGTTTATACATGCAGAATTTGAGATTTGTTTACGTACACCAAGTTTATACTTGCAGAATTTGAAGTTTGTTTACGTACACAAAGTTTATACTTGCAGAATTTGAGGTTTGTTTACGTACACCAAGTTTAAACTTGCAGAATTCAAGTTGAGGTGTGTTAACGTACACCAAGAATATACTTGCAGAATTTGATGTTTGTTTACGTACACCAAGTATATACTTGCAGAATTTGAGGTTTGTTTACGTACACCAAGTTTATACTTGCAGAATTCAAGTTGAGACTTGTTTACTTACACCAAATATATACCTGCAAAATTTGAGGTTTGTTTACGTACACCAAGTACATACTTGAAGAATTCAAGTTGAGGTTTGTTTACGTACACCAAGTTTATACTTGCAGTATTTGAGATTTATTTACGTACACAATCTTTATACTTGTAGAATTCGACGTTTGTTTACGTACACAAAGTTTATACTTGCAGAATTTGAAGGTTTTTTTTAACGTACACCAAGTACATACTTGCAGAAATTGAGGTTTGTTTTCGTACACCAAGTACATACTTACAGAATCTGAGTTGTTTTACGTACACCAAGTTTATACTTGCGGAATTTGTGGTTTGTTTACGTACACCAAGTCAATACATGTAGAATTTGAAATTTTGTTTATGTACACTAAGTATAAACTTGCAGAATTTGAAGATTGATTACTTACTCCAAGTTTATACTTGCAGAATTCAAGTTGAAGTTTGTTTACGTACACTAAGTACATACTTGCTGAATTTGAGGTTTGTTACGTACACCTAGTACATACTTGCAGAATTCATGTTGAGGTTTGTTTACATACACCAAGTTTATACTTGCAGAATTTAAGGTTTGTTTACGCACATTAAGTACATACATGCAGAATTTGAGGTTTGTTACGTACACCAAGTATACACTAGCAGAATTTGTGTTTTTTTTTTTACGTACACTAAGTATATTCTTGCAGAATTTGAAGTTGGTTTACGTACACCAAGTTCATACTTGCAGAATTCAAGTTGAGATTTGTTTACGTAACCAAATATATACTTGCAGAATTTGAGGTTTGTTTACGCACACCAAGTTTATACTTGCAGAATTTGAGGTTTGTTTACGTACACCAATTTTATACTTGCAGAATTTGAGGTTTGTTTACGTACACAAAGTTTATACTTGCAGAATTTGAAGTTAGTTTACGTGCACTATGTTTATACTTGCAGAATTCAAGTTGAGGTTTGTTAACGTACACCAAGTATATACTTGCAGAATTTGAGGTTTGTTTACGTACACCAAGTTTACACTTGCAGAATTCAAGTTGAGGTTTGTTTACTTACACCAAATATATACTTGCAGAATTTGAGGTTTGTTTACGTACACCAAGTACATACTTGAAGAATTCAAGTTGAGGTT
Organism: Panopea generosa; assembly: GCA_029582155.1. Lineage (NCBI taxonomy): Eukaryota > Metazoa > Mollusca > Bivalvia > Adapedonta > Hiatellidae > Panopea > Panopea generosa. Next base: position 30,182,813 of record CM055909.1, on the reverse strand, counting down.
TGTTTAAGTACACCAAATATATACTTGCATAATTTGAGGTTTGTTTACGTACACCAAGTTTATACTTGCAGTATTTGATATTTGTTAACGTACACAATGTTTATACTTGCAGAATTTGAAGTTTTTTTAACGTACACCAAGTACATACCTGCAGAAATTGAGATTTGTTTTCGTACACCAAGTACATACTTACAGAATCTGAGTTGAGGTTTGTTTACGTACACCTAATATATACTTGCAGAATTTGAGGTTTGTTTACGTATACCAAGTTTATACTTGCAGAATTTGAGGTTTGTTTACGTACACCTAGTTAATACTTGCAGAATTTGAGGTTTGTTTACATACACCAAGTATATACTTGCATAATTTGAGGTTGGTTTACGTACACCAAGTTCATACTTGCAGAATTCAAGTTGAGGTTTGTTTACGTACACCAAGTTTACACTTGCAGAATTCAAGTTGAGGTTTGTTTACGTACACCAAATATATACTTGCAGAATTTGAGGTTTGTTTACGTACACCAAGTACATCCTTGAAGAATTCAAGTTGAGGTTTGTTTAAATGTATACTTGCATAATTTGAGGTTTGTTTACGTACACAAAGTTTATACTTGCAGAGTTTGAGGTTTGTTTACGTACACCACGTTTATACTTGCAGAATTTGAGGTTTGTTTACGTACACAATGTTTATACTTGCAGAATGCGAGGTTTGCTTACGTATACCAAGTATATACTTGCAGAATGTGAGGTTGGTTTATGTACACCAAGTTCATACTTGCAGAATTCAAGTTGAGGTTTGTTTACGTAAACCAAATGTACACTTTCAGAATTCAAGTTGAGGTTTGTTGACGTATACCAAGTTAATACTTGCAGAATTTGAAGTTTGTTTACGTACACCAAGTATATACTTGCAGAATTTGAAGTTTGTTTACGTACACCAAGTTCATTCTTGCAGAATTGAAGGTGAGGTTTGTTTACGTACACAAAATATATAATTGCAGAATTTGTGGTTTGTTTACGCACAACAAGTACACACTTCCAAAATTTGAGGATTGTTTACGTACACAAAGTTTATACTTGCAGAATTTGAGGTTTGTTTACGTACACCAAATATATACTTGCATAATTTGAGGTTTGTTTACGTATACCAAGTATATACTTGCAGAATGTGAGGTTGGTTTATGTACACCAAGTTCATACTTGCAGAATTCAAGTTGAGGTTTGTTTACGTAAACCAAATGTACACTTTCAGAATTCAAGTTGAGGTTTGTTTACGTACACCAAGTATATACTTGCAGAATTTGAAGTTTGTTTACGTACACCAAGTTCATTCTTGCAGAATTGAAGGTGAGGTTTGTTTACGTACACCAAATATATACTTGCAGAATTTGTGGTTTGTTTACGTACACAAAGTTTATACTTGCAGAATCTGAGGTTTGTTTACGTACACCAAATATATACTTGCATAATTTGAATTTGTTTACGTACACCAAGTATATACTTGCAGATTTGAGGTTTGTTGACGTATACCAAGTATATACTTGCAGAATTTGAGGTTTGTTTTCGTACACCTAGTTCATACTTGCAGAAGTTGAGGTTTGCTTATGTACACCAAGTATATCTATACTTGCAGAATTTAATATTAAGTTTGTCTACTTTTTTGTTGTCATAGACGCCCCAGATCTCAGATTTATACAGTAAAATTGGTACAAGCATAGAGTCGAAAATTGACAATTTTGTTTTAATATCGAGCAGTACTCTGTCAAATACAGATAATAAATTTTGAGATGCCATCAAGGTGCTAAATAACATAAAATCAACCAATTTCAGATATATTTAGCCGCACGAAAAAATATGTATTTTTATGTTACAAATGGTGTATTTTTACGCAAAAGTAACATGAATATGTCTCCTTTTATCTCATTTCATATTTTTATTTTTTCCATGTGCATAACAAGTTTCCGTATATACGATAGCCATAATACCATAGATATGATACTCGTAGATAGCCATAAAATATAACAGTAGATACTAGTAAGATAGTGTTGCATTTACCTACATGTACTTGGTTCTAGTCATTTTATTACTTTATCAAAAGTTGATAATTCTATCATTTGAATATATATTAAAAACTAAATGTATACTTTATATAATTTCGACCGCAATAAACCCGCATTCTGTATTACCCTGAACAGCCATTCATGTGTCGTCTTATTGCATAGCGTGTCTGGTACACGTTACTTGTTCTCACCTATTTGGTGACTTTCTTTTTTCTCGTGTTTTTCGATTTCTTTTGTTGTATGTGAAAGCCGCGTTTAAAGAGTTTAGCCTGAGAAGTAGAACGGTTCACGCAACCATGTGATGCTAAAATATTAGATGGAAAGATAATAGAATAAGTTTTTGAAAAAAGGATTGGATATAAGTTTGAAAATTCGAACACAAACTATGCCACGAATGGGCATGGAATAAAACTTTAACAGTAAGTTGACGTTTTCCCATATCTGTGACATGTGTATTTTTTTCGACCACATGGGAAATCGCGTGATTTCGCGTGTGTATAAGAAAAATATCAATGTTGTCCTCTGTAGAGGGGTAGGACTGTTTCATGTGTCCATTTTTGTCCATTTATATCATGTTAATTATTGTGTTTAAATTATAACTGATGTGTGGTTCAGGGAGGCAATGAGTAGTGGAAGAAATGCAGCTGTAACTCGCACATGCCGTAAGCGGCATCACATAGAGTATTTGTATATAACTTGGTGAATCTCCCGGCAGTTCTGCAGGTATCAAGGTTCTGGTTTCATCTTGCATATTTATTTGTTGATATGTTTTTTTTCAATATGTACGTTTTTCTGTTATGTTTGTACATGGAGAGTGAACCTGGAATCTTCCGCCGAGTTAGCGTCACATACCATATAATGTGTTGGTACGCATTAAACAGGTCAGGTAGATGGCCCAAATACACCATTATGGTGCAAAAGCACCATATGGGGCATATGAACTATATTCTGTTAGCATTTGACATGTAAATATGGTGCATTTACACCATATAAACTGTGTCATATAAATATTTACAAGCATTTCATGAATATTAATTTGTATAAACACTGTCGCAATTAGCAAAGTGTAAAGAAGTATACACCATTAATTTATATTTACAATTTTATAAGGTTTCAAAGCGATATTCACTTAATAAAATGCGCATTTTACACACAATTATTCATTAAAAAAACTAATTTTGACAAGCTGTTAACAATACGAAAACAAAGGGAGATCACTCCAATATTAATGACACAGCAATTATCTCGCTTCCAAATTGTACATTTGGTAGGTGTTACAAAATTATTAGAAATGAAATTATTGAATAGTTTTGACGAACAAAATACATTAAATAAGGTAAACCAATGTCGTGTTGTGATTTGGTTAAATGTTTATTCCAGGAAGCTCAAAACTGCAAATATTTTTATTTTGCTGACCATGTACATTTTCAGTCAGTCACAAACATTGCTTTTTTTAATTCAGCATTTTATTAGGTGAAGATCACTTAAAAAACATATGCAGATGTAAATATAAATTAATGGGGCATGCTGATATACACACTGCAAATTGCGACAGTGTTCATGCATTTTAATATTCATGAAATGCTTGTAAACATTTATGTGATACAGTTAACATAGTGCAAATGCACCATATTTACATGTCAAATGCTATCAGAATATGGTTCATATGCCTCATATGATGCTTTTGCACCATGATTGTGTATTTGGGCCATCTCCCTGACCTGCTAAAACCATAACCAACTCAGCCAGCTATCATTCATTCATTACTACATTCATTCCTTCATTCATTCGTCCCTTACTTCATTATTTCTTTCTGCCACACGAAAATATCATCAACTAAATATTGTTTTTTTTCTCATTTTCATAATATTTGTAAATAATTTTGTTTTTGTAATATATTTTATGCCATTGTTAAACAAACGATTGTGTAATCTGTAGGGGAAGGGCCGAGTCTAATGTTGGCAGATTTTGTGGCTCAACCCCATTTCATGTAAAATTATGAAATAAAATATGTTTAAACTAAACTAAACTAAACTAAAACATTTTATAAAAGGACAACTGTTCACATCAGTCTTAGAACTTTTATTTGATATTTTTTAAAACACACACCCTGTTGTAGCAGTGGCTTTAATAGGCATAAAACATCCACTCCTATCGGACATCTAATTTCTTTTATTGCTATTCCTATATTACAAATGGCGCTGTTACATGTATTAATCAGTATTCATTCAAGGTACAATGAAGCTACATGTGTATAATAGATTGGCTGATTTTTTTAAACAGGCTGTGTGCTACTGATTCATAATGCCGCGGAAAACTTCCATGAATACGTTGTTGTGATGGGGACAGCTGTACATCATATTGGCCAGCCTGGATTCGAGACCAACTTCTAAATATCCCAGAATAAAAGAAAACGCCAAGTGGCAGGTAAGGTTATAGTAAGCTTTAGCTAAAGACTTTCACCAAAGTATCAAAATGCATTTATTTTATGAATACATGTATTGGTACAGATAGATATATTAGATATATTTATTACCTCCACTGAAGGGAGAGACAAAACATACAAACATTAACAGAACAGAAAGGTCACACACACACACACACACACACACACACACACACACACACACACACATGTGTGTGTGTATATATACATACACATACATATACATATTAATTACATGCAAAACTATAGACTTTTCAATTACTAGTTGTACCCACTAATTGAGTCTTGACGAGAAGAAACACAAGACACAAACGCTGTACAACCTCAACTTTTACCGGAATACCTATACATGTAAGTACACTAGTAATCTTACAAAATCAAAAGCCATCAGGCAGTTTGTACAACAATATACTGGTATCCTGCCCCTGTAATGTGTTGACCCGCTAGTCAATTCACAACAATGCGTGGACCACATCTTAGTCCAAGACCAAACTAATAGACCATTCTTAATATTATCTCATGAATATGCATATCTACACCAGAACGAGGTTAGGAGCACGTCCTATCTTACAGCAACACTAGCGTACACAGAGATTACATGGCTTTCTAATTATATACTTTTATTACGTTGGGTATTATTTCTGATAAAAATACCTAAGCATAGTCTGAAAATAGATGACTCTGTTATGTCAAATCTGATCTGTTCATGAGGGGTAAAGAATATACGACAACCCTCATGCCCTTTGCATATGCATAAATATTGTTTTTTATGTAACGGTGATTGAGAAAGAGTAAAAATAATAACAGCATTGAGTCTAGTGGGATGGATACATCTATGGATCCTTATCGACTAAAAATTCTAATGGTCCGAATTTGCCCCTACCATTCCATGAAATATAAAATTCTAGATTCGCCACTTATAGAGCTAGTATATACATTTTTATCTGTTATCAATATGAAAACGTACACATTTGCCTACACATTATCTAACAGATTGTTGTAAGACAAAGACATTATGCATCCATATCGACTAAAAAATCCGATTTTGTAATAAGTAAACAAAAAATGGTCCAAAAATGAGAATTTACCCCACGCATTACATGAAATCTAAAATTTTAGATCCGCCACTTATACAGCTTTTATGTACAAGTACATTGTATTTGTAATCAATATGAAATAGTGCAAATCACATAAAAATCAGGAATATATGTGTAATTTTAGGCTTTATTCGATTATTCCCAAAATCACCAGTTTTGTTAAATATGTTGATGTATTTAGCCCCAAAACTTAAAAGTTGTACCACAATTCTTTAGTACTGAAAGTCTTGCAACATCCCTTGGGCATCTAACTAACAGATTATGAAGTCAAACATTTTCTGTACAGAGGGTACTATGTGCACCTATTTCTAGGCTTCATATAAAAATGCACTCTTCGACTATCTAATTATTTTATAATTAAAGTAACTTCTTGTGATGTGTTATTAAGATGTACATCTTTTGAAGCAGAAAACAGGCAATATAATTTTTGATAATCATTACATAGAACATGCCAACGAAAAAATATACACATTTTTCCAGACGGCGGAAATTATCTTACTTGGCTACATGAATCCGTTAAATACTTTTTTACAGAAACAAGATGCTAATAACATCATGGATTTGGTATTAACGTAACTTGTATACGGTATATTTCATTTCAACACATTCATAAAGGTAGAGAACAAAATAAAACACAAATTGTTATCGATCTACTTGTATTCAAATGTTGTATACATTTCAATATCAAATAAACAACAACAATTTATCGTACCGAATAAAACCGCTGTCTGTGGTAGAATGTCCGCCTCCTATACGGAAGCTCGTGTGTTCGATTCCCGACCTTGTCTTACCAAAGACTTGAAAATGGCACTACAAACTTACCGGTATTCTCAGAAGAGATAGTATAATATCATTGTTTGCTGAACGCAAGAAAAATGTACAATCTGGGTACTAGGGTTCCAATCTTTGGTATCATTGTTGTGATTGAGACCTTCACAGAATTTTGGTTCTCATAAAAACAGAGCAACATTCATATTGCAACCCATGCATGTTGTTCGTACACTATCATAAACTACGTTGTCTGTCAGCATTCCAAACTGTTATTACTCACTTTTTAACAATGACTGCATTTTGTGAAACAGGAGATGAACTACTTATCCTTGTGCGTGGGAAACACGGGTAGATGCATGCTCTCCTGAGGTCGATCACCATCAACACTTGCAGTTTCCATTGAGACATTGTGAAGGAAACATTTACATCATGTTGGCCTGCCTGGATTGTTGCAAAGCATCTGGCAGTTCTAGAAATAACAGTAAACGTCATGCCGCAGGTAAGGTTATAGTTAGATAAAGCTGAAGATTTTCAAAGTATCAAAATGTACCTATTTCGAGATCAATGGTGCAGATCAGTATTTTACCTAGATCATCCTCATCAAGTGATAATTATGATAATATTAATAATAATAATAACATAATTATAATGATAATAATCATAAAATAATAATATTAATGATAGCATAATAATAATGATAATAATAATAATAATGATTATAATAATGATAATAATAATGATAAAATAATAATAATAACCTAATAATAATCATAAAATAATAATAATGATAACGTAATAATCATGATAACATAATTATAATGATAATAATAATAATGATAATAATAATAATCATAAAATAATAATAATAATAACCTAAAAATAATAATAATAATAATCATAAAATAATAATAATAATGATAACATAATAGTTATGATAATTATAATAATGATAATAATAAAAATGATAATAATAATAATGATAATAATACTTATGATAACATAATAATAATGATAACACAATAATAATAAGGATCCTCCATGGCCGAGTGGTCTAAGGCGTCGTTTTAAGATCACTTCCCTATCGCCGCTAAGGTCTTAAGTTTAGCCTGCAATAAAACGATGATGATAATATTAATGATAATAAATAACATTTATACTTTCACAAGCATAATTGCATTATTTAAAGGGTCTTTCTTGGCATTGTGCTCTGTCCGTGCTTCACTAGGAAATACTGCTAATAAAGCAAAAAAAAATAAACAGCATATTTTGTAAATTAGGAAAAAGTAGGACAAAAATGCAACGGAAACTGTTTTTTCCCATCATATGAAAAAAATGAGGGTGGCATATATCAATCGCAGTGTCCGTCCATCCGATAATTCGTGATCGGTCTGTAACTTTGTCATGCATAGAAGGATTTTATAAATAATTGGTACAAATGATCAACATGACGTGTCGTGCGTAACACCCAGACTCCAACATCAAAGACTAAGGTCACACTATAACTTTGTTTGACAACACTTTCGGTCCGTTTGAGATTTAGTGTCCGGTCTGTAACTTTGTCATCTATGGATAAATTTCAAAAACACTTGGCTCAATTCAACAGCATGACATGACGACGTGTTGCGCGAATGACCCACACCCGTACCTCAAAGGTCAAGGTTACACTTTGAGTTTTGTTGATAACACTGAGTGTGTGTGAGATTTTGTGTCCGGTCTGTTACTTTGTTATACAAAGATGGATTTTATAAATACTTCCTACAAATGGTCAACATAACATGATGGCGTGTCAAGCGTAACACAGACTCCCACTCTAAAGGTCAAGGTCACAATTTAACTTTGACAACATTTTCTGTCTGTTTGAGGTTTTGTGTCCGGTCTGTAACTTTGTCACCTATAGATAAATTTCAAAAACACTTGACTGAGTTGATCAACATGACATGAGTAAGTGTCGCGTGTAAGACTCAGAACATTTCCTCAATGGCCAAGGTCATACTTTCAATTTGTTTGATATTTTGTGTCTAGTTTGTAACTTTGTCTTTAACTTCAATATGACATATCAAGATGACATGACGGCGTGTCGCACGTAAGACCCAGACCCGTACCTCAAAGGTCAAGGTCACACTTTTTAGTTTGTCAACACATTTCGAGTCTGTTTTAGATTTCAAGTTTATCATACATTGATGGATTCCAAAACACTTGGCTCAATTTATCAGTTGATCAACATAGCATGACCAAGTGTCTCAATATGACCCAGAACCGTACCTCAAAGGTCAAGGTCATACTTTATGTTTGTTCGATATTTTATGTCTGGTTTGTTACTTTGTTTTATATGGAGGGATTTAAAATAGCTCGACATGTGATTTGCATTTACCTGTAGAAATTACCAGATATTTACATCAGATGTCAAGGTCAATGATATACTTTTATGTAAAAAAAACCCATGAAATTGTGTTCTATTCTGAAACGTCAGTCCATGACTAATGATATTCATGGATACATCGCTACCTATTATAAAATATATCGTTATTATCACAGAACAATCGAGGGGTGGGGTGCATGTGACACTTTCCAATGACATTTGTTGTTCAAGTGTCATTGAGTTAACGTTTTGTTCAGTATGGGCATGGTGGGGGTGTTAATCCATAAAGGGTTAAGACGACCCCAAAGAGAGTTAATATTGTGACATTTCAAAAAGTGTTATGACCACTATGAGCAAGTAGAGCGTCCTCAGGCCCTCTTGTGCTTCTTGTTTCTGGTGTGTATGCATGTGAAAAGAATGTCAAATCACGCTCAAATCGAATAAAGTCCGAAGTACTTATCAGACACTCCCTCAAGTAATTTAATATGAATAAGAAATTAACTTTCCGTTGAATAATAAGCGCGTATGAATACATAACTAGAAAAGTAAAATATAGTCCGGCTCAAGGGGTTTATCGTATTATAAAAGTCTTGAAATATTACCGTTATCCAATGGAAATGCCTTAAATACATATTGAAAGAGAGATCGCAATTACTAACAAATACAATTCAAACTGTATAACATGACTGTTTATTTTGAAACAGGAGATGGACGTCTGTTAGTTGCTATAAAGACGACCTTGTATTGGAGACAGATGGACATCATGTTGGCCTGTCTGGAGTCGTACCAAGCTTATAAAAGTTCTGGAATAAAACACATAGTCTCAAGTAAGGTTATTTAAAGTTAAAATTGAAAATATCAACATTATTAACATGCACCTATTTTGGAGATAATGACGTCAAACATTACTATATCTGGTGATATCTAATATCTAATTTATAAATATGGAACTGAATTTGTATTTATGAAAGCAAAACAAACCAAAAACATTTGTCTCAAACATGCATACCAAACACTAGACATATATCCTTTTTTTCGCATAATGTATACAGATATGGGACAGTTTACATATGCTTTTAGAAAATAAATACATATCTAATAAGTATGCAAGAAAAAGAATAAAGCATGAGTATGCAATCAAGTACGTAGGATTGCAATCACTGGTATCGCTGATTTGACATAACCTTGATAAAGCCTCGGTCCCGACAAAAAGTTAAACACAGTTAAATCTCAGGTTGGAATATCTTTATCTTAACCTGATATTCTTATACTATCAAAATTCACGTTGCTATGTCTATTTACACGTATCAGTGTTGATTATATTCTTATAATATCACAAATTACTGCTTTATCTATTTACTCGAATCAGTGTTGATTATAGTTTTATAATAGCACAAATCATGCTGCTATGTCTATTTACTCGTATCAGTGTTGATTATATTTTTATGATATCTCAAATCACGCTGCTGTGTCTATTTACTCGTATCGGTGTTGATTATATTCTTATAATATTACAAATCACGCTGCTTTGTCTATTTACTCGTTACGGTGTTGATTATATTCTTATAATATCACAAATCACACTGCTATGTCTATTTACTCGTATTAGTGTTGATTAGATTCTTATAATATCACAAATCACGCTGCTACGTCTGTTTACTCGTATCAGTGTTGATTATATTCTTATAATATCACAAATTATGCTGCAACATATAATTACTCGTAACAGTGTTGATTACATTCTTATAATATCACAAATCACGTTGCTATGTCTTTTTACTCATATCAGTGTTGATTATATTCTTATATTATTACAACTCACGCTGCTGTGTATATTTACTCATGTCCGTGTTGATTATGTTCTTATATCACAAATCACGCTGCTATGTCTATTTACTCATATCAGTGTTGATTATGTTCTTATAATATCACAAATCATGCTGCTAGTTTTATTTACTCATATCGGTGTTTATTATATTCTTATAATATCACAAATCATGCTGCTATGTCTATTTACTCATATCAGTGTTGATTATGTTCTTATAATATCACAAATCACGCTGCTAGTTCTATTTAATCGTAGCAATATTGGTTCTAAGTTAAAACAACGCTAGAACACGTTTATAAACAAAAATGACATTTAAAGGGTATTATTGATTCATGGCATGGTATTGAAAACAAGTGTCACTGAATTGGATAAGGATGCACTGAATGGGATGCGGGTAAAACTCAATTTAAGTTAATATCGATATACTCTGAGTACGGTCGCATGAAAGGCATTTTAATGTCATATTTTTAATTTCCTAAGCGTAGATAATGTGTTGTGAGTAATGTAAGTGGCCAACGCTTGCACAATACATTAAACTGGAATACATTAAAATGAGTAAAAGTACAAATTTGAGTTTGTTGAAATATATATAATTTGAAAAAATGTGTTAAATTATCAAAATGATTATTGTTCATGTTTCAGCTGAGAGAAACACATGATGATTGAATTACCACAAAGACCAGTAGTTGCAGTTTAAACAGTGTTTCGAACAATAAACCCATATTGTTGATAAAAAGAACTGCATCTCCTGGACAACACATTTCATTTAAACATCAACGTGACAGGAAGATGAAATTACTCTGTAAATTACCCAGTGACATTTAGTTGTCAAGACAACTTATTCATGAGGAATGCCATAACATTATATGTGCGATGACGTGAATTATTTATAAAGTGGACTGTATTAAAGTTTTGTAATCATACCACTCAAATTTGATAACGGCCATGTTATTTATTTCCCATAAAAATACATTTAAATAATATAATATAATATAAAATAATTTAATATTTGTATAGTTTTTAAAAACATGTTTGGATCTGTTCTGGTACCTTATACCAAATGAAAACAGTAATGGGCAATATATTAAAAAAAATGTACTTTACATAATTAAAAAAAGATATAAAAAATAACCGCTTTGGCACCAAATTTAAATTATTCAAAATATTGATTTCTTATTTATCAATTCAAGATTTAAGTTAATGACATTATTTCAAAATCAGACATTATTGAATTGCAAAAAAATGTTTTCCGACGCCTTGTTAAACTGAATAGTATTCTGTTTTTTGTTAAATCCCCAAAATAAAATGCACATATTTTGGTGTGAAAAAAACCATAAGATTATCTCTTTTTTTTTGAACATTTTATCAATAAACTAATCCACTACAAGAAATTGTTTTTGGGGTAAAAATAATTTGTGGTAAGGTCGACATACTCAAAATGGAGGTTCGGTGTATGTGCGTTTTTTCAGCGCGTCCGTGCCCCCATCAGTCCGATCTTGTTTGCCCTTTGACAGAATACTAGCCTTTTATTTACTTAGAAAATTTTGTAAGAGTTAAAGTTTTGAGTTGGTACATAATTTTAAACTTAGATATATTGTTAGATTTTTTAGCAGGTTAATGTTTTAGTACAAGTACAAAGCCTTGAGCTTAGATGTTAATCAAGTAGGATAAGTTTGTGGGTCCCTCTCATATTTGTTCAAAACCATGACCTTGGGGACAAAAATGGCCAGCACTAAGGGGTCAAAATTTCACATTGTGTTATAAAGAGAAAACTCGGGTGGTGCCATGCTCATTTTATCGTTTTTTGTAATGATTATTATTGTGGTTAAATTATCAACCCCTGTGTGATTCCAGGGAGCCATACGAGTGATAGCAAACATAGGATCACTGTGGCTAATGCACATCGTTAGAAGCGACGATTTGAGCTATACGATAGAATTTGCTGAAACTCTGCAGTTCTTCAGGTATCAACATTTGATATTTTTTTTACTTATTGATCAACTGAAGATTTGATCACGTTCTTTCAACATCAAACTTAACTGTAAAAACTGTTTTACAACACCCTGTGGAACTGAACCATCCTATGATTTTTAAATGTCGCCAAAATGAACGCATATTTATTGTTGTGAAGAAACCAGATATGTTTTGAAATTTTCAAAATCTTACATTTAACATCAGAATATTTTCAAAAACACCACTTTTGGGTTCAAAATTATTTTTGTATCAAATTTAAAAAAAAAATCTAAAAAAATATTTTCAATGCATTTTCTCTAGTTCAGTTAACTTAGCAAGGTTCAGAAAACCGTTTTTAATTACCTTTTCTAAGGTTGTCCACAAAACAGTTTGAACTTAATTTAGTAGAAATAATAGAGGTCATGGTCCTTAGCACATTTTGAGTAGTGTAGATTATAATTCAGTCTATAGGTTTTAATATTTGATATAGTTACAACATGAATAATTATTGTTCCTCTTCTCAAAAATGAAATTGTCTAAATAGGAAGATTTGTTAATAAATGATTGGAATATATTATTTGAAATGTGAATATACAGTAAAAAATGTTTTGCGATACCTTTCATATAAATATTGTTAAAAATATAGATTATACAACGAATCTTATTATATTGATATTTGCCTTGGCAGTCATTTCAAATCATGAAGCCCGTGTGGTTCTTGCTAAGAATAGAATCACTGTCGATCTGTGCAGAGGGGTAGGAATCCTCCGAATGGGTGTCACGTTCATTTTATCATTTTTTGTCATGTTCACTATTGTGGTTAAATTATCAACCCCTGTGTGGTTCCAGGGAGCCACGAGTGATAGCAAGAATAGGATCACTGTGGCTTATGCATGTCGTCAGAAGCGACAAATTGAGTAATACGATAGAATTTGCTGAAACTCTGCAGTTCTGCAGGTATCAAGGTTCTAAGATCATACTGCATATTCATTTGTTGGTTTATTTATGTTTAAATCTGTATGTTTATCTGTATTTAAAAACTATATCACACTTTTATTGATCATAAAAGCTTGCTCGTGTCCATATGACTGGAATGCGCAGCTTATTTGTCTCTTAATAGAAACATGACTAAACTTGGTCACAATGAGTCATGAAACAAAAACAATTTCTAAATAAGTCATACCGTTCCAGGTCGGACAGATGTATGGTTCTTGATTAAAAATGCCGATCTGTGGCTTTTAAACATTACATCACCTTTGGTTTTTATTGGATCGTTTTGAAACTTTTTAAGGATATTTATAAGTATAATCGCTCCATATGAATTCTTCATCCTTATTGGGCCTCTTCTTGTCACATAAATCATACATTTTTGAAATGTTGTGTGACATAACTATTTGCAGTTAAACAGTTATAACTTTGTGTAAACTAGGATTTAGTTAGAATTAGTTTACAGTATAACCATAATACCCAAAATTTGATAAAGATTCTGTAATTTAAAAGATGTTTCATTAAAATGGTATACGCATAGATTTTAAAACAATTTTTGAGCTGCTCAACTTAAGATTGAATCATGTTGTTTCAATATCAAACTTGATTGTAAAAACTGTTAACACAACACAGTGTTGGAATTGACCATCTGTCGATTTTTAAAAATCACTAAAATTAAACTAATAAATTTTGTTGTGAAGAAACCGGATATGTTTTAAACCCCTCAAAATATTACATTCACCGTCAGATTATTTTGAGAGAAAAAAACAACACCTGAGTTCAAAATGAATTTATTACAAATTTCAAAAAGATATTGTTTTATCAAAAATATTTGAAATGAATTCTCTTTAGTTCAGTTCTACTGTTGCCCACAAAACAGTTTGAATTTTAATTAAGTTGAATTAATTTAGAGTATGGTCCTTAACAAATTTTAAGTAGTGTAGATTGTAAATCAATGTTATGTATTTTGATATTTAATATTGTTTGCAGAGTGGCAGCATATATTGTTACTCTTTTGAAAAATGAAATTGTCTAAAAAGTAAGATTGGTTAATTAATAAATTATTATAAAAATCTAATTTAAAACGTAAATACACTGTAAAAAACGTTTTGCAAGACTTCATATACCTATTGTTAACAATTTAGATATTTTGATATTTGTCAGTGCCTTGGCAATAATTTCATGTTTTAATTTCATTTCAGCTCTACTGGCAAAAGGACCAGTGCCATAGTTATTTCTCCGTTGTGTTTTCATCAATTAACATTTCATTGGAAACACGATTAGCATCCTAATTTTTACCCTGGCATGACCAAACTTGTCAGTTTTTTAACCGGCAAAATTGTTTTTTCATCTTGCCGTATCAGAACACACAAGACGAGTTACGGCCTATGATTGTTTGACAAAATAATGACATCTGCCTTGTGAACACGGTAGCTGCTTTAGTTTGTATAAGATCTTTACCAAACCTGGTAATATATTACTTATTATAAACGTATGAAAAGAGTGCTAGCAATGGTCCAATTGTATCAGAATTTGATCAGTTACGACCATTTATTGAATAAGAAATGCTGATGTTTGCCTTGTAAACATTAGCAGCATCGTTATAGTTTAACTAAGTCACAATGCTATTGGTCATGCGTTCTAAAATGGTCATACCGTTTCGTATTGGATACATTCATTGTCCTTAATTAAAGATGCCGATTTGTGACTTAACTACTATATCACCTTTAGGTTTTAAACATGGTCAATATATTTATAAATATAGACGCCCCATTTGCATTCGTCATTCTTATTTGGTTTTTTCTTGTTATTAGAATTGTCACACTAATTATATCTTTTTTGAAAAATGGCTAAACATTTATTAAAAAATGCCAATTTAAGAGTTTTAAACCCTATATCATCTTTAGTTTTTAATCTTTTAAAATATTTATAGAAAGTATAGGTGCTCCATATGAGTTCGTCTTCCTTGCTAGGCCTCTTCATGTTATTATTGTTACTTTAATTTTGAATGATGGTTAAAAATAATATAATATGCCGATTTATTACTTCTAAAGCCCGTGTGGTTCAGTCTTAGAATATAATCACTGCCGATCTCTGCAGAGGGGTAGGAATCTTCCGAATGGGTGTCTTGATCATTTATCATTTTTTGTCATGTTCACTATTGTGGTTAAATTATCAACCCCTGTGTGGTTCCAGGGAAACATATGAATGATGGCAAGAATAGGACCACTGTGGCTCATACATGTCGAAAGAATCGACAAATTGAGTAAAACGATAGAATTTGCTGAAACTCTGCAATTCTGCAGGTATCAAGGTTCTATGTTCATTCTGCATATTCATTTGTTGGTTTATTTTTGTTAAAATCTGTATGTTAATTTGTTTTTTTTTTGTACATATAGAGTGAACCTGGAATTTTCCTTCCTGTTGGCGTCGAATAACCGTTAATGTGTTGATACGCCGTAAAACTCCATTAATTCATTCAGTCATCCAAAGCCAATAATTGTATTGTTATCTTTTCGGGTCGTATACAATGCTCGTGAGATATTTTAAGGTCAATGAAACTCTTGACCACGTTTGGTGACGAGCTAATGAAAACAACAGTTGTTGCAGCGTTTAAAAGTCAAACTATCATATATTTGATGCTCATATTCATATAAATTTTTAATCTTTATGCTTTATAGCTCATTTGATTTACATAGTACAAATCATGGTACAATTATTGATGGATTTAAGTTTTAATGCAGCCAATGTAAAGTGAACCTGGAATCTTCCTTCCTGTTGGCGTCGGATAACCTATAATGTGTTGGTACGCTGTTAAACCATATTCGTTAATTCCCCAGTTGTTAAAACTGAAATCCTGAGATGTAGTGCTCCTCCCTTGAAATATCACAAGGTTTCCTTGCAGCTTTAAAACTCTCAGAATCAGAAACTTTTCTTCCTTTTAATGCTTTTTCAACCGTTGAAACTGCTGCAATCAATTGTTCCTCGCCATTGTAGTTTACAAATATATATGCCCTTTACAACTCCAGTGATCCATTTGAATTGATGTCATCTTCTACATCAAAAACTTCTGGCAATATGAAGTCTTTCTCTCAGGACAACCCCTCACCCCCTAAAAATAAGGATTTGGACAACATTGACATCTATTCCATGAGGCACCCATTCTCTTGACCACTTTAAAGTATATCCAACATCTAAAGTTCAGGGGTTTCCATTTAGTTTGAAGAGAAACAATAGGAATAAATATATTGAACATGTTTTTTTTTATTAATTTATTCCTTTTTAGCCATCATTCAAAAATGTATAATTTATGTAACAATATTAATAACAAGAAGAGACCCAATAAGGAGAAAAACATAAATGGAGAGTATATACTTATAACTATCTTGTCAAAGATTAAACCGTAAAACCATATCCATTCATTCCTTTTATTGTCATCACACGTTTGGCATATTTGAACCACGCAGAGGTTGGAATACCTTTAGGGGAGCAAAAGTTATTAAGTGGAAACCAGTTCCCTATTTTTCAATCAACCAAAGGTAATAACGTTTTTAGGACGTACGAAGAAACTCACGAGAGCTTTTATGGTCAATAATACTTTGAATTGTCACAAGTAAATAACTACAGTTGTTGCAGCATTAACAAGTCAAGCATTAACATTTATCAATAACTCAAGGGCCATCCGTAACTGTCCAATCTGATAGGACATAGTCGATTCAAGAACATATTCTAGCTTTATGGTCAGATAAAGTTTGGTAACATTCCGATTAAAACAAATGTTTTACACGTCCGAGTCTATTTTTATCAAGTCTTGATAGATGTAGATACTCAGGTTTTAGATTTCTTGGTGTGGTGACAATGTGTCCATTTGGTTTCTTAAATCCGTATATTTCTAATTTAAAACTTGCATAAAAATTGCATAACGTTGATATTTTTATAGCTTAATCAATTTACACAATACCAGTTCATGGTACAATTGTCGATGGGTTTAAGTTTAAATGCAGCCCAAATATAAATCTGCATAGAATTCAGTTAATAAAGAAGCCAAACGGATAATTAATTTCTAAATGTGACTCTTGAATCTTTAATAAACAAATTTTATTTGTCTTGTATGTATATATAAATATACGCAATTTTCATTGGATCTTCACTATCCTTGCGCAGCAGTTATCTTCGATAATTTCATAAACTGATAAAATCAGACGATTCATTACTATTATTTTGAACTAAATAATCATAATTCTTGTTTCGTATATGTTTGTAATAGTCAGCTGATCTGTTTCATATGTATATGTCGGGGTCGTTATTGGATATCTTGTCTTTTAAATGTGTTATAATTAAGTTGGTCATGTATTATAAGGAAGCCTGTGCAAGCACAAGTCATCTTTATTTGCTTTAAGATATATTTTGTAATTGTAACTCCCTCCCCTCTAATATAATAAATATGTGAAATCCGAACTTTTTGTGTTTTTCATGTATAGAGGTCAATGAAATGCAAAGAGCGCGGAAACAAAAAGAAAAATTGAGCGTATATTCTAGCCACCCACCTCCCCCGAGCCCACCCACCCTATTTATAAGTTATTTATGTGCTTTTTCAATAGATTCATTCCAAATAGGTGTCACATTTGCATAATTAATTTTAACAGATGACTGCTGTAAAGGGAAATAATTGAGAAAATGGCTGTAAATTTAGAACTCTTTTATTGAAAAAACTGAACAATTAATGTAACAATAAAACAGTTCCAAAAAGTCAGAATTTGACAAAAAAAAAAAAGGATTGGCATTTTTAATCAGTTATAAATAATGTGACAAAAATAACAATAAGAGGTCCAACAAGGAAAAAGAACTTATATGGAGTCTATACTTATAAATATCCTGACAAAGATTAAAAAACTAAAGGTGATATAGTGTTTAAAGACAAGAGATTAAAATGCCAATCATTTTAGCCATTATTCAAACATGTATAATTTATATAACAATATTTGTAACAAGAAGATGCCCAATAAGAAGGAAGAACTCATGGAGAGAATGAATATGCAGAATGAACCTAGAACCTTGATACCTGCAGAACTGCAGAGTTTCAGCAAATTCTATCGTATTACTAAATTTGTCGCTTCTTACGACATGCATAAGCCTGTAAATTTACAACTCTCCTAACATCATATAAATAGCATTTTAATAAGTTTTAACCTTTATTGAAAAAATGAACAATTAATGTAACAATAAAAAAAAGACAGTTCCAATAAAGTAATGTCCTTACAAATATCTTGACCAATTTTAATTCATGTAACACCAATGACAGTTTGGTTTGGATAATATGGCAGTTGACCTGTAATTGATTACTTAAAATCCAATCCAATCCAAACAAACACACAGCATAGTTCAATCCTAAGCTTCATTTTCAAGTCAGGAAAATCATCAACATATCTTAAAAGCAATATGTCAAGAAAAATTGCTCCAGATTCACCTAAAAATATAAGTGTTTTAAATTGATTCAACGTATCATACTAATTAACATTAATAAATAAAATACAAATTAATTTGGTATTTCAAATCGGCCTAGCATGACTTTTAGAAGAAAATGTTACTGTTGACAAACAAAATTTATAAAAATGGAGACTTAACATAGAATCTTGATTTCATCCGATGCATGACCTTCATTGGTCCTGCTCTTACCATCACTCATGGCATCACAAGTGATACTTTAAGCACAATACTGTACATGACAAAGTGAATCAATTGATGAAAAGTCAATCTGGAGGCAATATCTCATTTCAGAACCACAGATAGAAGAAAATGGTTAAACCGTTCAACATGTCAAATGCAAATATCAATCAAAACGTTTAAACGTTGTAGTTATTAAAAACGTAATGACATATACAACTCAGAATTTGATAAGGACCATATCATATATAAATAATTCTACTTAACTAAAATTCTAACTATTCTGTAGACAAACCTAGAAAAGGAAATTGAAAACGGTTTTCCGAACCTTGCAGAGTTAACTATTTTAATAAAGTATTTCTTTTCATATTCTTAATATCATACACATAACTATGCATTATATTTTTCACAGCACAGACAGTGTGCACATTATTACTTTTAAATAAGTAGTAAATGACTGAAGCGAATTATTTTAAAAAATACTAAATAGTAGTATTGTCCATTTTGTTCCAATTCCGAGCATCAAAACATTTTCCTTTTGTGATTACTTTATGTATATATCTAAATCTTAGTGCAAAGTGAGCCTTCGACCAACCAATACAAACTCAACTTTACTATATGTTGTTATTTTGCATTATTATATATTTCTTTATTTCATAATGTACTTTTTGTATAAACCGATATTAACATTAAATTATTATTCTGTAATATGGTAGTTTTGAAGAAAAAAATTTATATATATATATATATATAAGTATTCCTTATATGCGACAAATTATAGTATTGACTTATTTAATTTGGTTTTGAAATGTGAAATAGTTTGCACTTACAATAATACAGTTCTTCGTGTTCATTTCGTTTTCGGATATAATAATTTCAAAGCTGACAGCTTTCGAATTGAAATGTATATGTATATTTATTGTGCATAAAAGTTATGTAACTCTGACAAAAATTGTTGAACATGCATACATTAAGAGATTATTTAAACATTCAACATTCATGACACAAAACGCACTAGATGAGCACTGAGCAGAATTATTGGCGTTGAAACAAAGATTTATATGTAAGTATATTTATATTGGACACTTCTGAGTTCTGTATTTTCTATTTTATCGATATGATACATATTTTGCTCCATTCTATTTCTGGAAACATGACTCAGCATTAGAGAACTCATTACAAATAGTTTTAAAAAAAATCTTTTAAGAACTGGATGCCCAAAACACGTGTTTTACAAGACATAAAAGCAGGCGCATTTTTTCACCTATTTCTGACTTCGAGTCTCTTAGTTTTACCTTGACCTTTGAGCTACAGGTCAAGGTTTGTCCACGACACTTTTGTCTCTTTATAGTTAACATTTGTGCGAAGTTATTTTAAAATCTCACTATATGTGTGAAAAGTATAGCCCGGGTAAGATCGGACTGACGGACGCACGCATATACGCCGAACCTTTATTGTGACGTCAACAAGTATGTCGAGCTCACCGCAAGCGGGCTCAACAATAAAAGCCTTTTAACAAATAAATAGTTTTCTAATAATTGATTAGTAAATTGATTATATGGTCAATAAATGTGCAAAAAATATGAAAATAATCTTATGCATTTTAATTGTGTTCTTTTTTTTGGTTGACAATCCGGGTATTGTTCACTTCAACAGGGTGTTTGGGAAACCGTTTTTACAATTCACTTAAGTTTGAATCTTAAAGAATGTGGTCAAATCTTAAATTGATGAATAGGAACTTTAAAGAAAAATACAAAATTTTGAAAAATATAAACTTTCGAGCAAAAACTGTTATATTTCAAAATATGCTTTATTTAATTAATCATTTAAAATGAAAAAACGTACATTTTAAGGTTAACTTTGTTTTTGAACATATTGCCGATAGTCGAGTAGCACTATTTTAGCATAAAGTATCAGAGTGTTTCTAAACATGCTTTTTTAAAACTACACAAATACTATTTTAAAGTTACTTGTATGAGAAATGAATAACATGGTCCTTATCAAGATTTTGAGTAGTGGTATTACACAACGTTACTACATTACGGTCTCACTACACAGTTACACCCCTTTTTCACGGTAACACGATTCTTACGCTTAAAAAAGTTCTGTGTCATTTGGTTTTGAAATATATTCAAAGTTGCTTATAGTGGTCGTGATTTCTTGCTGCAGATGAGTAGAGCAAACGTTGGCAGAGCATATACTGCAATAAGACATCACCGGTATTAAAAGCAAGTGACTTTTATAAGATTTCAACATATGCATGTATTAATGAGCATTTGAAGACTACTTTTTAACAAGAGTTGTCAGAAGACCAACAAAGCTCGCCTCTGGGTGTCTTAGTCCAAAAAGGGCCATAACTGTGCCAAAATGCAATCCAGAGTTATGGTTCTTATCTCTGTGTGTTCCATTGATGATGGTAAACACACATACAAAGTTTCATTCATATCAAATGAGTGGTTGCATAGATATCTGAAACTTATACGCAAAAGTTTAACCTGGGTGTCTACAGAAGACGACGACGATGCCGGGGTCATGACAATAGCTTTCCTTGGACTTCGTCCCGGCGAGCTAAAAAGAATCCCAGGGTGCCACTGCACGCTCTTTAAACAAACAACCTGGTCAACCTACCAGTTATTGTGCATTTTTATGTGGGTATACTTTCCTGCTTCTTTTTTACAATGGAAATCCTAGACCTTATTTTATATAGAACAAAGGACACAATTCAACTGTGTAGTGAGACCTACAGTCGTCTTTATAAATAATCCACGCCATCACATATATAATGTAATGCAATTCTTCATAAATCAAACTGTCTTGACAACTGAATGCCACTGGGCTTCCTTTCACGTTGATGTTCAAATGAGATTATATACGTTGTCCTAGAGATATGTACAGTCATTTAATATCAACACTATGGGCTTATTGTTCCATACACTGTCTGACAAAAAAGATATGGTGGTCGGTGTGGTAATTCAACAATCCTTGATATTCTATGCAGTCCCGGATATGTCCAACTTATTCCAGTTAGGGTTTCTCTCAGCTGAAATGTGAACAATAATTATATGAATATTTTACATATTTATTTTAACAAAAAATGTTTTGACGAAGCTCAAATTGATATGTTTACTCATTTTTAATGTATTTCAGTTTAATTTGTTGTGCAAGCGCTGTCCATTGAACTTACAACACATTACACACTTACTCACAACAGATAAACAACGCTTAGAAATGTAAAGAAATGACATCAAAAATGCTCTCATATGAACAAACTCGGGGTATATTGACATTTTCAATATCTGAAAGAATGACCGCGTCTTCGCTTAGAATTCTGAGACGTTCCCTTAAAGGTTTGGAAGCTTGCTTGCCACAAACGCAATGTCTACTTAAGGACTACAAAGGACTACAGGCTCTGCCAGGGTTTCCATAAAAAAAGTGATACCAGTGATTAGAACCCCATAAGCGGAACTATATATTTATGAATCTCTAAGGTATTATCAAGATTTAAGTAATGTCTTAATGGCGTAGGAGCCGGGGCCAATATTCAGGTTCAGCATATACTTTAGGGCCTGAAAGTACATCCAAATACACTCTCTCCTCAGGTTGCCCCCTCTCCCCACAATAACTGAAACGCTCCTATGCCCGTGGATCATACGGAATAGAGACATGCACAGAAGTGACAACATTCTGGGGAGTTGGGGATATATAATTTATAGTTATAGATATACATTTTAATAGTTAGTAGGAAATGTTGTAAATCATATACAATTTAAAATCAGATCAATGTTATTCTAACCGATTTATTTTACTACAACTACCAGCTCTTATAACTCAGGCAAATCCACGTCGAAGTCTTCCTGGGTAGAACCATAGTGAGCACATGTGAATAAATCATAATCAATGCATTTATCAAAATGTCGTTTTGTAAAACTAACCAGAAGGGGTTGATGAATAATTGGACGAAAGTCCAAGTACAAGGCTTTTCTGTTCCACTATCACTTAAATAGGTACATTTAACCCTTTACTTCATATGGACACCTTTGAACACCTCTAATATAAACGGCTTTTGAAAACAGTGTAGAACCAGAAGAAATCAGTTCAGAACATGAATAATAAGAATAAAATGTATCTATTCATGGATTGATTGATTGATTGGTTGATTGATTGAATATTTAGCGTCATTTGATTCCATCGAGGGCTAACAGATGCTCAGTTAACTTAACCACTGTTTTCTGGGATTAACCAGTACTCGAGCACACCCTATCTCCGCAAGTAACTGATTACTTTCCCACTTGAATCAGTAGTGAGAGACGAATGATAATGAGACACAATGTCGTATATCAATCATCACAGAGACTGTTGCCGGGCGGGGGATTCAAACTCACGACTCCTGGATTGATAGTCAGACTTGTAACCGACTGACCTAATCGGGCCCGGCTTCTATTCATGGATATTGACTATATGTTGCTTTTGGGTTATAAAGAGTCCAGTTGAAATGCATATGGAGTAAAGAGTTAATACTATATAACAATATTCAACTTCAGTTTTGAATTACCTTACCTAAGATTTGCCGTTTGTTTTCTTTTATTGTGGGGCATTGAGAGGCTATAAAAGAATCCAGACAGGTGTGAAGTAAAGTGAGTTGCATGTTTAACTTGATATTATATTGGCAGGTAAATACATGTCACTGCGCCGTTAGTGATTTTTTTTAAATGAGGTTTAACGCCATTTTCAACACATGTCATGTTATATATGACATATCCAGTTTTACTGGTGGAGGAAGACGTCAGACTGAGTAGAATCACTGTCCTTCCGCAAGTAACTGGAAACTTTCTCACATAAAGTTTTTGTAGTAAGCGGGTTTCGAACCTACGACCTTAGCGTTGGGAGGTAAGTATTCTTGAGACGGCACCTTAGACCATTCGGCCAAGGAGGACCGCCGGTTGTGATATAAAATTATCACTCATGGTATCAGGTTAAGATTATAAGAATCAATCAGGAGTATCCATGAGGGATAGAAGACCTTCATCCGAGGGGTCAAAATGACATGTAAGGGACGGCGCTGCCCACTCAGATTTTTCATATAACTTTAGATTACATAACATCTTATAGTGTCTGACACGTAATATTTTAAGGATGAACATAAAAACGATATTATTAAAAACGGATTGAAGAGAGTAGAGAAGGAGTAAAGATAAGACAAGTAGAAACATAACAGATGAGAAGATGAGAAGCTGTATGCAGTATAGTTTTCGTTATTATAGTTTACATGTTTCCCCATTTATTTTTGTGTGATCAAAGTTTGTTTTTGGTTATTGTAAGTTTTTCTTTTTTCTTGTTGTTGTTTTTTTTTTTTTTTATAAAATATTGGTATGAATGCTTCAATACTGGGAAGTGTCTTCGTGTATTTATTCTTAAATATAAAGTTTTTAGTATTTAGTATTTAACCCGAACGATATATTTTGATACCAGATAACAGTATTCATAAATTATAGAACCGGGCCCGATTAGCTCAGTCGATTACGGGTCTGACTGTCAAACAAGGGGTTGTGAGTTCGAACCCCAAGTCTCCGTGATGATTGATATACGACATTGAGTCTCATTATCATTCGTCTCTCACTGCTGATTCAAGTGGGAAAGTAACCAGTTACTTGTGCAAATGGGGTTTGCTCGAGTACGGGTTAATCCCAAGAAACAGCGGTTAGGTTAACTGATTGTATGTTAGCTCCGATGGCTAAAAACGATGCTTAATAATCAATCACTCAATCAATCAATCAGTCAATCAATCATGAAATAGATGTATTTTAGACAGTGTTCAGCTCAAGCTTAATATAACCTTACCTGCAACTGGTTTGTTTTTATTCCTTGACATTTAGAGGTTGGGCTCAAGTCCAGATAGGCCATCACAGTGTACACCTGTCCTCATCACAACAACCCAGGGGAATTGCAAGTGGCAAAGATGGTAAACCTTGGTAGAACATGCCGCCATCCTTTATGAATCGGCAGTACACAACCTGTTTCACACAAAATTGCGCCAGTCTTTAATTGAGATGTATTATACATTTGCAACTAAAGCTTATCTGGTTAATATGTGTCACAGCGCCATTTGTGATATAAGAATATCATGCATTGCCATAAGGCTGAGATATAATAATTTCATGCACGGACATTAGACTGAGATATAAGAATATCATGCAATGTCATAAGGCTGGGATAAAAGAATATCATGAATGGACATTAGGATGAGATATAAGAATATCATGCAATGTCATAAGGCTGGGATAAAAGAATATCATGAATGGACATTAGACTGAGATATAAGAATATCATGCAATGTCATAAGGCTGGGATAAAAGAATATCATAAATGGAAATTATGCTGAGATATAAGAATACCATACATGGACATGAGGCTGAGGTATAAGAATATCATACATGAACATTAGGTTGGGATATAAGAATATAATGCAATGGCATCAGGTTGAGATATAATAAAATCATGCATGGTCATCAGGTTCGGATATAAGAATATCATACATAGACATCAGGCTGATATATAAGAATATCATGCATGGACATTAGGCTGAGGTATAATTATATCGAGCATGGACATCAGGCTGATATATAGGAATATCATGCAATGGCATGAGGCTGGGTTAGAAAAAAATCAAGCATTGTCATTAGAATGAGATATAAGAATATCATAAATGGACATTAGAATGAGATATGGTAATATTATGCATGAACATTAGGCTGAGATATAAGAATATAATGCATGGGCATCAGACTGATATATAATAATATCACACATGGACTTTAGGCTGAGATATAATAATATCATACATTGACATTAAGATGAGATATAAGAATATCATGCATGGACATTAGGCTGAGATATAAGAATATCATGTATGGATATTAGGCTGAGATATAAGAATATCATGCATGGACATTAGGCTGGGATATAATAATATTATATATGGACATTAGGCTGAGATATGGTAATATCATGCATGGACATTAGGCATAGATATAACAATATCATACAATGGCATCAGTATTGGATAGAAAACAACCATCAATGGACATAAGGATGATATATAAGAATATTATACATGGATATTAGGCTGAGATATAATAATATCATGCACGGATATTAAGCCGAGATATAATAATACCATACATGGACATAAGGCTGAGATATAAGAATATCATGCATGGACATTAGGCATAGATATAAGAATACCATGCAATGGCATCAGGTTGGGATAGAAGAATATCATGGATGGACATTAGACTGAGATATAATATCACACATGGACATTAGGCGTTTATATATGAATATCATGCATAAACATCAGGCTGGGATATAATAAAATCATGCAATGTCATAACGCTAAAATATAATAATATCACACATGGACATTAGGCTGAGATATAATAATATCATGCATGGACATTAGGCTGAGATATAATAATTTCATGCACGGACATTAGACTGAGATATATGAATATCATGCATAGACATCAGGCTGGGATATAATAAAATCATGCAATGTCATAAGGCTGGAATATAAGATTATCATGCATGGACATGAGGCTTAGATATCAGAATATCATGCGTGGACATTAGATTGGGATATATATCATGCATTGGCATAAGTTTGAGATATAACAATATCATACATGGATATTAGACTGATATATATAAGAATATCATACATGAACATTAGGCTTCGATATCAGAATATCATGCATGGACATTAGGTTAGGATATAAGAATATCATTCAATAGCAAAAGGCTGAGATATAATAATATCATGCATGGTCATCAGGTTCGGATATAAGAATACCATATCAGGACATCAGGCTGATATATAAGTATATCATAAATGGACATTATGCTGAGATATAAGAATATCATATATGGACATTAGCTTGAGATATAAGAATGTCACATATGAACATTAGGCTGAGATATAAGAATATCATGCATGGACATTTTGCTGAGATATAAGAACAACATGCAATGGCATGAGGCTGGGTTAGAAAAAAATCAAGCATAGTCATTAGGAAGTGATATAAGAATATCATAAATGGACATAAGGATGAGATATGGTAATATTATGCATGAACGTTAGGCTGAGACATAAGAATATAATGCATGGACACTAGGCTGAGATATAATAATACCACACATGGACATCAGGCTGGTATATAAGAATATCATACATGGACATTAGGCTGGGATATAAGAATATCATACAAGGACATTAGGCTGAGATATAATAATATTTTATATGGACATTAGGCTGAGATATGGTAATATCATGCATGGACATTAGATATAAGAATATCATGCAATGGCATCAGGCTGGGATAGAAGAAAACCATGCATGGACATTAGGATGAGATATAAGAATTTCATAAATGGACATAAGGATGATATATGGTAATATTATGCATGAACATTAGGCTGAGCTATAAGAATATCATGCATGGACATTAGGCTGAGATATAATAATAGCATGCATGGATATTAATCTGAGATATAATAATACCATACATGGACATTAGGCCGAGATATAAGAATATTATACATGGACATTAGGCTGAGATATGGTAATATCATGCATGGACATTAGGCATAGATATAAGAATACCATACAATGGCATCAGGCTGGGATTGAAGAATATCATGGATGGACATTAGACTGAGATACAATAACACACATGGACATTAGGCTGAAATATAATAATATCACACATAGACATTAGGCTGAGATATAATAATATCATGCATGGCATTAAGCTGATATATAAGAATATCATACATGGACATTTAGATGATATGTAATGTCATACATAGACGTTAGGCTGAGATAAATAATAACATACATGTACATTATGCTGAGATAAAAGAATATCATACATGGGCATTAGGATGAGATACAATAATAATATCATACATGGACAATAGACTAATATATAAGAATATCATGAATGGACATTGAATAATAATATTATACATGTACATTAAGCTGATAAATACGAATATCATGAATGGACATAACGCTGATTTATAATAATATCACACATGGATATTAGGCTAATACAATAATATCATACATGGACATTAGACTGAGATATAAGAATATCATACATGAACATTTGGCTGAGATATAAGAATATCATGCATGGACACTAGGCTGAGATATAAGAATACCATGCATGGATATTAAGTTGAGATATAAGAATATCATACAAGGCATTAGGCTGAGATATAATAATATCATGCATGGACATTAGGTTCGGATATAAGAATATCATGCAATGACATAAGGCTGAGATATAATAATATCATGCATGGTCAACTAGTTCAGATATAAGAACACCATGCAATGACATAAGGCTGAGATATAATAATAATATCATGCACGGTCATCTTGTTCAGATATAAGAATATCATGCATGGACATTAGGCTGAGATAAAATAATATCATACATGGACATCAGACTGGGATATAATAATACCATGAATGGATATTAGGATGAGATATAATGATATCATAAATGGACATTTTGCTGAGATATAAGAATATTATACATGGACATTAGGCTGAGATGTAATAATATCATGCATGGATATTAGGCTGGAAAATAAGAATATCATGCATTGACATTAGACTGAGATATACGAATAGCATGCAATGGCATGAGGCTGGGTTAAAAAAAAACAAGCATGGCCATAAAGATGAGATATAAGAATATCATAAAAGGAAATTAGATGAGATATGTTAAAATTATGCATGAACATTAGGCTGAGATATAAGAATAGCATGCATGGACATTAGGCTGAGATATAAGAATATCATGCATGGACATTAGGCTGAGATATAATATCATGCATGGATATTAAACTGAGATATAAGAATATCATACATAGACATTATGCTGAGATATAAGAATATCATACATGGACATTAGGCTGATATATCATAATATCATGCATTGATATTAAGTTGAGATATAAGAATATCATACATTGACATTAGGCTGAGATATAATAATATCATGCATTGATATTAAGCTGATATACAAGCATATCATACATGGACATCAGGCTAAGATATAAGAATATCATGCATGGACATCAGACTGATATATAATAATATCATTCATGGACATTAGGCTGATATATAAGAATATCATAAATAGACATTACCCTGAGATATAATAATATCATGCATGGACATTAGGCTGTAAATAAGAATACCATACATAGACATAATGCTGAAATATCATAATATCATGCATGTTCATTAGGCTGATATATAAGAATATCATGCATGGATATTAGGCTGAGATATAATAAAACCATACATGAACATTATGATGAGATATTATAATATCATACATGGACATAAAGCTAAGATATAATATATCATGCATGGACATAAGACTGATATATAATAATATCATTCATTGACATAAGGCTGATATATAAGAATATCATGCATAGACATTAGCCTGATATATAATAATATCATGCATGGACATTAGGCTGTAAATAAGAATACCATACATGGACATAATGCTGAGATATCATAATAACATGCATGTGCATTAGGCCGATATATAAGAATATCATGCATGGACATTAGGCCGAGATATAATAATATCATGCATGGATATTAAGCTGAGATGTAATAAAACCATACATGGACATTACGCTGAGATATAAGAATATTATACATGGACATTAGGCTGAGATATGGTAATATCATGCATGGACATTATGCATAGATATAAGAATATCATGCAATGACATGAGGCTGGGAGAGAAGAAAACCATGCATGGACATTAAGATGAGATATAATAATATCATACATGGACATTAGGAAGAGATATAGTAATAGCATGCATGGACATTAGGCTAAGATATAAGAATATCATGCATGGACATTAGACCGAGATATAATATCACACATGGACATTATGCTGAAATATAATAATACCACACATGGACATTAAGCTGAGATATAAGAATATCATACATGGACATTAGGCTGAGATGCAATAATAATATCACACATGGACATTCGGCTGATATATAAGAATATCACACATGGACATTCGGCTAATATATAATAATATCATACATGGACATTAGGCTGACATATAATAATATAATGAATGGACATTAGGCTGATATATAATAATATCATACATGTACATTAGGCTGATATATACGAATATCATAAATGCACATAATGCTGATTTATAATAATATCACACATGGATATTAGGCTGATATAATGATATCATACATGGACATTAAACGGAGATATAAGAATATCATACATGGACATTAGGCTGAGATGCAAGAATATCATGCATGTACATTAGCCTGAGATATAATAATATCATGCATGGATATTCAGCTGAGATATAAGAACATCATACAAGGACATTAGGCTGGGATATAATAATATAATGCATGGACATTAGGCTGGGATATAATAAAATCATGCAAGGGCATAAGGCTTGGATATAAGAATATCATTAATAGAAATTATGCTGAGATATAGTAATAGCATGCATGGACATCAGGCTGAGATATAGTAATATAATGCATGGTCATCAGGTTCGTATATAAGAATATCATGCATGGGCATCATGTTCGGATATAAGAATATCATGCATGGACATCAGACCGGGATATAATTTTTTTTTTTTTTAATTTCAATCACTTAAAAGTGATCCATTTAATCACCCAGTAATAGGTCTGTGAGTGTCGGGGTGGGCCATCCCTCAACAAACCGTACAAATATATGTATCAGTCAAGTTGTAACATCCATTCATATATATATATACACTGAAAGGGGAAAAAAGCATTCATTTTGGTTTTTAAAATTATTTCATTATCGGCTAAGTTTATTCACGTGATGGAAAATGAACTGATTTTTTCTCATTGTTTTGCTTTGAAATGAATTAAATGTTTGTTTTTTGATTCAACAATATGATGAAATATAGATATACAAAATTTATATGCAAAACATTTATTGTTCCTTGACCTGTCGATGTTTATAGGTATGTATACTTTCTTTTTCCTTTCACCGCATATACATATATACATTAATCTTAAAGGGACACACCAGTCTCAACAATTTATAAACTGTAGCTCGAGCTAAAACAAAAATCAAACAGAAATAAAATATAATTTGACACAGCAAATGATAGTATAAGAAAATTATGTTGTCTAATGACTTCAGGAGATTTTTCTCTCTTAAGTCCTTAGTGGTTGGTTTGGATATAATAATATCATGAATGGACATTAAGCTTATATATAGGAATTTCATACATGGACATTAGGCTGAGATATAAGAATATCATATAATGGCATTAGGCATTATGTATGATATTGTTGTATCTCAGCCTAATGTCCATGCATGATATTCTTCTATATCAGCCTAATGTCCATGCATGATATTCTTATATCTCAGCATAATGTCCATGCATGATATTGTTATATCTCAGCCTAATGTCCATGCATGATATTGTTATATCTCAGCCTAATGTCCATTCATGTCCATATCATGGCATAAGACTGGGGGGATATAAGAATAACATGCATTAACATTAGGATGAGATATGGTACCTGAAGCAAGCATTTTTTCTTGGAATGTCTGCATCACTCCATAACATAAAGTCACGTTGGTTCGCCACCGTGTTGGACTTGATTTAGTTGTATCAAAGTATATCACACGGCGCCCATATCATCAGTACATGTTTAATACTTTGGAAATCTTCAGCTTTGACTTAATATAAACTTACCTGAGACATGGTGGTTGTCTTTATTCAGGAACATGTAGAGGTTTGAAAGAAATCTTGAACGTCTTCAAGAAAACTGTAAGAGGTGACGATGGTAAAGCCCAGTAGAATATGAAGTCACCCATGTTTTCCACACAGCACAATGAACAGGGGTGTATGTTCTGTATCATAAAAAGTCTGTTTTATTAAATATGAATTAAAGCTTAAATGTTATTTGGAACGAACAGTATGTACCAACGTCATTTATGATAAAGTAACACTATTAGGTTGTGAGTGACGTCATAGTACTTATGTATTTTAATAAAATTATGGAATTATCTAACACTATATATTTGCGGTAATATTGCAAACGTTTGCCGAATTTCCTTTATTAATTTATATTCTATGGTAACTATGGAAACTTCGATTTGCGTAGTCTGTGCAGTTTTTTTTTCTACCTGCACTGTTCAAACAAGACTATCGTTGCCAAAATGACTTTTAGTAGGACGCCATAATAACATGTTCTATACATGTACCATCAAGTTCAAACCTAGGTCGGGATGATATTTCACACAGGTAAAATGCCAGACATGTTTATCCGGTAAGCGAGAAAAACAAGAATCTGTCTATCAGATATGGTGATTTATAATATACACTGTTAATGAAGCTGCATCACGGAGGTTATCCCACGTGACTTTATACGATGGAGTGTAGCAAAAGTTCTAAGGAAACGCACCAGCTTCAAGTAAAACCTTTGCAGATAACTTTCTATGTATTTCATGAAATTTCAAATGTAGTTGAGCCATCAGTGCTCTCAAGTGACCATGGACTATCACGAAACAAATATGTACGTCATTTCTGTATAGAGACGAACAACCGGTTATATAAAGTGACCATGCAAAATTTGTATTTTTTGGCAAAAAGTGCAACGGCGTTTAGTTCTCAATTGAGGTAAGTTTGGTACGGAGCGGAGAAATTTACATAAAAATAACGCCATTGCACTTTTTGCAAATATTATGAATTTAATCATGTCCACTTGATATCACTAGTTGGTTCATCTCTATACAAAGACGGCGTTCGTGAATTTTCATGAACTATTATATAAGTTATCGGGAAAAAAGTTACCTGAAGCGAGTATGTTTCCTAGGAATTTCTGCATCATTCCTTAACATAAAGTCACGTTGGTTCGCCACCGTGTTGAGGCTTGATTTAGTTGTATCAAAGTATATCACACGACGCCCATTTCATCAGTACATGTTTAATACTTTGGAAATCTACAGCTTTGACTTAAAATAAACTTACCTGAGACATGGTTGTTTTCTTTATTCAGGAACATGTAGAGGTTTGGAAGGAATCTTGAACGTCTTCAAGAAAACTGTAAGAGGTGACGATGGTAAAGCCCAGTAGAATATGAAGTCACCCTTGTTTTCAACACAGCACAATGAACAGAGGTGTATGTTCTGTATCATAAAAAGTCATTTTTATTAAATATGAATTAAAGCTTAAATGTTATTTGGAACAAATAGTATGTACCAACGTCATTTTAGATATAGTAACAATAATAGGTTGTGAGTGACGTCATAGTACTTATGTATTTTAATAAAATTATGGGAGTATCTAACGCTATACATTTGCGGTAATATTGCAAACGTTTGCCATATTTCCTTCATTAATTTATATTCTATGGTAACTATGGAAACTTCGATTTACGTTGTCTGTGCATTTTTTTCCTACTTGCATTATTCGAACAAAAGTATCGTTGCCAAAACGGCTTTTAGTAGGACGCCATAATAGCATGTTCTATACATGTACAATAAAGTTCAAACCTAGGTATGGATGTTATTTCACACAGGTAAAATGTCAGACATCTTTATTCGGTATGAAAGAAAAACAAGAATCTGTCTGTCAGATATGGTGATGTATAATATACACTGTAAATGAAGCTGCATCACGGAGGTTATCCCACGTGACTTTATACGATGGAGTGTAGCAAAAGTTCTAAGGAAACGCACCAGCTTCAAGTAAAACCTTTGCAGATAACTTTCTATGTATTTCATGACATTTCAAATGTAGTTGAGCCATCAGTGCTCTCAAGTGACCATGAACAATCACGAAACAAAGACGTTCGTCATATCTGTATAGAGACGAACAACATGTTGTATAAAGTGACCATGCAAAACTTGTATTTTTTTTTGTAAAAGTGCGACGGCGTTTTGTGCTCAATTGAGACACATATGGTATGGAGCAGAGAAATTTACAAAAAAGCTGTTGCACTTTGTGCAAATAATACTGATTTTGTCATGACCACTTTATGTCACCGGTGGTTCATCTCTATACAAAGACGGCGTTCGTTAATATTCATGAACTATTATAGAAGTTATCTGAAACACATAACCGGACGTCAGGCATTTTACCTTCGAATTTCGGCACCGCTCCATAGCATAAAGACACGTGGGTTCGCCACAGTGATGCAACTTGATTTAGGTTGTATCAATGTATATCACACGTCGCCATTTCATCAGTTCATGTTTAATACTTTGGAAATCTTCAGCTTTGGTTCAATATAACCTTACCTGAGACATAGTGGTTTTTCTTATTCAAGAACATATAGAGGCTTGGAAGGAATATTGACCGTCTTTATGAAAACAGTTAAAGCTGACGATGGCAGCGATGGTAAAGCCCAGCAGAAAATGAAGTCGCATTTATTTTCCGCAGAGCACGATGATCAGGTGTACATCTCCTGTATCATAAAAATATTTTTTTATTAAATATTAGTTGAAGCTTAAATGTTATTTGCAACGAATATAATGTAACAATGAAACATTATAACGTTTAGAACTTAAAAATAATTTATAAGTAACATGATCAGTAGTGAGTGCCCAGTTTTAACATTGTTGATAGAGAACCATGAACCTAAAAGTTATAGCATAGTCTTTTATAATTCTTTTAAAATGAGCAAGTAAAGACTCAAATAAAGAATAAACTAGAGAGACTCTAGCCAATCAAGTGTCAATATTTAAGGTAAAATTAGGGTGTTCTCAACATGTTAAATGTATCTGAATGGTTGCTAAAGTGTCAAAAATCATATTTAAACCTGATCAATGCCGTTACAATATTTTAAACTTTGTTGTTGCAAACAATGTATTCGGTGTATTAATGGAGCGACAGTAACTTTTAAATACTTGTATAAAAAATCCAGACGTCTAGATTGTATTTCTTCTGCTTTTTTTACCAGAGAATACTGTCCCGAAAAAAAAAGGGTTATTATTGTTATTCAGAACAGTACAGTGACCCGTTAATGTACCTACCTCAATAATATAACTTGGGTAACATACACCGATAACCAACACTCGGCATGAACATTACAATTACTTCGGGAGAGAAAAAAACAAGAAAAGAGAAAAGTTTTTTTCATGGGTTAACCAGAAATAGACATATTTTTTGGCCTAAGTAATTTTAGAAATTGAGATGTTCCCCTTTAAAATAATATACATTTGTAATTAAACTATTGTTATAGATTTACAGCTAAGTGTTCGAAGATAAATGGTCAGTGACCGATTCGCTATCAATTCTTGAGATACATGTACGAGGGGTTATCCAGAAGTCCATGGACAGATTTAATAAAATATTTATTTATGTATGCACATAGCTTTCAGGCAGACAGACGGGCGGGCGGGCGGGCAAACAGACAGTTCAGTTTCTTGCGTGCAAAATAGTCTTTTATTCAAAAGGTTTCGTGAATCGGTCAAAACTGTCCATATATACAGGCAGAACAAAAGTAAACTTACCGCAAATGTTTTCATTTCTATTCCACCAATGGCATATTTTTTGGTTCGAATTCTTAAAAATAATAAACCTGCTCCTAATTTCTGAACATGTAATATTTTGCCGCCAAATGCTGACGTGTTTCGCTGTTGAATATCGGGGGAAATGTTTACACACAGCGATAACATTAAGAGCACGAGAAAACGGTAAGTCACCAATAAGGCAACAGGTGAGAGGATTTTACACGTACCAAACAAACTATGTCATAAGACGACCGTATACGAGTTACACACAGAACGTAGTTTTGCTGTGGGCGAAAAAGTAGTATATTTATTGGGTTGTTTATTTTAATGGGGTTTAACGCCATTTCAACACATTTCAGGTTATATAAGGCATATCTAATTTTATTGGTGGAGGAAGACCTCAATGAATCTGAGTAGAACCAACGTCCTTCGCAAGTAACTGGGTAAGCTTTCTCACATAATATATAGTTTCACCTAAAATGTTTTCTCTATTCTTGGAAGCTTTGAGTTATTTTAACAAATATAATTGATGTTGGTTTATCTCTTGAAGACATTGCATTAATATTTCTATTTGCAGATGATATGGTTTAACTGGGTTCGAGCTTTGATGATCTGCAAAAAAACCTTGATAGACTACATGAATATTGTAGCGACTGGAGTCTCGAGGTCACTACAGAAAAAAAAGTAGTTTTCCGTAAAAGAGGAAAAATAAATGAATTAGATTAATTGTTTTATGAATGATGTCATTTAGAGGTCATTGGTGATTTTAACTACTTAGGAGTAGTATTTAACATTACAGGAACATTCTTATTAAATCAACAATGTCTCTGTCGAAAAGCTCTGAAAGCAATGAATATATTATTTAGTAATATACGTAAATAAAAACTAAAACCAAACGTATATCTTCAGTTATTAGATGCTTTCGTTGCTTCAATCATTAATTGAATAGATTGATTGAATATTTAGCGTCATTTTATGCCATCGACGGCTAACAGACGATCAGATCAGTTAACCTAACCACTGTTTCCTGGATTCCTGAAAGGTTAACCAGTACTCGAGCACATCCCATCTCCGTAAGAAACTGATAACTTCCCCACTTAAATCAGCGGTGAAAGAGAAATGATAATGACACACAATGTCGTATATTAATCATCATGGAGACTGTTGCCGGGCGGCGATTCGAACTCGTGATCCCTGGATTAATAGTTAGTCGCGTAACCAACTGAACTCATCGGGCCCGGCTTTTCTTCAATATTAAAGCCACATTCAACTTCCGAAACACACACTTTTTGATAACAAAAATGATTGCAATTAAATGTGTTTATAGTATTGCTAAAACCATCCCTGTATACCCCTTAGTGACTGTTTTAAAAAAAAAGCGAGAAAATAAATAATTTCGATCGAAATGTCCGAACTTTTTACTTTTGTTAACATTTCTGTAATTCCGTAATGACCCGGTGCTTTCCGACTGATTCTCCTTCAATGTTCGGAAGTACACATATGGATACTACAGTGGTCGTGTGCAGATTAAGACCGTTAGGTAAGGACGACAATAACAAGATTAGACAAGTTATGGTTTCATTAATATTATGTATCGTTTTGGGGTTTTCTTTTTTTTTTTAAAAATATATTGATGTCTGCAATAAAACTCTATCGAACTAAGTATACGCTACATTATTTATACGCACTGAAAAACAATGAGTACGGAATACTATTTTGGTCTAGTAACTCTTGTTCAGGATCCTCCCTTGCATATACACGGCATACTATCGCACGCGATATTACGTCACAAACTACTTTATTGCAGTCAATATTGAAAGGCTACCAAGGGTGGTTTGTTTAGTATAGTACAGCGGCTATGTTTCTGGTACAATTATTAGAAAAATAATTTTATGTTTAATTTTATATGAAATATTTGTCGCTTACGTACAGTAAATTAGCTCACGGGATCCAGTTCATTAATACACTGAGAGTAATAAAGGGGATGTTCAGATTATCTAACAACAAGCGATTATTTAATTTCTACAGTTCCCAATACTTTTATTTCTCTCTGAAGTGTGCTGATCATATATTACCGACCGACGCGTTTCCGAACAAGCTTCGTAACTCTCCGTTTTATGCCGATGGTGTTTATCGGAAAGAGACGAACATTAATTTGTAAACAAAACTCGTTCTTAATTATGTACATATAATATGCTTTATATTTATTTTTTTGTTTGCAAAATCTCTCATTGGTTAAATAAACATGTATTCTATCATCTGGGAGAGTGAAACTGACTTAAATTAAAACTAATAAGGACCGTTTCGAAAGTTTAATGAGCCTTTAAATCATGGTAGTGAGGTACCGTAATGGGAATCACAAAATCAAAAGTTTGGAAAGAATCCATTTAATATATTGTAAAATAATACTTGGTGTTAAAATATCTAGCAGTAATGTTGCTGTGTAAGGAGAATTCGCAAGATATCCTTTATTTATATATAGATATGTCAGAGTTATCAAATATTGGCTTAAGCTGGTAAGTTCAAACAATATAAATATATCACAATATATAATATCTTACTGTCTGATTGTAATAGAGGTGTTAAAAACTAGATATTTAATGTTAAAACTGTTCTTAACAGGAATGGTTTTGGTTGCATATGGGATAAACCTAAGGGTGCATTTTATAAGTTATTTCATCATTATTCAAACAAAGACTAGTTGATAATTTTGTGCAACTCTGAATTATATAAAAAAAAAAAGGATATATTTTTCTTTTGAAACGTATTTAGAAAAGTTACACTGTAAACAACTTCAAAGTTTATTACATAAGATTCGAATTTAAACACAAGGTAACGAATAGAAACAGGGAGATACATGAGAGAGAGAGAGAGAGTTGAGAGAAGTGAGCGAGTTTGTCAAATATGTGATATATGAATGGGGTTTTACGGTGTATCAACACATTATAGGTTATTCAACGCCAACAGGAATGAAGATTCCAGGTTCACTCTACATGTACAAATGAACATACAGATTAAAAAAGATACATCAACAAATGAATATGCAGAATGAACCTAGAACCTTGATACCTGCAGAACTGCAGAGTTTCAGCAAATTCTCGTATTACTCAAATTGTCGCTTCCTACGACATGCATACGCCACAGTGATCATTTTCTTGCTCATATGGCTTCCTGGAACATCATTGGGTTGGTAATTTAACCACAATAGTGAACATGACAAAAAATGATAAAATGAACATGACACCTATTCAGAGGATTCCTACTCCTCTGCAGAGATCGGCAGTGATTCTATTCTTAGCCGGAACCACACTGACTCCTCAACTCGAACACGATTGTCTAGTCCTGTTGGGTTTGAGACATCAAAAGTTCTTCTGTATATTATTTTAGCTCAGTTGTGAAGAAAGCTTACAGCTCTCGAGTCCACTTTCTGGGTAGAACCTATACAGTGCGTTTCTTTCTTCTGGTTGAGCTGGGATCACACCTACAACCTCTGGCATGAATGGGTGACTCTACCCACAGCATAACTACCCAATGCTATTTTACAGATAGCATGCCAATCTTTGATGGCAATCACAAACTTTAAGTTTAAAAAACAACAATAAGTTAAATTTTATGTACATTACTTTTAATAAAAACAACACTTCCATCTGTTGAAATACACATGCACACTTATTGCTGTGTTACAAGCCACCTGTCAATTTGTATGAAATGTTTATAAACATCCACGAAAAGACAGGATTGAAGAATCATTTAGAGCTTTAAAATATATTCAATGTGCTTACATGATATTACTCCAGAAAGGTATTTTGGTAATTGACTATTGTTGATCAAATGCCGCAACCACTAATGTAGAAATTGTTACTTTTCCCTTGCATTTATTGTTGTTAAAATATTGTTTGTTTGCTGCTTCCAGCCAACCAAAAACAATCCTTCTGGTCGGGTAAAATTATTGAGGGGTCAAAAATAAATAAATAATTGTTTGGTGTTCATTCAAAATATTCTCGGTCATTACATCTTTAAGAAAAAGATTCACTGATTGATTACCAAAAACAAAAAGAATGTAACTACCTACCCCTAAATGGTACGAGTTGGAAGTGGCCAACAAGCAATTTTTTAAGAGTGGCCCAGTGTTGAATAAAATCCAATACCAGCAAATGCTTTGAAAAATTGAAACTGCATCAGAGAAAATCAAAACATGAATGGAGTAACTGCACTGAAGTAGTCAATTACTATCGTAAAGCCGACTGGTAAAATGATGCAACAAATGATAAAAATTTCACTAGATAACTGATTGCTCCTTGCTAACTGTCAGAACACTGGCACAGTAGGCTGAAATTTGAAAATTATTTTTCACCACCATTTGCCATTTGGGTGTTTATCTCGGATCATATTTGTAACAACTTGTAGCATTCACTCCTATACAACACATTAGGAATTCTGGGAAAACTATCCAATAACTTCTATTTGTTTGAATATTTAGCATCATTTTTATGTTATTGAGGGCCAACAAATGATCAGTTAGTCTAACCACTCTTTCTTGGGATCCTGGAAGGTTAGCTAGTCTTCTAGCACATCTCCGCAAGTAAATCATAACTTTCCCACTAAACTAGTAATGAGAGGCAAATGATAACGAGACAAAATGTTGTTTATCAATCACCAAAGAGACTCGGTGTCTTAAGTGGAGATTTGAACTCAACCCCCTTGAACTGATAGTCAGACATGCTACAAACTCAGCATACCACTGCAGTTTACTAAATATAAAGTATGAATGATATAGTCAAAAGTCCATCATGTTCTCAGTAAATGTGACTAAATGTGACTATGACAGATTTGATTTTAAACCTTGCTGTACAGGAACATTTGTGACTTGAACTTTTCAAAATTCTAATGTTTTCTCTGTTTAAGGTATCGTGATATACAATTATAGTACATCAGAAACATGGCCGATCACTATTTTCAATCTATCGCAGCCAAATGTCACTTGAGTAATTCCTCTTCCATATATTTGAATAAAATCAATTTTGCCCAGCGATACAACTATAAATAATGAAGAAAAAAAATGTCATGTTTTTATTCCCATCTTGATTTTTTCCGTCGTTTCGATGTTGTGTGTAGTGGTAGGGGGTTTTCTGGTTCATGGATGCCAGTAGGTATCAACTTGGGTGCAGAATCCACAGCTGCGACAAAGTTGGATTTGTACTGAGCCTGGTAAAGAAATGGAAGATCAAAAAGAGTATTAGTAAATATTTTATAAAGTATTTTTTTTTTTGGTGATTTTTTTTTAATTATTTATCAAGAGATGTATCCATAAACAATAATTAGCCCTTAAACTGAGATGAAAGTAACTTTTTTGGTGATAAATCAGGGTCATTTCACTATTTAACAATTTGACCCCGGAGCCATTTTACAGAGGGGGTTAAAATATTATACAACACTGGCACACTTCTATTCAGACCTCATAAACTAATATTAACAAAGTTCCC
This sequence comes from Panopea generosa, assembly GCA_029582155.1. Classification (NCBI taxonomy): domain Eukaryota; kingdom Metazoa; phylum Mollusca; class Bivalvia; order Adapedonta; family Hiatellidae; genus Panopea; species Panopea generosa. The sequence continues at coordinate 30,141,568 of CM055909.1, read as the reverse complement.
CCTTAAAACAAACTCCATTCTGAGATTAATTATAAAAGTAAAATACTTACCAAAAAACACCGAGTGGTGGTTTAATGGTAGAGTGTCTGCCTCGCATGTGAAAGGTCGTTGGTTCAACCCCTGGCTGGGTCATACCAAAGACATGAAAAATGGTACCAAAAGCTTCCTCGCTTATAGCTCAGCATTTAGAAGATAGTTCTAGGTCTGGTCAGCCTGGTGTCAGTATAATGTGACTGGTTGGGTATCATACCTTGTATCTGCAGCATGATACTCTAGTGTGGCAGTGCATATATTACTGTCTCAAGTAGACACTGTTGCAATATGACTGAAAAATTGTTGAAGGTGGTGCTAAACACAATACAACAAAAACTTACCGAAAAAGCAGATTTCATAGCAGATATTCTGTCAGTCTGAGGACCTCTTCCTAGGACACCACTTGAACGAAAACTGGAAAAGCTTGTAGAATCTTGGACTCGAGTGCTCTGATAAACATATTGTAAAATATTATTTTAAACTACTGATTATCAATTGTGAGGGATACAAATTAAAAAATTAAAAAAACCTCATTGTTCCTGTAGCGAAAACAGGTTCTAATCAGTTAGCCTTTTTATAGCAATACTAATTAGAACTGAAATTTGCAAGATGATAATAGTTTTATTTCTGTTTCTAACTTCTAACATTTTATCCAGTTGTCAATCAAACATTACATGAATCCAATGAAATTCATTGACGTGTTATTGCTTGCCAGAGTGTTGCTATATGATTTATTGTTAGAACGTTATGTGACAAATTCAATGAAGACGGATATACAAATACTCGTAAAATACTATACATGCTCTATTTCATTTAAGTGCACCAAAGGAAAACAACTTTAATGCTTCATCTAACTGGTGTTTGTTAAAATCCTATCTGATCTGAGATTCAGACCACTATCTGACAGCAAGTTGACTCATTAAGAGAATGGACTACATCAACTGAAAGTTATACTTGTAAAGCTGTATGTCTTAATATAAGGAGTACTAGTACTGCAGTAAGCAAGGTTATTAACCCTTTACTCCATAGATATGCGTTTTCCAACACCAATCACAGAAGGCCTTTGAAAACAGTGCAGGAAGAGTTCAGATTGTTCGTAACAAGCAATCTGAACACTTCCTGCACTGTCTTCTACTCTGTCAGTTAATATAAACATAATTCACCCAATAATTCAAAAGCCTTCTATATTAGAGGTGTCCAAAGGTGTCTATATGAAGTAAAGGGTTAATGGAGATGTTTGTTTGTTTGAATGTTTAGCATCATTTTCATGCCACTGAGGGCTTACATATGATCATTTAACCTAAATCATTCTTCTATGGGAGCGTGAAAGGTTAACCAGGACTTGAGCACACCCATCTCCGCTAGTGACTTGATAACTTTCCCACTTGAATCAGCTGTGCGAGATGAAGGGCAATGAGATGCAATGTCATTTATATCAATCGTCAAGGAGACTGTGACCTATGAGGAATATAATGTTTTTTTCTCCAGAATGATTCATAATGCTTTAATGAGATACCAACTAAATTTCATATTTAGGTTACCATACTTCCTTATTTTCTTCCATGTGACAATTGATTAAATATCAATTAAATAGTTGAATAAATAAAACTTACTGTTTCAGCCCCCAGTCCTGGCCTTTCTCTCTGTGGAGGGCCGCCAACCAAAGTAATCTTTTTGCCTTTACTTTGCTTGAACCGGGTGTTTTTAAACCAGGAACACTGAAAAATACGAGAATGTCATTTACTATCAATAATGGTGGAAGCATTTCATTAATCTATTAGGTGGAGTACATGATCTGGGAGTAGGGTGTTGAAATTAGAAACAGTGAGTTTTGGGTTATTGTATATGTGTCAAAACAAATTGTTTTGTAATGTTTTGAGCGAGGTAATAAGTACTGGCTCTACACACAGAATTTGCACAAATTGGAAAACTTGATGGACATTGGTAATAATGACACAAGTGGAACTGCACGTTTCTCATTTTATAACAAAGGGACAAGAATATATTAAGATGAAAGAGTAAAAAATAATTGATGGAGGGAAGCCAAAAAATATACAATATTGTAACGGCAGGTTTTTCCAAAATTACTTTGAAAATAATGCCAGCTATATTATTTGGATAAAAGAAAATGGGTATATCTCTAAAATTGATTAATTAACTGTTTTTGTTGAATGGAGGTTCAACACCATTTTCAACACATTTCAGGTTATATATGGCATATCCAGTTTTATTGGTGGAGGAACCCTCATATGAAATCTAAACAGAACCACCGTCCTTCCATGGGTAATTGGCAAACATTCCTAGCATAAGGTTTTTGGAGTGAGCAGGACTCGAACCTATGACCTTAGTAATGTGAGATAAGTGATGAGATGGCCCTTAGACCACTCAACCACATAGGACCCTTTATTGATATCTCTGATATGCATCAATTAAAACTTTGGTATTGCAAGATGAGAATCTGACATTAAATTCAATGTTACTTTAAGAAAATTAACACTGCCCAGTCTATAAATATTCATTTAACAGAGCTAGAAATTGTTTTATTCTGAAAGTACAAAGGGCCATAACTCAGTAAAAAAAATCATCGAACCAGAATGTAAAAGTGTTATGCACAACTACAACTTACACCCATCTTTCAGAGCGAGTTTCATTTAAATCTGACCACAGATATCAGAGGAATTATCCAGACAAGACATTTAATTCCAAACATGTAGAGGACTATTACTCAGTCAAAATCACCAAACCTGAATGTAACATGCAGAACTAGACAACACAATGATCCTTCCAAGTAAGTTTACGCTAAATCTGATCACAGATGTAGGATTTGTGACAAGACGGACAGACAGAAAGCCAAAAAACAATATATCAACCTGAGAGGGGAGGAAATAATTATTATCACTGTTTGCAGACAAATAACTACATGTACATGGCCAGCTCTAGCAGAGGTTGTGGCACATGCTGGTATATAACCGTGTATACTCACCTGCATGGCCAGCTCTAGCAGAGGTTGTGGCACATGCTGGTATATAACCGTGTATACTCACCTGCATGGCCAGCTCTAGCAGAGGTTGTGGCACATGCTGGTATATAACCGTGTATACTCACCTGCATGGCCAGCTCCAGCAGAGGTTGTGGCACATGCTGGTATATAACCGTGTATACTCACCTGCATGGCCAGCTCCAGCAGAGGTTGTGGCACATGCTGGTATATAACCGTGTATACTCACCTGCATGGCCAGCTCTAGCAGAGGTTGTGGCACATGCTGGTATATAACCGTGTATACTCACCTGCATGGGCAGCTCTAGCAGAGGTTGTGGCACATGCTGGTATATAACCGTGTATACTCACCTGCATGGGCAGCTCTAGCAGAGGTTGTGGCACATGCTGGTATATAACCGTGTATACTCACCTGTATGGCCAGCTCTAGCAGAGGTTGTGGCACATGCTGGTATATAACCGTGTATACTCACCTGCATGGCCAGCTCTAGCAGAGGTTGTGGCACATGCTGGTATATAACCGTGTATACTCACCTGCATGGTCAGCTCTAGCAGAGGTTGTGGCACATGCTGGTATATAACCGTGTATACTCACCTGCATGGGCAGCTCTAGCAGAGGTTGTGGCACATGCTGGTATATAACCGTGTATACTCACCTGCATGGCCAGCTCTAGCAGAGGTTGTGGCACATGCTGGTATATAACCGTGTATACTCACCTGCATGGCCAGCTCCAGCAGAGGTTGTGGCACATGCTGGTATATAACCGTGTATACTCACCTGCATGGCCAGCTCTAGCAGAGGTTGTGGCACATGCTGGTATATAACCGTGTATACTCACCTGCATGGTCAGCTCTAGCAGAGGTTGTGGCACATGCTGGTATATAACCATGTATACTCACCTGCATGGCCAGCTCCAGCAGAGGTTGTGGCACATGCTGGTATATAACCGCATATACTCACCTGCATGGCCAGCTCTAGCAGAGGTTGTGGCACATGCTGGTATATAACCGTGTATACTCACCTGCATGGCCAGCTCTAGCAGAGGTTGTGGCACATGCTGGTATATAACCATGTTTACTCACCTGCATGGCCAGCTCTAGCAGAGGTTGTGACACATGCAGGTATATAACCATGTATACTCACCTGCATGGCCAGCTCCAGCAGAGGTTGTGACACATGCAGGTATATAACCATGTATACTCACCTGCATGGCCAGCTCTAGCAGAGGTTGTGGCACATGCTGGTATATAACCATGTTTACTCACCTGCATGGCCAGCTCCAGCAGAGGTTGTGGCACATGTTGGTTAGCTCCCTCCAGATTTCTAACCAACGCTCCTGCAAAATCCTTGTCCTTGTCTGTGATGAGTGTAAATGCAAAACCCTTCTCACCTGGTGAACAGCAGAAATATATGTTGTTATCATTACATATTGGTGATTCAACAATATAAGTGTACTTGTTTCACACTACATAATATTATAAAATTTATTTGAACATATTTCTAATTTATCCTTATTTATTTTAACTCGATTGCAAAGGAAGTTCAAAGCTTATATGAATTGCTCTTTAGTCCTGAGCAGAACCAGTGCTGACTGTTTTTTTATCAAGAGGCTGAGCTTAACCTCTGGCACTGAGCGGCCAACACTCTATCTGTGGCCAACACTCTATCTGCGGCCAAAACTCTATACGCGGCCAACACTCTATCTGCGACCAACACTCTATCCGCGGCCAAAACTCTATCCGCGGCCAAAACTCTATCCGCGGCCAACACTCTATCCGCGGCCAACACTCTTTCCGCGGCCAACACTCTTTCCGCGGCCAACACTCTATCCGCGGCCAACACTCTATCCGCGGCCAACACTCTATCTGCGACCAACACTCTATCTGCTGCCAACACTCTATCCGTGGCCAAAACTCTATCCGCGGCCAACACTATATCCGCGGCCAACACTCTATTCGCGGCCAACACTCTATCCGCGGCCAACATTCTATCTGTGGCCAACACTCTATCCAATACACTATCACAACAAGTTTGTTACACACTTTTAAATTAATTAAACCTTACTTTATTAATTTTGAACATTTCTGAATCGAATGTCAATTCAAAATCATTGTATCGACTATTGGCCACAGGCTCAATTTTTCAAGTACATGTAGAAAGCCAATAGAAAGGCGGACAAATATAAGCATTTGCTGCGGACTACGTTCACCGTTATTATGCGATAAACTCATTAATATGGAAAAACCTACATTTCAGCCTTTGCTATGATCCATTAAAAAGCAATATGAGCAAACATCAAATACAAAAAATACAGACTTGTTTATTTTTTGTACATTGAAAAGTTACTTTCATCAGACAGATACATAAAAAATCAAACTATTTTTTCTTGAATAGTTCAAAACTATCCGAAAGTAATTAAAGAGGCGCATATAAAATGATTTATTATTTTTAATAAAATAATACTTCGCTTTAAGTTCTACTGTACAACCTAATCATCCTAAATAGATGCAAGAAGGCTTGGCTGACTAAAAAAACCCACAAAAATATAATTTCTCAAATTAAATTACATCAATTTTATGTCAGAATGCAAAACATTTTGGCAGCAGAACCCCTCCCCCACCCCACTGCGATATGGTCATGTAAGATCAAACATTCAAATGTCTCATAAATGAATGTAAATATACTGGTTTGCATTTCATCCCTGCCAAAAGATATACATAATAATATAAATTATTTTGATTAAAATTACAATGATTCAATAATGGTTTTGTTGGTTTTACAATCCGACACTTGTAATTTGTGACATTGCTGGGAGACATGTGCAGACTATGGAATGATAACTCCGGTAGAATGCTACTGGCAATTACCGGTAATTGAAATTTTACCTGCACGACCAGTTCTACCTATCCTGTGAGTATGTGTGTCTATATCACGGGCCACATCGTAGTTCACAACTGTCTTTATAGATGGAATATCCAAACCTCGGGCTGGAAAATTAAATATATAATTTAAATTTTTATCTTTACAATAAAAAGGTTTTGCTTTCCTTATATCTGTTGTATAATAAACTAAAGAGCTGAACAAGCAAAAAATGAAGTGTCTGTTTATTATAATGTCTCCTCTATTGAAAGGCCCTTAATTAAACTAGCTGCTGTGTGAGCGCCCGGCCTCATCAGAAAAAAAATGAATTTCTTTCATGAGTATTCGAACCTTCAATCTCTGGATTCTGAGGCAGATGCCTTAACCACTAGGCTATGGAAGACAGTACTTAATATGATGTCATGGGACCGAGTTCAGCTTGATTTGAAAACATTAACTGAGAATGTTTGTCAGTCACTTACAGACGAACAGTGGGTCTACTGAAGATTCAGTATTAACCATTTCACTGGATGACATCATTTATATGTTGAAAATGACCTAAAATCTCATTCCATCCAAAAATACAGATAACAAGCAATCAGATATCCTTATTCCTTAGAAACAGAAAGATATGATATTGCTTCATTTGACATTTGATATCCAAGTGTGCATTTGACCAATGAGGTACATTTTCTCACTGTGCTGGAGTTTCATATAATCCCTTCAAAGTAATAACTGATACACATTTGTTTTGAAGTGATGGGTGATTGATTGAATGTTTAGCATCATTTTTAAGCCATCGAGGGCTAACAGACAATCAGTTAACCAAACCTTAGGATCCTGGAAGGTTAACTTGTACTTGAGGTTAAGGCACATAAATGGTAACTGTCCAACTTGAATTAGAGGTGACAGACGAATGATAATGAGACACAATGTCAAATATCAATCATCCCAGGGACTGTGGCTGGGCATAGATTCCTACCCACACACCTGGATTGAAATTCAGACATGCTACCGACAGAGCTAATAGTGACCATATTGATGTTTGGAAAATTACACTGCTTCTTTTAAATTGTCATATTAAATTCTTGACCCAAGCCACTTGTGTATGTGCATGGTCAGACAGACGTACAGTACTATAAAAGCCCCTTCTGAGGCATAATAATTTGTGCTGCATTCATTTTCCCCGATACACCCTCGTAAACCAAATCCCATAAAACAAGGAACCATTATACACTGATTAACCTCAACAACACAATATATAGAAACAAATATATATAAATATATAACACACCAGCCACATCGGTAGCCACCATTATGGGGAACTCCTTTTTCTTGAACTTGGTAATCACGTCATTCCTCTCCATCTGGCTCATGTCACCATGTAACAATCCAACTGAAATATACCAAACAGAAAGTAGTTACTCCATAATGGAAAAGAAAGTAGTTCCTCCATAATGGAAAACAGAAAGTAGTTCCTTAACAATAGAACAGAAAAAAGTTCATCCATGGATAAATCTTACAGAAATATTGAAAACGTAACGAGCATGCACATAGTGATGGATGTGCAATAGATATTCAGCACTTGTATAAGTTGTGTGTTACAATATGAAATGTATTGATCAGAAAGTAGTTCCTCAATCATGGAACAGAAAGTAGTTCCTCCATAGATAAGTCTTATGGTAATATTGAAAATATAATAAGGATGCACATATCAAAGGTGGGCATTTAATGTAACTTTGGTTATATGTGATAGATATTCAGCTGATATTCAGGTACGTGTCAACCTTAACAATGTATATATTAAAATTATGTTATTATAAAAAGATAAATTGAATGTGGATAAAGTGTCTTGCTCAAGGACACCAAATTACGGTGGCATGATAACAATCACAGTCTCTCTGGCCTGAATTTGATGCTCTACCACTGGACCAGTCACTACACACACATTCATACAACATGATTTTCCCCAGATCATTTATATTATTTTATTAAGTTTTTAAATTATAAATATTTTACCTTTAAAATCTCTGCTAACTAGATTGGTTGCCAACTCTTCAGAATTCGCTTTTCTTGTAACGAATATGAGTACGCTTCCCACTGAAGTATAGAACATCATAAATCATTATTAAACTACATGTTAAAAATATACCGTACATCATAGATCATCATTCAACTGCACGCTAAAATATATGGTACATCATAAATCATAAATTAAACCACATGCTAAAATAAACAGTACATCATGAATCAAACTGTAACCTTGTGACATGGATGAAAATTATTTACACTAAAAAGCCATGCTGCAGGTGACATATGTTAATTCAACATATCTTAAATTTGACTTGTAATTTATTTATTCTTAATTTGTGTCAAACAAACCATATGCAATTGTACTGGAGCCAATCTAAATTACATGTATATTGCTCATCTGAATGTTTTTCTTAGAATTGAGTTTTTAGATATTTAAGCATGTATTTAAACATGTTGGTGAAACAGAAGACTGGTATCTTAATGTATGACTATGTTTGTTTCTATTGAACACTAACATGTGGTCATCTCCACCAATCGTTTCACTAGCCACGTCCACTTTGCTGGACCAGGTGGTAAAACTTCCACTATCTGTGTAATGTCTTCATTGGCCTGCAAAACAAGTTTAGTAGTTACCCCAATGTATTTGCACATTACTGCTTATCCCATGTAAGCTGATTAAAATTATAATTAACTAAATTAGCGAAATTATATAAAATATAACAATTAAGTAATTGGAAAACTAAAAAGAAAAAATTATAATTAAGTAATTGGATAACTACCATGAAATATTACATTTAAGTTATCAGGCAACTAAAATGAAACATTACAATTAGGTAATAAGGTAATGGGGCAACTAACATGAAATATTACAGTTAAGTAATTGGGCAACTAAAATGAAACATTACATAAAGTAATTGGGTAACTATTATGAAATATTACAATTAGGTAATTGGGCAACTAAAATGAAACATTACAATTAGGTAATTGGGCAACTAAAATGAAACATTACAGTTAAGAAATTTAAGTAAATGGGCAACTACCTGTAACATGAAATATTACAATTAAATACTTGGACAACTACAAAGAAATTTTACAAGTAAGCAATTGGGCAACTTAATAAAAACTACAACTGTCCATTTCTTACCTCTCCAGCCTCACCCTGAACAACTCTAATTGGATCCGCTAAAATATCTCTCGCTAACTTTTCTACTTTTCGTCTAAATGTGGCACTGAAAAGCAAAGCTGTAACAAAAGGCAATAAAAAATTCAATTATCCGATTATGTTCAAATTTTGGAATAAATAAATATTTCTTTATTATATTATTACCCCAAAAAAGGATAATGAGATTATTACCCAAAGTAAAGATTATTATATTACTACCCAAAATAAGAATACAGTAGAACTTCGATCGCTCGAACTTGACGGGACTGGACAAAATAGTTCGAGTCAGCGGTAGTTCGAGTCTAGCCTGGTACACCAATCATCGTACATGTACATGGTGTACAAGTATGTTTATGAACATGTTATTGAATCCCATCTGTACGCTTTGAAAAGGTGCAATAGATAAATCCGATGTAAATGATGTCTTTTTCTTGTTTATGTAGAAAATACAATATACCAGAAAAGATAATTTCCAAATATAATTTGTTGTATTACATTATAATAACTTAATTTACCTTTTATCATTATAATCTTATATATTCATGTATAAATAGTTATATTTAGCTTTCGGTGTGCGTGAGAATGTTAATGACATGATAATCACACTCCTGTTTTACCGAGTCCTTCACCAAGTTGCTTGGCTGACTTAGTTATCCCCCGGTTACTGAATCCATCATTAAGTTGCTCAGCTGTTTCTTTTCAGGTAAATGTGTTGTTAAGTGCAACATTGTGCAATGAGACTGAACTTCCCATGTCTAAGATTTATAGGGTAAATTTGTATGTGACACTCTACTTTTCAATGTTTGCATTATAAATTGATTTTTATTTTGATTTTAAATTTATATCAATAAACATCAATTTAGGAATCAAATTAACTTAATTAATGCAACATGCGGTATACAATTAAAGCAAACGTGTAACCAATTATAAACAAACTCGCCAAATTCTCATAACAAACTTGTGTTGTCATAAAAATTGAAGTGTGACCTTGACCTTTGAGGTACAGGTCTAAGTCTTATTTGTGACACGTTGTCATGTCATCTTGATCAATTGAGCCAAGTTAAAGACAATGTAACAGACCGGACACGCAATATCAAACAAATTGAAAGTGTGATCTTGATCTTTGAGGAAAGATTCTTGGTCTTACATGTGACACTTAATAATGTAATGTTGATCAACTGAGCCAAGTGTTTTTATAATGTATCAACAGGTGACAAAGTTACAGACCAGACACTAAATCTCAAACGGACTGAAATTTTTGTCAAAGTTAAATTGTGACCTTGATCTTTGAAGTGGGAGTCTGGATTTAAGTGCGATATGTCGTCATGTTATGTTGATCATTTGTAGCAAATATTTATAAAATCCATCAATGCATAACAAAGTTACAGGCCAGACACGAAATCTCACACAGACTCAAAGTGTTATCAAACAAATTCAAAGTGTGACCTTGACCTTTGAGGTACATATGTGGGTCTTACGCATAACACGTCATCATGTCATGCTAATGAATTGAGCTACGTGTTTTTGAAATTAATCCATAGGTGACAAAGTTACAAAACGGCCACCAACAAGACTGAAAGTGTCATCAAACAAAGCTAAATTCTGACCTTGACCTTTGAAATGGGAGTCTGGGTATAACATCGTCATGTTATGGTGATCATTTGTAGCAAGTTACAGGCCGGACACGAAATCTCACACTGACTCAAAGTGTTGTCAAACAAACTCAAAGTGTGACCTTGATCTTTGAGGTACGTGTAATGGTCTTACTCGCGACATGTTATATTGATCATTTGTAACAAGTATAAACAAAATCCATCTATGCATGACAAAGTTACCGGCCAGACACAAAAATACCAGATGGAAGGAAGGACGAACGCTGATATTATTATATGTCATCCAAAAAATTGAGGGGGTGGGGGGATAAAAAATACACAGCTCTCCAACCAAGATAAAAAAAAACAGCTTTCCAACCAAGATAAAAAAAACCCCCAGCTCTCCAATGATTAAAAATTACAGCTCTACAACCATGATTGAAAACTAGTTCTCCGATACAGAACAGCTCTTGGACTATGATCAACAACCACAGCTCTCTGACAATGATAAAAACAATTTGATTATGTATAAAGTGTGCTATGAACTCATTACTAATAAATGAGATTTAGATAGTTTTGTTAAAAAAACTTACTCTGTCTGTTTGGTCGTACATGATTGGCAATAGATCTCACTTGTGGCTCTGAAATTTAAAAGAAAATAAAATAAATGTAATTTTTCTTTTATATCAATTATACACAGCTTACAAAATTAATTTTTAAACAAAAATTACTGTGTAGTTGTGACCTATTTTTTCATTTGTATGCTGACAAAAATCAAAAGAAACACGACAGATATACATTATCCAGTAGGCGGCTCTGTGCAATTACAAGGTAGATGATGAAGGTATTGTGGTATGGCAGAAACACAGTAAAACTGGTTCCTTGTACCACACAATATAGTAAATAATGTCTATCGTATGACTTCATATTGCCTTTAAGCAATAGTTTGTGTTCATTATAAAGTAAAAAATAAACAATTAATTGTTAATTTTTTACTTAATTGAAATAAACTTGGTTAGTGTTAAACAACACTTGACTGACAGTTTATGTATCTCTGGGCGGAGCTACAATGAAAGCTGAGATGATTGATGTTTGAAAGCTCATCCGTTGCTTAGGCCGTTTCTAGGTATAGATCGTGAGAGCATTGTAGTTTGTACACAACTTGTTCAGAATTGAATCAAGGGCAGAATCTGTGCAATGTGATTCATGCTTGCGCAGTGATGACGAACTTCTCAATAATTAAATTATTTTGCAGGCTGCTTTAACAAATAAGAGCAACAAAATTTTGAAAATTGAATTGATTCAATTGGATGTCAAATGAGGTTAACCACTAATATGTATAATATACTATTTTTGTCAGATAAATTTGAATATTTAGCGTCATTTTTATGCAATTGAGGACTTAAAGATGATCAGTTGACCTAAACACTCTTTCCTGGACTCCTGGAAGGTTAACCAGTACTCGAGCACACCCATCTCTCACAAGTAACTGGTAACTTTTCCCACCTGAACCAATGGTGAGACGAATGATAATGAGTCGCAATGTCGTATACCATCATCACTGACCAGGTAGAGATTCCACAGTCAAACATGCTACTGACTGAGCTAACTGGGACCAGCTTTACTACTGATTTGCCATATGGCTAGCCTTTGCTATAACAACGAAAGAGTGCTTGCATAAAATAGGATTCTTCATTAATCCCCACAAGCTACTGATTTTGTGTCTAATCTTTACATTCATGTTACATTATTGTCTGATACGTACAGCAGAACTTCGACGACTCGAATCCTACGGGACTGGACAAAATAGTTCGAATTAAGTTTTTTTTGAGCCAAGTATTGATCAACATCATACCATACATGTCCATGTTTATACACATCAAAAGAGGAATTTGGCCTGGAACCAGGTATGTGGTTCCAACTATATGTGGTATTCCAGTCATCTGTTTTCGAGTCAACAAAGTTCTACTGTAACAGTATGTCTGACTTGCAATGTACCCTCGCCTCTCTTTAATACCCCTCTCAATAATATTTATGTCATAACTAACAATAAAATGAACAAAGTTGTTTGTCTATGACCTGGGCCAAATAACCAACATCTTACCAAATCCCATATCAAACATCCGATCTGCTTCATCGTAAACAAGGAACGTAACTCTTTTCAAATTTGTCGACTTCTTTTTCACAAGATCTATAAGTCTACCCTGGAAAACAATATACTGGGAAGTTAAAAGTTTTACCTTTTTTTCACAAGACAGATATGTCTAAGAAAGGACAGAACTAGATTGGTTATGTAAATAAATTTTACTCAATGTCAATGAAACCATATGCAGTTTTCGTGGAGCCAGTCTAAATCATGGTCATGTAGCTGCTTTTCTTGGATTTAAGTTTTTAAATATTTAATTATATATTTAAATACATCGGTGAAACAGGAGCCTGATCACATCCATGTCTGATAATATACGCCACACATATTATAGCTTACTTTACCAACAACATTTAAGGAAAGACAGAAATTAATATAATTTACATCTTTATTGAAAAAGAGTTTACATACAGTTGTAGCAACTATTATAGAGTTTACATACAGGTGTAGCAACTATTATAGAGTTAACATACAGTGTAGCAACTATTATAGAGTTTACATACAGTGTTGCAACTATTATAGAGTTTACATACAGGTGTAGCAACTATTATAGAGTTTACATACAGGTGTAGCAACTATTATAGAGTTTACATACAGTGTAGCAACTATTATAGAGTTAACATACAGTGTAGCAACTATTATAGAGTTTACATACAGGTTTAGCAACTATTATAGAGTTTACATACAGGTGTAGCAACTATTATAGAGTTTACATACAGGTGTAGCAACTATTATAGAGTTTACATACAGGTGTAGCAACTATTATAGAGTTTACATACAGGTGTAGCAACTATTATAAGGTTTATATACAGGTGTAGCAACTGTTATAAGGTTTACATACAGGTGTAGCAACTATAATCTCTGCCCCTTCCTGGCATGCTTTCTGCTGTTCCCACATGCTGCCCCCTCCATAAGCACACACGCTGGTGATGTTGTACACCTTCCCAAACCTCTTACACTCCTGGTATATCTGCCGAGGGGGGACACAATAACATAAATTAGACATTTATCACAACTCAATATCTGGGATATCAAAAAGTGTAACATGTACATAGCATAGTAATAACTATTTTATTTTCTTTTAAACTTAGAAACACATGTATTAAAGTTAGTGCAATACAATGTTTTGTGGAATAGACATTGTTTTGTGGAATAAAAGTAGCCACTTGCTGGTTTTAAAGGTCAGAAAAATATCATAACAAGTATTATAAACATCCAGAGAGTAATCATGATTGCAATTTTAGCAAAATCGCAAGATATGAAACTCGTGAATAATATAAAAATAAAGTTCTTGCTAACAACAAGAGTATTACAGTATTTACCGTTTCAAACTAGTTCTGACAAAATAAGTGGTCAAAGTTCATTTTGGATGAAAAGCGGTCAATAGTTCATTTTAGTTGACCTGCTTAGTTCAGTTTTCAACCAATCAGATTGAAGCATTCATAATGATATATAATAATGCTACCTACTTACCTGTTGAGACAATTCTCTCGTTGGGGCCAAGATAAGTCCTATGGGGCCGTCGCCTTTCTCAAGTGGTTTCTGTGGAAAACAACTGATTGATTGAATGATTGATTGAATAGTTAGCATCATTTTTATACCATCAAGGGCTAACAGATGATCAGTTTACCTAACCACTGTTTCCTGGGTTCCTGGAAGGTTAACCTGTATTCGAGCACACCCAATCTCCACAAGTAGCTGATAGCTTTCCAAGTTGAATCAGTGACGAGAGACAAATGATAATGAGATGCAATGTGGTATATCAACCATCATGGAGATTGTGGCCAGGCAGGGATTCTAACTCATGACCCCTGGATTGATAGTCAGATGAGCTAACAACTGAGCTAATAGGGCCCGGTTGTGGAAAACAAAGCATGGTTTGTATTGCTTGCTATTATCATATCCTTATAAATATTCTAAGGCCTTCCTTAAAATATAAATTGTTTGCAGTGCTCCTACCTACTCACTAAAAATTGCAGCTACCCAAACTTTTTTATTGACGTTCCAAGCGTTTAATTTTTTTTTTCCATGATTTTTTATGCATTTTTCTTTAAAATCAAAATTTAGCAAAAAAAAAAACACCACTACCTACCCACATGAAAAATACTGGGTCAGAGCACAGTAAACAAATATCTTTTTAAGGATGGCCTAAAATTCTACTGAACATTTTCATTTACATTTGACTTGGGCGAAGATTTTATTTTTCAGCTTGCAGTGACCACCATCCATATTTTTCCAATTGAGAAAAAAAATCCAAATTTAATCTTTTACAACTTTTTCCCCTTGCAATAATATTAAATTGGGAAAAAATTGGGAAAATCTCATACAACACAGTTATATACAGTGTCATAAAACACATTAATTCTATGACATTATGAAAAAAGAGGGCCAAGATTGCCCTATATCGCTCACCCGACTGACCTTGAGTCACCCAGCTTAAGTAAATCATATAATACATGTACACTAAAAATTCCAGAAAAACGAGATGGGCGAGTAGTTAGAATTTCGATTTGTTTTGAAGATGTAACAGATGCGTAGAAGAGTTCAAACTTGGTAGAGATTCACCCATGGTAAAGGTCAGTGAAACTACATCGAAATCAGGTCAGTAGATTCTGACAAGAAGGCTGTTGGAAGTTTTTACTATAGCTGCCTATATAGTAAACTAGCACCTCACTGTGGCGGTCATGTTTTTTAACAAATCACAACGGTTTGAACAAACTTGGTGAAGGGTCATCCAATGAGCATTTCAGTGAAATTATTTTAAAATGGAGCCAGTAGTTTCTGACAAGAAGATTTTTTTAAGTTCTTACTAATTAAACTTGCCCCGCCCCCTGGCGGCCATGTTTTTTGACGAATCAAGATGGCTTGAACAAACTTTGTAGAGGGTCACCCAAGGAACATTTCTGTGAAGTTAAATAAAAATTGGCCAAGTGGTTTCTGACAAGAAGATTTTTAAAGTTTTTACTAAAGCTTATATAGTAAACTAACCCCAACCCCAGGCCGCCATGTTTTTTGATGAATCACTATGGTTTGAACAAACTTGGTAGAGTGTCACCCAAGGAACATTTCTGTGAAATTATTTTAAAATCAAGCCAGTAGTTTCTGACAAGAAGATTTTTTAAGTTTTTACTATAGCTTATATAGTAAACTAACCCTACCCCCTGGCCGCCATGTTTTTTTACGAATCAAGATGGCTTGAACAAACTTGGTAGAGGGTCATCCAAGGAACATTTCTGTGAAATTATTTTAAAATCGTGCCAGTAATTTCTGACAAGAAGATTTTTAAAGTTTTTACTAATTAAACTTGCCCCGCCTTCTGGCCGCCATGTTTTTTGACGAATCAAGATGACTTGAACAAACTTGGTAGAGGGTCACCCAAGGAACATTTCTGTGAAATAATATTAAAATTGGCCAAGTGGTTTCTGACAAGAAGATTTTTTAAGTTTTTACTAAAGCTTTTATAGTAAACTAACCCCACCCCCTGGTCGCCATGTTTTTTGATGAATCACTACGGTTTGAACAAACTTTGTGAAGGGTCCTCCAAGGAACATTTCTGTGAAATTATTTTAAAATCGAGCCAGTAGTTTCTGACAAGAAGATTTTTTAAGTTTTTACTATAGCTTATATAGTAAACTAACCCCACCCCCTGGACGCTATGTTTTTTGACGAATCAAGATGGCTTGAACAAACTTGGTAGAGGGTCATCCAAGGAACATTTCTGTGAAATTATTTTAAAATCGCACCAGTAATTTCTGACAAGAAGATTTTTTAAAGTTTTTACTAATTAAACTTGCCCCGCCCCCTGGCGGCCATGTTTTTTGACGAATCAAGATGACCTGAACAAACTTGGTAGAGGGTCACCCAAGGAACATTTCTGTGAAGTAATATCAAAATTGGCCAAGTGGTTTCTGACAAGAAGATTTTTCAAGTTTTTACTAAAGCTTATATAGTAAACTAACCCAAACCTCTGGCCGCCATGTTTTTTAATGAATCACTATGGTTGGAACAAACTTGGAATAGGGTCACCCAAAGATCATTTCTGGGAAATTATTTTAAAATTGAGCCAGTAGTTTCTGACAAGAAGATTTTTTAAGTTTTTACTATAGCTTATATAGTAAACTAACCCCACCCCCTGGCCGCCATGATTTTTGATAAATCACTATGGTTTGAACAAATGTTGTAAAGGGTCCTCCAAGGAACATTTCTGTGAAATTATTTTAAAATCGAGCCAGTAGTTTCTGACAATAAGATTTTTTAAGTTTTTACTATAGCTTATATAGTAAACTAACCCCACCCCCTGGCCGCCATGATTTTTGATAAATCACTATGGTTTGAACAAATGTTGTAAAGGGTCCTCTAAGGAACATTTCTGTGAAATTATTTTAAAATCGAGCCAGTAGTTTCTGACAATAAGATTTTTTAAGTTTTTACTAATTAAACTTGCCCCGCCTTCTGGCCGCCATGTTTTTTGACGAATCAAGATGACTTGAACAAACTTGGTAGAGGGTCACCCAAGGAACATTTCTGTGAAATAATATTAAAATTGGCCAAGTGGTTTCTGACAAGAAGATTTTTTAAGTTTTTACTAAAGCTTTTATAGTAAACTAACCCCACCCCCTGGTCGCCATGTTTTTTGATGAATCACTACGGTTTGAACAAACTTTGTGAAGGGTCCTCCAAGGAACATTTCTGTGAAATTATTTTAAAATCGAGCCAGTAGTTTCTGACAAGAAGATTTTTTAAGTTTTTACTATAGCTTATATAGTAAACTAACCCCACCCCCTGGACGCTATGTTTTTTGACGAATCAAGATGGCTTGAACAAACTTGGTAGAGGGTCATCCAAGGAACATTTCTGTGAAATTATTTTAAAATCGCACCAGTAATTTCTGACAAGAAGATTTTTTAAAGTTTTTACTAATTAAACTTGCCCCGCCCCCTGGCGGCCATGTTTTTTGACGAATCAAGATGACCTGAACAAACTTGGTAGAGGGTCACCCAAGGAACATTTCTGTGAAGTAATATCAAAATTGGCCAAGTGGTTTCTGACAAGAAGATTTTTCAAGTTTTTACTAAAGCTTATATAGTAAACTAACCCAAACCTCTGGCCGCCATGTTTTTTAATGAATCACTATGGTTGGAACAAACTTGGAATAGGGTCACCCAAAGATCATTTCTGGGAAATTATTTTAAAATTGAGCCAGTAGTTTCTGACAAGAAGATTTTTTAAGTTTTTACTATAGCTTATATAGTAAACTAACCCCACCCCCTGGCCGCCATGATTTTTGATAAATCACTATGGTTTGAACAAATGTTGTAAAGGGTCCTCCAAGGAACATTTCTGTGAAATTATTTTAAAATCGAGCCAGTAGTTTCTGACAATAAGATTTTTTAAGTTTTTACTAATCAAACTTGCCAAGCCCCCTGGCGGCCATGTTTTTTGGCGAATCAAGATAGCTTGAATAAATTTGGTAGAGGGTTACCCAAGGAACATTTTTGTGAAATTATTTTAAAATCGAGCCAGTAGTTCCTGACAAGATTTTTTAAGGTTTTTACTATAGCTTATATAGTAAACTAACCCCACCCCCTGGCCGCCAGGTTTTTTGACGAATCACTATGGTTTGAACAAATTTGGTGAAGGGTCCTCCAAGGAACATTTCTGTGAAATTATTTTAAAATCAAGCCAGTAGTTTCTGACAAGAAGATTTTTTAAGTTTTTACTAATTAAACTTGCCCAGCCCCCAGGCAGCCATGTTTTTGACGAATCAAGATGGCTTGAACAAACTTGGTAGAGGGTCACCCAAGGAACATTTCTGTGAAGTTATATCAAAATATGCCCTGTGGTTTCAGAGGAGAAGTTGTTAAAAGCTAAAAGTTAATGACGGACGACAGACGACGGCTGACGGACGACAGATGACAGACACCAGGCGATCACAAAAGCTCACCTGTGAGCCTTTGACTCAGGTGAGCTAAAAATATGCAGACTGTAGTTTCCGGCTTTGTTCGATTATAGATATATATTATTTTATATTTAGATAATAAAACTATGGCAAAATTTATATTATAAAAATTAACAAAGAAGTCATCCTACAGTGTATATGAGTTTGTAGGTAAATGGACCAACCCAAAGAATGTGTTACATTCTAAATGTAATGTATTTGCTTTGTTAAATATTACAACCAAGTGGCATTTGTTTTAGCAGTTCATATTCATTAAGCACATTATTGTACAAAATACTAGTTATAAAGTCAAAAGCTTTATGTATAAACATTCCTAGATTTTTTTATAACCCATACTTTATCATTATTAAAATGAACTACAAGTTTTTGCATATTCAGGACTTTTCCAGAAATAAACATTTTTTAAGTTTGAAAATTATATAAATTACAGTCAAACCTGTGTAAGTGGTTACCTCTACTAAGCAGCCACATTTGTTATTTCCCATTTCTATGCTTTTAGAACAAATTAACCTGTATTGAGCAACAACCTGTCTTAAAAAAGCCAATTTTGCTCTTTCCCTTGATTGGCTGCTTACGACAGGTTTCACTGTATAATATAGGAAACAGCAAATGTACAAGACAAAACCAAAACACTGTATGCCACAATATTATTGTTATGAGGATGAACATCTAAAGATTAGAAAACATCAAAATATGACCTCTAAATAAGGTCCAAAAAAAATATTTTACCTGAGCCATTATATGTACAAGAAGAGGCCAGACAAAGGCTGCTGTTTTTCCACTTCCCGTCTTTGCTATACCAATAATATCCCTGCCAGACAGGCCTATAGGTACACCCTGTTGTAATAGACATATAAATACACAGTGGGTCTTACACGAGTGCTAAATGAATTTATTAAACAAAAAAATATTGTGTGAGACTGTTGAGCATTAGATCATTTTCCCCAACAAGTTTAATAAATTCAATAATAAATGAGAATGAAGATTCATTTTATCACATAACTCAGGAAAATTTACATTTACGATTTGTTTAACAGATCACTTCTATAAGGAACGAGCATATTAGTGAGTCATCATATGATGTAACATCTCAAAACAACGTCATTAAACCATGACAAATCAATGTAAGTTACATGTTTATATCAGGGCAAGGCATGTATTGAAGTGATGGGTATTTTTACTAACCTGAGCCTGTATAGGAGTGGGGGCCGTATACTCAGATTTCCGTATGGCACCAAGAAGGTTCTCCTCAAATCCAAAATGGGCAAAACTGCAAACCGGTTTTGGCGGGACCAGACCAGACACCTGAAAAATGTAAATATACTAATTCATAATACAATATAATTTATATTGGATAAAAGATTTTCTTGGACATGTCATAAACAAACAAGACAATAGTAAAACCAGTTTTACAAATTTGTTAAAGAAGAGCATAGAAATAAGCACTGGTTTAACAATTTAAGCGGTACTTCAGATTTGAGCAATTCTGAATAAACATCATGATTCTACTGGTATATGACCAAAAATAATAACACCGCGCCAAAGTTCTATTAGTACCATAAAAAAGCATACATATAAAATCTGACAGTATCAATATCATATAAATCAAATATTGACATAAATGTTAAACATTTACATACAATTCTAAAACTGTAAATATCGCTTACAATAGGTTGAAAATGTGGCTTCAAAATTCACATGGCAGTTCTTCTTAATCCTTTCATTATATGTGATATTGGTCATTTGTTCACTTACCCTTATTCCTAATTTTTCCCTCAGTTCAGCCAACTGTGCTTCTGTCAATTTTGCAATCTCCTGGTGTTCCTCATAGAAGTTTCTCTCAAATTTGTCGTAGTCAACATCAGAATGGTCGATAGGTGGAAGTGGGTCAATCACCTGAGAATAATAATGGAGTATCAACATGTGTTTCAGGGTAAACGTATCGTTTCTGAACATGGAGACAAATGCTATCTCAAACTGGGCTGACCTCTGTTTACCGTGCAGGTATAATCATCATAAGTCACATGGCATATTAATTATACTAAAGATAATAGTGCTGGTACAATCGTTACATTTTATCAATTTGAGTAAAAACACAAAATGACATTTAGTTTAAACAAATTTTTATTCACATAAGTATATGTATTTAGCATACATTTAACAATAAAGCATAAAGTCAAAGGTTTAACAAATTATGCAGAAAGGATACAGAAAAAAGCTTTAAAAGCTTGTGTAAATCTGCTTCCATAACAGTTATTTTACATTTCATATAGACGTTATCATATTGTTCCATACTAACTTCAATTTAGCCAAATGTGCAAAAATTGATAAATAAAATAATGGTTTATTCAGAATATTTAAAAAAATAAAAGAGTATTGGTTGAAGAAAAGGAAAGAAAGAGACTTCACTGATTTTATCATCTTTTACTGGTTCATTCCAATACAGGGATAGGTGTTTTTCAAGTTTATGTTTATAAATTCATTCAGTATTTATTGTTTCTTACTAGCTAAGATCAAATAGAGACATGTTGTATAATTATGTAAGTAAACATAGCATCGAATATGATAAGTCATTATCTATTCAACTGTGTACGATACTCAAAACGTTTGACATTTAACATGTTTGTGCACTAGATTTTTAAGTCAAGACATGTATGTTTAATACTTACTTTGAGGATATGATAAGAACAGATTTTCCAACCTTTGCTATTGGATTATCATTCCCAGTATCCCATTTTTCAAATTAAAAACAAGATTATATGTATTAAACTGCCAAGCCAATGCACGATGATTGGAACAGTGATGTTATCAACACACTGAATGAAGACATGTATTTTTATGGCACCTTATGGCAAACGTCACGCAAAACTTTTGACAATGTGACAACATACTAAAGAAACAAGATCATCATACAACCAATGAAATACAAACTGATCCAATTAATCTAGTTAATTTAAAACAGACTGCGATAGAAATGTTAATATAACCAGTCATGGAACGGAGTCATCAAAAGTTTGGTTTTGGTGATTATAATCAGACAGTATATCAAGTCTGACCTTGTTTTTCTCTACGTAGATAATATTCCCTTCATTGTCATATTCTACATTCAAGTCCTCCTGCTCATCAGCAAGTACGCCTGCCATTGGATTTTCTTCCATGTATCTATAGTAGGCTTCCTCAACGTCTTCCTGTTCTATATCGTCTCTCACACCTCTGTCATGAATGAGCATACATTACTGTTATAACTCATAATCATATATCAATCTAATTTGGCCCGCTCTGAGAAATTATTGGTATTTTTAAAAAAATAAAAATAAATCTTCTCCGAAAGTGCAAGGTCTGAAGTTTTGGTGTGCTGCATGTGGCATCACCGAATGGATTTTTTGTCACCCTAGCGTTAAAATTTGCCCCACCCTGGGAAGTTTTTAACATAGTGAATAAAATATTCTATGAAAATAGTGGAATTCTGAGGGGTTGAAGATTTTGAAAGTAATGAAAATATCTGTAACTTTCTACCTCAAATCTGCATAAATATTTTCAAATTGGAGGTTGAGCTACATGTAAATGTTTGTGCTTTAACTTGTGTTTGTATAAGAATCCTGGTTAACCCTCTTAGTATAGGAGCTAGCTAGGCTGAGATGTTTATCTATTTAACATTTAAGAAAATATTTCCAAAACTTTTTGCCTAATCATAAATTAGCCATCTCAAATGTTGGACAGTGGTGAAAAGCAAATAACACAATCCTGATAATCACCCTTTGAACAATTATACAACATCATTTGAATTATTGGAGTAATTTTAAAGAAGTCACCTGGGGTCCTCCGTGGCAAAGTGATCTATGGTGCCACCTCCAGATCACTTACCTCTCATCACTAAGGTTGTAGGTTGGAGTCCAGCTTGCTCAAAAAGCACTTTATGTGAGAAAGTTCGCCAGTTATGTGAGAAAGTTTTCCAGTTATGTGAGAAAGTTTACCAGTTACTTGCGAATGGACAGTGGTCTACTCAGATTCATTCTGAGGTGTTCTTCTGCCAATAAAATTGGATATGCCATATATAACAGGAAATGTGTTGAAAATGTTTTTTATGCAATTTTCTTCATACATGTCTCTCTATACATTTCTGCAGTGGCCATTTTTAATAATTTCATTTCAATGCCATTCAAACCTTCTTAGTGATTCTGTCTTAATTACACAGCAAGCAGCAGAGATAAACTTGATATAAAACACAAATAAGGTGTGGTAATATCACTCACTTGTCATCACGTTTATTTTTAACTTCTCTCCGTTTAAAATGTGTGTCTTCCTCCACTTCTTTCTGTAAAATAGGCATGAAAGTAATACTTCATGGTGGAGGTACTTTAACATATTAAAGGTAGTATATCAGGGGTAACAAACACTATAAATGCCTGAAAAA
Organism: Panopea generosa; assembly: GCA_029582155.1. Lineage (NCBI taxonomy): Eukaryota > Metazoa > Mollusca > Bivalvia > Adapedonta > Hiatellidae > Panopea > Panopea generosa. The sequence goes on along the minus strand of CM055909.1, from coordinate 30,118,370 downwards.
ATAAAAATATTTTTAAAATCAATTGAGGGTCCTCCACGGCCAAGTGGTCTAAGACACTGTCTCAAGATCACTTAGTTCTCACCGTTAAGGTTGTATGTTTGATTCCTGCTCGCTACAAAAACTTAATGTGAGAAAGATTCAAGTTACTTGTGGAAGAACGGTGGTTCTACTCAGTCTGATGTCTTCCTCCACCATTAAAACTTATTATGCATGTATATAACCTAAAAAATGTTGAAAATGGCGTTAAACCCCATTCAAAAAAAATAAATCAATCAAATCAATAGAATGCATCTCAACATGACAAAATCAATATTTTAATCGGAGTGGTAAACTTGAAATGAAATCCCCAATCTAAAAATAGACAGCACTGTAATACTGCTGGACAACCTTCATGTTGTCATTCTGGCTCTTTCTAAGATTAAAAAATTCAACAACATGTAAATCAGTAAAACGGATTAAATCAAAATTGATTACTTGTATTATATGGAACTTGGGGAAACATAGTACCTCAATATCAGCCATGAAAGCATCCAGAGGATCATCACTGTCACTATCATCCTTCTTTTTAGAGTCGGGTCCAGGACTTCCGGGGGCTGGCTGGTACTCAGTGTCTTGGGCATCATCATCATCAAAATAACTTAAAACACAAAACCAAATAAAATCAGAGAAATTTACATGACAATCCATTTTATTGATGGCTTAAAACCTCAAATGCATTTACATGTATGTATGAAACAAAAATCTAAATAAAACCACCGTCCAAAAATATCTGGCATATTTTCTCACATAAAGTATTTTGACCAACTTGGGCTCATAAACACAATTACAATTTCAAGAGGTAAAACCACTGAGGTGGCCTAGGCTTGAGAAATGGTACTAGAAGCTTCTTTGTTTGGTGCTCAGCATTTAGAGGATAGTTCTTGGTCTGGTCAACCTGGTGTCAGTATAATGTAACTGGTAGGGAATCATACCATGTGTCTGCAGCATGGTACTCCAGTGCAAGAGTGCTTAGAATACTGTCTCAAGTAGACACAGTTGTTTTATAACTGAAAGTTGTGTTGAAAGTGACACTAAACACTATACAACAACATCAAAGGTAAATGATCTTTCTTTTATTATAAAGACAGATAAATGGGGTATAAAATAATCAAAAGAGAATTAAGACATCAACATTCTCATTGTCTGAACATTCAGGTCCTTCATGTCCAAGTGGCCATCTCAAGATCACTTACCTCTCACTGCTAAGGTTGTAGGTTCAAGTCCCACACACTCCAAAAACTTTGTATGTGAAAGTTTGCCAGTTACTTGTGAAAGAACGGTTCTAAAACAAAGAAATCAGTATATTGTTGACAAAGAATGATTATAAAAACTTCGAGTCTTTGGCTTATGTGAGTTAAATAGAAATTAAAACTATTCATACTTTTTTACACAAGATCCAATACCAGTTTTACTGATGCATCAGGATTTCATGACGAGATGAAGTGTGACTGGTCCCAGTTTCACTAAACATCTCAACTTGAGATTTTAGGATGTCCTTAAAAAAAATTTGTTTGCTGTATTCCTACCTACTCACTGAAAATTGCAGCTACCCCAACCTTTTTATTCACTTTCAAAGCATTACTTTTTTCCAGGTTTTCTGTCAATTTTTCTTTAAAAAAAATAATTAGCTACCTACCTTCCCATATGAAAAATACTGGGTCGGAGCTAAGCAAACAAACATTTTTTTAAAGATGCTCATACTCAACTCAGATTTTTGAAATGATATAACTCTACTTTCATTGAACAATGTGCATGTTATCCTTAACCAACGAGTAAAGATTTGTTCCGACTTCAATTCTGTGTGGTCATTTAATACATAGTGAGTTTAGAGAAATTAAAGAAATATGAGTCACGGAAAATCTCAGCTTAAGATGTTTAGTAAAACCGGCCTCTGATCTCATAAACCATACATACTCATCTTCATCCGTGACACGTTTTCTACCAATGTTCAGGTGATATCCCATGGTTCTTCCTTGCATGGACCGTGCACTTGAACTTCCCATCCGTGACAGTCCATCCCCACCTGAAACAATGAAGGTGAATATTATTTTATTATTGTACATTCTTTTTATACTAATATGAATAGGAATACAGTGGTAACGTAAGTAGTTACTTACTGCAAAAAAGATGTATAATAGTTTGAATATTTAGCATCATTTTTATACCATAAAGGGCTAACTGTTGATCTGGAAGGTTAATTAGTACTCGATCACATCCATCCCAGCAAGTAACTAATAAACTTTCCCACTTGAATCAGTGGTGAGAAATGAAAGACAATGAGACATAATGTCATATATATTGATCATCATGGAGAATGTGACTGGGCGGGGAAACTTTCCCACTTGAATCAGTGGTGAGAAATGAAAGACGATGAGACGTAATGTCATATAATGATCATCATGGAGAATGTGCCTCAATGATGGGAAGTTTATCCTGCTAGATTCTGGGTAGGTAATTACCTATTTTAGTTTATCCTGCAAGGTTCTGGGTAGGTAATTACCTATTTAAGTTTATCCTGCTAGGTTCTGGATGCGGAATGAATATTATCTATTTAAGTTTATCCTGCTTAGTACTGGGTGGGATATTACCAATTTTAGATTATCCTGCAAGGTTCTGGGTGGGTTATTACCAATTTTAGTTTATCATGTTTAGTACTGGATGGGATATCACCAATTTTAGATTATCCTGCTTAGTACTGGATGGGATATCACCAATTTTAGATTATCCTACTAGGTTCTGGATGGGGTATTACCAATTTTAGATTATCCTGCAAGGTTCTGGGTGGGTTATTACCTATTTTAGTTTATCCTGCTTAGTACTGGATGGGATATCACCAATTTTAGATTATCCTGCTTAGTACTGGATGGGATATCACCAATTTTAGATTATCCTGCAAGGTTCTGGGTGGGTTATTACCTATTTTAGTTTATCCTACTTAGTATTGGATGGGTTATTGCCAAATTTAGATAGTCCTGCTTAGTACTGGATGGGATATCACCAATTTTAGATTATCCTGCGAGGTTCTGGGTGGGGTATCACCAATTTTAGATTATCCTGCAAGGTTTTCGGTGGGTAATTATCTATTTTAGTTTATCCTGCTTAGTACTGGATGGGATACCACCAATTTTAGATTATCCTGCTTAGTACTGTATGAGATATCACCAATTTTAGATTATCCTGCAAGGTTCTGAGTGAGTTATTACCTATTTTAGTTTATCCTACTTAGTACTGAATGGGTTATTGCCAATTTTAGATTATCCTGCTTAGTACTGGATGGGATATCACCAATTTTAGATTATCCTGCGAGGTTCATGGTGGGGTATTACCAATTTTAGATTATCCTGCAAGGTTTTCGGTGGGTAATTATCTATTTTAGTTTATCCTGCTTAGTACTGGATGGGATACCACCAATTTTAGATTATCCTGCTTAGTACTGTATGAGATATCACCAATTTTAGATTATCCTGCAAGGTTCTGAGTGGGTTATTACCTATTTTAGTTTATCCTGCTTAGTACTGGATGGGATATCACCAATTTTAGATTATCCTGCTTAGTACTGGATGGGATATCACCAATTTCAGATTATCCTGCAAGGTTCTGGGTGGGTTATTACCTATTTTAGTTTATCCTACTTAGTATTGGATGGGTTATTGCCAAATTTAGATTATCCTGCTTAGTACTGGATGGGATATCACCAATTTTAGATTATCCTGCGAGGTTCTGGGTGGGGTATTACCAATTTTAGATTTTCCTGCAAGTTTTCGGTGGGTAATTACCTATTTTAGTTTATCATGCTAAGTACTGGATGGGACACCACCAATTTTAGATTATCTTGCTTAGTACTGGATGGGATATCACCAATTTTGGATTATCCTGCTTAGTACTGTATGAGATATCACCAATTTTAGATTATCCTGCAAGGTTCTGGGTGGGTTATTACCTATTTTAGTTTATCCTGCTTAGTACTGGATGGGATATCACCAATTTTAGATTATCCTGCTTAGTACTGGATGGGATATCACCAATTTTAGATTATCCTGCAAGGTTCTGGGTGGGTTATTACCTATTTTAGTTTATCCTACTTAGTATTGGATGGGTTATTGCCAAATTTAGATAGTCCTGCTTAGTACTGGATGGGATATCACCAATTTTAGATTATCCTGCGAGGTTCTGGGTGGGGTATCACCAATTTTAGATTATCCTGCAAGGTTTTCGGTGGGTAATTATCTATTTTAGTTTATCCTGCTAAGTACTGGATGGGATACCACCAATTTTAGATTATCCTGCTTAGTACTGTATGAGATATCACCAATTTTAGATTATCCTGCAAGGTTCTGAGTGAGTTATTACCTATTTTAGTTTATCCTACTTAGTACTGAATGGGTTATTGCCAATTTTAGATTATCCTGCTTAGTACTGGATGGGATATCACCAATTTTAGATTATCCTGCGAGGTTCATGGTGGGGTATTACCAATTTTAGATTATCCTGCAAGGTTTTCGGTGGGTAATTATCTATTTTAGTTTATCCTGCTTAGTACTGGATGGGATACCACCAATTTTAGATTATCCTGCTTAGTACTGTATGAGATATCACCAATTTTAGATTATCCTGCAAGGTTCTGAGTGGGTTATTACCTATTTTAGTTTATCCTGCTTAGTACTGGATGGGATATCACCAATTTTAGATTATCCTGCTTAGTACTGGATGGGATATCACCAATTTCAGATTATCCTGCAAGGTTCTGGGTGGGTTATTACCTATTTTAGTTTATCCTACTTAGTATTGGATGGGTTATTGCCAAATTTAGATTATCCTGCTTAGTACTGGATGGGATATCACCAATTTTAGATTATCCTGCGAGGTTCTGGGTGGGGTATTACCAATTTTAGATTTTCCTGCAAGTTTTCGGTGGGTAATTACCTATTTTAGTTTATCATGCTAAGTACTGGATGGGACACCACCAATTTTAGATTATCTTGCTTAGTACTGGATGGGATATCACCAATTTTGGATTATCCTGCTTAGTACTGTATGAGATATCACCAATTTTAGATTATCCTGCAAGGTTCTGGGTGGGTTATTACCTATTTTAGTTTATCCTACTTAGTACTGAATGGGTTATTGCCAATTTTAGATTATCCTGCTTAGTACTGGATAGGATATCACCAATTTTAGATTATCCTGCTAGGTTCTGGGTGGAGTATTACCAATTTTAGATTATCCTGCAAGGTTCTCGGTAGGTAATTACCTATTTTAGTTTATCCTGCTTAGTACTGGATGGGATACCACCAATTTTAGATTATCTTGCTTAGTACTGGATGGGATATCACCAATTTTAGATAATCCTGCTCAGTACTCGATGGGATATCACCAATTTTAGATTATCCTGTTAGGTTCTGGATGGGTATTACCAATTTTAGATTATCCTGTAAGGTTCTGGGTGGGTTATTACCTATTTTAGTTTATCCTGCTTAGTACTGGATGGGATATCACCAATTTTAGATTATCCTGCTAGATTCTGGATGGGGTATTACCTATATTAGATTATCCTGCTAGGTTCTGGATGGGGTATCATCAATTTTAGATTATCCTGCTAGGTTCTGGATGGGGTATTACTTATTTTAGATTATCCTGCAATGTTCTGGATGGGGTATTATCTATTTAGTTATCCTACTTGGTTCCAGATGGGGTATTACACAGAATTCCTGGTTACAGATTTATTAATAAGTTACATCGTTAAGAATGTGTGCATAGTGAAATGTTTATCATTACTGGTATGTAGAATTAAATAAAATGTTATACAGTACTTGATTGAGCTGGATGACTTGGTATTTTGTTTGAGTATAGATATATACATGATTGTATTTTTAATCAATATCATTTAAAAGCAAATACCAAGATATACCTACCAACACTACCTCCATCGGATTTCTTAATCGCAAATCCTTCAAAACCAAACCCTCTCGTACTGCCATCAGAGTTTCCTTTACTAAACATCCTCCCCAGAGTGTTGATGCAGCAGCACAATTATCTGATATAATCAATAAATTAAACTTATTATACTGATGATTACATGATTAAAATTTACTCTTTGAGACAAAAACAACAACCAGTAAATGGAAACCAAAAAAGTTTGTATGAAATGAATCTTTTTACTTGAATACCTGTACATAAAGGTATTACAAAAACATATTCAGCAACAACAAAAGTATCTTGACACGGAGTTAACATGTTTTCATTGCATGATTAACCAAAACTTTAAGCTTACATTTTGAAAGTTTGAAATTTGGCTAGAATATATATATCAGAAATATAACATAGTAAACATGGAAAAGATGTCAAATACTATATAAACCCTTGGTGAAAACAGTTATATAGTTATTGTTTTTTTAATGTTCAACAATCATTTAACATTATTGTGTGCGCACAGAAAGACCAAAATATATTCCCCACCATCTGTCAAACGACACCTGATAACCAAAATCATACAAGACATTCGCACCATGCAACTGTAAGTTACTTAACTGAACAAATGTTGGAATCTTTTCAGAAATTTATAGGTAAAGCACGACTTACAGGGCCTTCTCTGGCTGAAAAAATCTTGTCACCAACACATTCGCCAATTGAGAAAAGTTGGAGCCAATTTAAGATTTTGGAGCCAACTTGGCTTCATTGGCTCTAAGTTTCAATCTGTATTTCTCTTTTTAGATTTTGGTAGATTTTTTTGTCCGCTCAGTACTTCCCGTCTTATATAATATCTTACATTTGAAAATGAAGATTTCTTAAGAAGAATATTACCTTAAAATAAATATAAATATATTTTTGATTGTGTTCTTAACAAATTCAATGTTATTGAAAAAAATTAACTGTATTTCTAAAATTTTGTTGAATAATATATTTTTTATCTTTTGTGTCATATAAAGTTATTATTGGCATTAAAATATACACTTTCACAGTAAATTCTTAGTAAACCCCAAAACGTCTGTTATTGCAAGAATTAACAGAGCCACACTCCGAAAAGAAAGATGCCAACTTTTTGTACAACCCAACATCCTGGCAAACAAAGGAGGAAATGGTTTTATATATGCAAATTGGCCATTTTAACTTTGTTTCATTCATTAATTCTTTGATGTTTTCTCATAAGATATTGAGACAAACTTGTTTCCTAAATATTTGTTTTATTTACTTGTGTGAAATGTCCGTGATATTATCTTGGAACAAATTTTCAGTGTTTGATCAGACAAGTTACATTGTCAAAAACAAAGCAACCAATCACTTGCTATAAAATTTAGATTGTGCATATTCATTTTCAAATTGCGCATGCGCCATCAATACCAATAAATGGTTTAATCTTGAATAAATTTTATCTTCCTATCAGCGAAAATTCTGTAATATTTCACTGGTGGCTAGCTTTTCAAAACAGTTGGATCATTTTATTTGTTGTATTAAATTGATTGAAATTAGGGAAAATGCACATAATAAAACACACTTGACCAAAGTTTCCTAATTCATAAAAAAAATATATATGTTTATCTTGGAACGAATCTTGTAAAGTTTAAATTTTTCGGCACCTTAACAAACAGAATACACTGCTGCTACCACTGATCATAAAACCATAACACCTTGGATTACAAACAATAAAAAGATTAGGAAAACGCAATTAGGTGTCATAAACGACTGCATGGGTAATTCGCGGTTCAGTGCATTCATGTCCACCAGCTATCGGACAAGTGGTATCCATGGAGACACACTTTATAATCGAAAGATAAGGACAATGAAGAGTTACTTTATGAACAAATCATGACCGTATAACTAACATATTGGCATATTTTGTTGGCGCCAATTACTTTCGCCAAACTAAAAAAAATATGCGCCACTTTGATTTTTTTATCACATATGGTGCCATTGGCAGCGTGAGCTCTGACTTATCTCTTGTTATTACATGATGTATATGTTTAGATTATTATTTTATACTTATACTATAACTTTATTTCATTGAAATCAGTAATTTCAGTGATTTTGGTCTTTTTGAAGTGTCCTACCTTTCCTCTTTTTACTATATATGTAGCTATCCAAAAGCTATAGTTAGGGCCTGTGTTTTTTTCAACAAAAACATCAACAGGGCAAAAGTCTTTTACCAGGAAAGTGTCATTGCAGGGCCAGGGTTTTTACCTGGACTGTGCAGAAAGAAAAGTAGGTCAGCAGGAAGAAAAGTAGGTCTGCACTTTGTCCCAGCCTGTGGAACAGTGCTTAAAATTGACTGGTGCATTACATACTATATCAAACAGATAAGATACTAACCGATACTAACATTTTGCTGTGGATATGTGATTGTCAATGAACAAAAGCAACAACTTAACACGTGAAAATACCATACCATTTTATGTCATCTCGAAAAAAATAAACATCTATTTGTGTATCTTTATATAGCAAGCATGTAACTTCATAATAAGGAAATAGAATACGTTATTATGTAAATGTAAATCTGTATATTGCAATATTTTCGAAGTATAGTAATTTTGCAAGTTAGTGTGCGTTATTAGCAATAATCATGTGTTTTCACGATTCATCTGTTTCGTATTTTCTCGTCTAATTTACATTTCTAAAGATATTTTCAGAATAAATTACTATGACAATTCATAGAATTATGCATATTTCATGTAAAAAATACCGTTTGGTCCCTGTTCTTCTCAAAATCATCAAAATTCCAGAAATTAAATTGTAAACATTTTCATGTAACCTAATACATCTCCAAAAGAGGAGAGTCAATCTTTAAAGTAAAAGCGGAAAGTTCAGATAACAGCGGAAAGAATTGATAATGTTTTATTATGGCGCGGCGGCCCCGAATCGTAACAGCAACACTGGAGGTGTGGACATTGATAAAAAATACACCTATAAACGACCCAATTTTAAATTTCTGTTTAAAAATATTTTTAAATATTTTCTTCAAAATATATGATAAAAAATTTTATTGAGAGAGGCCCATTATCATATTGTATAGCTATTTATCTGCCATTTTTACTCTAACCACTGCTTGGGACCTAGACTGACACGCCTCTTTGTCAAAAAGGTTAATATAATCAGTAGATAGATAATTGGAATAAACATACAGGGTTATTCTTAAAACTAAAAAAAAAACAGAGCTTGTTTCCATGGAGAGACATGCTCAACTCGTCTAACAGCCGATCTGAACCCTGGCAAGGACTACGCTCGTTGTGTTTGCACTAGGTGGTGCTTAAGCACTGACCTGTGTCCCAATTAACGCACGAACCCAGGGATTTGTTTTTGTTTTAACTATTTCATTTCGAAGTTTTCCCGTAAAACGCCAGGAGTACCACATTGAATGAATTAATTCCCATATATACAAATTGTCAGCCAATCAGTAATTACCAGCCAGCATTTATTACAAAGGAATAAAAGGATTAGATGAACAATTTACTTAAATTGCAATATGATTAAAATCATTTATAACTTAGAATTTTTTTAAAAAGTATAATTAAAATAATAGTATCTTGTTATTCTATTTAGAATGTGCACTTAAACTATAATTTATTAAGAAACTGAAATTATATTATGGGCACTATCGCGCCGATTTAGAAAATTATTGAAAAAACAACAACAACGAGTATCACCTTTGATCTGATATGCTAGACAGAGGCTAGAGAGACAAGAAAGATAACAACATAGTAGGTATCCTCCAGGATAGGCACTTTCCGCTCAGTATGACTATTGCTAAGTGTGACCGATGCAACATTTGTCACACCTCACACTCACCTGTTAATTTCTCATTGATTAGTTAGAACCAGATGTAAAAACTAATTAAAAATGTATCATGTACTTATTGGCATTTACCAATTTAATACATTTTTTTTCATTTCAATACATTTTCTTGCATAAAGTATCATACAGACACTAAGAGCAAAAAAAACAACAAAAAAACACAACACAACTAATTTACAATTCAATGTTCAATCATACTGACAATCATAAATTAATATTTACAATCGTAATATAATATTACTTTTCAAATAAGCAATTTAAACATAAAACAAATGATACATTTATATATCGCTATATACATAATCATTATTCAATAATTGTCTGTATGTTTTACACAACAAATATGTTTGCCATATTAATATTTTTTACTGCATTGTAGTTCTCTTTGCTGAGACATAATAAATATACTTCGCTAAATTAATAATGTTACGTGTGGAAGATTGCGCCATTATTTGCTTAAATTTCCTTAGGGTCGACCATCTACAAAAATATGGTTTTAAATTCTAAAATCTCTATATTTCGAACATACAAGCAGAGAGTGATATTCGCTTTCAGCGTTATCCATGTTACAATTATGACACTTTCTGTCTTTTCTGTCTGTATTTGTGTATCTACCCGTTAAGATCGCGAGGTTATGAGCTGATATTCTAACTCGTGTTAAGGCTATTCGATATTTATTTTCTATTTTGTATGAAAGATATTGTTCTAAGAGTAATTCATATTTGTATGTGCTGTAGTATTGTAATCGAGGTGAATTCTGTGATGATTGAATACCATGTTTGTTTATATATATCGATAATTCTTTTTTTAATTGGTAACACATTTAATTGTGTACAATATTCTTGGTTGATCCAAATGCAAGACATTCCAATTCCGTCTAATATATTTTTGATTTGGAAGGCCCAACTTAAACCGTTATTGTTATATTTCGATTATCTACGTCCTATTTGAGCATTCTATATACTTTGAATGTTATTGCGTGCTCGCCTGACTTTAGTATTTTAATCCAATATTTAATCATTAATTGATTTTCCTAACTGTATGCATGGGTGTCCGTCCCAATTCACCATATAAAGCTTTGACATTTGTTGATGTTTTGGTATACAATAGTTTTCTACAAAATTTAGTGTGGATTTGTTCAATTTCTTTAGTCTAAATATTCCCCCATAATTTAATGTAGAACCTACAAGACCATCGAATAATTTTCATTTTTCCTTAATAGCTAAGTCAATTTGATTAAAAATTGAGAATAAATTATGCATAGCAAACGTAGAATGTTTTGCGATTCTTTTTGCGTTCTATTCCAACTGCCGAATTTGAAGAGTGCACGCCTAAATATTTGAAGGATTTTACCGTTTCTAATAAAGCGTTGTTGATATAAAAAATAGCGATAGTATGTCTTCCTCTTTCAAATATCATTATTTTTGTGTTATTTGCATTAATTTTAAGCCCCCATGTTTGCCGATACTGTTGTTTATCATTTATCATTGACTATAATGCTTCGGTGGAATACGCGAATAAGTACGCATCATCTGCAAATGGTATCATGAATAATCTGATTTCTTCTTATGTCAATACTCCATCAATGTCAGAGTGTAAACCATCCATGATATCATTTGTAAAAGGAGAAACAACAGACTTGAACTCGCGTCTTCCTGTTTCACACTTTTATGTGAATCAAAGAATATTTATTTTTATATTTAACACACATCTCGACTACACTGTACATGGCCATTATGACCTTTATATAGGTGCAACCCCACCATTGATTTTTGTTCTTTATTCTATAGTAAATAATAAAAGTTTGAAGGCTTGTCATTCATAGAGGGTCCCAAATGAAAGAAGTGAAACCTACATTTTTCTGTTTGTCAACCTCTGCACTATCAAAATATGATGAGAAAAGTAGGGGTCATGTGTCATATAAGAGATTTTTATTCTACTCAGTGTGTACACTGGTGACAAAGTGAAAGTAGACTTCCGAAATCATGAATTCATACCCCAATTTCCAAGCATCATTTTTTTTTCTAAATTCACAATTCAAACATGACAATGCTATCAAAATGTTCAAAATACATCAATAATGCCATTCAAATAAAAAAATGAGCATTAAAATAAGGAAAATGCATTTTTAAAGAAGAAGAATTGAGGATTATTTACAACCGCCATTATGCGACTACCCCACGGAAGCACTTCCTTTTTGCAATGGTGGCACTATGCCTATAACCTTAGAGCTAATACGTGTATTAATACGTTTTTGCCATAATACTTTTATCTATATTGTCATAAGCACTTTCGTAGTCCGAGAATGCACAATTTACTCTTTTTTTTACACTTAGTAATTTTATAATTAAGGAATGTAAAATACATATACAGTCTCTTGTTGTTTTTCCTTATTGAAACCCGAATTGATTTTTATTTATTGTCTGGTTTCTCGTTGACCAACTTGTTAAACGATTTAATAAAATTTTTGTGAATATATTTTTCTTAAAATATCTATAAGAATTATTCCTCGATATTTTTTTACATTTTCGCGGCTTCCTTTTTTTAAAGATGAGCGCTATAATACCCTCACCCTATGATTTAGGATATTCACCGTTTTCAAATAATTTATTAAACACTTTTAATAAAAATGGTTGTATGATATCGATTGTGGATTTGAAAATCCCAGCAATTAATTTGTCATAGCCAGGGGTCTTATTATTATTCTGAGATTGAATTGCCTGTTTTAATTCTGTCAGCGGTTAGGACATCGAGGTCGTCGTCATGACAACTCGGTATTTCCTGTTCCGGTTGTTGGTTTTGTTCTCCCTCGTACATATACCTAAACGGCTCATAGAAATCTTTTACATTTAATTGCTCTGCAAGAGTCTCTGGTGACTTGTAATATTCCTTCGCTGACTTTCAAAACTGTTTAGGTTGATTTTTTTGCATTTTCTGAAATACGCTTACTCTCTTGATTGTTATATGTGTTCTTTTCTCTCTTTTTTATTTTATTATATTCACGTTTCTTGTTCAGGAATAGTATTTTATATCATCGCTTCGACTGCATGTGAACCGATTTCTTGCTTGTATAAACGCTTTCCGCTTTATATAACACTCTTTATTAAACCATTTATTTTTCTTTAGATGATTATTATTATTTTGTTTATTATCAATATAGCGTTGTTTACCAAATATATTTAATGCATTTTTTAAATATCAGTAAATTGTTGTTCGCTATAATCTGTGGTATTATTTCCTATATTATAAGTCAACTGTCGTACAATATAACGATTGGACAATCGGTCCACCCTTAATTCAAGTGTTAACTCATTTATGTTTCGGCACTATTGTCCGCGTCATATGGTTTCACAGGCGGTCGTGTTCTCTCGAGATTTACATAAACTGCGCAATGATCCGAGAATTCAGTAGGACTTTTAATTCCAAGCTTTACAACATGGTGAAATGTCTTATAATCTATCAACACGTAATCTCCTGTATTTGACCCGTTACTGTTGTGGAAAGTGTATGCTCCTTTTTTTTTCATTCGAGACCCATCCATTTAAAATTTGTAAACTGGATGTTTTACAGAGAGATATAATGCGTTGACCATAATTATCTATTTCCATGTCCATGTTTGCGCGGTCTTCAATGTAATAGTTTGGCAAATTATTATTTCTAACTAAATAATTTTCAAAAACAATATAATCTACCAGATTTGATGTCCGACTATTAAAGTCTCCAATTACTAATATTTTACCAAGTGCTTGGTATTTTTCAATACCAGCTTCAATCAGATCAAACATATCTACATCAGATTGTTTAAGTATATTTGAATTACTTGGTGGTATATATAAACTGAACATATATATAAGTCTTGGTAAAATGAAAAAGATCACTGTATATTTTAACCGTATAATACCACATTGTTCTTTTTCTATTATAGTAACATAGTTTTTGTATTTACTTTTGTAATAAATTGAAATACCACCACTTTATCTACCCTTCTTAACGTTAAGAGTTTATTACCATACTTAATGTTCGCATGTGTATCCAGATATATTTACATTTATGTGTGATTTTTTACTAAACCATGTTTCTTGCATAACAATGTCGTATTCATACATAATGTTCAAGAAGTCCATGTCGCCAATATTGCTCGAAAGTCCCTTTATGGTCCACGACAGGACTCGAAGATGCTCCTCCTGACACCCTTATTGTGTATTTCCGGTACCGGTCATCTTGAACTCCGCACCATTCACGAACAGCTTATCGCTCGCTATTTTAGCCGTTTTACATTTGGTTTGTTCCGCTTTCATCGCCTGATATAGCAACTTCCGGTTTTTACGTACCTCATACGGGCGTTGAATACATACTCCCTGGTCATTTGCTTTGAGCGTGGTTCTCAAGTCGTACGCTTCTGTCACACTTCTTCCCGTTGTTTATAGTAATGGAATTTTGCAACAATCGGACGCGGTTTCCTTGCTGTCAGCCCGCCAATTCTATGCACTCTGTCCAATACTATGTCTTCAGTGCCAATCTTTAGGGTGTCCTTTATAAATGCTTTGACGATTGAGTCACAAGTTTTATCTTTGTTCCTCAAGGAATTATATAGAGAAGGAAAGGCAACTGACTGAGATTTTGTATACGCTCGCGTATTCACGCAAACTCTCGCAATATCTCGTTTTTAATTATCTTCACTTCCATTCATTCAGGAACACAAATCAAAATTCTTACACTACAGAATGAAATTGTCATCAAAACAATACCATTCCCAAAAATGTGTGTTTAAATTTGTTGAAGTACTTGTGATTACAAAATGTGTATACTGCAGCTAAAATAATGACAAATTACGATAAAATTTCCTCCAAACCTCAATATCTTTAATTCAAGAGCATTTTACGTGATCGAAACATGTTTAAACATCTAAGATTACATCCAATTGACCGCTTATGTTCAAGAAATCAGTTGTCTGTGAATTATGAATGATTAATTTGCAAATTATGAATCCTTTGTGTGCAGTTTCATCGACATTTAATCAAGAGATGCAAGTTTCCTATCCTTCTATACAAGTACTAGGTTTTCTGTAAGCCATAAAATAATAAATTGTCCCTCATGGATCTGGCCTCCAGGTCATTGACATTACTTCTAAGTTTCTGTTTCTGGGCTTCATACAGTGTAGATTTGGTTTTTAAATTATTGCAAGTGTCTTACAGATGGTTGATAGTTGATTTGGCTTGATTTATTTACATTCGCATCTTGGGGATAGATTGTTTCATTATTTTCATAACGTCCAGGATTTCCGCCGCCAACTGAGTGGCGGACGGCGTTGACTGCTGTTGTTGAAATAGTTGTGGAGACTGGCCTACGTTTTGGAACATGTATGGAAATTGCGCCATATTTCCTACTGGTGACGTAATATTCTGATTCATGCTAGGGTTGAAATCAGATGATAATAAATTACAGTCTGCTATGTACGCTCGTTTGTTTACATTGTCCACACCATATTGTACATGTTTATTGTTTTCACTCACCCCACCTGCGCCGCTGTCCGACAAACCGGTTTGACCACTGTCGGCTAACAATCGGAAGTTGGCTTTCTATTTCGATTTTCGATTACTACTTCTGGAGATTCTGCCACTGTTCCTCCTTTGCCGTGGTTAGGCATGTAGATAACACTTTCATATTATTATTTGTCCAAAAAATATTTCCTCTATTAACTTTTTAACCCTAAAAAACAAATTTATCGGAGACAATAAAAATCCATGTTCTCACTATTAAGGGACAGTTTTTTACCAAATAAAAACATGCTTTGTGTCTTAAGACAGAAGGCTGGGATTGATTGTTGTAAGATATTATGTAATTCGACGTCGTTTCGCGAAACTCTGCCAAAAAACACCAGTGTTTGAAGAAGATTCTACAGAAATATTTTATAAAACTATTGACTCATTTTTTTTTATAATAACTGTTATTTATTCCTTCTAAAGAAGTCTTATGCATAATAACATCCTCTTTAATTCCTAATTCTATGGAATTCTTTTAAAATTCCTTGTTAAAACTTAATAAAATACATAAAAATATAAATACAATGACCATGGAAATTTTTTTTTTAAAATTGTAAGCAATTCTATGTGCATGTATGTATTTTACCGCATAACATAATTTAAATTGCTTTATAACTTCATAAAAAGACCAGAAATAAAGACAATAAATGTCCCCAATAATATCCCCTGGAAGGCGTCATAACAACGTTATAAATCTAGAATATGTACAGTCACGAGAAATCCCGAAGGTTGCCGATGTCTGCAGAGTTGTAAAAATATAGTGTAGTGTTTCTAAAAAAGTGTAAAAAGAACTAAAGGGATAAACTCTTATTTTGATAAAAACGATATCAATGGAAAGCTTAATAAAATATCTTGTTATGCTGATAAGTACAAATTCGGAATAATGTAACTGAAATATGGTGTTGGAGATATAATATCCAGTTTCTCCAATTTTTTCTTCATTTTATATAGAACATATAGAGAAATTGGGTGACTGTCTTAAATCTTAAAAAAGGACCATAAATTAATTAACTTAAAATTATAAAAAAATAATATAGAGGACATTTAAAACAACATTTTATGATAAATACAAATTTGATATTTTAAACGGTAATTGATTTATGAAGAGTAATCTTAAGTCGTCCGTCTTTGTTTATAGTAAAAATATTATCGGATTTTCACGCGACACCGATATCGAAAGTTGGGTATGACCTGAACATGGGTACATATGTGTCCTGTAAACTTCAAAACATAGGCACAAACTCTACATTGCAATGTAAAATTTGGTGGTCAAAACTATACATTTAATTTAAATAGAACTTCGTCTTCACAATGGCATAAACTCTTTCCCAGCCTGGAGTTCCTAGGCAGGAGGGGATTGAACCCCGGCTTGAACAAGGGGTCAAAGGTCCACATTATGTGCCCTGAAAGGAGGGTCAAAGCTCTTTATAGCATTATGCAAAAGAAAAAGGGGTCAAAACTCTACATCACATGTCCAAAAAAGACGGGTTTAAGAGGCGGAACATATGTACTAACCAAGATGTAGGGATTCATGTTATAATATATAATCTGATAGAAAAAACACTGCAAAATGTTAAAATTTAGAGTTATTGTGTTGTTGTAAGTTGTATGACCTTGAGCAGCTCGCCACTGCACAGCCTCTACTTGGTCAATGTGTGTATCAGTGCAGGCTTAGTAATATGTCTCTGGTAAAGGAGAGCAGTACTCCAGGGACCTGCCTAATGTCTTAAATACATTTGACTTAAGTTTTACTTAATGTGCTTTTATGTTTCTTCTGAAGAATCCTAATGTTTGATTTGCCATTCCAGTGATGTTGCCGATGTGAGTGTTCCATGAAAGGTCTTCTGGGAATATGACGCCGAGATATTTTGCAGATGGGAAGAATCTACTCAATTTAGCATCATGGAGAATGTTTGAGGTGTTGATTATATTTTTACTTTTCGTTTTATGAAGACCTGGTATTCAAATGGATTGATGTGCGTGTCCCACTTGGCTTCACAATTCTCCAGCAGCTCTAGGTCATGATGGAGTTGAGCAGATTTGGTATCAGATCTGAGAGAGAATCACACCCACCCACCTACCCAACCACCCACCCATCCGCCCACACACGATCATACGCACGCACTTACGCACGCACTTACGCACGCTCTTACGCACGCACGCAAAAAACACAAGGAAATTATATAAATAAAGCTATAAGATGATTGAATTAAAAAAGGATAACCTTCAATGGGTTTTAAAACCAAGTCATGGAGATAGTGTGGAAGGTGTTATCGTTGCCGGTTGAGCACGGGGACTTCCCTATGAAAATTTTAAACAAGTCCTGGGAAATGGTTATTTACTACAATATTTTGTGACTTTTGAAATTTTTTTTAATTAAACATATACGCACAAACTTTTAAAAAACCTCCATCAGGTTTCAAATTCATTCCCTCATGCAGCGCGAGCCAAAACGTGAGGGAGAGTGTGGGGGAGCTGGATGTTGTTGTGCACATATATATTATCTATATATCATTTATTTATTAAAGTGACAGGTACAATACATGTTACATTTACAACATTAGCAAAAACGTTAATAAAGGTTAATAAATACACAGACTAAAGAAGCTGATCAGTCACTATTTTATAAAAAAAATGCAATTACTTCAACCCGTGATGTTCAGCTCATGTTTACCAATCCAACGAAGATTTATTTATGTGGGTGTGAGGAGGGGGTGGGGGTAAAGTTTGTTAAGAACGAAAGTGGTAAAATGGAATTAATGAAAAATAACAAAACACGTATATTATTTGCATAGTATATTATAACGTATCACGTTTAACCTTTTGACAACATTGTGTTTTAATATATATTGATATAATAACGAAGAAAGCAATCCATAATTGTTCAGCCAACATAGAAAACTGTCGTTGCCACCAACATTACGTTTTTAAGCCGTGTCATAACAAAGCATTTTACATGTATGCATCCGAACACAGATTGGATTTTATTTGACATACATTCAAATAATTAGAAAAAAAACGTGGAATGATACAGTATCTATATTGCCATGAAGCTGTTCATATGTATAAGCCAATAATTAATTCACATTTTTTTAGAATGAAATTTAATGCCATTATTAGCACATGACATGTTATATATATATATATATATATATATATATATATATATATATATATATGTTTTATTTCGCATGTCCATATGCCATGTCCAGAGCTCAACGATGAAAGTTAAGTGGTCATTAGACTCGGACACGGAGAAAGCAGTATGAACATTTAACTTCCGGATACATTCTATTATTACATAATTCAGATATTGACATGAATACGTTTGAAAAAGTACTATTAACAGAAAAGATAGATAGCATTGGTGTAGTTTAACTTGTTTTTTAAATAAACTACTTTAATTTTTTTGTGTTTTTGGGTAGTCAAAATATAAACTTTACTGTAAAAACACAAACACATGGAACCTGTTTTATAAATAAATTACATTTTAGTTTTTTTTGATGTTTTTTTGTAAAAAGAAACAACATGGATAATTTAACATATCACATCAAAAGGAATGTACTTGTATTTATGTAGCATAGGGGTAAGACATATTACATCTATTTAACATTAATTTGCTTCGCTGTTTACATTATACCACTCGAAGATACACATTTCATAAATTCGAGATATGCACAGCTGATGCATGAACTCAGATACACGCTGATGCATAAACTCATATACACATTTCACAAATTTGAGATATACACAGCTGATGCATGAACTCAGATACAAATTTCACAAATTTGAGATATGCACAGCCGATGCATAAACTCAGATACACATTTCACAAATTCGAGATATGCACAGCTGATGCATAAACTCAGATACACGCTGATGCATAAACTCATATACACATTTCACAAATTTGAGATATGCACAGTTGATGCATAAACTCATAAACACATTTCACAAATTCGAGATATGCACTGCTGATGCATGAACTCCGATACACATTTCACAAATTCGAGATATGCACAGCTGATGCATAAACTTTTGAATATATAAACAAACAAATATTGAGAAAAAAACAATTCATTAAAAAAATCAATTACTAATCGATTCTCTCTTATGACATGGCTTAAATATTGGCAGTTATAAAAGTTATATATTTTGCTTTATCTTAGGCCAGTTGTATTAGATCTTTGGTATACACACACTCAACGATTACCATACATACACATCAACCTTCTACAAAACTATTGAAATGCAAAGATATTGTTTTGATCATAAAAAAAAGTCCATTTTCATTTTATGTTTTAATCGTATGTGTATATATGTGTATATATGGCTTATGTATTTTTTTAAAGTAAATGACCAACGATCACCGTACATCAAAGTTGTTTTTTAAAGCGACTTAATTGTCATATAATTACAAATAAGGCGGATTGACCCTTGTTGATAAGAGCTTCATTGACCTAATTGTTTTTGCTAGATTCACAAGTCAAATCCACCAAAATTGGAAGATAAACATCTAAGTTATATGTGCATGTAGAGGTAAACTAATATTGCTAATCAATAAGTTAATTAATTAATCAGTTAATTAATCAATCAGATAATTTATTACAGTTACACGTATACCATTATCTAATTTTAATTATTACCATCTATTACATATAAATGCAATAGATAAAGTGCAATTGCTATAATACTATTCAAACATCACGTTATAAAGGTACCATATGTGGTTATCAGTAACAAGAACAGAATAACATTTAGTGTGTGGTTAAAACATCTGACACGTGATTGAAGCCACTTAAATCCATGTTATGTTTTAAATACTACTACGTGGACGTACAACCATGTTTATATATGAAAAAAACAAACACATAATGCAAAACGTTATACACATACCATAAGCCTTTCATCTTAAAAAGGCAAAACAAAACAAGGTAAACACATTCTTCATATTTTAGATATCAACAAACAATTCCATTATTATGGGGTTGGGTTGTTGAATCTGAGTATCAATTTCTTTTATGTTGCCCTTGGTATAGAACAACTAGAAATAAATATATTAAACATAGTGCTTTTCCAAATATTAATAAGTTTTAAAAGTTAATAGTTTTAGAAAACACGATGTCATCAAGGAATAAAAAAATATTTGTAATCTGTCAAAATTTATAACCGAAGCTCAAAAGCTAAGGCAAGAAACTTTAAATAATTTACTTGATTCTTGATATGATTTTGAATGATTTTGTAATTGTAGATGACTGCTTCAGTTTGATTATGTGATATGTGTGTATTTGTTTGTGTTTTGTATCTTACTAGTGTATGTCTATGCCATATTTAATTAATTTTGATTTGTAAATGGCTATACATTTGTACTTATTTTAAGTGTTCCTAAAATGTGTCCTTCTGTGACTTTCACGTCTCCTGTGTGTCATGAATTTTCTTATGTTTTTGCTATAGATCTGTTATTTATACAAAATCTAAGACAAAGTCGTATGTACATTTAAGGCAATATTTGGTACAGCCATGGAGAACATACTATATATTAAGCTGTTACCTGGTCTACTGCAAGCAAACTAATGTACATCACGCTTCGTACGAAACGGAAATCGAAGCAAAGATCGACATTAGCTTAGTGCTATGTTTCAAAAGATTTGACTTTTACTTAGTGATCTTAGCAATGATTTAATATACCGTTGAGTCCTGGATATAAAGTGACACACATCAAATTTGATTATTTTTTAATTTGAACAAATCTGAAATTGCCATGTCTGCATGACAAAAATATGTAGTTAGAACATCTCAGTATCTGTGCAGACCACTACTTGCCTTTTTGTGTTATTTTGGTCACATATATCAAAACGTGTGATACACATTTTGTTTTATGCTTTTTAATGAATTGTGGAGATATTTCCATTGAGCTTGATATGATGATAATTTCACTGTTTACTTGCAATTTTACCGACTCGAACCTACGACATTAGCGGTGCACGTGATATTGTAAGTGATATATGTTTGGTTTACATCAAACATTTTTGCTGTTCTGGTCGATATATAATAAAGTTCAAGTACATTTTTAAATAAATGTCCAAAAAATTATTCAGTATGTTTTGTTTTTAAGAATTGAAGGAAGTAACCTTGAAAATAATAATTATTATACGAGTTCACATTAAATAGACACATTAAATAAACACATCAACATAACGTCACACCGATTGAGCTGGCATATCAACAGACAGAAACGTCGTCGTCAAGGGTACAAAAAATATTATTAATACATACACACATGCTTGTTTTTGGAATAAATCGTATAAACCAACCATCCAAAAGTGACTTAGAATAAGCAATACGAATATATGGACACCACGGAATTACACGAGATACGTGCCATAAACTTGAATATTAAATGTTAACTTTAAGCTTTTGTTCCATATTGATGCAGGATTTCAAAATGAGGGGAATCTTGAGTTTATTTCGGTTAGCAGTTTATCGACGTTCATTCTGATTGCCATTGTAAAACGCCGGGGTTAAACAGAACCAGCTACCGAGTCCATATTGATACGTATGCGGAGTATTAGTGTTTATCGTGACAATATTATATTGTTAATTCGTGTGGTGCGTTCTGACTACACGATAAAACATCGTGTGATTGTAGAATTACGACTTATTGTACATTTTATCAACAAATGCAACACCACCATGCATACATCAATATAAAAGCTAATACTAGTCTCGCTGATGGTTTTTCAATACCCAATTTAAATCGCGCAATTTTTTAAAACGCACCCACGATTTGTACTAAAAGACAACCATGAATGTGATATATAATCGCCCTGTACGGTTCACCATCGATACAGTTGCGACCGTGTCTATTTACAATTAAACACATACGTCCAGATTAAAATCAGTGCAACTCAAGCATGTTAATCAACAATGAGAATGTTCAACAAAATATGAAACACTAACCGTTAAAATAAAAAAAGAAGAGTAAATCATAAGACGATCGGGTCGGTCATGATTTCAAACAATTATATTTCAATTATGTTTTAACCAATCCGCGTGTTGTCAGTACATGTATTTACTTCATTTGCTGATACTGTCTTCCACTCTTCTGCTGTTGACACAGTTTCTGCGAATCTATGAATCCCATTGATACAGCATACTTCCGGTCTTCTACCAGGGTAGCATACTTCCGGTCTTCTACTAGTTTAACTCATCCTCTTTATTGTATCAGAAAAGTGCTGTGATATATGCACGACACACGTTAATTATCACCTTTAAAGTAACAGGATACTGTATACTATATACTATATTGAGACGATGAATGATCATCTCATCTCTGTGTGTGTGTCCCAGCTTGTTCTTTGTCTTAACAGAAATACTAAGGCTCCAATTGTAGCATAGTATGTTTACATACATAGTATATTGTATATATATCATGTAAATCAACCAGCACATGACAACCCTGTCGAAATGCATATGCATGGATATCCGCGAACATATGTTTCAACATACACAAACTATCTGTCTTATAAGATGTATTCTATATGTGTCTGAGCAAACAGATATGCTATCTGTACAAACTCTACATAAACATTTATATCATAACATGACTCATAATATATATGCTATATGTATCAACACACATTGAATATCTGAATGAACAATTTCAAACTATCCGTATTGACAGATCTATGATATTCTTCAATATAAGTCATATATCAACACACATATGCTTTATACATTGGTATATGTATTATATCCGAAGAAACATACTCAAACTTTCCGTATTGACAGATATATAATTAATTCTTCAATATTAGTCATATATCAACACACATATGCTTTATACGTTGGTATATGTGATATATCCGAAGGAACATACTCAAACTATCTGTATTGACAGATCTATGATATTCTTCAATATTAGTCATATATCAACACACATATGCTTTATACGTTGGTATATGTAATATATCCGAAGGAACATACTCAAACTATCTGTATTGACAGATCTATGATATTCTTCATTATAAGTTATATATCAACACACATATGCTTTATACATTGGTATATGTATTATATCTGAAGGAACATACTCAAACTATCCGTATTGACAGGTCTATGATATATTCTTCAATATACACTGTATATCAATACACATATACTATATACATCAATATGCATTTGGTATCTGTAGAACATACGCAAAGTATCTGTATTGGCAGAACTTCAATATACGGTATATATTAACACACATATGGTATATGTATTAACATGACATCTCCTACTGCCTGTATTCGTGTATACGTCAGTTATTGTTGATTTTTTTTTATGTCTGTATAAATGTTAACACACCACACTGGTCTAGTTCTGTATGCCGACGTAAATATTTACAAGTTAATACATTATGTGTGTCAATTTTTTATTTTGCATAAACCTTGGATTGTTTTGTAAAACGCGTGTAAGCGCTCTGTGATTTTGACCTTTGACCCTTTGCAGACGGAAGTTTGACGGCGGCTGATTGTCGTAATTTCAAAATCCGGGTTCTACAAATAACGCATTTAAGAGGCAAACATCGTTGTGAAACCGCTACCTGTAAATGAGAAAAGAAATGTTCGTACATTTATAAACACATTTATAGTATAATGTTGTATCTATTTAACCAATGTGCCTATATCTATAATTGTATCTATTGTTCACATGTGTTTTGTAGTGTTTGATGTAGCTAATCACACGTTGAGGTGATCGTCTCCGTAATAAAAATGATTGGGTTTGTGCTTTGATCTGATGACTAGTTAAACTCATCCCTTGTAAGTATCGTGTTGTTTAAGTGAAAATCAATGATGGTAGGGCACAATGTTCAGACTCTCGTTATTCTATAAAGTGTGACCATCAGGAACATTATATTCTATAGTGTGGCCATCAGGAACATTATATTCAATAGTGTGACCATCAGGAACATTATATTCTATAGTGTGGTCATCAGGAACATTATATTCTATAGCGTGGCCATCAGGAACATCATACTCTATAGTGTGACCATCAGGAACATGCTATTCTACAGTGTGGCCATCATAAACATTATATTCTATAGTGTGATAATCAGAACATTATATTCTATAGCGTGGCCATCAGGAACATTATAATCTATAGCGTAGCCATCAGGAACATTATATTCTATAGCGTGGCCATCAGGAACATCATATTCTATTGTGCGACCATCAGGAACATGATATTCTACAGTGTGGCCATCAGAAACAGTATATTCTATAGCGTGACTATCAGAATATTATATTCTATAGCTTAGCCATCAGGAACATTTTATTCTATAGCGTGGTCATCAGGAACATTATATTCTATAGCGTGGCCATCAGGAACATTACATTCTATAGTGTGGCCATCAGGAACATTATATTCTATAGTGTAGCCATCAAGAACATTATATTCTATAGTGTGGCCATCAGGAACATTATATTCTATAGTGTAACCATCAGAAATATTATATTCTATAGCGTAACCATAACCATCAGGAATATTATATTCTATAGCATGACCATCATGAACATTATATTCTATAGCGTGGCTATCAGGAACATTTTATTCTATAGCGTGGCATCAGCAACATTATATTCTAAAATGTGGCCATCAGGAACATAATATTCTATAGTGTGGCCATCAGGAACATTATATTATATAGTGTAACCATAGGAACATTATATTCTATTGTGTGGCCATCAGGAACATTATGTTCTATAGTGTGGCCATCAGGCTATCAGGAACATTATATTCTATAGTGTGGCAATCAGGAACATTATATTTTATAGTGTGGCCATCAGAAACATTATATTCTATAGTGTGGCCATCAGGAACATTATATTCTATAGTGTAACCATCAGGAACATTATATTCTATAGAGTGCCATCAGGCTATCAGGAACATTATATTCTATAGTGTGGCCATCAGGAACATTATATTCTATAGTGTGGCCATCAGGTACATTATCTTGTTTAGTGTAACCATCAGGAACATTATATTCCATAGTGTGACCATCAGGAACATTATATTCTATAGTGTGGCCATCAGGAACATTATATTCTATTATGTGGCCATTATGAACATTTTATTCCATAGTGTGGTCATCATGAACATTATATTCTATAGTGTGGCCACTAGGAACATTATATTCTATAGTGTGCCCATCAGGAACATTATATTCTATAGTGTGGATATCAGGAACATTATATTCTATAGTGTGGCCATCAGGCTATCAGGAACATTATATTGTATAGTGTGGCTATCAGGAACATTATATTCTATAGTGTGGTCATCAGCAACATTATTTTCTATAGTGTAACCATCAGGAACATTATATTCTTTAGTGTGACCATCAGGAACATTATATTCTATAGTCTGGCCATCAGGAACATTATATTCTATAATGTAGCCATCATGAACATTATATTCTATAGTGTGGCCATCAGGAACATTATATTCTATAGTGTGGCCACCAGGAACATTATATTTTACATTATATTCTATAGTGTGGCCATCAGGAACATTATATTCTATAGTGTCAGGATAATGTTAGCATAACAAAAAACACTCCTAAAATATGCTTCACTAATAAAAGCAAAGTAATATGTAAAAAAAAATTCACCAGATTTAAAAACACTATCTATTTCCAATATTGACAGACTTATAACCTATACAATCAAACAATTTTCAAAATTAAAAAGAATATAGACATCTCTTTTGTTAGAATTGCAAATTAAGCAAATTCTTTGAAGATATCTACGTATTATTTTAATTGTTGTTTATTCGGTACAGTAAAGGTATCATGAGTAAACAATTTATAGAAAAAATACGGTACCCACTTGCATACAACATAATTATACATGTTTTCAGTAGTATAAATACGGTACTCACTTGTAAACATATACATGTTTTTAGTAATATATACGGTACTCATTTGTATAGAACGTATACATGTTTTCAGTAATATAAATACGGTACTCATTTGTATAGAAAGTATACATGTTTTCAGTAGTATAAATACGGTACTCACTTGTAAACATATACATGTTTTCAGTAATATATACGGTACTCATTTGTATAGAACGTATACATGTTTTCAGTAATATAAATACGGTACTCATTTGTATAGAAAGTATACATGTTTTCAGGAGTATAAATACGGTACTCACTTGTATAGTTTTGATGAAACACTTTCTGCATATGACCTTATGTCCACACGGAAAAGTTTGCATAGTGGCCTTAGCACTCATACATATAACACACTGAAACGAAAAAAAAGTTTATTAGAAGCTATAGTTATTCAATTATTATGTCACGATTTGTGAACATTTCTTTTGATGATAGTAAAAAATAAAAATAATGGAAACCACCAACATCTCAAAGAAACATAAACTGTACATGCAACATGGTTTTGATAAATATTTACACTCCCCCAAAAAGTATGTCAACATTATATATATGTGAGTAAAGTTCCTTGCCATATAATGATAAAACACTCTTGGTCAGGTTTAGCTGATTATGATACCATTATATCGGTAATATTCTTTGAATATAATGATAAAACACTCTTGGTCAGGTTTAGCTGATTATGATACCATTATATAGGTAATACTCTTTGAATATATTGATAAAATACTCATCGTCAGGTTTAGCTGATTATGATACCATTATATAGGTAATACTCTTTGAATATATTGATAAAATACTCATCGTCAGGTTTAGCTGATTATGATACCGTTATATAGGTAATACTCTTTGAATATATTGATAAAATACTCATCGTCGGGTTTAGCTGAATTCGATACCGTTATATAGGTAATACTCTTTGAATATATTGATAAAATACTCATCGTCAGGTTTAGCTGATTACGATACCGTTATATAGGTAATACTCTTTGAATATATTGATAAAATATTCATCGTCAGGTTTAGCTGATTACGATACCATTATATAGGTAATAATCTTTGAATATATTGATAAAATACTCATCGTCGGGTTTAGCTGATTACGATACCGTTATATAGGTAATACTCTTTGAATATATTGATAAAATACTCATCGTCGGGTTTAGATGATTACGATACCGTTATATAGGTAATACTCTTTGAATATATTGATAAAATACTCATCGTCGGGTTTAGCTGATTACGATACCGTTATATAGGTAATACTCTTTGAATATATTGATAAAATACTCATCGTCGGGTTTAGCTGATTACAATACCATTATATACGTAATACTCTTTGAATATATTGATAAAATACTCATCGTCGGGTTTAGCTGATTACGATACCATTATATAGGTAATACTCTTTGACTATATTGATAAAATACTCATCGTCAGGTTTAGCTGATTACGATACCATTATATAGGTAATACTCTTTGAATATAATGATAAAATACTCTTGGTCAAAATTAGCTGATTACGATATCATTATATAGGTAATACTCTTTGAATATAATGATAAAATACTCATGGTCAGGTTTAGCTGATAATGATACCATTATATGGATAATACTTTTTGAATATAATGATAAAATACTCTTGGTCAAAATTAGCTGATTACGATATCATTATATAGGTAATACTCTTTGAATATAATGATAAAATACTCATAGTCAGGTTTAGCTGATTACGATACCATTATATAGGTAATACTCTTTGAATATATTGATAAAATAATCATCGTCAGGTTTAGCTGATTACGATACCATTATATAGGTAATACTCTTTGAATATATTGATAAAATACTCATCGTCGGGTTTAGCTGATTACGATACCATTATATAGGTAATACTCTTTGAATATATTGATAAAATACTCATCGTCAGGTTTAGCTGATTACGATACCATTATATAGGTAATACTCTTTGAATATAATGATAAAATACTCTTGGTCAAAATTAGCTGATTACGATATCATTATATAGGTAATACTCTTTGAATATAATGATAAAATACTCATGGTCAGGTTTAACTGATAATGATACCATTATATGGATAATACTTTTTGAATATAATGATAAAATACTCTTGGTCAAAATTAGCTGATTACGATATCATTATATAGGTAATACTCTTTGAATATAATGATAAAATACTCATAGTCAGGTTTAGCTGATTACGATACCATTATATAGGTAATACTCTTTGAATATAATGATAAAATACTCATGGTCAGGTTTAGCTGATAATGATACCATAATGTAGGTAATACTCTTTGAATATATTGATAAAATACTCTTGGTCCGGTTTAGCCAATAATGATACCATTATATGGATAATACTCTTTGAATATAATGATAAAATAACCAGAGTAATTTTTGGGTTATATACCTTGCCATACAATGGCAACTTACCCTGGTTATAATAATGACAAAATACCCATAACCATTTATGAGTAATATGACTTGCATAAAATGGCCATGCGTACATTATCATTATAATGGCAAATTTGTTTTTTTTGCCACGTACGTATTAGTGATGAAACATCGGTTGAAAATCATAATAGATTATCGGTTAGTAATTCCGATGCGATTTTACCGATTATAATCAGTTCCAAAATGATGTACTTATGTCTACATGTTAATGGATGTTTTACTGCTTACCATGTTTTATTATATACATAATTATTAGTGTAATAGACTGGCAGTAGTAATTGCTTTCTTTAGATGAACATTTAAGTTCTTCATCACTCTCTGCTTACTGCTTGTTCAGTGGTTGGCTTTGTAACACTTTAGTATGGTGAGTGGTAGTGTGATACGCGTCTGTGTGAACCAATAACCAAACACTATTTAAAATTTAGTATCAAATAATTTTGGGGTTCCACGTGCAGAAAGCTGAATAAATCTACTTATTTTTAATTTATTAACAAATAAAAAAGATAAACATAAGACAATTATGCTCGTTTGTTACACCTTGCGCATATTTGCGGAATACCTGGAATAATTGTACAAGTTTTACCTGTGTATTCGGCTAAGCGTGTCATATCGGTAAACGATCGGCAAATCTTTGAAATGAAATTTTGACTTGTGATTTGTTTATATGACTTGTAATTAGGGTAGTTTGCCACATTTTGACAAAAGGCGGTGCTTTTAAAACAGAAGGGCAGGGTCAAAAAGGGACAGAGTGCTGCGCCCTTCCATTCCGTGCTAGAAAAAAACACTGGGCGGGAAATATTTATACTTTTTTAATTGATTTCCGTATTCTTTAAACATCGATCCGTAGTGCGTATTTTTGCATTAAAATCCATACAAAATACTGCCAATCTGATGGGTAAACAAACAGGTCTGCACACATTGCCGGACTGAGCGCACAAAACTCTTCAATCTTGAAGCCGGGTGTATGTGATCAGGTGAGTCGCTTAAGTAATATTTTTGAATTTAACTGACTTAACACACAATTTTCTTATATATAAAAAAAGATCCGAGGACAACTGATAACAGTCTATTTTCTATTTTCACTATGTGTGCTCTTCATTAGAGGTTGATGCAAGCACTTTCAAAATCAGTGCCTAAGATGGCCAAACTTCATCTTCAAATGTGTAGTTTTTATTTTGAAAACGAAATCTGCTGTTCCCAAATTTCGAATGAGCCAGTTTTAGAAAATGCAAGTTGAATTTCCAACAATACGAAAGCAAATGAGATACTCGAAAAACTGTCAAAAAGAAATGACCGAAAGTCGTTTCCGAAATCGTAATTGTATGTATTTTTTGTCTATTTCAATGCCATAAATATCAATCAATCATTTGCAAATTTAGTATTGAACGTTCATCAACAATAAATCTTACAATAAACAAGTTCTTGTTGAATCTCCGAAGAAACTTTTCAATACAAAATGTACGCCATTCTGTTATGTATCAAGACGCGCATGCGCGGCTTTCTAATCCCGGGTCAAACATCGGAGTATTTATCGGTTCCCTGCCGTATCACCGTTTATACTCGGTAAACTTCGCCCCGCTAATCAATGTCATCCTAGTATCGGCCCACCACTAGTACATATAATGATAAAATACACATATGTTCTCCTTCGTCTTCAAGATAACTTTATGCTATATATAGCCATATGGCTAGGATTTGTGCATATATAAATATCATCGATATGCTTCTGTCTGTTGTCTGTTGTCTAGAATATGATATCACTGGAGTTTATAGTAGACCTTATTTCAAATCATTATTGCCATTATATTTATCTAATTATCTGGCAATATTTCAGACACTCGCTACTAGCAATGTATTACAAATTGCCATTCTTTGTATTTCAATGATCATCAAAAGAAAGTTTACTTTGATGTGACACTAGACGATTGCTCAATTTCAAAGCCACCGAACATAATGTAAGAGAATCCTATATACAGCACTCGGTTGTTTGATGCTGTATTCTATCTTTAAATCTACATTATCTAACATTTATTGTCTCTCAGGCATTTTGTTTTTAATATAACTGGTATGGATATTAGGATAATTGCATTTTTATATTAAATATCGGTTTGTATATGTTTGTTTATAGCAGGTGCTTGCAACTGGAAATACAACCTTGTATAGAATTTATTTAGGAAAGTTATTTTGTTGAGATAGAGGAAATACGCCAACCAAGATAAAAGGATCGACGCATATACCTGTAATTATAGTTTGTTTGATAAACCTGAGTCAAATACAACTGATGAACAATAAACGAAATGTCAAATGCTTGGCCTTATTATATAGTATAGTATCTGTCCCAGGCTCAGGGGTTCGTGGGTTCCATAACCCGGTATGGCAATGCGTGGTGTCCTTAAGTAAAACCTTTATCCAAATAAAAAAAATATGCCTAATGCTGGTCCCACCCACAAAGAAATCGATAGTGATTTGCCTAAGTTGTAAGAACTTGTCACAATCGTTGTCAAAATAATAAAAAAACAACAACTTAAAACAAGAACAACATAAAAAAGAAAATATATGAAAAATATGGTAAAGCTTGCTTCATTCGAGAAAGTCACGTCTATAGCAGTACACTTGCACAAGACCTTGAGCCAAATACATGTCTACATATAGTTATCTATGTTACGAGCGACTTCTAGGTATGTGA
This sequence comes from Panopea generosa, assembly GCA_029582155.1. Lineage (NCBI taxonomy): Eukaryota > Metazoa > Mollusca > Bivalvia > Adapedonta > Hiatellidae > Panopea > Panopea generosa. The sequence continues at coordinate 30,086,902 of CM055909.1, read as the reverse complement.
GCTATGGACAAACAATATACTACAATGTATTAGATTCTTAACCTAGGGATTGTTTATTCACGGAATTGTAATATATATATCCCTTGTGCCTTAAATATTGGACATGTAAATAACACCTTATCTCATACTGATTGTTTTTTCTTGCAAAATGATGACCACATGGCGGGCTGGAGATTTAAACATACATGGTACTTAGATGACAGTCGCCTCGACAATGTAAAATCAAAGTTTATATACACATTCCAACAAAGTTAGCACGATGGCATAACTGACCTGACACGAGAGCGACTGTCGCTCCGCCCACTGGCCACGTTGCGTTGTTTGTCCAAGTAAATACAATGTAATGCAATGTAGCGTTTACTTAGATACATTTCGTTTGCCTAAGGAAAATGGCAGTAGAGTAGCAACCAATATCGAGCGCTGATTGGATAATCGACTTGTTTGATTGACAGCCAGCGTCAGGCCAATTATCACAGCGTTCGGATTATAAATACGAACTTATACTAATCATCATACGTAACGGTTTCTTTTCACAATACCAGATATAACTTTTTCGAATGGGATTTAACGCCATTTTCATCACATTTCAGGTTATATATGGCATATCAAGTTTTATTGGTAGAGGAAGACCTCAGACTGAATCTGAGATGAACCACCTTCCTTCTGCAAGTAACTAGCAAACTTTCTCACATATTCTTTTTTAGAACGCCAGATTTGAGCCTATGACCTTAGCTCTAAGAGGTTAGTGATCTAGAAACAGCGCTTAAGGCCACTCGGCCACGGAGGATCCTCTCCAATTATAACAAAACTGAAATAGTTATCTAAAACATATAACGACATTTCAAACTATATATTGGCTCAAATAATATTGACATGCTAACAACTCAGATCTGACAATTATATTTACAGTTTTAACACACGGCATCATATGCCAACAATGAGCAAAACACGTGGTATGTGTTATATAATGTTGAATATTCTCGTCTATAGTTGATGTCGAGTACAATCAACTCTCATCTATATGACCTTACCGTCCTCTAAAGTACATGACCTTATGAAGATGGAAATTAGAAGCATGCAATCGATAGGACAACGACAGACGGCTATAAAACTAGTTTGAAGACGAGAACATTTTATTATACATTTGAAAGGTTTCATAACTCTGAGTGAACATGTCAGTAATATTGCATTGTTTGGTTTTGTAGACAGACAGACAGACAGACAGACAGATAGACAGACAGACAGACAGACAGACAGACAGACAGACAGACAGACAGACAGACAGACAGACAGACAGACAGACAGACAGGCAGGCAGGCAGACAGGCAGGCAGGCAGGCAGGCAGGCAGGCAGGCAGGCAGGCAGGCAGGCAGCTTACATGTCAGTTATATTGCAATGCATTGTTTGGATTTGTGAGTAAGCAGGCAGCCAGGCGGGCGGGTTGGTTGGTAGGTAAGAATTTTAGTATGTAAGTAAATAAATGCATGTTTTATTAATAAGGGATGACACATTCTTTATTGAGGCATTCTTAATTCTTAAAACATACTGTTCCAACATCACACACAAACTAACAGAAAATTAAGCTAATATTTTGGTATATATTTATTCTACATAATTACATATTTCATTCAAACTTTAATGAATTCTATTGACACATATACACGCTTCTAAACATAGTTCAAACAAGACTCCCATCTTTGTCTATCTGTTCTGCCTCTCCCATCCAAAACTGTTCCTGCCTAAAAACCTAGACCTAACTTCGTTTCTATCCCCTACTTAACTATTAACAGCTCGATTCCCAAATCTTAAACTGTCCCTAAAAGCATCTCCCATTCAAACTATATCCACTGCACTCTAATTATGATTAAAGTGACAGCTAATTCAAATACAAGTCACGTTGTTCATGGACATGGACAGCAATTCGGTATCTAGATTTTGGATACACGTTACCCTCTTGACACCCTATCACTCATCAGAATATCAAGCCAAGCTTGACCACCAAGCTGCGGACAATTGTTTAATTACAAACATGTAAAGGTTATTATTATATTTTCCATTTAAAATACAGAACTACTATAGACAATAATGACCCTGTTGTTATCTGCCTTAACTAAGAAAGGGTTTAAATTTTACGTTATCAAATTAATAACAATTACTGAGTGACTGACAATAAAACAATACATATATTTAAAAAAAAAACAGTACATAGTACCATATATAAAAACAACGATTGGATAATTACATGTAAAATACAACCGTTTGTCTATTATAAAATCATATCAATGGACATGAACAACTCACAATACATCTATAAAAATACACAATAAAGTTAATCCTCATATGAGCAGTATTATTGCAGTAATTGTAAGACACTTGATCCTACGTATTTTGTTGGACATTTTGTTTCTCAGTTTTGATTTTAAATTCTGGGAAAGAGTTCGTTACCGACTACGATAACACAGAGACATCAGTCGTCATGCAGACAAGCAATTTGAAAATCATGCGGATATATAATTGATTCGCTGACACGGCACTATTCGCTCAAGGTCACGACCCGCAGTATCCGGTTTTCATGGACTTTATTTAGTAAATGAATGGTAAGTTCAGCATCCCGGCAAATCAAACAGAAAAAATACGAATACGCAAATATCTGTCGAACGAAACCAGTTCTCCCGATTGGGTCCGTTAAATAGCAATTGTTTCGTTCACGCTCATTGGTCAATTGCTCACAGAAAAGTTTAAATGACGTCATAATTAAGTGACCATCCAATTGCTATGAATTGCGGGACAGGTATATAATTCCCTGTTTTCTTTTCATTGTAGGTTGATAGACTTGATTCAGACGATATCATATTCTGGGACAGACTAAATACGCAACAACAACATTCCTTCAAAACTGGCAGGTATTCAAAAATTCCAATTGAGAGGCATACATGCGTTGAACAATCTATATTTAACACGAAACTCGTACCAATATTCGTCTATATAATGGTATAATAAACAAATATTTTTTCAACAGCTCGGAAGAGCAACGTCACAAGAGGCGCCTTGGATGTTCCTGCTGGATGAATGATATTCGGGCAGACTCTATAGAAAGTTTTACGATTACAGTATCTTCCCATCATTTATCAGAACAGAATGTCTTTTAAACATCAAATAAATTCAACATATTGGCTAAATTCCATCGTTGAAAAGGTTTATTGGTACTATTTAGTTTACTGGTGTTATATTGTGTATGTTTGTTCATCGAAACATTGATTAAAACATCAAATACAGAATCTTGGCACCTCTCGTCAGTGTAAATTGTCAGAGGAAATGCATCTTACATTTGCTCAATATCAAAATACTGCTTAGATATTTAATATACCATCGTGATGCTCAACAGAGACTCGCATAGTATAGATTTGCCAACTCGTTTAATCAATTCAGTAATAAATGAGAAATCATGTAAGATCCTCTATATACTTGATATTTCATAATGTTTTAAATCATATTCCACTCGTTTCATAGACATTATGTTCAAGTAAATGTAGATATCTGCAAACATCGTTTATAACAGAACGTGAAATAAAAAGAAATACTAGCCTCTTTCAAAGAAGACTGTTGACCAATTTTCAGAAGAAAACAACATGTATTTTAGATACCACGCACTGGAAAAATAATCCATTCAATATTGAACAGTGATCTAATTTTAATAACTTTGGTACCAAGGTCAAGCTGATAAAAATGGCGACCATTTATTCCAATCGATTACTTATACATTTTGGTTCTGCATTTAAAATAGTACTATTTAGTATCAAAACATAACATGTGAAAGACACAACTGTGTCTAGTATTACAATAAAACACGCATGTAAGACACAAGTGTCTAGTATTAAAACATAACAAGTATGTAAGACACCACTGTGTCTAGTATGAAAATATAACAAACATGTAAGATACCACTGTCTAGTATTAAAACAAAAAAACACAACATGTAAGACACAACTGTCAAGTATTAAAACGTAACAGTCATGTAATACACCACTGTCTAGTATTAAAACATAACATGCATGTAAGACACGACTGTCTAGTATCAAAACTTAACAAGAATGTAAGACACCACTGTGTCTAGTATGAAAATATAACAAACATGTAAGATACTACTGTCTAGTATTAAAACATAACAAGTATGTAAGACACCACTGTGTCGAGTATGAAAATATAACAAACATGTAAGATACATCTGTCAAGTATTTAAACAAAAAAACATGTAAGACACCACTGTCTATTATTAAAACATAACAGTCATGTAAGACACCACTGTCTAGTATTAAAACATACAAAGCATGTAAGACACGACTGTCTAGTATTAAAACAAAACAAGCATATATGACACCACTGTCTAGTATTAAAATAAAACAATCATGTAAGACACCACTGTCTAGTAATTAAACATAATAATTATGTAAAACACCACCACTGTGTCTAGTATGAAAATATAACAAGCATGTAAAACACCTCTGTCTCGTATCAAAACATAACAGTCATGTGAGACACCACTGTCTAGGATTAAAACATAACAGTTATGTAATACACCACTGTATAGTATTACATCATACCAAGTATGTAAGACACCACTGTCTAGTATTAAAGCATTACAGTCATGTAATACACCACTTTCTAGTATAAAAACAAAACAAGTATGTGAGACACTACGGTCTAGTATTAAAACAAAACAATAATGTAAGACACTATTGTCTAGTATTAAAATATAACAAGTATGTAAAAAGCCACTATCTAGTATTAAAACATTACAGTCATGTAAGACACCGCTGTCTAGATTTGAAACATAACAAGCATGTAAGACACAACTGTCTAGTAGTAAAAAAGAACAACAAGCATGTAAGACACAACTGTCTAGTATCAAAACATAACAATCATGTAAGACACCACTGTCTAGTATTAAAACATAACAAAAAGCATGTAAGACACCACTGTCTAGTATTAAACTATAAAAACAAGCATGTAAGACACCACTGTCTAGTTTTAAAACATAACAGTCATGTAAGACACCACTGTCTAGTATTAAAACATAACAAGTATGTAAGACACCACTGTCTAGTAGTAAAACATAACAACAAGCATAGTAGACACCACTGTCTAGTATTTAAATATAAAAAAAACAAGCATGTAAGACACCACTGTCTAGTATTAAAACATAACAAGTATGTGAGACACCACTGTCAAGTATTAAATATAAAAACAAGCATGTAAGACACCACTGTCTATTAGTAAAACATAACATTCATATAAGACACCACTCTGTCTAGTATTAAAGAATTAAAAATACGATCACGAAAATAAGTTTAGATATTAAATAAAACGACAACAAAAACATAACAAAATAACAAAAGGTAAATGGAAACTTTCAAAAATGAACTTATATCAAATTGTAATAGTTTAAGACAAATTACATAGAATTACCGAGGAATATGACTTACCCAAGTGGCTATATTATACGCCTCATAAATATTCATTAATTTTAAGAAACACAATAGTGTGTAAATACTTTTATCAGGGGAGATAATACATACACACCTCTTCGTCATCTTGCACAGCAGAGGGCAGCACTGTCTGCGTCTGTGTAACAGAACTCTGGTCAGTGTCCTTATCGTCAATCTTCGCCAATAACTTGTCCTGGTAACAGAAATAAAACACGTCTTAAATATGTTGACTTCCATATTGTTATTTTCGAGTTGTTTGGCCCTAATTAGAACCAAACACTGCAATTATTTACAAATAATAAATCGCTGTAGAAAATCGTAGAAAAAGATATACACAATTTGTAAAACGGAAAAGCACTAAATATGAAATTTGTTATTTTGGCGAGTTTTGATTTTTCCGTTTTATTCATGATACACTTTAAAAGAAAACTTTCCCCAGGTAATATAGTGAGCGATATTTTGGTCTTAAATGTCAAAGATGAAAATAATACATGCCCAACTTTTCACGATATCATCAACAAATATAACCAGTTATAATTTCGAAAAGAAACAAAAATCTCATTTGTCACTGATTTTTCTCACCATCCAGATATTTTTTTCTTCTTTTCCAGGGAAATTTTGTTTTCATTACTATTTTTCAAAATTAAAATTTAATAAGATAAACTTATCAAGTTTAAAACATAATCCATTTGTTCCGAACTTGATGATAAAAAACATACAGTGCAATTGCTATCACAATCAACTTTCGAACTACTTTCTGAAGTTATCAATGCTAAAAAAATGCTCTGCGTAAAATTTTGTTTGTTTAAGTGCCGGGCCCGATTATCTCAGTCGGTTATGCGTCTGACTATCAATCCAGGGGTCGTGAGTTCGAATCCCCGCCCGGCAACAGTTTCCGTGATGATTGATCATTCGTCTCTCACCGCTGATTCAAATGGGAAAGTTATCAGTTACTTGCGGAGATGATGTGTGCTCGAGTACAGGTTAATCCCAGGAAACAGTGTTTAGGTTAAATGATCGTCTGTTAGCCCTCGATGACATAAAAATGACGCTAAATAATCAATCAATCAATCATTGTTTGTTGAAAAAAATTAGTGTAATGTGTACGCAATTCATGATTAACAAACGATCAGTTAACATAACCTTTCCTTTTCCTGGGATCCTGAAGGGAAGTAAACCAGATGTCGTATTCGCCAACAGCGCTTGAGAATATTCTTCGACTTGAGCTTAAAACTCCCCAATTTCCACCTTATATGTCTAGTTTACCATGACAGATAGGAGAATTGTGAGCGTTTTTTTAACATATAGTATGTTTCCCTTGGTGCTTAAAAAATTTGATCTTAAAATGGTCTCAGTGTGTTTGTCAAAATTCATTCTTGTGTCAAATCTAAGAATATATTACTAAGAATGGTAAATACGACCCTAGTACTCGACTACACGCATCTCCGCAAGTAACTGATAACGTTCTCTTTTGAAACAGCAATCAAAGAACAATAAGGTACAATGTCAAATCATTAAAATGACTTAGTTTCCGTAATGTGCACCCGCGAATCGTAATTTCGGTTTATGAAGTCATATCAACTTCATTGTTCGATCTCTTTTTTAAAATTTGTGTAGTGTATCATTTTTTTCGAAAAAAAATATTCCAAATAAATAAAATATGAGTTTAACAGACAAAATACAATCATAACATCAGCACAAATGTGAATTCACGTTAGATTAACGAAGGAACGGTACAAAGATATAGCACTGGCGTAAGGGGTTACCGCCTTGGAGCGGTCATTGGCTAAATCACTTTTATGGACCCGCAACCTGATAAACGATGCGTTCGATCTTGCTCTTCCTCAAGTTCTCATGTTATAGATCGACAGGTGAAACTGTGAATTGTGGAGTGCGGGGTGCAGTGGCAGAGTATCTAATCTAGGTTCGGAGGGTCGTAGGTTGGATCCTCCCCCGCGACCATGTGTGATGTTCTTGAGCAAGATACTTTTAACTGCATATTCTTAGTACTGGGTGGTCAAACGAAGACTTCGAGCGTGACTCGTATGAGTTGTAATAACTTGTAACTAAGTATCTTAATATGAATTAATTGATCATGAAATTTGTTTGCATTGTCTCAAATAGCCTTTATTTTTTTAAACTGCATGCATACTTAAAGATGCGTCATCTATATCTTTTTTTTTAGTAAATGATGGAGAGTTTTATTAAATCACAAAGAGGAAGGTCCTATTCGAAGATAATGGTTGATTTTGTCCTTGTAGTTAATCTTATTTATGAGGTATTTGTTTAAAACACAGGTCGGCAATTTCTGTTTTATTCGTCAACGTTTTAGCATAACCCGGTACTAGCCCATGAGTGACTTTATCCCGGGACGTGATTGCTATTAATTTTGATTCTTCATTTTTGCGTCCCTCCTCTTGTTGGCAACAATGAGAGACTTTAGTAACATTAGTTTAAGCCCCGACTGCCATATAAAATCCTTAATATCACTATGGACCAGGCTTTATATAATTCAGTACATTATTCAAATCATAGAACCCTATTTTAAAATTTCACAGTCATCAATGCATTATGTTATATCATTATATATGCTACTAAATAAGTGTCAATACATTTAATTAGCAAAATCATAATTAAAAAAAGTGTTTGTTATATGCAGTTTGAAGAAAAAAAACCTGCTCAATTCGGAGAGATGCACTCTATACACATGGATCTGTGTTAATTCACCATCAGCGGATAGAGTAGCATTGTAATTTAAATAAAAATACAAATACAATAATATCTTCTTACAAATATTAACTACCATGGCAGTAAAAGTTGGGGGTTTAATACGCTAACTTGTGCATCTAATTTTGTTTTTGTACTCTCCATTGATGAAACTCCTTAGGGAATGATTTATCTTTGTTTGTTCCGACTATCAAGAGGAAAAATACGATTTTTATTTCAGACATTTTGTCATGTTACCAGCTCATCTAACGCCAAAAATAACTGCTCTAGTTTCAACTCCCTTGCCAGGGAAACAACCTGAAACTGGTTCCATTAAACCCAGGTCATTAATTATTTCCCACGCATTAACCAAATTTGGGTAACAATACACCGCGAAGCAAAATAATGTAATTCCTACAGAAAATGTAAAAATTAAAATGAATTTAGTGGAACATGTACTTCTAGAATAAATAACACCAGCTTTATAAATTGCTCATATATTGCTGATATGTTCTAGATAAAATAAAATAGTGTAATAATCATAAACTATTATTATACTGAGTAGACTGGAAGAGTAATTTCACTTAAGAGATGTGAAAACGCAACACGGGAAGAAGCATAAAAACGCATCACAGGGTTTGAAGGGAACTTACTTGGTGAAAAAGTGACACCAATGCAGGAGGTACCAAAATATTCAGTAACATATCAAGTAAACAACCAATAACAACAACAGCCAATAAATTCTGTAGAATATGAACATAATTATACACTAGTGATAAAAAAATGCGTTTCACACCTTTTCCTGCGTTCCGTTTTCATATCTCTTTAGTGTATGGTTTGTATTGCAGCTAATGTATTGCAGCTAATCTTAGCTACCCGATATAGACAAAATCACGGGACACAAAATCACAGGACAAGTTTCACTCATTTTACTGTCTTAGCTATATACATAGACAAAATCATGAGACCAGCTTCTCTCATCTAATTGTATTCGACACGATAACAGACAAATTCGCTTGATCAACTTCACTCTTCTGATTGTCTTCGTCACGCACATGGACATATTCATTGCACCATCGCCACCCCTCCGATTACCATAGCCGCGTTCATTATATAAAATCGCAAGACTCATTTCGCTATTAATACACTAGTGAACATGCTTGAATCACAATTTACAAGGCCGTCCTTTCTTGGATTCCTCCAAGATACCACCGAAGACGTATTAATCAATCTCCGGATGAACAAACATCACATATATATATAACAATCACGGAGTCAATAATATCAATAACCCTTTCTACGATGGAATTTTGCCAATTTGTTTGATTTCCTCTGTCTTTAAAGGAGATTGGATTCTGATTGATATCGAAAAATTGTACGACCATAAATAGGGCTTTTCTTGGCTGCCACACACTTTGACATTAAGCGTATATTTTTGTTAGGGTATAAATAATTCAGGAGACAAGTAGTTTTGGGAACATGACTTTGACAGTTTTACATTTACTTACGGTAATTGGTTACCGAAATATTACAATGGAACACAGTTGCAACACGCGACAGAAGCGCACCAACTTTAAATGATATTGCTTGACATTTCGTTTCTTTTATATTTACACTTAAATGTTTTTTCTTGAGCCCAGGACCTAAATGTATTAATATTTTGAATCCAAGATTAAGACTCAAGTTAAAAATGTCATAAATTTGTAAGTTTTGTAAGATTCAGATAACTGTTATTAAACAAGCAAATTACTACATTTCTTTGCCGAAACAAGCAGATTTAATGATTATTTGACAGAAAATGTAACATTATTACATGTATTAACTTTATCTGTATGTTTAGAGGGCTTTACAAAAATGTGAAATTTGAATCTAAAATTTGATTCTCAGACTTAAATTATTGATAAAATCTGTGTTTCAGATAAAAGTTAAAAATAATTTAACAATCTAAAGTTAAAGTAAAAAAAAAGAGTGTTACTAATACTTATAAACCATTTATTATATTTATAAGTAATTAATTAGCCTTTCGAATTTAACAAAATTTTGTTATTCGGTTAATTGACCGTGTTAACGTGTATGACTTACAGCGCTATGCCCGTTTTTGTCGTACTGATGTGCCAGAATGAATGCAATTTAATTAAGATGACCATTACATGGAATAAATGTCTTGCACGTCGTTTGATCTTATGTCATTCGAATTTATTTCTGATATTTTCTATTGATTAAGTATCTTAATTACATCGAGGGGAAATGAAGAAAAACAAAAAGCGCTAACGCACGAACAACCGCAACTTTGATTTTGTTTGTGTTCTTAGACTAATTACACACATTAAAAAGTATGCTGGACTAGATGCAAGACGTAATTTGTTTAGAAATTAATTGATCTGTGTTTCCAATTACGTTATAACGTGATATCAACGTGAGATTAGAACTTTGTCTGAGAAATAATTTCAGCTGTGTAAATTGGAAAAGACATGGGGGAAGTAGTAAAACATCGATGTAGCAGCTAACGGACTTATTTTCCGTATACAATTAGACAGATGACAGCAATGGCATTTACCATAAATATAGTATATATAAAAAAATATTGTGAAGTAGACACACTTTTCTTTGACTAAGGTTCAGTGTTTAAAAGTTCTTCCAAGACTCTTGGTGCAAACCTTGTCTTATTATATAAAGAAAGTAAACCCATTAGGCATACACTTACATACATATTTGCAAAGTTGCACACATTTCTCAGACTTGTGTTAACACTTAGTCACTGTGATAAAGTCCAATATGTTCAATACTTGGGTTATCTACTGTCATTGTTTATTGCGTATCGTATATACCGGCAATACATGTAGTTTGTTTAACTTGACCAGGTTTTGCTGTTTACAAGTTTTAATCTTGAGGCAAATATGTTTTTTTTAATGTTTTCACTAATTAAACGTTGGGTTGCCTACGAGAAAAGTTTTACTTACTTACTTATTCCACGTTGTATGTGTTGCCAAGTTGCCAACGAGAAAAGTTATAAAGGTTTACTTACTACACGTTGTGTGAGTTGCAAACGAGAGAAGTTCTAAATTTTTGATAATGAGACGTTGTATGGGTTGCCAAGTTGCCAACGACTGATGTTCTAAATTTTCACTTATTACACGATGTAAGGATTGCTGAGTTGTCAACGAGAGAAGTTCTAAGGTTTTACTTATTACACATTTTGTGGGTTGCCAACGAGAGTTCTTAATGTTTACTAAATACACTATGAAAGGGTTGCCAACGAGATCAGTTCTAAGGTTTTACTAATTACACAGTGTGTGAGTTGCCAATGGAGGGCTTGTAAGTTTCTACTAATTAAACGTTGTGTGGGTTACCCACGAGAGAAAGTGTAAGTTTCTACAAACTACACATTGTGTGGGTTGCCAACGAGAGAAGTTCTAAGTTTTAACTAATTACACGTTGTGTGAGTTGCTATGTTGCCAAAAAAAAGAAGTTCTAAGTTTTTACTAACTAAACATTGTGTGGGTTGACAACGGGAAAGTTGTAAGTTTCTACTAAGTACACGGTATATGGGTTGCCAACAAGAGAAGTTGTAAGATTCTACTAAATAAAAGATTGTGAGGATTGCCAACGAGAGAAATTGTAAGTTTTCTACTAATTAAACGTTGTGTGGGTTGACAACGAGAGAAGTATTAAGTTTTTACTAATTACACGGTGTGTGGGTTGCCAACGGGGTAAGTTGTAAGTTTTTATTAATTATACGTTGGAAGGGTTGCCAACGAGAGAAATTCTAAGTTCTTACTAATTACACGTTGCGTGGGTTGCCAACGGGGGAAGTTGTACGTTTTTATAAATTAAACGTTGTGTGGGTTGACAACGAGAGAAGTTCTAAGTTCTTACTAATTATACGGTCCATGGGTTGCCAACGGAGGAAGTTGTAAGTTTCTTCTAATTATACGTTGTGTGGGTTGCCAACGAGAGGAATTCTAAGTGTTCATTAATTACACGTTGTGTGAGTTGCTAAGTTATAAACGAGAAAAGTTATAAGTTCTTACTAATTACGCAGTGCGTGGGTTGCCAACGAGAGGTGTTGTAAGTTTCTACTAACGACAGGTTGTGTGGGTTGCCAACGGGGGAAGTTGTAAGTTTCTACTAATTAAACGTTGTGTGAGTTGCTAAGATGTCAACAAGAGGAGTGCTACGTTCTTACTAATTACGCGGTGTGTGGGTTGCCAACGGGGGAAGTTGTAAGTTTCTACTAATTAAACGTTGTGTGAGTTGCTAAGATGTCAACAAGAGGAGTGCTAAGTTCTAACTATTTACACGGTGTGTGGGTTGCCAACGGGGGAAGTTGTAAGTTTCTACTAATTACACAATGTGTGAGTTGCTTAGTTGTCAACAAGAGGAGTGCTAAGTTCTTACTTATTACACGGTGTGTGGGTTGCCAACGGGGGAAGTTGTAAGTTTCTACTAATTACACGTTGTGTGGGTTGCCAACAGGGGAAGTTGTAAGTTTCTACTAACGACAGGTTGTGTGAGTTGCTAAGTTGTCAACAACAAGAGTGCTAAGTTCTTACTAATTACACGGTGTGTGGGTTGCCAACGGGGGAAGTTTTAAGTTTCTACTTATTACACGGTGTGTGGGTTGCCAACGGGGAAACATTTAAGTTTCTACTTATTACACGGTGTGTTGGTTGCCAACAGGGGAAGTTGTAAGTTTCTACTAACGACAGGTTGTGTGGGCTGCCAACGAGAGGAGTTGTAAGTTTCTACTAACGACAGGTTATGTGGGTTGCCAACAAGGGAAGTTGTAAGTTTCTACTAACGACAGGTTGTGTGGGTTGCAAACAAAAGGAGCTTTACACTCCCTTGTAAATCCTTCAGCATTATATGTTTAATTGAATTGTTCATATTACTGACATGATGGTTATTCAGACACATTTATCAAAAATCGAATTTTCACCGAATCCACGATCCGTCCTTGTCTGTGCTATGAAAAACGTTACCCTGCCAGTGTGATGAATATTTATTTTAATCGCCCCATGACATGTGCATTGTCTATTACAGAATGTTTACTAACTTCTGTGGTTCATAATATTAGTTTTGCTTCTTCTATATTCAGTAGGCAATTAGAAATGCCTGAGGCCAAGGAGGGGGTGAAGTAGGTTCACTGTGTTTGCTAATGAGGTTGCAACATTATCTTATACTTGCAAATGTAATCCGGAGGAGTAATGGGTTTAACGCAATTTTCAACACATTTCAGGATATATATGGTATACCCATATATTTTATTGGCGGAGGGAGTCCTCAGAATGAATCGGAGTAAAACCATCGTTCTTCTGCAAGTAACTGACAAACTTTATCACATACAGTATTTGGAGCGAGCGGGACACAAACCTACGACCTTAACGATAAGAGATAAGCGATCTTAAGATGGCGCCTTAGTCCACTCGGACACGAAGAGATAAAATGGAACCCTACTTAAAGTGTAAGTAAATGTCGATTAACAGCTTTAAGGTAGTATTTTATTACAGATTCTACCACAAGTGTATACAAGTTACACTAATACGTATACAGTGACCAAATCTTGCTGTTATAAATCTCATTTTGACGACAAAGCGCTAACTTTTCCATGCCTGTATGGTTAAATAACTTGGTTTACTGCACGTCAATATTTAAAGTTAAAGAAACTTATTAGATTTGAAATAGAATGTGGGCGGTAGTGTAATGGATAGAGTGTTGGCCGCTCAAGCCGGGGGTTGCGGGTTCGATCTCCAGTTCGACCCGATGCCTCTTATAAAACGACACTCAGTACTGGTTCTACCCAAGAAACGGTCTCAAAAGCGGTATATATAAACTCTTGGCTTTCATTGCAGCCTAAATAAATTAATATAAACTAAAACAATATATAAAGATACGTTATATATATATATCTGATCTTTTACAGCGTTTGTGTAGCAAATACTAATAATCAACACCGTCTAGCTAGTTTTACAGTGCATGCGGAGTCTTCCAATTGATAAAATGTGGTACGCTAATGGATATTTGGAAAGTTATGAGGCTATTGAAGGCAAGGCAATGGTGTACTTATGGCAAGCATTGTTTATAGTAATATGAGAGAATTTGGGTTAAGTGAGCTAAACTCTATAAAGACAATGCGTTGAGTACAAAGATTATGCGACTTATACACATAGAAGGGAATTATGATAAATTATGTTTTTTAATCAAGGCATTTTTGACGTTCTATTTAAAGCTGGCATCCATCAGGGTTTTGTTTTTAACTTATTAATTTTACATCAAATGTGAATTTTAACAAGTTCTCACAACCAGTACTAAGCCTATGCGAACAAGGTGTCTTGCTCAAAAGGACACCACACATAACCTTAGCGAAAGGACCGACGACGACTCTCCAATCTAGCACCCAATGCCCTACCACTGGGTCACGTGATCAATCAATTTGGGGGGGCGGGGGGGGGGGGGGGAGGAGGGGGCGAGGTAATGTCTCTTGTAAAATTGAAATTTGAAATTGAAATTGGATCAACATATTGAAGTAGCATTTAACAGCATTACTATGCTTTGCATGTTTATAGTAAAGATACATGATATTTTATGCGCTATTGTCATTATAAATAGCCAACCGTTAAATGATCAGAACATAGTTTCTGGTTGCCTAACAATATCCGGAGGTCTAAACGCGACAGAATCAAACTAAAATCAAATTCAAGCCATGTGTACAGCCATGTGTACAGGATACATATCATTTTTATTCACACACACTTATTACGTAGACCACATATACGGAAAAGAAACAAAATTACCAACATGTTACTTAGGTTCCATGTAGTTCGCCATGAAAGAAAGGAGAGAATGCACTAATCAAAAACATTCGGCAGCACGAAAGAAGATGTAACAGAGCATTTCGCTTTTCCTTTTGTGACCCAGCGCAAATTCCCAACAGATAGCTTAGCTTCGATGTAGATCGCGATGGAAAAAGGGAGCTAATGTACTTATTAAATACTTCTAAACATTTTGACTATGTGTAAGATGTCAGATATACTTCACGATTTTTCTACAAGATCTGTAAACAACGATGATCTTGCAAACAAATATAAGTGTGCGCAGTTTTGCTTTTAAAAAATGTGTTTTTAAAACAAATCACTTTCTTATATGACATAAAAAGCCGTTTATTTAATATTCTACCGTTGTATGCGTATCGTATTAACTAGGACATATCATTGTGCAAGTTATACGTTAATTGTATACATAGTACATATGTGAGTTTTTTTAACGTAATGCCGTAAAGTTATTTTCGTTTTACACATTAAACCGCATCTAGTCCGTCGAAACAGTTAATGTTTGATCATAAGTTTAATTACTAAAACTTCGGTGAAAATATAAGAAAGTTTAAAACACTATAAAGGTTAGTGCATGTAACCGTATACATATGCGTGGTGAAAATAAGGTCAGTAAAGGAAAATGCAATAGAACTACAAAAGGATCATTTAAAGTCTTCCCGATACCTGGCGAGTCACGTAAATTACAAATGTCATACTTTGAAGCTGCGTATTGAGTTGGCATTAAACGATTTTTAAAAAAAAAAGGAATATTACTTTCCTCTTAAACGGTCTGTACTGCCATTTAATACGAAATAATAATTTTGATAACATTTAAATAAATTTCACAGAGCGATGTTTTTTAAAAAATAGGCAATAAATGTTTATCTTGAGAATGCCAAAAACAAAAATATGATTTGAAATGTTTTTGCAAAATATTGGCAAAATTTTAACAAAAATCAAAATACCCTGAAATACTTTTATAATTTATTTATACTACACCACTTGCATAACTCTGGTTTACATAATTTCAAACAACACTGATGACAAAGGAAATTATGTACGTTATTCAATGTCGCTGATTGTGTTTGCTACCGATTATTCGGAAAACATCTTAAATGTTCAAAACTCTAACTTGAAATTCAAGGTGTAATATTGTAAAAATATTCATAAAAAAATACTATCTGAACTTACTTGTCTCAGAACATTCAGTATATACACTTTAACATGCTTAATTGTGCATTTTCTACGAACAATTACATGCGTGTAACAATTTTGACGAACCCATATTGCACTTTCAGCAACTTTCCTTTAAAGGTCAAGTTTAGGAGTGCGATGATAAAAACGTCTTGACGTATTAACACAACAAAATAAAACTGCAGGAAGACTAACGTAATTATTAAATGTCAGACTCGCGTTCTCAGTGTTATTGTTTGTAAAAGCATTGGATCATAAACCTGACATCTCTAGAAGAAGGCGCCCCAACGGTACATCCATAACTAGTTAAACGAACGCAAATATCCGAAGCCGTTCAAATGTATGATTCCCCGTAGGCTTCAGTCGACTCCCAATTTATTTCCGTTTAAGGAGTTTTCTTTGTTTCAGACTGCCTTATTCATAAGGTGCTGTTGATATGAAAGACAACTGGATTTCAAGTGCTCATCTATCGAACGTTTTCAACACAGCTATTAAAACTTCATAGTTTACGACTAAGCGTATCTAACATACA
Organism: Panopea generosa; assembly: GCA_029582155.1. Taxonomy (NCBI): domain Eukaryota; kingdom Metazoa; phylum Mollusca; class Bivalvia; order Adapedonta; family Hiatellidae; genus Panopea; species Panopea generosa. Next base: position 30,070,172 of record CM055909.1, on the reverse strand, counting down.
AAAGCAAACATCGAATTAAACGAGTTTCTTAAATTGGTTTTGAAAACTATTCACGCATTAACTGCTCTCTCTGCTACACTAAATTAGAGGAAAATTCATTAAACTTGGTACAATATATATCACAATGCAATACTTAAGTCACACTGAAATAACAGGTTGCAAAATTGATATATTAATAAAGAAACAAAACACAAAACAGAATTGTGGCTATAACTCGTACTGCACACTATGTAAATATTGAAAGTATTCCGAAACTTGAAATATAATTCTCGTTAAACTAATGCGGAACATCTCAGGGTGTTGGTAATCTTCACCATTGCTTTCAATTTAAAATATTGAAACATTTCAATTGAATATACTTTCGTCAAAGATGTGTCAAAGGACGTTATGTTCAACGCATTGGTAAAAGCAGAAACTGAATTGTATTGAAACGAATGGGTTGAACGCAATTTTCAACACATTAGAGACTATTTATGGCATATTGTATATTTTATTAGTAGAAAAAGACATAAAATACATAAACATGTGACTAGAACTGCCGTATTTTCGCAAGTAACTTGAAACGATATTATGTATCATTTCTGGAGAGAGCTTGGCTTAAGATTGAATTCCATACGATTCCAAGAGGTTGTGTATATCTAAATAAAGTTAAGATCCCATCTTTACACCTTCATGACTGTATGATACTATCAATGCCATGCAGGCAAATGTTATTTTGATACCACACGGTGCTATATGAGTACTACCTTTGCAATCAATTGCATAATTTAATACGTAGGTCTCTGTATAGCCCATGTATTAAATATTATATACAATATATACAAAAATGCATTAATGTACGTTCTGGACGTCTTTGTTTGTGTTTATTAATTCCCTCTATGTGTCTACATGTTCTTTATTATGAGATAGTAAGAGGTCAAAACAATAACACGTATATCTGGTGGCTAAAGTTTTCATAACTTACAGGGAAAATGAATTACAATACAGTGCTACTGAATGGTATATCTATTATGGGTTAATAACCCAGACTGGTTATAATTGTTATTCTATAGTTTAACATTGGCTTGTTGAAAGCTGATGAATTGTAAACTATTCAAATAGCCGCTCGCCTATTATTCTTTACGCAATGGAACTGCAACGGAGTCTAGTGGTAGAGCGTCCAGCTCACATGCGGAAGGTCGTGGGTTCGATCCCCGACCGGGTCATAGTAAAGGCTTTAAAAGTGGTAATAGAAGCTTCCTCGCCTGACGCTTTGCATTTAGAAGAGAGTTCTAGGTCTGATCGGTTCGGTGTCAGTATAATATGACTGGGTGGTGTATCATACCATGTGTTTGCGGCATGATACTTCAGTGTGACAGTGCTCAGAATACTGTCTCAAGTAGACATCGTCGATATATGACTGAAAAATTGTTGAAGCGACGTTAAACACCATACAACAACAACTATACCCAATGATTGGAAATTTAAAGATGAATTTGAGACAAAGATAGCGTGTAAGATACATTTAACAATACAGATCAGACGACAGAAAAGTCGTTATAAGACAAAGGGAGATCCTTAATTTGAGCCCTGAATATGCTGCATGTTTTTACCATATTTTGATACGGTAAATTGATTATTGTAAAAGGACACATTACATACATGTATCTTTTTTCTTCAATGATACTGTTAAAAAGAATTTGTGTTTTGTTGTTGTTGTTATTTATTCATCAGCAATATTAGAAACAAATATCTGTAGCTTGAGAGCGCACGTGAAACGCATTTTCTAGAAAACAAATTGTTATTCCATTCTGACGGCGACACACACTGCATGCATATGCCCTATTGACTTTATCACAAGTAATGTGTCAACAGAAAATTATTCGTGCTGTTGTCTCAACCAGTCACCAATCCAAGATTCACATCCATAATTAAGATTCATGTGCTACATCTGTCGAGAGTTAAAAACACAAACATTAACGTCCCTTGATGTTGAACATTTCAAACCAGTCAACAAGATATGAAGAATGTTTCATGTTCACGCGACGGAACAATTTGTATTTAAAACAGTTAGTTGGAATCCTCGCATGTTATCGAGAGAATATTGACAACGCGGACATGCGATGGCACTAACATTGCGCTATTATTGACTTATCGGTTTAATCACACGTTTACAACCGACCATAAAATATTTCTGTCCGTATTGCCACGGAATCGTCACCTCTGTCGGCGATGCCGGTGATAATTAGCCCGCCAGAACAACACTTATCGCACATAATTTGCATTTTCTAACAAATAACCCCTAATAAAGACCAGCTACATATTGGCAATTTTATGAGGATCCCTTGTTCATAAAAAACATGGCCGGTTTGTGCAATCTTTGTGTTGGAAGGTAAGCATCAATTTTATCTGTCTGGGATGTGGGTGCAACACTGCTCTGGGATGTGGGTGCAACACTGCTCTGAGATGTGGGTGCAATACTGTTCTTATGTGTTACGTGTTACCACCTTCATATTTAAAATAATGAAAAAAACAACAATAAACAAACAACAAAAGACACACACAAACAACAAACACCAACGCAATATCATATACCAAATTATGTAAAAAAGATTTATGACTGAAATTAAGTAATATGTGTCACATTTCATGAAACATTGCAATAGATAAAAGGTAAAATTGAAATGAATTGTAAGTAGAACAGTTTCTGGCGAGGTATTTAATAAAGGTCGAATTTCTAGTCTATTCAAAGAAAACAGTTTAACTGGTGTATACTGGTGTGAACTATATACTAATAAGTGTTGTTTTTTATTTACATTAAAGATGAATATAATAAACAAAATGAATAAAGTTGGTGAAAATATAAAAGCGCCAAATCAACGCGAGTAAAATTTTACAGGCACCGCCGCTGTTTGTTTTGCAATTAAATATTGACAGAATTCCAAAGAATCTATGACAACATCTGGTATATTCCGATCAGTATTTCCCTTAGGCCCATTGCAGATTTTGCTACATTGCTTTATATCCGCTACATACGTCTCAGTAAAACGCAGTGATATCTGGATTTTCAAAATACCCCATTAACAAAAAATGAAAGGGGTAAGACTTGCTAGCTCTTAAGTGCTTATATTAGTTGTAATGTGAACATAGATTTGATTATATATTGAGAGAAAGATCTCAAAATTTCCTGTTGTATGTTAAATACCAGACACGACCATTAGCTGCTGCTTTAATCATATATATTATTAATAGTTAAGGGAAGACATATGTGAACGAGATCGTGTTACAATACACATATTTCTGAATTATTCAATATACATGGACACTTCCCATATCGTCTGTAAACCGTTTATGCGTTATTGGACTAACTTCACAATCTGCTGCAAACTGTATTTAACATCATCTCACTGCGCTCCCGTAAAACAATGTTTATTACTTTGTCTCAGACGCTATAATATAAATGTTTATTACATCGAATGCTATAAAGCACAATCATGCATTAATCACAATTATTTTGTAATGCGTCATAATTTAAACGGAAAGCCATTAGCTAAACGCATATAATGTAATACACGAATAGTAGTAGTACATTACAAACTGACAAAGTAGTATCTGTGAAGCGTTTAGAGGATATACATCTATATATAGACGTTATGTTTACGTGCCTTACCATAGTTGTATCACTGTAACAATGGTAAAGTATATAAATTAACGACTTGCTGATGGACTTTGCCTCAGTTGTATCATTGTAACAATGTTGAAGGATATATCTGTTTTATGCTGGTGTTTAATACCCTTGTTGTTTCCTTTGTGACAATGTTAAATTAAATATATCAGGCTAAGAACATTTTTCCCAATATATCATGCCCATATAAACTCACTGACCCAATATTGCAAATATGATATCAATTTAAATATGCCAAAATAATATATTAAAATGAGTTTTCCCACCTTGGGCCACGCGCTTAGGTTGGACTAAAATAGATTTCCGCTTTAAACTGCAACATACTTTGTGACGTATTAATGAGTCACGTGATTTCATTTTGATTTCAATACAGGTTTACACGAATTTAAATTTGTTTCATGCCAGAAAGAGTCCGAATGAAGGTGTGAGGGCCGTCAAGTAGTATTTGACTGCGGTCTTATTAAGAATGGGTTTTTTAATTCCAATTTAAATATCGATGTTGTCATATTTTGGTGGATTTAACATACCTACCCAATCGGAGATTATCTATTTATGAGAATGGGTTACTTTTGATATAAAAACACAATGTGAGCAGTTTTTTAATTAAACAAAAAGTTACCAGAATACAAATTACATAATATGGGATAGATACAAACGGTATTTCTTTAGGGCATCGTGGCAGTCAATTTAACATAATATCAAAGCCATTCGGCGGCAATATTTTGGCGAAAAATCCCTTTGTTGAACGACCAAAAATAATAAGCTACCCAAAATAGTCAATAGCGCAGCACTGAACTGCCACTTTACCTCAAACAAACAGCAGCAACATATAATATACATAATACTACTTTAATGGAATGACTGCTGTTGAGCATTCAGCATTGAAATGGAGATTTCAAGGGATAATGAGTCAATACATTTCTTAACAGTTTACAAAACATGTAGCTAATTTGATCAAGCTAGGCTTATCTTCATTATGTTTGCATTTTACCATAACCATCAGATATATATTTCTTATGATCACTGGTAAAATATTTACAAAAGAAAATTTAGTGAAATTCATCACCAATCATTGCATAAATTACATAACCTCAAATGTTTTTCTATATTACGGTGGCGTAATTTTTCTATTGGCTATAATTCATACATCTAAACTTTAATAAATTCACAGCCATACCAGTAGGCATAATACCTAAATATTTTTCGAAACGAAACCCAGTTTAGAAAAGACGATAATTCAGACATTTAGCAGAATCCTGCACTGTGGTATTCTAGTTTTGTATAATATTGATCATGAATCTCATTTTAATTTGAGCTCTGAACGTTTGATGTTTTGCCATGCTGTGCTATATAAGACTGTGTAAAAGATGACATACAGATATTAATAGAAAAAAACAACAAATGAATATGCAGATTACATTAATATAACGTTGATAACTTTAGATACTTAGAGTTTAAGCAAACTGGAAAAGAGACAGTCCTTTGACAACCACAGAGGTATATATATCACTGCTGTCCATAGCAGCTTAAGTCCCAGCCAGAATCTTGCAGAACCGTCTCATCAAGCATCTTGAGCAAGATCTTCTGTCAGAAAGTCAGTGTGTCTTCAGAGTTGGTCGTGGAACAGTCGATATGGTCTTTGTCACTCGTCAACTTCAAGTAGAGTGTCAGGAGCAATACCAGAACCTCTACACCATCTTTGTTGACATGACCAAAGCCTTCGACACCGTGAGTCGTGAACGGCTACGGAATATCATGTTCAAGTGAGGACGGTTTCAACGTTCCAATGAAAAGTATATACAGATACCTGGAAACATCATACACAAGATCGACCAGAAACTCAGCAAAGGTGCACAAATCGCAGAAGAGGCTGCCAAGGAAATATATGTGCTCCGTAGAGCCCGTTCAGCCAGTATCTCAACATCCGTGACCGCGACTACATGTGTCTCACGTATGGTTGCATTTTTCGTACCAGGATTGGACTCTTCTGTCACACATGAACCGCCTAGAAGTCATAGTCCTCACCGAACATCGATGAGCGAAAAACAACAACATCTAGTACTCAATCAGTATCATTTTACTGACATGCATAAACAACATTGTTTATACTGGTACCGTCACGTGTTTAGCACCTAAGAACCAACAATTGGTCCTTAATTCAATGCTTATCGTAAAGACATTTTGCCCAATTGTTTTTAAAACATATTTTTATCTTTATATAACTGTTACCGTAGAGATGGTATAACGGTAGAACGTCCGCCTCGCATGCAAAAGTCGTGGCTTTGATCTCCTACCGGGTCATACCAAAGACTTGAAAATTGTACTTGAAGCTCCTTCGCTTAGCGGCCAGCATTTAGAGGAGTGTTCTAGGTCTCGGTCCGGTCTCTGTATAATGTGACTGAGTGAAGTATCATATCATGTATGCGGCATGATACTCCAGTGTGACGGTACTCAGAATACTGTCTCAAGTAGACACCGCCATTATGGCTGAAAACGACGCTAACCACCATACAGCAACAACAACAACATCACTGTTATATTCACGACAAACTATATACAAGCCTTAATCCACTATTATATCCCAGAGCCGTTATTTCCCACACTTCTCTATCACCATATTGGGAATATGAAGCTGTTAAATATTTTAAAAACACATCCGGAATGCCATTAGAACTGACACGTGTCAGTTTATGAGCAGAATATCTTCCGAAGACATGTAGTTTCATGTCTTATATAACAACATTCAACCGCATGAGCACTTTAAATCAATTTACCATTTATACAGGCGACAACTAAAAACGGATATGATTTAAAAGCAAATAAATTGGAATCGGTGGTATCATGTAGAGTGAGCTATTTTTGAGCAATCTGGACCCTGGGAATCATTCGTGTAATTATATGTTATGGATGTTATTTTTGATAAAGATATTTTTTGGACAAATTTTATGCGCTATTTTTTTTTCTTTACATCTGTTAATCCTGAACACGGAAAATATTTTGGAATCTGGTATCGTTTTACTGTCTTCGTTGTTAATATTTCTGATTCCTTAGAGTCGCGGAGCTCAGTCATTGTTGCTCAAAATTAATATTGTGTAACCCTCGCAACTGAACAAGCCCAATAGTGATGGTAAGTGCTGATTATCAACTTTATAAACCCGTTTAGTGACGGCTAATTTAACTATCAGCTGAACAAACCTGTCAAGTGACGATTAATACTGACGATCAGTTGAACATGTCCGTCAAGTGACGGCTAATGTCAACTATTTGCTGAACCAACCTGTCAAATGAAAATTAACGCTGACGATCAGTTGAACTTGTCTGTCAAGTGACGGTTAATGTTAACTATTAGCTGAACAAGCTTGTCAAGTGACGGTTGATGCCAACTATCAACTGATCATGCCCGTTAAGTGACGGTTAATGCTAACTATCAGCTGAACAAACCTGTCAAGTGACAATTAATGCTGACGATCAGTTTAAAATGTCCGTCAAGTGACGGCTTATGTCAACTATCCGCTGAACAAACCTGTCAAGTGACGATTAATGCTGATGATCAGCTGAACTTGTGCGTCAAGTGACGGTTAATGTTAACTATCAGCTGATCCAAGTGATGGATTATGCCAACTTTCAGCTGAACAAGCCCGTTAAGTGACGGTTAATGCTAACTGTCAGCTGAACAACCCCTTTAAGTGACAGCTGATGCCAACTATCAGCTGAACAAGCACATCAAGTGACGGTTAATGCTAACTGTCAGCTGAACAACCCTGTTAAGTGACCATTAATGCTGACGATCAGCTGAACTGAACAAATCATAATCAAACAACGAGATGGAGAGGATATAAACTGTCATAGTACCAAAACATCAATAAGTAAAGACTGCATAAATGCCTTACGTCTGCGGATGTATGATTACGCAAGATGTTTGCATTCAGTCAGATCCCAGGGCAATGTTGTCTTCGGAAACAATCCATGATAAAAAAGATATGTCATTTCTTATTTTATCATTGTGGAATTTGTTTAAGATTAAAACACCCACGTTCATTAGAATTATTGAGTCATTTTCGTCATTGAATGGTCATGAAACAACGATTCCCACCAACTGTTTGGCTTCCATGGGAAAAACTATAGAAATCTCTCTAAACACGTGCCAGTTTCAAATTGTAATCAGTACAGCCGATATGCACGACGCCGTGTTTTATTTAATGTTGGATAGCCACACACCCCCCAGCCCCCGCGTCATTGTAGGGTATCAAGTATTTCACAGAGAGCTAATGAGGTTAATCAACTGTTAATCAAATGTATCTGCATACAAATCAATGTAGTTGTAACTGGCTAATAATTCAATAGATAACATAAAGTTGAACATATATGCATAACTGTAGATTGTCGCAAACAATTTAAAAATATACAAAGTATAAACCGAATACACTATTTTGAAACTACGTCATTCTATTTTTAGATGGAACTTACCGTATTAGGGATGACAGCTCATTTATCTATTACAGAAGTTATGCAAAACAATAAATTCAATATTAATGTGTTACCTGTATTGGACGAGTCTAACTATAAATAGAATGACGTAGTTTCACAATAGCGTATTTGGTGTATACTCTGTTATCAACTGACAATAAACATTCAAATACTCTTGTCACTAAACTACTTACATCTGCATTGTATAACAGCTTTTAAAAAGGCAACGAAGCAATGTTTTAGCAATGAAATAAGGTTTTTGTTTATATTCAGAACACATGAGTGAATATTTGTATTTTAAACTGTCAATAATGCCTGTAAGAAAGAGATTAGCTTTAATACCAGAATAAAACAGCATTCCCGTCACTTCATTTATCTGTGACGAGCAAACGAGCTGTCAATACCGATATGCAAATCCTGGAGATTGTATCTGGGACTATCTAATGAGAAGAACATGCAAAATCCGTATGTCCGAGGTTCCGGGATCAATTATCCGCATGGTCGGAATACACATATCGAATGTGAAATGCTTTATCCCTTAGCGTTACGTAATAAAATAAGTTTTAAATACTTCAACAGCGTCATCTAAAACAAACACATGCAATATAAAGGAAGAACAGTAACCTGTTATCATTACAGGCAATACAAGATAAGAGGTTGCCAGTTTGATCCCAGGCAGACCAAATAGCTTTAAAAACAACATCGGGTACTGATTCTACCAAGAAAAGAGATTTGTTAGAAAAACAAAAGTTTTCAAAAGCTCTGAGTTTAATAAAACTTAGTAAATTAGCTTAATGAATTACTATAAACAAGGAACTAGGTTTCTGCCGGTATCGCTAATCCCCGTCCAGTTTCAGCTGTAACTCATCCTCTTCCTCGTAACTCCCCGTCCAGTTTCAGCTGTAACTCATCCTCTTCCTTTACCATGCCTAGCGTACATATATCACGTTCCCGTTTAATTACATGTCATCAGTTTATTGAACAGTACTTTCGCGTAGCGTTTTGTATTCCGTGCAGGACTTTCGTCTGATGCCTCCGGGGACCCGTGCTGAGATATGACGCTACAGTCCATTATCGTATAACCATTTCGCTGTCTCTTAAGGGAGCAGCGACAGTAATAACTCTTCAATCGCTTTGTACAATAATGCACATTTGTCATTATTGTAAACTGTATTATATGTACTGTAGAAAGAAAACGCATTATCTTCATTAAGGACATCCATAAGGCTTCTAATGATTAGATTGACACTGCTCTAGGAGTTAAGTATCAAACTGGACAAGCAATTTTAATCACGCCTATTATATCTCAGAACCTGATCTTATCTCCCGAATCAGGTCTATTAACCTCCAATAAAAAAGCAAGGAATTATATGCCTGCCCCACATTTCATAGCAATTAAATGCTTACTAAAGTGTGACGTCATCAAAACTTTCAGTTGAAACAACTGGCCAGTCAACATGGTCAAATGTGGCTATCCCAAGACTGCTATTTTACGGACCAAATAGGAAGAGAATGATTCGTTTAACAGACTAAATACACGCATCAGAAGGTTAATGCTGCAATTAATTTGTTAACATCGCATTAACTGAGACTCTTTTGATCCAAAATTTGTATGAAATAAAACTAAAACACTTTATGATAATAAGTTTATGTACTGGTCTGAAGATGTATTGTATTACCGATTATAGCAATTACATTTTTCTTCTGAACACTTACACTAGTCCAGGTGTATGCATCACTCCAGTGTTAAGGCGATATAACAATTATATCCACCAATTGTCATATATTGTTCTGATACATTTATTACAGCGTTTTTACATATATTTGAATCGTTGAAAGTCAAATAAGATTAGCTTTAGGTAAAACATCATCTTTTGTTTTCCTTCTAATAAATTCTATAGTAAATAGAACATGTTTTCATAGAAACCCTGAAAATCAAAGAAATGGATCTTACATTTTATGGCTGGTTCACATGTCTAACTCCATAAAATAAGGGTTATGTTTCAACCAAGATAGTACTCATCCGTTTAGTGTAATGTAGAGAAAATAATATTACATGATCCTATTTCAATAGAAATTACGAAACTAGAATGGAACCGATTGGTTTAAATTTTCATAGACACAGTAATGTGTAAAGGAGTTTCAAATGTAGCATGATAGGGTCTAAAAAGTTGTTAATTGGTGATTTTCTTCAGAAATGTTCTTCTAAAAAATCTGTCAGTCATATATGTTCATATTTAATATAGTTATCCGTATGAGTGGGGCATTTAAAACTGATGAATGAATGGGTTTGACGCCATTTCCAACACGTTTAAGGTTTTATATGGCATATCCAGTATTACCGGTGGAGGAAGACCTCAGACAAAATAGAATCACCGTCCTTCCCCAAGTAACTGGCAAACTTTTTCACATAAAGGTTTTGGAGCGAGCGGGACTCGAACTTCCGTAAGGTGAGTAATCTTGAGACGGCGCCTTAGATCCCCTCGAATGAAGGGATTATGATCTAAAGGGGAGACCCCTGTGAGGGTGTTTGGATTATTACAAAGGAATGTTAGTGTGAGGAGCTGGAAAAATGATCTACTCGTCATCCAATCTGCAATGACGACATTCAACGTCATACTGCCACACTTGTATAGAGAATTGTCCGGCGATGCTATTGTTACTTACACTTCTTGTTTTATGATGCGACGACGAGGAATGAGCAAGGTTGGGCTGGATGCAAATAAACTAAGTTTGAGTTCCCTAGAGACGTGTTTGCTATTGACCGTTCCAGGGCGAGGGCCCTATGTTGTCAAGTAGGTTAAGTGGGTGAGTGAGTGAGTGTTCGAGTGAATAATTGAGTGATGAGTGAGTGAATGATGAATGCGTGAGTGATGAGTGGGTGAGTGAGTGATGGGTAAGTGAGAGAGTGATGAGCAGTGAGTGAGTAATTGGTGAGTGAGTGATGAGTTAGTGAGTGAGTGAGTGAGTGAGTGAGTGAGTAAATGAGTGATGAGTGAGTGAGGGAGTGAGTGAATTGGTGAGTAATTAGTGAGTGAGTAAGAGAGTGATGAATGATTGAGTCAGTGATGAGTGAGTGATGAGTGTGTGAGTTAAGTAAATAAGCATGCAAGTAATTAAGTAGGTAAGTAAATTGAATCATTATCATTGTATTAAGTGATATGCACCTTACTTACATGACAAATAGTAAAATACAAACAGGAAAGTAAACAACACCCGGCCCATTGGACATTTAAGTCACCTACTATTATAGAATAGCTATATCACGTAAACGTGTGTTTGCTTTGTACTAATTATGATTATAACATGTGTCATATTAATGCTATTGAATTGGCTGCGACCTTTGTAAGCTACAAAAACAAACAAACAAACAAACTCGAACTATTCATTCTCATCCCCTGGGTATGTTTTTCCTAAAGTTAACACAACTAAATATTTCATTGATTTTAGAAATACAATCCAACCCATAAAGTTTTTATATTTATCTTATTTGCAATACAAATAATCCGTTACGTTAAGGAAACTTGCAAAGCTAATAAACAATTAAAAAAAGACACTAATGCTAACAATAAAACATAGCAATGAGATGACTGGATTACTGTTAACTCTGCACTCTGCACGAAATACGCTGATATTATCGGAATTAAGAATGATATGGACAAGCTATATTGTATTTTTATCCATGTGATTATTAAATAAGTGTGGATGAGAAGTAATATATTTTTAAATCAATGTCTTTGGAATTTTCGAACAAAAATCACATATAAGATTCAGGTTTGTTTGATCTTACTAAAATAAAACATTACTTGATTGAATTATTTGCTAACATTTTTTATGAATATACACACAAAGGACAATGTGAACAAACGTGGCTTGGTATAAGTGTTCGACCAGTAGCAGAAGTAATAAAAACACACGTACGCACGCATACACACTTGGATATCACTCTTAAAAACATGAATCATGGAGCAAGTTTGGATATCATGGTAGAAACATTTGGAACTTAAATGTTTATGTATTGATTCTACTGATAATCTGATTTGTCTTACTATTTCTACGCAATTTTGATACAACACCACCGTCTATAAACTGACATGTGTTAATGTTGTTACGATCACAAACGCTGGTACCATTGTAACGCCATATGCTTGTAGAATCAGTGCAAAAGTTTCTGACCATTATTTGGAAGAACCCATACTTTTAGTGGATTTCCATGCTGTGTTTTAATTTTTGATTGCTAAATGAACGTTGAATGGACAGTACTGTATATGAAAAATCTAATAGCAAACATTACGTCGTGTTAAAGGGAATTTATCAAGATTTTTAAAATTTAAATTGGCTTAATATTTTTCAAAATATACTATACCTTTATATACTCATTGTTTCCGTATTGCCAAATGGATACCTATTAAAACATCCCAATATAATATATTAAAAAGGATTGCTTAACTTGGACTACGTGACTAGGTTAGACTAAAATATATTTCCCGCTTAAAATTTCAACATAGTTTATGACGTATTATATGAATCACGTGATTTCATTTTGATTTCAATATGATCCGTTATATTGTTTTCCGAAGTAGTAAAATTGTTTCTTAGAAAGGGTCCGAATGACGATGGGTCAAGCAATGGTGTCTATTTTTAGAAAGGGGATTTTGGTTTCAAGTTAACCACTCCAATTTGAATATCAATTTTGTCACGTTTTGGTCGTTTGGAAAAAGGAAAGGCTTCCGTGGTGTAGTCTCGCATAATGGCGGTTATAAATAATCATTGTTTCTCATTCTTTAAAAATGGATTTTTCTTATCTTAAAGCTCATTTTTTTATTTGAATGACATTATTGGTGTATTTTGAACATTTTGATAGCAGTGTCACGTTTGAATTGTGAATTTAAAAAAGGAACTGATACTCGGAAATGGAGGTATAAATACATGGTTTTAAAGTCTACTTTCACTTTGACACACTGAACAGAACAAAAATGCTACAGGACCCCCGCTTTTCTCATCATATTTTGGTAGTGCAGTGGTTAACAAACAATAAAATATAAGTTTCCCGTTTTTCATTTGGGTTTTTCATATTGAACGACCAGAATGCAAATCAATGGTGGGCTTACCTCTTCAGGAAAATTCTTTTTAAACGCTTTCCTTTTTTTAGAATTAAGTGTATCATCTCAGACGTAGAGCACTTCTAGTGTTGCACAAATCGTTTAAATGCAATCGAGTTCAAAGAACGATAATATGGATGTTGCCTTAACAATGATGACGTAATCAGCGATTGCGTCGTAATATAAAATCTTTACCAATTAAATGCGGCAAGATTATATCAATATTGTGGGTGGTAGCCGAAGTAAACCGAATTAAAGGTTATAGACACTTGTTTGAAAACGTTGACCCTTTTCAACCCTTAACTACCACACGCATGTTTACGTAATGAAATATAAACAATCTAAAGTATGGTGTATTCAATTTATAAACGAAAACAGAATATGAAACAGTCAGATCGATTCAAATATTTTAAAGAAAACAATAGAATCCATAATAGCCCTGCTGTTTTATTACATATTTTTAATTAATAAAATAATATTCTGAATACAAGAATTAATTTAATCATTTCATTTATGTTTAAAGTACTTGTTGAAAGAGATACAAAAAGAAAAGTTTAATTTATATCGATATGTAAGAACGTTTAAAGGTTTGAACTTATTTGTTTTACTTCGATTGTGAAACAAGTTCTCACAATTTAGGCAAATCGCACTCGAAGTCTTCATGGATTCAACCAGTACTTAGCATATGTGGATAAAGTGTCTTGCTCAAGGATATCACACAGAGCCGTGGCGAAGGATCGAACCCGCGTATGTAAGAAAGCATTACCTGTCAATACAATATATGACTTCAGGTAGTAAGTAACAGTTAGATCATTACAAGAGGGTAAAATGTTTTGTTTATTATAGGGTCACCCCATTGAAAGGGCCAGTTACAATGGGCTTATAAAACACATTTATGTTGCACACAGTTATTTTCCAAAACGTATCTCACCAGGCGTGATGCTGTTAGACATTCGGAACCCCTCAATTTAACTAGTTGCTGGGTGAGCAACCGGCCAAACCAAAAAGAAGTGCTGCCATCAGTTATTCCAACCTTAAAACTCCCAGTTCCGAGGCGAACGTCTTAACCATTAAGTCACGAAAGACGTTAGCAATACTTAAATAATTATAAGCGAGTTCAAAAGATCATATGAAACTCGAACCTGTTTCATTTCTGATAAATATCAATCAATAATGCAGACTATTAATGCTTAATGCTTATCGGTTGATATTAAAGTGGTCTGGTGTACATCGTAATAGCTCTTTTAACGTCCCTGAGGATGACGTCTGAGGTACGGCAATCTAATTACCTGTAAAAAAAACACAATTAAATGAATACCCATCGTACCGATATATGTCTCTAGTTAATTAAACACAACTGTTCAACTTAATGGCTCAGCTGTTATTGCTTGCGATTACACGAAGGAAAGGCTAAGTATCGTGATAATAAATAGTCGATAGTCAATACATAGCTTATAATTGAACCGTAATTGGTTAATGCATCTGTACTTGTCTGTAGTTATAACTATTGCGGGCAAAACTAAAAACGTAGAGGTAAAAAGGGAGCAAGGCCATTGAGAATTTCACAGTTTCGTGGGTGTGACTTTTTTTTCTCTCCATTAAATATGAAACTACATATTATCATGTAAAGTCACAGGACACAGAACAGGACTTTAATGTTACCTTATCATTTTTTTGATAATTTGATAATATGAGAAAGCACGCCTTCATCACAAGATTGTTTAAGAACAATTATATTTGTTTTGTAAAGTAAAAGAGCAAATGCAAACTCAGTTTAATCAGTACACGTTATTGTTTGCAAAAAATAGTTAATGAAAATCGCCCAAGGCCTGTTCTTGTTGCCCATGAAATTAACTATAAACAATGCGAGGAACTCTCTAAGATATGTTATAATGCTTGGTGGAGTAAATGTTTATATTTATTGTCAACAACAACACGCGACATAGATAATACTCGGAACATTTTTATTACGGCTGGTGAATTACTTTATCTGCGAGATGTATTGATCAATGTTCAAAAGCTTGAAAGAGCAATTCGTCATGGTAACGAAGCTGTTGGTTTCTGTCAAAAACAGATATTGGCAATTGTTTCAAAGCATAACTAACGTATTCCATTTGTATACGTTTTTTGATTGTTGTATTATTCTAAACATCGAAGTTGTGTTTTTCCAATTATTATAAACGACTTGTTGGTATGTGTATCACCGTGTCTTTTCTTTTTAACAATTGGCCAATGTCTTTTGCACGCGCCATTAATATGGTTATGGCACACTTGTAGACTACCAACAGCACATCACTGGAAGTATAGCCAGTTTAAACGATCTTTTCCTTGTATGCCTTGTAGAAAAACATTATGAAGCCTTGTTTATCCCAGAACCTGATGTAGCTCAAACGCCGCTTTCCCAAAATTGCTATTTAACGGACCAATCAGGAGGGCTGGGTCCGTACTAAAGAATAAATGAAACGTGATTTTTAACCAAATATCGGCATAAACAGAACGTTTTAAATTCGGTTACAATGTAACCGTTCAATACATTTGAAACTGGCGTTAAACCCTATTAAAAACAACATTTGCAAACGTTTAATATTTAGCAAATTGCAACAATAAAACCTTATATATCCTGTTTACTTATGAAGTATTTCACTGAAATAGGACATAAACTATTCATAACCGTGCAATAGATAGTTCGATGAGAACAAACAAAACAACGTTTTCTCATTCACACTAGTCAAACAAGAGAAAGATCTTTAACAATGGAAATATCAAGGTAAACAGGTAACCCAAATCAAGCTTTGGTATATCTACACACAGACGCCGTATAAGGAAATAATCATTATTTATATATGCGAAAATATCACCTGGAGGTATTGTGGGAAATCAATTAGGACATTTTTATTACTGGAAACACCAGGGATAAGCCATTGGTATATCAATTAACACGACTATATAGTGGAAAAAGTAACGCAATTAAGCCATTTGTATTTGCATTGGGCGGTATTATCTGGTTATATTATATGAAGTGGTCTCATTTGTTACGTATGTGTAATACTTAAGCATTGCTTTATATCGTAGATGGTATATGCCATTTCTTCTCTACATAATAAGTAGAATTTATCATCAATTGTCACAATCTGGGTTGCAAGACCGTTTTATTTTAATAGGGTTATCATAAAGACCACCTGATCCAGTGAAGTAACAGAATCATATTTTATTACATTTGTTGTTGTTTTTTTAAAATAAAGGTATAGCAAGTATATGCATACAGAATTCGGATATCCGCGTCCTCCATCGTGTACGGATTATTATCCTGTACAAAAAAAACAAGAACATCTTACAAACTATACCTTAGGCTTGCTAAGTGACGCTTTATAAAGAAGGCTAAAGCAAAGAATCCTTTGCAATTCTTTTTTCACTGGACGCGCCATCTTGAAATGGCACTGTTATAATTTGGATCTATTTACAGTATTTTGTGAAGCTGCTCGGCGGGCGAGCTATTGTCCTTTTTGTATTGCCAATATATTAAGATTCAGATATAGACTAGATATATATGCATTTGTATATGTCGGAACTGTTCGGCTAATCTTTAATTTACTGATGGCCTTTATGTCATTATCCACTTCAGTATTAGTTTATGGCTTCATTTTCCATTTCCTAATCAATACGCGTATTTCTTATTAAGGGTGGCGTGGGTGTGCAAACATTATACACAAACAATATAAATGACTGTCTGACGTGTTTAAAGGTGTAGGCCCACCGTTGATTTTTGTTTTTTATTCTAGTAAATAAAAAATGTTTGAAAGTTTGTCATTCATAGAGTGACCCAAATGAAAGCAGTGAAACGTATGTTTTATTGTGTGTCGACCTCTGTACTACCAAAATGTGAGTATGTGTCATGTAAGCATTTTTTTCTGTTCAGTGTGTACACTGTTGACAAAGTGAAAGTTAGACTACCAAAATCATGTATTCATACCCCAATTTCCAAGCATCACTTTTTTCTAAATTCACAATTCAAACATGACAATGTTTTCAAAATGTTCAAAATACACCAATAAAGCCATTCAAATAACAAAAAATGAGCATTAAAATAAAGATATGCATTTTTAAAGAAGAATTAAAGATACAAAGATAACCGCCATTATGCGACTACTCCACGGAAGCATTTCCTGTTTCCAATGACGGTACATGTACCATGCCTTGAAAAACCAATGACCAGGACATAATAATATAAATATGTCACATTATTTCACTTATATAGATCTATAAACGTCTTATATCGTAGTTGTCTTTGTAAATTTAACTTTGGTATCATCTGTTATATATACGTTTATGTCAATTTCTTTGAAACTACATAGATTGAGATCTATAGTGTTCATATATATGATATATTTTAATATTTTTTAAAAATAATTCTCTTTTAGCTAAGCTGTAACAAGGCAGTGTATGCTAAAATGACACTTAAAGGTTTATAAGTCTCATCATATTCTCGGTTTTATAGCGGAACATGCCTCTCAATATCTATGTTTTTGACAATAACTGCATGCAAGAGACATATCTCTCTCTGAATTGCAATTAAAGTAGGATCTCGTTTGAATTTTCTCCGATGCTATAACGTAATACTCCAATTAAGTATTATTAACGTCGCTGTTCGTTGAATATAACAGTGTCATATTATATTTTTTCACCAATTTGCCTCTGCAAAATGTTAAATTATTTTCTCTTCGTTTTAAGCTCCTTGAACAATTTAAATACCAATGAGAAATCAAAGTTCAAATTATCCTCCTTCATTAACATGCGTATGAATTTATTAATTGATTAAATATTTTTTCTTTGAATCAGATAACCCGTATAAACGAAATCAAAACCATTATACGGATCTAGAGCACCGATGACAAATTAAGAACAGAGTAAGTTTTTGTCATCCAGCATAAACCATCGTTTGGTTCATTTTATCTGATTCGGCTGTTCATGTGTATTTAAACGTTCAATGAAATGGAAATTCTCACATGGACCGTTGACCGCTGACCTTGAATATTGCACGGTTTTAAATTACGTTTCATATCATATTTTGCTTATTCGCACAGCTGTGTTGGTAAATATATAATTCAAGTGTTTGTTTGGAGCGGGAATCAAACCTACGACTTCAGCGGTGAGAGTTACGTGATCTTGAAAAGGAGTATTAAACCCTTCACCCAAGGAGAACCGATTAACGTGTAAGATACAAACAGAAGTCTAAGTATTACATACATATATATATATTCTTGACCCCCCAACAAAACTGTTTATTATTATATCATTATAAAACAAAAGCATTTAAAAAAATTCTAATTCAATAGAAAACGACTAAAACATAAACAAACAAAACAAATATGTAGGATTTAATATAATATTAATACTAATGTTCAAATATAAAACCATAAAATGCAAACAGAATAAACATTGAAACAAAGGCAAAGCACAAATGAAATAATAACAATATTCAAGTGCGATGGAAAACCATTCATAAATGTTATACCGGGTTGTATAATTTCATTTTTATAAATGGTTAAAATTTCAAACGTTTTAATCATTGAATCAGCTGCAACACATAATCTAAAAGGCTTCGACAATGGTTGTCAATAACATTTTACCATCAAACTATATCACACTTGGATATTATTACTTTGAACATTTTAACGTAATAGCATTTCATCGTGATATGTCAGATTGGACAGTTTGTTAAACAAAGTTTATGATGGAGATGTCTACAATACGAAACATAAGTCAATTAATATAATCAGTGATTTACCGAGTCGGAAGAGAGGCAGCAGCGAGAGATCGTCACGCATGATACGTATACACACATAATAATAACGTAACAACAAAAGCAGATTAGTGTGTATCTGTGTTTGTGTGTGTGTGTGGGTGTGTGAGTGTGTGTGTGTGGGGGGGGGGGGGGTAGGGGGGAGGGGGGTATAAAGTGTTAAATAGAATCTTAAACAGTTTTTATCTATTTTAATGTGGAATGAACATGGTCGGATACTGTAAAATGAACCAGTAGCTTAAGTGCAAGTCATGTTTGCCATTTTATTTCTGAGAACACCTTTCCAAATAACTGATTACTTTCCCACTTGTTCAGTGGTGAGAGGCAAATGACAATAATACGCAATGTTGTATATCAATCATCACGGAGACTGTTGCCGGATGGGGATTTGAAATCGTGACCCCTGGACTGATATTCAGACGCGTTACCGACTTAGCTAACATGGTCCACAAATTTACCATTTTACATTTTCGTTAAGTAATGTGGCCATAGGTATGCCCTATTATGACAGAACCTTGGTATCTTTTGATTAGGATTACATTATTTATAGTTTGAATGGAAAGTTTGAAAATGGAAAAAATGCTTCGATTAGTACAACGACTGTAGGTTATCTATTTTCCCAGGATATTGACTTCTCCAAATATTGGTTAAACATTGTTTATGTCAGAATAAATCGTGAAACAATATCTCATTTATATTTCTGCATCCATCATTACGACTATAGGATAATTTATTTCACAGAACGTTGCAAATATGTGATGATGATTAGATTAATGGCAAAATCGATCGTGAAACATTCCAGATTTCGGACAATAAAGATGCGTTCACCGGATATTTTACCTTAATATCTTTAATGGCACAATTGGTCGTGAAACAAAACTTCTTCCTGTTTTTCAACTACAATGATTGTTTATTTGACAGGATCTAGATAGCATTTAATGATGATTAAAACATTTGTTGTAATGCGATATTTGATCGTGAAACACACACATCATATTAATCAATATTAATGACATGGATAAGACGTTAATTAACAACTGACAACAAATATTTGGATATTTTTAAAACAATGTATCCGTTTATATTGAACTTCGCTGCATTTGGTTCAGATTTTATTAACAATCACATCAATAGAATTCGTAATCACTTTTGGAAAGATATTTCATGTTATACAAAAAGTTTTCATAAAACATATAACCTACCACATGGTCTGGTATACAAAGTTCTTACATTTGGTACAACCCTAATCTTAAGGTCGGAGGCTCGAGCATTTTTTTATAAGCATTAGTTTTCTAAAGGAATATTAATTATAAATGACCTAATGAATAGCATTGGCGTTTTGTATACCATTAGAGAGTTCATTAACACGTATAATATCAATACAAATTTTCTTGAATTTGAAGGGCTTATAGCATCAGCAAGACAATACATAAATAAATTCAAGTGTCAACACTTAGCCAGAAATTTCCAGAACCCTATATGTCCAATTCCAGTTTTGACTATTGTTAAAGATAACAAGAGTTGTCAGAAGACAACAAAGCTCGCCTCTGGTTGTCTAAGTTAAAAAAGGGCCATAACTGTGCCAAAATGCAATCCAGAGTTATGGTTCTTATCTGTGTGTGTTCCATTGATGATAGTGAACACACATGCGTAGTTTCATTCACATCCAGTGAGTGTTGTCATAGATATCTTAAACTTAAACGCAAAAGTTTAACCTGGGTGTCTACAGACGAAGACGCCGACGACGACGACGATGCCGGGGTCATGGCAATAGCTCTCACTGGACTTCGTCCCGGCCAGCTAAAAAGCGTTGTAGAGAAATATATAAAACATTTCTTTTTTCAGTGGGAAGAGGAGTTAGATATAAGACTTTATTTTAGATAATCAAAATATTATGCTCTACCATTTAGTTTCACTACAGATACGAATTTACAATGGTTCCAATATAGAATTAACCATAAAATCTTGGGTACAAACTCACTCCCGAAGAAAACGAATATCGCTGTTTCAGAAATGTGTACATTCTATCAGACAGAAATTGAAACCATAAAACATCTATTTATTGACTGCAACATCACATCAATTTATGTTTAGTCTTGTCGACTTTATCAAAGAGAAGAACAATGCTATTATTACAAACTGGTCAGTTACTGATATTCTATTTAGAAACAAAGAGTTTGACCCAGTATATATTCGAAATCTTTATAATATAGCAAAGGTAAACTTTAATTTGATAGGAGTTGATTCTTTTTGGGAGGTCTATAAACCTCTTGTAATCTAAGATATGTTTATTGATTCCCCTCCGGATTTTTGTGGTTAAATTGCTTTAAATATTTATGCAATCAAGTACAGTAGACTTTGTTCTTCCAATCTTTTTTTAACAATTATTATTATTGTAAAACAATGCTACTATTTGGTATTTAAAGAACATGAGAAAAAAAACAAGCAGTTTTATCAGTCTCAGGTGATTAATGTCTATAAATAAGTAAATGTTACATAATTCTTTAAATTAGAAATATATAATGTTACATAGTCATTCTTCGAGATTATATATATTATACAAGTATGTAACACACAACATATATGTCTATGTTGAATCTTATTTCGTATACAATGCACTGAGAGCGGGTTTCTGTTTCACCAGCATTTTCTTTGGTTTACCGTCTTAACCGATTGTAGAATGGTGATTCAACTATTCAGTAACCACTGGGAGTTAAAAGTAAAGCAGTTTTTCTGAATCAAGTACATACCACCACGGTTACATAGAATATATTTCTTTAAACTTATGTTTCTTATAGATACTTCTACGAATACCCGAGTGTGTTGACGAAGCATAAGTCTGTTCTCTGTTCTTTTAAACTTTTGTTTGTAAAGATTTTTTTTTTTCACGAACAGAATAAAGAGCAAACTCCTTTGTAAATAAAAAAATAATTTTGTATATATATAAAGAATCGGAGTTAACAAATTCACTTAAAGACTTGGAAAGTTTGGCCTTTATTTTACAAATGTGAAAATGTACATATGATATCATAATGTGCTTCTTTACATCTGATATTGTTCAACTGTTACAATGAAATAAAACATTACAAAAAAAATAATGACTGCACATCTCACAGTCGTCACATCTATTAATTTGTACTGTTCTACATATAGAGACATGTACACTGGACACATTGCAAATTGGTTTAAAAGTATTTTGTTTCCATGTATGTTGGTCCAAACATGCAGGAAACAAACAAAGTGTTGACCAGATTGCTTTTTCACAATATCGATGGTTTGATGACACCCTTTCAATTTTGGATATTTCTGCCAATTTGTTGCAGTGCATCACTACGCATATATCTGTTATATCTTCATTTAAGTTTATCCAAACTTGGCAGAACTCATGTTCCAATGTCATTCTCATATATACAAAAACATATGACCATTTTAAACATTTTCAACAAAATTATGCACAACCGATTGCCTCAGTTCTAACTTCAAAGGCAAATGAATATTGCTACCGTCATAGGTAAGCGAGACCTTCGGCGGTTGCCTAATGGTAGAGCGTTCCTCTAGTCTGCGGAAGATCACGGGTTTGTTCCAAGACCTAGCCATACCAAAGACTTAAGGGAAGGTACTGCAAGCTTTCTCTAATGGCGTTTAACATTTAGAGGACAAAACTTAGTCCGGTCGGCTAGATGTTAGAATAATATAATAGGTTGAGATATCAAACTATGTATCAAATGATCAAATGTGATATGCCATGACCCCATATACATTTACTATGAAACGTTGTTATTTTGCTACCAACTTAACAATTCCTATCACGAAAACAATTTCAAACAAGGAACTACTTTTGTGGCGTAATTGCCCACTGAAATATTGGCTACACATAAGTAGCTGTCGTTTAATTGCGGAGCGATATATTTGCTTGAATCATTTTACACCGTTCATGTGTTTGCTCAGCAGTCTGGAGCTATCTCTACGTACTAAATATAGTTAATTATATAAAATAACCATCACACAGCTATTATATTGGCAGTGTTATTAGAATGAACTCATTAAATACAAACAGTAACACTCCGGTATAGATTCGAACAACACAAAACAACACTCAAGTGATTGGCTTTATATTGTCAATTACGGCTTATATATAGCTCAGATATAACAACACGAGTAAAGTTTTTGCAGTTATCAATATTTTCAATCACTGCGCAATTAATTGGTTTTGTTTATTATAATGGAACATGTTCCTGTTGCTGTTGATGTTGGAATAGTTACGGCGATAACAACATCACTGATTTGCCATGGTATGAACGTGATGTTACGGCTGTGAGTATAATTAACAATATTATCTTTATGACGCCTTCAAAAAAATATATTTTTTTATGGATTGTTGGTACATAAATGAGAAGAAAATCTATACATTTTATCTGGGATTAGTGAATACAGTTGACAAAATAGGGTTTAAGTATATATGTGACCTATTTGTAAAATACATACTGCTATATACATTCGCATGAAAGCATAGTGATAAAAAAGGAAAATTTAGAGGAAGTAAAATTATTTTTTTTTATCAATTATACGATTTTAAAAACTTTATGTTATTAACGTGGATTTATACCTGTGATACATATTTTTATATGCTAGATAAATAACAAAGTATAATTTCTGTTATATTAACCTAATAACATAAACATTATTTTTGTAATAAGTGCCAATATTTTTATCGTTGACAGTATGGAAACTTTATCCGTTATCCTGTGATATATATATATATGTCTCTAAATTAATCAATATGTTAGCATAATTGAATATTCGTGTAACAAGATAACAATATCAAATCTGTGATAGCTGATATACTTTATAGTTAACAAATTTATTATTTTATTTACAAAACATGTTAATGCTTCTGTAGTTATTTCATGCTAATTATCTTGATGTATCTTTTATCTATGACACATATATCAAAAATAAATAATAATAAAAAACACCTTCATAAAAAATAGTGTTAACAGTTTCCTAATTTAATTATGTATACAAATAAAAAATGGAAAAAAAATGCTATAAAATCATCTTTTATTGTTCAATCAACTCTAACTTTTTATCCTCGGTTCTTCAATACGCTTATTGGTTTTACAAATGTTTAAAATAAAGTTAACTTCATTTATCTCCGAATTTCTTTCATACTTTCTTTTGCATTTTCAACTGCCATGATTTTTATCTTCTGATATAATTACTCCTATAAATTGTGTCATCTCCATATGTTCACAGTTACACATCGTCTGAGCTCGTCTACTTTGCTCTTTCGTACACGTTTTCTTCTTCTATAGAACCTTCTTAAGTTTGTACTCCTAAAGATAGTTGACTCTGTACTGTATATAAATATAGTACGTTTTCGTATTTCAATGGTACTTCATATCACTGTTGTACTGTAACAATTCTAATTTGGCGGGTTTCTACATTTTCGTAAAAAGACCCTAAGTCGTATCCATATATGTAACTACATTGTACCAGAAAGTCGATTAGCAGATAACTTGGTCCGGAGAAGCAAACGTAGTTTGTTTATAGAGGGTAATAGACGCGGTATTTGGTTTCTGTGAAATATATCTAGTAACAAGTTTACAAGACATCTTTGCGATGGCAAATTAAATTACCCGAAGACAGGCCAAATATATAAGTATTGGTGTTTTAGACAAGAGGACTTTGATTCAGAAATTGTTGTTCAATATTAATCGTTACGTTTACAGTATTTTGGTTATCTGTTTCTTTATTAGAACTTTTAAAATGTTCATTGAGTATTGTGATACCAATTTATCGTTAACCACATATCTAGTATTGATAATTATATATCATTATGAATAATCCAATCTGATTGGTTGAAAACTAAACAAAACTGGTCTAATAAAATGAACTTTTGACCACCTATTCCTTCAAAATTGAACTACTGACCGCCTATTCTGCCGAAACCGGTTTCATCCGGTTACTGAGTCAATAGTTCAAAAGAAACGGGTTTTCTCCGTTCTCATGCTGATAGTTCATTAAAGCAACTGTTTATTATATTTTGTAAATTAAAACTGACACTTATATACCACATTTTCAACGGTAAAATACAATAAAAACATTTTCGACAACTGATATGATTAAATAATGACGTCAGGTTGTATACGTATTGGTCTTTATGATGTTGATTTGAACAAGAGCAGATCCAGAATGCAACTGAATACTTGTGAAAACTTTGAATAGCTGAAAATATTTTTTAGTCAGAGACTATGTGAAGGTAATTCATTGTTAGGACTGTAGGCTTAATAGCTAAATTTGTTAGTGGAGAATAGACATACAAAGGCTACGAAAAAAACATTTTTGAATATGCTTTTCACTCTGTTAAAAAACGTAGTGAAAGTATGAATGACGTTTGGGTGTAAACTTCTAATACATTTCTATGTTATACTACTTCTTGGCTTACTTTTTTATTGTTATTCAATATAATAAAACAACTATCTACCTTTTTAACGGTCATGGTTAAAATGATTTATCCTCAGAAAATGACTATTGACCCAAAACAATGAACTACCTTTAAAAATGTAGATAGTTGTATACTATCACACTTTCAGTGTTGCTCGAAGATAGAGTACCACTGATGCCGGTACTAGGAGCATGAGGGGTGTTGAATATTGCATTACACCCACGAACAGGCTCAATAATGTCAGCTACTTTCGTCTCTTGGTTGCATTCTGTGTTTCTAAGATATCCCTATCCGATATAAGGTACTGCTTTACTTTAATTGTAGTAGGCTATGGTGCTGGACACACCGCTTTTTATAATTATGTCAATACTTGAGAGAGAAATAATGAGCGTCTAACAAGGACATATCTAGTATAAGAGTAATCGGCATGTCTTGGGTGTGGATCGAACCAATACACATGCAAATCGAGACTGACAATCTGCCAGCAGACATTAGTTAGATATCATTGCAAGTGGCATAAGACAATTATTATAAATCTCAGTGTGATTATTTAAAATTTGCACAGCTATATTGTCACCCTTACGAATTTCGTATCATTAACCATCATTATGCAAAAAAAAAAAATCCGTCTCATCACACATTGTTATGGTAGATGTAATAAGACAAAAGCGTTATCACTTTCTAGAAATAGAAATAAATTGAGATAACGTTTCTCTTGATAAAATTAGGAAACTTTGTTTATCGGTAATAATGATTTCTATTAAACGTGTATAGTATCGTGACAAAATAAAACAATAAAACGTTACTATTTAACGTTAATCACATTGTGTTAAACAGCCCACAAAAACAGTTACATTTTTGTTTTGTCTGTTAACATTCCCGTGTGCGGAAAAAGTTGTATTTCATAAATATATGTGAAAAATTATGCTCTTTTTGAGCATTGCAATTGTCACCGATATTTAAAAATATTGAAAACAGTTCTTGGTTCTATACATATATAATATGCAAAAGAGAACGTTTGCGTACTAGAGCATTATAATAGTTGAGATCATTCGGTAGTGCAGGTGATGGTGGCGTGATGGATGTTTTATGTTCATAAGCCCCTCTGATATTTGTTTTCTTTAGGTTGTGTATTGCTCTTCGAGGGGATTCTTTTATCAGATATTATTGTTGAAAAATGCAACAACACAACAAACAACCCCCAAACCTTTTAACCCACTGTATTCAGATAATGTATTTAGAATACAATTTGATGAACAATGTGAAGATACTGAATGAAGGTGTATTGATGTTTTTGATACAAGATTAGGGTTTGCGACTGTTTGATCGTTAACGACTGCGTCATTAGATAACCCAGCTGTATCATTATTTTCCTATACAGTTGCAGTTGTTTTATTGATTTGTGATTTAATGTCAGGCTAGAGTCTTTATTAAAGGATGTACATCCGTTGAAACGTTTTTAATGTATTTTATGTCAGGTCTCGTATAGACAAGCGGATAATTTAAAGTACAGATAGTCCTTTATAAAACAAAACAACAAAACAATGCAGCGTAGTCCTTTTTCGCTTTGACCCTCAATATACAGATAAAGCGAAAATAGATGTTAAAATCCAGGAAATAAAATCTTAAATTGGTTGTTACCAAATAAATTGAAACAGAAATCAATTGCTATTACGTAGCGTTAACAACTGTTACTTTATTTCACCAAATTTGAACACAGTCTAGTATTGTTCTAGAAAAATAGCAGTCTATCCCAGAACATGTTATCTCTTGATTCAGGTCTATTAACCACCAATGAAAAAGCAGGGAATTATATGACTGTCCCACAATTCATAGCAATTGAACGCTTACTAAACTGTGACGTTATTCAAACTATCAGTTTATGCATCTGACATATCAAGAGCTCAAATTCGGCTTTCCCAACATTTGCTAATTTATGGATTCAATCGGGAGAGCTGGATCTGTACATCAGACTAATTAAAATTTCAAAGAAGCAACTGATCAATCAACATGCTCGAATCTCACTGCCATGTGACAGACCCAAGTGGGGAGAGCTGGGTCTGTACAACAGACTAATTAAAATTTCAATGAAGCAACTGATCAATCAACATGCTCAAATCTCACTGCTATGTGACAGACCTAAACGGGGAGAGTTGGGTCTGTACAACAGACTAATGAAATGGCAAAGTATATATTCATTTGACGTTGATGGTTAGAGCATATTTGTGTGAGACCAAAACAAAGCAATAACAACAAATAAACAGTTACATAATCAGAATAATAATTCTCTGATCGAACGTTGTTATCTGCTAAACCTCAGCTATTCCGCTTGTTAACCGATGGCAACTAATGATAACGTCTTGATGACCAAAATGAACTGCTGATCAAAGATTAGATTAGGTTACCAGTCGGGTTGGAAAAAAATCAAACTCATTTATTTAATGAAAGCAATCGGGGAGATCTTGTCCGTAATAAACGTAATAACCCTAACAAGACCACTTGTCGTACTTAAGATGTTCTACAATCGTCTTATTGCATACACGCTGGATGTTCATAGAAACCTAGTTCATGTAATAATTACATGGTTTATTTCTGTGGTATTCCGTTCACATCAACCACAGGAGCAACATCAACTGCAGCAGCAGCAGTAGAAGAAGCAAATAAAGAACAAAGGTAACAATTCGAAAAAGGTATAAAACAGTGTAATCAATACATGAACGTGATTAATATTCAAGCCTTGATGACAAAAATCCACATTCACATACAACCACTCTGTCAGTTATTTTTTTTTTCTTTCAACTCAAACTTCTGCTGCTGTATAAATGGCGACCGTAAAACATTGTCCGGTACTTGCACTAAGTGAGGTTAGTTTTCCTGTCAGGAATCATGGAGCTCATTGAGTGTTACGTGAAATTAGAAATACAGCCATAACCAGTGTTTGTGTTTTGTGTGTGTGGTGTGGGATGGATCTGAATCATTGAGCTCATACAGTGGTGACAGCGGATGTGTGTGTGTGTGTGTGTGTGTGTGTGTGTGTGTGTGTGTGTGTGTGTGTGTGTGTGTGGAGTTGGGGTGTGTGTGTGTGTGTGGGGGGGGGGGGGGGGCTCAAGGATTGTTGTATATTCATTTATCCCTCAAGAACAGATTCAATTAGGCCGAGTCTCCGTTCTCCGTTTGACTGCGTTGAATGGATCATATACTACAGAAATAATAATTTATTTACTTTTTTTATGGAGTTTCAAACTTTTTTCTCAGCAGTGTTCAATTTAAACTGAACAAACAAATAGCTTTCAATGTTTTATTATACAAGTCAAGTTAGTTCTCATATCCAAGAGTTTATCTTTGTAAAATAACCTTCAATGCTGGTTTCCCATTAAATTTGATAAGCGTGTCTCGTCTGCGGAAAATCAAATATTTGAATAAGATGAGACAGCTCAGGAGGGTCTATCACATGAAATAAGAGATGCTTAAATGTCTCAGTAATATTCGTTTTGTGAAAATATCTTTAAAACTGCATTACATCTAATTACAGATAAAGGCTGCCTGTAACACTTCTTACAATCGCACCGCCATTGCAAAAATAATGGCAGAGGAAACGTGCGTTTTTGTTTATTGCGAGTCACAAATGCATTAAAACGATATTCACACACCATTGCATTAATGTCCGAACGGTTAAGAGAGTTTACAGGTTTACATTAACTGAGTGAATTATTGATATGATCTTTTACAGGTAAACCATCAACCGTGTGTGTCATTGTTATGACTGTTTACCGTTTTTTTTACTTGAGAACAGCTGTAAACAGTGAACGATACAGGTAAGACAGGTATTCAATTTAAGAATGTTGCATTGCACACTGTGGTTATCCGCTTGACTTATACCCGTTCTGTGCAATGACGCACTTGCCGAATAACCAACTGCCTTTTTTAAACTATCAACTGGGAGTATTATTGTTATACTTTGATGTTGAGATGCTTCACAATCTCAGTTATAAAGAGACTGATTATTGGATGGACGTTAATTAGGCTGTTATGAATACATTTCTTTGAAAGTGAACCGTTTGCACTGAAAAGAATCCCACAACGAAAACGAGCTATAATACGTTAACCCACAGCTTATCATTTTATTACTACCTAATGTCCTTAATATAGAATAGAATCAAATTATTCTTCCTTCCGGAAAAGCTTCCGATCGACGTTCATCTGATTAGTCAGACGCTTATCAACTATGATCTAGTTATTGCTGTTAGACTACTTATTAATGGTTGAACGGACTATACAAGCGGGTGTAAATGCAATTACCAAAATACTGCTTCGTCATATTGTTAATCATTGTTGACACTTCCTAGTTTAAACATATTTCATTGGCATATCAACACATATATTCTTACAATATATATTATGCAAATATATCGAATACAGTTTTAGGCAAAATGGTCTGGCCTCTGATGATTAGATACGTTGACTCTTCCTAGGTTACTAGCTCTATCAAGTCAGCAGTTGCCTAATAGAAAACATTTTATACTATTCTCAAAAAATATTAAACATGGCGACGATATAACTAAACAAATTTAATTTTAAGCATTTGTTTTTATGATATGTTCTGAGTATGAATTCATGCAGATCAATCGGAAATGAAGAGAGTTTATAATACCATATATATATATGTGTTGCCATCTTTTATTTCATTACCATTTTGTTTATGTCACTTAAACCCTACTACTTAAAAACTTTTATTGTCCTTGTGCTGTTGTGATTGCAGTACTTTGTACATTACGTCCTGTTTTGGATAATAGTTCTGTTCTTATTGTTTATGTTACCGGGGTACTACACTGACGTGACACACAGTATCGTCATGCTTTAGTACTTTTGAAACTAAACTTAATTATTTTCTTAAGAACATCGTTTTAAAACATACTAATTGAATTAGATAAAACAAACCTATATACGAGTCCCATAGTTCATTTACTTCACAATTCATTGTTGTCTATAAAATGGACACATGCAAGACTTGGATTGGGATTTTTCTCAGACTGTTGTACTATTCATGAATTTATGAATAATTCTGATTTTGATGAAGGCAAAGATGTTATCCGAACGAAATAAAACTATCCAGGAGCGTATATTATTGACATTAATATTTATTGAGGACATTGCTAGTTCTCACAAAATCGTCATTTGCATAAAGATGAAATATTTGACATCACTTTCTTATTACAGTAGGCAGGGAGAATGTTTTAAAATATTGCCGTGGACCACCTTATCTAGTGGTTTAACGTCTCACTCATGATCAATGCATTTACTTTTGACCTTCCACCAGAACCAATGTTGTGTTTTTAAGCATGACTTGGTTTGCAACGATTGTAGCCAGAAAATAAAATAGCTTGTTACACAATATGTAAGAACATCACGGATGGTATTCACAGTCTTTTCAGTATTCTTAGACATAAGCTTGAACATCCGAATCTAATGTTGGCAGAACTTGTGGCCCAACCCTATTTCATGTAAAATATGAAATAAAATATGTTTAAGCTATTTGTTGTAGCCAGAAAAAAGGTGCAAGTTATAGGTGCTTGTAACACAATATGTAAGAGCATCACAGGTAATATTCACATTATTCTCAATTTTCATTGACATAAACTTAAAAATCAAATTTTCAACCTTAGAAATTTAGTTTACCATGACAAACATAATAATTGTAAGAGTTTTCTTGGCTTTATATTAAAGACCGCAGCGTGGTCTATAGTGGTAGAGCGTCCGCCTCGCATGCGGAAGGTCATGGGTTCGATCCCCGACCGGGTCATACCAAAGACTTTAAAAATGGTACTAGAAGCTTCCTTGCTTGAGGCTCAGCATTTAGAGGAGAGTTCTAGGTCTGGTCGGCCCGGTGTCAGTATAATGTGACTGGGTGGGGTATCAAACCATGTGTCTGCGGCATGATACTCCAGTGTGACGGCGCTCAAAATACTGTCTCAAGCAGACACCGTCGCGATATGACCGAAAAATTGTTGTGATAGACGCTTAACACCATACAACAACAAAAACAACAACAACAACAACAACAACACCTTGACTTTATTTTAGGTTTTTCTGCATGCTTGTTTCAAGATTATCTGTAAGTATGATTTTCAAAATTCATTCTTGAGTTCAAGTCTGAGAATACGACCCCTGAACTAAATAACTGGTTAAGATAGTGTAAATGGTGATTATTTATTTCTTTTGATATTTAATTCATCCGAATTGTAAATATTAAAAGAACATTATATTTGATTTATACTAGTATGCATTTAACGTTTCGAACACAGGAAAAGAACCATATATAAATTAAACTATATGGTAGCAGTTTGTATGAATAATATGTGCTTGGGGATGAAACATGTGCATGATCATTATGTACAACATTGACGTTTGTTACTTTCTTACTATGTAGCCATATTTGTTAAACTATATTTTGACTATATGTAAGCTCATATAAACAAAGAAAACAGTTCTCTAGTTACTTACACAGTCAACCAACCGCTTACTGAACAGTTTAAGTTAAAAGTTGTCCGGTACTTTGACCGTGTGAGCCGGTGCTTAGAGGCATGAGGGGTACTACTACATAGATGTATTTCATTTCCCTTACATGCACAGACTTAATGAAACTGAGTCTGTATTTCTTGAACGCTTTCTGTGCCTTTAAAGATTCTGATTATCAGACAATAGTATTAGTTACACAAAAATATTACTTAAAAAAATGACAACCTGAGCTAGTCATAACAGGAGACATCCACGTTATGACTTGCCCAGATTGTCACTTATTGTGTTTTTATTATGACTGGCTAATCGGCGTATTTTTTCTCTCTCGTTAAACATGGCGCATATTTCGTAATTTTCGTTAAGAATTGTTCCTTGCAATTTATAATGGATGTAAAGGAGAGTAATAACAGAGTAATTAATAACCAATATTACAAGAAAACCATCGCTTATTGTTATTAATACGTCATTGGTATTATTTCTATAAGTCTTATAGAAGAGTCTCGAGACTTTACATAAACTGTTTGTAATACTTTTAATGTTACAACCCATTCTATTTGTTTGAAATTAGTAATTATATCTGTAATTTAATGTATATTTCTGTATTGATGTAGATGACGTCATATACATGGACGTATATCCAGGAGGTAAACCATTTCGGTGAAATTAAACTGTAAGTAATTAAACCTGTTTTCATAAAAGTGATTTTTTTTAAAGAAATCAAGATAATTCATCGTCAGGACTGTTATAAACACTGTTACCAAACTAGCCACGTTGCTTTATAGCCTATGCATACATACGGACCAATTTCTATCCCATGTTCAATAAAACGTTTTTTAACTATATAAAGCGAACGTTCAGTGCTTTAAGTTTCTACTACCATCTGCCGCATAAAGGCGAATAACACTCTTATGAACTCACCGCCAGATTATCAATATAACGGCCTATCTTCCTCCGATTATTATCGCCATTGAAACAATAGTGTAGTTATAACTCACCGTCTGTGTGATCATGAATACCCAGTAAGGCTATTCCCCAGGCACATTTAGGTTAGAAAATGTATTTAGATTGTAAGAGAGACAACGTCGATCAATATAAAACACACAAAAGGTTATAAAACCTTATACTACAATACTATAGATGATAATGACAGGGGAAATTAAGACTGATATCAAGGTCAATTGACGCTTTGGAGTTTAGAGAGGACATACTCAGGTTACCGAGTTAAGTGTTTTGTTTCAATCCATTGAGTCAGCTCAGACCTAAGAGCGTCATAGTTTAACAGATAGTGTAGAGTACGTTTTTTCCTGATCGTTTACGATCATGTAGTAACTAATACAATGTGGTCAATGCGAAGGTGTGCTGGACATTTTGCCGATGCTAAGACGCATGAGGTGTTTTGCAATTCTAAGGCATGTGGGGTGTTTGCCGGTTCTAAAGTGTGTAGGGTGTTTGGTCGATTCTAAGGAGTGAAAGGTATTTTGCCGATGCTAAGGCGTGTGGGGTGTTTTGCCGATGCCAAGGCGTGTTGGGTGTTTTGCCGATGCTAAGGTTTGTGGGATGTTTTGCCGATGCTAAGGTGTTTTGCCTATAATAAGGCGTGTGGGGTGTTTTTCCGATGCTAAGGTTTGTGGGATGTTTTGCCGATGCTAAGGTGTTTTGCCTATAATAAGGCGTGTGGGGTGTTTTGCCGATGCTAAGGTTTGTGGGATGTTTTGCCGATGCTAAGGTGTTTTGCCTATAATAAGGCGTGTGGGGTGTTTTGCCGATGCTAAGGTTTGTGGGATGTTTTGCCGATGCTAAGGTGTTTTGCCTATAATGAGGCGTGTGGGGTGTTTTGCCGATGCCAAGGCATGCCAGGTGTTTTGCCGATGCTAAGGTGTTTTGCCTATAATAAGGCGTGTGGGGTGTTTTGCCGATGCTAAGGTTTGTGGGATGTATTGCCGATGCTAAGGTGTTTTGCCTATAATAAGGCGTGTGGGGTGTTTTGCCGATGCCAAGGCATGCCAGGTGTTTTGTCGATGCTAAGGTGTGTGGGTTATTTGGTCGATTCTAAGGCGTGCCAGGTGTTTTGCCGATGCTAAGGTTTGTCGGATGTTTTGCCGATGCTAAGGTGGTTTGCCTATAATAAGGCGTGTGGGGTGTTTTGCCGATGCTATGGTTTGTGGGATGTTTTGCCGATGCTAAGATGTTTCGCCTATAATTAGGCGTGTGGTGTGTTTTGCCGATGCTAAGGTGTGTATTGGTGTTTTGTCGATACTAAGGTGTGTATTGGTGTTTTAACGATGCTATGGTGTCTGGTTTTTTTTACATTTAATACTACCTTTCGGACGCGATGGGATCGGTTGTTTTCTTGGATACACTTTCTTGCTGCCAAAGGACCCTTTTATCATATTCTATTGTTTCAATTTCAGCACCGTTTTATGTGTTCTGCTCTATGATAAATCAGAACGTGTTTAATAAACAATAATTATGAAATTCCTTATCGATCCTTAATGCTTCCTTATGGCATTTAATTAGCAGTTTTTTTAAAAATTAAGGATATTCGATATGAATGCCATTTTTCTTTGCATTTATCTATTATTAAAAAATCCCTTTTCCTTATAATAGTGTTTACATTCATTCTTACATCAATTTCGTTATTATATGCAAGATTTACTTTGGTTAGATTGATGCCAACTGTTATTGCATTTAAAATTAAAATGGTAAATGAGAGTTTTACAACATGATTGACGCTGCAGCAGCGAAATGCAAACAGTGGCAACGTTAAATTTTACTCATTTTAAAGCAGAGCAGGTGATGATTAGAGGAACGGTTACTACAAAGGTTTCTGGTTCCTGATTAGTTGAAACGGTTTAATTAACTTTTAACTGGGTAACGATCGTTTAAGCTTTTGCGATAAGCATTCGTTTACTTGACGTTTTCAAAGCGTTGCAGGTCGGTAATAAAACGGTTGCATAATGCTTATGTATGAACAGCATCCTAATCTGTCGCTTAAGATTCCTATTTTTTTTTCGTTCAAAGTGCAAACAATACAAAACAAAGATAATCTTGGATGATAAATTCTACGAAAATGACACGGCAGATTAAACTTTCGTCTAAAGTCTTAACATTGCGCTGATTATCGTTCTTGGGAACGATACGGCAGAATTTATTCATCGGATGAAAAGTGAATTTATTGCATACCGTGGAAGGCTGCAATCACGTCAAATTGATCGTTTTGCAAAGCAAATGAGGAAATAAGAAGAGAATAAAATGCTTTTAACAGAGCAAATGCAAACCGTGTCGTCTGCAGATCATACAAAATGAGTAATCAGTCGAAATAAGTCTCCTCTATGCTTGCATTTAACAATGTTATCATTTTAACCCTCGTTTTGTAAGTTTTGCGCAGATATTCAGCATGATCATGCGATTGTCTGTGATATTTAAGAATTTTTATCGAGGTAATGATAATTCGTAGAATGTTAGGACGGTCTCAGCGAAATTCAGCTATGATTTTCCCCATTTATTGTGTAAATATTCTGACTCTGAAGCAGCAGAGATCTCATCTCAATATAATTGCTATAAGTCGAAATATATCCTTTATTAAGGGAGACCTTTTTTACTTTTATAAAAACATAACAATTTCAGTGGTAATAATTACATATAACACGTATCGGGAGTCCCTTGAATGGTAAATTAACATTTTCTGTTTTAAATATTTCTCAAGTAAAACATATTTTATAGCCAAAACATATAATATAGTCGAAACATATTTACAGGACAAAATCAATATTAGCTGTTTAGTTCGAATAATTATAATTAACATTATAAATAAAACTTTCAGAATATCGTGACACAATTATTTCGGAACAAATAAATCTAGTCATTATACATTCTTATACACAAAAAAAGCGCTTTGCAATCAGACCACCCAAGTTATATTTTAAGAGGATTTCCAAATGTAAAGTGACTTGATTTCACCACACAAAAGGTTTGACCATCATACAAATAAGTCAATTTTATTTTGAATGGGGTTTAACGCCATTTTCAATAAATTTCAGGTTTTATATGGCATATCAAGTTTTACTGGTGGAGGAAGACCTCAGACTAAGAAGAACCACCGTCCTTTTGCAAGTAACTAGAATTTTTTTTTCAACTAAAGTTTTTGGAGCGAGTGGGACTCGAGCCTACGACCTTAGCGGGGGGTGGTAAGTGATCTTGAGACGGCGCCTTAAACCCGTCGGCAACGGAGGACTCTAAAGTTAATAAAGCACACCAAAGCCATTTTACAATAAGTATTGTTTTAATACAAGTATATTAATGTTATATTCGACAGTTAATTTCAAAATCATCTTCTTTCTCTAAAAACAAACTGTGATTTTTAAATGTTTAAGTAAAAACCACATGCGTACTTGACAATAATAGATAGGTCACATGTTACCGATCAGCCTCGTCAGTGACGTCTTACATTAAAGTTTTTTGAATATTGATTTGCTGGAAGACGCAGGTTTTTCTACAAATTGCTTTGTCATTAAACGAGAAAATATATTATTTATTACTGCATGCATGCGCATTGTAATGTTTCATTTTATTATATTCTGAAATGAATGCAGATGTTACAATTTATTTAATATATATTACAAACAAAATGGCGAAAGCTAAACATTGTGTTTACATTTTTTATGGTTTACCCCAAACATATTTGCATGCTATCGTACTTTAAGAAAAACGTTGACCGCAGCTACGTATTCATTTATGTACACCGCGGCTTCGTATTTATTTATATAAGTCGAAATATATCCTTTATACATCTACGTATACGTTTATGTCGACCGCGGTTACGTGTACATCTACATACACCGCGGCTACGTATACATTTACATACACCGCGGCTACGTATTTATTTATATACACCGCGGCTACGTATACATTTACATACACCGCGGCTACGTATACATTTATGAACACCGCGGCTACGTATACGTTTATGTCGACCGCGGCTACGTGTACATTTATGTACACCGCGGCTACGTATACATTTATGTACACCGTTTCATTATATGATGTGACGATGAAGAGCGGGGCGGGGGCGGTAGGTTAACGATGTTCGTTACATGACTAAACGAGTAAATCGAGGTTGGTAACACCTACAAACCAGTTAAGCGAGGTTGATCGCACCCGCATACCGGGTCAATGAGGTAATATACACCACCTGTTCAGGTAAGACAGGCTGGTCAAACCCGAAACTCATATAAGTGAGGTTGGCTGCGCCCGCAAACCGGAGTTAAGCTCCAATTTAATACTTTCCAAGGCAGCAACTCTTGTTGTCATTCCGTCTGTTTGTGTGCGTACTAGTGCGTTTGGCCTAAACTTAGGTTTCCTGGATTTTATTGGTCGCACCATATGCTGCCATAAATGCATTAATAGTATTATAGAATGGCCTACTTAAATCATATATCAATCCTTCTTATTTCGTATACACATGTCACCTTCTGGCATTCAAGGGACGATATTTGCTTTTATTATATACATACATTGCTATGAAAATGCATTCTTTACTAATATGCCGCCATACGTCCGAAGTATTTTATCATAATTCGTACAACGTTTTATATTTCTTTTTATATTTATTTAATCAAATAAGCAGTATTTTATTCCAGGTCTGTAAATGTTTTATATCTTTTATCGTTTATATAAGATTGCCTGCATATTTTATTCCTTAAACACTCTTAAACGTGTATATACTACTACTACTACTACTACTATTACTACTACTACTACTACTTCTACTACTACTACTACTACTACTACTACTACTACTACTACTTCTACTACTACTACTACTACTACTACTACTACTACTACTACTACTACTTCTACTACTTCTACTACTACCACTAACAATACTACTACTACTAATACTAATAATGATAATGGAAATGTCTTGTAATCTACATCATATGCTTCCATGGAAATTTTAATAGCAATACATTAGAGTTAACTAAACATACATTTCTTCTGGTATTATGTTTTATATTGTTCTTATGCATGCAAATTATACTATTAACCTGTTTTGCTTCTATGATAACGTTTGATTTCATAGAAAAATGACATGTTGTATATTTAACGGAGTTGTTAAAATACCACACACTGCTATGGAAATACTTACTTTGATTCTGTAAAATTATCAATTAAAAAACACCATTCAAAACCCGATTTGCATTTTAAAACACACACACTTTTGCAAAAAATATGTCTCTACTTCCTGCGTTAATTGTGTATTTTGTATTTACAAAGCATATCTTCAAATACTCCTCTAAAAGACCTGCTGCATAAAAGTCTGTAAAATCTAAACAGCTGCATTAAGTAGGAAAAAAACGAGAACATTATTAACAAGGGAAAATTAATATCGAGAACCAGTAAGTACCTAATTTGGTCTCTTGTCAATGCATGATTACTTTTGTTTTTAAGTACCTGCAAAATTCATTTTCAAGACATCAGATTTATTTCTCATTTCTCCTCATTTCTCATTAAATGACAAAACGGTTGCGACGGAGACTTGTCTTTGAAGGCAAATCAATATTAAGAGCGAACAGCGCATAATTAATACTTACTAGTTAAGATTCATTTATGCCGAGAAATGAGTGTTGCTTTTAAGCAGCACTCTTTATTCTTTATGACTTTTATAACACTTTTATTGTTTTCCTTTCTTTGGAATTAATTTGTCTTTAACTAACGCCACTGATATTATGCAGCGGTGAGTGTGATATTGCAGGTATAACAGATTGAAACATTTGTTTAAAATCAGGGTAATGACTCATCCTTTAAACAGCGCCATCTATCTTAACCAGAGGTAGCTTTACGGTAAAGGGTTAGCTTGATATACTCAGTAATGTTTCTCTCATGCACGCATAAATGAAGACTTGATGTAACGTATTTCGATGTAAGCTTAGTTTCCTATTCAACGGTTTATACAGCAGCGGTGGTCTAGGGGTAGAGCGTTTACCTCGCATTTGGAATGTTGTGGGTTCGATTCCCGGCCGGATCATATAAAAAAGAAGCTTCCTCGCTTGGCGCTCAGCACATAGACGATAGTTCTAGGTCTCGTCAGCCCGTATGTCAGCGCTTAGAACACTTTCTGAAGTAGACACCGTCGCGATATAATTAAACACAATTGCAAAAATTCGAAAGCGACGCAAGACACCATACAAGAACAACAACATAAACGTTTTAAAGTTAGACACACACGTACACCAATGAAAATCAAAGACTCATATTACTTCTATCATTCAATTTATAACACTTGCAGTCGTTTCCAATAGCACGAGCATATGTACGTGATTAATAAAAGTACTAGATTAAAATTTAAATTAAGAAACTGTGTTCTCCTAATTATTTAGTAAAAAACCCATCAAGTTTCTGTAACACTATAATAATTTTTACATAGACTTCTCCAGTGTATTATTTAATTGAATAATTTGAGAAAAGATATTGAATTTTCAATCTTGTATTTTTTGTTATATCCTTATGTCTAGACAGCCGTTTCCTGTTCATTTTATAGAAGTAACAAGGCAATCGTTGAGTTGTGGCGCTAAAGGAGGTAATTAAATCTAATGACTTAGTGATACCAAATCTTCCAATCGTGAAACGGATGACACACTGTTGGATTTCATCTAAATTGAAATTACGCTATGCAAACATTGTCACCAGCTGTTCTAATCTAAAGAATTTAAGCAATCTATGAAGCCCGCTGGATATCCAGCTCGCCCGCAGACCATAAAACAATTTTCGATTAATCTAAGGAATTAAATTAGAATAAACGGGAATGAGCTACATGTTTAACGGAAAAACCTTCAGACAAATGCGAGTTTTACCGTCAAGGACGTTCATTTGATTACAGAAATAGAAAGTGGATGAAAGACCAAAGAACAAAGTTCACGAGTGGTTATTCGTCGTCAAGGACGTTTATTTGATTACAGAAATAGAATATGTGATGTAGTTTTCTAGTGGCAATTATTAAAATATTAATTTTATACATCTTTGTATCAACAATATTTAGAGAAAAATACGTCAGTAAGTGGTGTTGAAATCAAGTTAGAATTCCATGGAATTGATGCAGTTCTTATATTTCTTTCTGTTTCGAAGATTTTAATTTTGATGTTTAAGCCGTATATAGGGACTTAAATCTGTTCATGAGTTCGAATTGCACCCATAACCCTCGTTCCGAGTTTGATACTCTACAACCGGACCATGCGCTCCACCTGATGGAAAATTTTAACCAATTCAACCTATTCAATGATTCACAAGTATACGAGGCACAGTGACTCATATTAGCATGACAAGCGATACAATTGTACCATGATTAGCGATACAATTGTAACATGACAAGCGATACAATTGTAACATGACAAGCGATACAATTGTACCATGATAAGCGATACAATTGTACCATGATAAGATATACAATTGTAACATGACAAGCGATACAATTGTAACATGACAAGCGATACAATTGTACCATGATAAGCGATACAATTGTAACATGACAAGCGATACAATTGTAACATGATAAGTGATACATTACATACTTATCTACTTAAAAATTAAATGTAATTTCACTAAGTAACAGTAATGTTATAAACCAAGAACGGATACAAATGCATTACATTATGACATGTGACAGGTGACATACATAATCCTGCTATGACCTGTAATACAATTCGACACGCATCACCATCATAAACCATATCACAAACAGGAAACCCAACATCATTTGAGAACAAGTATTTTCCATCTTATGAGTATTTCGATCTATCATTGTTTAAAGGCGGCATTTTAACATACACCAATCATTTATATTAGCAATTTAAAAGTGGATATGAAATACATTTTATACTTATGACATTTAAAACAGTAACACATCTTATATTTGTGATAAAACTGTTCTGACATACTTTTTTTTGCTTATACTTGTGATAAAAACTGTTCTGACATTCTATTATTTGCTTATACTTGTGATAAAAACTGTTCTGACATTCTATTACATGCTTATATTTGTGATCAAAACTGTTCTGACATTCTATTACATGCTTATATTCGTGATAAAAACTGTTCTGACATTCTTTTATATACTTATATTTGTGATAAACTGTTCTAACAAAATATGATATGCTTATATTTGTGGTAAAAACTGTTCTGAAATACTATTTAATGCTTATATACATTTGTGATAAAAACTGTTCTGACATTCTATAATATGCTTATATTTGTGATAAAAACTGTTCCTACATACTATTACTTGCTTATATTTGTGATAAAAACTGTTCTGAAATACTATTTTATGCTTATATATATTTGTGATAAAAACTGTTCTGACATGCTGTTATATGCTAATATTTATGAAATAAACTGTTTTGACATACTATAATATGCTTATATTTGTGATAAAAACTGTTCTGAAATATTATCTTATGCTTATATACATTTGTGATAAAAACTGTTCTGACATATATAATATGCTTATATTTATGATAAAAACTATTCCGACATACTATAATATGCTTTTATTTGTGATAAAAATTTGTTTTGACAAATTCTTATATGTTCAGTTTATATTTAGCATTTGTTCTGTTACGAGGGCATTTCTATGAAACAGACATGATGATCAAGATTAATAAAGCATGCTTTATTAACAGATATCTATCAATATTTATAGATATGTCGAACATGAGAATCTTGAAATTTAAAACTAAACGTGTTTTTGAAGCAATTGCAATAACGGAACAGATCAAAGAGATAATGATGTAGCCACATTGCGGCGACAATAAACAAAATATAGATGCACTTTCATTTTATTGATTAGTTTTTAATCGTCGTTCATATTGACAATAGTAGTAAGGTTTCTTCTTATATTGTATTCAACTGTAAAAAAAAAAAGGAAAAATAATCTGCTAGTATTTTTTTCATATCGTGTTTAGAATATTTTATAATAGTAAAGTCATCATCCCATACGGACACAAATAATGTCACCATATAGTATATGTGCTCAACAAACAAGGCAATCCCCAACAAAACCGAGTACAAAGATTGAAGGACATTGTTTTAATGTTGACATATAAACAAATATTCTGATTCCGGTGTTTTTGTATTGACACATTAAGCGGATATCTGAACATAATATATGGACAGCCAAGTAAACACATCGACACGGAGTCCACATTTATACTTCAAATACAATTGTATGAACTCTCAAAGTAAACTTACTCTATAGAAATGTATTCAGGAGCGATATAGATATTTTTATTATATGGCTTGGTTCTTATTCATTTTATTTTTAGTTTATGGATTAACCATAGTAAGCAGGTGTTGCTATGAATGATATTTGAAGCTCTTGGTCAGTGTACACTTCTAATAGGCTGCTACCAAGACCAAGAACATCCCTTTTAATCTTACCACAATAATATTAACCCAACATGCTTATAATAAGATTCCTCCTTTGTTATCTTCTTTAAATATTTGAAATATATTTTATGCATGTCTGCCAGACAGACAGACAAGTATAACAAATATATCTACCTGCATGCCTGTCTGCCTGTCTGTCTGTCTCTTTGTTTCCCTCTCAACCCGCACATCTGTACTATTTAATATTTTATTCAAATAATACCATCAAAACAAAAATCAAAAACCGAAAAAAGATCACAAATATCGTTATATTGAATACTAAATGACAGGTCAATCGATCGTTGCTAAATTGTATTTGTATAAATCTGTATTGCTGAATCCATATGCAAACGGGTGTACCGTTCATCCTCATTTGTTCTTGCCGTTCATCGTCATATAAGTTAATAAGTCCCGTTTTTATATTGTGGGTTCCAATTATGTGTAATTAACTTTGTTCTTAATATATGTTTTTCAATTATGGGAAGAGGATAAAATATTGACCCCTCACGGTATGTGTCGGTTCGATTCCCAGTTCGACTCGTTAGCCTCGTAAAACAACACTTGGTACTATTTCTACTTCAAAAGCGCCACCGGTTCATATAAGATTCGAGCTTACGGCGCCATCGAGCTATGTAAACATTTATGAACTAAAATATATATTAATATAATGTATTAAATGTTTTACATGTCATAGAGTACAACGATTATTAATGACTCAAGATAGAGTTGTATTTTGTCTTTAAATGTTCACATAACGTCATTTACATGTTATGCATAAGTATACTATTATAGCGAACATATGTCACATATCAAACACAAAACAAAATGTAGTTGTTTTACTTCAATTATTTTTCCTTATTAACCCTATTACAAATTATGACTCCTCTACTTTCTGGCCATTCTATTTGTCGGACACACTCGATCAGACTGGTTCACACACACATACAGGAATATATTCGAGGAAGAATCCTCTACAGGTATAATGTCAATAGTTGAGAGTATACTTAATGAACCTATAATCTATTCTTTATTGTACCGTATTAGTCATGAAAACAATTGATTGGAAAATAAAACGTAAATAGAAAAAGAAATTGATGCAAGGGTTACTTGAGAATTTTAAGTAGACCTTTATATAGCTTATAAATTACACGTCTGTGGGTGTATGTTTGCAGCGCGAGCAATATGCTAAAACAACATCGACAATGCGTTGTTTTGTAAATATGTATTTTTTTTGTATTGTTTAAATGAGTTTACTAAGGAAAATGACGACGTCAGCATAAATCCTTGAATTTAAACAGTTACTGAACGGAACAGTTAACCCGCCAAATTTGTATTTTCAATATTTTCGTCAAAATATGAAGTAGAGCTATTAAAAGAAATATATGTCATTAACAGACAATTGTGTATATTTACATGTCTTTTCTTATTCAAGTCCAAATTTGAAGAAAATTGCTTAAATGCTTTTTGAGAATATATATAAAATATAAGGCATATAAAATGTAAAGTGGCGGGTTGGTTGTTTTGTCCAGTGTAGGTTTTGTATAATGTATTGATTGTTAAGTTTGGTAAAGAAGCAATGTTTGGTGCATCCAAAAACAAGACTGAGACTCCACAGTGAATGTTTGGCAATTGTTTTTAAAAGGCATTTATTTTGTATGAGTGTAATAACATTATTATAAACTGTATTGTTTGCGTTGTTATGCCTTTGTGGCTCTATCTTTTAAACGCTTATATCACCTACAAAACATGCATTTCTATTCTTTATGTTTTTAAAGATGAGTGTACTAAACACATATGTATATAAGTAGATATATTTATTGTTGTCTTTCTAACGCTAATCGAATAATATGGCGAATAATATGGTAAAATATTAATAGACATTATTAAACCATTATAGTATTTTTGAAATGCCATTTATAAACACGGATAAGGCCACTTATATACTTTGGAGATGTTATCAGAATGTACGAACATTATGCAATCATAACACACGAACGTGTAGAAACAATCGTAAAGTACAATCACGAGTCATATAAATAGATAACACCAGAAGAAGTTACATTCCGATTCTCTAGAGGTGTATAGCAGACAAACATCCGTTTAAGTCTCGTCAGTTTTGACGTTTTAAGTATATTATTATTATCATTGTTATTATAAGCAACAGTCTGACTATAAAGAAAATGGACAATATTTCTATCAGGAGAGTCACTTTAACACGAATTTAATGAAAAAAGAACGAATTGACCTTATGTGCTCAGCACACATTTCTAGATATTTACAGGTGGGTTGATTCGGTATAAAAAATACAACGGAAGATGTAGTATTCAAACAGTACCACCATACAACAACCCGAAGACAATTTATATTTAAGTTCAGTACACATGTATATACATAAGTCAAT
This sequence comes from Panopea generosa, assembly GCA_029582155.1. Classification (NCBI taxonomy): domain Eukaryota; kingdom Metazoa; phylum Mollusca; class Bivalvia; order Adapedonta; family Hiatellidae; genus Panopea; species Panopea generosa. Next base: position 30,025,355 of record CM055909.1, on the reverse strand, counting down.
TGGTATGTTATCCCACCCAGTCGCATTATATACTGACGTCGGGCCAATCAGTCCTAGAACTCTCCTGTAAATGCTGAGCGCCAAGCGTAGAAGCTTCTAGTACCATTTTCAAGTCTTTGGTATGACCGACCGGGGATCGAACCCATGACCTTCCGCATGCGATGCGGATGCCCTACCACCAGACTACCGCTGCGGTGGGATTCAGTCAAGGAACAGTCAGCATGGTTATCATGCCAAGTGTATAAAACATCTTCTCATCTGTACACAATTATTGTTAAAACAAATGTGAATTTTAATACTCACAAGAATAAGAATAAAGTGTAGTAAAATATTTATCATACTCATTAAATAAAACATACAAAAACTCGGCACATTTACATGTCAGCTATGCATGTAGTGACCAGGAATGACAAGATTCTAATCCAATAACACGTTCATATCAAAGCGTAAAGTTTAGAAATTACAGTTAGTAGTCACGTGACAAATACTACGTCATAAACATTCGTTATTTATGGCGTAATAGCGATCTCTTCTTGTTCAGACTGTATGTATTGTTTGTCTTTGTGACGTATATTTACCAAACCAATTTTCCTTTTCATGTACAGATGCGTTATTTCAGACCATATCAGGACAATTTAGTAAATAAAATGTTAATTTCCTTTTCAAAACTTTTGATTATTTTCTTGTTTTATTCATAACAGAAGTAAGAAATGTAGACTGGCGTATTTATAAAAAGTATACTGCGGTAAAAATGCATTGATTCTTTCCTATCAACTATTACAATTGCAGTTCTATGTATATGTAATATGCTCATCTCCTTAAACTGACTGTTTGATGAAGAACTGCTGTTCTCTTTTCGTTGTCGATTACTTTAATGAAGGTTGTCTTATATATGTATAGATGGAACAGGGTTTTTTTACAGATTGATGGTTGTCTATCACGCAGTACTTGTATTGACATAGCCAAGCAGTGTTATTTAGTTCCAGAGATTCCAGTCTATATGACTGTATCACTTACCATGTTTATTGATTTGAATTTGTATTATACACTATAAGACAGTTGTAGTACATGCTGGTATATGTTTTAATGTTGCTAGTAACGTCTTATCGAACATATTCTTGAATAAGCTAGATAGACTGATTGAGGTTTTTATTTCTAATAGTAGTTTGTGTGGACTAGTATATATCTTTACTGTGGATTCCATTTGCTGTGTCACCAATATTTTCCTTAGTTTGACTTAAATTCTTCTGAGCTTTATTTAATTTTGACTGGTTATTTATCTCTTTTGTATGATTAATTTTAATAAATTCATATGCAGTTTTAGATGGACCAGTCTATAATCATGATCACCTGGCTGCTTTTTGTTAGATTTAAGTCTGTAAGTGTTGTTAATATCTATCGTACAAAAATGTGAATGTGCATAAGATCATTTAACTGTTCTGGTCCTATATCTTTGATTGGATTTGTACCGACAATATATTATGTTGTCAAAAAGTCAAAAACCATCGATAATGCATTCCTCTCAAGTACACGTTTATGCAGCATTCAGATTAACTGTGTAATTGGTATAGTTTGTCAAAACATTGTGTAATCTATATATTCACTGACATCAATGTGGGAATATGTTGAAGGTTTAGTGCAAAAAGCATATCTACCTTCTATCTTGAATTAGACAAGTTTTGCACTTAGGCATTCGTTAGGGTTTCCCGCTGTTTCCAATGCATTCGTCACCAAAATCTTGCCAAGACGTTTTATGTTGTTTCATTTATGCATATCTTTGCAAAACCTATAACGTTTGATTGTATTCGGATAAGACCCCGATATATATAGCAAGGTACACACTCTTCTCATATGGCATATGAGGAATTCGCCATTGTAATTCACTTTCCTGCCTGCGGAAAATTGTTTTAAGTGGCATTACATACTGGCTTAATATAATTTAAAGCAAAATGAAATATGTACTCAGTAATTGTGTCTGTAGTGCTTGTAAGTCTTGAAATAGCAGAAGAAACAAAGCAGTCTGAATGTCTATACGTGTTTGAAATGGTAACATGAGTACCTTGAAGCCATGTCGACAAATATAAGTGTGTTTGTTCAACATCGGATGTTAAAGTTCAGTTCATTTTCTAGAACAATTTGTAAACATCACAATGTGCAATTAAAGTCTGGACAAAGGAAACTATTCTGTTTTAATAAAATACTTTAAAACTTAAATATAAAAAAACAGACTGGTGATCGTGATTTCACTAAAAATAAATTTTGTCACCGTTTCATATTGATTATAAAATAGATAACAAGACAAAAGTTGTTTTGAAACCTTATTCTGAGAGATTTTAAGAACTAATTACATAGTATTTTAGAGCGTTATGATTTGTTTTTAACTGATTCAATTTACTGTTTTATAGATACTATACAGCATTGCGTAACAACCAAACTCAATATCTAGGTAAATGCAATTAGTTTAATTTAAAAACACTCTCCGGTTTTCTATAAAGTGTTTTCAATAGCATTTTGTGAATACTGATTAATGCATACTCACAGTCTTCTCTCAATCCATTTAGCAGTTAATGGAATGTACTTAAATAGAACTTTATTACTATCTGATACTTGTCTGAGTAAATGTCATTATATTTAACTGTTGTTATTTTAAATGCAGAAATTATTCTCCATATACAAGTAGTGCTATAACACCTGGGTTTGCACCGTATACTCAAATATCTATTTCATAATGCATTATTTCAAAGGCATTTTTATTTATATGTGTCTTGTTTCAATTAAAGTAGTTATTATATATTTGAAGACTTCTATATATGTTGTCTCGTTCTATTATATATCAATGAGAGGTAGAGTGATGTTAGGTGCACGTTAACTAGGTTTGAGCTCCCATTTGGCGCCATTTGCTACAGGCCGTTCCAAAGCGGTGCCTCTCTATTGTAAGACCGTTCTCAAGCGGTGCCTCCCTGTTGTCAGACCGTTCTAATACGGTGCCTCCCTATTGTCAGACCGTTCCAAAGCGGTGCCTTCCTACTGTCAGACCGTTCCAAAGCGGTGCCTTCCTATTGTTTGACCGTTCCAAAGCGGCGCCTTCCTGTTGTCAGACCGTTCTAAAACGGTGCCTCCCTATTGTCAGACCTTTCCAAAGCGGTGCCTCCCTATTGTCAGATCGTTCCAAAGCGGTGACTCCCTATTGTCAGACCGTTCTAAAGCAGTGACTCCCTATTGTAACTTCTTATATATGTACGTACTGTAATCATTTTATTTTACTTATTTCATATATTGATCGTGTTCATACTGCCTTTGTGGTCGTGTTCGTTAAGTGTTACGTCTATATGAATCTTTTTTTTAAAATTGAAGTTTGTAGGCTATTGATTTAGCTTAATTGCATTTGGTGTGCTATTCTACATGTTGTGTCGCAGCGCTGTAAACCGTCTCCTCATTCGAAACAAGCGCTATATCACTATCATACATCCTAACATATGTGTTTTTTGTGTTTTCATTAAATTTCGATATCACATTCTTGAAATAAAAAAATAACCATGCAAGGACTCAAGCAAAAGCAATGGAATGATTTTTATTATTTTAAGCAGTGAAACTAAGTACTGCATTATCATAAGTATCTAATTCCGAAATCATTTATTTTTACTAGTTAGTAAAGTAATGATGGGGGAAACAGGTGAGCAGTTTTATATTACGCCTACTTGATCCAGTTTATATTAAATATTTCACACGTTTTAAGGATCAGTTAATATATCGACACCATATTAATGGCGTACACAGCATGGTCTTTGCTCAATATTTTTATCCAGCTTCAATACGTTTTTATTTTGATACATTAACGGTTATGATGAAATTAATTAATATCTTGTGCTGTCCAATTTTTTTTTCTATAAAACACACACATAATTGATCAATGAGAAAAATAAGTGAATTATCGTTTTGCCAGTTTATGTATATAAAAAAAAAGAAATATATTAAATTATCGTTTTGAGTATATGATTTATGTTCATGCAATAGCATTATGAAATGTTCCGAATTATCGTTTCGAGTACATATATATATATATATATATATATACACAATAGCCAGATAAATCTTATAATAAGTATCATACTTTAAAAACAGTATATACTGCCGAGTTCCCGTGAAAACAGTTATCCCTCGGGACGGGATTTTCTAACAGTGCCGAAAAAAAACATGAATAATTCTTTTTCTTGCATACCAAACACATTGAATAATTAGTTTAACTAATCATAATATATTTTACAACGATTGCTTTTAGGAGTTATATGATTTAAGTCATATATTTTATACGTTACTTCATCTAGATGGTTCCAATGTTTTATCTCGGCCCTGGGGTGAGATAGAAATATCTAACCCCGATTAAATGCAGATATCCTTATCCGATATTCAAGAAATTATTGTCCAAGTATTTGGAACGAAATACTAAAAAATTATATTATAAACACTAATGATGACACAAGAATTTTGAAAATATCAGTAAACTTTCTTTAAAAATCCAGAAGTGTATTATTTTGGGATTTTTTCTCTATGATACCGCTAAAAACTGATGATAATAATAATATAATAATAATAATAATTCTTTTAAATTTCAAATTCTAACCCTTTTTGTCATAAATAACGACAAATGTTCGAATCGCGATATATTTCAACCATTTGCAAGAAGTATAACCCGTTCAAAAATAAATACAGAGAAATAAGTGGAATTAAAAATCGTATTCAATAATGCAGACCAACAGCCCCAAAATACAAGTATATGATATACATGTATATAGAAATCAAGATAACGATATTTTAAACAATCATTTTAACAGGCATGTTAAAATTTCAAAACCTTTTATAAATCTTACATTGAAATAAAATAGACGATTACAACATCATTCTATCAGTTGGATAAAATACATAATGCTTGAAGCTTGAAGCAACGTAACATTTGCTAATGGTATTTTATTGTCGTATAGAAACAATTTGCGTTAAACTCATTTTTGTAGATGCAATAAAACACACTGACACATACACACTTACATTATAACAACATAGTAAAACAATAAAAATGTGTGTTAATTACAAAATGTACAACATATTCTCGGAATTGTGATGCTCTGAAAGATTATATGTTAATATTCTGCACTGCTAATTGTAACACTGGTTTCATTTGACGATATCACTGAGTGGAACAAATTGATATCTGGGTATAATAACCACTGTGGTTCGAAAAGAGTGGTTCGGATTGATTCATACAATGAACATTTAAAACAGAACTGATATTCACACTATAAAAGATATTTCTTGTTTTTGTAGATTTGGTAAAATCCCAAATCTTTGTCGATGTAATCATGTATCTCTATTTTAATACATAACTAATGCGCTGAACATCGAAAATTTGAGAGGGTTTTCTTAAGATTGCATGAAAAATCAACTGATAAATAACTCTCGATAATTAGTAATGGTTTAAAATGAGCGTTATGTTATCATCATAGTTCAATTTGTTACAAATCTCAATCTTTTAATCTTTGGGTAAATTCACTTATAAATAATATAATATTTTACATTTTGTAAAAACTTAGCGTAGCCGAAAACAAAACGAAAACATAGGAATTCTTAAGTATTTCCACCATGTCGATATATATTTTTCAGAAATAGATCTATCACTTATATTTATCACAAGTGGCGGACGTTGCCTTAATTAGTTTTCACTATTTTTAGCTCAATTGCGAAGTAAGCTTAGGTATATGAACCACTCTCAAGTCCGCTTCCCGGTAGAATAAGTACCGTGTGTTGGATCTAACCTGCAACAATTCGAGTGCGCGGCCAACACTCTATTTACCGCACTTCCGTCTCACTTTAATTAAAGATGTAATATTTCATCACCATTGACGACCTTATATGTATGAAATGTATGTCACATACAGCATAAAATACATCAAATTTCTATTAAGTGCCGTATTTCTCATGCCATGAATAGAAATAATTATAGTTATAGGAAATGGTGATTTATTTTATGTAGAAAAAAGTATATTTAATTACATTGACTATAAAAACTACACTGGTATAAAACGATGACTTGTTTCTCCGGCAATTAAAATATTGATCAAATTGCAAGATTCATTGTTACAATAGTACTAACAATATGATAATAATAGTCTATCTATTTCGTGCAAATATTGTATTTTTGTTTTAATTTGAATTTGTTCACTCGAATCCGAAGGTAGGAACGTTTGTTATCTCGATGTCATAGTATTATTTTCGATTTACTTATATATTGCTAATAAATATCTTTATAAAAATACATTCAAATTATACAATATATCTGTGATATGAATAGTCCTTATAATTATCACAGGCGGATCGAACGTTCCCTCATCGATATTTTGTGTTTTCATTAAGTTTTTATATCAAACGTTTAAAATCAGGAAAGAGCCAATCGACGAACCAAGCAAGAGCAATGGATCTATTTTTTTACCCATAAAGGCGGTAAAAAAGTCTGAATACAAAGTGCACAAACAAGGCAAACCGCAACATTGACTAGCACTTTAACTATTACACTCATAGCATGCATATATACGACACACTTTAAATGGACACCCACATAATACTTATCGTTAATGTACCATTATTTTCTAATATTACACATTCACTCTAGATATATTTTAATCAAGATGAACTGTTATGCGGGATTTTTTAGACGAATACTAGTTATGTTTTAAATTCTTGTTTTTTTTTTATAAATTAAAATGATTTGGAACTTAATATAAACAACTATTTCTTGGTGAGTTGTTTATAAGAAAAATTTCCATATATCTTCTAATAAACTTAACTTGAATAAGAAAGTAAAACGGCGACAATTCTTTTAATAATAACGTTGTTAAATTCACAGACTGTGACCGGTTATCTATTGACTGAGGTTCTAAGTAAAAAGGTTTTTAATTTAGTATTTCTACGCAAATAACAGAAATATCAGCACTTTATATATATATTTTTTTCAATTTATTATACAGCCATTCGCAAACAATAATACGCAACATAGTGGCCAACAGAAGACGAAATCTTCAAAGAGTAGCATTTAATTTTTTCCAGGAGATAATAGTATTGGCAATTGTTAAGATGATTTCAACGGTTCTATTTTTTTTTATCTTTCTTTTGAAGACATGTATAGATTATTCATAATGGTTGCAAAAATGACCAGTTAATTCAAAATGAACAGACATAATTAACTTCACAGTGTCTTTATAATTGCACAACGTATGGATTTTTTCTTTTTTATGACACACATCTCTCGGAGATTTGGGGTTGATCTTGATATACGGCCCATTTGTTTTTCTTAATAATCAGTCTCTTCCCTGACAGTGTTGCTATCTTTGAAAGTATGTAATTGCTATGGTGAACTAACGATGCGTTGGATTCCTTGAGGTGGTTTTATATCTAAACAGGTGACAGGGTTCCGTAGATAAGCCAGCGTTTATTCGCCTTATAAAAAAGCAGAACACCTGAAGAAAATCAAGGTAACCCGCGCGTCAACATTTGGTAATTTGTTGCATAAATGATGAGTAAAAACTTCAATGGGACTTCCTACTGACTGAACTTGAAATGTTGGTTTTTAGTACAAGATATAATATGACAACTAGTTCAACGTCCAATCATGTTAAAAACTTTCATATTTAAATTTTACCATTGAAATGTATATATTGAAATGAATATTTATAAACCCGTTTTTTCTTGTAAATGTATCTTCAATAAGACGCTGAAGATAAAATAAAAGTATTGCTATCAAACTACATGTCTTACTAAAAGTTATATGCAGTCAAACCTGTGTTAGAGGTCACCTCTATTAAGCAACCACGTGTCTTAAACAGCCACATTTTATATAACCATTTTATCATTTCAGTTTTAATCAACTGGGGCCATCGTTACTCTTGCACTTGAGTTGCTTTAGACAGGTTTTACTGTATTCAAATTGACTTATGCATATTTTGGTTTCAATAAAATCTTTATGTTTTAAACAATATTTGTGTATAATTTATGATTCTTTAAAAACGTCGTCGCACCATAAGTGTATATATATATATATATATATATAGAGAGAGAGAGAGAGAGAGAGAGAGAGAGAGACAATCATTTGTGAATAACCAAGACATAAATGTACAGACCAGACTACGGCGAATGCGCCTAGCTACAATGCAAACCATAGATACAATATCAAGGCCTCTGCCAAACCAATAAATTTGGTGTCGACCATGACTTATATACTATGGAATTACATGCAACACATCTGGACAGGGTGGACAAATTTACATACATGAAGTGATAGCTTTATATGAGTAGGATCCAGCTAAGGATTCGTGACTACTCACATGCTATATAAAGGACAGATTTATAAACCCGTTGGATCATATAGATACAGTGAATGCATATATATTTAATTTCATAAAGGGAGATAATTAAATTAACAACAACAGAATCTACTATATAGATGCACACGCCCTTGTTGTGACAAAACATGTGAGCTATTTAATTTATATATTTTTGGAAGGTTCGCGTCCAACACGCATCTAATAAATCTACATTAACGAGACGTACTGTTACATTTTTTTCACAATAAAATTTTATTAATATCAACATGATGTATCGTTTTTCTTAGATATAACATAGTTTGGCATTGTTCCTCGTACCATTGCCAATTCAGCGATTTCTCGCTTATCACCAAAAACAACACAGTATCGTCAGAAATCTGTTAAAGCACCGTTTCAATAATACCATACACGTTAAACATGCGCTGGATTAATAATGCCTTCGGTTATTTTTAATTAGAGATGTGTACAATAAGACAAAATGTCACCAACAGAAGAAGTAGCATTCATAGGTCCTCCGTGGCCACGTGGTCTAAGGTGCCGTCTCAAGTTGAGAGTCCAGCTCGCGCCAAAAACTTTATATGAGAAAGTTTGCCAGTTACGTATGGAAGGATTGTTGTTCTACTCAGTCTGAGATCTTCCTCCACCAGTAAAAACTGGATATTCCATATATAATCTGAAATGTGTTGAAAATAGCGTTAAATCCATTTTAATAAAAAAAAATCAAAGGACACAGCAATAAAAGCAGCATCCACTCAAGGTATTTCTTTTCAAACATAAAACGTTGCTTATCAATTTTGAAAGTTTTTTGTAAAGATCCCTTAACTTGGATTGTACCATAACATCCAATATCTTGTATCTAATCTATGTCCCGTTTTTTTAAATGAAACTCTGGTGACTTTTAAGTGGTGAACACAATATATGATTTAAACATATTGTACAATAGGTAACTGTATCGAGTCTTCTTTAAATATGCTTGAATATGAATAGTTACGTAAGAAATCGGCTATAACATTTAAGTATACCGTATTTGTTAATTTATAAATTTCTTTGTTTCTCACTTAATAAGAATATGTTCGATACAATGAGAACATAATCAGATCAGCCCAAATGTCTCAGTTTAACATTCATGTCATTAACAATCTCATTGAAAATTCAGACGTCTGGATTTCGTTTTGTCTGTTTATTTATTCAAATAAAGTATTGATTGGCTGCATGCATTGGTATCTTATATATCTCTGTTTTAAATGAAGCATTTCCCTTTTAACATAACGTGTCGTCAGTTTCAAGGACAAGGCCATTGTGATGTGTTTTCAGTATTTGGTTATCTGAAGTTATATTGATGTCCTTACATGTAAGCAGTGTCAAATATTTTAGTCTGGGCATGAAATAATAGACAATAACACTCTCTGTTTGTGCGTTGTTTCACTTGTGAAAATGGTTTAAGTTCATTCATGGATGCTAATCGGCAGTTAGTTTCGTTTATGGTAAACTCGCCAAGAGAAAGTCCAGGACGCTTAATCGAATCTACAGGAATAAGTCAAACGGAAAAACAAACTAAATTGGTTTTCAAACGTTCTATAAAAAACTCAACAACAACGTTTTATTGGTGCATTTTATTTGCGTTATTTACGTTGTAATTTATAGATTTAAATTGTGTCTATGTGGTATTTTTTACACAATTATTGTTTCTCGAAACATTATGCATTCAATATATACATTTCTTTTAATTAAAGGGAATGTAATTCATACGCGATTTTATGCATTGAAATCCAGGATGTACTGTAGAGATACATAAAAAAGAGTGATTTTTACTTGGCCGATAGTTTTAAACAATTATTAAACGTTATTCCGTAATAAGTTAAAATGTAGATAATAGGTAAGTAATTTCTTCATTGTATTTTATACTGATAATTAGAACGTATTTTATAATAATTATTAGAAAGTATTTTTACAATTATATCTGTTGGTGCTCTTAACCCCTACTGTCACTTTTCAAACATATAAACATATGGTTATGAATCTAACTGGTTAGTATCTAGTATTACATTTGGATATTCAGATCACATTAAACACGTGCAATGATCACTTTTGTTACATGTGTTTGTTACATTAACATGTTGTCATACATATAATAAAAAATGTTTTGCCTTCTGTATGATAATAATGTTTTTCTGTGTTTATATAATAAAATGTGTAACCGTGTGTATCATTAAAAATGTGTTACCAGGTATATAATAAAAAAGTGTGTTACCGTATATATCATAAAATATGTTACCGTGTATATAATAAAATATGTTACCGTGTATATTATAAAACGTGTACCATGTATACTTTAAAATGTGTTACTGTGTATATTATAAAATATGTTATCGTGTTTATTATAAAATATGTTACCGTGTTTATTATAAAATATGTTACCGTGTTTATTATAAAATGTGTTACTGCGTTGTTTATTATAAAATATGTTACCGTGTTTATTATAAAATATGTTACCGTGTATATTATAAAATGTGTTACTGTGTTTATTATAAAATATGTTACCGTGTTCATTTCAAAATATGTTACCGTGTATATTATAAAGTATGTTACCGTGTTTATTTCAAAATATGTTACCGTGTATATTATAAACTGTATTGCCATGTATATTTCATAATGTGTTACCGTGTATATAACAAAATGTGTTACTGTGTATATTATAAACTGTGTTGCCGTGTATATTATACAATGTGTTACTGTGTTTATTATAAAATATGTTACCGTGTATATTATAAAATGTGTTACTGTGTTTATTATAAAATATGTTACCGTGTTCATTTCAAAATATGTTACCGTGTATATTATAAAGTATGTTACCGTGTTTATTTCAAAATATGTTACCGTGTATATTATAAACTGTATTGCCATGTATATTTCATAATGTGTTACCGTGTATATAACAAAATGTGTTACTGTGTATATTATAAACTGTGTTGCCGTGTATATAGTAAAAGTATGTTGCCGCACATAAAATAAAAAAAGTGTTGCCGTGTTTATAATATAAATATATTGCCATACAAATAATAAAAGTGTGTTGCCGCGTACATAATAAAAAAGAGTCACCGTACATACAATAAAAATGTTGTGCCGTGTATTTGATGAATCGTGTTCCCGCATATATGATAAAAATATGTTGACGTATATAATAAAAATATGTTACCGTGTACGTAAAAAAAAGGTGTAATTGTATATGTCATGTAGATATATTTCTGTATAACATGTTAAAATAAAATGTTGCAGTTAAAAACGCTCAACAAAATGGTAATACATAATCAACTCTACAAGATGATGCGAGAATCTCGATGCTTAGGATCTGGCTGTCGTCGCTATAACTATGCAACCACGGGGCTTGAACTTAACTCCCGAAACTAAATGTGTGTGTTTTTATGCGAGCGTGCATGCATACGTACGTGGGTAGGTACGTGCATGCGTGTCTGTGTATGTAATCACGATAGCATGCATATTTATTTGACATGTTTTTTAAATGGATGCATTTCCTTCAACATTCGAATGAAAAAAGGCTTCCCGATTATTGTTTTTATTTTTTATATACACCATTATAAATCTTTCGTATCATATTTTCAGATTTTAATTATTAATGACATTTATAACATTTAAACATTTTTGATTATAAGTTTTCATTACTTGCATAAGTATTTCTTCGACATGTTTCAATATCTATAATGTAATACTATTTTATAGTACTTATGTCTCACATAATTTCAATATCTATAATGTAATAATATGTTATAGTTATAAAGTCTTGCATAATTTCAATATCTATAATGTAATAATATCTTATAGTAATACTGTCTTATATAATTTCAATATCTATAATGTAACAATATCTTATATAGTAATAATGTCTTTCATAATTTCAATATCTATAATGTAATAATATCTTATAGTAATAATGTCATACATAATTTCTATATATACAATGTAAAAATATCTTATAGTAATATTGTCTTGCATAATTTCAATATCTATAATGTAATAAAATGATATAATTATAAAGTCTTGCATAATTTCAATATCTATAATGTAATAATATGTTATAATTATAAAGTCTTGCATAATTTCAATATCTATAATGTAATAATATGTTATAATGATAAAGTCTTGCATAATTTCAATATCTATAATGTAATAATATGTTATAATGATAAAGTCTTGCATAATTTCAATATCTATAATGTAATAATATGTTATAATGATAAAGTCTTGCATAATTTCAATATCTATAATGTAAAAATATTTTATAGTAATAATGTCTTACATAATTTCAATATCTACAATATGACAGCATTTTATATTTTATATTATTTTGTTGAGATATGCTCGAAATCAAGTGGAAAAAGGTATTTTGCTGTTAAGTTAACTCGAACATATTGATATATAAAAGTTTTTATTTCAGTTTACTGATGTTAAACTTTATTCATTTATAACTATAAATCGTTTTTATTTCATGTAATATCAGCATAAAATAACATTTGGGTCTGGGTACACGTATGTTGAATTAAGATAACAAAATAAATAAATAAAAAAAAAATTAAGTACTTACAATCTTATGATTCAAATGATCCAATTCTTTTTCTGTAACTTTTTTCCTATGTATCTCCTGTTGTTGTCTTTTAAATTCACTGTACTTATAAAACAGGTACATCCCTGGAACGGCTATGGCACTAAGTGGTTTAGATAAGGGCGAAGTTGGTTCCGAGCTCACAGGCATTTTAGCCTTATCCTTGCTTTTTAGAATATGAAACATGCTTACGTTTTCGTTCCTATTATAGTTTTAGAATTCCCGTACAGCAATCAGTGAGTCATGACGTCACAAGTTCACACGTGAGCGTGCGCGTGTTAAGATCACCTGACACCATGTAATAAATTTGTAATTTTGTAATATGCAAAGAATTATATATAACCGTAGAAGAACAGCACGCGTATGACACGTCCGTTGCCGAGAACGATAGTAAAACTAAAGCGAAAAGAAACAAACGCTGAACTCTCACTGTGGAGTTCGATATTCGCATCAAAGATGCAATCCAATTGCGCACTGGTAAAGTTTTCTATAAATATAAAAGAGCGGGATGAGAGAGATCGATATTTGGACAGGCATAAGTAGAAGAAACTTCGCTTTGTGAGACACAACACCAAAAGATCAGATTATAAATTTCTCTCCACCGGAGAAGATCGAATATTTAACACGTATCGAAGCAAGCGCGCGCGACGGTTCGTATTAAGAGAATGTCGTCTACCCAAATGGATATTGTCGGCTGCTGCGGGAAGCGTGTTATTGAGAAAATGGTTATTTTGTTATTTAATATTTAACTATAGGAGGTATACTGTCATTTAGTGTATCATGCAGGAGGTATACTGTCATTTGGTGTATCATGCAGGAGGTAGAATGTCATTTGGTGTATCATGCAGGAGGTATACTGTCAATTGGTGTATCATGCAGGAGGTATACTGTCATTTGGTGTATTATGCAGGAGGTGGAACGTCATTTGGTGTATCATGCAGGAGGTGAAAAGTCATTTTGGTGTATCATGCAGGATGCAGAAAGTCATTTGGTGTATCATGCAGGAGGTAAAATGTCATTTGGTGTATCATACAGCGGTGGTACAAAGTCATTTGATGTATCCTGCAGGTGGTAGAATGTCTTTTGGTGTATCATGCAGGTGGTAAAAAGTTATTTGGTGTATCAATTAGGAGGTAAAATGTCATTTGGTGTATCATGCAGGTGGTAGAATGTCATTTAGTGTATCATGCAGGATGTAGAACGTCATTTGGTGTATCATGCAGGATGTAGAAAGTCATTTGGTGTATCATGCAGGAGGAATAATTTCATTTGGTGTATCATGCAGCTGGTAGAATGTCTTTTGGTGTATCATGCAGGTGGTAGAAAGTCATTTGGTGTATCATGCAGGAGGTAGAAAGTCATTAGGTGTATCATGCAGGATGTAAAAAAGTCATTTGTTGTATCATGCAGGAGGTAGAAAGTCATTAGGTGTATCATGCAGGATGTAAAAAAATCATTTGTTGTATCATGCAGGAGGTAAAATGTCATTTGGTGTATCATGCAGGTGGTAGAATGTCATTTGGTGTATCACACAGGAGGAAAAATGTCATTCGGTGTATCATGCAGGTGGTAGAAAGAAATATGGTGAATCCTGCAGGAGGTATACTGTCCATTGGTGTATCATGCAGGAAGTAAAATGCTATTTGGTGTATCATACAGGAGGTAACTGTCATTTGGTGTATCATGCAGGTGGTACTATGTCATTTGGTGTATCATGCAGGAGGTAGAATATCATTTGGTGTATCATGCAGGAGATAAAATATCATTTGGTGTATCATGCAGGTGGTAGAATGTCATTTGGTGTATCATGCAGGAGGTAAAATGTCATTTGGTGTATCATGCAGGTGGTAGAACGTCATTTGGTGTATCATGCAGGTGGTAGAACGTCATTTAGTGTATCATGCGGGAGATAAAAAGTCATTTGGTGTATCATGCAGGTGGCAGAAAGCCGTTTGGTGTAACATGCAGGATGTAGAAAGTCAGTTGGTGTATCATGCAGGAGGAAGAATGTCATTTGGTGTATCATGCAGGAGGTAAAATGTCATTTGGTGTATCATGCAGGTGGAAGAATTTCATTTGGTGTTTCATGCAGGTGGTAGAATGTCATTTGGTGTATCATGCAGGTGGTATAATGTCTTTTGGTGTATCATGCAGGTGGTAGTATGTCATTTGGTGTATCATGCAGGAGGTAGAATATCATTTGGTGTATCATGCAAGAGATAGAAAGTCATTTGGTGTATCATGCAGGTGGTAGAAAGCCATTTGGTGTATCATGCAGGATGTAGAAAGTCATTTGATGTATCCTGCAGGTGGTAGAATGTTTTTTGGTGTATCATGCAGGTGGTAAAAAGTCATTTGGTGTATCATGCAGAAGGTAAAATGTCATTTGGTGTATCATGCAGGTGGTAGAATGTCATTTCGTGTATCATGCGGGAGATAGAAAGACATTTGGTGTATCATACAGGTGGTAGAAAGCCATTTGGTGTAACATGCAGGATGTAGAAAGTCATTCGGTGTATCATGCAGGAGGAAGAATGTCACTTGGTGTATCATGCAGGAGGTAAAATGTCATTTGGTGTATCATCCAGGTGGAAGAAGTTCATTTGGTGTTTCATGCAGGTGGTAGAATGTCATTTGGTGTATCATGCTGGTGGTAGAATGTATTTTGGTGTATCATGCAGGTGGTAGTATGTCATTTGGTGTATCATGCAGGAGGTAGAATATCATTTGGTGTATCATGCAGGAGGTAGAAAGTCATTTGGTGTATCATGCAGGTGGTAGAATGTCATTTGGTGTATCATGCAGGTGGTAGAATGTCATTTGGTGTATCACGCAGGAGGAAAAATGTCATTTGGTGTATCATGCAAGTGGTAGAAAGTAATATGGTGTATCCTGCAGGAGGAATACTGTCATTTGTTGTATCATGCAGGAGGTAAAATGCCATTTGGTGTATCATACAGGAGGTAACTGTCATTTGGTGTATCATGCAGGTGGTAGTATGTCATTTTGTGTATCATGCAGGAGGTAGAATATCATTTGGTGTATCATGCAGGAGGTAGAAAGTCATTTGGTGTATCATGCAGGTGGTAGAATGTCATTTGGTGTATCATGCAGGAGGTAGAAAGTCATTTGGTGTATAATGTAGGAGGCAAAATGTCATTTGGTGTATCATGCAGGAGGTAGAAAGTCATTTGGTGTATAATGTAGGAGGCAGAATGTCATTTGGTGTATCATGCAGGAGGTAGAATGTCATTTGGTGTATCATACAGGAGGTAGAAATTCATTTGGTGTATCATGCAGGATGTAATATGTCATTGGGTGTATCATGCAGGATATAGAAAGTCATTTGTTGTATCAGGCAGGATGTAGAAAGTCATTTGGTGTATCATGCAGGAGGTAGAAAGTCATTTTGTGTATCATGCAGGAGGTAGAAAATCATTTGGTGTATCATGCAGGAGGTAAACTGTCATTTGGTGTATCATGCAGGATGAAGAATGTCATTTGGAGTATCATGAAAGATGTAGAATGTCGTTTGGTGCATCATGCAGGAGGTAGAAAGTCATTTGGTGTATCATACAGGAAGTAGAAAGTCGTTTGGTTTATCATGCAGGAGGTAGAATGTCATTTGGTGTATCATGCAGGAGGTATATCGTCATTTGGTGTATCATGCAGGAGGTAAAATGTCATTTGGTTTATCATGCAGGAGGTATACAGTCATTTGATGTATCATGCAGGAGGTATAATGTCATTTGGTGTATCATGCATTCAGGGTGTAGAATGTTATTTGGTGTATCATGCCTGATGTAGAAAGTCATTTTTTGTATCATGCTGATGGTAGAAAGTCATTTTGTATATCATGCAGGAGGTAAACTGTCATTTGGTGTATCATGCAGAAGGTATACTGTCATTTGGTGTTACATGCATGAAGGATGTATTCTGTCATTTGTTGTATCATGCAGGAGGTATACAGTCATTTGGTGTATCATGCAGGAGGTATAAAGTCATTTGGTGTATCATGCAGGAAGTATAAAGTCATTTGATGTATCATGCATGCAGGAAGTATACTGTCATTTGGTGTATCATGCAGGAGAAATACAGTCATTTGGTGTATCAAGCAGGAGGTATACAGTCATTTGGTGTATAATGCAGGTGGTATACAGTCATTTGGTGTATCATGCAGGTGGTATACTGTCATTTGGTGTATCATGCATTCAGGATGTAGAATGTCATTTGGTTTATCATGCAGGAGGTACACTGTCATTTGGTGTCATGCAAGAAGTAGGAAGTCATTTGGTGTATCATGCAGGAGGTAGAAAGTCATTTGGTGTATCATGATCGAGGTAGAAATTTATTTGGTGTATAATGCTGGAGGAAGAAAGTCATGTTGTGTATTATGCAGGATGTAGAATGTCATTTGGTGTTTCATGCAGGAGGTATACTGTATTTTGGTGTATCATGCAGAAGATATACCGTCTTTTTGTGTACCATGCAGGAGGTAGAAAGTCATTTGGTGTATCATGCAGGATATATTATGTCATTTGGTGTATCATACAGGAGGTATTCTGTCATTTGGTGTATCATGCAGGAGGTAGAATGTCATTTGGTGTATCATACATGAGGTATACCGTCATTTGATGCATCATGCAGGAGGTAGAAAGTCATTTGGTGTATCATGCAGGTTAAAGACTGTCATTTATTGTATCATGCAGAAGGTATACTGTCATTTGGTGTATCATGCAGGAGGTATACTGTATTTTGGTGTATCATGCAGAAGATATACCGTCTTTTTGTGTACCATGCAGGAGGTAGAAAGTCATTTGGTGTATCATGCAGGATATATAATGTCATTTGGTGTATCATACAGGAGGTATTCTGTCATTTGGTGTATCATGCAGGAGGTAGAATGTCATTTGGTGTATCATACATGAGGTATACCGTCATTTGATGCATCATGCAGGAGGTAGAAAGTCATTTGGTGTATCATGCAGGTTAAAGACTGTCATTTATTGTATCATGCAGAAGGTATACTGTCATTTGGTGTATCATGCAGGAGGTAGAATGTCATTTGAGGTATCATGCAGGAGGTAGAATGTCATTTGGTGTATCATGCAGGTGATGGAAAGTCATTTGGTGTATCATGCAGGAGGTAGAATTCTATTTGGTGTATTATGCAGGTAGTACAATGTCATTTGGTGTATCATGCAGGTTATAGAATGTCATTTATTGTATCATGCAGAAGGTATACTGTCATTTGGTGTATCGTGCAGGAGGTAGAATGTCATTTGAGGTATCAAGCAGGAGGTAGAATGTCATTTGGTGTATTATGCAGGTGATGGAAAGTCATTTGGTGTATCATGCAGGAGGTAGAATTTCATTTGGTGTACTATGCAGATAGTAGAATGTCATTTGGTGTATCATGCAGGAGGTAGAATGCCATTTGGTGTATCATGCAGGAGGTAGAAAGTCATTTGGTGTATCATGCAGGATGTAGAATGTCATTTGGTGTATTATGCAGCAGAAAGAAAGCCATTTTGTGTGTCATGCAGAGGGCAACAGTCATTTGATGTATCATGCCGGAGGTAGAATTTCATTTGGTGTATCATACAGGGTGTAGAAAGTCATTTGGTATATAATGCAGGAAGTAATTTGGTGTATCATGCAGGATGGAGAAAGTAATTTGATGTATCATGCAAGAGGTAAAAAACCATTTGGTGTATCATGCAAGAGGTAGAAAACCATTTGGTGTACCATGCAAGATGTAGAAAACCATTTAGTGTATCATGCTGGAGGACGAAAGTCATTTGGTGTATCATGCAGGATATATTATGTCATTTGGTGTATCATACAGGAGGTATTCTGTCATTTGGTGTATCATGCAGGAGGTAGAATGTCATTTGGTGTATCATACATGAGGTATACCGTCATTTGATGCATCATGCAGGAGGTAGAAAGTCATTTGGTGTATCATGCAGGTTAAAGACTGTCATTTATTGTATCATGCAGAAGGTATACTGTCATTTGGTGTATCATGCAGGAGGTATACTGTATTTTGGTGTATCATGCAGAAGATATACCGTCTTTTTGTGTACCATGCAGGAGGTAGAAAGTCATTTGGTGTATCATGCAGGATATATAATGTCATTTGGTGTATCATACAGGAGGTATTCTGTCATTTGGTGTATCATGCAGGAGGTAGAATGTCATTTGGTGTATCATACATGAGGTATACCGTCATTTGATGCATCATGCAGGAGGTAGAAAGTCATTTGGTGTATCATGCAGGTTAAAGACTGTCATTTATTGTATCATGCAGAAGGTATACTGTCATTTGGTGTATCATGCAGGAGGTAGAATGTCATTTGAGGTATCATGCAGGAGGTAGAATGTCATTTGGTGTATCATGCAGGTGATGGAAAGTCATTTGGTGTATCATGCAGGAGGTAGAATTCTATTTGGTGTATTATGCAGGTAGTACAATGTCATTTGGTGTATCATGCAGGTTATAGAATGTCATTTATTGTATCATGCAGAAGGTATACTGTCATTTGGTGTATCGTGCAGGAGGTAGAATGTCATTTGAGGTATCAAGCAGGAGGTAGAATGTCATTTGGTGTATTATGCAGGTGATGGAAAGTCATTTGGTGTATCATGCAGGAGGTAGAATTTCATTTGGTGTACTATGCAGATAGTAGAATGTCATTTGGTGTATCATGCAGGAGGTAGAATGCCATTTGGTGTATCATGCAGGAGGTAGAAAGTCATTTGGTGTATCATGCAGGATGTAGAATGTCATTTGGTGTATTATGCAGCAGAAAGAAAGCCATTTTGTGTGTCATGCAGAGGGCAACAGTCATTTGATGTATCATGCCGGAGGTAGAATTTCATTTGGTGTATCATACAGGGTGTAGAAAGTCATTTGGTATATAATACAGGAAGTAATTTGGTGTATCATGCAGGATGGAGAAAGTAATTTGATGTATCATGCAAGAGGTAAAAAACCATTTGGTGTATCATGCAAGAGGTAGAAAACCATTTGGTGTACCATGCAAGATGTAGAAAACCATTTAGTGTATCATGCTGGAGGACGAAAGTTATTTAGTGTATCTTGCAGGAGGTAAAAAATCATTTGGTGTATCATTCAGAACGACGAAAGTCATTTAGTGTATCATGCTAGAGGACAAAGTCATTTGGTGTATCATGAAGGAGGCAGAAAGGCATTTGTTGTATCATGCAGGAGGTAGAAAGTCATTTGGTATATCATGCAGGAGGGATAAAATCATTTGGTGTATCATGCAGGAGGTATACTGTCATTTGGTACATCATGCAGGAGGTAGAAAGTTATTTGGTGTATCATGCATGGGAGGACGAAAGTCATTTGGTGTAGCATGTAGGAGGCAGAAAGTCATTTGGTGTAGCATGTAGGAGGCAGAAAGTCATTTGGTGTTTCATGTAGGAGGACGAAAGTCATTTTGTGCATCATACATGAAGTAGAAAGTCATTTGGCGTATCATACAGGATGTAGAAAGTGAATTGGTGTATCATGCAGGAGGTAGAAAGTCATTGGGTGTATCATGCAGGATGTAGAAAGACATTTGGTGTATCATGCAGGAGCAAGAAAATCATTTGGTGTATCATGCAGGAGGTAGAAATTCATTGCGTGTATCATGCAGGAGGAAGAAAGTCATTTAGTGTAACATGCTGGAGGTAGAATGTCATTTGGTGTATCATGCAGGAGGTAGAAAGTCATTTGGTGTATCATGCAGGAGGTAGAAAGACATTTGGTGTATCATGCATGAGGTAGAATAATATTTGGTGTTCCATCGATGATGTTGGCTGAATGATATTGCCATTGCAAGTTATATTTTAATTCGGACTAACCCGCAGCTTGGCATCGAAACGAATTATATGCCAAGGTGGAGTGACACTTTGTTGTCGACCAGTCATTGACTAACCAGATCAAGTTCATTAGATAGAATTTGTTCAGTTTAACGAGAGAGCCTGATATAAAATATACACAATTCAAAAACTACCCCATATCATAGGTTAAGACACAGTTGAGTGTATAAGGGCCTCGAATCGGTAAAACAATAGTTTAAACAATATTTAATTGAAATAAGTACATATATATAGCATACATTTAACAAGTCATACATTTAACGAATAATGTGGAAAAGATACAGAAAAAAGCTTTAGAAGCTTGTGTAAATCTGCTTCCATAACAGTTATTTTACATTTCGTATAGACTTTATCATAGTGTTTCATAATAATTTCAATTTGACCAAATGTGCAAAATATTTATAAAAAAAATAATGGTTTATTCAGAATATTTGTATTAAACAAGAAAAAGAAATGTCACTTGTAAGTGCCACATGCCCCCCAAGTGGTATGTGAAAGAAGAAAAAAATACTACATGAATAATATTTATTTGGAATGAGGTTCCATATTCAAATTGTGTCCAAAACTTGCTCTTTACTTATTGTCAGAACGTGTCATTATTTATTGTGACTATAATCACCATCAGTTCAACTCTGAATCATGCTTCTTATTTTTATTCATTATCAAACAATATCACACTTTATTTGGTAATACAATACAACACACACCTCTAGTCTTTTTTGGAAACGATGGCGACAAATTCCGTAAGCAACACACTTGATAACATACATATTCTCTTATTAAATTTCTGTTATTAGAACATAATTCGAATTTGAAATATGTGGCAAAATTAATTCACCTTCTTAAACAATGATTGATTGATTGAATAGTAAGCGTCATTTTAGGCCATCGAGGGCTAACATACGATCAGTTAAACTAACCCCTGTTTCCTGGGATCCTGGAAGGTTAACCAGTACTCGATCACAGCTCATCTCCACAAGTAACTGATAACATTCCCACTTGAATCAGCGGTGAGAGACGAATGATCATGAGACGCAATGTCGATTATTAATAATTACTTAGATATTGGCTGTCAGACGCGCTAACGACTGAGCTAATGTGGCCCGGCTTCTTAAACAAAGGACAAATTAATGCTATTTTCACTAAAATAAACAAGATATGAATTATTAAAAAAAATTACTTGATGAAACTGATAATAGTAATAAACGTAAAAAGTTTTGCAAATTAAAAAAAAACAAATTTTTAAATGGCCTGCCAAACCAACACTTGATCACGTCAGAGAACTGCTTTGCAGGAACAAACAAATGGTTTACATTCCTTTTCACCAATTGGTGGTGAAAGTAGCACTCAGTACAATAACTTTATTTTTTGCCAAATTCAAAAGAGCCGTATAAATAAAGAAGCTTAATATTAAATTTAGAAACTAAATAATAGAAAATTCTGATCTTAAAGTAAGAAGTACGGAAAATTTGAAAATATCTATATTTTTTTATGTAATATTTCGTTACATAATTAGCGAAATGTAATTGAAGTAAAATGCCAACATGACGAAGACAACGACACCATTAAACAAACAAAACTTACAATCCACCAAGCTAGCCTAACAGTAACAAAACAAAAACACCATGCTATCAATAAAAAACCCACAACACAATAATAATGACATAAACAGAGACAATGAATATCTGGCGGTTTCCGCGTTTGTTGATTATGGATATCGTATAATCTTGAACACCTTCAACTTGTTATGTCTTAGTTATCACAAACGTATATCTAGTTAATACGTTTGTGTTATGTCAGATGCACACAATGGCCACTAATGCAACAAAACAATCTGCGGTTGACTTGGTTTACAGAGACATTGTCTGCGGGGAAACACGTGTTGAGAGGACATTAAGCAAGTTGAAAAACATTCATTAGTGTATGATTTAACGTTCTTTAAGTAAAAAAGTTAACAAAATAATGGCTTCGTCTGTAATTCAATACAAAAATACAAACTAAACATAAATCGCATTTCATAAATCTTCTTTCTGGTCCAAAATGTCAATATTTACAAACACATAAGTACTGTTGAATTATCGAATACAACTGAAAATACAGTGTACTTGGAAGTGGTTGATTCAAATCTAGTTTCAAAAATACTTTGGTATTGATTAGTTTTAACAAATATCATCAAATATTGGCGTTCTGTGGTGTATTGGTTTTATTGCTTTGTTAGCTTTTTGCGTATCAACGCAAATTTCTAATTTCAATGTTTTATATGGAAGCTGTGGTACTTATCTGCGATAGTCAAGGTGTCTGTCCAGTCACCATCTTGTCGATGATATCACGTTTTATAGTCGTTCTATTTCGTTTCAAACCTTTTATCGCATATTGAATTTGTCTATGTGTATCCTCAACGCCACCGATTTCAGTTCTGTCTATAAGTTTAGAAACAGCGGCGTGGTCTAGTGGTAGAGCGTCCGCCTCGCATGCGGAAGGTCGTGGGTTTAATCCCCGGCCGGGTCATACCAAAGACTTTAAAAATGGTACTAGAAGCTTCCTTGCTTGACGCTCAGCATTTAGAGGAGATTTCTAGGTCTGGTCGGCCCGGTGTCATTATAATTTGACTGGGTGGGGTATCATACCATGTGTCTGCGGCATGTTATTCCAGTGTGACAGCGCTCAGAATACTGTCTCAAGCAGACACCGTCGCGATATGACTGAAAAATTGTTGAAAGCGACGCTAAAAACCATACGACAACAAGAACAACAACAACAACTATAAGTTTAGGGTAATCTAGTATATTGAATAGATGTGTATTTGTCACATATTTCTGTGGTTTTGATATGAACTTCAAATAATGTTCAAATCAATGGATGTTTTTTTAATGCAGGGATGGTTGGTTCAAGTTTTCACAACATATTATAAAACCGTCGTAATGTTTTCATTTTATTAAATAGTGGCTTCAAACTTTTCTACAAAAGGTTTGCTTTGAGCTTATTCATACACTTTGGTCGTTTTTGGTGAAACTACGTGTATCTATCAATAATTCATGCTTTTCAGTTATTTATCTTAGCTGTAGCCTACGTTTCTTTACACATGTCACCCAAAATGCGCAGTCTCATTTCCATAAATATATGTGACTTTTCCTGATGTTTTCATACAGTAGTTTGAAACAATAGTGACACGACTTTACTTTTGCCGGTTACGGTTTTAACGCGTACGTTGGGATAAAATCAACTATAGTTGTGACAATGGATCAATTTTTCTTTGTTTCTAGATAGTTAGTTTAAACATATTTTATTGCCAAATAAACACATATTACAATATTTATCATGCATATAAGTCAAATACAATTTAAGGCAAAAGGGTCTGGCCACAAGTTCTCTCAACATTAGATTCGGCCATTCCCTTAATCCATTTCTAGATCAAGGTGTTCGCAGTTTTGCTTCTAGGCATATGTCGTTCAAAACATCAGCTGCAGTGTGCTATATTGCACTGACACTACATACAACATCCCAGTCATGGTCAACATGCATATTATAGTTTTTCTCCTTCTCGTGATACAAACCTATAAGGTCGTCGAACAATTAAATCGTGTCTCAACTGGTTTAAACATATATATTTTTATTCCCGATTAGCTCAGTCGGTTACGCGTCTGACTATCAATCCAGGGGTCATGAGTTAAATACCCCGCGCGGCAACAGTCTCCGTGACGATTGATATACGACATTGTGTCTTATTATCATTCGTCTCTCACCATTGATTCAAGTGCGAAAGTTATCAGTAACTTGCGGAGATGAGGTGTGCTCGAGTACTGGTTAATTCCAGGAAACAATGGTTAGGTTAACTGATCGTCTGTAAGCCCTCGATAGCATAAAAATGACGCTAAATATTCAATCAATTAATCAATTATTCATTTGTAAAAACATCTATTACAATTTAGACAAATCTTGCTTGAAGTCTTCCTGGGTAGAACCATTACTAAGCATACGCGGAAAATGTTTCTTGATAAAGGACACCACAAATGATGATCAACTGAAAAGAGGTCAACCATAAAGCTTGCGATATGTTGTAGAATTATAATAAACATTAATTTACCAAATTATGTTTTGAAGTGACAATAATCCACGATTTTACGACGCCTGTAATCAACTTACCCAAACGCTCAGATAAAGACAAATCATATCGCATAAATGTTTTAAATTGGTGTTGTTTTGCAAATGAGATGAGACTTACAGCAACATCATTTAGAGGACGACTTACAGAATGTGTGAAAGCGGTAGCTCTATTTTAAAGAATTCTGTTTAGTAATGATGATATTAAGCTTATAAAAAGCTTACAAAAAGATTATAAAAATCCTCTAACGAAGCTGCATTCTCAAACGAAAACTGATTTAGTCAATTATCTGTCACTGAAACACTGTCACTGAAACATATAGTACATGTTTTTAAAGCCATTATCTATATTGTATCATGAATATATAATACTTCTGGCATATATTTTCAGATTTAAACTCTGGACCAGGCGGAGACGGGTTTAAAAGTACTAAATTTATGGTAAAATCCAATGTTTTTGAGCTTATTGCAATTACAGAATAGTGTAGTTTTTAACATACGTGAACTTGAGGGATAATTACGCTGATCCAAAAGCTCACCAACATTAATAATTAGAAATATATTTGTTATCAATGAATTCTATTGCAACGCGTTTTTTTTTAAAAAAATAGTAAATATAATTTTGAAATGAATATGTTCCTTACAGTATTGATTTTGAAAAACATGAATAGAAACTTCATTATGTGATTGCATTGTATATATTTTCCAATTAGCAAAAGCAGCAGCCACGTTTGACACCTCGAAGTAATGAGGTATGGACTGTTATGTGAGCGGAGGGAGGTATCACACCTCTCCACTTAGTTTTATAAAAAAGTGTCGATTCAATATGGTATTTCTAAACAAATTGATATTGAATTAAAGAACGTAATGCGTGTGTTTAATTAGCATATATCAAAATGATAAGACTATGGTTTTTTTTATGTTTAATTTACATATATAAAATGATTAGACTATTAACATATATAAACATGATTAGACTATGTTTTTTTCTTCGTTTTGATGATATGAACTGTTATGTGCGCGGATGGGAGGTATTACACCTCTCCACTGGTATTTCTAAACAAATTGATATTGAATTAAAGAACGTGATGCGTGTGTTTAATTAGCATATATCAAAATGATAAGACTATGTTTTTTCTTCATTTTGATGAATATTTATTTGAACACTCTATGTAAATATGTATGTTGCACATTATTGCACATTATCATATTTGTTTTAATTCCGATTTTTTATTTTAATTATCAAATAAGTAACAAGTATAAAAAACATTCATTTTTTTTTAACTATTTCAAGAATACAAGTTGTATTTGCAAACGTTATACTTTATGCATGTTATTGTTATTCATATGTTGTAGTTCATAACTATGTTCTGCTTAAAAACACCTTATAAGGGTTCCATCAGACATTAACTAAGCACCATATATGTCCCTGGTACCTCTCGTTATTACAGATACTTCACTAAATGGTACGTAGATTTTACAATAGATTTAGATAAGCTTCTTATACATTATATGTATTTCATGTCATATTCTACAGAAAACACCAGAGGGTTGATTTGGGTTGAATAAGTTTATTTACATTTTCACTAATTGCACTTAACAACATGTTTTTAATACCAAGGGAGAGTCGGATTTTCCCGAATTTTGTTTGATTAAATGGAAATATTCAGTATATCAAAGTACTCAGGGCACTAATAATTATATTGAAGTTAAGTCTTTCTGTTTTTGATTCACAATAAAGATCTTAACATACACACTTATTCCGTACCAAAGGTAGTTTTGAACTTCATTTATGCAAGATACCATTACACTATTTCAGATCATATATATTTTGATTATAGAAGCACGTTCTTTCACCACAATACATACTCGTACAATATATTCCCACATTGTACTGTAAAATAACCTTATAATACCTAATCGTTGAACCAAGTTGTATAAAATGATGAAGTGATCGATATATTAAAAGTTTCTTAAAAAGAACGTGTGGGATGTAAATGTTTCATTGAAGAAATTCATTTTATAAATAGTTCAAACTAGGACTTAGTCACAAACTTAAATATCACTTATCATTTATTTAATTGACAAGATATCTAGTCTGTAGTACGGACCCAGCTCTCCCGATTGAGTCCGTCAAATAGCAAAGTTGGGATAGTCGCATTTCAGCAAGTTTATTTGTCAGTTGCTTCATCTGAAAGTTTGAATGACGTCACAGTTTAGTCCAGCGTTCAATTGCTATGAATTGTGAAACAGGTATAGAATTCCCTGCTTTTTCATTGGTGGTTAATGGACCAATCAAAGTATGTAAAAATCAAAGTCTCGCCAAGGACCGCCAATGAACTAAAAGCTTCTGTTTGAATATATTTGAAGCTTCGTGTAACAGAAATCATTTAAGTCGATAGCACAAATGAAATGGTAACATATCGATAAAAAGGCCGGTCCATCACTATTGTTTTACGTATGGTGCTTGCCCTTTTTTTTACGTGACTACTTTCACATTTTGTTTAAAACTGTACTCATATATGAATAATACTAAAAAATCAAAGGACATTGCCTTATCTACTGGACTAAAATTCAAATTGTTCTATAGACATACCAAGAAAAAGGTAATTGAAAACGGGTTTTCTTTTCTGGAAATTGCTAAGTAAACCTAACTTTAGTGAACTCTTTAACTTATACGTATGTTTTGAAAAAAAAGAATATGATCCTTAACCTATTTTGCGGAGTAGTAGTATTGAGCAAGGTATATTTTTTCTTGATTATATGATCATCCCTTGTATTAATACGCTATTTTGTTTCCTGTCCATAGAGGCAACGCCTAAACGTGAGCTATCATTGGTGTATCTAATTTGCTTATTGACTGTTGCTATAACTGCCAAGTAACATGCCATGACGGCTCTTACATTTGTGTATTTTTACCGATCATGATGCCAAAATATCCGTCTGATGTAAAATCCATTTGATGCACATGCAAATAAAATCTACAACATATCTCATCGATATTTTCTGCCGGGATGCATTAGCTTCTCTTAATGTGATCATCAAATCGTCAATATTTTGACTGTAAGTATGTCTTATTCGTGTATTGCTGATGACAAGCATCAGCATTTTAATTAATCTTGTCTGATTACTTACTAATCTGGGATGTTTGACTTTCATTAGCCGTTAGATTCCTACGTCTTAACAGTGTGTGGTTCCTCAAAAAATATAGTTTGATGCAGTGAAAATAAATTACAACATAATTATTCTCCATTGGCATACACAGTACATTGAAATCCTATATATTATTTTTCAAATTTGCTTTCCAAAATATGATTTTAACCAAGGAAAACAGAAGTTTCTGACTTTCAGATTAACAATTCTTTGTCTATCTGTTGTTTGAGATATGTATGAAATACAAACGGATTAATAACTAATAACCATTGGCTGACTGCGTCGCTCTATTAGTTCTATTTGTTGAATTGAATACATGCAACCTGTGGACCTCGTAGATTATGTCGTAACTATTTTAAATAACCGCGATATTATAGTATCAAAGGAAGTTTATGGCATTATGTTTCGTATCTGACTCGTGGTATACTACAAAAGAGCTTTCGTGAAAAATGTTACTTGCGTAATCAATATGCTAAACGATACAACCAAAATAGCGCGGGGTCAAGTGGTAAAGCACCGAACCCATGATCGAAGGGTTGTGGGTTCGATCCTCCGCTACGGCTATGTGTGGTGTCCTTGAGCAAGACACTTTTCTGCAAATGTTTTGTACTGGTAATAACCAGGAAGACTTCGAGCGTGGTTTGCCTGAGTTATAAAAACGTGTTTCACAATCGAAGTAAAATAAATAAGATTAAACTAAAACCAAAACAGCAAGAGCATATTTTCAATTTACAACTTCTCTACCATAAAAAAACAAACAGATAGCTGTTCTGTCTTTAACGCAATACAGCGATTTACAAAAAACACATTTAAAGACAGTTCAAAGACAGTGCATACTCCTGCCTGTTGAATTCAAGAAGAAAAAAGCTAAAACTAAAATTTAGCATCGCTTCAAATAGAAAAATAGGAACGTATTTCCCACTTTCCCGCAATGAGCTTGAAAATGTTGGCATCAATCGAGATAATTATGACAAACAGCAAATCAACTATTGAAGAAATGAAGTAATAAAGTTTTCTCTTAAAAGTAAAAGGGAATTTAATACTTTTATTACGTGTTTATTTTCAATTATCCTAAAGGTTACACATTATAAAATGCTATTTTTAAAGGCAATAAGTCTTTACGTCCTCAACTGGCTGAGATGACCAAACAAGGATTGTTCGTGATATAATATCTACACGTTGTGTGTTTCTATTGGTAGAAATATGCCTCCATACACAGTAGTAGACCGTATATCTATACATTGTGTGTTTCAAGTGGTAGAAATATGTTACCGTACACAGTAGGCAACCGTATAACTACACGTTGTGTGTTACTAGTGGCAGAAATATGCCACCGTACACATTAGGCAACCGTATATCTACACGTTGTGTGTTTCTAGTGGTAGAAATATGCCACCGTACACACTAGGCAACCGTATATCTACACGTTGTGTGTTTCTAGTGGTAGAAATATGTTACCATACACACTAGGCAACCGTATATCTACACGTTGTGTGTTTCTAGTGGTAGAAATATGCCACAGTACACAGTAGTCAACCGTAGATTTAACAAACAACGCTCTATTGTGCTAATCGTTCGTCCCCCACCGGAGAATGTTGCGGAAGGACTATAAATCGTCGAACTACAAATAAAAATTAGTTCCAATATGCATTTGCTTAAGTTTTAAAGTATGTTTCTTTAATAATATTCATACATCTAAAATGTCCGCAAACTTAATTGTGTTTGTCTTCATTTTAATATTTTGCTTATTTTACAAAAAATGTATTCCGTTTGATATGTAACTTCCACGTGTCTAGGGAAAATTTATAGACATCATCTGATATAATTATATTATTATTTAACTAAATGCACTGCAGAATGTCAGATCGTTTGCCGGTTCAAGCTATAGCCATATCGTCTCAGGACCAGATCACTTTAAAAAAAAAAGATCATGAAAAATACTTTGATAACAGTGGCAGAAAGAGAACAAAAAAGAGAAATAAACAAATTTTAAGAAGACAGTTGTTGTTGTTGATGTATGGTGTTTAGCGTCGCTTTCAACAATTTTTTCAGTCATATCGCGACGGTGTCTACTTGAGACAGTATTTTGAGCGCTGTCACACTAGAGTATCATGCAGCAGACACATGGTATGATACCCCACCCAGTCACATTATACTGACACAGGGCCGACCAGACCTAGAACTCTCCTCTAAATGCTGAGCGTCAAGCGAGGAAGCTTCCAGTAGCATTTTTAAAGTCTTTGGTATGACCCGGCCGGGATTAAACCCACGACCTTCCGCATGCGAGGCAGACGCTCTATTACTAGACCACGCCGCGGTTTAAGAAGACAGAAAGAGGGATAAAGATAGAGTGATGGAGAATAAAAAAAGAAGTCAGACAGATAGACAGAAGGGCAAGCAGGCAGGCAGACAGGCAGGCATGCTTACAGCCAGTGTGTGTGTGTGTGTGTGTGTGTGTGTGTGTGTGTGTGTGTGTGGGCGCGCCTGTGCAAATTTAATTGTTAGGAACCATTAGATAAACATTACACAAACTGAAAAAAAAACGTGCATCCTAAAAAACATCATACGGCCATTATCAGATAAAAACAATTATTTTTTTAACTTCAGACAGTTGATCGTCCACAGGGAAAATGACTCACATATTCTAAAAATAAAGAACACTCTCTTAATTATCCACTTGTCTAACCCACACGACTAGAAGTCATCACATAGGAGAGTCTCAATAGTTGATAATTGCTAAATGTTTTCTATCTCAATGCTTAATGTGCATTTCATGTTCTCGGTCCTTTGAGGATTTAATATCACCGTAATTTGATATGCACTTACGATTATGTTATTTATTACACAGGTTAGTATACCGTTGCATGCCATCTCATCTTAGATGTCCGTACATGAATACGTGCACATGCACGTGCACAGCTCCTTTACACTATATTTTATTACTGGTAAGCTGCATGTCTAGAAACACTACGGTAACATTTTATGCATAACGTTTTGAGCGCTTATACGTGATTAAATAAAAAGTATTTATATATCAGTCTAAATTGTTTTTAACTTTCGAAAATCCAACGATTGATTTCATTGGATGTTGTTCATTTTATAGCGAAAGAATTATATTACCGTCAAGTTCAATGTATACGTTATAGTTGGGGTATTTTCTGTCAGAGAGTATTTACCTACCCTCATATCTAAGGTGCCGAGTCCAAACACAGGTCGGTCCGAACACGTTACTTTAACTTTCTTAATTACTCACGGAAGGACGGTTTTTCTACTTGGATAAATATTGAAGTCGTCGAACAACATTAAAATATGTTGCCAAATATAAATGTGCTGAAATTGGTGATACATTTGTATTGAGTTTGTTCATGAGGAGGAATTAATTGTGTAACTCATTAACAACCCCATAAGCATCGGCTTAAATGTAATGCACTTTTAAGCCCGGTTGAAGCAAATCCATGAAATCAAAAAGTCACTGTCATGTTTATCCTTTCTCCAAATATGACTTTGCTAGTTATAGTTTTAATTCCTTAGATGTTTCATGCAATATTCGGATGTTAAACCAGTTTCTCGTTTGTTCAATTCATTACTAAGACGTTTAAAATGAAATTATATTCTTTAGTGTTTAACCTAATTTGACAATCAATGGAATATCTTCAATTTTCAAAATCTTGTCGTTCTTATTTGTTAAAACAGCCTATAAAATAATATTATTATTAAGTTCGTTCTTAATTATTAAGAAGTTCGTCATTACATTACTGCGCACGCGTAAATAGCATTCTACAGACTCCGCCCTTGATACAATTCTGAACGATTCATGTACAAACTACAAAGACGCACGAGCTATACTTAGAAACGGCTTTAGCAAACACCAACTTTATAACGTCAATCATCTCAGCTTTCATTGTAGCTCCACCCAGAGCCAATCAAATGACGTCAAACTGTCAGTCAAATGACGTTTAACACTAAGTCAGTTAGTGTGCATTAGTAAAAACTTAACAATTAAGAAACCCCGGTCTCTCCCTGCGATCGCTCCCTTTGAGTTTTTCTTTATTGAAAAATTGTTACTAAATGAACACTTACTAAAACATATTCGTTATGAAAATAATAGCTATAAAAAGTATTTGTTAAATTTCAGTTCAAATTCAACTTTAAGACTATAAGTGCATGTCTAGTCCAACTGATATAAAATAGGTTGTTTATCAACGGCATATGCAGCTGCGTAGAAACATTTAAAGACACTAAAACGAAGACTGATATATGAAGTAAATATGTCTTGGAAAATTTTTCAAAAAAGTGTTAAAAGTAATAGTAAAATAAAAGAGCGTTGAACCCGACGAATGACATTTTTATTAGAACTACACATCAAGATATATCTCTTTTAACCGAATGCTCAATTAGTTTCAATTAATATCTTCTTAAAAAGTATTGGTTTAACGGCACATATGTCTTAAATGTTTGCTGTGAAAGATGTTATGAAGATATAATGTGCATTTCGTGTTTCGTGGCCTTGGGGGAAAACGAAGACTTTAGCCATCTTCATCTAGTTAGTCTATTGATCAGATTTTGTCATATAACGTTTTACAAACCATTAAACTGCCATGATATTGACCAGAAATATTCATCGTTGATATAATTTCTAAAGTAAATTACATAATATATCATATTAAGCGAGTATACGGGTACAATTATCGCGTCGTTTTAAATACACATTGTGTGTTATTTGTCCTGATCGGAGATGTGTGAGTCATATTACATTATTATATTTGGGAATTTGAATATCAATATATAAAAAATAATGATTTGGTTCAATGTTTTAAGATGCAGTTAAACATACAAAATGTGTCAAATTAATAATATGAAATTAGATTATTAGCTTCGGGTTCTTGTCATTTAGAAATGACAGGTCGTGTTTTGGGTAAAATACGGGCGTGTTTAATTTGGAGTAAGTAATTAAGAAATTGACCGATGAGAAGATACGAATGAGGTATTAGTGAGTTGACCAATGAGAAGAAAGGCTCGAGGCATTTTTGGTAATGTGTAGATTAGAGTTGGTGACAGTTCTAAGAAAGATCTTGAACAAGTATGTATGTTGTGAATTAGAACTTTTGTAGAGATAGAAACAATTGTTGAGTTGATGAATTTTAAAAATATTTTAATAAACTGAGCTTAATAAAAACTCGAGTTTCGGTGTCTGCTATGCTACAGTCATTTATTGACTATATAGTTTAATTGTAAGACTAGCGATGCTGTGAGCTGTACGTGTATTTTAAAGCATTTATATTATTACACACATTGGACGTATAACAACAACAACAACAACAACAACAACAACAACAACAATGGCGACATGATGTGAAATATAAGCTCCGTTAAAAAAAGATTTTTATCTTAAAAGATGACGATCTGATCTGGAAAATCATTGAATCGATAAACAAACATGTACAAACATGTATGGTTATGTTATAAGACAGTATCGGAGAGAATGTTCAGTGTTTTTGTGACTTAATATCAGTTTTTCCATGATTTCCTTCGTTTACTCAAATGATAACAAACAGACATGACTTCTGATTTTGTGATATTGAATAAAAATAAATATATTACACTTGAAAACAGTGTATTAACCGATGATATTAGTTCAGATGCTAGTGATGACAATACTTATAGCATTATTGAGGTAGACCGACTTCAAAAGTGAAAATGCGAAGGAAGAGATTTTAGCAATTCCGGGGACGACATGAAAGATTTATACAATACACCTGACCTTCTGTTTCAAAAGCTCTAAACCATTCGAAATGACCAAGAGCAAGGTTTGTTAAAAGGTGAAACTTTATTGAAGCAAACCGATCAGAAAGTTTATCGAGTTGGTGGAATTACCAACGAATACAATGATACACTAAAGAGTATTACTTACCGACACATTGATATCGAAGCCCGCTCTCGCAGAAACAATCTGATTTTTCACCGGATTTCACGATAATGATGACTCGAGATGTGCTGACACAATATCCTCATTCCTTGAACAACAACTTCACATTGCTAGCAACGTTATGATTATTCAACAAGCACATTGGTTAGGTTCCACGCACGAACATGGAAGAAACAACAAACGTTCCGTCATAGCCTGGTTCCCCAACTCCCTAATGGTACCGAGAACATCATTCGTCTGGTGTCAATGTCTCAACACATGCTATTCATAGGGATTAACCGAATGAAATTGTAAACAATAGGAAGCGATCTAAACACAAGGAAGCACTGACACGCCATTACACTAAAGCATCCATTATATCCCCTGCTAAACTGATAGCCAACGGAAGTTGAAGCCTATGAATACCCACAATGGAAATAATCCGTATGAAACGTACTCTTTTATTTTACTATGTCCTCTCAAGCAGAAGCGTTTTTTTTGGAAACGCATCTCTTATAAACGACATAGGTTAAAGACCAATATCCCTAGGGCATGCACCGGTAAATTCTAGAGCACCTAGTTCTTTCACGGATTCTGTCACTGGAACTCATTTACACCAAGGTGGTAATAGCATACAGTCACAAGTTAATCTAACACGGAGTACAAAATCTCAACAAGCTGCTTCTCCTCTCAAGCTTTCAGCTGTTAATAATCATCATTTAATAACATACTTACAATAATTTACAAAACTTTAATAATTCATATTCGGTAAACGTTGAAACCCTGCCTTTTTCACAACAGTCTATTTTTGTATCAGAGGCCTTAGTATATACCCCTTCTTGCAAAAACAGCGGTCGTGTTTCTCATTGTTCACGAACTTTTCGACCCATTACCAAAGGCAGTACAGTGCGTAGTGTATCGAGACCTCGCAGACATTTCCACGTGAAAATCGTGAAAACCAAGAATGACTCAGACCCACCTGGCAACTCGGCAAAGAAACCACAGGGACCTGGTGTTACAAAGGAAGACGGGGAGAAGGAGTTGTTCACTGTTTGTTTTGTTAAATGTAAATAAACTTGAATCAAAAGAGATACAAGCGGTTTAATAGTTCTCCTATTGTATGTTTGGAAGAAACTTGAGAAAATAATTTAGTCGACTTTATCGTAAATAAATGTGAATGATTTCGTATTAATGAACCTGAAAAAATGACACACTCAGGCGGAGAGGCTATTTTTGTAAAATGTAAATTTGTAGATATACTTGTTTCAAAATCTAGGGATGATTTAATTTGGATTAAAATTAATGGGCTGTTATTGTCATTAGATGATGATTTATTCATTAGCCTATGCAATGACCATCAGACAGAATATTATTGAATCTCCAACTTTTAATTGGTTGATATATTCCATTATTGATTTTGATAATAACTTAGCTACATCATCAAAGAAATATTCGTTTATGTGCCGATTGTGATGCTCGAACATGCCCTAGAAACCCGATTTTGTAAGTGATGAATGCACTAGAAATGAACTCATTTGCGACTTCCCAGATCTGAATGATTATATTCCTGATACGCCAATCCCTCATTTTCACAAGACCAAATAATAACGGGTATCAATTACTGAACTTTTGTAAACTGACTCGTCTTATATAAGTTGAAGATAAGGGTATTTTGGAAATTTACATATGTATTCAGCCGTGGTAAAAGCGCTATAGACTATTTCATTTTATTTGATTATTTATTCGACTGCGTATCTAACTTTGAGATCAGTGACCCAAACATTGTCTCAGATCACTGTGTTATTATTGGATCGTTTTGTTTCAACATAAAACACAACCAAACTGAAAATAAATGTTGGTTTTAAAGCTGCTATGTTTTATTGGAATGTCTTGAAAGGTATTTGCGGTTTAAAAACAGAAAATATTACGTTTAGCGTTTTTTACCAATATTTTAAAGCGTTTTACACTCTCCTGAAAAGAGATTTTTCGTGCAAGACGAAGGTGTTTTCATGTTTAACGATATATTTGAAAAAAAAACGAGAGTGTGACTATGTTTTATGAGCTTGATAATGAAATATCTGACACTGTAATTACATACGCTGTCAAACAACTTGAAAATAACAAAAGTAATGACCCAGATTTTATCATATACATTGAAATGTTTATTTAATAAAGTTTTAAATGATGAATATTTTTCAAAAGCATGGTCAGTTGGATATAGTATTCCACTATATAGAATAGAAATATTAATGAAAATTATAGAAGCTTAACTGTTTTAAATACAATTGGGAAATTGTTGACAATAATTTGATATGAGAGGTTAAGCAATTGAGCAAAGAAATACAGCGTGTTTTTAGAAACCCTATCAGGGTTTCGTAAGCACTTGTCTAAGTTGACAATGTTTTTATTTTGAATTGTTTGATAATTTAAGCCTCTTGTATCAACTTGGTCAAGTGCTGACTATTTTAAAGACTATCTAAAGTGATGGTAAAACACATGTTAATTACAATAATAAACTTAATTAGCAATGACTTCACTTGTGTTTTAGGTGTACTTCAAGGCGAATGTCTGTCACCTTTTTATTCTCAATTTTTCAGAACGACATTGCGATGGAATTTAGTCAACATGATACAGAAGGTATTGATATCTCGCACATGATAGTGTTTTTGCAGCAGTATGCGAACAATATTGTAATTTTTGCTAAATATACTGCATATTTATTATTTGAATACTGTCAAAGCTGGACATTAGTTGAAAAGTCATTGTCTTTAGAAAAAATAGAATAGAAAAGTAGAATTTAAGTATAATGGAATCCTCGAAAGAATGAGGTGCTCTGGAAGTTACCCTGTGATATTGGTCTACGACTTACGTCGTTTATAATGGATGTGTTGCCGTGAAAACCGCTTCAGTTTGACATGTCATATCTAGCAAAACACAAGTCTCTGTGGGACCGAAAAGTATATGTTGTACCAATATGTATTTTAAAATGTTTTGTGTATAATTCTGAATGTCACATTGTAAATATGTCGACTCATGGATTAGTATAATCCTCTGCCATGTAAGAATATAAGTTTACAAAAATAAAGGTTGTTTCCAAATAACACTGTTGTTGTTGTTGTAGACAAGCTACATACCTTAATACATTTTACAAATAATGCATCACACAGAAGCTAAATATCAATTCTTGTAAAACCAATATAACGGTAG
Source organism: Panopea generosa (assembly GCA_029582155.1). Classification (NCBI taxonomy): domain Eukaryota; kingdom Metazoa; phylum Mollusca; class Bivalvia; order Adapedonta; family Hiatellidae; genus Panopea; species Panopea generosa. The sequence goes on along the minus strand of CM055909.1, from coordinate 29,988,106 downwards.
TTTTCGTACACAATGAAATACTTTACCAGGACCCAATACCATTGGAAATTTCAGTGTACATCCAACCAACTCCTTCCAAAGTAGTAAGTGTCACAATACGCTCAAATGAACAAACGTTTAAAATAAATGCACTTGGAAGCATATTTTGGAAATATTACATTTGGTTTGTGAACTGCCACTATATGTTTATAATTGGCATGGTCGTACTTTTATACATTTTATAGTTTTTTTATCATAGTTTTCAATGTGTACGTACTTCCCTTTGATAGACAGTGCGTTTTTAAAACTAGTCTAATAGAAAGATAATCTAAATTACGTTGAATACGTCACACTTTAATAATATTTTGATCGCGTATGATATAACCGACTACTACTTCTATTACTGCTACTACTGCAGCTGCTGCTTTGTTGTTGCTCCTCCTTCTACTACAACTACTACTCCTACGTACTACTGCTGCTGTTTCTACTACCACCACTACTTATGTCATTACTCTTCCTACCACTACTACCACTACTTCTATTACTACTCCCACAACTACTGTGTAAGTAAAATGTGTTTCCAACTCTTGAAAGTTTTATTTTCAATTAAAACTATATTCAAATAATCAAAATGACCAAAGTTCACTCGAACCCAGCTAATAACCCCTAATATAAAATGCAATTTCCATTTTACAAAATGGCCGTTTCTTTTGGCAGCATGATCTTCCGTTATTAAACAGGAAACAACAAATGAAGGTGCCTGGGTAATGAAATGGTCGAACAACAAATGAATGAGACGGTCTGGAAGCTTCCATTAAGGCCGTATAATTGTCTGTGTTAGATTAATGCAATGACCAGATTCTGACATTGTTACATATCACACAGCGTCGATTACAGAGAGATGAATTCGCAAACGGAATACAGAAATATCTACAGAACATATCCGTCTGCTCGGGAGATTTATCCGCGGTACTATACGGCCCTCAGTCGTTAACACTTTTCGTGTGTCTACCTTTTAATAGCCCTAATATGCAAGCAAAGTGTATAGCTCTGTTTTTAACCTTTGTCGTTCATAAATTGTTCAGGTGATATATGTTGATTTACTTAATTATTTAAGAAATTTAATGGAACTAATCATATGTATTTCTGTATTTTTACTTTAACTTACACAAATGTATCGTTTTTCAATAAAGATATAGTAATATATCTTGCAATCACACTTAACATTAAACGTAGGTTGTATGACAATTTTATTAATACTCCGTTTTATACTATTCATTTTACACTTTTCTCTTTAGTTTGCGTATACTGGTTAATAAAATTGAATAGATAAGGCATGTTTTTTTTCTAAATCACAGAGGACAGTATGTTATTGACATAACTGAGTTATGACTATTTGATATCTAAAAGAAAAGAGTTATATCGCAAAATATAAGTCTTAAGTGAATATAAAACTACTTGGTAATTAACGGTTATTATCAAAACATAAACTTCAAGCTTACGCCTTTATTTAAAGATACAAATGTTAAAATACAAATGTTAAAAACCTAAACTATAATCCCTAAACATACCTTAAGAAACATTAAATTAACTTGAATATTATGAATAATTGTTGTTTACGTTAACGAAGATTTTTGTCGTAATTTTTTTTTTGGGAAACGCATTCCTGGTCTATTAACTTCATTGAAAAAGCAGGGAATTTTATGGCTGTTCCACAATTCATAGCAATTGAACGTCATTCAAACTTTCAGTTGAAGCAATTGACCAATCAACGTGCTCAAATGTGGCTTTCCGAACATTGCTATTTAACGAACCAAATCGGGAGAGCTGGGTCCGTTCTACAGACTTATGGTTTGATTAAAGCTAATTGCCACATAAACTGCAATCATTAGGACAATGTATCAATATATAGCAGATGACTGTACATGTTGATAAATACAACAACTTTTTAATATACAAGTACTCATATAAATGATATTGAGCCGTGTCAACTTTTTCTTCACTTTAAATTTTAAATTGAGATCCAAAATCATGATTGTTGTATAGGGTAATTGATTTTTTTTCAGCTTTGTAATTATTTATAAAACAAATTAATTTGTCCTCATTAGATGCATCAAAGATGGCACTGGTAATCCATTAAACGGTGTTTTTCCGAGACTTTAATCAACTCATAATTTAGAAGAGACTGAAATTATTATTAATGATATTTACGGCCCCGTTTTACCAAATTTTAGAAAAATAATCATAAAACGTTGATCAACACTAATTTTTTATTTATGCTACTAAAGTAACTGAGGTATCTTATTTTGATATAATCTATATAAATACAATACCTCAGTCATGTATCACAAATCTAAAGTATATATCATGATATACGGAAGTTTTATGCCAATATTTACGTCAATTAAAAAAAATGCAAAATATCTGATAATTGATTTATGTATACACAATATATGCACTTGTATATATTACATTTTTGTATTTATTAGTTTACAGCGAGAAATAATCTGGTTGAAACGAGCTCCCTGAACAATCATCTGTACTAGACATACACAAGACAACCGACCATATGAAAGGGGAACTTTATTTCACAAAAACGTTATGCAAAACAAAGTTTACCCATCACATATATCATACTGAGTTGTTGTATAGAATTTCAAAAGTATTAGTTCATTTAAACGTATTTTACAGTAACTTGACGTACATTATCACTTCATGGCTGTTGGTATGTTTAGTGCCCACTGTAATGTGCATGCGCATGCAAATCACTGCATTTGATGGCTGACAATTACGACATGCAATCCATCGATTCAAATCTGAATCTGATTGTGCCTTCAAGTCAGAAATGATATGACAAGTATAAATCACACGACACATGTTAATGACAGGATACTCATAATACATTCCATATCAGTTGATTGATGTCATTGCCTGCAGTTTGTCACAGATTTATGTGACATTCGGTTGCTTTAAAATACGGCAATTGTGTATATTCATAGTTAGACACAGTGGGAGTATGATTATTTTGAAAATGGATTAACAATTTAGTATTAAAGAAAAAAACTTGAATTGCATATTAAGATGGATGGTATTTGAATGCTAAAAGACTTTCATATTTATAAGTACAAGCAAATTCAGGAAATTTATGTCTCTCGCTTTTTTCAAAGGATTTGATTCAGGCAATCAGGCGATATTGCACGGAAAACCCCAAAAATATTATTTTTCACAAATTAAAAGGGCATAACTGTAGAACGACGAATGCCACAGCCCCTAAAATCAAACTTAGCCTGTGTTTTGTCATTATAAACATTGTATTAGAATTTGGAAATATTTTATTCTGGCATTCATAAGCTATTACGCGGAAACCATAAAAAATACGAATTTTAATAAATCAAAGGGGCACAACTCTACAACGACAAAAGTCACAACCCCTAAAAGCGAACTTAGCCTGTGTTTTGTCATTATCAACATTGTATTTCATTTTTTAAAAAAAAATTAATGCAATCTTATTGCCCGACAACCAAAGTGTGACAGACGGATGGATAGACTGGAAGACGGACAGACGGATGACCCAAACTAGTTTTGCGAAAATATACCTATATTAAAAAATCTCGGTAACACATATAGGGATATAGTATGCTATAAGTAAAGGATGACTATTGGGTTTAAATCATTACTGAATGAGTGTAAAACTATGTAAATCCCAGTCATCTGTTGTTAATTAGTATTCAATGAGTGTAAAAACTATGTGGAACTCCAGTCATCTGTTGATAGTTAGTATTTAATAAGTGTAAAAACTATTTGAAACCCAAATCATATGTTGATGGTTCGTATTAAATGAGTGTAGCTACTATGAGCAACCTAAGGCATATGTTGGAAGTTAGTGTTTAATGAGTGTAATAACTATGGGAAACCCAAGTCATCTGTTGATAGTTAGTTTTCAAAGAGTGTAACAACTATATGAAACCGAAGTCGTATGTTGATGGTAAGTATTGAATGAGTGTAAACAAAACTATGTGAAACCTAAGTCATATGTTGATAGTTAGTATTTAATGAGTATAACAATTATGTGAATCCCAAGTCATATGTTGAAAGTTGGTATTGAATGAGTGTAACAATTATGGTAAACCCAAGTAATATATTGATAGTTAGTATTCAATAAATGTTAGCACTATGTGAAACCCAAGTCATCGGTTGATAGTTAGTGTTCAATGAGTGTAACAACTATCTGAAACCAAATTCATCTGTTGAAAATTAGTATTCTACTAGTGTAAAATGTTTGTGAAACACAAGTCATCTATTACTGTTTATAGTATTTAATGAGTGTAAAACCATATGTGAAACCTATGTAGTGTGATGATAATATTCAATGAATGTAAAACAATATGTTAAACCCATGTAGTGTGATGATGGTATTCAATGAGTGTAAAACAATATATGAAACCCATGTAGTGTGATGATGATATTCAACGAGTGTAAAACATTATATGAAACCCATGTTATGTGATGATAATATTCAATGAGTGTAAAACAATATGTGAAACCCATGTAGTGTGATGATAATATTCAATGAGTGTAAAACAATATGTGAAACACATGTAGTGTGATGATAATATTCAACGAGTGTAAAACATTATGTGAAACACATGTAGTGTGATAATCATATTCAATGAATGTAAAACAATATGTGAAACCATGTTGAGTGATGATAATATTCCATGAGTGTAAAACATTATGTGAAACCAATGTAGTGTGATAATAATATTCAATGAGTGTAAAACAATATGTGAAACCCATGTAAGGTGATGATAATATTCAATGAGTGTAAAACATATTATGAAACCCATGTAGAGTGATGAAAATATTCAATGAGTGTAAAACAATATGTGAAACCCATGTAGTGTGATGATAATATTCAATGAGTGTAAAATAATATGTGAAACCCATGTAGTGTGATAATAATATTCAATGAGTGTAAAACAATATGTGAAACCCATGTAGTGTGATGATATTATTCAATGAGTATAAAACATATGAAATCCATGTAGAGTGATGAAGGTATTCAATGAGTGCAAAACAATATGTGAAACCCATGTAGTGTGATTGTAATTTTCAATGAGTGTAAAACAATATATGCAACCCATGTAATGTGATGATAATATTCAATGAGTATAAAACAATATGTGAAACCCATGTAGTGTGATGATAAAAGTAAATGAGTGTAAAACAATATATGAAACCCATGTAGTGTGATGATAATAGTCAATGCGTGTAAAACAATTTATGCAACCCATGTAATGTGATGATAATATTCAATGAGTATAAAACAATATGTGAAACCCATGTAGTATGATTGTAATTTTCAATGAGTGTAAAACAATATGTGAAACCCATGTAATGTGATGATAATATTCAATGAGTGTAAAACAATATGTGAAACCCATGTAGTGTGATGATAATAGTAAATGAGTGTAAAACAATATATGAAACCCATGTAGTGTGATGATAATAGTCAATGAGTGTAAAACAATAGGTGAAACCCATGTAGGGTGATGATAATTTTCAATGAGTGTAAAACATTATGTGAAACCCACATAGTGTGATGATAATATTCAATGTGTGTAAAACAATATGTGAAACCCATATAGTGTGATGATGGTATTCAATGAGTGTTAAACAATATGTGAAACCCATGTATTGTGATTGTAATTTTCAATGAGTGTCAAACAATATGTGAAACTCATATAGTGTGATGATGGTATTCAATGAGTGTAAAACAATATGTGAAACCCATGTAGTGCGATGATAATAGTCAATGAGTGTAAAACAATATGTGAAACCCATGTTGTGTGATGATAATATTCAATGAGTGTAAAACAATATGTGAAACCCATGTAGTGTGATGATAATATTCAATGAGTGTAAAACAATATGTGAAACCCATGTAGTGTGATGATCATAGTCAAATAATGTAAAACAATATATGAAACCCATATAGTGTGATGATGGTATTCAATGAGTGTAAAACAATATGTGAAACCCATGTAGTGTGATTGTAATTTTCAATGAGTGTAAAACAATATGTGAAACTCATATAGTGTGATGATGGTATTCAATGAGTGAAAAACAATATGTGAAACCCATATAGTGTGATGATAATATTCATTGAGTGTAAAACAACATGTGAAACCCATGTAGTGTGATGATATTTTTCAATGAGTGTAAAACATTATGTGAAACCCATGTAGTGTGATGATAATATTCAATGAGTGTAAAACATTATGTGAAACCCATATAGTGTGATGATGGTATGCAATGAGTGTTAAACAATATGTGAAACCCATATAGTGTGATGATGGTATGCAATGAGTGTAAAACAATATGTGAAGCCCATATAGTGTGATGATGGTATTCAATGAGTGTTAAACATTATGTGAAACCCATGTAGTGTGATGATAATATTCAATGAGTGTAAAACAATATGTGAAACCCATGTAGTGTGATTGTAATATTCAATGAGTGTAAAACAATATGTGAAACCAATGTAATGTGATGATAATTTTTACTGAGTGTAATAACTGTAAATCCCATGTTATATGTTGATATTATTAACTAAGTGTTAAAGCTTTATAAAAAAAAACACGATGGCTTTTGGATTAATATTAATACGTAAATGGACGCAGACGAAACAAATCTTTAAATCCATGTTTACGCACAATTAGCTTCTGATTTGATTAGCAAAGGAAATTTTGGACTGATAAATGTATGACTCATTACTTGTTTGAATGAAAACATTACAGAAGATTTTTTCTGACGCAATAATTATTATTGCTGTTCTCGTCAAGAAACATTTAGCGTTCATGTTTCCAAAGAATTATCACCACAAAAGAGCATCTGGTGAAAAGTAAATATTTCCAACCTGATCCAAAACTCATACTGTTGATGGTGCGGTATTGATTTAAGAAAAAATATCTTTAATCTTTTTAAAATGAGAGAGAGAGAGAGAGAGAGAGAGAGAGAGAGAGAAAGGGAGAGAGAGAGAGAGAGAGAAAGAGATGGTGGGGGAGAAAGAGAGAGAGAGAGAGAGAGAGAGAGAGAGAGAGAGAGAGAAAGAGAGAGAGAGAGAGATAGAGATATAGACCTTTTAGTTGTTTGTATTATGTTTATTAATATAATTTAATTATATTTAGAACCCAATACAATGTGTTTAAAATTATATATACACATGTACATTGCAGTAAGAGCGTTTCAATTATTCGGGATTGGGGTTGGGCAAAGTATATGCTGGCCCTTCCAATCTGAACGTTGTGGTGATGGGCGGTCACCCCTGTCCCCTCCCCCCTTACGCCTGTGATGTACATATTTCAACATGGTTGTTTACCAAAGATAATAAAGCCAGATACACCGCATCACCGAAGTTCCGATATTATTGTGACGTATTTCAGATTGTCCATGAACCACGTGTCTTTCCTGACATTAAATTCCCAAGTGCCACTTCCGCCGCTGACCATTGCAAGGGAATACGCCTTGCTGTCACGGACTTTTCTCTAATTACTACACTAATCAACCCTTGACTAATACTGACGTAGTCAGTACGTAGTGCCTGTAACTACATGCTTTAGACAGCTGCGTTACTTAACAGACTTCGTAGCTCGTGATTTTGTAGAACTTTGATGTCCTTCTTTGGGTTGTGCAGATGTTGGCAAACAATACAATGTATTTTTGTTCTTTTCGGCTGGGTTCTTCAATGAATGACAAGAATGCAAACTTTTTGAATAAAGAATAAAACTTTAATGCGGGTTTATACTTTCATTTTTTTTTTAAATTATGGAAATATAGTTACCTTCCTCTATGCGAAACTGGAATAACTCATCCTTTATATATAAACATTAAAACAGTAAAACAGAATAGTCTCCAACCGGTCAAACAGAACTGAAAATATCAATTCGAATGGTCATTATAAGTTATCGTTCATAGTAATTTTATTATATTATTTTTAATCACCATTTACAATTAAATCAGCATGGATGCAAAATCTGAAAATATTTGTAATTTCTTTTATGCTATTCAGAATAGTCAGGTCTTTGCTAACAAAAAGTTAAAAGACATTGTCCTACACGTGTCAGGCGAGATTGCGCTCTTTCAACTTACTGCAAAAACACACACGCACGCACGCACGCACGCACGCACGCACGCACTCACGCACGCACATACACACATATATATATATCTAAACAATAAGTACATATATCTAGCATACATTTAACAATAAATCATAAATCATACGTTTAACGAATTATGTCGAAAGGATACAGAAAAAAGCTTTAGAAGCTTCTATAACAGTTTTTTTTTTACGTTTCATATAAACTTTATCATATTGTTCCGTCATAATTTCAATTGAGCCAAATATGGAAAATTGATAATTGGAAAAATGGTTTATTCAGAATATTTCAAATAAAAAAAAGAGTATTTGTTGCAGATAAGGAAAGAAAGAGACTTCACTGATTTTATCTTCTTTTATCGGTTCATTCCGATACAGGGGATAGATGTTTTGAAAGTTTATGTTATAAAGTTTATGTTTTATATATAAAGTTATTATCTATGTAACTGGGTACGACACTCAAAATGTTTGGTTTTTATAATATAATTTTGAACTGCCTTAAAAATCGAGTTGTTGTCAGTTAGTGTAAGAGTTTCATTACCATACAGAAGGTCATTCAAGGTCAATCAATACATATATCCGACTTGTCTAATTATTTAAATGTTATTGAGAGTAGAAATAGGGTAAGGTGTAATAAGCTTACAACGTATAAATTTCTTTAAAATACGAATATACGGCTGAATCCTATTGTAAATTCGTATTGCCTTTATAGCATAAATCTTCATTAGCAAATTTTAGATGTAGAGTAGCTCCTCTAAGAATAGAGACAAGTCGTTATGAAAGGTTAATAGAAGATAGTGTCTTTTTGCAAAAATAATGTTGAAATGCCAAGACTTCTGTAATATATGTGACATCTCAACCGACAAAGTAAAATCTATATGTTATTGTTTTCCAATAACTAAACGACAAGGTTAGTTGCCAAGACCTGTTAAAATTTCTGCAAGACGCTTTTCATTAAACAATTTATAACTATATCATTTATATATTTAGTCATTTAATACTTTTGATCTGGAATAATAATCAATTTTGAGATGTTTTATAAGCCTTTAAAACAAATGTAACTAGTTCATCCTTAAATATGGAAACAATTTAGTTTTAATACCCTTTTCGACTATAAGTCAATATTAACACCGGTATGGCAACTCTTATTGTGTATATATGTATTTGTGCTAAAATCACATAATTAACATTGTGATTAAATCTAATAAATTATGTGATAAAATATTCTTTTAAAGTATAATGAATAGTCTCTTTTAATTCTATTTATAATGACATGAAAGTCACAAATTCTTAATTTGTTTATTATTTACATTTACACATGTATAATTATTATATTACCATGATGAGACTGGAATACAGAAATAAATAATATATGAATATAAACATTATTAATCATACATTTGTAGTGTTGCAAACACCTTAAATATGCATAATGATTTTCACATATTATGTCTACATAACTGGAGGGAATATCAGCATAAGACAAATTAATAGCAAACACAAAAAAAGGCCGAACACTATAGATACGTCTCTCGCCTAGACTAATGCGCTACGTTCTCGGATTTATCATTATCTCTTTGTGATCGACTGCGTACTATTAGTAGCCGCATTATTTCTGGAATAAGGCAATGAATAAATGTAAATGTAATGCATTGGATATGACGCATCCGCTCATCAGTCTGATGTATTGCTTGTTTGATAATTGTATTAAAAACGATACCCATTTGTCCTGATGTATTGCTTGTTTGATAATCGTATTAAAAACGATACCCATTTGTCAATCAACAAATAGTGAATTGATCGTCCAACAGTTAATGAAACTATTTTTATCCATACTTTAACTCTTGAAGTTTCTATCGACTGTGAAACAAGATTTTAGAGAATACAAGCCCAGCAAAAGATTTATTTTTCATAGGCCAACCACATCAAATCATTGTAATTTAGACAATACTGACAAACAAAAAGAATTAACAATTAGAGTTGCCATTTGTATGACTGGCCGTGGCTAACTCCCATTTGAGATACTTTAAACTGCTCAACTGATGCACCAAGACCTTGTTTTTTTAACTTATCATCACATCATTAAACGAGCTCGTGTAATTGAAAGTGTTGCAACCAACCCGGTCGGTATGTGTATCCATGCAAGTATACATCAAATACCTGATGCAAGTCACGCTCAGTATATTTCTATACAGACGTTTGAGCCATAAAATGACATCATTTCAGATAGGCTCAATGTTACATCGTAAAACGAGCTTGTGTAGTTGAAAGGAGTGCAACATAACCAACTCAGTTTGTGTATGCATGCAAGTATTATAAAATATCCGATACAAGTCGCAATCGGTATATTCCTATGCAGACGTTTGTGCAAGTGCTGATAAAACGTTGACTAACTAGCATGCACGTATATCATTTACACACATGCGAATACACACATATACATACACATATGCTCACCATCTCATATATTCGCACCAGCTCTCACCATTTCGATAGATTTTTGTTGTGTTTACTCAAAAACCTGTAAGTTTTAAGATGATAATATAACAAATTCTGATTTGATACTTAATAATTGAAGAATATTAATATACTACAACATTTTCGTTTTACAGATATAACGATTATGAATATTTTGATAAACAGGACATCTTCAATGTCAGCACCGCCACAGTCTGCTTAACCATTGCATGCAATTTAAGTCTTTCTCTCGAACATGAAGCATGCTTTTACAATTAAGCTAGTTTTCTAAGTTATAATTCTAGTATATTCCAGAATCTGATATCTCCCGAATGAGATCTATTAACCCCCAACGAAAAAGTAGGGAATTATAAGCCTGTCCCACAATTCATAGCAATTGAACGCTAACCTAACTGTGACATTATTCAAACTTTCATTGAAGCAATTGACCAATCAACGTGCTCAAATGTGACTTTCCCAACATTGCCATTTAACAGACCCAATCGGGAGATCTGGGTCCGTTCGTTCTGCAGACTAATATCATTCTATCGAAATGTAAGTAAAGGTTATGCCGCTTGTTTGTTCTTCTAAACACATCAATCACTTGTCAAATAATTTCCAAATACTTTCTGAATTTTGAGCTTTTTAAAAACACTTTCATCATAGTTTCCCTCTGGCACCAGATGGTAGTGGAGTCAGTTGATGTATGACTAGTAGTTACTGAGATGTAAGCTTACTTTATCCAGAACAAAAAACAAATTGTCTCACTTGTTTTATTAAATCAGAACCAAGTTTTTTCCACTTATCTAAGTAAGCCAAAACCAAAGCCACGTTGGCCCACTTGTCTCATTTAGTGACTAATAGTAGTGAAGACGTATATGAAATTTCACTCAGGTATGAATAGTTCTTACTAAGATATGGGATTGCAAAAGAAATTAATAAACTTTTCTAAATATGAAAAAGCCATGAATCTGTCTAAATTTGTCCTTAGCGTCTCTTAAATTGTATTAAAGGCACATGTGAAGTTTCATTGATGTCAGGCTCCTAGTGTCTGAAATATGAGATTGCTTAACAAATTTAACTACCTTTTTAAGTACATTAGGGCCATAATTTTGCTTAAAATCGGAATAGATTTATCTCACTTTTCCCGTTCAGTCTTTTCTATGATAATAAAAACATTGAAGTATGGCTAGTAGATTTAGATCCAAAGTCCAAATTTAAAGGAATGAAAATGCACATGGAGTTTCATTAATATATATAGTGTTAACTGAGCTAAAATGATTATTAGAAACCTGACGCCGGTACAACAGCTTGCATTTTCTTTAACTCAAATGCATTGAAGGCGCTTCAACTACTGGTATTAATGAGGCCTAATGACCGACATTTAGCAAATATTACACACCAGACACATGTGTGAAGTGCGTGGTCTATTGATAGAACATGGGATTAAGGCTATGTGTGATGTCCTTGAGCAAGACTTTATCCGCATATGCTTAATACTGGTTCTACACAGAAAGACATCAAGCATGATTTGTCTAAGTTGTAATAACTTGTTTCTAAGTCAAATTGTAAGTTTAATCTAAGACAATATACGTACGGCGGATGAATTGGACCAACTCATACTAGTACACAGTGTGTCACGTTCATTGTTTATCAAAGACTTACATCTTGCAAAATAAGGGAAACACGTAAAATAAATCACGAAACTAGACAGATATACGCTAATCAATATCGCCGTCACATATGGTCCATTGAAATAAAGAGTAAAATGTCAAGACGTTGTCACGGTATTAATTTAAAGCAAACATAATAAGGACTATGATATCTACTGTAAACGTTAAACTCGTTTGTCTTCCATCGGACCTCCTCATTAAAAGGCCATCATCATTTGTTTCCCGTTTTGTACCTACTTATAAAGATTTGCTTGATTAATACAGGTTATACAGCTAGCATATTGATCTCACTCAGTTTACAACTCTACGCTTAGATCCTAATAAGTATTTCGACCATATTAGTTATTTCTATTGCTTTATGCGATGAAATTGTTAACTCAATAAAGACATCTGTAAGTTTGTTTAAGCAATGTTGTATTACTCCAATAGCTTCCCGTTTCTATTATGAATTTTATTCACAAAGTTGAGCCTGTATACTTTACTGTAATTATATATTTTAGATAGAACGCACATGCAGCTCAACAAAACTACAATATTTATTTGATGCAAACAATAGGTTTTCAAGTAATGATAGGATAGTTAAGAAATGTTTAGAAAAGTATTTAAGGGAGTGTATCAGTATAAAATTCTAAACATGTCTTTAAAATTTGAATAATTATCAAATGAGTAAAAAGCATCTCATTTACTTTAATAAATATAAACCGAATAGTTTAGTATGTCAAATCCACCAAAACATGACAAAATCGCTATGTAAATTGGGGTTGTAAACTTGATACGAAATTCCCATTCTAAAAACAGACAGCACTTAATACGGTTTGACGACCTTCGTAATACCATTCTGACTCATTCTGAGATGAAACTATGTTAACTATGTATAAACCTGTATAACGGATCAAACAGAATCAAAATGAAATCACGCAAATCACTTGTTATAATAATATATCACAAAATATGTTGCAATTATAAGTGGGAACTCTATTTAAGTCTAAACGAGGTGCGTAGCCAAAGTTAGGAAAGTCATTTTCAATATATTATTGTGGCATGTTTAAATTTTTAGCAGTACAGGGTCAGTAGGTAATATAAAAACATGGTATATTAGCAAAAAAACACTTTTAGCCAATTATGAAATATTTCCTTTAAAGAGGAACGAAAGTTAAAGAGTGAAAGTTGTAGTAGAAAATGAAAAATGTCAAGAGGTCTCTATTTTGTTTTTATGTTTTATTTTAAAAATATTATTTCATAACATATAAGGAAACGAAAGGATTAACAAGTACAGTTAGTAATCCTTTTAATTTTACACCAAATGTTACAGTTAAAGATATGTTGATATTAAAATTTGATGAACAAAAAATGTCGACTTCCGACCAAAACTGTTGAGTATTTTGACATTTCCCAAATATATAGTTTACCGTTTCAATATAACCATTGCAATAATTCTACAAAGTTGTCTGTCCTTAGTTGTATTTGAATATTGTATAGCAATAATTCGCGTAATATAGATCTACTTGTATTGAAATTCAAGGGATTTTATATCAATGGTTGAGGTAAAAGGCAACGTATGCACGAAATAGTTTCTCTTGCTATTTGTAATAGTGTCTATAACTCTGTAAACTATTGAAGCTGTATTAAACAAAGATTTCCGAGTATTTGTACCCGATACGGAAATTCCTTGTTCAACAAACCCATCACGCGCTCATCCTACCCTGCTGTGACAATGAAACCTTTTATGACGTGACGTATTAAAACATATGACGTAATATACATGAAATTTGACGTCTTAAAAGCCATCGTGGTAAAATTTAAAAATAATTTTAAATCAAAATAAATATTCAATGTGCTTGGTATGCAAGAAAAATAAAAATAATCTTACTTGGATTTTTTGGTTCAGATAGAAAATTCTGTCCCTTGGGATAGCTCCAGCCTATCTAAGATTCTTACATAATGTTATTAATAGCAAATACCCACCTATCAAGTAGTATAGTATTTAAAAATAAAAAATTGTATATCCAACAGAGGATGCGTTCTTCAAAAGAAACATCTGTCACAATATCAAAATGTCACCGGGATAAGACACGATGACATGGGTAATACCTGCACTGAAACGACAATAACTTATAAAACAGAGGAAAGAAAGTTGGAACATGGGTTATAAGTGTACCGTGCGACACACGTATCAAGGTTCTTTTAACAGCACAGAACGAAACAACAGAAGAGAAAATGTCTATTAGTGTATCAATAACAAAATATAACAACTCTTTCCATCTCCAGGCATCCGGGCAAGAATAAATCTATTTTCGAACCACATTGAATTGACCCTATGATCTGATCTCAAAGAGCGAGCGACAATAATGGCACTACGTGACAAATTTAAACAACAGCCAAACAGCGCTTGTAGCTGATGTCGAGAAACCTTATCTAAATAATTATACTCGTTATTTTTTAGTTTGTAAATGAGGGATAATGTTAAATATAAACCAAGGCACAGCTTATTATTTTAAAAATACAAAAGTATAGATCAACATGTGTCTAGAAAATCCAATTAATCTCTTTCTCATTTTAATAATAAAAAAATCATAGATATGCATGTATTTAAACTGTATCACCGACTTCTCTCTAAAAAGCATTAGTTACAATTCTGGAGACATCGTCTCTGACATGTCTGATGAACCAATTATATTATCATATTTCTCATTTTGATAATTAAAAACATAGATATATATGTACTTAAAATATCAACTGACTCCTCTTTAAATAAGCACTGATTATACTTCTGACAGTATCTCTTACATGTCTGATGAAAAGTAAGAACGCATGTACATATGGAAGTGTGCATAACATATGTTTAGTTAGCAAAAGGACGAACAATCCAAATATATCTGGTAAATTACCATATGAAATAGATATCATTTTACTAAATTAAAAAAGTACATGGTGATTGACGGATACAAGTCATGCAAGTCTGAAATCTTTAAACAAAGTAAAACACGATCAGCAGTTTAAACATAGAACATCTGAAATGCACCCGACTAACAAACCCTAACCCTGATTAGTATTTTCTCATATGACCTTGCCATGATGTGTAACAAACGAGTGCTTTGAAAGGCCACAGTCTGTGCAAGTAAAAAGCTACTTATACAAAATATAAAACTAATTAAGCACATTAATGAAATTCAGACATATTTGGGAAATCCATACTTTCGGAGGTCTGTACTATGTATCTCTTCAATAAATCGGCATGCATATCGAATTTAATTTCAATTTCAGCAAATCTCGTAAAACATGACGTGATAGCAATATGCATGAATACACTTTCACTTATTTCTGGAATAAAATTAAGATAAGCATTCTGGAAGCACATACGTTAAGTGTATGCGTACCATGGATTATGTCTCTCTTAACCTGCGGATACATTTTTGTTCATCCAGCCCGTCTGTCTGTCTGTCTGTTTGTTTGACCTTACAATGCATATATGTCATAACTGTAAGTACACTTTACACGTGCAAATGAAATGACAATAGAAATGCTGACTCAAAAAGGATAAGGGGACATCTAATTTTGGTAAAAATATAATAAAAAACAACTGCATTTCTACTTATGTATGCAAGGTTCTATTAAATTAGACGGGACTTTAGGTTCGATTGGATCATTTCCGATTTACCAAATTCTCTAGAGAGTACTCACGCACTTAAGATCCAAAGCGTTTTCAATCAAACTAAGGAGAAATGATTGGTAAGCATGTTAGTTGAATTAAAATGTAATAACGCCTGCAACACTTATATATTTTGACTTTTGTAAAATGTCAATTTGATTTCTGTTGTTGATTTGTTTTTCTTAACAAATGACAATTTGAAGTTTATATCGCGTGCTTGCATATCTTTCCCATGGCATGTAGATTTTAATATAAGATTTGTGTGGATGGTAAAGTTTAAAGTTTGCGTGTAAAATGAAATAATCTCGTAATTGAATTCATTCTACACAGGCACTACATCAATCGGCGTAGTGACTAAATTGTATTCAAAACCTAATGGTTTCTTATCATATGCCATGCTTTCAATTATTCGAATAAATCACCATTGTGCTTGAAATAAAAACCGTATCACTTATGTATATATCATAAGCGATACGATTTAGTAAAATATATCTCGTCTTTATCCATACTGGAATGTACAAATTATATAAAGTAATTGATGCGCGTCAGTACTAATTACATCAATTATTGAAAGCAAGCACATTTTGTTTATTTTAATTTACCTATTAACAGTTAACAAAACAATACATCCTTATTTACAAATTAACATAAATCTTTCTGAAGTTTGGTGTCTGCACTATTTCTTTTTTATGGAACTATTTTCAGCATTTTATATAAAATTACATCTTTTATAGTACTATAATTATGTAATAAATTTTTAACTAATAATGCCAACTTTCAGACATCTAGTCTTAATTAATACTCCATCCGAATTACCATGGTCATATTGGGCCATCTAGTCTTAATTAATACTCCTTCCGAATAACCATGGTTATATTTGACCATCTAGTCTTAATTAATAATCCTTCCGAATTACCATGGTCATATTGGGTCATCTAGTCTTAATTATACTCCTTCCGAATTACCATGGTCATATTGGGCCATCTAATCTTAATTAATACTCCTTCCGAATTCCCATGGTCATATTAGGCTATCTAGTCTCAATTAATACTCCTTCCGAATTCCCATGGTCATATTGGGCCATCTAGTCTCAATTAATACTCCTTCCGAATTCCCATGGTCATATTGGGCCATTTAGTCTCAATTAATACTCCTTCCGAATTCCCATGGTCATATTGGGCCATCTAGTCTCAATTAATACTCCTTCCGAATTCCCATGGTTATATTGGGCCATCTAGTCTTAATTAATACTCCTTCCGAATTCCCATGGTCATATTGGGCCATTTAGTCTTAATTAATACTCCTTCCGAATTCCCATGGTTATATTGGGCCATTTAGTCTTAATTAATACTCCTTCCGAATTCCCATGGTTATATTGGGCCATCTAATCTTAATTCAAGCATCATTAGACACACAATAGATACAACGAATACTTATGATACGCACAACGGTTGCATAGATATGACAGGAAAACGGATGTCCCGGCCTTTATACGGTCAGTAGAAAAAGGGGCTACTGCAAGTTTGATTATATATAAAACTACTGTTGCCTCCCGGGCCCGGTTAGCACGTGTTACAGACAATCCAAGATTCGCAAGTCCGAACCTTCGGTCACAGTTTCCGTGATGCTTGATATACGAAAATGAGTATCATTGCCGTTCGTATGTCACTTCTGATTCAAGTTGGAAACGTATCAGTTACTTGCGTAGATTGGTTTGCTCGAGTACAGGATGACCTACCTTGATCCAATGCCATTCGTCTCTTACCTATGAATCAAATATGAACGTTATTATTCACTTGCAGAGATTGGCCTGCTCGAGTTCTGGATCACGGGAAGGAGTGGTTAGGTCATCTGAATGTTTATTAGCCATGGATGACATAAAAAAGATAATAAATATTCAAACAAACAATTTGAGCAAATCTTTACCTTTTTCAATAGAAATACGATTGATACGAAAAAACTGTATTTTTTACGGAATACCGTATAAGAAAAAAAATTCTATTATTAGGTTGCAGGCAAATATTGCACATATGTTTTACCAATTCTTAAATTCTCAGATCATGTCATTCTTTCTGTAATTTTTATGACGATGTTTTCACGTACAAAGGTCTCTCTTACCATTTTCCCCGCTGTTTTGGTCTTGTATTTAGCAATATATAATAGCCAAATAATTAGTCAGTTAAGTTTCTATTGTATGTTTTATTTTACCGATACAATTGCGCGGTGACTCTTTTTTGTTTTTTCTCCCAGCTGCAAATAACGGTAACGTACGATTGTTTTACTTCTGATATATTTTATTGTCTTTAAATGTGTATATTTATTAGACGGAACAAGGTGTTATTCAACATTCTGAGATATATAATTCAGTAATTATGAATGGTTACATCATTATTTCCGAAATTACGATTCAAATTCTAGATAAATACGATTCCGTATGATTTATTGATGTAAACATTATAATTATATTTCAAATCTGCCTTACAACACCATTTATTTAAACATACAATGTACTTTATTAAATTATTATAAGATATTCATATAACACATTGTAAATTCGATGAAAAGGTTTGGAAAGGGGTTAGTAATGGACACATATGAATATTCACATATATGTTAACACGTATGGAAGTTTCCTTGTCCTATACATACTGGATTGAGTTAATGTCAATGAGGTCGTAACGTATCGCCTTAATCGGTCGCTGCTAATTGCGGACATACAAGTTACTGATACAACTGTAAATATGACTTTGCGCTTGGTGTGTTTCAAAAAGTTGTCACATGCTTATTTCTGTCTGAATTAAATGAAATATGTCCAATGAATTTGTTTTTTACATTGTAGATTAAAATATATATGAACTTTACAGACTAGTGTCGACAAAATATTAATTAATCCGGATGACTGATTATCAAAGCTGAGTAGTCTGTTAAATAAAGAGATTTTATCATCGCTCTCCAGTCCGTAAAATAACCATATTTTGAATGCGGTTTAACCCCATTTTCAACACATTTCAGGTTATAAATAGCATATCCAGTTTTTCTTGTGGAGGAAGACTTCAGACTGAGTCAGACTGAGTAGAATCACCGTCCTTCCGCAAGTAACTGGAAACTTTTCACATAAAGTTTTTTTGGCGAGCGAGATTCGAACCTACGATTAAGCGGTGAAAGGTAAGTGATCTTGAGACGACACCTTAGACCTCGCGGCCCCGGAGGACCCTTTATATAGCAAAATAATCAATATTTCCAATAACAACACCGAATCACACATTCATTATGCACTAATACTAATGGTCACTTATGTTATCATATGTAATGATTGAACGTAATTTGTAAATGACGTAGATTATACAGTATCATTAAAGTTCACTTCATTTGCTGTAAGTCAAATCTTAAACACTGAAATCCTCATACTCAACAGTTAGGAATTTACTGGAGTCAACTTATACAACAGCTGAAAACCATGCATCAACACTTGTTTCGGTCCTGTCATCTGAAACACTGAAATCCTCATACTCAACAGTTAGGAATTTACTGGAGTCTACTGAAACAACAGCTTTGAGCCATGCATCAATACTTGTTTCTAAACAATATCCACTTATGTCGTTAGTTAGGAGCCATGCATCAACACTTGTTTCTAAACAATATCCACTTATGTCGCCAGATAGGAGCCTCGCGTCAAAACTTGTTTCTAAACAATGTCCACTTATGTCGGTAGTTAGGAGTTATGCGCAAACACTTGTTTCTAAACAATGTCCACTACTGCCGTTAGTTAGGAGCCATGCATCAACACTTGTTTCTAAACAATATCCACTACTGTCGTTAGTTAGGAGCCATGCATCAACACTTGTTTCTAAACAATATCCACTTATGTCGTCAGATAGGAGCCTCGCGTCAAAACTTGTTTCTAAACAATATCCACTTAATATGTCGTCAGATAGGAGCCTTGCGTCAACACTTGCTTCAATCATTTAACCAAAGGGACATCTCACGATGGTAAGGCAATAACGTCGGGCAGATGTCGACCTAGTTGTCGACATTTTCCAACTACTTGTTTCATTCTTCCACCATTTACAGCACTGTAGGTTCTTCTAACGACAGTCATGCCAGATATTCAAAAGTATTTGAGGTCATGAAATAAATTCGAAATATTTTTTTTTTAAAAATTACAAATAGTATAAATGAGTAACGTGGTAAACCGACATAAATCATAACAAATGTTATTTACCATCAAGTTATTTCGGTACACAATTTATGAAAGTCATAAATTAGAGCAACAAAAACAAAACAAATAGTTATTCAGCTGTAGTAATCAAATGGTTTCAATAAATGACGGATGTGTCTCTGTGAGACATGCCATCCATTATTGCAGAACATTCAGGAACTAAAACGGATCAACCAGACATACTAAATAAATGCGTTTGTCCGATATGCGTTTTTGTCAGGAAATAATATACATATGGCCGGATAGATAACGGACGCTGAGACAAATATTAAGACACATACAGCAGTTTATTATAACTTGCTTGTAATACAGCGTGATGGCTTCCGATCGTATAGTTAAGAGTTATCTGTATGAAATAATGTATGTGATATGAATCACGATGTATAGTACTGTTTGCACAGTGGTATGTGTTCCCTTGGTAACAGCATTGATAACCTTACTGTACAACAATTCACTATAACTTGCGGTGATAGCACATGGACACAGCTTCTGAAGATATATTTTAAAGATATCCTTATAAAATTATATATGTGTCATGAATCATGTATAAGAAGACTCTTTGCACTGTGTCATATGTTCCCTTGGTAACACCATTTATGACATGACTGTATCTCAATTTATTATAACTTGCTATGGTAGCACAGGGGCATAGTTCTGATCATATAGTTTAGAGTTATTTATATGGAATAATATATGTGAGTCATGAATCATGACGTATATGACTGTTTGCACTGTGACATATGTTTCCATGTTTATACCTATGATGACCTGACTGTATCACAATTTATTATAACGTGCGGTGATAGCACCGGGGCACAGCTTCCGATGCTAGAGTTTAGAGTTATCCATATGGAATAATATATGTGTCATGAATCATGATGTATATGCTTGTTTGCACTGTGATATATGTTCCCATGTTTATACCTATGAATAATATTTTATATAAACTATGAATAAGTAAACATATTCAATGAATTTTCCGTGCAAATTAATATATATGTTTTATAAATCAGTCCTTTATATAGCATGTGAGTAGTCATGAATCCTTAACTGGATCCTTCTCATATAATGTATGTAAATTTGTCCACACCTGTCCAGATGTGTTGCATGTAATTCCATAGTATATAAGTCATGGTCGACACCAAGTTTATTGTTTTTGCAGAGGCCTTGCTATTGTATCTATGGTTTGCAGTGTAGCTAGGCGCACTCTCCGTAGTTTGATCTGTACTTTTATGTCTTGGTTATTCACAAATAATTATCTCCATATATATATATATATATATATATGTATATATATATATATATATATACTGGCATCGCTTCAGATTTTATTCAAATCAACCTTCTGTAACATGAACAGAACTTCCTGCGGGTGTTTGTGTTTACGAAAACAAACGTAGATGTATTAGATTATTGTGTTTGAATTCCTCTCTGATTCCGATATGAATAAGTGTTCGTAATTAGATTTACAATTATCCTTTCGTGATAGAAACAAAAGTCAATAAACAAGTCTGCAAATGAAACTTTGAACCTAAAAATGAGTACCAAAATGACTGTTTATTTTACCCATACATTTGATCGTTATTAATACGACCTGCTAATAAAAGTACTTAAAAGAACTGATAGCGAATACGGGTTGTGGTTTGATGAAGGATGGCCAACTCCGACCCTCACAAACCTATTACTGGGTGATTAAATGGAACACTTTTTAGTGATTGAAATTAAAAAAATTAAAAAAAATCCCAAAATAGTGTTTGGTCGTGGAATAATGTTATTTCTAACACTGATGCACTTTACGTTGTCCCAGTTCTCAAAGGACACATATTTTAGAATACATTTTAACATTCATATCATGTATTCCCATCAGTATCACCTGTTATATATACTAAGTGGCAAAGGGTGGAGAGATGGTATATAAATGGTTAAGAAGCAGAAATATAAACTATCGCACTTTTCAGAGATGATATTATGGGAATATGGTACAAAAGCTTGCCAAGATGTAATTAACAACGGTAGGGTAAGCCACAATGTAACATGTTATAAAGTACAACAATACACTTATATTAATATAAGAATAGTGCAGTAGACAACGTTACATTGATATTTACTTGTAAATATTTTTACTATAATTTTAGCCATATTTGTTTAATATATAGAGGATATGTGTTTGTTTTGGTGTAAAATAGAAATATATTTCATCAAGTGATCACCGAAAGTCGTATTCTCACGAGTGAATTGCGATCACGAGATGAAATATCATCTGATCTTACTTTTATTTGAAGCATTTACATATTTTTTGTTTTTACCTTAATTCGCCATAAGATATTATTAGATTACTTAAAAATTAAAGTACTTTTTTAAATGTATATGCAAGGACAAAAGAACTTTTTTCATAATTTCACTGTTTGAAACAGTGGATTACCATGAATAATCCACTGAGAAATATCTATAATTCATCAGAAAGCATAAAATAAATTATTGTAAATAGAGTGGCGGATAGTTGTCCATCTTTTGCTGTCGGAATGTTTGACTTAATTACAGAAATGTATTATTGAAATTTTCTAACTAGTCATGTTATGTAAGAATGTTAGTT
The DNA here is from genome assembly GCA_029582155.1 of Panopea generosa. NCBI lineage: Eukaryota > Metazoa > Mollusca > Bivalvia > Adapedonta > Hiatellidae > Panopea > Panopea generosa. The sequence continues at coordinate 29,965,375 of CM055909.1, read as the reverse complement.
AAATAGTCATGTATATAACATTCTACGCACATTATAATATAATATAATCGATTTTATTTTACATTATAGTCATTTTATGGTACAATAAAATGACATGTTCGCATTTGTGTGTCTTTTGATTCCAATTTGCAAAACAATCTGCATATTGATGTTGTTGGATATTTAAGAGAGTTGCATTAAGCAAGTACAAAATTAACTATTGTCATCTGCATATTCATTAATTGTAGCGCGCACAAAATTACCAATTTATATACCGACGTGCCGTTAAACACAATTCATTTATTGAGTATATCGGACAGCATGTCGAGTTTACTTGATCAGTTAAATGAGTTCCTTTAGTAGAAATAAAGGATAGTATCATGAAAAATTGAAAAAAAACGATAAGTTAATATAGATTAAAACTTCACTAGATATAAGTTAACTCCATTGTATTTTTGTGCGTCATTTGATGATGTCTGCGAAACGTGTTTGTTTACAGTGTTTATGTTAAACTAAGACAAAAATCGGTGTGTTTGAAAATACAGTCATCATTCAACACTGTATTGGCAAAACCGTGTGCTTTTGTGTTTGTATTCTACTGATGATGTATTTTTCTAAATATTCCCCATTAAAAAGACGGCAAAAGTACCAAATATAAAACTGCCATCTTTAAACAGAAGTCTGCAGCATTATCCAATTTTACCGGTAAACCTGACATATGTCGGCTGGTGTGAACCATTATTTTGGAGAATACTATAATCAATATGAATACCTCCAACTACAACAATAGCAATTTAGAAATTGTGACATTTTTACTATTGTCTGTCTTCTGTTATTTCGCATGTCAATTACATAGTTTATTATTGGTTAGACATGATAACCTTTTATCACAAGTGTCAATTATAATGGACTGACGACAAGAATCCATTTAGGCGCAATGCATGCCGGATAGTCGGTAGGAGATTATATTGATATCTTTTAATTTTACCGGAAGCTACCCATTTCCCAGGAAGTGAATAACAATCAACACTCCAGGTAAATTGTGTTGAAAGGAAAAGTACGGTTATGTATGCTTCTTTTTAAATGAAAACGAGTACTTTAGTATACTAAAAGCTTGATACACTTTACAATCACAGAATGCATGTACATATAATTGACCTGACGCTGGCAAGTTGATTATCCAATCAGCGATCGGTATTGTTTCCAATTCCGCCAATTTTCTTAGACAAGCGAACGGTCTTTAAGTAAACATTACGTTGTATTACATTGCTGTTGGCGGAGCGAAAGTCGTTTATATATATATATATATATATATATATATATATGAATGATTTGTTAAGTTTAAAAGTGTTAATGATGTTTAATCTCTGTAAAAAAATAATTTAATTGATTAATTTAATTGAAAAGTTGTTAACAATATTACAATAAAGCTTGTAGTTCCATTTTCCAAGCTGTTGGTGATACACGCCCAGGTTTCTTCCTTTCTGCATGCGAATCGGTCGATTTACCACTAGACCACATAAGATACTAGTTTAACCTTTTCATTTGATGTAACCGACATGTCTATAAGTAAACTGCCGTTTCAATAATTGTTTTCAGTGAAACAATATTTTAGTGATGGTAGGGAAGAGTCACACTCGCACACAATAATTGCCATTAATATTCTACATAGTACTTTGGTAAAGAGAAAAATAAAAAAATAGATAGGACAATTATTATTTGTATTGCGCACATAACAGTTATTTTCAATATTAATACAATGCAGGTTACATATTATAGTTCATCTTGATGTGTATTACAACATGAAGATGCAAGTATAACAATTATATCCATCGCTAAGAGGAATTAACACTTTGTGTACAGAACCGATTCCATACCCATGCACGTTTGTCACTGTCTGTAAACGCATTACGATTCACGAAGGTCCTATTTAAGCGACATAAAACATGAGAATTATTTGTGAACGGCTCTATTTAGAAATAAACGATGATGGCGCGTTAATGAAACGACCTATCTAAGAATAAACGAGTTTCCCAACTTGATTACCTGATACCGCCACAGTGGTGTAAGATAGATGGCGTGGCAATGGAATTACAGACGCCACTTACTGTCCAAACTCATTGGCGGCAGATGGTACTTTAAGAACGGCGGCATAACATATTGACTGTGTATGAGCTATTCGTGAATTAATAAAGACAGTCTTTATCATTGAATTATTAAATAATATCTGATAAAATGACTCCTTGGCTACACTGGGCGTATCCATGAAAAGAAAACAGCAGACTCTGTTTCATTGGTTCTGTTAATGAGAGGTAATTAGTTTAAACTTATTTATTTTACTTCAATTGTGAAGCAAGTTATTACAACTTAGAAACACCATGCTCGAAGTCTTCCTGGGTAGAATGAGTACTAAGCACATGCAGAAAAGAGTGTCTTGCTCAAGGACACCGTACATAGCTGTGACGAAGGATCGAACCCATGTACCTCCGATCCTGGGGCCAATGATATACCACTGTACCACGCTCTCCAAGAGAGGTTACACTTCTCACACACACCAGCTTCGATTCTTTCTTTTCAAACAATACTTAAGGAACTGCCTGATTCCAAGTTAGACATGAAATGAAAACATGTAAGTACTCTATGTTATAATAATTATTATATTTGCGATACTTTTTTTTGCAATGTATGGCATTGTACGTTTTTCTCTTGAATAATGATTCCGATGTTTCTATTTGATTATTTTCTTCTTTCTTTTCGTTATCTGAAATATATACACGGAGACAATGCCTTTATGTTTGTTTACATGATTACTTTTCTTTTTAAGGTTATTATTCCGTATCGGAGGCACTGGATAACCTGATTCTGTCTCTGAGGCGGAAGCTGTAATACGACACTCAAAGAGAAAGAAGTCGAAGACCAATTATTAAATGAATAATAAATTGAACCCTGTGATAATTTATCACCAGAATTGTTTGATTTATTTGACCGTTTTTTTTCAACTCCGATATTTTCAAGACAGTTGAATGAATAGTGTTCGCTATTCAAGAAATCAAAGAACTAAACGTTCTGATAACCGAACTTTAATTAATATTCATACGCCTTCGTAATTTGATTGAGATAGTATTGTAGTGTTATATTATATGCAACATATTTTAAAAAATACGTAATACAATGTTCATAATATATTTACATTGTTTGATTTGTTGCATATATAAAAAAAAACATGAAACAATGAAATTCGACGACTCAAAAGTAGTCCAAGACGCGTATGATGAATTTGACGGTAATCTAAATGGCAAAACTTGGTCACGCCAACATTATCAGGATTATATTTTTGACATTAAGTCCTGTTAAATCGAAAATATATAAAACATAGTTGCGATGTTTAGCTTGTTTTCTGGAAGGGTCGTTGAACCATTGATATATTTGTTGTGTTAAATGCCATTATTACTAAAATTATCAATAGGAAGGGACGTTAGGCTTGATGGACATTTATTGATATTAGTCATGTATTTGATAGTATATATATATAGTATATAGAAATTGTTCATGGTATAAAGTACACAGTTTAGGTAGCATGGGTTAAACGCTTTGGATTACCAGTGATATATCGTGATATAAACGTGAAATCTTAAGTTAGGATTATACATTTTATTCCAAAAATTTGTAATAACAAGGGGAAGAAATATTTACCAGTATATTGTTTTCACACTGTTTGCAAGATGGTATTGACCAACAGTATCATTGAGTGTTACAGCATGCATTTCATTGTTTTATGCTGATTACAAGGTCATATTATAATAAAACTCCAAACAATCTTCAACATAGTATTTATATTGTAAACCAGTATTATAATGGATAGGAAATACAAGTGAATCCTGTTGAAAATTAGAGTTTTGTATTTACAAATAATGACGTTTACTCGAAATCTAGAAACGGTTGTATGATAATGTGCCGTTGCAATAAGGCGATATTAAACTATTTTGGGACAGTTTCGTTTATACTGATAATGTTGTACATTTTTTTTTATGTCCACTACGAGGTATGTCCCAAAAGTAATAGGAAGCATTTAGAAATATGCCTTTTAGTGTTTCAATCCAAACAAAACTTGTACACCACCATTTAACATTAATTTTGACAAGTCAAAATTTATATGTAACAAAGTACGGGGGAGTTTGACGTTATTTGTGCGACGTCAAGCTAACATTCAAAGATAGTCACTCTTTTTTCGAGGTATGAACCACTGTGCAAATCATAATTGTTGTGGTACTGCACCCACTTCTGGTACATGTCACGACACTATGATGACTCATATATCTTAACCACAGAATGTACACTCAGGCACATGGCCCGGAGGTACAGAAAGCGCTTTTCACGAAGATCTGACTCGAATCTCAGGAAAACCACACAAGATTTCGGTCGTCCAGATCGCTGATGGTCAGTTACTTTCGCCTCACCATTGGAAACCCGTTTGTACCACCAATAGATAAAACTCCAGGATACGCCTTCTGTTAAAGAGCTGTGTGAAATAAACTTCAGAGTATCCTGTAGGGTCATATTACACCCAACACTAAATTTTACCACACTCTAAATTTACACTCTAGGCGTGACGTCATCCAATTAGTTTACTATTCAAACTCGCAACCGTTATTTCAAAAGTGCGCATAATATTCAAACGTTCATTGATAACGTCGAATATTTAAACGACATTCGTACATTGTCTTAAATTACATCCACTGTTATTTCTTAACATTTGCCACGATATTGAGGAAGTTGTCTGCTTTCCAAGGCAATGTTGTTTTTTTAAATGGCGTCTAATTTCAAAGTTCCCCGTACTTCTAAACTTCCGTTAATGTGGTGACTTTTGCATAAACTTAATGATGACTGAAAGTTGATTCGATGTTTTATGACAATAGAAGATGTGTCGATCTATCAATTGATACCATTGGTTTGCATGTAACACCCTAAATACAAAAATGATAGGGTCGTCCTATTATTTATGGGACATACCTCGTATATGTTGATTTAAGATCACTTTATATTCAAAAGAAATATTTCACACTTCCCAGTAAAATAAAAGTTTTATATTATTATGTCATGCAAATGTGAAAATAATATAAACAATATGATATTATATTTATGTCTTTGTATTTGAATGTATTTAAATGTATTTGAATGTAATGTATACTAACTAAAGTTCCAAATCACGTGTTAATGATATGGTATTATATATTAAGTATGTAATGTCAGTGGGCCGGAGGCCTGAATCACTTATAAAGAATTGAATTAATCTAGTTGAATAAGCAAATAAATGATTGAACATTGAAGACAATACTAGTTAATACTTGTATGTATGAATTAAAACTTAAACACTGTGTCAGTTATTTGACTTGTTTGTTGGATCCACATTATGCTATACATGTGAAGGCGGTTCGCATGTCGAAAGAAATTACAAGAATTCATTTAAGATTTTGTAAATATTAACTTCGTTTGAAATATGGGTATTAATTGTTTGTTGGAGAGATATCCTCTGTGCATTAATATAAACGTTTGTATTTTTAAATATTGGTGTACGACTGTTATCTCTACTTATATGCTTAAACCACATTTTTATAAGTCATTTTTAGATAGCTGTAGTAGATATATGAATTATTATGTATATGTTATATACTTTATATAACATATACATATTGATAAATACATTGAATCAATGCTACCTTTAATTTACCAAAAATTACAAACACAACTATTTTCTAACTCATGCGTAATAAGCACATTTAGACAAGTTGTGAAACTTTTAGAAACAATTATCTTATTATCTTTTGTTTGTGTTTTAACTCTTGATTTAGATGAAAAAAGGAATACAATATAAAAAATACGATGCAAAATTGTCCAATACAATGCATACTTTAATGTTATCAATCAAATTCTAAATTAATAATTTAAAACGTAAAATAGAGAATTTAAAATAGCGAATGAAAAATAGGAGAACGCCACATAAGTTAACCGTATACCGGGTGGTAAGGTTTGGCTCATTATCAATAGACTCAACAGCTAATGATTTAAACATATTCAATAAAATTAGCTTATAAGTGTGTGGTAAAAATATTACTAAATAAGATACGTTAATGCGCTTACACGTACACATAATTCTATAGTTTTCTAATAGAAAAAGAAAACTTTCTGTCATGAAAAGGACATTTATGTGTAATTTTAATCTCCATCTAGTGACGCAGCATTACTGTCAGAGACATCGGGCCTGCCATCTCACAAATCAATGCCATCTAATGGTAGACTCCAATCTGCATCATCACATTGTTTTTGTCTCCGAGATCAGAAGAAAGTCATTGCAATTTCATTAGTTCTGTGGTCTTCATTAAGAATATCGTGCCAAGTTTGTTTTAATCTCGGTAAAACAAAGTATGGATTTTTGCGGTACACTTGGACGTCTGTTTGACAATATATCTTTAAAGGAAAGAGAATGACGTATTATAAACATCAACCGTTCCTTTACTATCGACCATATGTATATGGAAACGGTAAATGCTAGTATAATACATTCAAAATTGTTAAGAAAACAGTAACTTTGGATCAAAACCTGTCAATCAAATTAATTTGGTTGTTAAGAGAGAAGCATAAGATGAAGTTTATTAACCCCAGTTGTTGTTACTAAATATTACTGAATTGTACATATAACATGTAAAATACATATCACATAGAAAAAAAACAATATATTGGTAATAAATATAACTAAATTGTACATATAATATATATGATACATATCACATAGAAAAAAGCAATATATTGGTAATAAATATAACTAAATTGTACATATAACATGTATAATACATATCACATAGAAAAAAACAATATATTGGTAATAAATATAACTAAATTGAACATATAACATGTATGATACGTAGACATTCCATTTTTTATAATTAATAAGAAGAAAAAAAATAAACATATCGTGTTTATACTTGTTTCGAATAAATGCTGATAAAGCAAGCTATGTACGTTGCAATAAATAGTGTTAAGTAAAAAAATAAAAGTGCTTTGCAAACATTGAGACATTTATGTTAATTCGTTTCCAAAGGTGAGAATTTCATACGCTTCTTTGTATATTTTAATTCGTGTTAATGATGCTAAGCATTTTTTTTTTATAGATAACTGAGTTACATTAAAATAAAATGTTTGTTTAACTGTTAACTGAACTTTTAAATGGTGAAAAACTATTTTATTATGTAAGTTCTTAAATAATTATCAAAACTTCTTAAACGTTGTCACTATAAGTAAGTTGACATGAGAATAAAGCGATAGACTAATACGCAAATTATATGCAGATAACAATAGACAGACATATAGATGACAATAAACGTTACATTAATGAACACAGCCATCAAAACATCATAATCAATATTTAAGGTGATCATCAAGACAAGGCAACTGTTTTAATCCGTTTTAGCCAAATTTATTAAATGCCACATTATCCTATACCACTGACCTGACGCGAGAGCGACTATCGCTCCGCCCACTGTTCACGTGGCATTGTTTGTCTAAGTAAATGCAATGTTATATATCGTAGTGTTTACTTGTTGTCGGTTCGCTTTTCTGAGAAAAATGGCAGTTGCATCCAATATGGATCGCTGATTGAACTATCGGCTTGTTTGATTAGCAGCCCGTATCAAGTCAATTGTTAATGCTGACGCACGTGTAAGCGAATAGATTAATGGTGCTTCTTTTATTTAAAATACTTCGTTAACACTTTAATAATGTAAGGTCATGGAAAGAGTAAGGTTCACTAAGGTGTACTATTTGTATATTGCAGTATGAGTTTGGTGCGAGTCATTTTCAGATCACGACACAGTTTCATATTCATATATGATATTCCTATATAAAATTAAAAGTTCGATGCATTCTTTAAAGTAAAAAATATGGTGATTGATTTATCCAGCTCTGTCCAATTTCCAGTACGATTGAATTAAATGCCTGGTCTAAGCAAACTCTGCGTCAATTTGTCTGTTGCATTTAATCCGAACTTACATTCGGATACGTTTTTTTGCTTAATCTGGCTTCCGTAAGCACTATGTGCTTCTCCTTTAATGACGTCATCAAAATCAAACGCAAGTCGTGTGGACTGTATAATGGCATGAACTCATTAACCTTCCAAGGTTTTATTTCTGCCAGTTTGTTTCTAAATTGTATTGTCTGATGCGTAATATGAATATGTATGGTACTAGTTTTACACGGATATACTTTGATAGTGACTTATCTAAGGTATAAGAAATTGTATTACAAAAGCATATGGAAACATGGCAATAAACAAGCATCATTGAAAACAACTGTAGCCTATTGTATTGATAAATTTAATTAGTTTATATTTATGACCAAAAAAGGACAAATTAATACATATCTAAAAATCTTTTGAAAAATATCTTTTGACCATGATTCTAGTGACATAAGGAATGTGGTATTGGCAATTAATAACGATTTCAAGGTTTCATATTGAATATTGTATTATGCTACAAAAAAAACTAGCACAATACATTATTTAATATGAAACCGTAGAAAAACTAGCATAACACAATATTCAATATCAAACTGTAGAAAAACTAGCATATCACAATATTCATTATAAAACTGTAAAAAACTAAAACTGTCCTCTAAATGCTTAGCGCCAAGCGAGAAAGCTTCTTGTACTATTTTTCAAATCTTTGGTATGGACCGACCAGGGATCAAATTCACGACCTTTAACATGCGAGCCAGACGCTGAACCAATAGACCACGCTGTGTCAACTACTGTGAAGTAAAAAGGGAAAAAGTATACCAAGTTAGCTAGGTTAAGTTGCCCGCGACCCAATTACAACATATTCCTCGTGGTTAACTAACGTTTATCTGAGACCAACGCATTTGTTATTCTGTTTGAAACAGTACAATTAATGTTGGCATTTATCCTTACAATACAGAATACTACCAGACACGCAACTACATATATTTATTCGCTCACATTGATTCTACAAGAAAAAGTATTACACTAAAAGGCTGCATACGTTTTGGGTCATATTTGACCTTTTTTTAAAAAAATAGATAAAAACATTGGTCAATGTAACTTTTTATTGAACATGTATATATTCGAAAATTGGTATAATCGTCGCTGACATCATCGCTGATGACGTAACACAGGATGTCAAAGTACATATAAAACGTTAATATGCATGTTGCAAAAAATAAAATGTTTTTAACGTTTAAATGATAGAAGATAGCTGGTACGCCGGCGACAAAAAACCATTTGTGTGCATTATAATTGTGCCATATTTTCTGAAGCATCAATATTGAATAAACATGTATACTAGTAGTTAAATTTTAACACGAATGCCTTAAACACTTACATATTGGCATGTTTAATTAAATATTCTTAAAGGCGTGATATATTTGGAAAAAACTATGATAGGCAATTTCAAAATTTAGAAATTTCTTATATGCTACTGAATGTAAAACTACCATGTATAACGACACAGGTGCTTTACTTTATAAGTATGTAAACATAGTGCATCTGTATTTCTTTTACATTTGAAAAAGAGACAAATATCTGGGGTGGGGGAGGGGGCGGGTATATTGTATACTCGAATAAAATTAGACATGAGGATATTAAACATTTTCTAATTTAAACTCAGAATAGTTCATGCTATCCCATTGTTTAATCTAAATTGGTATGTTACACGATTGCTTGTGGTATTACAGGGAGTGATCTTGCGACATCATAATGACTCATTACGCCATTCGTTTAAATCTTAAGCATAGGCTAGTCTGTGGCTGTAAATACCAACTCTGACATTAATGGTTACATATGTGACAAAGAAAATGACTAAGGCGAAGTGGCCACCTCGACATTCGCACAAATAATAGGACTACTCATCAGGACACAGTGGTCAGTATTTACATCCTCGTATGTCACATTGTAAATAATTGAGAAAAAAAATGACCCATTATGCAATACCACACACGTCACGTTATAATTAATTAAGAACAGAAGTACATTGCCTCACTTGTTGTGTTACATTAACATAATTAAACCACACCCGGTACCATGATTTAACCACATCCGGTACCATGGTTTAGCACATTGACTGCAGCGAGTCCGTTCGGCATGTACTAAAACTAAAACATTCAAAGTGACTACAGTAATCGTGTGTTACATTAGCAGGATAAAAACACATTGTATTAATTTTTATATGTTACACTGACATAATAATGTTACACCAAGGACTTGTATAGAGTTCTTTAGAGTCGTCTCTATATAGTTCTTTGGTTACACCAACATGACAATATACACTGCCTATATCGAACGTGTGATACACTAACATGATAAACACATTGGCTATATTGAATATGTGTTGCATTCAAAATGACTACAGTAATCGTGTGTTACATTAGCAGGATTAAAACACATTGTAATTAATGTGTGTTACATTGACATAATACTGTGACACTAACATGATAAAATACACTGGCTATATTGAATGTGTGATACATGCAAGATAAAATACACTGTCTATATTGAATATATACAGCAACTGCATTAATTTTAATGTGTAAGACTAACATGATAAATATACTGGCCTTATTTTAAGTGTTACACTAACATAACAAAATACACCGAGTATATTGAGTGTATGCTACACTTACATGAAAAAGACTGACTGTATTGAATGTGTGTTACACTTACATGATAAAACACACTTGCTATTTTGTATGTGTGTTACACTAACATGATAAAACACACTTGCTATTTTGTATGTGTGTTACACTAACATGATAAAACACACTTGCCATTTTGTATGTGTGTTACACTAACATGATAAAACGCATTAACAAACATGACATGGGCAAGATGTACATGAACGGGTGCTTGATGTAGTATACCTGTCCGTATTCACTATTTTGACCTTCGCATGTAAGCTAAACAATTATGATTCAATATTTTATGATTCTGGTATCATCCTTTTAAAACAGTTTAACAAAGGAACGTCTATTCCATTACAAAAGAGAGTTTTTCTTCACATAATTTATTGTAGAGACGAACGAATGAAAATCGACACCACGGCGTGGATTTAATTATCTTCGTTCGCACACTTGCAATATGTGGTGTATTAATAGATAATGGAAAAAGAAGTGTCTGCAAGCCATATCGTATATGGAACTAACTTGAGAAACCTAAATTAAATCGAAGGACTTGACACGGATACATATTTAAGTAAGTGCATTTACACAAGCGGTATTTATCTGTAGGCCTATTAATGGTTTAAATGGAATTTATTGAAAATTAAAAAAAAATACGAATGTTTCTTCAAATACCTGATAAGGTTCACTGAGTGACGCGAGCAGAGAGGAGACTAATGTAAGAATGCCTGGCTTGCTGTCTGAGTGGGATCTTGTACACACGACGGGATCAAAATAACAGCAAAATATATGCATCAACCATTGAAACATTTTTTACCTACCATAAAATGATAGGCTTGCTATACGCGTCGTGTCTCGAACTACAAAAATGCAGATTTTATAAATAAAAAGTCATTATACAATCAGCAGACTGATCTTTCTTCTACATACGTTAGTTAATGTAGCCTGTAATTTATTGGTGTATTTCTAGATATGGCAAAATCCTTATTCCCACCTAATTTGTAATAATACGGCCTTGTGATAAGCCATGGTATAACTCTGAAGTGAGCAGACAATCCAGGAAACGTGAGAGATAAAACAAAAGGCCATACAATCAAATGAATTGTCTGACTTGAATAACTCTAAACGAATGAGAAACAAGGCAAACCATATAAAAGAAAATATCACATGCCATAGAAACGTTTTTTAATAAAATAGAGTATTCACTACATGATTTAAGTAATACAGAAACTTCACAGTATTGGACACTGGTTATTACTGAAAATACTATAACGCGCAATAAAAAACCTCCTCTTAAACACATATCATTATACAATCATTATTCAGAATATGATGAAGCAATAGCCAACACCTTAAATGCTTACTTTGTTTCAATACTACAATAAATAACTCTTGATCTGAACTATTAAACTTTGTTTTAAAAACTTCTTACCCAAGTTTTTTAAAAGTAGCTAATGTAGTGTAGTTGTTTAAAAATGGTGCTAAAGACATTCAATCAAACTACAGGTTTTTCAAAATATATGTCTTAATAAATTTAAAAAGAGTTCCAAGTGAAGTCTGTAAATTAAAATTGCATTAAATACTTGTCTTGGCAAACTTATGGAAAATGGAATCTTTAAGCAGTTACACAATTATTAACATTTAAATAACCTCATAAATAAACAACCTAAGATTTTTTCATGGTCATTTAACAACATATCGACCATTTGACATGTGTCACCAAATGTGTAAGGCATTTGATGAAAAGAACATTTCAACATTATATTTTTTGTGCTATGCCAAAAGCATTCGACAGAGTCTGTCATTCTGATCTCTTACGTAAATTGTGTCAGTACTGAATGGCATGAAAAGTATTTAAATAACAGTATGAATAAAGTATATATAGGCCCATCTCTTTCTGAAACCACTGATGTAAATGCCGGATTTCTTAAAGGCTGGGGCTAGGCCCTCTTATTCGTAATATATGTCAATGGTGTAGCTGTATCTTTGGTAAGTACTACCAGACGTAATATCGTATATCAGTCGCCAAGGAGACTGTCAACGGACAGGTATTCCACTGCAGAGCCCCTGTAGAGCTGCACAGACGCACTACCAACTGAGCTAACCTGTTCCATCATTTGAGATTAATAAATCAGTAATAACAACTATCATAAAAAAACTACTTTGATAGACGTATAGGAGGTTAAAACATTTTTTAAGTTTTTGGGTAGAATAGAAAATCACAACTTATCGCTATGAAATGTTTTAGTTGATTTATTTAAATTTTCCGTCATTGAATATCATAAATTAATAGAATTTCGTTTCAAAAAATTTACACATGTTTAACAAAATTAGCCGTGCAAATCAATACAAACATTGATCGGCATATGAACAAAATGTCCCATTTACAACAGTTAATATTATTATAAACACAAATAATAATAAAAAAAAAATGAATTGCACATTAAAACTATTGATTAAGAACAATGAACTAGAGAATTAACGGTGTTAATAAAATCATCAAATAAATTCACAGTGTATCAACTGTGCAAATATCTTGCAGTAAAAAGTTTTGTAAGTTTTTGAAGAGAAACATCATCACATTTTATCGGTATTAGGCTCAGGAGAAAAATCAATTTGTAAAGTGTTTTAGGAGGATAGGAAAGCACAACATATGATACCACTATGAAATAGTTTTGTGTGATTGAATATCATAATTATATTAATAGAATTTCGATTAAAAAAAATGTATACTAGTACATACATGTATTTTAAAACAGAACCAATAACAAAATTAAAGACACAAATAAATACAAAAGTCAGACAATAATAAGTACGTATAAAAATAAACAACCGTCTACAGTTTTGATTATAAACGAAATATCAATATTTACAAATAAGATTGACTTATTGAAAACGTATCCATTACAAAACAATGAACTACAAAATTAACATTATAGTCAGGCGAGTTATACTGACAAATACTAATCCAGGTATTCGACACACGATGATTAATAAAATTAAGATTACTAAAATGTATCGAATTCTTCAATGTGTGTTTTATATACAAGAAAAGACCCAATCGTAGATTTGTCGCCTTAAATTATATATCCGTCAGGATACCATTTATACGGTACCTCGGGACATACTTTTCAATCCAAACTTCAAATCCATGAAACTTCACAACTTTGGTTTTAATATGTTTTCATTTTCGAGAAACATCACATTGAAAGACACATATACATATATTCTCTGTTTATATTTGCATACAATGCAATGTTATGATAATATTTGTCTATATTCTGTATTCGTAAATATAACAAAAAACTCATCACTTCGGTGACCTTTGAACCAATAATTGAAAATGTTTAGCATTACTGAAAATAAGATATGCAAACAATTTTTTTCTTCATCAACTCAGTTGTTGAGTTACAGCATACAGTTTTGCCACAAATGTACACATTTCGATGGGTTGCCTATCCTACATTATATAGGTTGTCTGTGACAGATTGATTTAATGTCACGCATCACTCATGAGTTCGAGCCCAACTTGATGCGTAAACAGTTTATAAAAGTGTTGGCTCAGTTTAAGTCCAAGGGTTTGCTCTACCTACACAACTGGATGACTTATATAATGTGTAATGTATTGAAACCCTATAGAAGCAATCAGACAAGAGCCGTACATCGTTAGGAAATGTTGACAGTACAACTGGTTCAAAGGATCAAGGGATCACATAAGTCAAGTTATAAATGCCGCAATTATTAGGTACTTCATCTTTCCGTGAAGCCCTAAATAAATCAAAAGTTACCTCTTTTGACGGATGGGGCAACCAATCAATTTGTCAATGTTTCTGCTGGTGTTTTAAATACACATACGTCTGAGTAAGGAAGCCAATTTTTACACCAAAGTAAATGAAATGTCATTAGCGCATAGGAGATGATCAATCACATTATACGTCATACAGAAAAAGTGATCAAATATTCATATTTACGGTCCTCGCTGGTGTGATGTTTTGACATGGGACCTACCAAGGTGGCAACAGGGAATTAAACTTGGACAAAGTGACTAATTAGCCCATTGTCCGTCGTTTAGGGTGGATCATTAATTAAAAGACGTGTAGAGGAGTTAATAATATATCATAGAACGAAGATAATTTTATTACCGTCTTGTTTTATGATGCGACGATGGGGGCAGGGTAGGGGTGAGGTTAGATGAATGTGTTAACCAAATCGAGGCATCCAGATTTTATGATGCGACTTTAGGGAAAAGATAAAGCGAGAGTAATGAATATACAATGTCATACACAAATAGAAGTAAGTGAATGATTTTCTAAATATATTTAAGTAAATATACCAGAGGTAAACACTATCTTCATTTTGCTTTACAAGTTAACAATAATAACACTTAATTGCTAAAATATTCCTAACAATCTCTACTCAACCAAAAGGGGACATAATTAAACATTTCATGACGCCCTTGATATATGGTTTACTTTTTCTAAATATTGCAGTCAAACAATTACCATGATAGATGTTTGAAAAAAGAGTGGAAAGGAAACATACGATACAAATGGTCAATTCCCGAAAAAGGAAATATACAATAATAATAGTCAATTCCAGAAAAAAGAGATATACAATTAAAATGGTCAATTCCAGAAAAAGAAAATACACAATTAAAATGGTTAATTCCAGAAAAGGGAAATATACAATAAAAACGGTCAATTCTAGAAAAAACGAAAATACAATAAAAATGGTCAATTCTAGAAAAAAACAAAAAAACAATAAATTGATATTTCCAGAAAAAAGAAAAATACAATAAAAATGGTCAATTTCAGAAAAATGAAATATACAATGAAAATGGTCAATTCCAGAAAAATGAAATATACAATAAAAATGGTCATACAGAAATGGAAATAATTCTTTATATACAATAAATATTATTATTTCCAGAAAAAGGAAATAAACAATAAAAATTGTCAATTCCAGAAACTATCAGAATCTCTCTTTCAAGGTTCTTCTAAAACTTCATTCCATTCCTTAATTCATCTTAATATGTTTTGTTTTTGTTTTTGAGAAAACAAACATTTAATTCAAAATCTTTAATTGATTTTGGATGGAGACGACGTTGACATTGATGGTTCTCATCTTATTGCTGCAGATGTTTGTGCAGCTGTGGTAGATAGTCTTTGAATGCTATGTAAAATGTTTTATGTAATTGTTAAAACATTCTAGTTACATTTGAAAGGGTATTATCTAAATGCATCGCAATGATAAATCTGACCGATGAACTATTGCCTGGTGCTAAAGTGGATAGTTTGAAATTTCATTTGAGTAAGGGTAAAGCTCGTGTTTTTGTATCAGAACACAATATTATATGACCTGTACTATCCAAATTGGTAGTATTACTAACCTTGTAGATTATATGCGTTTTCAAATTATATAAATAGTTCGTTTGGATCTGCGTACCCCTAATTGCCATGGTACACAGTTTGTTTTACAAAAAAAAGAGAGCTGCAGAGCTTTGGATGTAATAGGATGTAGAACGAACTAATCTGTGAAAGAAATATCGGAAAAAGAGTGATGATATTTTGTGCTCTTTATGCTTTTAGTCGCTATATTAAAAACGTTGAGTCAATGGTGTGGTTTGGTTTATTGCAGCATACGGTGCAGCCATTTGGGGGACCCAGTCTCTTCCTCATTTATAGACACTAAACAGAATAGAGCTACGGTGCAGCCATTTGGGGAACCCAGTCTCTTTCTCATTTATATACGCTATACAGAATAGAGCTACGGTGCTGCCATTTGGGGGACCCAGCCTCATCTCATTTATATACGCTATAGATGTAACCCCACCATTGATTTTTGTTCTTTATTCTATAGTAAATAATAAAAGTTTGAAGGCTTGTCATTCATAGAGGGTCCCAAATGAAAGAAGTGAAACCTACATTTTACTGTTTGTCAACCTCTTCACTATCAAAATATGATGAGAAAAGTAGGGGTCATGTGTCATATAAGAGATTTTTTTTCTGCTCAGTGTGTACACTGGTGACAAAGTGAAAGTAGACTTCCGAAATCATGAATTCATACCCCAATTTCCAAGCATCATTTTTTTTTTCTAAATTCACAATTCAAACATGACAATGCTATCAAAATGTTCAAAATACATCAATACTGCCATTCAAATAAAAAAATGAGCATTAAAATAAGGAAAATGCATTTTTAAAGAAGAAGAATTGAGGATTATTTATAACCGCCATTATGCGACTACCCCACGGAAGCACTTCCTTTTTGCAATGGTGGCACTATGCCTATACAGAATAAAGCTACGGTGCAGCCATTTGGGGGACCAAGTCTCTTCCTCATTTATAGACGCTTTACAGAAAAGAGCTACGGTGCAGCCATTTGGGGACCCAGTCTCTTCCTCATTAATAGACGCTATACAGAAAAGAGCTACGGTACAGCCATTTGGGGAAACTAATCTTTCTCATTTATAGACGCTTTACAGAACGGAGCTACGGTGCTGCCATTTGGGGAACCCAATCTTTCTCATTTATAGACTCTATACAGAATAGAGTTATGGTATAGCAATTTTGGGAACCCCATCTTTCTCCTGTATATACGCTATACAGAATAGAGCTATGATACATTCTTTTGGGGAACCCAGTTTTTCTCATGTATATACACTATACAGAATAGAGCTACGGTACAGCCATTTGGGGAACCCAGTCTTTCTCATGTATAGACGATATACAGAATAGAGCTACGGTACAGCCATTTGGGTACCCAGTCTTTCTCATGTATATACGCTATACAGAATAGAGCTACGGTACAGCCATTTGGGGAACCCAGTCTTTCTCATGTATATACGCTATACAGAATAGAGCTACGGTACAGCCATTTGGGAAACACAGTCTTTCTCATGTATATAGCTATACAAAATAGAGCTATGGTACAGCCATTTGGGGAACGCAATCTTTTTCATGTATATACGCTATACAGAAAAGAGCTATGCGAGCAATTCTTGGTACGACACGGAATGTACCATACGCTACAGTGGCAGGTAATATGGCATGGGAAACGGTTTGTGCAAGACAGTTTACTGTTATATCTAATAACTGGAGTTGGTAAAATAAAATGCATGTAACAAGATTCAATAAAAGATATTTACATATTGTTAAAATAGAAAAGGTCCTCGATGTATCGATTGAATTATTGAATATTTAGCGTTATTTTTATGACACCGAGTGCTTGCAGACGATCCTCGATGTAAAATTGGTCTTATAACGTTGTAAATAATTTTTCAATAATTGTTTGTATTAATATAACAAATATGGATAATGTTTTAGAGAAGCATAACATACTTAATAGCGTTAAAACTGTCTGTATTAATAGATACAAACTGGATGATATGATATAATATTGTAGAAATAGTTCAGGAGGCAATAAGTATAATATGTGGAACTGTCCCAATTTGCCTAGAAACGGGTTACTATCAAAGGTTGCCAGTTAACATAAGATCACAACTGACTGGTAATGTTTCTATATTTAATAGACATTTAATGATTATACAGACGAACAAAAATTTGTTTTCCTATTTAGTAATTAAAATTCGATAAAATTATCTGCCAAAACCTGCTTTCAAAAATAACAGAGATCAAGACTGTTTTATAGTGTAGATAATTATAATATACATGTATTTTGGTACTGTACTGTTGCAATATTGATTTATTGTTGCTTTTCTACAGAAATGGTTAACGGTAACCATAAACAGTTTGTTATTGCCTCTATGTAGGTTCCCACTAATAAGAACATCAATATAAATGGTTCGGTGGTGTTTGTCATTAAACTCGCCGACCTTTTATCAGCATTGTCAATAACGGACTATAACTGTCGTAATGGAATGTGCATATTTACATGATCGAGTTATCTTTCTTGCTGTGTATTGTGTATTCCGTCATGACGATAAAAATGAATATTTTAGAGCACAAGTTACACTTCATAGAAGGCTACGCTCATGCATCAAAGTGATGATGTAACGAGGTGAGGACATGACGAGGTGATGAGGAGATGAGGTGGTGAGGTCATGAGGTGACGAGGTGATGATGTAACGAGGTGACGACTTGATGAGGTGACGAAGTGATGATGTAACGAGGTGCGGACATGACCAGGTGATGAGGTGCTGAGGTCATGAAGTGACGAGGTGATGAGATGACGAGGTGATGATGTAACGAGGTGAGGACATGACGAGGTGATGAGGTGCTGAAGTCATTAGGTGACGAGGTGATGAGGTGAAGAGGTGATGATGTAACGAGGTGACGATTTGATGAGGTGACGAGGTGATGATGTAACGAGGTGAGGACATGACGAGGTGATGATGTAACGAGGTGACGACATGACGAGGTGATGAGGTGATGAGGTGACGAAGTGATGATGTAACAAGGTGACGACTTGATGAGGTGACAAGGTGATGATGTAACGAGGTGAGGACATGACGAGGTGATGAGGTGATGATGTAACGAGGTGACGACATAACGAGGTCACGAGGTGATGAGGTGACGAGGTGATGCTATAACGAGGTGACGACTTGATGATGTGGCGAGATGATGATGTAACGAGGTGAGGACATGACGCGGTGATGATGTAACGAGGTGACGACATGACGAGATGATAAGTTGACGAGGTGATGATGTAACGAGGTGACGACTTGATGAGGTGACGAGGTGATGATATTACAAGGTGAGGACATAACGAGGTGATAAGGTGATGATGTAACGAGGTGATTAGCTGACAAGGTGATGATGTAACGAGGTGACGAGGTGATGATGTAACGAGGTGATGAGGTAACGAGGTGACGACATGACGAGGTGATGAGGTGATGATGTAACGATGTGAGGACGTGACGAGGTGATGAGGTCATCAGGTGACGAGGTTATGAGATGACGAGGTGATGAGGGTGGTTCAACACTAAGACCTTATGCATTTAAAATAATATATAACGTTTGAAGTATAGATATTGTAAGTCATACAAATCATATATAATATCAAAGCGAATATATAAGTATTTTCAAAATTAATATTAGCTGAAACATTTTCCAAATTTATCATGTCTATATGTATTAATTGACCCCATACTGTTTAAAGGATATCCATTTAATCATGCCAAAATAATATATTGAAAAGGGTTTTCCTTATTTGGGCTACAAGCCTGGATTAGACTGAAATAAATTTCCCGCTTAAAAGTACAACACATTTTGTGGCGTCGATTTTAATTTAATACGTCATACAGATTTACAATTTGTTAAATTGGTTTCATCTTAGAGTGAGTCCGGAAGAAAATATGAAGGTCGTCAAGCAGTAGTCAATAACTGCCTATTTTTAATAGTTTAATAGTTACAAGTTTATCAGAACAGAACAGAACAGAACATATATTTTATTAGGATTTGTACAAAGCACAACATCATACTATATACAATATACAATCGATATAAACATATAGTCACTTAGCAGCAATGATTAAATTCATTAGAGTATAAAACAAAATATTTAATGAATGTTAATAAATGAAATGAGGATGAACACTATGCTTAAACAGTTAGCACTGTTTTTCTAATTTCTAATGCCTCTTTTATATATCTTGAAATATTATATAATATGGTTTTATTATGTGAATTAAGTAACTCTAAAAATTTGAACACAGAAGGTCTTTGATAGTAATACTTTTTCAAATACTGTTTTCGTAAATTATTAAAACAGGGACATATACATTAGAAATGAAACTCATCTTCTATATCCCTTGAATTGCAACATAAACAATATCTTTCATTTTTTGGAATTCTCTTTCTGTCATATCGTCCAGTTTGTATTCTAAGAGGATCAACAGATAGTCTTACTCTAGTGTAAAATAACCTAAGATTACAGGGCAATATATCGATATAATTTTCATACTTAAATTGATGTTTGACAAGTTGTCAATTGTCGATAACCTTTTGTTTAAAAATATTTGGAAATACTTTGGGATTAACAAAACGATTATTCTCAAACATATAGGTGAATCCATAATCATTTAACATGGTTTTAATATTTGATACCCAGTTCTTACAACCTCTATTACAGTCATATAGCCCCTGTTCATATAGTTTTTTTTATCAATATATTTTCCGTATAAATAACTTTACACCAATAGCTTATGATTCTTACATATCGTGATATATATAATGGATATCTCCCAAGCTCTCCATACACACCCACTGTACAAGTATTTAATCTCACATTCAATAAACGTTTACAGAACTTAAAGTGTATTCTTTCGATTACTTTCGACTTGGTATATCCCCAAATTTCACTTGCATAACTTAAGATAGAACCAACGAATGCATCAAACAACTGGCATAGTAGTTTTGGCTTTAAATGGATTTTTTTACAATTAAATAAGATTGAAACATCGATTTTGTCACGACTGTGTGGATTTCATTTACCAAACCTTTCGGATTTTATTTATTTATGAAAATAAGATTCTTTTTATCAATTTTAATAATGATTTTAATATTTAAGTCATAGCAGTATTATATTATAGAACTCCCTTTAAGACGTACTACTGAGATAAATTAGCATTAGTGTACACCCATAAAGCGTGAACTTTCCGTGTAATTGTAACGCGACACATGCATCCGCCTTCATTGCTCCTTCAATCATAGGTAAATCGTATATTTACCCATAAAGATTGCTTAAACAATCGTTACAAAGTATTGTATGTTACAGGTTATTTAACATACTTACAAAATGGGCAAATGTATTCATATATTTAAATGAGTATAAAAAAGCTATGAATATCTTAAAATAATACTTTTCTTTTTAAACATTTCATTATCGTTTTAAGATAAAATTCGTTTGGTTTAATCTACAAAATCGATATAAAAAGAAAAGTGGTAAAAACTTTGAACGAATTCCTAAGCCATCGCGATTGCCGGTGTCACGTTAGATTCACAGGCACACCGCGATTGCCTGTGTCGCGTTAGATTCACAGGCGCTGTGATATAAGCTGATGTGTTATTTCACTACACGGAATATAGCTTTCAAAGTGTAACCTGTTATAGTGATGCTAGTGGCTGTTGTGACGGCGGATTTGTTTCTTTCCAAGTTATATGACCAATCTCTACAATAGATCAGGAATACCTGTTAACTGGTAATGTAGCATTAAATTTGATAAAACTACTTTTAAACATTTTGTATAGTCGTTTTTTTATAAATCGTAGATACTAGGTCAATTCCGTCATTCTTAGGCATAAGAACAATTAGTGAGATGTTCCAATTTGTTTTGTACGTTTCTTCTCTGAATGCAAAAACACTGACCATTAAACCGACTTGAGGCGGGTACATTTTTTTTTATAAACTGACATGGGATGTTTCCTTTATAAATGTATATTTTCTGAAAGCTAAGGATTTGTCCATATGAATCCTAAATACAATGTTAATACCTGTACATCATGTTGCTAGTGGTAATGTTAGGAATATTACGACAAACTACTTTTAACGTCATTGGACATTTTCGCTAGACAAAATATTTTATATACAAAATATTCAATTAAAGAAGAGATAACGAACTGTACGCCTAGGGATGCTTTAATATATATGTGTATAACTTCTGTTTTTGTTTCCATTTGTAATTATGTAAATATGTGTTTGTATGTGCATGTACATTATTTAACCATGTCTGTATGCTTATACTCTCCTGAATACATTTATGGAAGAATAAAAGAATCAATCAATTATAACGGGGCAATACAACCAAAAGGAACCTTTCCCCTTTTTGTAATGTTTTATTACCTTGTGAATAAACGAAAATGTTCTTTTTAAAAGTTATGTCAACATTTTTTTAAATGATGACTTTCAGTTACATTTAATTATGCATCTCATACATCGATACTTTAAGATATTTTTTATATTGCGCAATAGTGCTTTTTTTCTTGTCAGAATTTCAAAATTTTGTCTGTGAATAGTTCATTGTATTTTGCATTGTGTGATAGTCTCTTGTAATTCATATATTTGAATGGCTATGTACATATATTGTATGATATTAATGTTATTGTTATTGCGATGTACATAGATGAGACTGAAATAAAGATTAAATATAAACATAATATACTGGCAAAATATTTAAAACAAAACATGTCCTAAGGCATAATGAAGGTATAAGCTGTTGCTAATTGTCATTAAGGACAATATGATTCGGTCCGCTGCTTATTAGCGCTGTAATAGCTGTGAAAATACAATTGATTAACTTGCTTTCATAATTACATTGTATATTTTATAACAACAACAATAAAGCAGACTTACATAATGTATGGCAAGTATCAGACCATTAAAAACTATGTCATTATATATTAAAGATACGTAAACTGCTTTTAAATACACACTACTTCTCATAAAGTTTCAAATTTTACATTTGACATATAAGGAAAACTATGATTTTATGGTGCCGTATTGAAACAGTACCATTGTTTATTAGGAGACATCGAGCTGGAATAGAGATCGAACCCGGTACCTCTGGTGTGAGCGGTCAACACTTCATCAATTGCACACGCGCGTCGTTTTTGTATTTGATTACATTGATGAAAAGGAACGAATTACATTAAATATATGTGTGGATACTTTACTATATAAAGTCGATCTGATATGAATTTTGCAGTATTGTAATTCAAATATATAATCAGGAGCGAAATTGCGTTACTTTCAATGGTCTTGCTTGCTTACTCATTCACGCATCTGTCTGTCTGTCTGTCTGTCTGTCTGTCTGTCTGTCTGTCTGGTCCCCCCTCTCTCTCTCTCTCTCTCTCTCTCTCTCTCTCTCTCTCTCTCTCTCTCTCTTGGGGGAAGGAGGTGACCTTCCAGCTGATGAGGGAACGGCTGCCCCCATTCTCGAGAAAACTGAATATTTCAAAGATCCTTCAAATACTGCATTCTAGTGTTCTTTTAAGATTAAAATGTTTTTTTATAAATGGAATTCTCTGATGCTACTTATCCTTATGGTAAAAAATTGTCTCATGTTTTTTGTATTACCATTTCCTCCAATATTGCTCTAATCCGTGGCAGGTTTAGTGAATACAGCAAGCTATAGATATAAACGACTCGGTAAATTCTTTAAGAAAATAAACTGAAATATATTATACCAACTTTTTCATTCAGCCCACACTTATTTATGTTTACCGTGTATAGTTTTGCCGACGGCAAATATAATCGATCTGATTTGGTGTGAAAATCAATACACAAAATGTCCTATACTTAAATGATTTTAAATATCTTTTATGGAAATTTTGTTATTGATAACTATTGATTGGAACCTTTCTGTTACGATTACATAATGGGTCTATTTTCTTTTGTCATTTATAAACTATTCATCCCCGAATTTCCAATACGCAGTGGCGCATTTTCGCACAGGTAACGGTTGTATGTGTTAGAATACATTGTATTTATTGTAATTTAAATTTGTATTGAGTTTATGCTTAAAATAATTTTGTATGATTGTTTCTAAATACCAAGATAACACTCTCACAAAATATCAACTTAATGAAACGATATTCATATACCACCTTATTACAACGTATGTGTTGATTTTGTATATATGTATGACGATAAGCTGTTATGCTTAAGTTTAAAAAAATATATGTTCTGTATATGTTCTGTTGTGTATACGCTCGTGATAGACAGATATTAAAACTAGTCAAAGCCATATCGTATTCATAATTCGATGTGTGAAATGAGAGTCGCTAACTGGGTTAAGTAATATTCCATTTCTTATGCTGTTACAAGGTCGTGATTGCGCTCTGGTATGAAAGTTGTATAAAAAATGTGTGATTCTATGATACATACTAAAATCTAATTATATATACTGGCTTTGTCGTTTTCTCTATCATTTAAACGAAAAGACATAGCGCAGCGTTTGTGTTTCGTTACTTAATGATTACAGTAGTATTTATGGGTATCTACTTTCTGTTTGACACGATCTTCCTAAATGTAAGCGAAGTGAGTTCTCTTGCTAAGATTGAACTTATGCCAAAGTTAAACATAAATGAACTATGTATATCGTATCGAATTTTATACATAATGCTCGCATTATTTTATTGTATACAAGACCTTTTGTGTTTTAATTGTATTCGTTTGAAGTTGGTCAGTTGTGTATTTATTCAACATAATATATCGTCAGATCTATCATATCATATTATGCTTAAGATTTTGTTGTCATTCATTAAACTCGATTTCAGGGTTTCTCACAATGCAACGCGCGTTGGACTAGCTCTGGTTTAAAATAACAAGGAAGTGAAACGTGTAAATCAATTTCCTTACACATGGTAGTCAATAATCATATATATTTATAATATATATTATGCATAACTTTCTTTTTTGTGATATAGGTTAATATTAAATAGGAAAGTGTTCAATTTAATTTTACGTGTTTATTGCTGTTACAGTGAAATGGAGTTGGTGGGGTAATTTAATAAAAACATTAATAGACACACATTACAATAATAATTATGAATTCTAAACCCACAATATCAATACTACCAACACCACATTGTTTCAGTGATAAATGATCAAAAATGCACATATCTCATTTTTTTCTCCAACCAAATAAGATATACATCTTTGTAATATATAAAGTAATTTAAATTGCAAGTGCACGAAACAAGTGAAATACAGACAACTAAATGTTTATTAATCTTTATTACGAGACAAATATATAAAAAAAAGAAGCAGAATCTGAAGTAGAAGAATCTAAAGAAGAAAATGAATGGGAATAGCGTTACATAGTTTCAGTATGAAACGCATCTAAACTTGATGGATAATCACAGTGTTAATGAAGACATTGTTACACGTTTTGATCTCTCATTGTAAATATGTATACTGATGTAAATATATCAGTATTCATGTCGTATTAATAAAAATGTAAATTGTCAAACAATATTATGGCATTTTATCAATAACCGAAATAATTGTTCGCCCCGTTTTGAACTTTCACTGATGGTGAAATCTTCTGATACACCCCCATAATCTATTGCTAAGACGTCCGGTGATTAACCTTGAACGCAAATATCTTTAATGAAATCTATGGTGCCCCGTTTTGAACATTCATTAATGGTGAAATCTTCAGATACACATCCGTGTTTCCGATACACCCACGCATTGACATATCTGTACGTATGAGTTACACTACTTGCATAATTTGATCCCCTAAGTCTTGACTTGCAGTGCATGATGTACTTGGTTTGATACTCGTTGCAGAACAACTTTTAATCTAAGTAGTGTGTGTGTGAGTGGCGTGCCAGCGCGTGCGTGCGTTCGTGTGTGTGTGTGTTTAAATAATAACGCATAAAAGTAAAAAAAACAAACAACATTGGCGTAAATAACAACCGTATTTTCTAGGAAACGAGCAGATTTCAGCAGTAAGTGTTTGAAATATCAAACCTTTATCGGAGCGGTTCCCCGTATCTCGATAGTGGTAGCGGGAGTAAAGGAGAATTATCGCCACCAGCAGGAGAGGGACACTCTTCCCACACACTACCCCAAGGTTGCCTCCCCACCCTCCATATAATTGAAGTGCCCATACACCCATTAAAGGATCGATTACCTACAAAATACTTATAACGGTAATTACTCAAAAAGGCAGGCCGTTCCATTTTTAAGGAAATTTTATTTTGATTATGTTTATGTCTCTGTTTGTTGGTACTTTGGTGACAAGACAATAAGGGGCACACAATAACATAAAACAATCAGCTGCACATTGTTATTTTTATTAAAAAATTATATTTTTAAATATGTAATTAAACACCATAAAAACACCTTTATTTTTTATTTACTAAATAATTTTAACAGGATATAAACATTGTTGCTATGTTTATTTATTAAATGAACTTGTGCATTACGGTAGTAAAGACAACTCTGGGAATACCGATATACACATGAATTGTATTTATCAGAATATACATTAACATAACCCAATAACTTCTAGATTTATATTAATAATACATTTGGTCATCCATTACTGATGTTTAAACAAAGAAAATTACGTAAATTTGATAAACATAAGTGTATTTCGGTTATAATCAAAATCAAGGGAAGTAACTCGTAATAACCGAAAGACACATTGTCACAAATATTGTGTAAAAACGCATAAAATCGTACATTTTGTAAATGTTTTTTTTCAATAACAATTTTAAATTCATATCTGATATATAAAATAATAGAAACATGATCATTTATGCCTTAAATATCTAAATATAGGTGTCTTTCGGTGTCTTTCAGTTATGAAGTGTCTTTCGGTTTTTCCAGTCACCCATGTAAAAGCTTTATCATACTGGCAACTGCGATACTTATGTAAAAATGGGTCGGTAAAAACTCAGTAGTTGGAAGAGATTCTTTCGAAATTGTGTTATATGATACGCTTGGGATTTCCAACACAGGATAAAAAAGGAGGTCCAAGAGCAGGCAAAACCTAGGTTAAATTATCATTGTTTGGACAAGGAGTTGAAAGAGTACGAACAGTTGACGCCAGCATATATACAGGCCCTAACTGAATGGACGAAGAACACAAGTGAAATTCCAGAGCTTGGTGTTGAGTCAGTAAAAAGTAGCTGCTTGCCAGTGACAATCCAGAATTTTCAAACGCAAACTTAAAGCGGTACAGATTGTCGCGTTCTTATGGACACTTAAATGCCAAGCACATTAATACTGTTGAGAAAGGGAATTGTATCCAAGTAAGCTAACTTTTTTTGCCGAATTTATTGTGCCAGAACTTCTGACTGAAAGGATAAACATAGTAGACAACAAACAAATAAAGATCCAGTAATTATATCGGACACAAGTGATATAGATTCAGACCCCGAGTTGTTGATTTGTACTCAAACTACTACTGATCCCGAGCCTTTCAGTCAGTCTGATACAGACAGCATTGCATCCACACAAACTATAGCTAATGATACCTCTAGTTATTGTCTTGGTTGCTCCAGTCACTGTTAAGACAACAGGGCTCCTAGTTTTTCAAGGGATTAAAGGGAAACTTATAACATGTGATGCAAACTTAGTATGTGGACCAAACACACAGTACCATTTCTTTTGTGAAGGTTTCCGAAGAAAACCAGACAATGAAAAGACTAAGTATGCATGCAAGATGTGTCGATAGGTGCAACTAGAGAAGGAAAATTTGGTTCATGAAAATGGATTTTATGAATAAAGTGCTATACATTTAATTATCAAAACTTGCAGCTGTAATGATTGTATATATTTACCAATGATACAATTACAATAGTTCTTTGTTTTGATTGATTGTTTATTTTGTGTTATTGTAATGTCATCAAGCATCAAGGGCTAGCAGACAATCAGTTAACCTAACCACTCTTTCCTGATATTCTGGAAGATTAACCAGCTCTCCAGCACACCCAATATCGGCAAGCAACTGATAACTTTTCCACTTGAGCCAGTGGCTAAAAATTGCCAAAAAGTTCAAATCGAATTAAAAAAATAATTTAACAGCGAGAGGGCCAAATATCAGCTCAAAACCTTCATTAAACTGTCCTGAATCAATAAGTAAATTTTAAGGAAAATCAGGAAAAAACATTTGTTTACCGAAATTCAGTTTTGTAACCGTCGTGGTTACGTTAATTTTGCATTGAAATCGGCATTAAGAAATTATGAATTGATATGAAAAATCCGTTTTTTATAATTTCTAATATAGTTGTGAATTAACTTTCGTGCAAAAACAAGTTTTCAAATAAACATAAAACTTTTAAAAAAAGTATGTTTCTTTAAATGTCTGGCTGGGCACAGTTGGATTTGCATGGCTTATATCTAAA
The DNA here is from genome assembly GCA_029582155.1 of Panopea generosa. Lineage (NCBI taxonomy): Eukaryota > Metazoa > Mollusca > Bivalvia > Adapedonta > Hiatellidae > Panopea > Panopea generosa. The sequence continues at coordinate 29,936,894 of CM055909.1, read as the reverse complement.
AATGCACGTTATATATAAATATTATAATCATTAACTTACATTTTGTAATAATAACAGTGCATTTATAAACTTAATACAATTCTGAAACTATCTCCTTTAAAACATATGCTTTAAATGCATTTTATTATATTAAATTTCATTTATAAAACTTGCGGCTATCGATTTCACATAGTTATATCTTGTATACACAGTGTCTAACGATGTACTAGTAAAATCTATATAAGCGAGCAGAAAAGTGCAGACATTCGGAACACTTCGCCGATTTCCCATATGGTCAGCTACCACTATTGAGACCGGGATTCTGATTGGCTGAAAAAAGTATAGGGATGTTAAGGGCATATATCATGTTTGTAAGCTTGTTTTTGGTTAGATATAAATGTCACAATGAATGTTTTTCTTCTTAATTTGTTAGAATAGGATGTTTTCATCATGAAAAAAAATAATAATAACATATTTGCTCATTTTGACTATTTAATGTAGCAAATTGCACTAGTGGTAAATCTATGGAAATGCAAATGAATTCAGTGCGAGACTGGGGGTCATGAACTTCAGTGAACCGAAAGTAGTTAAAAGTGGTACTTTTAACCTATTTTTTTTTTTTTTTTTATGTATCTAGGTTGATACTTGAATGCAAGGTAGGTCATTTTCATGAACAAATGTTTTAAAAATAGGTTTTAAGCACAAACGCTATAATGTAAGTCTATGGGAAATGTAATGGTGGTAGCTGACCTAAACAGAGGGAATTGTCACATGAGTTCTGAGATGTCATTTGGAATATTGAGGTTTGTTTTTGTTATTTTTACTTGAAATTAGCAGACGACAACACTGTCAAAAGCATAACATGGCTAATAATCTAAAGTTTTGGGAAAAACTATATAAAACTTTTAAAAAACATGTTGTCAGTGGGGCAGATAGCTGTGAGTGTATGGAGTGGGTGGGGTGCAAAGACAGAGATGGGTATGGTATTAAACGCGTAACTTGGCCTGGTGGATCTGTTTATTTAGAGCGTTGTCACCGTATTGCCTATATGCTGGCACACAGTTTAATGCATGATGAGCTGCCAAGGCATACTAATGATGGACTTGAGCTTGAAGTCAGCCACAGGTGTCACATTAGGGCCTGTGTGAAACCAGAACATCTTGTTTTAGAGAGCCATCAATACAATATTTCCAGAAGCTACTGTGTCAATGCAGGATTTTGTGCAGGGCAGCATGTTCCAGTTTGTCTTTTTCGCACGGATTGATTCTGTGATAGATTTCTTATGTAAGCATGATCGTTTGATGTGCTCGGACAGTTTTTGTTGATTTTTGGGGTTTTTCGGCATATGATTCGCTTTTGTTTGAGCAGTTGGGCCTTAATGTATTTTTTCTGTTCTTGGTGCTTCTCGTATAGTTGAAACATTTTTATTTTTCTTAATCGGCGCTTTAATTTCACTGCTATTGACTTTTCTCTCATTTTTTTCTTCTCAGATTGAAGCTGTTTCATAGATAGCATACGGTCAACTCTACTACCACTTGATATTGGACAGCCAGCAACATCACATAGTAGTTTCACCGACTGCCCTGGCCCATTGTTGACACTGTGGACTGCACTGTGTGCCCTGCCTGGGAAATTACGTGTGAAAGTGACATTTTTTGGTAAGGATCGCTTTATTGATCTATTTGTAGCCTCTACTTTTTGAGTATTTGTGTTCAGTTTGGTTTGAACAAGGGTGTCATGTCCAAGTCTATATTCAATGCACTCCATTAAAGTTTGTTCATTGTCACTATTAGACAAGTTTATTTTGAAAGATTTGGGCAAAAAAACACTCTTTGTTATCCAGTTGAGATTATTTTCACCACTGCAGATGGCAGAATGAGATTTGCAGTAGCTGTGGTTACCAGCATAACAATTTTTGACAGCACATATGCACTTGGAGATGCGTGTCATGACTTTCTTGAAATCTCCCTTCTCCTGCTGGTGTACAGAATAAAATTCAGCCTGGCACCGCTTGCTTATATCTATTGAAAATCGATATCTTAAATATAATTTATACTGCTTTGTATTTCCCGGCATCGTATTTAATACATGGGAACTTTTTTTTATCTGTTTCCTGTGGTTGTCTGAGAGATGCCTAGTGTCAATTTGATGTTCAGGCATTGTTGTTGTCACTTTCTGTCTGTATAAGTCTGTTGCAGCTTGGTAGGCTTTAGTGTCTGGGTCTGTTGGTAAATATTTTATTTCAAGTCCATCATTATGCATGTCTCTGAAACACATTTCAGCCCACTTTTGCTCATCTCCAATATTGGTTTCCATACAAGCAGTAGCTGTACAGTCCTTGGATTTTATGTCACAGTTATCATCATCCTGTGAATGAAATCCATGTTTGGAGCAAAGTTTATTTACTGTTTCAAGGGCAATTATTTGATTTTTCTTTGTCATGTTTTCTGCTACAGTGTATGTGCACTGAGTTGCAGGCTGAAATGGTGTTCGCCCCACTCCTGAATAGAGACTGCTGTTGTACATACCATCGGACTGTACAGCAACTTCTTTCTCGGGCATGTTTCTCCAGTTGTTAATTGTTTTTAATTCTTGCCTTCTCTTCTTCATGTCAGCTATATTTTCTTCCTTTATTAGAGTGCACACTTTTGTTGCACATTTTTGCATTCCTGAAACAGATGGAGCTGGGATATTAGCACTCAACAGCATTTTAATAGCACTTGATGAGGCAACTGGAGATTGTGTCATTCCAATGTTAAATCCCACATTGGCGGTGGCTGATTTTCTTCCTGGTTTGCCTGTTTCGATTTCTTCGTAGAGTTTAAATTTGTCTGATCGATATTGACAGGCATCACAAACAGCTCGTTCACGCCAGACGAGACCATGCTTTTCTTCATTGGCTCTATCAAAGCTCAAATTGCCTGTACAGTTTTATGATCTTGTGGCATGTTCTTTGGTGACTGCATTGATCATGTCCCATAATTTTCCAGTATGGACCAATCTGTAACAGCTCAAATGATCCCTGCAAATATATCCGGTTGGTCCTAAATACTAATTTGCATTTAGGAAATCAATTTCTTATTTTTTTAAAAATTTTTTAAAGCCATTTTTAAAGAACATAAGAAGTTTAGGACAGTTGTATGTTTTCTTAGAATTTTATTACCTCCCTTTATTTATCAGGGTAAATTCAATATACCTTCTCTGAGTGATGTTTATGAAATATGGACAATGAAATGTGTATGGAAACACAATATTATAAGATAATTTAGTGTTTATATGTATGAAAGGACACTTTTTACATTAAAATAGGCTCCAAATTGATAAAATTTATGAATTATTAAAAAAAAAGTAATAATTTTTTTTTTTATTTATGTTATTTTTTAATGATAAATGCTTTAAAGGTGCCTGAGACACTCTGAAGATTAAAGGAGATGATATGTATAGTGCACTTACTGTTTCTCCCCTTCAGTAGACTGTTTTCTTTGGTTATAAGATGGTACTCTGTTAGGCCGCAGCATCTTGAATCTGACAACGGGTTCATCAGAGACGGGTGCTGGTGGCAATGCCTCTGGTGGAATCGGTGGATCCTGGATAAGATTCTCCACTTCAGTTGAAGCACGGATATATTTTACTATTTCGTGAGCTTCTCCCCTCAACTTTAGGAGTCACTTTTCCTTTGATTGGATGAAATTTATGTCCAATTTTAAATCCACATTTACTCTTTCTATATTTGCCTTTCATGATTTTTCTTATTAAAATGCGACTAATTGGTGTATATGTAAGCATCCGAATGAGATAGAATACTTGTTTGTGTGTTACCTTGGTCATTTTGGCCGTAATATGATGCTTCAAAACCACAGAAAGTAGTGCAACAAGTTTGATAGTAGAACACATGTTATAAATAAACTGCCCATGTAGCCTCTGCACCATATCTGCCCATCTCTGTATTTCTCCCCAGAAATAACATAAAAAAATAAAATGGCTTGTGTTAATTAGTCTAATAGCAAGGGATGATAGAATTGAGAGTGCAATTAGGAAGAAAAAATGACTGAAATTGAAAAAAAAATGAAAAAAATTGTTATAAAAAAAAAAAAAAATCCATGTAAATTAGGGGGGTGGGGTACAAATTATACATGTACACACTGCCTATCTTTAGACAAAAGGACATGTTTACTGTCCAATATTGAAGAAACAGTATTGTCGAACATGGCAAAAAAAAAATTGTATGAAAATATTGAGTAATACAGGAGATATTCAGTTTTTAAGATCACATATTTTGGACTATTTCACTTATTTTCATGCTGCAACAGATGCTCATATACATGTTTAAGCAGGCAAACATGAAAAATGCTCTAAAAATGTCAATTTTGGGAGTAAACAGAAAACAAAGGTATTAGTTTGTTTGAAAATATGTATTGAATCAAATGAAACATAAAAAAGTATGAAAAAGTTAGTTTAGGTGCCCCTTTAGGTCAGCTACCACTATTGAGACCGGGATTCTGATTGGCTGAAAAAAGTATAGGGATGTTAAGGGCATATATCATGTTTGTAAGCTTGTTTTTGGTTAGATATAAATGTCACAATGAATGTTTTTCTTCTTAATTTGTTAGAATAGGATGTTTTCATCATGAAAAAAAAAAAGAAATAACATATTTGCTCATTTTGACTATTTAATGTAGCAAATTGCACTAGTGGTAAATCTATGGAAATGCAAATGAATTCAGTGCGAGACTGGGGGTCATGAACTTCAGTGAACCGAAAGTAGTTAAAAGTGGCTACTTTTGACCTATTTTTGTTGTTGTTTTTTTTATGTATCTAGGTTGATACTTGAATGCAAGGTAGGTCATTTTCATGAACAAATGTTTTAAAAATAGGTTTTAAGCACAAACGCTATAATGTAAGTCTATGGGAAATGTAATGGTGGTAGCTGACCTAAACAGAGGGAATTGTCACATGAGTTCTGAGATGTCATTTGGAATATTGAGGTTTGTTTTTGTTATTTTTACTTGAAATTAGCAGACTGACAACACTGTCAAAAGCATAACATGGCTAATAATCTAAAGTTTTGGGAAAAACTATATAAAACTTTTAAAAAACATGTTGTCAGTGGGGCAGATAGCTGTGAGTGTATGGAGTGGGTGGGTGGGTGCAAAGACAGAGATGGGTATGGTATTAAACGCGTAACTTGGCCTGGTGGATCTGTTTATTTAGAGCGTTGTCACCTGTATTGCCTATATGCTGGCACACAGTTTAATGCATGATGAGCTGCCAAGGCATACTAATGATGGACTTGAGCTTGAAGTCAGCCACAGGTGTCACAATTAGGGCCTGTGTGAACCCAGAACATCTTGTTTTAGAGAGCCATCAATACAATATTTCCAGAAGCTACTGTGTCAATGCAGGATTTTGTGCAGGGCAGCATGTTCCAGTTTGTCTTTTTCGCACGGATTGATTCTGTGATAGATTTCTTATGTAAGCATGATCGTTTGATGTGCTCGGACAGTTTTTGTTGATTTTTGGGTTTTTTTCGGCATATGATTCGCTTTTGTTTGAGCAGTTGGGCCTTAATGTATTTTTTCTGTTCTTGGTGCTTCTCGTATAGTTGAAACATTTTTATTTTTCTTAATCGGCGCTTTAATTTCACTGCTATTGACTTTTCTCTCATTTTTTTCTTCTCAGATTGAAGCTGTTTCATAGATAGCATACGGTCAACTCTACTACCACTTGATATTGGACAGCCAGCAACATCACATAGTAGTTTCACCGACTGCCCTGGCCCATTGTTGACACTGTGGACTGCACTGTGTGCCCTGCCTGGGAAATTACGTGTGAAAGTGACATTTTTTGGTAAGGATCGCTTTATTGATCTATTTGTAGCCTCTACTTTTTGAGTATTTGTGTTCAGTTTGGTTTGAACAAGGGTGTCATGTCCAAGTCTATATTCAATGCACTCCATTAAAGTTTGTTCATTGTCACTATTAGACAAGTTTATTTTGAAAGATTTGGGCAAAAAAACACTCTTTGTTATCCAGTTGAGATTATTTTCACCACTGCAGATGGCAGAATGAGATTTGCAGTAGCTGTGGTTACCAGCATAACAATTTTTGATAGCACATATGCACTTGGAGATGCGTGTCATGACTTTCTTGAAAATCTCCCTTCTCCTGCTGGTGTACAGAATCAAATTCAGCCTGGCACCGCTTGCTTATATCTATTGAAAATCGATATCTTAAATATAATTTATACTGCTTTGTATTTCCCGGCATCAGTATTTAATACATGGGAACTTTTTTTTATCTGTTTCCTGTGGTTGTCTGAGAGATGCCTAGTGTCAATTTGATGTTCAGGCATTGTTGTTGTCACTTTCTGTCTGTATAAGTCTGTTGCAGCTTGGTAGGCTTTAGTGTCTGGGTCTGTTGGTAAATATTTTATTTCAAGTCCATCATTATGCATGTCTCTGAAACACATTTCAGCCCACTTTTGCTCATCTCCAATATTGGTTTCCATACAAGCAGTAGCTGTACAGTCCTTGGATTTTATGTCACAGTTATCATCATCCTGTGAATGAAATCCATGTTTGGAGCAAAGTTTATTTACTGTTTCAAGGGCAATTATTTGATTTTTCTTTGTCATGTTTTCTGCTACAGTGTATGTGCACTGAGTTGCAGGCTGAAATGGTGTTCGCCCCACTCCTGAATAGAGACTGCTGTTGTACATACCATCAGGACTGTACAGCAACTTCTTTCTCGGGCATGTTTCTCCAGTTGTTAATTGTTTTTAATTCTTGCCTTCTCTTCTTCATGTCAGCTATATTTTCTTCCTTTATTAGAGTGCACACTTTTGTTGCACATTTTTGCATTCCTGAAACAGATGGAGCTGGGATATTAGCACTCAACAGCATTTTAATAGCACTTGATGAGGCAACTGGAGATTGTGTCATTCCAATGTTAAATCCCACATTGGCGGTGGCTGATTTTCTTCCTGGTTTGCCTGTTTCGATTTCTTCGTAGAGTTTAAATTTGTCTGATCGATATTGACAGGCATCACAAACAGCTCGTTCACGCCAGACGAGACCATGCTTTTCTTCATTGGCTCTATCAAAGCTCAAATTGCCTGTACAGTTTTATGATCTTGTGGCATGTTCTTTGGTGACTGCATTGATCATGTCCCATAATTTTCCAGTATGGACCAATCTGTAACAGCTCAAATGATCCCTGCAAATATATCCGGTTGGTCCTAAATACTAATTTGCATTTAGGAAATCAATTTCTTATTTTTTTAAAATTTTTTTTAAAGCCTATTTTTTAAGAACATAAGAAGTTTAGGACAGTTGTATGTTTTCTTAGAATTTTATTACCTCCCTTTATTTATCAGGGTAAATTCAATATACCTTCTCTGAGTGATGTTTATGAAATATGGACAATGAAATGTGTATGGAAACACAATATTATAAGATAATTTAGTGTTTATATGTATGAAAGGACACTTTTTACATTAAAATAGGCTCCAAGATTGATAAAATTTATGAATTATTAAAAAAAAAGTAATAATTTTTTTTTTTATTTATGTTATTTTTAATGATAAATGCTTTAAAGGTGCCTGAGACACTCTGAAGATTAAAGGAGATGATATGTATAGTGCACTTACTGTTTCTCCCCTTCAGTAGACTGTTTTCTTTGGTTATAAGATGGTACTCTGTTAGGCCGCAGCATCTTGAATCTGACAACGGGTTCATCAGAGACGGGTGCTGGTGGCAACTGCCTCTGGTGGAATCGGTGGATCCTGGATAAGATTCTCCACTTCAGTTGAAGCACGGATATATTTTACTATTTCGTGAGCTTCTCCCTCCACTTTAGGAGTCACTTTTCCTTTGATTGGATGAAATTTATGTCCAATTTTAAATCCACATTTACTCTTTCTATATTTGCCTTTCATGATTTTTCTTATTAAAATGCGACTAATTGGTGTATATGTAAGCATCCGAATGAGATAGAATACTTGTTTGTGTGTTACCTTGGTCATTTTGGCCGTAATATGATGCTTCAAAACCACAGAAAGTAGTGCAACAAGTTTGATAGTAGAACACATGTTATAAATAAACTGCCCATGTAGCCTCTGCACCATATCTGCCCATCTCTGTATTTCTCCCCAGAAATAACATAAAAAAATAAAATGGCTTGTGTTAATTAGTCTAATAGCAAGGGATGATAGAATTGAGAGTGCAATTAGGAGAAAAAATGACTGAAATTGAAAAAAAAATGAAAAAAATTGTTATAAAAAAAAAAAAAATCCATGTAAATTAGGGGGGTGGGGTACAAATTATACATGTAACACACTGCCTATCTTTAGACAAAAGGACATGTTTACTGTCCAATATTGAAGAAACATATTGTCGAACATGGCAAAAAAAAAATTGTATGAAAATATTGAGTAATACAGGAGATATTCAGTTTTTAAGATCACATATTTTGGACTATTTCACTTATTTTCATGCTGCAACAGATGCTCATATACATGTTAAGCAGGCAAACATGAAAAATGCTCTAAAAATGTCAATTTTGGGAGTAAACAGAAAACAAAGGTATTAGTTTGTTTGAAAATATGTATTGAATCAAATGAAACATAAAAAAGTATGAAAAAGTTAGTTAAGTTGCCCCTTTAGGTCAGCTACCACTATTGAGACCGGGATTCTGATTGGCTGAAAAAAGTATAGGGATGTTAAGGGCATATATCATGTTTGTAAGCTTGTTTTTGGTTAGATATAAATGTCACAATGAATGTTTTTCTTCTTAATTTGTTAGAATAGGATGTTTTCATCATGAAAAAAAAAAAAAAATAACATATTTGCTCATTTTGACTATTTAATGTAGCAAATTGCACTAGTGGTAAATCTATGGAAATGCAAATGAATTCAGTGCGAGACTGGGGGTCATGAACTTCAGTGAACCGAAAGTAGTTAAAAGTGCTACTTTTGACCTATTTTTGTTGTTTTTTTTTTATGTATCTAGGTTGATACTTGAATGCAAGGTAGGTCATTTTCATGAACAAATGTTTTAAAAATAGGTTTTAAGCACAAACGCTATAATGTAAGTCTATGGGAAATGTAATGGTGGTAGCTGACCTAAACAGAGGGAATTGTCACATGATGTTCTGAGATGTCATTTGGAATATTGAGGTTTGTTTTTGTTATTTTTACTTGAAATTAGCAGACTGACAACACTGTCAAAAGCATAACATGGCTAATAATCTAAAGTTTTGGGAAAAACTATATAAAACTTTTAAAAAACATGTTGTCAGTGGGGCAGATAGCTGTGAGTGTATGGAGTGGGTGGGTGGGGTGCAAAGACAGAGATGGGTATGGTATTAAACGCGTAACTTGGCCTGGTGGATCTGTTTATTTAGAGCGTTGTCACCTGTATTGCCTATATGCTGGCACACAGTTTAATGCATGATGAGCTGCCAAGGCATACTAATGATGGACTTGAGCTTGAAGTCAGCCACAGGTGTCACAATAGGGCCTGTGTGAACCCAGAACATCTTGTTTTAGAGAGCCATCAATACAATATTTCCAGAAGCTACTGTGTCAATGCAGGATTTTGTGCAGGGCAGCATGTTCCAGTTTGTCTTTTTCGCACGGATTGATTCTGTGATAGGATTTCTTAGTGTAAGCATGATCGTTTGATGTGCTCGGACAGTTTTTGTTGATTTTTGGGTTTTTTTCGGCATATGATTCGCTTTTGTTTGAGCAGTTGGGCCTTAATGTATTTTTTCTGTTCTTGGTGCTTCTCGTATAGTTGAAACATTTTTATTTTTCTTAATCGGCGCTTTAATTTCACTGCTATTGACTTTTCTCTCATTTTTTTCTTCTCAGATTGAAGCTGTTTCATAGATAGCATACGGTCAACTCTACTACCACTTGATATTGGACAGCCAGCAACATCACATAGTAGTTTCACCGACTGCCCTGGCCCATTGTTGACACTGTGGACTGCACTGTGTGCCCTGCCTGGGAAATTACGTGTGAAAGTGACATTTTTTGGTAAGGATCGCTTTATTGATCTATTTGTAGCCTCTACTTTTTGAGTATTTGTGTTCAGTTTGGTTTGAACAAGGGTGTCATGTCCAAGTCTATATTCAATGCACTCCATTAAAGTTTGTTCATTGTCACTATTAGACAAGTTTATTTTGAAAGATTTGGGCAAAAAAACACTCTTTGTTATCCAGTTGAGATTATTTTCACCACTGCAGATGGCAGAATGAGATTTGCAGTAGCTGTGGTTACCAGCATAACAATTTTTGATAGCACATATGCACTTGGAGATGCGTGTCATGACTTTCTTGAAATCTCCCTTCTCCTGCTGGTGTACAGAATCAAATTCAGCCTGGCACCGCTTGCTATATCTATTGAAAATCGATATCTTAAATATAATTTATACTGCTTTGTATTTCCCGGCATCAGTATTTAATACATGGGAACTTTTTTTTATCTGTTTCCTGTGGTTGTCTGAGAGATGCCTAGTGTCAATTTGATGTTCAGGCATTGTTGTTGTCACTTTCTGTCTGTATAAGTCTGTTGCAGCTTGGTAGGCTTTAGTGTCTGGGTCTGTTGTTAAATATTTTATTTCAAGTCCATCATTATGCATGTCTCTGAAACACATTTCAGCCCACTTTTGCTCATCTCCAATATTGGTTTCCATACAAGCAGTAGCTGTACAGTCCTTGGATTTTATGTCACAGTTATCATCATCCTGTGAATGAAATCCATGTTTGGAGCAAAGTTTATTTACTGTTTCAAGGGCAATTATTTGATTTTTCTTTGTCATGTTTTCTGCTACAGTGTATGTGCACTGAGTTGCAGGCTGAAATGGTGTTCGCCCCACTCCTGAATAGAGACTGCTGTTGTACATACCATCAGGACTGTACAGCAACTTCTTTCTCGGGCATGTTTCTCCAGTTGTTAATTGTTTTTAATTCTTGCCTTCTCTTCTTCATGTCAGCTATATTTTCTTCCTTTATTAGAGTGCACACTTTTGTTGCACATTTTTGCATTCCTGAAACAGATGGAGCTGGGATATTAGCACTCAACAGCATTTTAATAGCACTTGATGAGGCAACTGGAGATTGTGTCATTCCAATGTTAAATCCCACATTGGCGGTGGCTGATTTTCTTCCTGGTTTGCCTGTTTCGATTTCTTCGTAGAGTTTAAATTTGTCTGATCGATATTGACAGGCATCACAAACAGCTCGTTCACGCCAGACGAGACCATGCTTTTCTTCATTGGCTCTATCAAAGCTCAAATTGCCTGTACAGTTTTATGATCTTGTGGCATGTTCTTTGGTGACTGCATTGATCATGTCCCATAATTTTCCAGTATGGACCAATCTTGTAACAGCTCAAATGATCCCTGCAAATATATCCAGTTGGTCCTAAATACTAATTTGCATTTAGGAAATCAATTTCTTATTTTTTTAAAATTTTTTTAAAGCTATTTTTTAAGAACATAAGAAGTTTAGGACAGTTGTATGTTTTCTTAGAATTTTATTACCTCCCTTTATTTATCAGGGTAAATTCAATATACCTTCTCTGAGTGATGTTTATGAAATATGGACAATGAAATGTGTATGGAAACACAATATTATAAGATAATTTAGTGTTTATATGTATGAAAGGACACTTTTTACATTAAAATAGGCTCCAAATTGATAAAATTTATGAATTATTAAAAAAAAAGTAATAATTTTTTTTTTTATTTATGTTATTTTTAATGATAAATGCTTTAAAGGTGCCTGAGACACTCTGAAGATTAAAGGAGATGATATGTATAGTGCACTTACTGTTTCTCCCCTTCAGTAGACTGTTTTCTTTGGTTATAAGATGGTACTCTGTTAGGCCGCAGCATCTTGAATCTGACAACGGGTTCATCAGAGACGGGTGCTGGTGGCAACTGCCTCTGGTGGAATCGGTGGATCCTGGATAAGATTCTCCACTTCAGTTGAAGCACGGATATATTTTACTATTTCGTGAGCTTCTCCCTCCACTTTAGGAGTCACTTTTCCTTTGATTGGATGAAATTTATGTCCAATTTTAAATCCACATTTACTCTTTCTATATTTGCCTTTCATGATTTTTCTTATTAAAATGCGACTAATTGGTGTATATGTAAGCATCCGAATGAGATAGAATACTTGTTTGTGTGTTACCTTGGTCATTTTGGCCGTAATATGATGCTTCAAAACCACAGAAAGTATGCAACAAGTTTGATAGTAGAACACATGTTATAAATAAACTGCCCATGTAGCCTCTGCACCATATCTGCCCATCTCTTTATTTCTCCCCAGAAATAACATAAAAAAATAAAATGGCTTGTGTTAATTAGTCTAATAGCAAGGGATGATAGAATTGAGAGTGCAATTAGGAGAAAAAATGACTGAAATTGAAAAAAAAATGAAAAAAATTGTTATAAAAAAAAAAAAAATCCATGTAAATTAGGGGGGTGGGGTACAAATTATACATGTACACACTGCTATCTTTAGACAAAAGGACATGTTTACTGTCCAATATTGAAGAAACAGTATTGTCGAACATGGCAAAAAAAAAATTGTATGAAAATATTGAGTAATACAGGAGATATTCAGTTTTTAAGATCACATATTTTGGACTATTTCACTTATTTTCATGCTGCAACAGATGCTCATATACATGTTTAGCAGGCAAACATGAAAAATGCTCTAAAAATGTCAATTTTGGGAGTAAACAGAAAACAAAGGTATTAGTTTGTTTGAAAATATGTATTGAATCAAATGAAACATAAAAAAGTATGAAAAAGTTAGTTTAAGTTGCCCCTTTAGGTCAGCTACCACCTATTGAGACCGGGATTCTGATTGGCTGAAAAAAGTATAGGGATGTTAAGGGCATATATCATGTTTGTAAGCTTGTTTTTGGTTAGATATAAATGTCACAATGAATGTTTTTCTTCTTAATTTGTTAGAATAGGATGTTTTCATCATGAAAAAAAAAAAAAAATAACATATTTGCTCATTTTGACTATTTAATGTAGCAAATTGCACTAGTGGTAAATCTATGGAAATGCAAATGAATTCAGTGCGAGACTGGGGGTCATGAACTTCAGTGAACCGAAAGTAGTTAAAAGTGCTACTTTTGACCTATTTTTTTTTTTTTTTTTTTTATGTATCTAGGTTGATACTTGAATGCAAGGTAGGTCATTTTCATGAACAAATGTTTTAAAAATAGGTTTTAAGCACAAACGCTATAATGTAAGTCTATGGGAAATGTAATGGTGGTAGCTGACCTAAACAGAGGGAATTGTCACATGATGTTCTGAGATGTCATTTGGAATATTGAGGTTTGTTTTTGTTATTTTTACTTGAAATTAGCAGACTGACAACACTGTCAAAAGCATAACATGGCTAATAATCTAAAGTTTTGGGAAAAACTATATAAAACTTTTAAAAAACATGTTGTCAGTGGGGCAGATAGCTGTGAGTGTATGGAGTGGGTGGGTGGGGTGCAAAGACAGAGATGGGTATGGTATTAAACGCGTAACTTGGCCTGGTGGATCTGTTTATTTAGAGCGTTGTCACTGTATTGCCTATATGCTGGCACACAGTTTAATGCATGATGAGCTGCCAAGGCATACTAATGATGGACTTGAGCTTGAAGTCAGCCACAGGTGTCACAATAGGGCCTGTGTGAACCCAGAACATCTTGTTTTAGAGAGCAATCAATACAATATTTCCAGAAGCTACTGTGTCAATGCAGGATTTTGTGCAGGGCAGCATGTTCCAGTTTGTCTTTTTCGCACGGATTGATTCTGTGATAGGATTTCTTAGTGTAAGCATGATCGTTTGATGTGCTCGGACAGTTTTTGTTGATTTTTGGTTTTTTTCGGCATATGATTCGCTTTTGTTTGAGCAGTTGGGCCTTAATGTATTTTTTCTGTTCTTGGTGCTTCTCGTATAGTTGAAACATTTTTATTTTTCTTAATCGGCGCTTTAATTTCACTGCTATTGACTTTTCTCTCATTTTTTTCTTCTCAGATTGAAGCTGTTTCATAGATAGCATACGGTCAACTCTACTACCACTTGATATTGGACAGCCAGCAACATCACATAGTAGTTTCACCGACTGCCCTGGCCCATTGTTGACACTGTGGACTGCACTGTGTGCCCTGCCTGGGAAATTACGTGTGAAAGTGACATTTTTTGGTAAGGATCGCTTTATTGATCTATTTGTAGCCTCTACTTTTTGAGTATTTGTGTTCAGTTTGGTTTGAACAAGGGTGTCATGTCCAAGTCTATATTCAATGCACTCCATTAAAGTTTGTTCATTGTCACTATTAGACAAGTTTATTTTGAAAGATTTGGGCAAAAAAACACTCTTTGTTATCCAGTTGAGATTGTTTTCACCACTGCAGATGGCAGAATGAGATTTGCAGTAGCTGTGGTTACCAGCATAACAATTTTTGATAGCACATATGCACTTGGAGATGCGTGTCATGACTTTCTTGAAATCTCCCTTCTCCTGCTGGTGTACAGAATCAAATTCAGCCTGGCACCGCTTGCTAATATCTATTGAAAATCGATTATCTTAAATATAATTTATACTGCTTTGTATTTCCCGGCATCATATTTAATACATGGGAACTTTTTTTTATCTGTTTCCTGTGGTTGTCTGAGAGATGCCTAGTGTCAATTTGATGTTCAGGCATTGTTGTTGTCACTTTCTGTCTGTATAAGTCTGTTGCAGCTTGGTAGGCTTTAGTGTCTGGGTCTGTTGGTAAATATTTTATTTCAAGTCCATCATTATGCATGTCTCTGAAACACATTTCAGCCCACTTTTGCTCATCTCCAATATTGGTTTCCATACAAGCAGTAGCTGTACAGTCCTTGGATTTTATGTCACAGTTATCATCATCCTGTGAATGAAATCCATGTTTGGAGCAAAGTTTATTTACTGTTTCAAGGGCAATTATTTGATTTTTCTTTGTCATGTTTTCTGCTACAGTGTATGTGCACTGAGTTGCAGGCTGAAATGGTGTTCGCCCCACTCCTGAATAGAGACTGCTGTTGTACATACCATCAGACTGTACAGCAACTTCTTTCTCGGGCATGTTTCTCCAGTTGTTAATTGTTTTTAATTCTTGCCTTCTCTTCTTCATGTCAGCTATATTTTCTTCCTTTATTAGAGTGCACACTTTTGTTGCACATTTTTGCATTCCTGAAACAGATGGAGCTGGGATATTAGCACTCAACAGCATTTTAATAGCACTTGATGAGGCAACTGGAGATTGTGTCATTCCAATGTTAAATCCCACATTGGCGGTGGCTGATTTTCTTCCTGGTTTGCCTGTTTCGATTTCTTCGTAGAGTTTAAATTTGTCTGATCGATATTGACAGGCATCACAAACAGCTCGTTCACGCCAGACGAGACCATGCTTTTCTTCATTGGCTCTATCAAAGCTCAAATTGCCTGTACAGTTTTATGATCTTGTGGCATGTTCTTTGGTGACTGCATTGATCATGTCCCATAATTTTCCAGTATGGACCAATCTTGTAACAGCTCAAATGATCCCTGCAAATATATCCAGTTGGTCCTAAATACTAATTTGCATTTAGGAAATCAATTTCTTATTTTTTTAAAATTTTTTTTAAAGCTATTTTTTAAGAACATAAGAAGTTTAGGACAGTTGTATGTTTTCTTAGAATTTTATTACCTCCCTTTATTTATCAGGGTAAATTCAATATACCTTCTCTGAGTGATGTTTATGAAATATGGACAATGAAATGTGTATGGAAACACAATATTATAAGATAATTTAGTGTTTATATGTATGAAAGGACACTTTTTACATTAAAATAGGCTCCAGATTGATAAAATTTATGAATTATTAAAAAAAAAGTAATAATTTTTTTTTTTATTTATGTTATTTTTAATGATAAATGCTTTAAAGGTGCCTGAGACACTCTGAAGATTAAAGGAGATGATATGTATAGTGCACTTACTGTTTCTCCCCTTCAGTAGACTGTTTTCTTTGGTTATAAGATGGTACTCTGTTAGGCCGCAGCATCTTGAATCTGACAACGGGTTCATCAGAGACGGGTGCTGGTGGCAACTGCCTCTGGTGGAATCGGTGGATCCTGGATAAGATTCTCCACTTCAGTTGAAGCACGGATATATTTTACTATTTCGTGAGCTTCTCCCCTCAACTTTAGGAGTCACTTTTCCTTTGATTGGATGAAATTTATGTCCAATTTTAAATCCACATTTACTCTTTCTATATTTGCCTTTCATGATTTTTCTTATTAAAATGCGACTAATTGGTGTATATGTAAGCATCCGAATGAGATAGAATACTTGTTTGTGTGTTACCTTGGTCATTTTGGCCGTAATATGATGCTTCAAAACCACAGAAAGTAGTGCAACAAGTTTGATAGTAGAACACATGTTATAAATAAACTGCCCATGTAGCCTCTGCACCATATCTGCCCATCTCTGTATTTCTCCCCAAAAATAACATAAAAAAATAAAATGGCTTGTGTTAATTAGTCTTAATAGCAAGGGATGATAGAATTGAGAGTGCAATTAGGAAGAAAAAATGACTGAAATTGAAAAAAAAATGAAAAAAATTGTTATAAAAAAAAAAAAAATCCATGTAAATTAGGGGGGTGGGGTACAAATTATACATGTAACACACTCCTATCTTTAGACAAAAGGACATGTTTACTGTCCAATATTGAAGAAACATATTGTCGAACATGGCAAAAAAAAAATTGTATGAAAATATTGAGTAATACAGGAGATATTCAGTTTTTAAGATCACATATTTTGGACTATTTCACTTATTTTCATGCTGCAACAGATGCTCATATACATGTTTAGCAGGCAAACATGAAAAATGCTCTAAAAATGTCAATTTTGGGAGTAAACAGAAAACAAAGGTATTAGTTTGTTTGAAAATATGTATTGAATCAAATGAAACATAAAAAAGTATGAAAAAGTTAGTTAAGTTGCCCCTTTAGGTCAGCTACCACTATTGAGACCGGGATTCTGATTGGCTGAAAAAAGTATAGGGATGTTAAGGGCATATATCATGTTTGTAAGCTTGTTTTTGGTTAGATATAAATGTCACAATGAATGTTTTTCTTCTTAATTTGTTAGAATAGGATGTTTTCATCATGAAAAAAAAAAAAAATAACATATTTGCTCATTTTGACTATTTAATGTAGCAAATTGCACTAGTGGTAAATCTATGGAAATGCAAATGAATTCAGTGCGAGACTGGGGGTCATGAACTTCAGTGAACCGAAAGTAGTTAAAAGTGCTACTTTTGACCTATTTTTTTTTTTTTTTTTTTTATGTATCTAGGTTGATACTTGAATGCAAGGTAGGTCATTTTCATGAACAAATGTTTTAAAAATAGGTTTTAAGCACAAACGCTATAATGTAAGTCTATGGGAAATGTAATGGTGGTAGCTGACCTAAACAGAGGGAATTGTCACATGAGTTCTGAGATGTCATTTGGAATATTGAGGTTTGTTTTTGTTATTTTTACTTGAAATTAGCAGACGACAACACTGTCAAAAGCATAACATGGCTAATAATCTAAAGTTTTGGGAAAAACTATATAAAACTTTTAAAAAACATGTTGTCAGTGGGGCAGATAGCTGTGAGTGTATGGAGTGGGTGGGGTGCAAAGACAGAGATGGGTATGGTATTAAACGCGTAACTTGGCCTGGTGGATCTGTTTATTTAGAGCGTTGTCACCGTATTGCCTATATGCTGGCACACAGTTTAATGCATGATGAGCTGCCAAGGCATACTAATGATGGACTTGAGCTTGAAGTCAGCCACAGGTGTCACATTAGGGCCTGTGTGAACCCAGAACATCTTGTTTTAGAGAGCCATCAATACAATATTTCCAGAAGCTACTGTGTCAATGCAGGATTTTGTGCAGGGCAGCATGTTCCAGTTTGTCTTTTTCGCACGGATTGATTCTGTGATAGATTTCTTATGTAAGCATGATCGTTTGATGTGCTCGGACAGTTTTTGTTGATTTTTGGGGTTTTTCGGCATATGATTCGCTTTTGTTTGAGCAGTTGGGCCTTAATGTATTTTTTCTGTTCTTGGTGCTTCTCGTATAGTTGAAACATTTTTATTTTTCTTAATCGGCGCTTTAATTTCACTGCTATTGACTTTTCTCTCATTTTTTTCTTCTCAGATTGAAGCTGTTTCATAGATAGCATACGGTCAACTCTACTACCACTTGATATTGGACAGCCAGCAACATCACATAGTAGTTTCACCGACTGCCCTGGCCCATTGTTGACACTGTGGACTGCACTGTGTGCCCTGCCTGGGAAATTACGTGTGAAAGTGACATTTTTTGGTAAGGATCGCTTTATTGATCTATTTGTAGCCTCTACTTTTTGAGTATTTGTGTTCAGTTTGGTTTGAACAAGGGTGTCATGTCCAAGTCTATATTCAATGCACTCCATTAAAGTTTGTTCATTGTCACTATTAGACAAGTTTATTTTGAAAGATTTGGGCAAAAAAACACTCTTTGTTATCCAGTTGAGATTATTTTCACCACTGCAGATGGCAGAATGAGATTTGCAGTAGCTGTGGTTACCAGCATAACAATTTTTGACAGCACATATGCACTTGGAGATGCGTGTCATGACTTTCTTGAAATCTCCCTTCTCCTGCTGGTGTACAGAATAAAATTCAGCCTGGCACCGCTTGCTTATATCTATTGAAAATCGATATCTTAAATATAATTTATACTGCTTTGTATTTCCCGGCATCGTATTTAATACATGGGAACTTTTTTTTATCTGTTTCCTGTGGTTGTCTGAGAGATGCCTAGTGTCAATTTGATGTTCAGGCATTGTTGTTGTCACTTTCTGTCTGTATAAGTCTGTTGCAGCTTGGTAGGCTTTAGTGTCTGGGTCTGTTGGTAAATATTTTATTTCAAGTCCATCATTATGCATGTCTCTGAAACACATTTCAGCCCACTTTTGCTCATCTCCAATATTGGTTTCCATACAAGCAGTAGCTGTACAGTCCTTGGATTTTATGTCACAGTTATCATCATCCTGTGAATGAAATCCATGTTTGGAGCAAAGTTTATTTACTGTTTCAAGGGCAATTATTTGATTTTTCTTTGTCATGTTTTCTGCTACAGTGTATGTGCACTGAGTTGCAGGCTGAAATGGTGTTCGCCCCACTCCTGAATAGAGACTGCTGTTGTACATACCATCGGACTGTACAGCAACTTCTTTCTCGGGCATGTTTCTCCAGTTGTTAATTGTTTTTAATTCTTGCCTTCTCTTCTTCATGTCAGCTATATTTTCTTCCTTTATTAGAGTGCACACTTTTGTTGCACATTTTTGCATTCCTGAAACAGATGGAGCTGGGATATTAGCACTCAACAGCATTTTAATAGCACTTGATGAGGCAACTGGAGATTGTGTCATTCCAATGTTAAATCCCACATTGGCGGTGGCTGATTTTCTTCCTGGTTTGCCTGTTTCGATTTCTTCGTAGAGTTTAAATTTGTCTGATCGATATTGACAGGCATCACAAACAGCTCGTTCACGCCAGACGAGACCATGCTTTTCTTCATTGGCTCTATCAAAGCTCAAATTGCCTGTACAGTTTTATGATCTTGTGGCATGTTCTTTGGTGACTGCATTGATCATGTCCCATAATTTTCCAGTATGGACCAATCTGTAACAGCTCAAATGATCCCTGCAAATATATCCGGTTGGTCCTAAATACTAATTTGCATTTAGGAAATCAATTTCTTATTTTTTTAAAAAATTTTTAAAGCCATTTTTTAAGAACATAAGAAGTTTAGGACAGTTGTATGTTTTCTTAGAATTTTATTACCTCCCTTTATTTATCAGGGTAAATTCAATATACCTTCTCTGAGTGATGTTTATGAAATATGGACAATGAAATGTGTATGGAAACACAATATTATAAGATAATTTAGTGTTTATATGTATGAAAGGACACTTTTTACATTAAAATAGGCTCCAAATTGATAAAATTTATGAATTATTAAAAAAAAAGTAATAATTTTTTTTTTATTTATGTTTTTTTTAATGATAAATGCTTTAAAGGTGCCTGAGACACTCTGAAGATTAAAGGAGATGATATGTATAGTGCACTTACTGTTTCTCCCCTTCAGTAGACTGTTTTCTTTGGTTATAAGATGGTACTCTGTTAGGCCGCAGCATCTTGAATCTGACAACGGGTTCATCAGAGACGGGTGCTGGTGGCAATGCCTCTGGTGGAATCGGTGGATCCTGGATAAGATTCTCCACTTCAGTTGAAGCACGGATATATTTTACTATTTCGTGAGCTTCCCCCTCAACTTTAGGAGTCACTTTTCCTTTGATTGGATGAAATTTATGTCCAATTTTAAATCCACATTTACTCTTTCTATATTTGCCTTTCATGATTTTTCTTATTAAAATGCGACTAATTGGTGTATATGTAAGCATCCGAATGAGATAGAATACTTGTTTGTGTGTTACCTTGGTCATTTTGGCCGTAATATGATGCTTCAAAACCACAGAAAGTGTGCAACAAGTTTGATAGTAGAACACATGTTATAAATAAACTGCCCATGTAGCCTCTGCACCATATCTGCCCATCTCTGTATTTCTCCCCAAAAATAACATAAAAAAATAAAATGGCTTGTGTTAATTAGTCTTATAGCAAGGGATGATAGAATTGAGAGTGCAATTAGGAGAAAAAATGACTGAAATTGAAAAAAAAATGAAAAAAATTGTTATAAAAAAAAAAAAATCCATGTAAATTAGGGGGGTGGGGTACAAATTATACATGAACACACTCCTATCTTTAGACAAAAGGACATGTTTACTGTCCAATATTGAAGAAACATATTGTCGAACATGGCAAAAAAAAAATTGTATGAAAATATTGAGTAATACAGGAGATATTCAGTTTTTAAGATCACATATTTTGGACTATTTCACTTATTTTCATGCTGCAACAGATGCTCATATACATGTTTAGCAGGCAAACATGAAAAATGCTCTAAAAATGTCAATTTTGGGAGTAAACAGAAAACAAAGGTATTAGTTTGTTTGAAAATATGTATTGAATCAAATGAAACATAAAAAAGTATGAAAAAGTTAGTTAAGTTGCCCCTTTAGGTCAGCTACCACTATTGAGACCGGGATTCTGATTGGCTGAAAAAAGTATAGGGATGTTAAGGGCATATATCATGTTTGTAAGCTTGTTTTTGGTTAGATATAAATGTCACAATGAATGTTTTTCTTCTTAATTTGTTAGAATAGGATGTTTTCATCATGAAAAAAAAAAAAAATAACATATTTGCTCATTTTGACTATTTAATGTAGCAAATTGCACTAGTGGTAAATCTATGGAAATGCAAATGAATTCAGTGCGAGACTGGGGGTCATGAACTTCAGTGAACCGAAAGTAGTTAAAAGTGCTACTTTTGACCTATTTTTTTTTTTTTTTTTTTTATGTATCTAGGTTGATACTTGAATGCAAGGTAGGTCATTTTCATGAACAAATGTTTTAAAAATAGGTTTTAAGCACAAACGCTATAATGTAAGTCTATGGGAAATGTAATGGTGGTAGCTGTCCATATGCCTAATGATGAGGAATTCGCTAAGTATGAATGCTTGTAGTGCACATTCATCGCAAGTAAGCGAAAATTAACGTGTTGAATAAAAAAAATAAAATACTAAATAAAAATATCAATGTTTTAGGCCTAATAATGTGTGTTATCACACACTATTTCAGTAATCAATGCAATGATGTCACACACTATTTCAGTAATCAATGCAATGATGCCACTCGTCCAAAAGCAGTTTTTTTAATTGTAATGTAGGTTTAATAATTATTTTATTTTACACCAATTTTAATTGTGTTAATTGCTGTTTAGTGTTTTTATGGATTGATTACACAACTTTCGTCAACAGTATCTTACTGATGTAACGGCGTTCAGTGCATTTAATAATCGTTCCGAGGATTTACAAAACTGTTAAAGGGTACCGCACGTCAGAATATAAATGGCTATTTATCGTTAAATAGACATGTAAATAACACAAAAATCAACAAATTTTAATTGTACGAAATTTATCAAATGAGAAAAATGACATTAAATATCATGATTTCAAGCGTTTCCTAAATGCTATGGGCGCCGCCATTTTGTAGCTCTTTTGTGATGGAGGTATTCGGTGACGTCATAACTGCACTTCCGTTCTAGTTATCGCGCAAATTGTATTGTGTCGTTAGTGACTGCTCTCTACTGAAACTCTTATGTATATACACTAATATACGTAATCAGTTTATATACAGATAAACAGTGCATTAGTGAACATCGAAGGTAGACAATTAAACGCGAAAACGATTCTGAATTGAAGGACTTAACCCATTAAACATTGTTTTCTCCAGCGGAATAAGTGGGTGGAGTAATGCGATATGTTTTGTGGGCAGCGTTGTTTTTAGTTTTCCAAATATGTGATTTCACATTGCCTCAGTGTCAAGCTTCTGGTGACATCACGTGCAAAACGCCTTTATACTTTGGGGTAGAACTTAAGATTGCAGAATGAAGCGTACCAATGCCTTGGCGTACTACTACCCAAGCATACAATTTCTGATGATTTCAGTACAAAGATGACCATATTGCGAAATTGATATAGCAAACTTTCACAATCTTATAATTGCAGGCTATTTAAACAGGTGTGATAATCCAATTAAAAATAAAAACAAGAGTTTAATGCCAAAACATAAGGTGTGAAAACGACATGGTATCTAAAAGTTAATATTAAAATACAAATTAAGGCCAATTAATTGTGACAGGCCCGATTAGCTCAGTCAGTTACGTGTCTAACTATCAATCCAGGTGTCTCGAGTTCGAATCCCCACCCGGCAACAGTCACTGTGATGACTGACGTACATTATTGTGACTCAATATCATTTGTCTCTCACTACTGATTCGAGTGGAAAAATTATCAGTTACTTGCGGTTGTTGGATGTGCTCGAGTACTGGTTAACTTTTGCAGGAAACAGTGGTTAGGTTTACTGAACATCTGTACAGTAAACCCTCGACGGGCAAAAAATGATGCTAAATATTCAGTCAACCATTAATTGTTCGTAAACTCATTTTATTAATTTTATATTCAATAGACAATTTAATTTATTAATATATGGCTTTTTCACAGCCAACTAGGTCATTATTCTTGAATAGACATTTGAACTACCTCTACTTCGTAATGAAAACAGATAAAGTAAAACCTTTGTTCCTTTATTTATTCATTAAAACATGAAAAGTTTTTTTTACTGTTAAAATAGTGTTCTGGTATACAATTTATGAAAAATATTCATAAAATCATATAACATAATTTTTTTACTTGTAAGTTTGCATTGATATCGAAACCCTAATTAACTGAAAATGTTTAAATTAGTAATAAGGCATAATACAATGTGATATAACATCCTGTCATAAACCCTGGGGTCATTAAACCTGGGGTGATTACGCTTGTTACGGTACAATATGCACACTGCGGCAGGGTATTTCTCATTACCACATGGTGTGAATGTGGTGTTGGTGAATTATGAAAGCTCAGCAGGGTGCCAGTAGCTGGACAGTAACATACACTTTGTGCAATATGCCTGTAGACATTATATTCCATATGACACTCCCTATAAGGAGACACATTCATATATGTTCAGAGAACTGGTAGAATAGATAATCATCATATATCAAATTGGGTAGTAACACCATTTGAATAACCAAAAGACAGTGCCAGTTATGTTAAACAACACAAAAAAAACCAACTCATTCATGCTTCATCTAAATTTACTAAAAAGGATATAAAATCAAAATTTTATCAGCCATTTCTCAGTACGCAACAATGGCCGCACCAGCTAAACACGATAAGAAAAGAGATATAATATTATTTCTTATTCTCTCTTAGACAGGTAAATATATGTAACAAAACATTTCCCCCTAAATTCCATTCCTGGTACAATTAGTCTAAATATTCTAAATTTCCAATAGTATGGTCATTGCATCTGCAGCACGTATTTTCGTCAGACGAAAGCATCATTACACAGTTTTCGCAGGTGCAAAAATCTTTAACATGTGTGAACAACTGTGCCGTCTCACTATTTCTCTCGTCTTCTAATTCATTTAACTCTGCCTCTGAAAATTCTGGTTCAAAGTTGTAGGCCACAAGTCCTTCTCCGTTACTTAAATCCATTTTATTATTCTTGCGAGTACTTTTGCCGGTGACTATAATTGCACGTTTCTATATCTGCTGTAGCGTATAAATCAATTATGTTTTAAACCGGAAGTGCAGTTATGACGTCACGTAGGTATCCAATATGGCGACTTCCACCACAAAGTCGATGTGCGAAAATGACCGTTACAAAACGAGCTGATATATCTTTATGGACTCGAATTTATGCATAATAATACTATTAATAGAAAGCTGAACTCATAGCTATTCATAATATCCTGTTTTATACACAGGGTTGCGTTCCCCTTTAACCAATATCAGTGACCTTTCCAAGTCACTGCCAATACCATACACATCTTATCTCTGCAAGTCACTTACTACTTTCCCACAAATCCAGAGGTAGGAGAATCAAGGTCGTAAATCAAAATGAACGACCGAGCATCATAGAGAATGTGCAAAATTGCAGTCTCAAAAACGTTTTTAAGTTTACTAAAGGAGCCTGTCCCTGTTAGCTGCTCA
Source organism: Panopea generosa (assembly GCA_029582155.1). Classification (NCBI taxonomy): domain Eukaryota; kingdom Metazoa; phylum Mollusca; class Bivalvia; order Adapedonta; family Hiatellidae; genus Panopea; species Panopea generosa. The sequence goes on along the minus strand of CM055909.1, from coordinate 29,912,123 downwards.
GTCGGTAGTAAGTCTGACTCTCAAATCTGGGTCGTGAGTTTGAATCCCCATCCGGCCAGTTTCCTTGATGATTGATAAACAACATTACGCCTCATTGTCATTTGTTGTTGTATGCTGTTTATCTAAGCTTTCAACAATTTTTCAGTTACATCGTGGCAGTTTAGAAAGTCGATGACATTGGTAATATTATGGTTATATTATTATGTTAGTCTGGTGTCGATGCTGTGATATATTAAGCAGCTATACCGTACAGGGTGATCAGAAATGCAAATATTGTGCCTTTGGCTCATATCAGCTAAAGGGTGACGGAATTGCAAAATATTTTGTACTTTTCTACTGCTCGTTGTTTCAGCGTTTCATCAGATGCACTTTTTGCATATGAATGCATCTACATTTTCAATAGAAGTTGATTCAAACTCCTAACACCTGCGTGCAATGCTGGAATGACATTGTCATGCAGACATTGATGCCGTGTCCTCAATAATATATGATTTACCGCGAGTGTTACGGGACAATTATTATTATTATTCACATATTTGTCTCTCAAATTGTTCAACATTTTGAGCTGCGACAAATATCATGCATGCAGTTGCTATGGATACCATAACATTATTACTGACATAAGCAATATAATAAAACACTGTACATCGATGACAAATACACCAATACTTAAGTTGTGAAAAATATAGCTATGCACTTGCATAAATATTGATTTTGTTAAATTTGTCAACAAATCTAAATAACCCCTCGTACAAACAGTTAACTGACAAGTCAGTCATGTTTAGTACCACAATTGGTGTTTACAAGATTATTAATTACACCAGACTATAAATGGTTAAAAGTAAAACAGTCAGATTAAGATGAAAGATTTCGCTGAATAAGATAAGATTATATCAATTCCAATGAAGTTTGCATGTGTTCATTTGTAGTCTTTCAAGATGTTTACATGCACAAGTTGATTTTATTGATTAATGATAACAATCAGTGGTTTCAGAGAAGATGGTTAAAGAAATCGTTGATTGCTAAATGGGTGATACACACACAAGAGGCCCCAGAGGACCTGAACCGCTCTACTGACAAAATATGCTACATGTAAAATATCTAAGGTGTAGGCTTTGAACTTTCAGAAAAACTGTTTTTTAAAGTTTTACTTAAAATGTGCATGTAAGCCCTGTGACGGGCATTTGAGGTCAATCACGCTGGTTCAATTACTCGTCTGAGATTTTGTGGTTATATAACTGCTGTGCAAGTTTAGTTAAGATTCACTGAAAATTGAAGGTGCTATCGCGTCTACGAGAAAAAGTTTAACAGAAGGATGGACGAACGACGGACAATTTACTATAACATAAGCCCTGCTGGTCTTAGGAACAGTTAAAAACTGATCAGTTCACGAAAAGATAATTTTGTAAATTTCATAATTTTACCCTTTTTTGTGATAATAGGTTCCCTATACTGTAATAAAGGACCTAATCTCAACTGTAGTGATTACATAATACTTCACATTTCAATATATTGAAAATAATCACTTAAACAGATAATAAGAGCAGTCAATAACACAGTGCCTTTGACTTTTAAAACCATCTGTCACAGAACTACCAACTTTGATTGAGACTGATGACCAATCCAAGTAAACAAGAGTTGTCTCACTTAACTGAAAGGACTCTTTATACTGCTAAACCTTATATAAGTTTCAATCCAAAGCATGTAGTAGTTATTGCTTAGAAATAAACTTTAACCATAGCTTCTAAGTCAAACAAGGACAAAAATTTGTAAAAACCCCCACTTTGACTTCATAACTGCAAATTAAACTTTACATAAAGTTTCAATTAAATGAGTTGAGTGAATGTTGAGATACGGACTTGATGGTACTTGTATGCAAAACTTTAAACAGAATTTCTAAGTCAAACAAAGGCCATCATTTGCATAACATTTAAGCAAGAATAAGCTTACTTAGTTATTGTGATGAAAGTTTTGTGTGAAGTTTCAGTCAAATACATTGAGTGAGTGGTGAGATATGAGGTTGATGGCACTTGCAAGCAAACTTTAACCAGCATTTCTAAGTTAAGCGAGGGCCATAATTTGCATTGTACTCAAGCATGAGTTACCTAACCTAGTTATTGTAATAGATTTGATGACGGGGATGTGTTGTGTGAAGTTTAATGCAAATACATTGAGTGATTGATGAGTTACAGTCGTGCATGCAAACTTTTAACCAAGGTGTGACGCCAACTTCGACGCTTGAGCGAGTAGAATAGCCAAGCTAAAAGGGAATTAACTGTTTTCACATATAAGTGCTCCTATGTAAAAATCAAGAAGAAATTCTGAAGAATATTTCTGAAATTTAACAATTCTACCCCTTTTTGGGCTTTGCTGACCTCTTTTGAATATCAAATTACTTATATTAGAACAACTGCTGTAATGACTTATTATGTTAATATATTAAACATTATGTTCAACCTTAAGAATACTAAAATGATAACTAAAATTGAATAGAATACCAATAAAACTCTCTTAACTTGGCTCCTGTAAATCATAGCAGCTTTATTTAAACAAAAATAAAATCTCTGTTAATAGTGTTTAGTCAGTTTCTGAGAAGATTTTTTAAATTTCTCAATTTTATCCTTTTATGGGTCCCTGCTAACCACTTGTGGATATCACATACCCTTTAAAGGATCCAGTCTCAATTGTTATGACTAAACAGGATCCAGATATCAATATAATCAAAAGTAATTAATATCTATCAAATGAGAAAAAACAACAAAAATCCAGACATCAAGACAATTGAATTACTACTTAAAATATGAAAAAACAGAAATTTCTGTTTTCCCATAGTATTGCTATGTAAAACAAGCCCGCTTCCTGTGCACCAATGGACCCTAGTCCTTTTACTTTCAAACACTTGAAAGCCCTTCTCATAGGAATCATTTATACCAAATATGAACAATTTTTGATATTCAATTATATGAGAATTTATACTCAACATGAAAATTCATGTATATATCAAAGCATATTGATATATGCCTGCACTATCACATGTTAAGAATGTATTATCTAATCTATAAAACAGTATAATTGAAATATAAACTGTTTAACCAAGCTCAATATATTTTATATTCCTTTATTTGCACTTTCGAATCACCCAAACATGGATCTTCGACTGTCAGTTCTTCATTAACATGCACCTTGGTAATCCGAATATGGTTGAATTCCTGAGCTGTGGAGATATAAATATTTAAAGAAACTGGTAAAATAAACTGTGCTTTGTAATATTTTCTTATCCTGTATACTATCACAATAACTAAGTAATTCTTATAAAGATAAAAATTAAGATAACCTAACCATTATTTCCGGGGATTCAAACTCAACACCCATAGATTGATATCAGACACTCAACCAGTTGAGCTAACCAGGCTCACCTGTAATTATTTTTGAATGAGGTTTAAAGCAATTTTTCATAAATAGCCGTAACATATATGGCATATTCAGTTTTATTGGAGAAGGCAGTGAATAAACTAATTCTCCTTCTGCAAATAACTGGCAAACTTTCTTACATGAAGTTTTGGGACCAAGCTAGGTTCAAACCCATAACCTTAGCCTTGACAGATAAGTAGTCTCAGACAACAGCGACTAAGTCACTTGGTATCTAGGGACATAGTTAGCTCGCAGGGAGATGTGGGGAGCTTAGTTACTTCTGCTAGTGCTCAGCGTTGGGTCACAGCATTGATACCTGTCTCTGTCGGTATGTTCTCCCATTGAACTTCTATAGTACGGGAAACAGTATAGGAGGAAATGAAGTTCTAAAAAAATAGCAAAATATTGAAGGAACTGAAGATAGGGAATGGAGTCGGGACGCAATAGAAAATCTTGTGTTCTTATTCAATGTAAACTTTCCATTGTAGTGTGGTGATTTTGGCTATGGGTTCTTGAACCACCATGTTAGCTAAGTAGATAAAGGTTTGTTCACGGGGGTTGTCTGCAGTCAGTTCCATTTATACCTCAAGTTGTAAAATCTTCCCTTTTATTCTCCAATGGGCCAAAAATTTATTGATTGTGAATAGTTAGCGTAATTTTATGCCATCGAGGGCTAACAGACGATCAGGTTACCTAACCGCTGTTTCTTAGGATCCTAAAAGGTAAACCAGTACTCAAGCACACCTCATCTCCACAAGTAATTGAGAGACGAATGCAAATGAGACACAATGCTGTATATCAATCACAATGGAGACTGTTATCGGGTGATTCGAACTCACGACCCCTGGATTGATAGTTAGACGTGCTACCGACAGAGCTAATCAGGCCTGGCTCAAACAAGATATTAAGATGCGGAGCAGTCATACTAGCTGCACAAATACATTGTATTATTGTTGTTGTATGGTGTAAAAAGTCGCTTTCTTCCATCATATTGTCATCATGGCATTTACTTTAGGCAGTATTCAGAGTGCTGCCACACCGGAGAATCATGCCACAAACACATTAATTAGTATGATAACCCACCGTGACCCATTCACATTATACTGACACTGGGTCTACCAGACCTAGAACTATCCTCTAAATATTGAACACCAAGGGCGGGGGGGGGGGGAATCTTCTAGTACTGTTTTTCTTTTTTGGGGGTATTATCCTACAGGAGGTCAAACACAAGACATATCCCACATGCAAGGCGGACTCTCAACCACTAGACCACCACTGCGGCCTAGTACATTGTAGAAGCGGGTGAGTCCTGATGAAATGAAGAGGGGGAAATAAGTGTTATCTATCTATCTGATAGTTAATATGTTGTTGTTGACAGTGTTTGGCGTACAATTTAGTAGAAGAATGAAAAGAATAATTGCAGGAATGGAGAATTCAATCGCAGTAGCTTGTGTTCTTAGGTCGTGGCGTTCCTACTGATATATCCTTATAGCTCTTTAAAAATGTTACACTTCAGGATCTTACGATAAGAGCCTGAAAATTGACAAAGTATGCACAAACAGTGAGAACTTGCTCAGCTACTTCTTTCATTGATAATTTCAGTTCAGCATCTAGGATGTGATATGTCTTAATTCGTTAAATTGCACGCTCTTCGTGAATTCTTACACTTGAAATGTTTTCAGAGATTGAACCTTCTGATGCACTAAGTTTTGGTTTGTCTTCCTTTAAATGAAGGCATATGTAACTAAACCCCATGTCACTCAATATGCCCTCTACCAGGAACCCTCTGTCTGCCATTACAGAACCCTTGCCTTTCTCTAGGTTGAGTAGTAAGTTGTCGCAGTCTGAAGTTATTAACTCATCAGATGCTCGTCCGCCATAGATCCGACTCACATACGTTACACCCATCTGTGGGCTCATCCCAAACAAGAATGTATATGTGTTATGATGTTTGTAATTTGAAAAGAATTGCTTCCGTGCATCAAGCTTGCTTGCGTTCTGAACAGTCTACTCTGTGCAGTCTAAAATAACTTGATCGTCTGTGTAGGTTAATTTAATTTAATATTGTTAGAAAAAAATTTTTTTTTATGCTTTTTCATATTATTCATTTTGTTTTTAAACGTTTGAAAATGTTCCAATTTGCAGATTTTTAGTGCGAATGGCTAAACACTTTGTCTCGTCATGCGAGTAATTTCAGAAGTATACCTTGGTTTATAATTTTGGTGAATAGTAATTATAAATATTGGAATACATGTTTTAGCTCAAACAAGAAACTTAGAAAAACAGTTGATGTATTGTATACCAATATATACTGAACGGAACAGCTAACAGCCAGTTTTGTATTTCCAGTATTTTCATCACAATATGCACTAGCGCTATTAAAACGTGAATGTTATTTCTTATTTAAGTCCAAGTTTCAATGAAACTGCGGTAAACTTGATACTTTTTGAGAAAATACATAAAAAATCAGGTATATAAAATACCAGTTGGCGGGTTAGCTGTCCCGTTCAGTATACATTGTATAATTAAGATGAAGTAGTTTATCATTCTCTACTCCCCTTTTCAATTGAATGAAATGATCGAAACCAATAAATACTTCTACGAACAAATATATAACTACGGTCACTACCAGCACTATCTATTTTAAATATGGCATAAAAACATGTTTTGTAACATTATTTGAGATAGCGATAGAATCAGCAAGGGTATGAGAAACGTCAGGTACACGAGTCAGTTCTTTCAGTATAGTTTTCATGCTATTATTGTTAAAGATATTGAAAAAATGTAGTGTGTGAAATGTTGAACTGATTTCCGTTTATATATCCCAACAGTACTGGTATACTACTATTTACCTTTTCATAGCCATCTCAAAACTCCGTTTTTTCGTAAAATGTGGAACGGCGTTTTTGTTAATTGATTTTCATGGTATTACGATAACTGTTCAAATACACAATACGCCGTTGTTAATTTTGCAAACAATACAAGTTTTTCACGATCGTTTGATAGCATTAATGGTTCTATACAGAGACAGCGTTCGTCTTTGTTTCATAAATTTCATTAAATAATAAGTAAGCTATCTGCAGAAATTTCTTTTTGTAATTTTTTATTTCATTGTAACAGTTTAACAAAAACTAAACGGTGACGCCATCCAAACTTTCAGTTGAATCAACCGACCAATCAACGTGTTAAATATGGCTTTCCCAACATTGTTATTGAATGGACCCAACCGGGAGAGCTATTGTTCTCTTTGATCGCAAAGTTTATGAAGTTGCGTGATGACAATGCTAATGTTTTGGAGCTGATGTTCATTTGTGACATGTAATTCTATGTTTGTAAATGATATCGACGTCACATTACCAAATGTCGGAGAACGTTCTAATTGTCTATGTGATCGTTGAAGTGGTGTGTCTTATTCCGATTGTTTCCTAGCAACCAACTATAGCAAGCACGTTCTATAAATGGCAGTTTTTCTGTTATGCCAAATGTATACACACGTCAAAGTATGTCGGCATACCAATATTACACTAGTTTAGTCAGCTATGAGCAGAACTGTTGGTGAGGAATGAACGTGAAAAGATTAAGGTAAGCAATGTATTTATGTATTCATTGATTTATTAGTAGACTGAAATTTTAGCGTCATTATTATGTCATTGAGAGCTAACAGACGATCATTTAACCTAACCACTGTTTCCTGGTATCCCGAAAGGTTACCGTACTCTAGCACATACCATCTCCGCAAGTTAAACTGATACATTTCTCACTTTAATCAACAGTGAGAGAGACACGACACCGTTGGATCTGAATGTCAAACGGGAATCAGTCATTTTGTCAAAGCCTGAAGTACTTCCCGCCCATGCATAAAGCCCCGCCTATTTATTCTATAATATGGTAGTTAATTAGACATTAATTGACCGTTGAAGTTATTTTGAACCTAAAGTAGTTGTAATCGATGTTAATATCAATAATGGACAAAATGAGTTTATTGCAATAAAAGAGAAACATGTTATAATAATCTGAAACGACAGTACTTAGCCTACTTGCTTTCTAACCGTTTCCGACCGTGAACTTTTATTTTTTGAAAGATCAACATGTTTTATGTTCTAAATGATAAAATTACATTAGCAAAACGGAATCCTAAAGAATCGTTTTTTAATAAGGGGCTCGGTGTTGTAGAAACTGACAACAACTGCCGAAGTTCCAATAACAGAATTATATGTATATGATTTATTGCTCTATTTTAACTCATTACTTTAAATATTGAAATAATGTTTCCTGTATAGAACGGAATCACAGCATTTTGGGCTTTATAGAGGGCTCGGTGCGACACAAGTCGATTTCAACCGCTAAAGTTCGAACACGGGATTTTTATGAAAAAACATAGTCGGGACCATACCATTCACAATTAGGAAAGCTGCATATAACATTGCAATATTGAGCTTCCTGTTTTTTAAGAAGAAGTTAAAAAATGTCAATTGTTGATGGACGGACACCTGACGACGCAAAATAACAAACAAAAGGCGATTGCAAAAAGGTCCCTGAGACAGTCCCAGGTGACCTAAAAATAGAATGTTGTTTTGTAAAAAATTAATTTTGATATTAACAGCAGAGAACAAGTATTCAAATCTAGACACCAATGTAATTTCATTGTTGCAAGAGTGACGTTGTCTTTATAAATAAACATGTATGTGTATTATTTATATTTTATACATCAACTGTGTTATCATACTCAAAACATACTGATGAAATGAAAATATGTAGAAGCACAGATGTTCTATACAGCCTTGTGAGGGTTCATTTTTAGTTTAAACTTTTTTATTTTACTTCGATTGTGTAACAAGTTTTTACAACATAGGCAAATCATGCTCGAAGTATTCCTGGTAAGAACCAGTACTTAGTATATGTTGAGAAGTGTTGTACTCTAGGACATCAAACATAGCCGTGGCAGAGGATCGAACTCATGACCTTTCGATCATGGGTTCGGTGCTCTACCGTTGGACTAGGTGCTTATTTTTGGATAGTAATGTAATTATTACTGGGTATTAAATCATACAAATTTATTTACAAACAATTGAACTATATTCCTGTAGAAACATGCAGACACATCAAACGTCTTAGCCTTGATGTAAAATATTATCTACTGCCTGTCTGTGCAGTCTTCTGAAAGTGCAAATAGCCATATCGTCACCAGGGTCGTGTAAACAAACAGAGTGGCATCATATGTCCTCTTGTGTAGATATTCTCCTGCATTCCTCTGCCAGTTCATATTTCAAAAACAGCTACTTAAAGCAGTTATTATGCACAGTCCCATGTATGAAGTTACTTGTAATCACGATTTGATAAACTTATTATTCTCACTTGTTTCACTTCCCTTATTTTTCATCTGAAAGTTGTGTAACTGAAAATGGTACACTGATGGTTCGCAGACATAACTTCATCGGGCAGCAGATAAGACAGTTGTTTTCATACTCCTTTTTGACATATTTGCTAAATCTATTTTGGTACCAGAAAATTTTTTCATAAAGCATGCCATAGTCCTCACGTATCAGTATTACAAGGACCAACACTAATTATTAGTTGAGATTTTGAAAAGAAAAGTGCAATTAAGGGGAAATTGGGCCTTTATTTAAAGATCTAGCAGATCAAATACACTCTCACAGTGCATTATTTAGAAAACTTGCAATCCATTTGGGAGTCATACCCAGTACACGTAAAATAACTCATTAAACTTCTATCTGCTATATTAATTATATGCACACTTTGTGCCTGCACGTAATAAAATAAATCTTTTCGAGAGGGTGCATGCTGCAATATGAGAAAAGAGAGAGAGAGAGAGGGGCAGACAGACATACAGATAGAGAGAGAGGGAAAGAGAGAGAGAGAGAGAGAGAGAGAGAGAGAGAGAGAGAGAGAGAGGCAGGCAGGCAGGCAGGCAGGCAGGCAGGCAGGCAGGCAGGCATATCACTAAACTGTTTCTTGTTTGGAAGGCAATGGAATTTGTTCACAATATGTCATAGTTTGTTGAACACTTACACAAATACATATTATTGTTTGCTGATGAAACAGTTCTATTTTCACATTCAAAAGAGGATTTTCAAAATTACAACTTATATTATAATTGTAAAAGGTAGGTGCAACTGTAAATATAGCAAAACCAGTTATAATGCATTGTAAAATAAAATAGACAGGACCATATCAAAGTATTACATAAAACTATCGAGCTTAACATGTAAACACGTTTATTTATTTAGGGGTTACTAAGTTGTTACTTATATAAGTGTGTATCAATCACAAAAAAACATTGTTTTACAAATTTAGAAGGAATTTATATAAAAATCAGAAATTGCTCTGCTTGTAATATAACGTTTATTTATATACTAAATTTCTAATTCTACGTTAATAAAATATATAAAACATAATAGTTAAGTTCCTCACATTTTTACATACTTTTCTACACGGTGTTATGATTCATATTTAAAACAAAGTAACTCCTGTTTCTCCGAACAGTCTCCCATCCTAATACTAAAAAAGTCTAATGAAAGCACCAATTAATGATTGTCAACCCATTATATACCCTGAGCTGGGAGCATTTCACCTCGTGTGATCACAACATGCTTCTGTAACATCAATAAGCTCCGAACATGTGAACATGCTCCAGTATACCCTGAGCTGGGAGCATTTCACCTCGTGTGATCACAACATGCTTCTGTAACATCAATAAGCTCCGAACATGTGAACATGCTCCAGTATACCCTGAGCTGGGAGCATTTCACCTCGTGTGATCACAACATGCTTCTGTAACATCAATAAGCTCCGAACATGTGAACATGCTCCAGTATACCCTGAGCTGGGAGCATTTTACCTCGTGTGATCGCAACATGCTCCTGTAACACCAATAAGCTCCGAACATGTGAACATGCTCAAGTATACCCTGAGCTGGGAGCATTTCACCTCGTGTGATCGCAACATGCTCCTGTAACATCGATAAGCTCCGTACACGTTCACATGCTCAAGTATACCCTGAGCTGGGAGCATTTCACCTTGTGTGATCGCAACATGCTCTTGTTACATCAATAAGCTTCGAACATGTGAACATGCTCAAGTATACCCTGAGCTGGGAGCATTTCACCTCGTGTGATCGCAACATGCTCCTGTAACCTCAATAAGCTCTGAACATGTTCGCATGCTCCAGTATACCCTGAGCTGGGAGCATTTCACCTTGTGTGATCACAACATGCTCCTGTAACCTCAATAAACTCCGAACACGTTCACATGCTCAAGTATACCCTGAGCTGGGAGCATTTCACCTTGTGTGATCGCAACATGCTCTTGTTACATCAATAAGCTTCGAACATGTGAACATGCTCAAGTATACCCTGAGCTGGGAGCATTTCACCTCGTGTGATCGCAACATGCTCCTGTAACCTCAATAAGCTCTGAACATGTTCGCATGCTCCAGTATACCCTGAGCTGGGAGCATTTCACCTTGTGTGATCACAACATGCTCCTGTAACCTCAATAAACTCCGAACATGTGAACATGCTCCAGTATACCCTGAGCTGGGAGCATTTCACCTTGTGTGATCACAACATGCTCCTGTAACCTCAATAAACTCCGTACACGTTCACATGCTCAAGTATACCCTGAGCTGGGAGCATTTCACCTCGCGTGATCGCAACATGCTCCTGTAACATCGATAAGCTCCGTACATGTTCGCATGCTCCAGTATACCCTGAGCTGGGAGCATTTCACCTTGTGTGATCACAACATGCTCCTGTAACCTCAATAAACTCCGAACATGTGAACATGCTCCAGTATACCCTGAGCTGGGAGCATTTCACCTCGTGTGATCACAACATGCTCCTGTAACATCAATAAGCTCCGTACGTGTTCACATGTTCCAGTATACCCTGAACTGGGAGCATTTCACCTCGTGTGATCACAACATGCTCCTGTTACATCAATAAGCTCCGAACATGTTCACATGTTCCAGTATACCCTGCGTTGGGAGCATTTCACCTCATATGACCCCAACATGCTCCTGTTTCATCAATAAGGTCCGAACATGTTCACATGCTCCAGTATACCCTGAGCTGGGAGCATTTCACCTCCTGTAACATCAATAAGCTCCGAACATGTTCACATGTTCCAGTATACCCTGCGTTGGGAGCATTTCACCTCATATGACCCCAACATGCTCCTGTTTCATCAATAAGGTCCGAACATGTTCACATGCTCAAGTATACCCTGAGCTGGGAGCATTTAACCTCATGTGACCCCAACATGCTCCTGTTTCATCAATAAGGTCCGAACATGTTCACATGCTCCAGTATACCCTGAGCTGGGAGCATTTCACCTCCTGTAACATCAATAAGCTCCGAACATGTTCACATGCTCCTGAGATGGGAGCGTTTAACCTCATGTGACCCAAACATGATCCTGTTACATCAATAAGCTCCGAACATGTGAACATGCTCCAGTATACCTGAGCTGGGAGCATTTAACCTCATGTGACCCCAACATGCTCCTGTTACATAAATAATCTCCGAACATGTGAACGTGCTCCAGTATACCTGAGCTGGGAGCATTTAACCTCATGTGACCCCAACATGCTCCTGTAACATCAATAAGCTCCGAACATGTTCACATGCTCCAGTATACCCTGAGCTTGGAGCATTTCACCTCGCGCAATCGCAACATGCTCCTGTAACATCAATAAGCTCCGAACATGTTCACATGCTCCTGAGATGGGAGCGTTTAACCTCATGTGATCCAAACATGACCCTGTTACATCAATAAGCTCCGAACATGTTAACATGCTCTAGTTTACCTGAGATTGGAGCATTTTACCTCATGTGACCCTTACATGCTCCTGGGACCCCCAACAAGCTCCGAGCATGTGAACATGCTTCAATGTATATATCTGTACAAAAGACCCTTGCAGCATTATGTATTCAACGCCTCACCCTCAGACTGTACTGACCCATATCTTCAAAGTTCATAGTAATTTATGACTGTGTTCTTAATTTGGACTACATACCTGGAGCTCATTAATGGAACTATGTAACTCTGTAACAATTGTTTATAGCCTCAAGACTAGCATACTAATTAGATTTATTTTATGATATCGCTTCACAAGAAATAAAAGATTAAAACTTAGCTTATTGATTTGATGATTTCACCAATTTTGAAACATGGATCCGAAATGTGGGGGTTTCATAAATCACAAGAAGTTTAACGCATCAAAATAAAATCAATGAAATAATTATTAATTGAAATGAAAGACAACATACACTATAACTTTTTTTCTCATCAATGTTTGCAGTATTCAAATCATATTGATGTACGAGTGAAGCAATGTTTAGTAATGAAAGTTGAGACTGGATCCTTTGAAGAGTAGTTTATATCCATAAGGGGTAAGCTGGGGTGCCAAAATGAAATACAATTGTTGATTTTCAAAAATTTTCTTCTCAAATTCTTTAGAGTCGAATTCAGCCATATCTGTTATAAATGATCCCTATCAGTAGTATTTTCATCTTTGTTCAAATAAAGGGGCTAGTATATATTGGGGTCAAGTAAGGTGGCTTTATTTTTACATAGGAATATAAAAACAGTAAGTTCTCATTTTAGGAATTATCTAATTTCTAGTTTATTCAATTTTTAATTTACTGCATGTTCTTGTCGTGTCATATTTATCAAAGTAATAAAACCATGGTGATATGTTTCTTTTTTTAAGGCATCACGCGACAAATATTTACTATCGGAAGCTGCTGTAGTCTACCAGCCATGCTCAATAACGTTCGAGATGGGCACAAGTGTGGATTGATGCAATTTGAAAAGAGAACTCATGTTACTAAGGACAATGCTATTGTCTTCCTAGTAGGAGTTATCAGTCTTGTTCTTCTTCCATATATACACTTCGGTGAGTTTTCCTTAATGATACTCCAACTCCGAACCGTATATTACACCAGCTCTAAATAATCACTATACATAATATTGCATAATGTGAAATGACAGAATGAAACATATTATTCATAAACACTTCATCATGCATAAAATGTATCATTATTTAAAGATTAGTACGTTCTCTTTTCATTAAAGGATGTATATTTATGAATAAAATTGAAAATCACAGAACATTTAACATGTTTTGCCGTCAGTCTTCCGAAGGCTGAATGACTTTAATAGTGCCAACTATAAGCGTAAACCTCGTGCACATAAAACACCCGCTATAGAAGCCTAATGAACCAAAAGAAACTACTTTAATAGAAAACACAAATACGCATTTTTTTGTATAAGCTGATAGAATTAACGACCAAACCGAACTAAAAGAACGGGCTTTAATGTAAAGATAATGCCTACATGTATATCAAACTTCATAAATTAAGCATTATTATGTCAGCATTTTAAAATTTTCTCATAAAGTTTTAATTTTTATTTCTCTTAAACGGAGTCCTTTAACTTGACAATCTTGAGCCATCTACCATAAAAATATATTTCCTAGATTGCCTCCCTGACCTTATAGCCGTGTTTGATTGCTGTCAAGTGAAAAATGATATATTGCCACACAGTGGTGTGAGTCACATTCTTTTTATACTTGTTAACATTTGTATAAAGAAATGAAGTAGCTTCATCCAAACCACTAATATCGATAGATTTTATTACACATAGCTATAATAACAAAATGTTCAAAACACACACACTAACACACACACACACACACACACACACACACACACACACACACACACACAGTCCTAATTGTTATGTTATTGTTCATACTGCTGGGAATAATACAGAACGACAATATATTGTATTCTTACTATTTTACTATTTATTATTGCCCTAAGAACTAACTGTGATTACTAGATGAATGGTATAGACTAGACTCGCTGAGATAAAGCATGCACAGGTATTTGTAATAGAAGGGAAGAAACTCTGAGTGTTTCAGATACTGAGGTAGCCTGTTACATTAATGACTGTGTCTACTGACGAAATATTCAATTTGTCCTTTATATTCGTAAATGAGTTAAACACTCTAAAATGGTCAATGATAAAACATGTTCCCTGTAACTCGTCACTAGACTAAATTTTCGGAAGTCTTCTCGCTTCCATGTTTCTCAGTTACGAGTATATATATTGATCACATAGGTGAAATGTATACGTATCTGCAATACTACCGACGTCACATAATTTGAAGCACCATAATGGTTAGTTCATCCCTCCACCAAGGACAACGTCGTATTACAATTAACACACAGGTCTCCATATTTGACTAATAGTTGTTATACTTGTACCGCATGGATGTATCTCAATTAACAACATCACATAACACGCATGTCACTTAGGACGTATTATATATTCACATAGAATGACATCTCATTTTTTAACCACTTAAGTTACTGTCACGACTCGCTATATACAAATGATCTAGTAATAGTTGAATCATATGCAAATGTATACTGACGAAATGCAAAAATCACTGAGGTTGCAAAGGCTATCATCTCAACAACTGATAAATTCGAATCACCTGTATACCACCTATAATTACACAAAATACACTCTTACTAAAATGAACGTTCGGAAAATACTTTAAAAATAATATCACTTCAGCATTTCAGAGAAAACACTTCAGCATTTTAGATAATTTAACCAAAACAAATAAACCACTCACAGTATCTCATTTTCTGATTCTCTTTAATATTCTTATGCCTATCTCTTTAAGCTGTCTAACTTCCATTGACCACTGCTAGCATATGATAACACGCTACACACTCACTGTACATGTCTAATTTAGAATATGTATACTTTCACGGGCCAATAGGCAAGTAACACAAGAATAATACAGATGCGTATAAAGTGAGTGGTAAAATAAATAGGTTAAAACAAACAAGATAAAATCTGTATAAAACCTGCATGTGACATATACAAATGTATCACTCATAAAAAAAATGTTTAAGATTCAACACTGGGCACAATAACGTTCCATGTCCTTGCAGTTAAAATCTATACCCGTTCTCGGTACTAGGTTTTTACTTGGTTCATTAAACACACATGTGTGAAGAATTAATCAGAAAATCATTTCTTTGTAACTTTTACAGTTCTTTACTTCTCATAAATCCGGAGTTACCTAATACAGATGCATCAATTGTTCTCTGATTCGTTATATTTCTTATATATAGATTGTTAAACATCTTTTAATAAAAGTTCGCTAGTAATAGTTTCTTTTTACGAACATGTTTTGCAAGTTTGTGTCTAGCTGCTTCAAGAATGTTCAAATGTGCAAAATTAGGTAAATGAAATTATTTTATACTTTAAAACGCATTAATTATCGGACTAGGTTTATTGGCTTATTGAAACAGTGGAGCCAAGTATAATACTAAATAAAATATCAGGCAAGATAGCATCAATATTAAGCTCAGGAGATGTTGTCCGCTTAGACTTCAGGTAGATTTTCTACGTCTTCGTAAATCTGGAAGAATAAATGTATATCAAAATTTAATTAGATAAACATCATGCTCATGGGCATGTTGAAGTACTTGTAACGGTATGGGCATATCTATTGACAATATCTCGTCGTGTGATATGACAACGGGGTATGAGCGAGGCTTTGCGTGGCCGTTACCCAGGTTAACGCTCCCCAGCGGTGCCGCTTGCTACTGACTGTTCCAGAGCGTTGTATTTATTATAAGAATACTGTGTATTTTGTTTATGTTGCTATGGCGACTGGGTCCTTTGAATAGTACGTCTCATGTCGATTACATATGTTCCTATACATATTAAATGAAAGTAAAATGTTTTTGGGTTATCTCCTACTCGTGTATACTGTAATGACGTTCTATGTTGTTTTTGTGTGTGTTTTTTTAATAGGTGTTAACGCCATTTTCAACACATTTCATGATATATATGGCATATCCAGTTTTACTGGTGGAGGAAGACCTAAGACTGAGTAGACCCACCGTCCTTCCGCAAGTAACTGGAAACTTTCTCACATAAAGTTTTTGGAGCGAGCGGGACTCGAACCTTCGACTTACGAAGCGGTGAAAGATAAGTGATCTTGAAACGACGCCTTAGACCACCCGGCCACGGAGGACCTTGTCCTATGTGTATATAATTTATAACATTTGGCAATTTAAATTAGATTGTATGTATTCATTTAAGCTATTTGACAGCAATCACTATATTTACCAGCTGAATATTACATCAAACTAAAATATTAAATATTCGTAGTCTATTCCAGTCCCATAAAACTCCCGAGTCAGATTTGTTCAACCATGTATATCGATGTATCCCTTTATTTTATTTAAGGTATTGTGCATATGAAATTTTGGACACCAGACAAACCGGCCATCGACACAGACACGTGTATCAATACGTGTTTTGATACAGTATTTAGAGGTGAGTTATACACGTGTAACTCTTATTGTTATTATAAATATGTACGGCTCGTGTTTCATTAACGTATATTTAACTAAGTAAAATCATTAAATACTTAAAGAGTTGATATTAACATAGACTACAGGTCGTTAAGTGTTTTTAACTTAAATCTGGGCGGCATCTTCACCAACTATTCTTGAGAATATTCTTAAACTTAAGCTTGACACTCCGAAAACTATAGATATCTAGTTTATTATAACAGATATAATAATTGCTTAAGAGTTTATTTTACTATATATTAGGTGTTTCCGCATGCTTGCATAATTTGGTCTTGAAAATGGTCTCTAAGTGCGTTTTTCGAAATTCATTCTTGAGTTATTCTAAATAGTGATTGGTGAATGTCATCACAGTATACCTCAATTTGAGATGTATCACTATCCACAAGTCATCTCAGCCCTGTGAAGAATAGATGATATTCTGTGTATCTAATCTTATCAGAACATACTTAACAAGGTGATTATACAATAATGATATATGGCTAAAGTAAGAACGTGCACGTTTCTTCCTTCAATAATACAGGAATACGTAAATGAGTAAATGATTGTTGCATTACACTCCGTTTGGTCGATTTTAGAAATATAAGAATACAATAAGTAAAATATTTACTTCAATCGACTTGTGTGCACCATGCAGCTGACTTTCATATATTCTACATAGATTAAAATTTAAAAATCATTCAATGCGGAAATTTTGTCAATATTTCATTTACAGGTCTAATGTAACTTTTAGATTAAATATACATATATATATATTTCAGTATATTTTTTTGTAAAAAAAATAACATATTTTAAGTTAATCTATTCTTTTATTCATCAAATACACCACAACTATCATTTTACCCAAAAATGTGCATATACAAAATAACCGTTTTATGAAGAAAAACAGCAACAAGAATTGTCTTTTAAATCTATCAGCAATTATTCATCATTGAAACATAAGTAATTATTCATCTATGTTTGAAACACAGACACTATTTTTTTCCAATACAAAGGAAATTGAAACATTCATACTTCCTATATTCCAGGATCTTATGAGAAACCAGGTCACACGAAATACAAACACATTTATTTCAATTGTACCCGGCAGACGTTCTCCATTTGGATTTGCACAATCGTGTTTATTCTTCTGGCTTATGAGAGTATAAAGCATCTAGTACCTTTGTTACGACAGAGTCTTATTCGCCTGTCAATGCTGGTTTTGTTTCTTGCTAACGTGTAAGTATGGCGTCTTTCAGAGAGCATATCCACTTGAAGTATTATCTATACATGAATTCAAGTTTTTACTTTATTATAACAAATCATAAAACATCACCTAAAGTAAGTGATACACGACTAGCTACAACACTATCTGAAAACTAAGGTGACTGCCGGTTTCGGTTTTGCCTTCTACTTCTGTCTGTACATTATCTCTCAGACGGCACAGTAGTCTGCTTGTTTAATTCGAGACTCATCATCGGTGTGGCTTGCAAGAGGGTTGCTTTCATATTGCCTAAATTCTCCCAACCTCCCTCTCTATATACATGCATTCTAGATTTTACTTTATTTTCTCATGTTTGGTTTTTTATGCCATGTTCGTAACTAGAAAAGAAAAAGAAATTGGGCTATGTTCAATACTTGGAATCCCCCTTCTGATGACATTTCATATGCTTTTTTTTTTATATCAAAGGAATGTTGGGATTGTCAGTTACTAAGTATAGTTATCTATATTTCCGTTTAATAAAGTAATTTTCATTTTGACTCTTCTTTGTTGCTAATTTCTATCTGGCAGGCTAAGCAATAGTGGATTCTGTTAGGAGAATGTATCAAAGTATTGAACTTCTTGGTTTAAAAACCACTATCCATTTGGTCAAGTAGTCTTGGTCTTTATATTAACTTATTTAGAAAAGTTTAAGATTGAAGATACAGTAACATATTGTTAATATATGGAGTCAATTCATTGAGGAAATACAAAAAGTAAAATGTTTGTCATTTGAAATTCAAATTCTATATTTGATAAAATAAAGATCAAAACATGTGTATCAACCTAAATCAAATTGTATATCATTAGTCTTAGGTGTTTTATGGGCGTTTAGTTTTTAAACGAACAGTTTTTGAAACATAATACTTTTAAAACTTCTCTTAAACTATTGCAGTTAAATGAAGCGTATCTGCTAGTTAATATGATTTCATTAAAACAGATGATTATGTGTAACGATGATGTATAAATCTTTGTTTCAGATATCCCAATTACTATTCTTGGTGGAGCTACTTCAGCTACTACAACGAAGACTTCTATAAGTTTTTCAAACACCACGTTTGTTTTACTGTCACGGAAATCATAACTACTTATATCGTACTTACACTTTGTGATATCAGAAACGAAATTTTGTCGTGGAAAGTATTGTCCATCGTCAGCATTAGTACTATCCATATCTTTGTAGCTGGCCTTGATCAATTTGTCGCCGATGTCATCTTCGGAGAAGGTCGGACTTCACAATCAGCGAGGGACATTGGTAAAGTTTAAAGCATATTACTATTTCATTAATAGTTTATATTAATTTATTTTAGCTTGGTTGCGAAGAAAGCTCAAAGTTTATATGAATCGCTCTAAGGTCAGCTTCCTGTAAAACCAGTACTGATAGTTTTTAGGGACATCGAGTCGAGCTGGGGGATCTAAACCGTAATCTCCGACATGAGCGGCCAACACTTTACCCACTATACTTCCGCCCTTTTTATTCCATGATTAAATGTATGTACTGCCATACTAAATAACAAAGTAAGACTGAATGATTTTGTGCATAATTGTTACTGATGCATCAAATAAACCTTATATTCAATTTGATACAAATGTCTTTAACACTGTTCGCGATGAAACAATAACTATTTACTCTTAGATACATATTCAAACAAACGCATTAAAATAAAAGCTGTGAATTAGTTATTATGTAGCCGATTCTTTCATTTACCCTTTAATGTGTATGAGTCTAGATCTATGTTATTTGAAGGCAGGACTTTACAATTGATAAGTATCACTGATACTCTATAGTTATGCCATGATCGTTTATTATATTTTATAATTATTTAATACTCTGGTACATTGCTATAGTATTAAGAATAAAATCAAAAGTAGGTAAACTAAATTTAAAACATATTATGAAGAACTATCCTTTATAAAAATGAGTATGTATTGTGTTACTATCTTTGGTAGAGGTATGCATCTTTCAGAATAAAACATTACTGCAATATCATTTCTGTGTCTATTACAAATTTTATTACAAATGGCCGTTGCTAGTATTCCTGATGTACAATTGCATTTAAAGTCATCATCTAAGCAATTGCATAACTCACAATGCGTCCACATCAATACTTGTTATATATATGTTAAATCATGCATGAGGTCTTCCTGGTTATAAATAGTAATAAGCATATGTAGATAAAGTATGTTGCTTAATGACAACACATATAGCTTTGATGGATGATCGAACTCACGACCCTCCTATCCTGGGCTCGATGCTCAACAGCTGAACAAAGAGCTCCTTTTCAATGTGAGTTCATCTCTATGGGCCGTTTGGGGTTTCATAATGTCGTCAATAGTTGGTTTGAATTAACAAACTCCAAACATATATTTTGATGTTTTGTAGCTCTAATGGTACCTGGCTATAGGCCGTTTGGGGTTTACCCAATGGCATAAAGAATTGGTTTGAATTAACAAACTCCAAACATATATTTTGATATTTTGTAGCTGTAATGGTGCCTGACTATAGGCCGTTTGGGGTTTACACAATGTCATAAAGAATTGGTTTAAATTACCCAACTCCAAACATATATTTTGTAGCTCTAATGGTGCCTGACTGTCTACATGTGATAATACCTCTCTGGGAACTGTATAGACTAGCCAGGAGGAGGACGTCAACCGTTAACAAGATATGCTCTATTAAAGAAATCACTGCATGCGTGGTTACTATATTATTGGGGACGTATATTGGACGTATAATGTAAAATGTTACTATGCCATAAAAAGTGTTAAACACTACCACACATGGGATTTCGGGTTTTTTGTAGACTACTGTTAAGTGGTGATGGACAGGAGAATTGCTGGAACTTGACTGCCCTTAAATGGACAACGACAAGGGAGTACAACATATCACGTGACTGGGTCTATGTTACAACGAAGAAGATTAGTTTCACCGTTTTCCGTATCTGATTTTGTGACATTGTTGATACTTTTAAAATCAATTTAAAATAAAAAGTCGGCGAGGTTAACAGAATGTACATTCAAACATCATATAAGCTCTACCGACACTTATATAACCCTATCATATTATAAACTAATACTCTCAGTTTTTAAAAATATATTTATCATTCCGTGAGAGTTTTTGTAAGAGTAGTTTATTACAAACTGTTTTTATGTAAGTGTATATTTAAAGGAGAGAACAAACTTGTCAGTAAAAATGGTTTTCAAAAATTAAAAGCATTATGCCACTTGTATACGCACTGTGCCTTGTTATCAAAATAACAACTCATTGAATTACACTTTCTATAACAATTGAATTGTTGTTGTATATAAGTTTTTTTTACATCGCCACCGGTTTCCAATATGGGCGATGCCCCCAGCAGAGTGTTCGTATTTTCAGGTTTTTGAGGTTAAATATTGTTTGGTTTAATAACATTATATTTCAAGTGTATACAAATTAACACACGCAAATATACATGAACGAAAACCGAACAAAAGAGTTTGATATAAAATTTGCAGTAGCATAATGTGCTAAAGGGAAAGAACAACTGTATAACAATGATTGAATATTGAATCGTGGGTTGTTTCTCTTCGTTACTGATGATAGTGATACTATGGCAGACAAGAGACTTTGTAGTTCAGTCTAAACCAAACTTCATGTAAAAAGTTTATAAAAAAAAAAGATATCAGTATAGTGCCTGGATACATCTTAATAGACTTTATAGTTTATAGAACGGACCCAGCTCTCCCGGTTGAGTCCGTTTGATAGTAATGTTAAGAAAGCCATATTTGAGCACGTTGACTGGTCAGTTGCCTCAACTGAAAGTTTGGATGACGGCACAGTTTGTTAAGCGTTTAATTGCTATGAATTATCGGACATGCATAGAATTTCCTGCTTTTTCATTGATGGTTAATAGACCTGATTCGGGAAAAATCAGACTTAATGATTTGTTTCCGAATGATAAATTGTATGTTAAATAGGAGACATTGTTTTTAAAGCGCATAGCGCCTTTACAGTTCAAATATAAGCGATGTTAAGATTCTTCACTAAAGAATACCCACTAACATGACGGTAGCAAGATTCTTGTTATCAAAAAATTAGTAGGCTGTGTAAATCGGTTGAGCATTATATTTGTATAAAATGCATAATTTTATCACATTTGTACATATGAGAACATTGCAACATTGTCATGAGTTCTGCCAAGTTTGGGTGACTTCGGGTACTGTTTAATATGCTATAACAGTTTAACGGTGCGTAGTGATACATTACAACAAATAGGCACAATTGTCAAAGATTAATAGATGTCATCAAACCATCAAAATTGTGAAAAAGTAACCAGGTCAACCAAGGTTTTTTTCTGCATATTTGGACCAACACACAACTATAAATTGAAACAAGGCACTTTTACAAACGTACAGAAGAAGTGAAACCAGAGAGAGTAATGAGTAAATAAATGTAAAAGGCTTCGCTTAAGTGATTGTACTTAAAATTTGATTCCCAAATTAGATGTATTATAATATTACTCAGACAGGAGTAAAATTACCATTATATTACATGTGCCTATTTTAACAGACTGTGATATACTGCGTAAAAGTACAAATGCCGTTTACTAACGATGCAAAATGGAGTCTCATTACACCAATATTAGGTGAACTGGTCTATCATTACACGAGTCAGCTGGATCTGATCACGGTCATTATTGCTTCTATTAGGCTGTAAAAAAAACATTTAACAACGATAATCACATATAGTTGCACGGTTCTTTTGTCCGATATAGATGTATGTGGATGTCTCCAGTAGAACGTACATAATCAATTTCTGCTTTTATAAAGAGTTTAGGATATGTTAAAGATATTAACAATATGTATACATTTTTTGTCGTTTTGTTTATAAATCCATTATATGTATTAACCACACCGACTCATTTTAAAGTAATAATATCTAGTAGTATTATACATCTGTGTGTTCCTATTAAACACTTAGGGATATCAATATAATTCGGCTTACGTGTATATTATATTTATAAAAGAGTAAATGAATTCAAGCGGTATACATACTTGACCATTCTAATACTGTAACAACAGAAAGAAAATGTTGATGATAAATCAATAACTCTACATTCAGATCAAACGGCGATAGCTTTACCACCATACAAATGTATTCAAATAATAATTAATTATTTTTTATTTTTTAAATGCTACGACAGTGATTTTCCTATTATTTGCAAATACGACATCGACTTAGACACTCTTTTGCTTAACTGATTAATGCTGTTTTGTTGATTGTGCACAATGAATAATGCTGTTTTGATGACCGTGCACAATGATTAATGCTGTGTTGTTGATTGTGCACAATGATTAATTCTGTTTTGATGATCGTGAACAATGATTAATGCTGTTTTGTTGATTGTGCAAAATGATTGTGTTAATGCTGTTTTGTTCATTGTGCACAATGATTAATGCTGTTTTGATGATTGTGCACAATGATTAATGCTGTTTTGTTGATTGTGCACACTGATTGTGTTAATGCTGTTTTGTTGATTGTGCAAAATGATTGTGTTAATGTTGTTTTGTTCATTGTGCACAATCATTAATGCTGTTTATTTGATTGTGCACAATGATTAATGCTGTTTTGTTGGTTGTACATAATGATTGTGTTAATACTGTTGTGTTGATTGTGCACAATAATTCTGTTTATGCTGTTTTGTGGATTGTGCACACTGATTGTGTTAATGCTGTTTTGTTGATTGCGCACACTGATTGTGTTAATGCTGTTTTGTTGATTGTGCACAATGATTGTGTCATTGCTGTTTTGTTGATTGTACACAATGACTGTGTTAATGTTGTTTTGTTGATTGTGCACAATGATTAATGCTGTTTTGTTGATTTAGCACAATGATTGTGTGAATGTTGTTTTGTTGATTGTGCACAATGATTGTGTCAATGTTGATTTGTTGATTGTGCACAATAATTAATGCTGTTTTATTGATTGTGCACAATGATTAATGCTGTTTTGATGATTGTGCACAATGATTAATGCTGTTTTGTTGATTGTGCGAAATGATTGTGTTAATGTTATTTTGTTCATTTTGCATAATGATTAATGCTGTTTTGATGATTGTGCACAATGATTAATGCTGTTTTGTTGATTGTGCACAATAATTGTGTTAACGCTGTTTTGTTGATTGTGCAAAATGATTGTGTTAATGTTATTTTGTTCATTGTGCACAATGATTAACGCTGTTTTGATGATTGTGCACAATAATTAATGCTGTTTTGTTGATTGTGCACACTGATTGTGTTAACGCTGTTTTGTTGATTGTGAACAATGATTGTGTTAATGTTGTTTTGTTGATTGTACACAATGATTAATGCTGTTTTTTTATTGTGCACAATGATTAATGCTGTTTTGTTTGTTGTGCACAATGATTGTGTTAATACTGTTTTGTTGATTGTGCACAATAATTGTGTTAATGCTGTTTTGTTGATCGTGCACAGTAATTGTGTTAATGCTGTTTTGTTGATTGTACACAATGATTAATGCTGTTTTGTTGATCGTGCACAGTAATTGTGTTAATGCTGTTTTGTTGATTGTACACAATGATTGTGTTAATGTTGTTTTGATCATTGTACACAATGATTGTGTTAATGCTGTTTTGTTGATTGTGCACAGTAATTGTGTTAATGCTGTTTTGTTGATTGTACACAATAATTGTGTTAATGCTGTTTTGTTGATTGTGCACAATGATTGTGTTAATGCTGTTTTGTTGATTGTGCAAAATGATTGTGTTAATGTTGTTTTGTTGATAAGCACAATGATTGTGTTAATGTTGTTTTGTTGATTAGCACAATGATTGTGCTAATGCTGTTTTGTTGATTGTGCACAATAATTGTGTTAATGTTGTTTTGTTGATTGTGCAAAATGATTGTGTTAATGTTGTTTTGTTCATTGTGCACAATGATTAATGCTGTTTTGTTGATTTAGCACAATGATTGTGTTAATGTTGTTTTGTTGATTGTGCACAATGATTGTGTTAACGCTGTTTTGTTGATTGTGCACAATGATTGTGCTAATGCTGTTTTGTTGATTGTGCACAATAATTGTGTTAATGTTGTTTTGTTGATTGTGCACAATGATTGTGTTAATGTTGTTTTGTTCATTGTGCGCAATGATTGTGTTAATGCTGTTTTGTTGATTGTGCACAATGATTGTGTTAATGT
Source organism: Panopea generosa (assembly GCA_029582155.1). Taxonomy (NCBI): domain Eukaryota; kingdom Metazoa; phylum Mollusca; class Bivalvia; order Adapedonta; family Hiatellidae; genus Panopea; species Panopea generosa. Next base: position 29,886,845 of record CM055909.1, on the reverse strand, counting down.
TGTTTTGTTGATAGTGCACAATAATTGTGTTAATGTTGTTTGGTTGATTGTGCACAATGATTGTGTTAATGTTGTTTTGTTCATTGTGCGCAATGATTGTGTTAATGCTGTTTTGTTGATTGTGCACAATGATTGTGTCATTGCTGTTTTGTTGATTGTACACAATGACTGTGTTAATGTTGTTTTGTTGATTGTGCACAATGATTAATGCTGTTTTGTTGATTTAGCACAATGATTGTGTGAATGTTGTTTTGTTGATTGTGCACAATGATTGTGTCAATGTTGATTTGTTGATTGTGCACAATAATTAATGCTGTTTTATTGATTGTGCACAATGATTAATGCTGTTTTGATGATTGTGCACAATGATTAATGCTGTTTTGTTGATTGTGCGAAATGATTGTGTTAATGTTATTTTGTTCATTTTGCATAATGATTAATGCTGTTTTGATGATTGTGCACAATGATTAATGCTGTTTTGTTGATTGTGCACAATAATTGTGTTAACGCTGTTTTGTTGATTGTGCAAAATGATTGTGTTAATGTTATTTTGTTCATTGTGCACAATGATTAACGCTGTTTTGATGATTGTGCACAATAATTAATGCTGTTTTGTTGATTGTGCACACTGATTGTGTTAACGCTGTTTTGTTGATTGTGAACAATGATTGTGTTAATGTTGTTTTGTTGATTGTACACAATGATTAATGCTGTTTTTTTATTGTGCACAATGATTAATGCTGTTTTGTTTGTTGTGCACAATGATTGTGTTAATACTGTTTTGTTGATTGTGCACAATAATTGTGTTAATGCTGTTTTGTTGATCGTGCACAGTAATTGTGTTAATGCTGTTTTGTTGATTGTACACAATGATTAATGCTGTTTTGTTGATCGTGCACAGTAATTGTGTTAATGCTGTTTTGTTGATTGTACACAATGATTGTGTTAATGTTGTTTTGATCATTGTACACAATGATTGTGTTAATGCTGTTTTGTTGATTGTGCACAGTAATTGTGTTAATGCTGTTTTGTTGATTGTACACAATAATTGTGTTAATGCTGTTTTGTTGATTGTGCACAATGATTGTGTTAATGCTGTTTTGTTGATTGTGCACAATGATTGTGTTAATGTTGTTTTGTTGATAAGCACAATGATTGTGTTAATGTTGTTTTGTTGATTAGCACAATGATTGTGCTAATGCTGTTTTGTTGATTGTGCACAATAATTGTGTTAATGTTGTTTTGTTGATTGTGCAAAATGATTGTGTTAATGTTGTTTTGTTCATTGTGCACAATGATTAATGCTGTTTTGTTGATTTAGCACAATGATTGTGTTAATGTTGTTTTGTTGATTGTGCACAATGATTGTGTTAACGCTGTTTTGTTGATTGTGCACAATGATTGTGCTAATGCTGTTTTGTTGATTGTGCACAATAATTGTGTTAATGTTGTTTTGTTGATTGTGCACAATGATTGTGTTAATGTTGTTTTGTTCATTGTGCGCAATGATTGTGTTAATGCTGTTTTGTTGATTGTGCACAATGATTGTGTTAATGTTGTTTTGTTGATAGTGCACAATAATTGTGTTAATGTTGTTTGGTTGATTGTACACAATGATTAATGCTGTTTTGTTGATTGTGCACAATTATTAATGCTGTTTTGTTGATTGTGCACAATGATAAATGCTGTTTTGTTGATTGTGCACAATGATAAATGCTGTTTTGTTGATTGTGCACAATAATGAATGCTGTTTTGTTGATTGTGCACAATGATAAATGCTGTTTTGTTGATTGTGCACAATAATGAATGCTGTTTTGTGATTGTGCACAATGATAAATGCTGTTTTGTTGATTGTGCACAATGATTGTATTAATGTTGTTTTGTTGATTGTGCGCATTGATTAATGTTGTTTTGTTGATTGTGCACAATAATTGTGTTAATGTTGTTTTGTTGATTGTGCACAATAATTGTGTTAATGTTGTTTTGTTGATTGTGCACAATGATTGTGTTAATGTTGTTTTGTTGATTGTGCACAATGATAAATGCTGTTTTGTTGATTGTGCACAATGATAAATGCTGTTTTGTTGATTGTGCACAATGATTAATGTTGTTTTGTTGATTGTGCACAATGATTAATGTTGTTTTGTTGATTGTGCAAAATGATTGTGTTAATGCTGTTTTGTTGATTGTGCACAATGATAAATGCTGTTGTGTTGATTGTGCACAATGATAAATGCTGTTTTGTTGATTGTGCACAATGATTAATGCTGTTTTGTTGATTATGCACAATGATTAATGTTGTTTTGTTGATTGTGCACAATGATTAATGTTGTTTTGTTGATTGTGCAAAATGATTGTGTTAATGCTGTTTTGTTGATTGTGCACAATGATAAATGCTGTTGTGTTGATTGTGCACAATGATAAATGCTGTTTTGTTGATTGTGCACAATGATTAATGCTGTTTTGTTGATTATGCACAATGATTAATGTTGTTTTGTTGATTGTGCACAATGATTGTGTTAATGTTGTTTTGTTGATTGTGCACAATGATAAATGCTGTTTTGTTGATTGTGCACAATGATAAATGCTGTTTTGTTGATTGTGCACAATGATTAATGTTGTTTTGTTGATTGTGCACAATGATTAATGCTGTTTTGTTGATTGTGCACAATGATTGTGTTAAAGCTGTTTTGATGATTGTGCACAATGATTGTGTTAAAGCTGTTTTGATGATTGTGCACAATGGTTGTGTTTATGCTGTTTTGTTGATTGTGCACAATGATTGTGTTTAAGCTGTTTTGATGATTGTGCGCAATGATTGTGTTAAAGCTGTTTTGATGATTGTGCACAATGATTGTGTAAAGCTGTTTTGATGATTGTGCACAGTGGTTGTGTTTATGCTGTTTTGTTGATTGTGCACAATGATTGTGTTTAAGCTGTTTTGATGATTGTGCGCAATGATTGTGTTAAAGCTGTTTTGATGATTGTGCACAATGATTGTGTTAAAGCTGTTTTGATGATTGTGCACAATGGTTGTGTTTATGCTGTTTTGTTGCTTGTGCACAATTATTGTGTTTAAGCTGTTTTGATGATTGTGCACAATGATTGTGTTAAAGCTGTTTTGATGATTGTGCACAATAATTGTGTTAAAGCTGTTTTGATGATTGTGCACAATGGTTGTGTTTATGCTGTTTTGTTGATTGTGCACAATGATTCTGTTAAAGCTGTTTTGATGGTTGTGCACAATGGTTGTGTTAATGCTGTTTTGTTGAGTGTGTGTGTGTGCTGGGCGCGATTAGCTCAGTCGGTAACGTGTTTGACTATAAATCCAGGGGTCGTGAGTTCGAATGCCCGCCAAGCAACAGTCTCCGTGACTTTTGATATACGACATTGTGTTTCAATATCATTCGTCCATCATCACTGATTCAATTGGGAAAGTTATCAGTTACTTACGAGAATGGGATGTGTTTGAGTACTGGTTAACCTTTCAGCTGCCAGGAAACAGTGGTTAGGTTTACTGATCGTCTGTTAGCCCTCGCTGGCATAAAAATGACGCTAAATATCCAATCAATCCATCAATTGTTGATTTTGTCATTTGAATTGTACATCTTATGTTGGATATGTTTTTTTCTTATTTTTGTTTTATTCAAATATTAACATTAGCAATTCTTGTACAGTATTTAGAGAAAACATAAATATAATTGACTTTTTCCACGTCAATATCACTTCAATGAAGTTTCTGAATCGTAAATCACGAATATTAAATCGATGCTGAGACCATAAAAGGCGAAGTTCTCGTGTATCTAAGTAGTTATTATCTTGCACGAGAACTGCTTGTGTATCTAATTGTATTGTACCTGATCAAAAAGTAATTTGTCTGCAATTATGATACGCCATGGACATCACTGGGAGTCAACTGGGCAATTATATAAGGCTAATATATTTTTGCAACAACTTTAATTTGCTCTGTAGACAGTAGTATATATATATATAGTGGATGTGCTGTAGCTATTCAGAAACTAAAACCACATGGGATCTTAATTGGAAAGACGAGGAGCAAAATTATGGAAATATCTCCGTGGTTGAACTTAAATTTTCATCTTTAAGGTAATCCCCTGAACAGCAATTAGTAGGATTCGGTATTCCTTAAATAACTAACAATTATATGTCAAGGAGTTGCAGAGGTTGACTAACTAGCGTTGATGGCAAGACGCCTCCGGTTTTATTCCTGTTGGGGTCACATTTGGGTTTTTAAAAATGTATTCTAAGAGTAACTTATTCGGGAAACCTTCTTCTATGAAAGGATATCATCCTCCGATCATTCCTTGAATTTTTATGTTTACCAGTGATTCAACTGTCCCAAAACATTTCTTTAAATGAGCGCAACAGCCATCCAGGGTGATTCCTGAATTTTAATTGACCTGACGGGGGCTGTCTATCAAACAAGTTGATGATCCAATCAACGATCAATATTGTTTCCAGGACCGCCATTTTCCTTAGACAAGTAAATGGTGTATAAGTAAATATTACATTGAATTGCATTGTATTTACTTGGAAAACAAGGCGGCCACGTGGCTATTGAGTGGAGCGATAGTCGCTTTTGCCTCAGGTCAATTGAAAAAGAAATACTTACGCATATAAATCATTATTAAACAGTATAAATATGGTCAGCCATTATTATCTTTTGTCTTGATAAAAGGACAGACATTGCTTATTTAGAGACGTATACTCACCAACCATGTTTAAGGTGTAACCCCACCATTGATTTTTGTTCTTTATTCTATAGTAAATAATAAAAGTTTGAAGGCTTGTCATTCATAGAGGGTCCCAAATGAAAGAAGTGAAACCTACATTTTACTGTTTGTCAACCTCTGCACTATCAAAATATGATGAGAAAAGTAGGGGTCATGTGTCATATAAGAGATTTTTTTCCTGCTCAGTGTGTACACTGGTGACAAGGTGAAAGTAGACCTCCGAAATCATGAATTCATACCCCAATTTCCAAGCATCCTTTTTTTTTTCTAAATTCACAATTCAAACATGACAATGCTATCAAAATGTTCAAAATACATCAATAATGCCATTCAAATAAAAAAATGAGCATTAAAATAAGGAAAATGCATTTTTAAAGAAGAAGAATTGAGGATTATTTACAACCGCCATTATGCGACTACCCCACGGAAGCACTTCCTTTTTGCAATGGTGGCACTATGCCTTAAAGACATCGTGAACATATGTGGCAGAACTATATATAGTTCTCTGTGGATTACTTTTAACATCAATCGATCGCGAATTGTACTATGATTTTATACTTCGCCTGTAAACATTGTTGCGTAAGCAGGTGATGACGACCAGTGATGACCAGGAAAGATATATGTCTCAATTGCCATTAAATGAATCGTTAATACGATATCGGTGCAGTACGATTTGTAGTATTTGATAAAAGTAAAGTTTAGTCTTACTTCTGCTACCAGTGCCCTGATCCAAAGATTCTCAATTTGCTTGCGTAAGAATATTTAAGACGGACAAATTTACATTTAATGTTTCCATCGTGTATCATTTTTTTATAAGATACTCAGCTTATTAGTCCTCTACCGGACTCGTAGCGTAATATAGGTGTACCCTCCATTCGTCCAGTGTCCGTCTTGCGTCCGTTGGTCCGAAAAGATTATTCAAAACGTATCCAAATTATCGTGTGCATAGAGGGAAATAAGGCGATAATGTATGTCATTTTATTTGTACAGTAAGACAAATACTGTTGTTACTATGGCAACTGTAGATGATTAATTAACACTCAAGTGTCTTGTTTAAATTGATTTTTGGAATATTTAGTTACACATTTCAATAAAAATTACAGTCCTAAGTTGAAACTGTGACAAAATATAATACGAAAATGAACAGTTTGGAGAGACACTTGTTTAGATCATTCAAAATATCACGCATTTGTGGTCGGTTTAGATCAACATATTGTGTGAGGTATATATCTCATTTTTGGTGTTTCTCTGTTGATAGCCAGGACGAGGCTCTTGGTATCCTTAATAGTTTATAGATTGAAAGTCTATCAATTTTATTTATTGTATTTTATACCCTAAATTGATTTTTCAAGGATTTCACTGTCCAGATATTCGTACTACAATACGACTGTACGATTGTGTTCATCATTTGAAAATTATATAACTAGATATCTCTACCAAGTGTTTTCAATTCGTCTTCCGGTGTGTAATTACCACTTTGTTACACAGACCGTGCATCTCTATAATAGTCAGATTGGTAAACGTCAGAACCGTCCGCTGATTGCATTGCGTTCAGTAATTGATTTCATATGACCAAGTTTCCTTCGATGTTCTCGACGAAAGTAAATAATACCTCATGAAAATTCTCTTAGAGTCACATCAATAAAAAAACCATGTCTGATTTGTAAGGAATCATCACCAAAATTGGATAAATAAACCATTGTATCGGTACAATTACATGATACTAAATGTTCACACAATTTCTCATTCAGTATTAATATAAATACGCAATTCCTACTTAATTGGTCCTAAGCGTAATATACTATATATTTTAGCAAACAAAAATAATTACAATCATTATGAGTATTTTCTTATTAAACGATCCATTGATAGCACGAGACAAAAAAAGACAAAACATGTTTTATTGTTTATGACAGGCAGTGAAATATGCAATATCCCATGTGTTCCCTTATGGCTTCAGTGGTACTCAATTTTCAAGCAACACTGAAAATTTTTACAATATTCCAAGTGTGTATGTTTATTTAATGTTTGTATTTAAATATCAGTCATAACATATGTTTTATTGAGAGATATGGTAATAAATAAAGTTTAATCTACATTATTATATTTTTTTGAAAACTTTGTCTTGAAAGTCATATACATTAAACCTTTGTCGAGTGAAATACTTGATACTGATGGTAATCCAAAACGTGCTATAATACATATATATTCCGTTTATTTAGCATTTTTTCTGCTCGAAAATATATCGGAAACTGACAATGATTCGGTTAAATGCGTAACACTCCAGAGTTACATGCATTTAAGTGTTGTGGAATCTAAAAAAAAATTTCCTCTTTTTTAAAATTCGTGTCACAGTCATTAGTTATGGAAACGAATCTAGTGTATCCCAGAACATGATATCCCCCGAATCAGGTCTATTAACCGCCAATGAAAAAACAGGCAATTATTTGTCTGTCCTAGAATTCATAGTAACTGTGACGTAACTCGAACTTTCAGTTGAAGCAATTGACCAATCGACGTGCTCAAATGCAGCTTTCCTAACAAGAGTTTATGTAATTGAGTTTCCACAACATTATATTGCAATGGAGTTTATAAGCCACAAAGCTCGATAATTGGGACGTAGTTATGGCCATAAAGACAAACCTTTCTTGTCTTTATTAGATTATATCTCTCTTTTGATAGATGGTGCTTCATCGTCCGTTATTTAATTGCACACTACCTTATTCAGAAGCAGCTGTCTACATTTTCAATGCACTACGGAAACCTCGGGAGTCGAGTGGGCAATCATATGAGACTTATGTATCATCCTTATTATCAAATGGTTCTGAAGACAATATTGTCGGTCCCTAGCCTGTGTATAAAAGTTAATAAGAAACCTAAGTCGCATGGAAACTTAAATGTAAAAGTGAGTAAATCGCGATAATTATAGTTGTTGGATAGATATAATAATGCTTTTATTTGCGGACTAACGTCGTTAACATCAAATTTTCAACTTTTGGATAACGCCCTTGACTATTTGTTATAATTCCGTAAAATGTAATAGAAACACAATAAGCATAAAGGACGTAGGTGCTAGAAATAAACAGGAAAACATTGGCGTGTCATAACCATCTTTCATCTTCACAAAGAACACATGTCCGACATTTTTATGGATACTTCCAGGCCATTCTACAGTAATTGCTCCATTGTATCGATATAAATGTCAGTCGCTTCCATTACGCATCTTCTATGTCAATTAAATATTCATTCAAGTGATGTATCCTTATATGGCATGGCTTAACAAATACATACATACACATTGGAGTACTAACTGTGGCTTAACAATTACATACATACACATTGGAGTACTAACTGTGACTTAACAAATACATACATACACATTAGAGAACTAACTGTGACTTAACAAATACATACACACACATTGGAGTACTAACTGTGACTTAACAAATACATACACACACATTGGAGTACTAACTGTGACTTAACAAATACATACATACACATTAGAGAACTAACTGTGACTTAACAAATACATACACACACATTGGAGTACTAACTGTGACTTAACAAATACATACATACACATTGGAGTACTAACTGTTACTGTACAAATACATAAACACACATTGCACTACTAACTGTGACTTAACAAATACATACATACACATTGGAGTACTAACTGTGACTTAACAAATACATACATACACATTAGAGAACTAACTGTGACTTAACAAAACATACATACACATTTGAGTACTAACTGTTACTGTACAAATACATAAACACACATTGCAGTACTAACTGTGACTTAACAAATACATACATACACATTGGAGTACTAACTGTGACTTAACAAATACATACATACACATTGGAGTACTAACTGTTACTTAATAAATACATAGACACACATTGGAGTACTAACTGTGACTTAACAAAAACATAAACACACATTGGAATCCTAACTGTGACTGTACAAATACATTAACACATTGCAGTACTAACTGTGACTTAACAAATACATACATACACATTGGAGTACTAACTGTGACTTAACAAATACATACATACACACTGGAGTACTAACTGTGACTTAACAAATACATACATAACAAATACATACATACACATTGGAGTACTAACTGTGACTTAACAAATACATACATACACATTGGAGTACTAACTGTTACTTAATAAATACATAGGCACACATTGGAGTACTAACTGTGACTTAACAAAAACATAAACACACATTGGAATCCTAACTGTGACTGTACAAATACATTAACACATTGCAGTACTAACTGTGACTTAACAAATACATACATACACATTGGAGTACTAACTGTGACTTAACAAATACATACATACACACTGGAGTACTAACTGTGACTTAACAAATACATACATAACAAATACATACATACACATTGGAGTACTAACTGTGACTTAACAAATACATACATACACATTGGAGTACTAACTGTTACTTAATAAATACATAGACACACATTGGAGTACTAACTGTGACTTAACAAAAACATAAACACACATTGGAATCCTAACTGTGACTGTACAAATACATTAACACATTGGAGTACTAACTGTGACTTAACAAATACATACATACACATTGGAGTACTAACTGTGACTTAACAAATACATACATACACACTGGAGTACTAACTGTGACTTAACAAATACATACATAACAAATACATACATACACATTAGAGTACTAACTGTGACTTACCAAATACATACATAAACATTGGAGTACTAATTGTGACTTAACAAACAAAAACATACACATTGGAGTACTAACTGTGACTTATCAAACACATACATACACATTGGAGTACTAACTGTGACTTTAAAAATACATCCATACACATTGGAGTACTAACTGTGACTTAACAAATACATACACACACATTGGAGTACTAACTGTGAGTTAACAAATACACACACACACACATTGGAGTACCAACTGTGGACTAAACACATACATGCATACACATTGGAGTACTAACTGTGACTTAACAAATACATACACACACATTGGAGTACTAACTGTGACTTATTCTAACTGTGACTTAACAAATACATACATACACATCAGAGTACTAACTGTGACTTAACAAATACATACACTCACATTGGAGTACTAACTGTGAGTTATTCTAACTGTGACTTAACAAATACATATATACACATTGGAGTACTAACTGTGACTTATTCTAACTGTGACTTAACAAATACATACATACACATCGGAGTACTAACTGTGACTTAACAAATACATACACACACACTGGAGTACTAACTCTGAGTTAACAAATACACACACACACATTGGAGTACTAACTGTGGACTTAACAAATACATACACACACACTGGAGTACTAACTGTGACTTAACAAATACACACACACACGTTGGAGTACTAACTGTGACTTAACAAATACATACATACACATCGGAGTACTAACTGTGACTTAACAAATACATACATACACATCGGAGTACTAACTGTGACTTAACAAATACATAGATACACATTGGAGTACTAACTGTGACTTTACAAATACATACATACACATCGGAGTACTAACTGTGACTTAACAAATACATACATACACATCGGAGTACTAACTGTGACTTAACAAATACATACATACACATCGGAGTACTAACTGTGACTTAACAAATACATACATACACATCGGAGTACTAACTGTGACTTAACAAATACATACATACACATCGGAGTACTAACTTTGACTTAACAAATACATACATACACATCGGAGTACTAACTGTGACTTAACAAATACATACATACACATCGGAGTACTAACTGTGACTTAACAAATACATACATACACATTTGAGTACTAACTGTGACTTAACAAATACATACATACACATCGGAGTACTAACTGTGACTTTACAAATACATACATACACATCGGAGTACTAACTGTGACTTAACAAATACATAGATACACATCGGAGTACTAACTGTGACTTAACAAATACATAAATACACATCGGAGTACTAACTGTGACTTAACAAATACACACACACACATTGGAGTACTAACTGTGGACTTAACAAATACATACACACACATTGGAGTACTAACTGTGGACTTAACAAATACACACACACATTGGAGTACTAACTGTGGACTTAACAAATACATACATACACATCGGAGTACTAACTGTGACTTAACAAATACATACACACACATTGGAGTACTAACTGTGACTTAACAAATACATACATACACATCGGAGTACTAACTGTGACTTAACAAATACATACATACACATTGGAGTTCTAACTGTGATTTAACAAATACATACATACACATCGGAGTACTAACTGTGACTTAACAAATACATACATACACATCGGAGTACTAACTGTGACTTAACAAATACATACATACACATTGGAGTACTAACTGTGACTTAACAAATACATACACACACATTGGAGTACTAACTGTGACTTAACAAATACATACACACACATCGGAGTACTAACTGTGACTTAACAAATACATACACACACATTGGAGTACTAACTGTGACTTAACAAATACATACATACACATCGGAGTACTAACTGTGACTTAACAAATACATACATACACATTGGAGTACTAACTGTGACTTAACAAATACATACATACACATTGGAGTACTAACTGTGACTTAACAAATACATACACACACATTGGAGTACTAACTGTGACTTAACAAATACATACACACACATTGGAGTACTAACTGTGACTTAACAAATACATACATACACATCGGAGTACTAACTGTGACTTAACAAATACATACATACACATTGGAGTACTAACTGTGACTTAACAAATACATACACACACATTGGAGTACTAACTGTGACTTAACAAATACATACATACACATTGGAGTACTAACTGTGACTTAACAAATACATACACACACATTGGAGTACTAACTGTGACTTAACAAATACATACATACACATTGGAGTACTAACTGTGACTTAACAAATACATACACACACATTGGAGTACTAACTGTGACTTAACAAATACATACATACACATCGGAGTACTAACTGTGACTTAACAAATACATACATACACATTGGAGTACTAACTGTGACTTAACAAATACATACATACACATTGGAGTACTAACTGTGACTTAACAAATACATACACACACATTGGAGTACTAACTGTGACTTAACAAATACATACATACACATCGGAGTACTAACTGTGACTTAACAAATACATACATACACATTGGAGTACTAACTGTAACTTAACAAATACATACATACACATTGGAATACCAGCTGTATATACCGTATACATATCATCGCCACTTCTTTGAAATAAATTTCTTCCAGGAAAATATAAATTCAGGTATAAAGTTGTTTTTTCCCAGAATAAAAGATTGAACTGTTTATTAATTAAGTGAACTATTATTTAATCAATTTGCATTAAATAATTGAACTGTTGTCAAAAAATATATATTAGATAAAATAATAAAATGAAATTAAAAACATTTTTATTATCTCTGCTTACAGCATATCGTTTGCAATTAGATACAAGCACATGATATATTCTATATCTTCCACTAGCAAAATGATACCAAATTGTATTAGAAACATTCAACCATTGATCGCAAATACGAGAAGACATTTCGAAATATTGTATCGGAAGAAGCGTGCACACACAGGGATAGTTGGAGTGAGAGGTTAATTCGAAAAAAAAAGAAGAAAAAAACAACATGATTCCCATCAGGATCATTTATTGTCATGAAAAATAAGTATTTCATTATCAAGTTATTCATTAACATTAAATATGCTTTGTCAAAACTAGAGAGTGTGCATGTCTCTACTCAGATGCCACCAGTGTCCTTGGTACACACTCTCCATGAATTAGGGTAGAAACTTTTAGCAGAAATGTTTTATTGCAAATGAATGCAAAGCTGTTAAGGATATGATCTTGAAATTAATTGCATGTGTTTGCCGACTTTAACACGCTGGATACGATATAACCTAAACATATTCCAAACACTTCAAACGTTATATCCAAAGCGATTATTTTCATTGAACAGTTTTTAAGGCGTACACTTTCAACGTATATCCTCATTCTTTCAATATGCCCATGCACGTGAAAATCGTGCTCAATCATTTTGGAAAATATCATTTACACCGTTGAGTGTATTTAAAACTTTAATACATCAATTCTAAGGCTGATGGGTAAGAGTTGTCCTAACATTTTGCCAAGTTATATTCATAGTTAAAACACTTGTGGCAAAAAAAACAACAAAACATGCACGCTTTCTTGTTTACCTGGTATATATATATACCAAAACATACCTTCGTAAAGTCATTTGTGTGTATGTATATGGTATATTATGTATGAAAATGCATTGTGTTTTAATGCCTTGTTTGCTCTGTAGAAATATTGTATGACATAATATTAAAGAACTGACGATATATATCCATCAGCGGACGGATATTTTTAAGAATACAACCACCATACTAGCATAACATAACCTCTCAAAATATAGAACAATCGTAATAAATACAATCTAATAATACAGAAAACGTCAATTTATAGACAATCTAATCATACAGAAGACGTCATTTTATAGACAATCTATACATACAGAAGATGTCAATTTATAGACAATCTAATCATACAGAAGACGTCAATTTATAGACAATCTGTACATACAGAAGACGTCAATTTATAGACAATCTAATCATATAGAAGACGTCAATTTGTAGACAATCTAACCATACAGAAGACGTCAATTTATAGACAATATATTCATACAGAACAGGGGTCACCGTCTTTGATAGGTCAATAGCAAAAACATAGATTTTCAAACTCACAAAATAATTTGTGCGCGGCAGACGTACTCAGTGGATGAAGTCTGGTTAAACAAAAACAAAGTCGTTTTACTGTTCTCAGGATTCTTTACAAGTAAACATGATTTCCTTGTTGAATATCTAAAAAATAGTTAAAAATTATAAATACACATTTACGACACATTTAGGTGAGTTTTATCTCTACTGAAACTAAATGTGCCATCACTTTTTTTTTAATTTCAAATCAGTATATTTACAATAGAAACTTTAAGAGTTTATTTATGTATAAACGATACATTAAACACTTACTTAAAGGAATAAAAGTACATATTGATTTCTCTGAAACATTAGTATAGACTAATGTTTTTCATCACCCGATGAAAACTTAAACATGTGCATTGAAAACTTATATTTACGCTATATTTTCTGTTTTATATGAAACTATTTCGTTCTCTGGGCATTAAAAAGGCAGCTTATACGCATTCAACCGCACACCCAGTGCCATCATTGGAATAGCGGCTGTCAGCACACTGAATAAGAGCACGCATTGTATGGCAACTTGTAGCAAACGTCACTTGAAACTCATAACAACGTTACGTCGCAACAGCCAATCAAGATCGAGAAACCAAAGAAATGTAAATTGGTCCTTTGTAGCAAAGGGTTTGCTGCGGTTAATCCATATAAGTCTATATTTAAACCTATTGCAGTAGAGATGTAAATATCAATTGATGATCACTGTATGCGATATGGGACATGTCATGTCAATAACGGACGTGTCAAACAATTGATATAAGAGAAAATGTAAAAATAAAGTCTGACAAACGAATAAATAGAAAATATTATTTCGAAGATTAAGGACAAAGAAATAATCACATTTGCTTGTTTTTAGATCATTTGGATATATCTGCAAATAAACATAGCAATATTATTATTGTTGAAATAAATATTTTGTGAATAATTTTAATATAAAAAGCGACTTAAAAAGCTCACTTTATATAGTGCTTGGAAGGTATGCAAGATAACAGAATTTAAGAGTTGTTCTATAGTTAAACAATGATATTAGAAAAAGAAATGGACAATTCCTTGATGAACACTTTTAAAATGTGAGTTTTTTTATGAAATTACCTGGTAACATAAAATCATAATGAACATCATGATATAGGATATGAATTTAAATCAACACACCATTGCAACAAAATGTAAACACAAGGCACCAAAACTTAATCACAGAAATTATAACACTTTGTTTTAAAACGTCACTTCCGTTACAGAGGTCGCTGTCATCACAACAGTCTTTCCGTATGCACCCGCGTGAGTTTTTGAGCTGTTTGGTACAGTTGAGAAAATCGTTTTGAGGCGTACAGTCAGGTGAGCACCCCCGGACGGTGGACTGGTATCCTCGGTTGTCGTTCTCGCTAAACATCTCAAAATATACCTTCTGAAATGATAAAGGGTATCAAATCAAATATATATGCCGATTTTGATCGTAAATGAAATAATGAAACATTATTAAAACAAATAAAAGACACATATTTTGTAATTAACGTGTAAACTAAAGTCGTGTAGGATTGTTTTGTGCATTTGCTAGTCCAAAATCAAAATATCTTATCTGAAATGTGTGTTGGCATTACCGAAAATTCAAATTATTTAATTTTCCACGGGAAATGTAAAACTTTTGTAGACGAGCTTAGTTATGACTGACATAAAGGATGATTATTCAATCAAATATATATCAAACGGTAGTGACTCTCTGCTGTTAGATAATTTAACGGAATTCCATTTATGCAGTTCTAGTGAATTATTCCCTTCAATTCACCTAACGCGGTCTGTAAATCAAACAAGTCGATATTCCAAACAGCGATCGATATTGGTTGCTACGCCACCATTTTCTGTTGCTAACGACGTTTAAGTAAACATTACATTGTATTTACTTGGAAAACAATTCCATGTGGTCAGTGGGAGGAGCGATTATCGTCCTCGCGTCAGGTCAATGGCAAACTAAATGCTTTTTAACATTTCTGTAACCAGATAAATCATCTCAAACATAAACTCTTATATCTACCCTCAATACATGTCTTTGTTTGTTTTGTTGGCAAAAAGGGGACATTTATTTAGAGATTAATGTCAGCTACAGGTGTCTCCATTTGATTATGGGGAGATGAAGCTCATGTATATCTTGTCAAATGAATGTCCCTCTGTGGCCGAGTAGTCTAGGTTCCATTGTCTAATGACAGCACACCTGTCACCGCTGAGGTCGAACCCCAGTGGTTCAAAATATTCATATAACATGCGGAAGGTGATTCTACTCAGAATAAATCTAAGGTTCCTAATCTTATAAAACTGAATATGATATATATATAGCATGTCATGTGTTTAAAATGGCTTTAATATCATTGCTAAAGGAGACAGATGTTATTGGAGAACAGCGTGCTCCACTACTCGAACGTAGCGTTTCTGCAGAAAACAGTTACATATACTTTTATAATGTAACTAGCAACATGACTTAGTAAAATTGTATAAAGTAACAGTGTGTGGTTTAATTGGACAAACATTTTATCACCAACTCTCTCCTAATACTCCCACGCGCTAAAATCATATCGCTGTTCTGTGTAATCTAGGCAGATATCCTTTATCGTTATTTGTAAATATCGAGCGATTAAATTTTGGATGAAAATCAAAAGTAATCCTGGTTCAAGGCAATCCTGGTTCCATCGAGTCTTCATGGAACAATATGGATAATCATCAACATAAGCAAAGCTGGGCTCAAGTAGTTAAAACAATATTAAACGATTTGGGTTATATCATTAGTAATATTTTGAGATAATTTTTATAGTAACGTTAATTTTTTGGCAAGTATTCAACAACGGGTGCCTGATCAATATATCTTATTTTAAAAAGGAAGTATTAGTACCATGCAAACACTTAATTATTATTGTAAATTTAAGACTCATTTTAGATATGAGGAATGTTTATCTTTAATTACAGATGATACAAAACAAAAACAAATGAGCTGTTTTAGACTAAGTTCACATAATCTTGCGATTGAATCCGGAAGATATACTGGTGTCGAACGACAGAAAAGAATTTGCAAAATGTATACAAATCATAATGTGGAATCCGATTACCATTTTGACTAAATATGTCTGTGATACTGCGATTTACGTTGTAAATATATTCAACGGACGGGTGGCGTGACCTACGTCCAATAAATGTGTAGATATATTATTCATGAAAAAACGAAAAACTACTTGTTAATATTGCTAAATTGATATATGATCATAGCTGTGCATCTTTTACTGTTTCCCATCTATAATTACTTATCCTATGATACTTAAACTCTTCATAATGTAAAGATTGTAATATTTTATTGTCATGTCTCTGTCATATGATTTAAAAATGTTGTAAATTGCAAAACGGCATATGTTTTCTGATAGTTTGTTAATAAAATCTAATTTTATTAGATTATATATAATGGTGTCTATCCTCTCTTACCTGACAAGAATGACCAAGTCGGCATGGCTTTTTGGTCGCTTTATAATTGTCCGAAGGATCTTCGTTGCAGTCGTCCGCTATACAGTGCCAACACTGCAGTCCATGTACACGGACTGAAACAATTAAATACAATAGTATGTATATGCCGACTTAACTCAAAATTGTAAAAAAACAAAATGTTAAAAGTTGACATCTTGTAATTGCAAATATCGAGTTTAGTTTCTTAAACATTTGCTATTGAAACCGTGGAAGAAATTACCTATTTCATCATGCGGCTTATCTGTATAGTTCTCCTTGTACTACAAATGTTCCATATATGTTTGTGTTTTCAATTAAACACAATTGCACTTAACTGGTTCGCTACCTGTATAGTTATTCTTGAACTCTACAAATGTTCCATATATGTTTGTGTTTTCAATTAAACACAATTGCACTTAACCGGTTCCCTACCTGCATAGTTATTCTTGAACTCTACAAATGTTCCATATATGTTTATGTTTTCAATTAAACACAATTGCACTTAACCGGTTCGCTACCTGTAAAGTTATTCAGTTATTCTTGTCCTTTACAAATGTTCGATATATGTTTACGATTTCAATTAAACACAATTGAACTTTACCGGTTCGCTACCTGTATAGTTATTCTTGTACTATAAATGTTCCATATATGTTAATGTTTTCAATTAAACACAATTGCACTTAACCGGTTCGCTACCTGTATAGTTATTCTGGTACTCTACAAATGTTTCATATATGTTTGTGTTTTCAATTACACACAATTGCACTTAACCGGTTCGCTACCTGTATAGTTATTCCTGTACTCTACAAATGTTCCACATATGTTTATGTTTTCAATTAAACACAATTGCACTTAACCGGTTCGCTACCTGTATAGTTATTCTTGTACTCTACAAATGTTCCACATATGTTTATGTTTTCAATTAAACACAATTGCACTTAACCGGTTCGCTACCTGTAAAGTTATTCTGGTACTCTACAAACGTTTCATATATGTTTATGTTTTCAATTAAACACAATTGCACTTAACCGGTTTGCCACCTGTATAGTTATTCTTGTTCTATAAATGTTCCATATATGTTTATGATATCAATTAAACACTATTGCACGTAACCGGTTCGCTACCTGTATAGTTATTCTGGTACTATAAATGTTCCATATATGTTTATGATATCAATTAAACACAATTGCACTTAACCGGTTCGCTACCTGTAAATTTATTCTTGTACTATAAAAGTTTTACGTATGATTATGTTTTCAATTAAACACAATTGCACTTAACCGGTTCGCTACCTGTATAGTTATTCTTGTACTCTACAAATGTTCTATATATGTTTATGTTTTCAATTAACCACAATTGCACTTAACCGGTTCGCTACCTGTATAGTTATTCTTGTACTTTACAAATGTTCCATATATGTTTATGTTTTCAATTAAACACAATTGCACTTAACCAGTTCGCTACCTGTATAGTTACTCTTGTACTTTACAAATGTTCCAATTATGTTTATGTTTTCAATTAAACACAATTGCACTTAACCGGTTCGCTACCTGTAAAGTTATTCAGTTATTCTTGTACTTTACAAATGTTCCATATATATGTTTATGTTTTCAATAAAACACAATTGCACTTAACTGGTTCGCTACCTGTATAGTTATTCAGTTATTCTTGTCCTTTACAAATGTTCGATATATGTTTACGTTTTTCAATTAAACACAATTGAACTTTACCGGTTCGCTACCTGTATAGTTATTCTTGTACTATAAATGTTCCATATATGTTAATGTTTTCAATTAAACACAATTGCACTTAACCGGTTTGCTACCTGTATAATCATTCTTGTACTATAAATGTTCCATATATGTTAATGTTTTCAATTAAACACAATTGCACTTTACCGGTTCGCTACCTGTAAAGTTATTCTTGTAATATAAATGTTCCATAATGTTAATTTTTTCAATTAAACACAATTGTACTTAACCGGTTCGCTACCTGTATAGTCATTCTTGTACTATAAATGTTCCATATATTATGTTAATGTTTTCACTTAAACACAATTGCACTTTACCGGTTCGCTACCTGTATAGTTATTCAGTTATTCTTGTACTATAAATGTTACATATAGGTTAATGTTTTCAATTAAACACAATTGCACTTAACCGGTTCGCTACCTGTATATTTATTCAGTTATTCTTGTACTATAAATGTTCCATATATGTTAATGTTTTCAATTAAACACAATTGCACTTAACCGTTTATCAAGTTTTGAACCAATGAAATATAGTCCCTTGATACTTAAGGCAATTGTACCTACTGAGATGAAATTGGTATATAATGGTTCTGTGTTGGAAATATTACATCAGCTGATGTCATAATGTACAATCAATATCATTTTTTTTATATATTTGGCTTGCTGTTTATTAATTTATATTTGTTAAGATATCAATATCAGTTTCTATATTTCATATTTGGTTTGCTGTTTTTTAATTGGCATTTGTATTAAAATGAGATACTATCCGAAAACGTTCTGGCAGTGGATACATATGATTGAATAGGGACTTCAAGCCAAATCCGGCTCAAAATAGGCTACATGAATTATTAAAAGTTAATTCATCTACAGTTCTTCCAAAAGCTCTTGTCAAACCATCATATATAGTATTTACCCTGAGTTTGTCTCAACAATGAAAGGTGAGTAGTCTTCAGACAGTACCTTATATCACTCGCTCACGGAGCATCCTCTGGTTATCATATCGTATTTGTTATAAATGTCGGCCATTTGTAAGAATGAAAGGTTGTTTTAGCCATGACTATCCGACAATAACGATGCCAAAATATGTTTTTTTTATATGTGTACTTGTTTAATGAATATGATTTCTGCTCCAACAAATTTCCTTTTTTATTTGCTTATCCTCTCATAAAGTATATTAACAGTTTCTATTAAGACAAAAACAACATTAAATCTAGGGCGTGGTTATGACAATGTATTATTAAAAAATGATTATATATGACTTTGTCGAAAAAACATTTTTTCTATAACCTTTCTTAAGCAACAATAAATTGACACTGGTAGTAGCAATAATACATTTTAAGACCAAATATCAAAGTTAAAAGTTTCACCCATTAAGTTCGTCCCAGAGAAAGCTCGGCTCGACCTATATAATGTATAATTTCCTTGAAAGCCATTAAGCAATTACGAAGAATTGATGCGGAAATTGATGATACAATATTTAATACATGTACACGATTGTTATCCCGGAGCTTCCCAGAAAAATAAACATTTTATAAGACAGCGGTTCCAGAAATTTTCCTCCACTGAAAAATAAATTGTTATCGATTGTTGATTCATTCCCAAAACAAGTTTTATGCTCAAAATTAAATTGATTAAATGTTGCTGCAAAGCGATGTCGAAGATCATGGATCGGTATCTTCTTTGCGTCTATATTTAATTTGCAATATTATGTTGTATTTACTGGCTCTTTATATATAACATTATATTGAAATTTAACTGTCGAAGGTTGGTGAAAATAAGTCGGCAAGATTCAAATTTCCACTACCAAATGAGGTGGATTTGATTTTGGAAGATTAATCGTTATTGCGACTCTGTACTCCCCATTTACATAAATTGCGCAAAGAATGTCTGAATAGCATCATTACGTCACTCCTATAACGTATTAAAATGGCCTGATATCATTAGAGGCGATGCAAACAATTCATAGTAAGCAATTAAACCAGTGACATATGTTCAACATCAATAAAAATGCATTTAAACAACCGTCTTAAACTGAATAGTGAGATAGGACGAACATATGCGATGAAGCATTTGGAGGACATAAACAGCACGCACTATGAACATAGAATAATCAGAATATGTACACAAATTCAGAAAAGTGACAACAGATGTCAACATCTCAGACTGTGTAGCTTTGACCTACATTACTGGTTATATCCCTTGTCAATATGGTACGTTTGTGCCTTACATCAGGCAACAATATATACTATAACATCTCGCCAATATATGATATAATATAACATTTCAACAATATATGATATAATATAACATTTCAACAATATATGATATAAAACATCTCAACAATATAGGATATAACATAACATCTCAACAATATATAAGATATTACATCTCAACAATATATAATGTATAGCATCTCAACAATATAAAATGTATAACATCTCAACAATATATAATATATCACAACAATATATAATATATCACAACAATATATAAAACATTACATCACAACAATATATAATGTATAACATCTCAACAATATATAATATATTACATCACAACAATATATAATGTATAAAATCTCAACAATATATAATATATTACATCACAACAATATATAATGTATAACATCACAACAATATATAATGTATAACATCTCAACAATATATAATATATTACATCACAACAATATATAATATATTACATCACAACAAAATTTAATGTATAACATCTCAATAATATATAATGTATTTCATCACAGCAATATATAATGTATAACATCACAACAATATATAATATATTACATCACAACAATATATAAGATATTACATCACAACAGTATATAATGTAAAACATCTCAATAATATATAATGTATTACATCACAACAATATATAATGTATAACATCTCAATAATATATAATGTATTACATCACAACAATATATAATGTATAACATCACAACAATATATAATATATTACATCACAACAATACATAAGATATTACATCACAACAGTATATAATGTAAAACATCTCAATAATATATAATGTATTACATCACAACAATATATAATGTATAACATCTCAATAATATATAATGTATTACATCACAACAATATATAATGTATAACATCACAATAATATATAATATATTTCATCACAACAATATATAATGTATAACATCACAACAATATATAATATATTACATCACAACAATATATAATATATTACATCACAACAATTTATAATGTATAACAATAATATATAATAAATTATATCACAACAATATATAATGTATAACATCTCAATAATATAAAATATATTACATCTCATAAAATGATACAATTGACACACAAAATGCAAACCAAAAAATGTTACAAACTCAATTTTGTATAATAGTTGTTCCATCAAATGGTACGTCTCCTATTAGACAAAAAACATATATAATTATTGAATTAGTTTATGGGAGTAACACCCTCACATCCGCTACCACTGACTGAAGCAGTATTCAAGTGTTTAGCAAACTAGAATGGGCTCAGTGATTCGGAAGAAGGAGAAAATTACACACTAACTCAAAGTACGCGTCGGCGTTTTACAGCCGCTACTCAAGCCTGCTGCTGCGACAGTAAATAACGTATGATGAAATAATCCCTGGAAAGCTTAGAGAAAGCAACAGAAATTACATGTCCATCATGAGACGTAGTGACACAGCCGGCACAACACCTCAAACGCAGTCATTGTATAATCAAGATAAAAATAAAACTCATAATGTAACAATGACATCGACGCATACCAACAAAGATTAAAGTGAGAGGTAAAAAGGACAGAATAATGTATACATGGATAAGATGACACTTAAAATGGAATTATTATATAATTCAGTATTCTGTCAACAAAGATAATAAAAGCTGACTGATTGGACATGAACTTAAATGAGTTAAAAACAGTTAAAATATTTTGCATAATAGGAACAGGAAAAATGCAGATAGAAATGTGAAGTGCTAAATGAAAGGTGACGAACTAAACAATATTTAATTCATCCATTTGTTACTTTATCGTTAATATGCATGCAATAAACTGAACTCATTTTGGGAATGTTTTCATGAATTGTCAATGCGGGAATATCTTACGTACTAAACAAACCTTATTCTTAATCAATCGACGTTACATTGTCAATTTTGTATTAACCAATCAAAAAAAAAAAAAGAAAACGTTACAATTGAGCGACATTCAATTACGGTCGGATGTCGGTATCACGATTGGTTTTCATAACGTAAAGTAATATCAAGCTAGCTTAAAAAGCTATTTCCAGAGTTCTATAGAACTAACAAGAGGGTGATATGACTGTTCTGTCAGTTGACATTGTGTCCTATTCAATTAATATGGCATTCTTCTCTATCTTCTTTCTCGTTCGCTGTTTACTGTGGAACCTCGATTACTAATATTGATTTGTACCTCAGTTATTATTTTCGATCGCATATTTGAGCGGTTTTATAGGTATATTACTGCCTTGTATGATTTATGGTCCTGGTGGACAAACATGTGTGCATTTATCGTATGGATGCACAATGTATTATTCTATAATCAGGATTTTAATTGTGACATCCATAACGAGAAAATATGCAAGATCGTTTAACAGTTATGCATTAGGTCAACCTCCACAATATTTAATTCCACGTGGTTTCGTGCAGCAGAAATCGGTGTTTAACATCAGCAACTTTGTCTTTGAAACATTAAATTCATAGAAGTCCGTAATGTCATCATCGTTAATAATCGAGTTTGTATAATAAGACGATGTAGGCGGGCATGTTTAAGTAGCTATACTTTGCGTTTATATGCAAGATATGCAATGATTATGAGTTTGGCAGATTAAGAAGGTGCACAATTACTGCGTTCGTATCTACTTTTGCAAGATTATATACTTGTATTATACATTTTGTCTTCCAATAAATATCGTTTAAAGAAGATAATATAATTACACTTGCTAATACTATATCAGTTTGTGAAATGAACTGATAATGAAGTTTTGATTCATCGAGAATCTGTTTAATTCAGGAGATCTTACTAATTCGTTCTCTAAGAGAGAGGAATAATACATCCAGGTTCGATACCAAAGTGTTATATTGGTATTATGTTTTTACTGCCATATGTAACAAAAGTCGTCGGAGGACAGCAAGTGCGACTTTTGAAAGCTTTTCTCAAACCAATAGCTAGCAAACGAGACTTGTGATTTCCGAAATACTTAAATCAAATGCCTAAGTGTAAAATGTGCAACAAATTTGGCTTAAACAAAGCTATCCCATCTATACATAAAATAGACCGCAAGATATGATCTTATTATAAAACTTAGTTTAAACATTATTTATTTGTTATCAACATATAACATATACATATATTCAATATACAGCGATACATACCAACAAAATTGAGAATAAAGCTATTTCTTATTTGTCTCTCTTCTATAAAACTTGAACCAGGTATAAAAGAGGCAATACTTTTTCCAAAATTGTAAAGCAAGATTATTGTCCCCTTCAGAGCCACTTATGGTGGTGTTCATACATGACGATTCAGTAGTAACTGAGATATGAACTTGCATTCCTAAAAACTTTAAACAACATTTCTACGTATAAAAATGGCCATGATCTGCCTAATAACAAATTGGAGTTATCTACTTGTGGCCTTGAGACGTTTTAATGAAATGTCCCCCATCGATTCTCTTTAACGGCAATGACGACAAAAGTGAAGTTTCTTGCTATGAGGCCATTAATTAACGAGCTTGCTGAAAACCCTTAGCTAACCTATAAAAAGGTCATAATGTTGCCAAAATCAATTCAGAGTTATACCGTTTGTCCCACTGGGCCCCTTGAACACACACAAAACTTTCACTGGTGTATGAATAATGTCTACTGAGATTAGAGCATGCTTAAAACATTAAGCTGAAAAAACAACGTCAACACCGGGGCGGACAACATTTCCCCATCTAAAAATTAAAACATTCCTCCCCAATGGCATAGCGACAAACAGTGACAGTGGTGATTCAGATGCACTGATCACGTTACAACCGTCACTTGTCGCAGAGTTGTTCAATAAGGTATAAAAGAAACATATTTTATATAGTTTATTTCAAACATAAATGCATATAACCGTTTCTTTACAGAAAACTCTTAATATTGTATCTTAAATTGTTAGAAATTGCTCTCTTAATATTACCAATGTTTAATGTTTAAAGAAAATCCTAAACCTCATAATAGACCGTTATATCTTGAATGATTTTGCACTCCAGATTGGCAAATGTTTCTATTCATTTTCAATTGGCAATACAATTGCAATAAGCATAAGAGAGTTTCGTTTTGATGAACACAGGAATATAAATAAAGGAAATTTCTAAAATAATGTTTCAGAACATGTATTAAGTTCATGCATGCTTCATTTGTATGATGGGTTCGTGTTTGCCTCCGATCAGCGTGTTAGAGACGATATTACCCACATTGTTTGTGTAGTTTTACAATATCATACTGCTCCCGTGGTGTTGATATAATTGAATATAAGATAATGCGTATTTGAAGCTATTTTGGGGTGTATAGGTATGAGTTAGATGCTTACTAGTATGGAAATTGTAGAGTATATATAAAATTGCTACTTTAACTGTTCGTCATGAAATATGCTTGTATATGTACCCCTATTGACCTTTAGCCTAATGGATTTGAAATAAACTACTACTACTACTACTACTACTACTATTACTACTACTACTACAATTACTATTACTACTACTATTATTATCATTATAACTACTACTAGTACTACTACTATTACTACTACTACTTCTACTATTACTACTACTACTACTATTATTATCATTATTACTAAAACTAATACTACTACTATTACTACTACTACTTCTACTATCACTACTACTACTATTGCTATTATTATTATTACTAGTACTACTAATGATTAATTAATTTGAAAAAAGTATTAAGATTGTATTGCTACTGGCTCATAGAGCGACAATACAAACACCTTCTTAAAACAACTCTATACAGTATCTCATTATTGCAACTGTGTCTAAAACTTAAAATAGCTCTTATTTCTACGTACCTAAACATTGTAGGCACATGAAAGCGGAGAGTAATAGTCTCACTACATCCATAATTATACGCTGTTTCGTCTGTAGCAGCACATAGCTTTTTCATGGGCTGGAGGCGGATTCCAGATGTGCCATCAATTACTCTACATAGCTGATATGTCAGACGCTACCTGTAAAGAAAAGTATTATAGAAGCATCACACACATGCCGATGTATTGATCAAACAGATGCTCTTGGAAAAACAGGAATCTACGATTTTTGTACTTTGAAGAAAATGGATGAAGACTTTGAACTCGTGGTGTGTATAATATTGTAACACACACACACACACACACACACACACACACACATATACGTACACCACACATATTCGTAAAGAATATCGACATTTCAATACTCATATAAATTAGATAATAGTTTGTATATACTAAAATTATGCAGAGTTTTATACAAGGATTTTTTATGATGAGACATTTATAAGTTATTAATTATGGTTATAGAGAAATAGAAAAAAGTCAATAGTAGCAGTTACATCTGAATATACCTGTATCGTGTGTATTGTATCGTATATATAAATGGACTGACTATGCATTGTTTCATTAATGTTGGTCTTGTCATATGAGGAATTTTGGATGATATGAACTGAATTCTCATACTACCAGATTCGAGTTGGTTTTATTGATTTTATTCATGAGTAGTTATGAAAAACTTTACTCCCCTCGTGCTCTAGGAGTGGGCTGAGCAGTATTCTATTATCGAACAACACTGCATGATCTCATGAGTCCAAGAAACAGAAATAATAGTATGGGTCTAACTTTTAATCCGCCATCACGTTAGATAGTTTCCGTATAACAGGTTTTAAATAACCTTTCTTCACCATTACATTTGTATTGATAACACTAATGTATGTACTTTAAATACTTGTTTAGTTATCTCAAATTTTGTATCATTACTATCACTTTAGTGAAATTATTTAAGCTCACTGGAAGCAATAATAAAACAAGCTTTGTGATAGTCAATAATATCTGATAAAAAAGTTAGATACACAAACAGCAAACAAAAAGAAAAGAAACCAGCACACTCGGTTTTATCCAATCAATTTACAAGCTATTTGTAACCAAATTGTCCAATCAATTTACAAGTTATTTGTAACCAAAGTGTACAATCAATTTACAAGCAGTTTGTAACCAAAGTGCACAATCAATTCACAAACTATTTGTAATCTAATTGTCTAATCAATTTACAAGCTATTTGTAACCCAATTAGCCAATCAATTAACAAGCTATTTGTAACCCAAGTGCACAATCAATTTACAAGCTACAATCAATTTACAAGTTATTTGTAACCCAGGTACCCAATCAATTTACAAACTATTTGTAACCCAATATGTTTAAAAGCTATGTGTAACCCAAGTGTACAATCAATTTACAAGCATTTTGTTAACCAAGTGTACAATCAATTTACAAGCTATTTATAACCCAAGTGTACAATCAATTTACAAGCTATTTGTAACCCAAGTGTACAATCAATTTACAAGCTATTTCTTACCCAAGTGTACAATCAATTTACAAGCTATTTATAACCCAAGAGTACAATCAATTTACAAGCTAGTTGTAACCCAAGTGTACAATCAGTTTACAAGCTAGTTGTAACCCAATTGTACACTTTTAATATATGTAAAAGATTCACTTCAATAATAGAACGCGACCAAAGAAAACAAACAAATACACTCGGTTTTATTGAGTCCGTTTATGATTAAACGCATATGCAGCACCCTGACATCTCTGGCACCGAATTCAGTTTGAATCTGTTTTCGAGCAACGCATAATAAGCTCCTAGGTTCCAAAGGGTCAGATTAAACATCAACACTCAGTGAAAGTATTAAAAAACAAAATTCTAAAAAATCGTTTTGTCTACTGTCATTTCAACCACTACATTTGTTATTTGAATTTTAGTTAGGCATTTCCATTGACAGCTCTTCTTTCTAACTGCATATTGACACTACTCTCTCATGGATATTGTGTTTTCTAATTATGTTTTTAAACAGATAATTCAAAGTAAAACAGAAATATGCCATTCATCTAAAAACTTCCAGCGCACTCGGGCTCCACAAATTTGAATTTGCAAATTAAGTAATTAAAGCCTAGACGTTACTTGAAGTAGGCTCATCGCACGTGTTATCATCTCCTTTGTTCAGAGAGGGCACGGAGAAGCAATCAATATGTTCTATGATTGTAGAATCTTGTTGGTTGCACTTCTGATGCAGAACCTTTTTGTCAGTCTAAATTCGGAACACTTTTGATAAAAGCAATAAAAATTGACATATTTTTTTTTTTAATTTACGTGTTAGAACTTTGTGGTTATTCTGTATTTATATTTTGCAGATATATTCGCTATGCCATTTGAATACTTCAAGTATATATTATGTTAACCTATACGTTTTTCTTTTTTATTAACATTTTGATTGGTAGTATGGTATATTTTATTTCTATTTATCTACAAAGTTAGTATGATCAAATATGAAATACACGACGTTAGTTATCATTTATACGTTTTGCGATATATTTTATGTTGATATATTATAAACATGTATCCGCACGTGTATCCACGGATATTGGCTTGCTGGATATGTTCCTTTAATATGCTCCTTTGGTGTTAACGTTTTTTACGATCTACTTTGTACTTGAATGGTCTTCATGCGTAATGTCACTGTGTTTTATAGTACGATCTTTCATAACACACTGACGAGTTACAATGTATTTTTCGTCGTATTCAACCTCCTAGCTTACTCTGAAAGTTTTCAGAGTATAATATATATACTTTTAAACAGTGCATACAATTGGACGTGCGTGTTTTATGAAATAACGCCAAGTCGAATTGCAAAATAAGAATGAGCTGTAATAAAACAGTTTTGAAATGGTATCCATTACATAGCTTGGCTATTTCTGATCGCTTAAGGCAAAGTTTAGTGTAGTTATCATAAGGAAAGATATTCTATGGCGCATTTGATATCTATTGCTAGTATACAAATCCAATTTAAAGACAAATCATATCGAATGCACAGTTACAGAACATAGTTTATTTAGTTAAAGGTAATACACAAGCTCTGATGCTATAACGATGTCCCTTTGTAATCTTATTGCGTTATGATTCTTGTTCGAATTAGACTTATAGCTATAAATTTCGTAATTCCAACCCATTGCGACTGTTGAGACAGCGCCTATCACATAAATGGTGACGTTTCTAACGTCTCAAACGACCGCTCTACCGTAACCACGCCAACGCATAATTATATTGACATCGACATAAATGTACACAGGACATATGTAGTATTATATATCTTGGCTTGGTGTTTGTATCATTCTCTTATGCTGTAAAATGAGTTTGTTAATAATAGTTTATGTTTGTTTTATTTTTTGTTCAATTGTAATTTTGTATTTTGTTCTACTATTATAAAAAAAAAGATCTTTCGGAATTAATAAAAGTAGAAATAAATACAAAATACATTTCTGTTAACTTTAAAGAGAAGCTTCCAGCACTAGTCCATAAGAAATTTGATCAAAGAAAATACGATTTCTTCGACAAATGTTTTTAAATCTAAATGTTGTTCAATATGCAAAATTGCTAAGAAGTTTATAAAAAAATGTCAATTTCTTTCATTCGATACAATGTATATGCTGTTAAAGGTTCTAATTACGAGCTCTTGTCCTATACATGTGTTTATTTTTATGTTACTGTGGGAGGGAGTTTTTAAAAAATAAATAAATTGACTTTGATGAAAAGCAAGTAACTTAGACAAACCATAGCCGTGTCAGCGGATCGAACCCATGACCCTTTGAACCCGAGTCAATTGCTCTATCACAGGACCACGTGATCCACTCTTAATCTTTTAAAGCTTTCTTTCTTAATTTACATCTTTCTGTTATTAATTATTTCATAACTACTTGATTATACAATAAATTGAATTCAATAGTGTAAACTATTCTTATTTGGATGGGATGTGTCCCGAATAATATCGTGTTTTTTTTTAAATTTATTCATTTTGCTAGAGGATGCAGCTCTGTTTTTATTCATATTGCATGTTAATTTAATTATTTTTTATATAGAGAATGAGGCTGGAATATTCCGTCCTGATGATGTCATAATAAACAATTAATTTTATTTATTGTATATTATTAAATTAATTATAAAACTATGAATAAAACCAAGACCAATTATTTGAAATACACAGTAGCATTTTATAATTCAGTTTAAAATTGCTCTTGATACCAAAAGTTGTTCTGACGTAACAGGTATTGCAGTAGATAATTGTGGCTGTATCTTCGTTGATATGCTGGCTAATGTTGGCGAAGAACATGAAAAACTCATCCCTTCTGAGATTAGAATGCGGACTAACAGGAATTCGCATCCGATATAATCTAAATGGTGGTGTAGTTTTGTAATATATAGACTAGCAGGGCCATTACGTGTTACATCAACATGAAATTCCTCAGCACAAAAAAAAAATAAAACATAAAAAGATAGTTCGTGAACATTATTTAGTCAGTGACAGCAATGCTATAATTTCAAAATCAGAGGTTCTCTTTTTTAAATAAAATGGAATGCTTCGCACTAATTACAAATTAAACAGACCATCGAATAAACAAATTGTCAATAAATGTAGATTTTGAATTTTTTATTTTCCGAACATTATATTTTTGTCACCAAATAATTTTAAATAATGCTTTTTAGTTAATTCCACTTAAATAACCAGTCAAATAACAAAGCATGACCAAGTTTCGCTATTGAACTTCACCTAGTTACCTTGTATCATCGTACATTACAATTAACAATGAATTATCAAAATAAATTGTCAAAAACATTTTCGTGGCTGTCATGAGTAAAGAAAGTGATGTACACTAACCAATTACAGATCTATATTCCTGGTTGTCAATAGTAAATGAAAATTATGTTATAAATAACAGGAATTTAACATATTCCATCTATTTCTTTTGGTTGTCAGGAGTAAATGAAAGTTACATAATCAGTTACAGGAATTTTACATATTCCATCAATTTCCGTGATGACAGGAGTAAATGGAAGTTATGTTATCAATTATAGGAATTGAATATTCTATTTATTTATTTACTGTTTAGAGTAAACAAAAACTATACAATCAATTATAAAAAAACTCAACATATTCTAATTATTTTCTGGTTGTCAAGAGTGACGGAGTGAAATAATAAGTTCATAAATTCCATTTAAACTATTTCATGGACTATTATATCCTATCCTATTTACACACTTTGATGCCTGGTGGCGTAAACATGGCACTCAGACAAAATGACACGACAATGACAAGGAAGTTTAAACGACGTGTAAATAATAGAAACTAATATTACTCAAAGCACGGAGTTTCACAATATATAAGCGAGTTACACTCGAGATTCCGGATAACATCGACAGTGAACATGTAAATCCAATCAGGAATGAGATGAGAGTGCTGCGATAAACTTAGACCGTCCGATAACATCTTAATAACATCGACACGGTGAGAAGAATGACTCCACGAGTATATCACTCTAATGTATTTAATGTAATCCTAACTTTTTATTTCAGTGATTGTGATGTACGATACGACAAGCACAGTGATTTGTGGTGCATGTTGGAGCTTAGGTCTATATTACTGGGAAAGGGAAAAACTGTGTGTGGTAGAAGAGTAATAATACATATGCTTGACAGCAGTCCGACTAGAGGTTGATTCTCTCAAATTTGACGCATCATATAATGTCATGTTTCTTCTAAATGTTTCGATGTAGGCATTTCAAAAAAAAATCCCGTATATATTAATTAGTTATAACCCCCTCGCTGGCACTCAGATATTAGAAGATAATCAGATGAATTCTATATACAGGGTTTATAATAATAGTGCATTTTTGTATTTCAGACAAAACAACTAGCGGTTTACATTTATACAATTTATCACAGGCAGTACGAAATCATGATGTTTTATTCTGTCCTGTTAGAATCACTTCACAATGCTTTGTATTTGTAATTGTTCTATTGTAGTTGCCATTCCTTTTGCATGTGACTCTTACAGTTTTGCTTTGCATTAATATTACTATCCTTTAATATTAAACTAAGCAACTAAATAACAAAATAAAAGCAAACAATAACATTATCAACTTATTTCACCTAGACAGGCTGTAATTCAACTGCTAAATATCACCATCTGGAAAGGTTCGCAATGGAATTTTTAAGACTTCATAAGAGAAACCTTTCAAAAAGATGATATATTCTTTGAAACGGAATCCTTCTTTTTGTTAGTTCTACGGCTTCACGTATTTAAGTTTGTTTTGTTTGATGTATAAAGGGTTCGTATAAAAATCTACTATCCCCATTACCATAAATAAGAATATATATCGCCAATAAGAGACGTACATTTTAAAGAACATAGCCAACATAGCAGAATAAACAGCTCATTTGCTTGTAAACATAACTGTTAAAATATTTTAATTGCAACGAAGTTTTCTTTACGTGCACGTACTTGTGATAGTATTAAAAAAACATAAAAAACACTATTGTATTTCATAAACCACATATTCTATTAAAATGGCACCAACGTTAATCGTTTGTGTAATAATCCAACAAAACATTAAAATCTACTACATAGTTTTTGCATGATTTTTTTAGGTACCGTTAGTTCGATCGTTTATAATTCCGTACGTTATAGGTATGCAGGGGTCGGGACCACCCCTTTGCAATCACTTAATTAAAACATTTATAGAATTTAATACAATTTGCTTGCATCAAAACATATAATGTCATATGTTATTGAAATCTCTTTTTAATATAAACTATCAGACAAAAGAGTAATCTTATAATACTAAATAAGCAAACA
Organism: Panopea generosa; assembly: GCA_029582155.1. Classification (NCBI taxonomy): domain Eukaryota; kingdom Metazoa; phylum Mollusca; class Bivalvia; order Adapedonta; family Hiatellidae; genus Panopea; species Panopea generosa. The sequence goes on along the minus strand of CM055909.1, from coordinate 29,853,958 downwards.
ACTGCCGTGCTGTATCTAGATACAGTTTGCCAAGTCCTCTCGTTAGCACAGCATTCTTCACGAAACGAAACAAAAGAGTTAAGCTTTATTTCAAGAGATGTTTTTTTTAAAGAATGCAACTATCAACATGTAAGTTTTTGGTGTCAATTATCAATAAGTATTTTGAAGCGGCAAAATCTATTACTCACGTTTGTTCCTTCCTACAAGTTAAGACTTAATAATGACGGACTGTGTTGTTGAAGATATCTGATTAGATGCCCGTTACACAAAACTAGTGTTTATGTTATTAATAATGAACAGATAATGTTATAACAGCTCAGTATTTGGTAATTTTATCATATATAAGACCATTATAACATGTTTAATCGTATCTTGTTTTAAGACTTTTTCAATCTAAATTAAAGTATTAAATAAAATATTGAAAATTATTATGCTTGCCAACGTTTAAATGTTTTGACATATGCCTATTTATTAATTGGTCGATCTTATAAACTGATTTATATTTTAATAATGTATATTACTTCAGTATGACATAATGTTTATAATAAAGTGTTATTTGAATAGGATGATCAACTGTGTACACTTAATGTAATCATCTTTTCTCAAGTTCTGAATAACGATCCATCTCTGTATCAAAAATAAGAAATAGGTGTGTGTATTATTTTTTATTTTAAGTTCCGATTCAATTCATTATTTATTAAAATTGGACAGAGAGGGATACTAGGGTACACACATTGTGAGGCAAATATTTCCCATCTTACTTCCCAACAACTTGTTACTCTTAACCATTGCTGTTAGTATTCTAAATAAATAATTGTAACTGAACATCAGAGAAAGGGCTGTGCCCGTAAAGAAAGATTGACCATTATTATTTGCCCAAAGCACTGTGAACAAATACCCAACCATATTTTCCCCTGGAGATATAAACCATTCAAATGATTATCCTTGAAGATATTACCAACATTTTACCGATATGTTGCATTTATTTGTCAAGACAGATATGTCACTGGTTTAATAGTTTAAACTTAAATAGGAGATTTAAATTGATAATTAAATAGAATAACAAATAAATTCGTATTTATTTCCCTTCACATCCCGACAGAATTTCAGCTTTATGTTGGGATACTATTCATAAATAACAAAAATATATTGTTGAAACTGTTTCCGACAGTTGCAATATATTGTTGGCGGGAAGACATTCTCACAGCAGGAAGCGCTAAAAGTTGATTTATCAACCAAAACATCGTTAAAAAAAAACGTTTTAAAACTGCTGGATGCGGCTGTAATATCGTATGAGTTTGGCTCTTTCTGAACTAAGACCAAAAACAGCGAGTTACAAATTATAAGAAACGCTAACCTAAACAGTTATTGAAAACGAAATACATGTACTCTTAATCGGAAGATGGCGGTTTCCTTTTATATATTAAATTACAAAGACTTTGTATAATTCATAATAAATATTTCAAACTTTAACGAGAATTGACAATAAAAACGTACGGCCTTCATCTGTGTAGCAGGACTGCTTTTAAAACAATAAAATGGCTAGACATCTTAACACTGTAAACCTCAAATATGAAACAACGGAAATTAATTTCCGAAACGTGGATTTTATTTCTTTGTTTTTAATAAAACCTCATTAGCACTTGGCGCTTAATACAGAACTTACACAATGAATATTTACCCTGGTATATTGACAGAGCTGTCGTTCTAGAATAAATCACATGCATTATATAAACAAAGGTAGGCCATAGGCGTAGTACCAGATTGCAAACTCTAATCTTATTCTCTCGCATTATGTTCAGGAAACTTAGCAAAATTAGATTTATAGAAGATTCTTATAGCTGTAAACAAACAATTTTAAATTTAAGTTACCCTAAATACTTTTCTAAACAATCTACGTTGTTTCTGCGTAAGTTAAAGTTCAACATACCTCGTCTTGTATCCATGAATTATTGCAATGTGAAGCACGATTCAATTCGTAAAAAAGTATTTATTTTCCACGAACTCAATCATTGAAGAAGAAACAATTATGATTGAAGAAGACACAAAAAAAAAAACAAACAAAAAAGTACACTGTACTATCCACTGAACTCTCTTATACACAGTTATTATCGTTATTAATTACCTCACTCGCTACCGACACTATACCGACTGTGGAAGGTATTGTGTGTAAACAGTAGCCGAATGATAAGAAAGCTTGGTGTTTATTTCCCAATACACTTGTTTTGTACAACTGTTATTCCTCCTATATCTACTATCATCCGCAGCATCATCACATGGCCCGTATCGTCATAGGTCATAGGGTCGCCGTAGTCAAGCATTATTAGCACAAATAATTTGTGTTTTACTGTTCACTGAGAAATGTATAAATTAATATTCGCTTAATTATCCATCTGAATGAATTCCCGTAATTCCATTATCGTTTTAAATTGAATTGTACATGTATTTTAATTCCAAAACGCACAACGCTTCTTTGCGAACTGTAATTAAACATGGTCGAATACAATTTGAAATTCTGTTGACTAAGGCATTTGTTTGGCCTATTTTATTTACAGTAGTCAATGATTATTGTTGTACTAAGAAAATGTCACTCATTCACATGATAAATGCATGTAAATAACGAATAAAGTATCACTTTATTGTAGACCAATTATTTAATAAGGTCTCTGCAAATACGTGGTGTATCTAACAATATTATCATAGTTCCTGAGTTACAGAGTTTTGTTCCTCGGAACAGATCACCTGCGGTGGCCGAGGGATTGAAATTAACGACTTAATGGTTTGGTTTGTTCTCTGCACTCCATACACATTAATAATTAAAGAAACAATTAAAGCAGAAGTATACTTATCATTGTAACGGCATTAAGTAGAATAACACAATCATAACACAAATTATACCCGCAGAGTGATTGTAACAAACTAGTGTGTATTAGGATAATCTTATGTTAGATGTCATGAAACTAATAATGCATCAAGTTTCGTCCATATGGACCGAAACGTAATGACAAACGTTTTATAATACCTTTTAAGGTATTGAAAATGTACTGAAAAATTTAAGTATAATTTTATTCAGTACATGTCAGCGTCTTTCAGTATCGATTAAGTATGTAACATGTAAATTGTCATTTTCAGCGGATGTCAGCTGATTTCATAGTTCCATATATCAACATTAATTGATGTTTGATACAGGTTGTCATCATATCACAAGTAGGTGCTTCACCACTTGTACTAGTTGACGAGAGTTAGTACAAAAGGTGCCAAATCATGTAAAAGACGTGTCCACTGTTGCACGAGACAGTTTTATTCATGAACGAAGAACTCAGACGCGTCTATAGAAATCTCATTGAAACCACTGTCCTTCCGTAAACAAACTGGCAAACAAGTATTATTACTGGGAGTGTTGGATTGGGCTAGATTCCATCTAATACCTCATATTATTGCGCGTAAGTGCACGACTATACTGCTTGTATAGACGTTGTTCTATAAACAATCGACATACACATCCGTTTCTCTTTGAACATTAGGTATCTAAAAATAGTTTATTTCGATCAAATGATTGAGATAAAGTTGGTTTCTGGCAGCGAATGTATCTATTTTCCCGTTGCGTATAATTCAGTAGAATTAAAATAGCAGTTTCGTTTTATCAAATTTAAACATTTAATAATTTATGAGTATATGTATGCAGACTGGGATTAATTGAAAAAACGAAGATAAAATATTTTATGGCATATACGTTATAACAGAAATAAGATAAGTATTCTGTTGCGCCCTAGAACCAGTGTCCATTGTGTTCATTTTGATTTTATCATTTTAATTGTATTAATAAGGTAGTTATGGTCAATATGTTGAAACTTGAAAACGTTGTGCATACTTTCCTCTCATAAGAAATGGGTGAAATGCAATTAGCATATTAAACACGAGAAACAATCCAGAAATCCATACCAGCATTGCACATTTCAGTTCAAACCCGAAAATAAATAAATTCGTCTTTATAATGACTACTTCCAAATATTTAATTACTTTAAATCTATATCATAGATATTGTAAACATATCGGTTATTGCGTATTTTTATATTAAAGCGGAAACAATCCTACTGGTCAGCTACCGCCATTGTGACCTGGTTGCTGAATGGCTGAAAAAAGTATTGGGATGTTAAGGGCATATATCATGTTTGTAAGCTTGTTTCTGATTAGATATAAATGTCACAATGAATGTTTAATTTGTAAGAATAAGAAGTTTTTATCATGAAATCAACAACAAACATATTTGCTCTTTTTGGCTATTTACTGGAGCAAATTTCACTAGTGGTGAATCTATGGAAATGCAAACGAATTCAGTCCGAGACTGGGGGTCATGAATTTCAGTGAACCGAAAGTAGTTTAAAGTGGTACTTTTAATCTGTTTTTGTTGTTGTTCTTTTATGTATCTAGGTTGTTACTTGAATGCAAGTTAGGTCATTTTCATACACTAATGTTTTTAAAATAGGTTTTAAGCACAAACGCTATAATGTAAGTCAATGGGAAATGTAATGGTGGTAGCTGACATAATATTGAAAAATATTTAAGGTCTCACTGGGAAATAACCTCCCTTACATGACGGTATCAAGATATTACGCCAAAGAAATTAGAGCTGTGTAAAGCGATTGGGCAATTTTTTTTTTAAAATGCATAAAATGTCATATTTCTTTGTGCATATGGGAACATTGGAATATTTTTATGATTTCTGCAAAGTTTGGGTGACATTGCGAACTGCTTGATGATGCTATAACAGTTTAAAGATGCGTAGTGATACACTGCAACAAATTGGCAGAATTGTCAAAAATGATGGGGTGCCATCAAACCATCGAAATTGTGAAAAAGCAACCTGGTCAAACCCATGTTTTTTCTGCAAATTTGGACCAACAGAGGACTATCTATGGGAATAAGGCACTTTTAGAACCATTTGTAATGTATCCAGTGTTCCAGAAGTGCATGTCTCTATATGTAGAACAGTACAAAATAAATTGGTGTGTGAGACGTTAAACCGTTTTCTATTTTGAAAAGAAAATTGCAAGGGAGAGCAATAATGTATTTTACATAGCATATTGAGCGAACTTGAACTAAAGCGACACCTACATAAAATGTCCTGTTTATTCAAGTCCGAGACACATACGCTACTAAACTTTATACGCATGACTGCAGTGATTAGACTTTTTGGAATAACATTTTCTCCAACCACAGCGTTTGAAATCAGTAGATGCGAATCAGTTTCCAAGATGTCTACAGAATGATCTTCCGCGGCTTATTGGTCGAGAATGATGAGTAGTAAAATTGTCCTTCCGCAAATAACTGGCAAACTTTCTCATAAACTGTGTTTGAAAATAACTGGGCCACCTGCAACCTCAGTATAGAGAGGTTTGTGACCAGAAGACGATGTCTTAGCTTGGCCACGAACGACCCAATATTATACCTAATGAGTTTCTTATAAAACAGCGTTTCACATTTTCATCGGTTAATACTTGTCGACAAATGGCTATTATCGATACAATCAACTGATTATGTGAATATGAAATGTAAGATTAATTAGACATAAAGCTTAGCAATTTTGACAAGCCATAACTTGTGAGTTTTTATATTTTGTGTTTTGTTTTGTTTTTTAACTGACCGATTATTACATATATATATATTGAAATATTACATTTTAGAGTATTTTGTAACATATACCGAGCAGATTATGTACACAAATACTAATAAATGTAATATATAAAAATTTTCCTTGGACTTCTTGCCGTTTGATTCAAGATGAATGGTGAAATAATTGTTCTCAATCTACTTTGCTTTATGATTGGATAACAAATGCTTGATCCAACAATTCGTATTTAAAAGAAAAATCACGTACAGTTAACTTATAAATATAAAACCAAATTACAAAGGTTTCAAACTAACGTTTCGAACACTACCTAAACCACCGTATCCAAAACTCTGTTTTATTAATAAAACTGGTTCTGTAGCACTTATATACAAATGCCCAGGACTGTGTTTTACCTTAATGAAACTAACCCTGCAACAGTCTCAAATCGAAACCCCGAGCTGCATATTAAGTATTAAACTTAAGTCCAAACCCTTGCCCAGGACTGTGTTTTAATTTAATAAAATTAGTCCTGCAGCAATGTTTTGAACCTGTCCAAACACCTGTTGAAATAAACAATGGCACTACAGACAAAACAGATCTATGCACTGTTTCAGAGGGATCTGCAAATCTAAGTTTAAAACTGCACTTCTGAGAATCCTTCACTCGGTCCAAAGCCCCAGCACTGTATTGCTAAATAATAATTAATTAATGATTTAATTAATATTCCAAAGTCTTCTTGCAGCTTCTTCTCCGTCGAGTTGTAAGCCAGACTAGCTCAAAATACTGGAGGTCAGCTGCTTATACAGCATAAGTTACATGACCTAGTCATATGACTTCAATCGGGCATTCTTAGAGTTGTTCCACTACATAATGATGTTCGAGATTATGCAAATCCATTGAAAAAGCATCTGTACCTAGATTCAATGAGCGTCTGCCTGACAATTTATTGACAACGTTTCCGTACATTGATAATGTAATTCAAATGACAGATCATTCACAATAATGAATATATATAGTTATCAATTACATAAGGAATAAATGTGTAACAAAATACACCGATGTTATGGAATTCTATAGATACAAGGCGTTTTCGACACACTTATCTAATTGAAAATTGAAACCAAATCGATTTTTAAAAGTTTAAATCTTTCAAATGAAGAGCCTCTGCACTCTTAAATCCCATTCTAAATTGATTCTATAATGAAAATTCTCTTACGTTAGTGTCAAACATCAGAGATCAGCGACAAATGGGTTGTCACCATATGATATCGCAAATCTAACAGAATACCTTCCTTGTTCCAGTACAGGATGTCACAATGACATATCGTATTTTGTCCCGGCGATTGCTGTCCTGGTAAGGGATTTTATACCATCGTATTTCTCTAACAATTCATAACTGAATCTCTATTTCTAAGGCACTTATTTATATGTCAATGTATGAAGATTGATAAAACGATTACACATCGTTTGTACGTAATTCAACAATTACATTGCAATTTATGTCGTTTTATTCGCTATTAAAGAATAGTTTCGAACTGACGGTTTGTGCCTGACATTTGTTATAAAACCATGTTAAGTCCTAACCACACTCAATACATATAATCCACCTACACTTGACAGGGATTTTTGTGTGTATTGGTGTTAAATATGATTTTCTCTTTCTGATAATTTTTAAATTACAATGTTCATTTTTTTATATGATTTATATCCGTTTTTATACATTTATTATAGATTTCAAAGTGTCATCCCATATACGGATTACAGAACGTATAAGAAAGGAAGGATAAAGGACTTGTAAAATATAACTGAGCGAAAAAGCTAACACGTCATCTGAAATTTTGTGTACCTGATATTTTATGAATTTTCTAAATAAAAAATATCAAAACAATTTCCTTAAAATTTGGACTTCAGCAAGAAAGAACAAATAGACTTTAATAATCGTCTGTTATTGACGTATAACTCATATACAAGTTTGATAAAGCTACTCACGGATAAGCTGTTCCGGTCAGTATATGTACCAATATGTGATCAATATACATATAGGTGAATATAATAAACCTAACTACGGTCATTATAGAAGCCCAAGCTTATTTATAATTAAAATATTTTAACCAATGACAAAGCATGGAATTAAAATAAAAAGACTTATCTTACCTGCATTAAATTGACCAACTTAATCATAAAGTGGAACAAAAGAAGTATTTTTGAAAATCCCTCACTTGCCATTGGTTAAATAAATGTTTGACCCTATAAGTTAATTATAGCTCACTAAATGACCGTCTAACGGATTAAGATATGCGTTCATTCCGCTACGATTCTTAATTTTGTTATAAGATCAATAAATTATCTTTGATTGTTTTTAAGTGTTAAAGGGTGCGTATTTAGTAAAACAGTGTATTAGAAATGTTTAATAATAATAATAAGAAGAATATTTTATTTAACTTAAACTGCTACAGTCCGTCAATATAGTACACATCATTATACACAAAAATCTTTAACATATTTTTGTAATTTGGAAAATTATATATAATGTAAAACTTTTTAATAGAAACGTATCATATATCAGTTTAAGCTAAGCGTTTAAGAATATCACTTGAAAATACGAGTAGTATGCCAGAATGACCGAATATTTCGCAAATACGGACTTCGATTCTCAGAAAATTTTTAACCTTTCTAGCTCCGAGTTATTTGTAAATTAATGATCAGTACTAGTGGCGAATATGCAAATAGTTCCTGACAAGACAAATTATTGTTTAATACTTATCTCATGTCATATCTCATTTCTGGTACCCTAAATGTGCTACAAATAATATAGTTGTATGTTTTTTTATTATCTGTCAATGTATAAAAAAATGTTAGTGTTGATTTGGTAAATCAGTATGTGTAAACGTGTTGTCCATGTATGTGTGATTTGGTAAATCAGTATGTGTAAACGTGTTGTCCATGTATGTGTGTTTTGTGTCAGTTGTTGCGTGCTGGGACAGAAAGTGTTGTTTTTTGACAGTGTTAGTTTGATATGCACTTTCTTATGGAATAATGTATCACAATAGTATAATGTCATTTTATTTAAAAAAATATGCACAGTTATTCGGTTAAAATACCAAATGAAGATATATCGAACCGAGGTATATTCAGTTATATTGTGTGGCGTACCATCGGCTGCCGGAATACACCGATTATACACTACTGAATATCAGTGGCGCAGCTACCTATAGGCACTGTAGGCACATGCCTACACTTTTTTTCCTCTGAGAATTGAAAAAATAAAAATGCCAAAAATGTAATTAAAATCGATTTTCTAAAGGGGTAGGTAAGTAAACTATAAATTCGCAACAAAATAATTGAATATGACCCAGAAATATTTAGTTTATACTTGATTATTTTAGCTCGATTGCGATGAAAGCAAAGAGCTTATATGAATCGCTCTCGAGTCCTCTGGCGTGAGCGGCTAACACTCTATCCATTACACTAAAGCCCCGCTTATGCAGATATTTAACATCATTTTATTATTTTATATTGTTATAAAACAGTGAATTCGATAATAATATTAATGATAACCAAATCCCTAAAAAACATAAAAAATATACGCCAAAACCCACCTATGACAGCCTAGCTGAAAAAAAAATCGAAAGTCCCCAATTCCTGCAACTGTGCCCCCTACACATCGTTTTGAGCCAAGCACGCCCTTGATTATCGACATGAGAACATCACCGGCTGCTTGAATATTAAAACGATCGATTATTCAATATTGACTGGTAGTTTTGTTAACCTGATTGACGTGCATACAACAATGTTCGCGGATACAAATTAGATAGTGAAAATCACTGAACATCGACATGAGAACATCACCGGCTGCTTGACTACTACAACGATCAATTACTCAATATTGACTGGTAGTTTTGTTTACCTGATTGACGTGCATATAACAATGTTCGCGGATACAAATTAGCTAATGAAAATCACAAAAAGGAATTGAGTTCGGAACACGCTGTCTGCAATATTTATAGTCAGACTGTGATTAAGTAAAAATGTCAGTTTGTTGGATTGCTCTGAGGCTGTCTGTAATACGTAACAACAACCAAGTGGTGGAATTGGTTATTTGACAAACAACACGAGAATAGTTTAATCTCAGTTATTATAACGAATTATATGAACGATTTATTACACTTTCAGTTTGTTAAATAATTCATTTCAAATATATGTTTACCCTGACCCTGTTTTCGTAGGTAGTCAAGACGCCATAAATATATACGTTGACGTCACTTTTCTGACATGACGTCTATCTCTTTGTACGGTTTCCTACTACAAAATCAAGATTTGAAATATTTTCGTAGGCGTGATTACGAAAATATATATGATTACGATTTGTGGATATGGAAATAGATTAAGTGCAAGATCTTCGTCAGGTCATGTGAGAAAGTTGTTACATGACACGGAAGATATAGATTCTATGAGCAGGAATAGGAGATTCACAACACGAGAATATAAGAATCCATCATGAGAATCCTGAAATGTTAACATTGCATGCAGGGACGAGGCTCTGCTAATCTCCCGTTAATGTCTCCGCACATTATTTTTTTAAGTTTCACTTCAAATAGATTTTTACCATGACCTTGCTCTTGTAGTTAAGCCTGACGTCAAAGATACATACGTTGATGTCATTATTCTGATACAACGTCTATCTCTTTTGTACAGTTTCCGATATCAAAGTTATGCTTTAAAAATATTTTCATAGACGTGAACATGACCATATATATGATTATGAGTTGTGGATGCGGAAATAGATTACAAAAATTGATTTAGTCCCAGATTTCTTCAGGTCATGAGAGAAAGCGTGAGATAGAATATAGATATTTCTTCATTAGGGAAAACCCGTATCTTATATAAGTTAATAGCTAAATCTCAACTTTTGCATGAAATGAAATACTACCTGAATATGAACGCTTTATCACACTCACAGTTCTTCGTGGTAGATTTATAGTCTCACCAACTTCTTCGAATGATGCACTAACTGTAAATTTGAAGTCACCCTCTGAAAAGGGATAAAATTTATCTGACATCCATCCTTAAGTGCATCTTTTTCAAAATAAAATAAAATAAAAATGTGCATAGATATTCATTTACATAAGGAAAATGCACCCGCCTTTTGATACGCGTGTATTTATATTATCGAACAAAAGTATTGTGAAATTCAGTGCAAAAATATTTTATAATTTTAGAGAAAAGAAGAAATATCTTATAAAAATGAATATAAATGAAGTAATATTTCATTTGAATATAATGATGAATGCATCGTTCAGTTTTATATGGTGGTGAGAAGTCGGTGCTTATCAGTTCACTTTAATACTGATCTAGATTAATAATCGATTTTGTACAAACATTTTTAAAGCTTTGAACAGTAGCTTCGCAAGCATTTCTTTTTTTCCCCTCATCGTAATCTTATAAACAAGTAGTCTTAATAACATTTCAGACTACAATTATATGTCAAGATTTCAATCAGCCCTTCATGTTTTATGGTGTATATAACTGTATTTTTATATACAGAGTATATACTATTCTACAAATTGATCACTAAACATGCAAATATATAAACAGTAATGTGGTATATATGTGTGATACTAGTAAATTGGTTTAAAACTTTTTTGATATGTTTTTTTATTATAGTCTCTTATAATTCTTTATAAAATGGCATTGTTATTTGTTAAATGTAGTGTGTTATAATATGTATAAACTGTGTTTTTACCATGATGAGACTTAAATAAGGAAATATCTATCAATAATTAAAAGAACAGAAAGTCCTTCCAGTATAAATCAGGTAGTTGTTCATGATTGTGTAATGACACGTTACAGGATTGAACTGATAGCCTCCTTAAACGTAATACATTAAAGATTATTGTACAATGTCAGGTTTATGTTCAAGGACAAACCACACTGCTTTTAAATTTTGTATTTTCTAACTACCGATTTCCTACATAATTGATTCATAATTATGTTGTATGAATGAATGTACATGGTTTATACACTGTCAAGCAGTATAAATACATATGGAAAAAAACCGGTAGGCCAAATGTGATCAGTACAGGTAATATTGTGTTATTTGTGATCGGTTCGGTACAGGTAATATTGTGTTATTGTTATCGGTAAAAGTGATATTGTGGTGGGGTGGGGGTGGGGGGGGGGGGGGGGGGGGGTAGTGGAGGGGTTTATCGGTACAGGTAATATTGTGTTTTTCTTGTTATCAGTGCAGGTAAAATTTTGTTATTTGTGATCGATTGTATATTTTGTGATCGGTAATTTTGTTATATTTGTGATCAGTACAGGTAATATTGTGTTATATGTGATCAGTGCAGGTAATATTGTGTTATATGTGATCAGTACACGTTATATTGTGTTATTTGTAATAAGCATACGTTAAGAACTGTTGCAGTGTATATTTGAGACAGGCGTAATTTAATGGCAACCGTGTATGGTACAATGTATTTATGTAGGCATTACATTATTTTGAGCGTAATTTAAATGCTTTTTTTATAGTTATTGGATCTTAGCTAAAATATGAAAGCGATTAACAATTAAGCCTGCATTAGTGAACCGGTGTATAAATCCAACTTATGACACGGAATACCGTATGACACTATATGATACTAAACACATGATATTACACACGCAATGTCACATGCTGACATAGTTTAACCTATTTATTTTATTACGATTCTTAAACAAAGTGTTACAACTCACATCATGCTCGAAGTCTCCCTCGGTAGAACTAGTACTTAGCATATGCGAATAGAGTGTCTTGCTTAAGACAACAAAGATAATCGTGACAGAGGATCGAACTCACGACCCTCAGATCTTGGGTCCGATGCAATAGAACACACACTCCACACATGTCATGTCATTGTACAATACATATAACAGGAATCGTAACTCGAATATCTCAATATATATCAGTCAACATATCAATTGCCCTGCATGTATGACATGACAATATCAACACACCACATGAAATGTCACATGATATATCACGCTACATATAACACACTATATCAAACCACATCACGGTCTCGGGACGTGGCATATAATAACTAATGTCATTTCACATGATATATCACGCTACATATAACACACCATATCAAACCACATCACAGTCTCGGGACGTGGCATATAATAACTAATGTCATTTCACACGATATGCCACGCTACATATAACACACTATATCAAACCACATCACGGTCTCGGGACGTGGCATATAATAACTAATGTCATTTCACACGATATGCCACGCTACATATAACACACTATATCAAACCACATCACGGTCTCGGGACGTGGCATATAAAAACTAATGTCATTTCACACGATATGCCACGCTACATATAACATACTATATCAAACCACATGTCTATCAAACCACATGTCTCGGGACGTGACATATAATAACTAATTCATTTCACATTATATATCACGCTACATATAACACACTATATCAAACCACATCACGGTCTCGGGACGTGGCATATAATAACTAATGTCATTTTACACGATATGCCACGCTACATATAACACACTATATCAAACCACATCACGGTCTCGGGACGTGGCATATAAAAACTAATGTCATTTCACACGATATGCCACGCTACATATAACACACTATATCAAACCACATGTCTATCAAACCACATGTCTCGGGACGTGACATATAATAACTAATTCATTTCACATGATATATCACGCTACATATAACACACTATATCAAACCACATCACGGTCTCGGGACGTGGCATATAATAACTAAAGTCATTTCACACGATATGCCACGCTACATATAACACACTATATCAAACCACATCACGGTATCGGGACGTGGCATATAATAACTAATGTCATTTCACACGATATGCCACGCTTCATATAACACACTATATCAAACCACATGTCTATCAAACCACATGTCTCGGGACGTGACATATAATAACTAATTCATTTCACATGATATCACGCTTCATATAACACACTATATCAAACCACATGTCTCAGGACGTGACATATGATAGCTAATGTCATTTCACATGATATATCATGTACCATGTCACAGATATTAAATTGACGTTTTAGGTGGATTGTCTGAAAAGGGGATTTTAAAAATAAATACGAAAATAGGGACAAAACGAAGGATATGTCTGTCAATCATATTTCTTGATACAAATGTAATCTTTACACGAGCACAAAACACGCACTATTGTATAACACGCATCGGCAAAGAAGATTCCATTTGTTTATTCTGCCATGAAAACGTAAAATTAACATAACTTAGTAACTAAACAGCACATAAATGATAGTCAGCCATGTCTTCTTAAATAATGTTGCGTCATCGTGTACATATCTTACTATCACCTTATCAAAATTCCTTTAAACTGAAATTATTGCAAGTAATAGATATAAAACAATATTTAAACGAAAAACAGTAACAGATTTTACATACCAGATCTCTTTCTTTTCTCTCTCTCTCTCTCTATATATCCGTTTAATTATATAAGTTATACATACTGTATCGGTTTATCTATACACAGATTTATTTTAATTTGTTTCTTTATATATACATCTAAAATAGCTTGCACTAAGTTATCTGACATAAAGTGGTAATCATTGGAGCAAGTAAATACTAACACTGATTTATGTTTTAGCGGTATCACAATGTATCAACGTATACGAGATCGTGAATATTTTCCAATACATTTGTAGGTACGTTTGCCGCCACAAAGCTGTAAGATGAACTGTATGTTTTATAATTCAGGTTTACTTAATTCTTAAGGATATCGTTTCTTCCTGGCTAATACTTGAGCTTTCGCATAATCGACATTATATCTTTATTTATATATATCGTTTAAGAAAGTCTTTTTTGATTGACATTGCATGTATTAAAAGCTCAAATTGTATAATATTAAGTAATTTACATTGACCTTGTTTTTTTTCATTGTATTTTTTATATTTATATTGGAATGTGTAATATTATGAAAATAGCTATACTGCCATGGAGACAGTATGCGCTATGTAATATCTTAATACTGGAATAAAAATATATTACTTTCAGAATTAGGCCATAATAAATTAATTTCTAGATTATCACCACCGCCTATCCCCCCCCCCCCCCCCCCTCCCCCAACAAAAATAAAACCTCCGATGATAATCTAGCAATTAGTTTATAATGGACTTATATACACAGTTTATCTTTGTTTTTTACTTTGTTTTTAATAAGGCATGTAGTTCAATTTATAATCACATGTAATTGCACATGTTTTGTTATGTTGTCTCAAGAGAAACCTGATTAGTACATATCCTTGCAACGTGTATTAGGTGAGGATAAGAAAATGAATCAATGGTTAGGTTTTTCTCCAATGTTGCAAATGTCGAGTTCTCGTGTGGAATTCTTTAAAGCGTGATGACCTATTGTAAAAGGTCAACCACCAAACAACCACGTAGTACGCTTTAGAATTAAAGGATGATATCCTCTAAACATAGTAATATCTTAATAAGATATTCAAGCAACAATGAGCAACAATGACAATGAGCAACAATGAGCAGCAATGAGCTAGGATATTCAGTAGCGTGTACAGACTACACGCCTTAAATACGTCAAAGATATACTAAGGAATAGGTAAAAAGTAAAAAAAAATAATATAATGGATAGCAACCATGCAAACCCAGACGGAACTACGAGAGGGACGTTATGGGGTTAGGTTTTTATCTGTTTTAAAAACATCTTTTTTATGTCATGAAACAAAACAAAACCTATTTTCTTTCTAACCCTTATGTCACAAACCTTGAGATCCAACCCTAATAACACTAAAAAAGAAATGAAAATTGGTAAAAGAAAAATGTGTTTAAAATGAAAAGAAAAACTGTAATTAACCCCACAATGGCATTCTATACAGATATGACATTGTGGGGTCAATATTTCTTACCCCACACACTCAAATCAACCCCACAATGGCATTCTGCACTCACAAACAACCCCATAATGCAACCTGGGTATGAGCTCTGTAACAGCAACGCTCTCCAGGGTGATTGTCATATGCTCTATATATGATATTTACTGCAGTGTAGTGTATTGAATTATGGCCCCATTTGTAGTTTCAGATATATACGTTGGCTGAAACCATTTTGATTAATTCATTACCCAAATAAATTATTAAAATTGTAATACAATATTTTGAAGGAAAGATACAGCTTTTAAAGTTTTTATTGAATTTGGATTAATCACAACTATCAGTATTTAAACAACACATTTAAAGGATGTTTTTAATAATTATAATTACGATTTAACATTTAGCTTTAATAGTAAAAACTGTCTTAAATATAGATTACTTCAAGTATAAAGACATGATATTTTCTAAAAGTATTTATATCCGACAGAAAATTGCCAGGTTATATATTCAAAATATAAAAAAGCTTTTTTTTTTCAACAACTATAATAGCAATATTTTTACTGTCTTAATTTACCAATTCACTTTGTGCCACCATGTTGATAAAGCTACGATATATAGATCTAGATTATATTAAAAAGTTAATAGATAACGCATTGAAAACGACTTATTTATTTATTTTAAATATAAGGGGGGTCAATTTACGTTTCCGTAAAAAACATTTTCATTTCATATCATTTGAGATTCAAAACAATCAATTTAACCAAAATAAAAAAAGACATTCCGGTTCGGTAACATAATTTCGATTAAGTTAATTATTTGCAAGTAAAGTGGTTATGTGTCTAGCAACCTTTCTGATATGCCACATTTAAACAATCCTCCGCAACATTAGTTTAAAACTGCTTATTTCTAATTTCCACTATTATCTTGGTAATTTTCCCATTAAATCTAGTCAGAAATCGTTTGTCTTTCCATATTTAAACGCATGCTGGGTAATTGATCACGTCTGCGTGAAGTACGCGGAAAATCTATATCATAATAAAACTGTATGATACCTTTTTCAAGAGAACATGATGTGCACAAAAAATACACACAAATGACATTTATCAACTGTAGTCGCCTCCGGATACCATGGTGAATTTAAATATATAACCGATATTTTGCTTATTTAGTTATTCTGTAAAAATATCCATTTTGGCGACGGTCGGAAACATATCACCATGTCGCTGAAGTGAAAATCTGAATTCTCAGACATGTTCTACAGAGAAAGTCATCTTTATGTTCACGAGCTTTATAAACTCGCGTGATTAAATACTCCCTGATATTAACTGTTAGTTACTCAAAGAATGTGTGCGCAGGGAGTGTTTTATTTATTTGCAACAACCCTTCGATCAAACAAAAATACAACCATACTAATAAACATTAAGAATTTATTCAACGGTAAAGCTCAGTTGGAAGAATGGTGTCTTCAACAGCATAAAAGAACACATACAAAACAAAATCATACATGATATATACATCGCCGTAGTCTGGTCTGTACATT
This sequence comes from Panopea generosa, assembly GCA_029582155.1. Lineage (NCBI taxonomy): Eukaryota > Metazoa > Mollusca > Bivalvia > Adapedonta > Hiatellidae > Panopea > Panopea generosa. Next base: position 29,836,880 of record CM055909.1, on the reverse strand, counting down.
GATGTCTGGTTATTCACATTCATATGTATATATTTCATCCATTGTGAATGTGCATCTGAAAAGATTCCAAAAATCGGAAATTCCGTTGTTTTGATTTCAATTATCTCCCTTTATATATATATAAATATATATATATATATACAATCGTTGTGAAATTATTATCTCCCCCTGATGAACTAATTTACATTGAAAACCAAAGACAAAAGTGGCAATGTCTCTATTTTCTTTATTACAAACTGTATCAATTACACTGACAAACGATATCAAAACCCCTCCTATCAAATTGACGTTAAGTTAAATGAACAGAAACTAAAGCAACGATGTATCTGCGAAAGGTCCAATGAGTTACCCATACGACTGCTTTCAAAACTGCTATAGTACATTATATATTTTTGGAAATGTTGCCTAGCAACAGACAAAAAAGAATAAGATGAAGAAGAAAAAGAAGAAGAAGATTTTATTAACTTAAACGTTTACAGTTTCTGTTTATTACATACATACTTATACATCCAAATATTTTACACATTTCAGGTGACAAAATATTAAACATAATATAAAACTTTCCATAGAAAAAGTTTTGAGGATGTGATTGCGCAAAAAAACCCAATACAATACATATGACTAGATTGTTTTAAAATGAATATTTTTGATGAGGTTTAACGCCATTTTCAACACATTTCAGGTTTTACGTGGCATATCAGGTTTTAATGGTGGAAAAGACCTCAGACTGAGTCAAACTAAGTAGAACAACCGTCATTTCTCAAGTAACTGGAAACTCTCTCACATAGAGTTATTGGAGCGAGCGGGACTCGAACCTACGACCTTAACGGTGAGAGGTTAAGTGGTCTTGAGACTGCGACTTAGATCACTCGGTCACGGAGGACCCCTTTTAAATTAATAATTTTGCGAAAATATAGAGATATGGTTAAGCATATAACTACATATCAATGTCATTTAAAATTGATATTCTTATCACAAAAGCTTCAGAAATGAATGTTCTTATGTTAAAGCCATAATAAATTAATTGCTAGATTATCATTCCCGCGGAATGATATGTCTCGCCGTGTCTGCTTTGATCGTTAATACACACATGGGAGAGAGAGAAAAAAATAATGACAAGAAATATATATTTTTTTAATTTAACAAAAATTTAATTGAATAAAAGAAAGTTAGATGAAAATAAAAAATGCATGAGATCTATACTATTCAAATGGTTATTGACTTCGAACAATAAATGGATTACCTCAGACTAACAGGAAATCTAGACCATTTATTTTCATTAAGGATCCAGTCCACTGTGCAAAAGGCCTCCTAGAGCTAAAAGATTTGCATTGAATTTCAAATGTCCAATGAGTGTTCTTGTATACAATATGTCAATTTATGTTACTTAAGGTTGCAGCAATCCAATGATGTTCTTTTAACATTCAGTGCAAAGTTTTTATGACAGTGTTATCACCATAATGTCTGCATTTGATTTACAGAAGTTTTCAAAATAATCACAATTCACCATTTATGATAAAATATTAAATTTTTGCTTATATACATTATCTAAAACAAACACGAACCCATTATAATCATAAATACCAGTAACAAGGATAACATATTTTTGATAATCTGCACGTTATCTATATTTTCCAAGCCAACCAGATCGGTTTATGACAGCTGTATTACGGCTCCAAAGTGTCGAACATGATATCCTGATGGTTTGTGAAGAGTAAATCGATGGTTGTCCTGCCGTCAGTAGTGTATTTAGTGATCATTTGCTTCAGGCCATAAGATTCCATATATCGTATGAGTTGTGAACTCCTGTTGTTTTTGTAATTGTGAATGTTACAATTGAAATCTCCCATAACGACAACTGGCATTTGGTGTCACATGTTATTTTTTAGTTGTTCCATGGCATTTAAAAGCTGTGTAACGGACTCCTTTGGACGGGAATACACACAAAATACCTGCAAAAAGTCGGTTTGAAGAGAAATGATCTCAATGTTGCTGTAATTGAACTTTGAAAGGTGAGACTGGTTGAAGTTGTATCAGAAGTAAATAGCACTGCCATAGGAAGATTTTGTAATTTTTAAGTCATTTCTTAAAAGACTAAATCTTGGAATATCCAAATCGGTGCTGTCCTGTTTGCAAAGCCTTGATTCCACAAACATACAAATGTCTGACGAACACATACTAGCATCTGCACGGATGTCTTCAAGATGCAGATAAAGTGACTGTTTAACCTCTGAAGCAACACTGATTTTGGCCTAATTCACAGAACCAATGATATACATATTTTGCATTCTGTGCTCGGCATAGCTTTTTGTCTGGTAGCCCAATCACAACTTGGTCTAAGGTGTCACTTTGTGATCTATGCACAGTTTTTGCTGCTGCTAATCTTAGTGGGACTGAGTACGGAACACTTTTACATTTTGTATTTCCCCACTGGAAATTCCCTTGTTATGCGTTTGACTGGTGTCCGCAAATGGCTGGCATTTTTGTTTGATTTCTGATGTTGTATTCTAAGACTTTTTTCATCATCAAAACTGATCCAGATCTTTTCAACTTTGTTAATTTTTGCGCATTAAATATTTTTTACAATCCCACCAGCTCCATTTACGAGTCCATCAGCAATATCGATGTTGACTGTTAGTTCGCATCGCAATCTAACAGCTAGTGCACATGTCTTGCTCAGACCCATAGCCATGTAGTTTGCTTAACCCCTTGATTTCTTACTTGATTTCCTTGGATACATCATCAATGACTATGTCGATACATTGAACAATGTTCTTGTGTTCTACTGTCCTGTTATATAAGCTGTAGTTACATGTATATTGATTCGGGCTGTCAAGAAATCTGTATCCTGCTTTGTGTGTTTTCCTTCCCTTATTCTGTTCAACATTTCAGCAAACTGTATATCATCTTTTTGCCTCATTTTGTCCGTGAGTTCAAAGAAAACGAAGTTGTCTTTCCAAATAATTGCCGAAAGTATTTCTGTTGAGTTTCCCCTAGGTGGTTTGAATATCCAGGAGAACGGGCTTCAGCTGGGTCAGATCTCCCACGGGCGATGTGCTGTTTCCTCCAAATGGTTTTGATGACCCCATCACTTCCTGCATTCGCTGATTTAAGAAAAAAAAATCAAAATTACGAAAAAAAAAAAAAAAAGAAAATGAAAAAAAGAGTTGTTTTTTTGTTTTAAATAAAATAAGTAATCGGCATCTGCATTATATTATGTAATGCATGGTGTTAGTTGTAACTATGATCCAAGTAAGAGTTTGAGGGTCTTAGAATCGGTAACAAAGTTGAAATGGGGCAGAGTATTTGATTTAATGCAAACCAAATTTAAAAAAAAAAGAAAAAATGGGAGAGGATAGGGGTTGGGTAGAGGTGAGGGTCTTTGGGTTGGTAACAAAGATGTATACAAAACAAAATTAAAAATAAAAAAAATAAAAAAATGGGCGGGGATGGGGTGTGTGGTCGGATAGGGGTGGGGGTAGGATGAGGGTCTTTGGGTCGGTTATAAAGTTAAAATTGGGCAGAGTATTTGATTTAAGCAAAACAAATTTAAAAAAAAAAATAAAAAAAATATGGGCAGCAGGGTGGAGGGTCTTGGTTGGGCTCGGGCAGGAAAGTCCATTAAATAGGTCAAGGTCAGTGATGTAAACTTTTTTTAATAATTTTACTGAAAAAAATTGATTTAAAAAAAAAAAAAAAAAGATTTAGGTAAGTAAGCTTTATACATTGTTTGTATAACATGATATTAATGTGTTTATGAAGTTTAGTAACCGTAACATGAGTTGTTTGTTCAGAAACAGAGAAAAAGCTGAGCTAAACATAAAGCTTTAACCAGCGGACGACGAAAACGACGACAACGACGACGACGCCGACGACACCAGGGTCATGGCAATAGCTCTTCGTTTTTTTCCAAAAAGCCGAGCTAAAAATAAATCCTTCCGCCCTCCCCGTTTTTAAGAAAAAAAATAGATGATAATCTAGCAGTTAATTCATCATGGCCTAATGAGTTATGTATTAATATTTGACTAAGGAAGTGATATAATTGCTATTATTATAGTAACGAACATACAAATGTCATCATGTAAATTTCGTTCTGTAAAGTCTTAGAAAATGTTCCCAATCCGCTTACATTTAGTACCAGTTTTCACAGGAGATTGAATGTGACTACCACTGATAGTAATTAATTGACATTAAGGTAACTAAGCTGGAATCAATAATGCTTCATCAGCTCAATTTAATACAAAACAAAGGAACAGCAAACCATGAATGTTGTGAAAAAGTATATGCAAAATAGCCAATCAACAAGAGTTGTCAGAAGACCAACAAAGCTCGCCGAAGGAATTCAACTAACTAACCATGCAAAGATTAAGACTGGAGGCAAACACCAAAACTTAAACGCAACTAAACGCAAAAGTCAACATGGGTGTCTACAGACGACGACGCCGACGACGACGCCGGGGTCATGGTTATAGCTCTCCTTGACATTCGTCCCAGCGAGCTAAAAAGTGATAATATGAAATATAATATTTATGATAGCATTGATAAAACTGCACTTTTAACAAATCACTCTTGTTATATACATTTTTCAGATAGTTTTTATTGTCAATATTCTGTTAAAACATTCGGTGATGAAATGGTTTTGACATAATGTTTTTCTTGTCAAAATGACAAACACACGTGCTGTTTCTAAATAATTCGATCGAAGTTGTTATCATGAATGTTAGCTGGCAGAAGCACAGTGGTTCAAACACAAAACACAAACTGAAATGTCTGTGAACATGACAAGGGACATAACTCTCGAAAGATAATTCCAGAAAGCATATTTACACTTGATATACTGTCCAAAAGAAAAAAATAAATGGACTTTCGTCCATTTTTTTATTGTGACGAAAATATGACAACCGACGAACGGAAAACGTCATATTGATTGCCATCCCTAATATAAACAATGTTGAGGATTTCATATCAAAGCCTACAATATATTCCAAATCCTTTGTTCTGCGTGGTATCCAGGAATATTGACATTCTGGAATTAAAGTAAGAGACTACGTTATACCGTTAGAAGGACTAATCAGTTTGCCGGCAATGTTTACAAGTTGAAGTTTACAATTGAAGTTATTATTCAAGAAAATCGAAATGTGATTTTTATACATTGTTACTAAATGATTAAAAATTGGTGGTGGCGTCGGACGTGCAAATAGCCACCCTAAAATATAATACAGTGTATTATGATAGATATGTTTAATGTATTGTCGAAAAAAATGTGTATGTTATAAAATGTATCAATACATTTAAATTAAAACTCTCTCTTAAGCTTCAGATATCATATTAAGAGTTTCATGAAAGAAAACTCTCTCTGAAGATTCAGATGTCATATTATGAGTTTCATGAAAGAAAACTGTCTCTGAAGCTTCAGACATCAAATTAAGAGTTTCATGAAAGCAAACTCACTTTGAAGCTTCAAATATCATATTAAGAGTTTCCTAAAAGAAAACGTACTTCAGATATCATATTATGAGTTTCATGAAAGAAAACGAAGCTTTAGAATCAAATTAAGAGTTTCATGAAAGAAAACTCTTTCTGAAGCTTCAGATATCACATTAAGAGTTTCCTAAAAGAAAACATACTTCATATATCAAATTAAGAGTTTCATAAAAGAAAACTCTTTCTGAAGCTTCAGATATCATATTAAAAGTTTCATGAAAGAAAACGAAGCTTCAGATATCATATTAAGAGATTCAAGAAAGAAAAAGTACTTCATATATTATTTTAAGAGTTTCACGAACGAAAACTATCTCTCTGAAGCTTCAGATATCATATTAAGAGTTTCAAGAAAGAAAACGTACTTCATATATTATTTTAAGAGTTTCACGAAAGAAAACTCTCTCTCTCTCTGAAGATTCATATATCATATTAAGAGTTTCATGAAAGAAAACTCTCTCTGAAGCTTCATATATCATATCAAAAGTTTCATAAAAGGAAACAAAGCTTTATATATCATATCAAAAGTTTCATGAAAGAAAACGTACTTCATATATTATTTTAAGAGTTTCACGAAAGAAAACTCTCTCTCTCTGAAGATTCATATATCATATTAAGAGTTTCATGAAAGAAAACTCTCTCTGAAGCTTCATATATCATATCAAGAGTTCAAAAAAGAAAACGAAGCTTTAGATATCATATTAAAAGTTTCATGAAAGAAAACGTACTTCATATATTATTTTAAGAGTTTCACGAAAGAAAGCTCTCTCTCTCTCTCTCTCTGAAGCTTCAGATATCATATTGAGAGTTATATGAAAGAAAACGAAGCTTCATATATCATATAGCAGTTTCACGAAGTAAAACTCTCTCTCTCTCTCTCTCTCTCTGAAGATTCATATATCATATTAAGAGTTTCATAAAAGAAAAATCTCTCTGAAGCTTCAGATATCATATAAAGAGTTTCATGAAAGAAATTCTCTCTTAAGCTTCAGATATCATATTAAGAGTTTCGTGAAAGAGATATTTACGTGTTGACATTTATATACTCGGGAGACACGACATCGTAGACATCATTAAATTTTAGTCAAAATGTGACAAAAACAGAATATAATAATACAACATTCTTAATATTCGACTGCACGTTTTACGATGCTAAAATTGAGCAACTGTTATCAAAATGACAAAGTAACATTTGTATTGAAATATCGTTGTTAAAACTAACGTCTAACGAGCTTACCAGTTCCAAACCAGGGTATGCACAAGAACGTGTACCTCAACAGAAAATATTATTTACCAGTTCCAAACCAGGGTATGCATAAGAACGAGTACCTCAATAGAAAATATTATTTACCAGTTCCAAACCAGGGTATGCATAAGAACGAGTACCTCAACAGAAAATATACCAGTTCAAAACCAGGGTATGCATAAGAAAGAGTACCTCAACAAGAATATTATTTAAACTATCAGTGTTATAAATAAATTAACAGTTTTCCTCATTAATGTACTTAATATAACCCTTTTATCCTAATAATCAATGTAGCTAGATTAAAAGACAGTGTTTCAGATAAACAGAAATAATATACGATTTAAGTATCAAACCCTATGGAAACCAGGGTCTATACGGACCCGTTTCACTAACGTTCGTAAGTTTACAAAATTCTTAGCGAAAATTTTGAAGTTAGGAAAAAGAACTCGGAAAATTCATTTAGCGTTTCGCTATCATTTAGCAAAGTATCATAAGCCTTGTAAATGATATTCCTTTTAAAGTTTGCAAAAATACTGCCCAAATGTTGCTTTCGTAGGTGCCACATTTTAGTCGTACGAAAATTTGTACGCAAGTTCAATCCCCATCATGATTATTATTATGTCCTTGAATATATAAATTCCCACTGCAATCGGCCTAAATGATCTATATAGATTTTCTGCATTTCATTTGCCAATGAAAACACTTGCAGCTGGGCAGAGCTAAGTATTGTATGTACACAGAAGAATATCAAGGGTTGCGAGAACAAGTTTCACCATCAAGGTAACATCAATTTCGATTAATTTGTTCTTACATATAAATTCAATATCATAGAACGATTGTTTTTGAATGGCCTTATCTAATCTTGAGAGAAATTGTGGCCAGACCCTTTTGCCTTGAATTGTAGGACTTGCATGCATTGTTTATATTGTAATATGTGTTCATATTGAAATAAAATATGTTTAAAATAACTAACCATTGTTTTGGGAATTCATTTGCTGCCAAATATGGATTAACATGCTTGGGACAAATATACCAAACCATCAAATATATCTATCTTAAGTTGTAGTAACTTTCTGTGGTCACGTTGCACACCGGGAATAACGTTGACACTTCTTTTATGGCATTGTTTTTAAACCATCACGCAAGGTTGACATACTTTTTCTTGTAAAACTGCAAACAACGGACACAATGTAGTAACTATTGTAAGTAAAACTTTCATTCATTTAAACACACAGAAAAATAACACAATCAAATAATGTAATACGGTTTGCAAGACGAAGTGTTATATGTTTTCATTGCTCTCCTGTCATACAATATATTTTATTTATTCTCTCGCGGGGCTAATATACTGGTTGTATATAGTTTATTTTCGTATTCAACTGTATATGACTATTATTTTACCATGAGCTGTGATAATGAAAATGTTTGTTTTAAATTGTTTTCTGCAATTTAATGTTATAAATAACCAATTTTTTGGGATGATAATGATAAACTATTGCTGAAAGCCAAACACAGGTTATGGTAAAGTCATACAACATGAACGCGTAAATAATAAACAAAAAATGTGACAGAACAATCAATCATTGATAAAATTCGTGATAACACAATTCTTAAAACTCCGAAACTCTTTCTATAACTGACACTATATGACACAAATCCATTATGGCGTTCACCGAAGTGTAAACGCTTGTGACATGTGAAGTCTCTCCAAATGAAAACAAAGAAATCTGGAATACTTCAAGTAAATGAGGTTGTGTTGTCTGATATCCTACATAAAATTGAGGCAGTACTTTACTAATGTGGGGGAAGAATGGTTTGTCCTTCTCTCAGCCAGCTGCAGGTGACATGGACAATCCTGCTTACGGCCCCAACAATAAATCGAGAAATTGTAGATTTAAGAAGACACGCGGAAAACTTGATATGGTTTCAGTCAAGATTACTCTGGGGATTTATATTACTACTATTGAAATACAACATAATTAATACTTAATTTCGTTTCTGTTTAAAAAAAGGGGGAGGGGGGGGGGGGGGGGGTTATAATTCTGGTAAACAATTAAAACTGAAAGTCACAGAATTTGACAAATTTGTATGGAGAAGAAATAACAATAGGGATCAGCGACTTAAATGGTTATGGAAAACAGTAAAGGACATCACTGAGAGGCTTAAACTTGGCAAACGGGTGCACCCAACCTCGCTCTTGTCCCATCGTCACATCATAACAAGATACTAAGCTATTCACAATGTAGGTTTATTTGGTTGGTCAACTAAACACGTTTTTGCATTGTAAATTACCCTACTTATTTGTAGAGCCTAATAGTTATCATTGTCTGTTTATCGTTTACCTCATCCGTATCAAGGCGATAAGGTCGACTTCATTTCTGTTCCAAGTGGCAAACATTAAGAAAAAGTTAGCGCCACTTCCGTCTGCAATTGACGTACATCGGATGAACACAAAGTCGACGTCACTTCCGCATTCAGGTGACGTACATTATGAAAACATAAGGTCGACCTCATTTCTGTTCCAAGTGACGTACGCTAGTACATAAGGAAAACGCAAAGTTAGCATCATTTCCGTCTGCAAAACAATAGTCTGCCTTATCCTCCTGGGTGACCGTCTGTATCTATAATAAGGTTATTAACTTAACAATCCATATTTAATCGCTACAGACGAATATGATTTTAATGCTATTTATTAAATGGAAATAAATACAAAGTACAATAACATTTATTCGAAATAACGAAAGTAACCACAATTGCCAATTTATATATTTAATTCGGTATCTTTAGACCAATCTATACAGCAGTATCCCATTAAATCTTTTTTATGGGATTTAAAGCTATTATCATTACATTATGGTATATATTTGCCAACAAGTTTAATTAGTGGAGGAAGATTTCAGACTCATGATATCATCGAGATTTCCGTATCAACTGTGATACGACCGGAAAGACTTGGGACTGAAACATTATAAATTCCTCACATAACCTTAAGCCCCAAACTTTTCTATAACAAGAGTTGTCAGAAGACAACAAAGCTCGCCCCTGGGTGTCTAAGTCCAAAAAGGGCCATAACTGTGCCAAAATGCAATCCAGAATTATGTTTTTTGTCTCTGTGTGTTCCATTGCTGATGATGAACACACATGCGAAGTTTCATTCACATCCAATGAGTGGTTGCATAGATATATTACACTTGAACGCAAATGTTTAACCTGGGTGTCTACAGACGACGACGACGACGACGACGCCGGGGTCATGGCAATAGCCAAAGGTTGCGGGTTCAATTCCCCGCTTGACCCATGCCTCTCATTAAACACCACTCAGTACTGGTTTTACCCAGGAAGCGGACGCGAGAGCGGTTTATATAAGCGCTGAGCTTTTATCGCATTCAAGCTAAACAAAGTAGTAATTTTTTTTCCAAAATTGAAATAGCAATGAAACTTACTCAATGTTTGACACGTGATGTTAACAGTAACATTTGCTTGAAGATGTGTATATATCTCTTGTGAATTGCCATGCAGTATTTGATATCTTAGAGCAAAATATTTCATTGGCTTCTATACTTTCAGTTCGTGAATTGCATGCTGGGGGACGATTTGTCTTCATACTTTCACTGTAAGTTTTATTTATAAACATCTGATTATACTTTGAAGTAGTTTCTTTAGCAAATAAACGTTATTCCTATATCACAACTTTCAATTTAAAACACATATTGCCATATGGTTGGCCCAGGAGGTTTGGGTATAAATCACGTACTTGGTTCAAAACACAGCTTGGCATAATTTCGCCAATGGTCCATAAACCGTATTCCGATCTTGCTTGGTGTTCTTTGCTTTTTTTTTCTAACATGATTTGGCAGATGGCAAACTCCTGCATTTTAACACACAAAACAGTAATATGCATCGATCTATTCAAATTGCTAAATGGCTGTTTCTTTGGCAAGGGAATGAACCTTCCACTAGCCAAAACTGATGTTGAAATGTTATAACCGGAAAAATTTCCATGATGTATTGCTTTTTTATTTAAATGAAAATGCTTTTTATCATCATCATCATCATCATCATCATCATTATAACCATTGCCCCCATATGTGACTCATGTTTTGCTTGTTTTCGCTCTGCCAAAACGTTTTCCTTTGTGTTCTGTGTCTTACTATAGTTATTTTCATCAACATTAAATGAACAGTCTGATATAATTTACAAAACTGACATTTTTTTCGGTGGTATTAGAAGCTTCCTCGCTTGGTGCTAAGCATTTAGAGAATAGTTCTCGGTCCGGTCGGCCGGTCGTCAATATAATGTGACTGGGTTGGGTATAATACTATGTGTCTGCGACATAAAACATTAGTTTGGCAGCGCTCTGAATAGTGTATTAAGTAGACACCGTCTCGATATGACTGAAAAATTGTTGAAAACTAACGTAAACACAATACAACACCAACAGCATTATATGTAAGCAGCTAAATGTTGTGGTAAGGACAATTTTAATTTCTATGGACAGAAAGATATTGTCTCCTATGAATACTAAGTCTTCCTTTGAACATATATGTTTACCTTCATGATAGGAAATATGTCATTGTTCAAAAAAATAAATTTGAATGCTTCTTTTCCTATTGGACATATATTCTCTTTTTTTCAATTGATTTAACTGTAATGCTAGTCTATCCCAGAACATGATATCTCCCGAATCAGGACTATTGACCACCAATGGACAGAGCAAGGAATTCTATACCTGTCCCACAATCGATAACAATTACACGCTACTAAATTATGACGTCATACAAACTTTCTATGAAGCAACTGACCAATCAGCGTGCTCGTAACAATTGCTGTTGAACGGACCTAATCGGGAGAGCTGGATTTGTTCTACAGACTAACTGTAATGCACTTGTTTGAAAAAGGAAGTATGGAATGCTGCATCACCTGCCGGACATGTATTGTATAAGGCGGAAATGGCCGAGCGATGTTCCGATTGTGGTGTTTACGTGCACTCTAAAATAATTGCCATCGATATTCATGGTCCTTCAACTGGGGACCGATAATGGAACCAAAGTTCCGCCGTCAAATAAAAGTGTGAATATGATAGATATAGGGTTGATTGATTGTTGAAATTCTAGAAACTACTTACAATATTGAGTCAATACTTATGTTAATAAATGATAAACGTAATACAAGATTAAACAAATCCATGAATCTAGTTTTCGCCAATATTTTTTTGCAGTACCATGATAAATATTTGATGTATTTGGGAATAATTTCATCAATAAATAGCGTCTGTCTGAGAGTGTGCTTTGCTTCATTGCATTCGGCAGAAATTTCTTTTCCTTTCTACATAAGTTTTCCCATAAAGATGTAATAAATGTAGCAGGTATGGAAATCATAACAATCCATTTTAACACTGGGCCAGACAGAGCTGCATTATTTACGGAAAACTCTTCATTATAGATGAATGTGGACTTCATTGCACTATTCCGTCTATGCTAAAACTAATATTTACATGCAAGTATGTTACAATATTTACGTACTCACAAGCAAATACCATAGACTCTATACCAATTGTTGGGAATTTAACTTTGCCAGTAAAACCATGTTTGAGTTTGGTTTAATTAGCAAATAATAGTACAGTTACCTTTATATTCACGATTACAAATACAATAACAAACACAAATCTAGAGGCCTCTGGCCCAAAATACATATTATTATTATATTTATTTTTATATACATTTAAGTAATGTCAAAATTAACACGAGCACCGCAAGCGGGTGCAGACGATCGTTTTTTTCCAAATCTATTACGTAGGTCAAAGTCAGTGAAGTAAACTTTTTAAACATGATGTTGATTAGTTTTAAAAATCTGGGTGTGGATGGGTGTATGTGCCAAAGTTTAATAAACAGGGCTGTTTAGTTTTAATACAATGAAAAAGTTGGAGGGGTGGAGGGTCTTGGGGTTGGTAACAAAGGAGCAGAATAGTATTAAATTTAAAACAAAACATTTTTTTTAAATGAGGGGAGGGATGTGGGGGGGGGGGGGGGAGGGGGTGGCGGTAGGGGGGGGGAGTCTTGGGGTCGGTAACAAAGTTGAAATAGGGCAGAGTATTTGATTTAATACAAAACAAAATTTTAAAAAGTAGTGGGCGGGGATGGGGCAGTGGGGTCTTTGGTAGCATGAGTTGTTTGTTCAGAAAAAAGAGAAAAAGCTGAGTGAAACATAAAACTTTAACCAGCGGACGACGACGACGACGACGACGCAAGGGTCATGACAATAGCTCTTCGGGGTTTTTTTCAAAAAGACGAGCTAAAATGCAATATGACACAGTTTATGTTGAAGTATATGGAAAGGTTAACCAGAACTAGAACATATCCACTCTCCGAAGGTAACTGATAACTTTCCCACTCGAATCAATCACTAAAGAGACTGTTGTAGGGTGGTGATTCGAACTCACGATTCCTGGTTTGATGGTCAGACGCGTTACCAACTGAGCTAACCGGGACTGGTTTGAGCCATGAAAGTGACAAAAAATTATCATATTTAACATCATGTAAGTCATACAATCCAACTTTCTGAATATACCCGATTCTTCGCCGACCTCTAGTAAGATGTGAGTTAACACATAAAAAGGCAGTTACAGTCATTTGTGATATGACCGTTCGCACCGGTATCCGTTGAGAAATTCCACTGACTATATTCCGCTGCTTATTATCGTCAGTAATACGAAAATGACGTATTAAAACTACCAGTAAAAAAGACAATAGCCTAGAAACATCTAGTATTCCTTAATTATGAATATATATTGCTATTTTATGACTAATTATCACGTTTTAGTGGCTCTTAAGGAATTGTTATAGGGGAAAATAGATGTAACATATCCGGGAGAAGCGCTCAAGATCAATACATTTTTTGAGGGAAAAAAAATAAGAAAACATGTGATAAACAGGAAAGACAGCAATAAAAAGAAAGAATACGCCAAACCCAACATTAACATATGCAATTATATTAAAAATCGTAATAAATACAACACAAGCATAGACACAGAAGTCAAGATGGGTCAGGACCATGGAACGTGGAGCGGGGAACGGTCAGTAACCAAACTGTCGTTTGGGAGCGAAATCTGGGTTGGTATTCACCAACTATTCTGAAGAATATTCTGAGACTTGATCTTAAGAATGAATTTTGAAAATACACTTAGATACCATATTTTGAGACCACCATTTGCAAGCATGTAGAGACACCTAATTTATAGTCAAATAAACTCTTTTAATAATTCTATCGGTCATGGTAAACTAGATATCCAAGGCTGAAATGTAAATTTTCAATCTGAAGACTAAGAATATTCTTAGGAATTGTTGGTGAAAACGACCCCCTGGTCTACTGATGCATCCAACTTCTCACATCATAAAACAAAGACGTATATTAATGAAATTAGCCCTGTCGAAATATTCTCTTACACATGCGTCAACACACATATCCATGATGTAACCATAAAAACTGCTCAACTGAAAAAAAAATGAATAAGTGATTATATATACAATGTATTCGATGAGTGCAAAAGTAGTTTCAAAAATATAATGATTTAGCTAAGTTTATACATGTACCAATTTATTTGAGCTCGATAGCAATGAAAGCTCAGAGCTTATATGAACCGCTCTCGAGTCCGCTTCCTAGGTAGAAACAGTACTGATTTTTGTTTTAAGAGAGGCATCTGGTCAATCGGGCTTGCAACCTCTGGCATGAGCGGCCAACATTCTATCTATTACACTACCGCTCCGCTTATATATAATAATTTAGGGTAAGACGAAAGAAATATGATCAATAAGAAAAAAAAAATCCAGCTTCTCTCTCCGTTAAACGAAATACGCCATCCTTGAGTCCCCGACAGTTGATATCTAAATATTCTTGTACAGTTACTTTTGGCTTATAAACATTTTGAATTAATTACTTTTTTTGCCAAAATAAAAATATATATATAACAAAATGACACATTGTTAAATAAATATACTATATGCAGTTGATTTTATTTTCACTGTGCTCTATTTTTACGCTTCCGTACATATGGGTAAGATGCCTCAGCCTTAATTTAGTACATACTAATTTGTTTTAGCTCGATTGCAATGAAAGCTTAGAGCTTATACGAACCGCTCGTCCATCGCGGGATTGAACCCGCAACCTCTGGTGTGAGCGGCCAACACTCTATCCATTAGACTACCGCCCCGCTTTGATTTGGAGAACTAATATAAAATTACCACGCAGACTTTTTTGTGTAAACGAGGAATAATCGCCGCAACACCATGTCTGGATAGGCGGTCTTTGATTCGAATTTCGGATTCGGATTCGGATTCGGATTTAAATTGAAGACTTTCATGAATAATATAATCTCCACGTTCATGTTCGTCTTTTTTTCTCATTTATTCCCCAGTCTGACTCAGTATGACCCTCGTTATTAACGGGTCTTCGTGCATTCATACATTCATACATTTAGCCAGTCAGTCTATATAAAACTGTGCCTATATCTTCCATACAATCGTTTCACCCACAAAAACATAAACAATAAAAAGTACACATGAATATTCATGTTATGTACAGTTTATTCATTTTCAGTGATTCAGTTTTGATCGGAAAACGATCTTAATTATATTTCTGTCTAGTAAAATCCCCTAAAAGTGACTTTGTAAGAAGCTGTGAAATATAATTATAACATGTTTTATTCCATTCTATGACACAAGAAATCACATTTTGAAACTACGTGCGAAACTTTTGATTTATTAAATTGAGTGGAAAAGCTATGTCCTTCCATTTACAGAGTCTTGAAGACGACGTATTTGTCTGGTTATATATATATCACATTGTTTTATAACAACTTACCATATTTGGTAACACTAGATTCGTCTAATATGTTAGAAACCAATATGCACGTTTGTGTTTGGAGTTTTGAATGGGTTAATGCATTTTACAGTTGATCTATGAATATCCGGTTTTATAGGCGAAGTAGGGCAAACGTCCTTCCGCAAGTAACTGGCAACTTTTTCTCACATAAATATTATGGACCGAGCTTGTCTGTATAAATCGCTTGTTGATGAGAATAACGTTTCCTTTAAATGATTTTATAGGTATGGAGGAAAGTAAAACTATCATAGTTTTACATTTATATTTCCATATGCGGGATCGCCAAGTGTCGTAACAAATTATTGCAGTACACTGATAAATGCAGACATGCGCACAAACGCTTCCGGGTGTCAAAGCAATATTTTATAACACGTGTGTTATGTAAACTGGGAAGAGATCACACAAAATCACACAAATTGTTTTAACCTTAGGTCTTCGTTCGTAATCTGAAATGTATTGAACATGATCTAGACTGCCAGACCAAAACACATCTACAATCTGCTGTAACCGTTGCAGTTATATTGCAAATATGTTGATACCACTATCTATTACTACCTCTATCGATTCGCGTAATAATTAGAAAGTGAAACCTTCTAAATATGTTTGCCGCTGAGTTACGCTGACCTATACCATATCTGCAAGTAACGATGCCACCTCATTAGTGTTTAATTAGGAGCATCTGCCACGACTTGAATTACGGTCCATTCTGATAATGTTCTCACTCTTAACGGTCTAAATAAGCCATAGATTATGTAACAAAGTATCACAATGAAAATATCAGATAACCACAGTATTGCATAGAAGGCGACTTTTTAATGGTTTAACCGGTAATATTTTATATCAGAATTCCAGTTTTGTTGAGAAGACACATAAATCCCAAGTAATTGACAAATGAATGAAATCCCTATTCATATATTTTATTTAAACAAACTAGAAAAAAAACAACATTTTGTTTGTCAGTTCCTGAGCACAAAATTCATAGTGTTATGTAGCTAGTCATTTATCGATTTAAAATCTCTAAAATCTGTTTTGACTAAACACTACTCCCTGTCTCAAGATGATTAAAAAATCCCAAAACAGATGGTAAAAGAGATTTTACTGTTTTCCAATAGCATTCCTATGTAATACTTCCCACATTTGGCCACCGAATAGATACAAGTCCATTCGTTTGAACATTTTTTACCCTGCCCAAAGGGATCATTTATATCAAACATGAAAACATTTGGCTGGTCAGTTCTTGAGAAGATTTTTGGAAATTCACATTTTATTACTTTTTGGGCCCCTGATATAAAATTCCTCTTTGCGGACCAAGTCTCAATAAATTTGACTAAACAATACCACAGATCTGAAGATAATTAAAAATTATTCCTAAAATAGAATTTACTGTTTTCCTTCTAGTATTCCAACGTAAACTTCAATGTCCCCTTCTGAGCCCAATATATCTCAGACACTCTGTTTGAACAAAGTTGAAACTCCGACATATACTAGATATCATTTATATTACATATGAATGCATTTTGCTGGTCAATTTTGTGATTGTGGATAAATATAATCCAAAACAACATAATTTCCTGTTTTCCCATGGTATTTCGTATGTCTTTGTAAAAACCAATGTCCCCTTACCGGAAACCAATGTTTCCCAGCCCCTTTATTTGAACTCACCTGAAATCCCTTTTCATATGGATCATTTATACCAAATATAAATACATTTGACTTAATGGTTCTTGTTGACGTCATATAACTTTTAATAATTTGTTGCTCATTACAGCCACTTGTTTCCACAGAATAATTATATTAGATTAAAATTATGTTAACAATGCATAACGATGACATTCGCTACAACTATTGCAATACATTGAATTGACCATACATGACGATCTGCTGTTGGTGGCAAAGACGTTGTAAATACGAGTTATCATGCTACTAGTGTTTGGCCGCTAAGATATCAATAAATTAATGGTAATAAAGTATAAGAAAATGTTTCAGTAACTTCCAGTGAACTGCATATAGTTTACGTAAGGTAGAAAGTTAAATTTTAGGTTCGTATAGCGGACACTTGAGCCGCCTGTCTCATGCCGTCTGTTACATGTAGGTTCTGTCGTTTCGTTTCATAAATGTGACTTATATGTTATAATTTTCAAACTAACATACGAGGACAAAGTACATTTTATGACTGAAAATTTAAAATGTTATACCGCAGGTGGATTGACGCGGATATACGAGATATGTTTCGTTAATAGTCAGTGTACAAAAATACAATAATGGTCTGACGTTTTTTTTCTCTGAATTTAATGTCAGTATAATCATGTTTCGTTGTTAGGGTGATACCATCCACTTTATATTGTTATTGTTGTATTAAACAAACACAATACAGCATCAAGAGACTATCCGGTCTTTGTCATTGAAAGAAAAAAAAACGCTGTCGCTAGTGATATATAACAAAAGACTCTACTGATACATATATGGCCAATATTTATGAGTTCAAGAATTTACTATACGATCCTTTATTGCCTCAGAACCAGATGTGACTGCATTATCTTTAAACACGATTTTTTAAGATGTCAATATTGTCGTGTATCTAGTTTATTGGTTCTTGGTTATTGCTTAGTTTCTCAAATACAAACAGACAATAAAATCTAATTTCATGGCTTTTGAAACCGTATTTAACTGTTTGCGATAGCTTCTTTTTGGTTGAAAATGATAAAATAATACCCAACATAGTCAATGTCTCACTTGCATCAGATGAATAATAATACTCATCCATTACACATACTAAAAGGCATTTAGTTATTAAAAATATTAATAGATTATCCGACAGTAAATCAGTATTCAGTTTTATTAAGTAAATATTGCACATAATAATATTAGGCACATAATAAAAATTATAATTTTTAACTTCATTATTTTTTTCAAACTCCCATTTTTCTATTGCTATTTTACACTCTCCCCACCTCCATTATTTTCCTCAATATCATATTTTTGTATTGTTATTACAGTATGCTCTATCATCTCGCAATATTCTGTTGTTGTTGATGTACTATTTCAAGTGATATTTCCAAATATAAATGTAAACAATTTGTGAACAAAATATGTGTAATCTAAGTAGAAAACGCCCAAAGTTTATGCAAAAAAAAATTCATCGAAATACACGCATATATACATGTATTTCAATTAAGTTGAACGTAAATCTGACAAATGGATCCGCAGGAAGCACAAAACACTACAAAAGACAAGAAAATAGACAAGTTAAAGAAAATATATACATACACAGAGGGAATTTAAAAATGCAAATATCGGAGTTTTTTTTTGTTTATCAATTTTAATAAAATTTTGAAACAATAAACATCCACGTAAGCCATACAAATTGTTCGAGTTTTATTGGAAAATATTATTAATTTGTTGAGAAATAACATTGTAAACAGCGACACATCCAATCACCAACTTTGCAATAAGCAGCGGGTGAAACTACCATTTGTACCTACGCAATCAACATATCTCCGCCTCATTGAACGTACTATATAAGTAATACATTGTTGGGGAGTGTAGTTGCTGAACAAAAGCACGGGAAAGCTCGTTAACGTTTCTCATGGTGGCCGACGAGTGTTAATGCGTCGTTCTAACTCATCCCAAACATGCTCAATTGGAGACACGTCTAGGACCAATCTAGAGTCTGAATTGCATTGGCTTGAAGAAAACCTGTGGAAAGGCGAGCCTTATGTGCCGGAATATTATCATATTAAAAGACAAAGTGACCTCCGCTATAATTATGTCGTAAAATCGGTAATGCAACAGGACGTAAAGCGCTGTCAATGAAAGACCTAGCAGTCACATTGCCATAAAGAATAACACGCTTAGTATTGTTGAACTGAGGTATCCATGACCACGCGTGCACACTCTCCCCACCTCCATGTATTCACACATTTGTCTATGTATCGTCCACCCTCTTCACGATGCACCCGCTCGAGCCCATCAGAATTCCGAACATTGAAGTTCGACTCATCGGAAAGCAAAACTTATATCCATTATTTTCTAATTCACTTGACTCAAACGAAAATAAATCTTTTTTTTTTTCAAAGTTAACTAAGGGAATTAAAGAGAACAAGACATGGTATAGGAATTGTCACTTGGATTGCCGTTATAACAAAGTTTTACAGTAAAGATGCACAAAGTGATCTGTCAGACATCCTGTCATAATAAGATGATCTGCAACAGCTGATTCCAGTGAGGTTTTATTCGCATGAAGCACCCTTGTCCTGCAATGGCTATCTGTCAATATACAAACTTAAATAAATTACAACATTATTAAAAATGACCAACATCTGACAGAAAGTATATACCAACTTTCAAATATAATGACTTCATAACCACAACATCTACCTCATACTGTATATACAGTTTAAAATACCACATAAACACCAAGTTGTCTTTTTTGTATTTTACTTTGACCGCTTTTGAGTGGGGGTGGGGGTATCTATGAAAATATGTGCAAACAACGTAACTATTTGGCAAACGCAATGACCTCGAATGGAGATGGCCTACACTTGTATCACTTATATACCGACTGTATCGCACGAGTTGACTCGTGCTCTATACCCTTGACTGAACATTACACGTATTCATTTACTTTAAACCCATAATAAATACAATTGTCTACGATTCCACCGAACAAGTGCTCTGGCCCGAGCGAGTCTCGTAGGCTTGCGCCTGTCGGTCAGACTAGACCCCTTTACTAGGTCTGTTGCTTCGCACATCCACATTACGAAGTAGAAGCTTCATAGTTCTGGGATGGAAACACACATGTTATGGATATGGTCTAAAAAGCGCAAACTAGTTTTAAAAATTAGGAGGTATGATAATGTAAACAATGAACTAGAACTTACCTCAGGGTCCGAATTGTTCGTCTGGCGCTGATGGTAGCGGGTCGGAAGCAAAAAAAAGTCGGTGTAGCCGACATAAGACGGCGTCTTGTCGCGTCGTTATCCGTGGCTGCCCCCGCCGTGGTCGATCTTTGGACGTTCCTTTCGCTTAAAACGCTCTCATTGGCGAATAATTGCTGAAGAATGACAGTTGTAGTAGCGTGCGACATCGGAAACGCTCCTTCGGCTCTACACATCTGGCCGTTCATGTTCGGTTAAACGTGATATATTTAAATAAGCTATTGAGAATTCCGCTTTTTGACCAACTTGTGCTTCCACAATGTACACATTATTATTAAATATACACCAATATTGAGTTTCGCTTTACCGATAAATTCGAGCGCCACGTGCAAATAGCTCGTGCGTCACCAGCGATATTTATTGTACAAAGAGGTCACTGTCGTTGATCCAGATATTCGCTTGATAAAGCATATAACTAATTTTACGAAGAAAAGGGTAGATGAAATTATTTTGATTGGTTAGAAACTACTTTAAACATATGCTTTTTTCATGTCTCTCATTGTAATACGCGTTTGAGGAAATGTCTGCATCTGAACCATTGTGTTAAATTATTGAATAGTTGATTAAATATTTAGCATCATTTTATGCCATCGAGGGTTAACAGACAATCAGTTAACCTAACCACTGTTTCCTTGGAAACAGTAAAGGTTAACCAGTACTCGAGCACACTCCATCTCCGCAAGTAACTGATAACTTACCAACTTGAATCAGTGGTGAGAGACGAATGATAATGAGACACAATGTCGTATATCAACCATCACGGAGTTTGTGGTCGGGCGGCCCATTGATTGATAGTCAGACCCGCTAACGACTGAGCTAATCGGGCCCGGCGTGTGTTAATTAAAACGATATTTATGACATTACGACAAATCACGAACACATCATTTTTCAAGACAAGACGATTGTTTATATGATATGTTTATAAAGTGACTTTGTAATTGCAAACAGAATATAAACAAAGCTTTTAAACATAACTAAATATCGCTTTTGTGACACCGACTTCATTTTCAAGCGTATAATATATTACATTGTTTTTGTGACACCGACGTCATTTTCAAGCGTATCACATATTATACCGCTTTTGTGACACCGACGTCATTTTCAAGCGTATCATATATTATATCGCTTTTGTGACACCGACTTCATTTTCAAGCGTATCATATATTATACCGCTTTTGTGACACCGACGTCATTTTCAAGCGTATCATATATTATACCGCTTTAACATATTTTTCAAAAATTGTTTATAAAAATGCAGACGACAAAACCACGTTCATGCAGCTGATATTGTGGAAGCTGATGTTATACATGACGTTTAAACACGTGCTGCAATACAAGCTAAACAGTGCAGTCGGATATTTTATTAAGATCGTAAGCATGGAGTAGAATAATATCCAATCTACGACAGTGACAATAAACAGCAATACACAACTGCTCATATTCTTAATTATTTAAAACCCTACAACGATATTACTTGTTGATTGTTATTAAACGAAGGCCAAGAAAAAAACACTAAATTAATCTTTCAGATCGTTGTTAATTTCCGTTGACGGAGATCTCTTGTGTTTGGATTTATTTCATGTTGTCTTGTTAACCATTGTGGTTGCTTGGGGAATTAGACGTGCTGTTATATGGAAATTAATCCGGGCAACGTAAGAGATTAATCCGAGTATTGTTGTTAATAGTAATAATACTGTTTTGTAGTCGTTTGTCACATGGTGCCCTCGTATTTCCGGAAAAGGCCATAATAAATTAATTGCTAGATAAGCATCCCTTTTTTATTTTCCCTTTTACACTTTTTATTTTCATAAAATAAATAAATATAAATAAAATTAAAAAATCCATTGTGTATATAGCTTTTGTTTTTATTTTGTGAATTTGCTATTTTCAGAATTACATGCGTTATAAATATTAAAGTATGTATTTTTACTATGAAAGCATGAAAATACCGCATATAAAATATACAAAAAAGAGGAGATGAAAATGTTTGGATTTATTTTACGGGGGAGGGGGGGGAGGGGGTGGGGGGCCATGTTATTGGAAATTGAAAGCAAAGAGTACGGCTATGTCACTTTAATAAATATTAAATGGCAGCTCTGTTATTTGTGTAATGAAGTTTTCCATGACGGGTAATAAAAGTTTTAACCATGATATGTTGATGGGCGTGCACTGCTTAACTACGTATTTATTATGAAGAAGAAAACCATTCCGTGCAGTAAATAATTCGTTATGTAACTGGTGACTGAATGTGTATTTCAAACTGAAACAAGAGTGCAAACATATTTGTCTAGAAGCAAGAGCTTTTTAATGAACAGTTGTTTGACCTTTTTGAACACAAGATGATTTAGGACAACTTGAGACGCTGTGAACATGGCGTGATTCAGTCGTAGAGAAATTAAGTCAAAGAACTTTGTAACACAACTTAATAAGAAAACAACAATCGCTCCACTGCTCTACGGCAATTTATTAATATTTAGTATTTTTCTTATGATTATAATATAATGGTAATTTCTGTTCGTTACTTGTTCCATTTGTAACGTCATCCTTAAAGACACGTTGCCTCTCATCGTCGGATACTCACGCAGAATACGTGACAACAGGTTAGAATACGTGACAACAGGTCGGAATACGTGACAAGAGATTAGAATACGTGACAACAGGTCAAAATACGTGACAAGATATCAGAATATGTGACAACAGATCAGAAAATGTGATAACATATCGAGGTGACAACAGGTTAGAATACGTGACAACAGATCAGAATACATGACAACATGTTAGAATACGTGACAAGATATCAGAATATGTGACAACAGATCAGAAAATGTGATAACATATCCAGGTGACAACAGGTAAGAATACGTGACAACAGGTCAGAATACGTGACAACAGGTCAGAATACGTGGCAGTAGGCCAATCGATGCATGTACATACCGAAAACGTAGAAAACAGTTAAGATGATGCAAACATGCAGAGAACGTTATAAAAGTCCAGATGATACAATTTGTACCCCATGTTTATTCTACTTTGTTTTTAAGAATAGTTCAATCAAATGCTTCACTTCTATATATATACGGAATCAGTTCCCGCTCAGAATATATAAATAATATATTTACTTATTTCCTATTAAGCTATCAGGCAAAACTTATATTATATCCAATATTTCTGGTCCCCCTGACAGGATAATCGATACACGACTGAGTGTACAAAACAGTGTTTTATTTATCACCTGGTCTATAGAAATTGATTGAAAAAGTATGTATTACTCAACTCTTTATTACATCACTTGCCTCACGTGGCATCGATTGATACAATATAACTGCAACTCTGCATTGATAGAGGGGTATCATCGAGGTAGTTTTGATATTTGCTGAGCACTCCAAATTACTCCTAAAACGATATTACACACTCAACGCAGCATAAAAACCGTCACTGCTGGTCTTTATCGACCATAGAGCTATTCAACGTCTCACTTCACATGTGCGCCCTCTCCTAACAAAACGTCACTGCTGGTCCTTAACGACAATAGAGGCTATTCAACGTCTCATAACATATTTGCGACCTCCCCAAACAAAATGTCACTGCTGGTCCTTATCGACCATAGAGTGTATTCAATATCTCACTGTTAAAATACTGTACTTTAAGACTATGAGCTAAAATTAATCAGTGTGAGACCCAAGCTTGACATGTACCGTAATGTCCTCTGTTTCCGAACGTGTGTGTTTATACACCATTAATCACTGCCAACTGCCAATTAGATTTTTTTTATTTAGTATTAAACGATTAGAATGCGGAGACTATGTTATTCTATGATTCTGTGGGATGTATGCATGTATTTGTAGTTTTGAATCACTTCTCAAGCATCCTCTGAATAGTAAATTTCGTTATTAAAGAAGAATTGTTCCACAGATATGTGTTTTTGAATGTATTAAACCTCAGCCTCTGAATTACAAATAGTGACTTGTAACACTCACTACACATTTGCACCCTCCCCCGACAAAACGTCACTGCTGGTCCTTATCGATCATAGAGTCTAGTCAACGTCTCACTACACATTTGCGCCCTCCCCCAACAAAACGTCACTGCTGGTACTTATCGATCATAGAGTCTATTCAACGTCTCACTACACATTTGCGCCCTCCCCCGACAAAACGTCACTGCTGGTACTTATCGATCATAGAGTCTATTCAACGTCTCACTACACATTTGCGCACTCCCCCGACAAAACGTCACTGCTGGTACTTATCGATCATAGAGTCTATTCAACGTCTCACTACACATTTGCGCCCTCCCCCGACAAAACGTCACTGCTGGTACTTATCGATCATAGAGTCTATTCAACATCTCACTACACATTTGCGCCCTCCCCCAACAAAACGTCACTGCTGGTCCTTATCGATCATAGAGTCTATTCAACGTCTCACTACACATTTGCGCCCTCCTCCAACAAAACGTCACTGCTGGTCCTTATCGATCATAGAGTCTATTCAACATCTCACTACACAATTGCACCCTCCCCAAAAAAACCGCCACTGCTGGTCCTTATCAACCATTTATTCTATTCAATGTCTCACTACACATTTGCGCCCTCCCCAAACAAAACGTCACTGCTGGTCCTTATCGACCATATAGTCTATTCAACGTCTCACTACACAATTGCACTCTCCCAAAGAAAAAATGCCACTGGTGGGCCTTATCGACCATTTAGTCTTTTTCAGGTCTCACTTTACATTTGCACCCCCCCCCCCCCCCCCACCCCACTTCCCAACAAAACGTCACTGCTGGTCCTTATAAACCATAGAGGCTATTCAATGTCTCACTACATAATTGCGACCTCCCCACCCCAGCAAAAAACGTCACTGCTGGTCCTTATCGACCATAGAGTCTATTCAATGCTGGTCCTTATTGACCACAGAGTCTATTCAACGTCTCATTACACATGTACAACTTTTCTCCAAACAGTAGCATGATTCTTACATTTAAAAAAAAGTCCTATGTAATTCCGTTTGAAACTATTTCAAATTGGTTCCTAGCGGTTGTGATTTCTTGCTGCAGATGAGTAGAGCAAACTCTGGCACAGCGCATATGCTGCAATAGGACATCACTGGTGTTAAAATGTGACTTTTATAGGATTTTAACAAATACATGTGTATTTATGAGCATTTTGGTGACTTTTTAAAAAATATATAAATAAGTTGTCACTGCAACCTCTTTAAAAAACAAGCTAGTCAACCTACCAGTTATTGTGCATTTTTATGTGGGGATACATTCCTGCTATGAAAAAAAAATACTTTAAAAAAATCTACGTGAATTATTTTTACCATGAAGATCTTATACCTTTTTTTATATAGAACAAAGATACAAATTCAACTGTGTAGTTAGACCTGAACTTGGACAAAGAAAACACTTAGCCTCGTATTATTATCTAAAAGCTGGAAAACGCTTTGATTGGTTTGTTCGAGTATTAATACGTTAGTGTGTTATTGACGTGTGGAGCGCGTGGTCCAGTGGTAGAGTGCCAAACCCATGATCAGAGGGTCGTGGATTCGATCCTCCGCCACGGCTATGTGTGGTGTCCTTGAGTAAGGCACTTTTCCGCATATGCTTAGTAATGAATCTAACAAGGATGACTTCGAGTGTGATTTGCCTAAGTTGTAATAACTTGTTTCACAATTAAAGTAAAATAAATAACTTTAAACTAAATTGACGTAATATAACTAAACTTAAAACTGTGAAACCAGCAAAGACAATAAACTGACAGCGGGTAACAGCTATATGCCGTTATAGTTAAACAATACTGTATGAATTTGTTATGATTCACGTAAGTTTTTTATTGTCTGCTGGCAATGTCTTCTGTTGATTGGTATAATACTAGACTGTCAGTTAACTTTGCTACATGTAAATCATGCCGTCTATTGTATATTGAGACGAGCAGAGTCGGTAATAAAACATACAACAATACATCGAGGGATGAAAGCTAAAAAGGTCTAAGTATATATAGATAAAGAAGCAATTAGACATTTTTCGCTTTCACCCCTCGACATGTTCAAGCATCAGGCGTACCGTTACTTATGAAAGCATGTTTTATGCTCTTCGTTCAATGCATGTTTACATATGTATTTGTATTTCGTTTACTCTAAATCAGGGTTTTATTTGGCGAGAAACACAACTGATGTTGCAAAATAGGGCAAGTGTTGGACAGTTTCACATTGATGGACGTACAGAGATCAATGTTGATTTACGTAGCTCTTATTTCTATGACCAAGTTAAACTATTTACTGAAAATCATTTTTTATTTGATATAAAATACTTAGAAACTATACAAGTATATAATGTAATAAATACAGTCACACCTGTCTTGGGAAGGAGCAAAGGTGGCATTTTTAAAACAAGTGGTTGCTTAATACAGGTTAATTTGCTCTGAAAACATAGAAATGGGAAATAGCAAATGTGGCTGTTTCAGACAAGTGGCTGCTTAATAGAAGTGGCAACTTACACAGGTTGGACTGTACAAATTAAAGTATTTTATAATTTTAATTAAACATATACAATGTAATGTCTTTGTTATATGCAAATCTCTAAGGCACCGTCTCAAGATCACTTACCTCTAACCGCCAAGCTCGTTCGAGCCCCGCTCGCTCCAAAAAACTTTACGTGAGAAAGTTTGCCAGTTACTTGTGGAAGGACGCCGGTTCAACTCAGATTTATTCCGATGTCTTACTCCACCAATAAAACTGGGTATGTGTTGAAAATGGCGTTAAATGTCATTATAAAATAACAAATATTTTGTTGAAATATTTCATTGTAATGCATTTGCATGTATCCTGATCACCGTTATTATTGTTAATTTTGTTTAACTTGAGGTGACGCAATTATTTATATCAAAACGTTCCCACTAAGTAGTGTGTCAATATTTAAGGGGAAAATATAATAAAACTGAATTGTTGCAATATAACGGCTCGGAACCATTCTCATACATCGATTACAGAATGATATATATCATATGATTATTGGCATATTGACCCGAGCCAAGACAGTACTTGTGTAATACCTGCTTTATCAAGTATATTTGTGTTTTAACCAATACACATACATGTATGTAAACTGCCACATTTTGCACATGCACTGTCACAAACTCTTTTTTAATATATAGATACTATATTACCATACATACTAAAAGAGTTTGTGACCAGTGCCTGTGGCATTTTGGATAGACTACTATGGCGCGGTTACTTTTAAGAGTCCCGTCTCGTTTTACGATGTGACATTGGAGGAGGGAGCGAGGTTAGGTAAAGTCGCAAATGAATGAAGTCAGACTTTTGCTCACTAGCGACTATTTTGTCTGTTGCGGTTCTAAGGACGATACATTTTGTGGTCTTCCATCGCCAATAAGACTTGATATCATTTATAACTTGTTAACCTTATACAGCAATGGTAATATTGACGTGCGTATCGTACGAATATCTCAAGAGATTCGTAAGAGATTCGTACGGTATATTAATGCAGCTGACAAAAGGATAATGATGTATCAGCAATTGTTGAAATTAATCAACGGGAATGATAAATCAAGGTAAATAATCGTTTTAAATGCAAATGTTGCATGTGAATTTCAATTGAAGAGTATGCCAACCCATTCATTTATTAGAAATTCAAGCATTGAAATAACTATTGGAAACAAATCTGAAATACTTGTTACATGACGTTACTAACACGTGCATATAATGCACGTTGAAATTCTGGTTACATGACGTTACTTACACGTGCATATAATGCACGTCGAAACTCTGGTTACATGACGTTACTCCACGTGCATATAATGCACAAAGAAACACTGGTTACATGACGATACTCTCACGTGCATATAATACACGTCGAAACTCTGGTTACATGACGTTACTCCACGTGCATATAATGCACTGGTTACATGACGATACTCTCACGTGCATATAATACACGTCGAAACTCTGGTTACATGACCTCGAAACTTTGGTTACATGAAGTTACTCGCACGTGCATATAATACACGTCGAAATCCTGATTACATAGCGTTACTCGCACATGCATATAATACACGTCAAAATCCTAGTTACATGACGTAACTGACATGCGCATATAAAACACGTCGAAATCCTGGTTACATAGCGTTACTTACACGTGCATATAATACACGTTGAAATTCTAGTTTATGACGTTATTTACACGTGCAAATAATACATGTTGAAACTCTGGTTACATGAAGTTTTAGTTACATGACGTTACTAACACGTGCATATAATACATGTTGAAATCCTGGTTACATACCGTTACCTACTCCTGCATATAATACACGTAGAAATTCTAATAACATGACGTTTCTTTACACGTGCATATAATACACGTTGAAATTCTATTTACATAGCGTTACTTACACGTGCATATAATGCACGTTGAAATTCTAGTTACATGACGTTATTTACATGTGCATTTAATACACGTTGAAAGGTTTGTTAGGAAGCACAGACCAAACGATAATCCAGACTCGGCATGTCTAAGACGTATTTTATAGGTGCTAATTTACAAGTGCTGATAGGTGTTTTAAAGTAAATGTTATATCTTATTTTAAAAAATCAGCATCAGTGTTGAAATCACGCTTCGCAGACTTTTAACCTCTGTCATAACGTCATTAGTTGCCATGTGAATATGTTGTTTCTCTGTCTCGTTTTAAGAAGTTTCTATATCAAATGTAACACCACGTGTGTGTTACTTGTAGAGCTTATAACCACGTAGGCTTGTTGTAAAGATGAAGATTTCAACTGTTGTAAACTGATTAAAAAGCAAACAGGACGGAATGAAAATGACATTTAAAAAAAGGTGAAAAGCAATAGTTGACGTACTAATATGGAATTGCCTTTTTGAAAATAGCATCGCCTTGCAAATAGCGTGACGGGCATACGGCCAGCTCAGTCGGTAACGCGTTTAACTGTCGACATAGATGTCGTGAGTTCGGATATCCCTCCGACCATCGTCTCTTTGTTGAATGAACCTAAACTTTGTTCTGCCACTTAAATCTTACTTTTCTAAATGTACACGCAATGTAGGCAGTGATTTGCAGATACGGAGGGTTGTATTCACCAACTATTCTTAAGAATATTCTTAGACTTGAACTCAAGAATAAACTTGAGCCCATTTTAAGCAAATATTTACAAGCATGTTGGGACACCTAATATGTAGTCAGATATACTCTCACAATAATTCTATCTCTCATGGTAAACTAGATATCTAAGGTTGACGTTTGGATTTTTAAACTCAAGTCTAAGACTATTCGCAAAAATGGTTGATGAATACGACCCCTGGTGTTTCAAAAACTGATTTACCACCTAGACGATTCGACGAACGGTGATTAGGTTCGATGACTTGAAGAGTTGAGCGTTTTAGAGTTCGATTTTATTATGGTATCATGTTTAGAATCCTGGTGTAAATGAGTTAAAATCTAGTGTTGTAAGCGTTGCAGCGTGCAAGAAAAAAGAATCGCATGTGAGAATCACCAAGTCACGTGCAGCGGTGAGTTCCTGTTTCTCCTGTTAAGATGTTGGTTAGCATTAACTTATGCATTTTCTTAGGAGAACAGTGCTCAACGGATACATTAGCGTTAATGAATGCAAGTTTATGTTTGATGTATATATAGTCGTCCTTTTATCTGTATCTGTAATAATCTGATGCGAGTTTTGTCTTAAAAAGTAGAATGATAATAATACAAACTGGTCCGGCAGGAGAGGTAGTGATGGAGCGGACAAAAGAAACACATAAGAGAAGTGACACCAGAGGTGGTATTCACCAACAATTCTTAAGAATATTCTTAGACTTGAACTCAATAATGAATTTTTAACAACACACTTAAAGAACATTTTTAAGGTTAAAATTTGCAAGCATGCAGGAACAACTAATATAAATTTTAACAATTATTCTATCTGTCATGATAAACTTGATATCAAAGGTTGAAATTTGGAATTTCAAGCCAGAGTGTAAGAATATTTTCAGAAATGGTTGGCGAATACGACCCTAGAACAGTCAACTAACTGCTTAAACGTCAATGTACACGTTGAACCTAGTAACCTATCGTCCCGTTAATGAAAAAAAAAGTAGTCCCGCAAGTCTGTAAACTGAAATACGGGCAGAACCCTCATGTTATAACGTATTGTGTAACACAAATGTCACAAATATACTCGGTTGGGCATTATTTTTATTTTAATGCATAAAATTGTCATATTTCTTGGAACATATTCATGATTTCTGCCAAGGTAAGATGGCATTGGATCCTGTTTGATGAAGCTATAACAGTATAAAGGGATACGTAGTGATACACTGCAACAAATGGGCAGTAATGTGTTAAAGTACTGTACTTTAAGACTGTCAGCTGACATTAACCAGAGTGTGAGACCCAATCTTGACCTGTACCTTTATGTCCTCTGTTTCTGAACGTGTGTGTTTATACACCATTAATCACTGCCAACTGCCAATTAGATTTGTTTTTATTTAGTATTAAATGATAAGAATTGGGAGACTATGTTATTCCATGATTCTGTGGGATGTATGCATGTATTTGTAGTTTTGAATCACTTCTCAAGCATCCTCTGAATAGTTAAGTTCGTTATTAAAGAAGAATTGTTCCACAGATATGTGTTTTTAAATGTATTACACCCCAGCCTCTGAATTACACATAGTGACTTGTAACATCTTGGTGTCAGCGGTGGAAGATATATGAATATAAAAGGATTTATTAATAGTTTGGACTTTTTTGAAAGTGACTTTGGAACGGATTTCAAATATTTTTAATTGAAATATTTTTTAGTTTTGGAATTAATTTCCAATGGTGGCAGCTTATTTTTAGAGTGAGGACAATTCTATTTATTAACATGAAATAAGCAAAGGGAGATGTCATGGCTGACAGTGAAAGCCAATTAATTAACTTTACTGCGGATGAAGGTAACAAGCAGGAACAGATGCCCCTGCCGAAGTCAAAGAAAAAGTTAAATGTTCAGAAAAAAGATAAGAATTTGGAAATGGAGATAGAACTGCAGAAACTGGAATTAGAGAGAGAGAAAATTAGTTTGGACAAAGAAAGAATTGAATTGGAGAAGAAAAGAGCAGATGTAGAGATACAAAAACTTAAAATTCAAAATGGCAATTATAATGAAAATGAATCACAGTCGAGTTTACCGTGTAAAATAAAACATGAGAAATTCAATCATAAGGAAGGAGAAGACATTTTAACCTACCTACAAGATTACGAAACAATTGCAAAACAGTTAAATTGTTCAGAAGAAGTGAAAATTTTACAATTAAGAACATTGTTGACTGAAGAAGCAAAAGAAATAGCACAGCAAACATCGAAAACATTCGATGATTTGAAAAATGCTTTAATTGAACGTTTTGGGAAACGACCGCATGAATATTTTAAAATGTAACTATTTATAAGGAAAGAAAAAATTGAAATATACAGAGGATTAAAAGCGAAAATTGATAAATATGTTGAACGGTTGGTAGATGGGAAAGATCCAATTAAAGTATTTTCTAATGAACTATTTCTAGCTACGCTCCCTTCTCAACAAGAACAATGGATTCGGCGAAACAAAGGGCATGGGTCAATTGCAGAGTAAGCTGAAAATTATATTTTACCAAAATCAGACAGCAGTGTGTCTTCAGTGCCTAACAATACAGCCAAACCTGCTTATGGGATACAACAGAAGAAGCGTTGTAACATATGTAACGGAACGGGCCACTTTCAGCGAAATTGTCCGAAGAAAAAGAAGAATCAGTCGTCGTTTTTTGTGGGGACAATTGGCGAAAGATTGATTAATGTGGAAGGATCTATCAAGATGTGACGTTCGTGAAGGATACAGGGGCGGAGGTGACGTTGGTTCATGAAGCCTTGATAAGGCCAGACTGTATCGTGGATGGTGAGCAAATGGCGCTGTATACAGCAATTGGGCAGCCATTTGTCGCTAAAGTAGGGGATGTGAACCTAGAAATTCCTGGGTAAAGTAAGAAGGTACGCATAGGTGTGGTCCCGAACCTGGCAACGGATGTTTACAAGGTAAACGATTTATTCTTACAATTGTTGATGAAGTAACCCGATATCAAGAGGCATGCGTATTAACATCAATTGAATCCGAGAAGATAGCCAAATGTCTCATGGATCTATTTAGTCGTGTTGGTATTCCAGATATTATTTTGACCGACAATGGTTCCAATTTTACTAGTAAGCTGATGAAAGATATGTACGCTGTTTATGGAGTCAAGGGTATAACATGTTCGCCATACCATCCTAGATCAAATGGGAGGGTGGAACGATTTAATGGGACACTGAAGTCAATGTTGAAGAAAATTAGTGTCAATAATGATAAATCGTGGGATGAAATGCTTCCATATGTACTGTTCGCTTATAGGGAAGTTCCACATGAAGTTAAACAGGGTTTTTCGCCATTTGAAATGCTCTATGGGTGGCCTGTTCGGGGTCCCATGGAAATGTTACATCGGCACTTAAGTGGAGAAGATGATACATGGTAGAGCATGTAGTCAGAATGCGTGAAAAACTGTCTGAGGTTAGCAGTGTCGTCAGAGAAAACCTGCAAAACAGAAAAGCCAAAACCAAAGAGTGGTATGACCGTAATGCAGTTACGAGAAAGTTCGAACCTGGTGATTAAGTATTAATATTACTACCGTCAGACCCATCAAAAATGAAAGCACAGTGGAAGGGTCCAAAGAGAATCACTTCAAAGGTTTCTGATGTGAACTACAAGGTAAATGTAGGTGGAAGGCGCGGTATTGTCACTTATCACATTAACCTGCTCAAGAAATACCATCGACCATGTCTATACACAACATTACAACAAGAGTGTGTTAATCAAGATCTTACTAATGACCCAAATGATGATGAAAGTATCAAGGACATTAAAATCAGCAACTCTTTGAGCAGTACACAGAAAACAGAACTTTTGGACTTATGTGAAGAATACAAATCGGTGCTTACATCCGTACCTGGAAAAGCTGTGGGTATTGAACACAAAATACGCATAACTTCAGAAACTCCAATCCACAAAGCACCATATCGAATACCATACTCACAAAATTCTGAAGTCAAGAAGTGTGTCAATGAAATGTTGAAAAGTGGATTAACTGTTCTATCCATATCACCGTATGCCTCTCCAATTGTGCCAGTTCGAAAAAAGGACAATACCTTGAGAATTTGTGTCGACTACCGGGAATAAAATAAGGTTTCAATTTCCGATGCATATCCGATGCCGCGGATTGATGAACTTTTAGATAAAGTAGGACCTGCCAAATACATCAGTATTTTAGACTTGACTAAGGGATATTGACAATTGTCATTAAGCGAGGACAGTCGCGCAAAGTCAGCATTTACAACGCCATTTGGACTATTTGAATATACTCGTATGACATTCGGGATGAAGACAGCTCCGGCTACGTTCGCAAGACTTATGCAAAGAGTCAAGTAAGGACTAAAAAAATGTTGAATCTTATTTTGACGATATAATAGTGTAAACAGACAAATGGGAGTCCCACATTGAAAGTCTGAGAGCATTATTTGAGAGATTGTTGGAAATGAACTTAAATGTACGTCCATCAAAGTGTGTATTAGGGTCAAGAGAGGTGAAATGCCTTGGACATATTGTTGGAAATGATACCCTAAAGGCCGACCCCAGTAAAGTGAAAGCAATGATAGACTTTCTCTTGCCAACAACAAAGAAAGGTATACGTTCATTTCTTGGAATGACAGGATATTATCACAATTTTATCTGTAATTATGCACAGATTGCAGTACCATTAACTGAGCTTACGCGCAAAAAGCAAGTAAACAAAATAGTTTGGAATGACAAAGCAGTAATTGCCTTTCAGTCACTGAAAGAGGCAATGGTATCAGCACCTGTATTAAGGTCACCCGACTTTAAAGAAACATTCATACTACAGACCGATGGAAGCCAGTACGCCATTGGTGCGGTGTTGAGTCAGGAGTTCGGTGGGGAAAAACACCCAGTAGCTTACATCAGCCGTAAACTACTACCACGGGATCAGCGGTATTCCACGATAGAGATCGAGTGTCTTGCGATTGTATGAGCAGTGGAATCATTTTCTTACTTCCTGAAAGGCGTTGAGAACTTTGTTATTGAGACAGATCACAACCCTTTGAAATTCCTACAAAAACGTGCGGGACAAGAACCAACGACTTATAAGGTGGTCGTTAGCACTTCAGCAGTATTCATTTACAATACGGTATCGTAAGGGTTCCCAAAACGCAAACGCTGATGGATTATCGAGATGTGTTGATTATTAGTGCCAGTGTTAAGTTATATATTGTTTGAAACTAACACAATATTTAGTAATTAAAGTTTAAATCAATTGATTATGTTAATTATAGAAAGTGATTATTCAGTTCAATTATATGCTGGTATGGATTTAAGTAAACTTGTGAATGAGTATAGGATACTTTTAATGCCATGTGGTCAAAAAATGGACAATAAAATTCATTCATTAAGATATCTGGGGCAGCAGCGTTATCAAGCTGTGATGAACTGTCCGGTCAAGACTGTTTATAGGAATTATGTTACATGGAACTAGCAGAACAACAGCAATTTATCAGTACTAGAAATAACATTGTGGAAAATGTAGTTAAACATTTGAACTGGTTTTAGTTAAAATAGTGATTGAATAACAGAACATTATATGGAGTTTTCAGATGCGTATTTTAAGAAAATTATTTGGATTAAACAAGATTCATAAATGAAAATTGTTGATAATTAAGTTTTGAATTTTCTTAACTTTGATTAATGAATTTGTTTAATTTTTAATTCTAAAAAGGAAGGAATGTCAAAATACGGTACTTTAAGACTGTCAGCTGACATTAACCAGAGTGTGAGACCCAAGCTTGACCTGTACCTTAATGTCCTCTGTTTCTGAACGTGTGTGTTTATACACCATTAATCACTGCCAACTACCAATTAGATTTAGGTTTTTATTTAGTATTAAATGATAATAATAGGGAGACTATGTTATTCTAAGATTCTGTGGGATGTATGCATGTATTTGTAGTTTTGAATCACTTCTCAAGCATCCTCTGAAAAGTAAAGTTCGTTATTAAAGAAGAATTGTTCAACAGATATGTGTTTTTGAATGTATTAAACCCCAGCCTCTGAATTACAAATAGTGACTTGTAACATAATGTCAATAATGAAGGGGTGTCACCAAACCATCGTTGTGAAAAAACAACCTGTTTTTTCTTCCTGCATACTTGGATTACCAGCGAACTATCTATGGCAACAATGCACTTTTAGAACCATCGGGTTCGAGAAGTGCATTTCTCTTTATGTAAAACAGTGCAAAATTAATTGTTATGTGAGACGTTGTATATCCGTTTAAGAGGAACTGGTTGACAGCAGTTCCGGTCGTCATGTTATAAAAAACGAAAGGTTAAATTCGACAAGCAATAACAATGGTTTAACCAATAAAGCCTTTATTATCGAACAAGCAATAGCAGTGGTTCAATCAATAAAGCAGTTCTTATTGAACAAGTAATAGCAATGGTTCAGTTCAACCAATAAAGCAGTTCTTATCGAACAAGCAATAGCAATGGTTCAACCAATAAAGCAGTTCTTATCAACCAAGCGATAGCAATGTTTCAACCAATCAATCGAACAAGCAATAGTAATGTTTCAACTAATCAATCAGTTCTTATCGAACAAGCAATAGTACTGTTTCAATCAATCAAACAGTTCTTATCGAACAAGCAATAGCACTGTTTCAGCAAATCAAGCAGCTCTTACCGAACAAGCAATAGCAATGTTTCAACCAAACAAGCAGTTCTTATCGAACAAGCAATAGCAATATCTTTTTTTAGACTTTATGTTTTATTACCTTATGTATTTTTAGTATTTATATACATTAAGAGACAATTTTAGATAAAAATAATTTAATATTATTGAATTGATATACCCAATTAATATTCATTTTTTATATCATATCACGTGACTACATATCACGTGACTATATATTGTATACTGATTGCTTTTGACAAAACAACCGTATTCCACGCCTGATTCTTTGATACTGAAATACAAACGACCTTTTTTCTAGCTGCGAGTCTCCCATGCCATAAAGATGTGAACTAGCTTTACATAAATGACGATTGCAAATCACATTGACCTGAAAACGAAATAACATCACAATAAATTGTTCCCATTTAGATCCTGACCTAAACATTTCAAATCGTATCTTCGGCTTGATCAATTGGAATGGGCTTCAGGCGAAACGTTTATTGCAAGCGTCTGATTGGAATTCCATTATTTGGCGACCATAACATCCAATACAATTCAAATGAAGGTCTTTACTGTTTGTGGTTTATCTTAAAAAAGCTTTTGTCCCGCATTCTTGACAACATAAAGTGTAGTTTTCCGTATTAAGACTGCTTAATGTAGTAATGAAATGTCCAGAGTGAAAGGCATCCACTGTCAATTTTCTGAAAAAAGGAAAGTGAAAAACATAAACACTTATTGTATAAATCCGTTCAGAGATCATTCATTATTTTTAATCTTAGGGGTACGACGCCTAATCGATGACCTCTCATTCCTTGACCTTATATGACAATGTAGATATTGTACGCCTAAAATTACAAGGTTGATAGTCTATGCCTAATATAAAATGGTAGATAGTATACGCCTTATATAACACTATTGAGATTATACGCCTAATATAACAATATTGAGATTATACGCCTTATATGAACGGTAAAGGCTGTACGCCTAATATATTGTATAACAATATTAAGATTATACGCCTAATATGAATGGTAGAGAGTGTTCGCCTAATACACTGTGTAACAATATTGAGATTATTCGCCTAATGTGAAAGGTAGAGATTATACGCCTAATACACTTTATAACAATATTGAGATTATATTTTCAATGTCAAATGGTAGAGACTGTTATATAACGCCTAGTTTTTGAACAAGGCTGAGATTATCGTCGATTCGACATTACGCAAAATTAAAATAAATAATGAATCGCGATATGTCACCACAGTCTGCTATCACTGAATGTGTACGGCAAATTATTATCACTTTTTAAGATTGTAAGACATCGTTGAATCATAAAGATTTACAACATGGAGTAATAAAAAATAATGCAATACAAATATACACCGACGTCTCTTGCATGGTTGGTTACGGTGTTCCTTTACGGCTATCATGATATCGCTTTGCTGACAGGTACACGCGATGCCATGAAAACACGATGGTGATAGAGCCATCGCTCCTTTACCATTGTGCCATCACGCATGGTAGTGATGGAACGGTGGCACAATGGCGATACTTGTTGTTGTGGCATCGCATATCCTTGTCGACAAAGCCATATAAAGATGGCCCCTAACTGCAATCGAAACATCGAGCGATTATCCTATCGTTATTTCGGACGTTTACGGAAATGGCCGAGCGATGTTCCGACTGCACTTACTGAACACAGTAGTCGGTAGATAATCCGCAACGAGGGGACTGAAACCTTATATCGCTTTCTCCCCATAGAAAAACTGACTTAAAGACTCATGCACATAATACAGTTTTATAATAAGCAAATATATCATGAAAAGGATAGGAGAACCCGTCAATGTTAATGGTCTTGAAATAAATTCTATGGCAATTAAGTCGCATCTATGACAGTTGATTAATCGTATTCCAGATAAGTTGTATATATTGTGTTTGATAATGTGAGAACAAGAAGCCGTGCGAACGGTGCATTTGTATTGATTAATATAGACTGATATAGTGCTTAAGATACCTTTCGTCTTTAACAATAATGAGAGCTTGGCGAGAATCTTTTACGGAAATATATATTTTTTTAATTATTTTAATGGTTATTTGAAATATAAAAACAGTTTGTATCAGATAAATATTTGATGTGTTTGTGTTAACTTGTTAAAAACAATACGGACGGAAATATAACTAAATGACCATTAAAGTCACACTCTAATTTTGTATCAAATTAATGCAAATTAGTGTTACTTAATGCATTATCTATGTATTTTTTCATTTTCTAACACCATTTTCAATACATTTCAAGTCACATATGGCATATCCAGTATTACTGGTGGAGGAAGACCTCAGAATGAATCTGAGTGTTTCAGAGCCACCGTTCTTCCACAATGGCAAACTTCCTCACATATGTTTTTGAACGAGCGTAAAGCGAACCTACGACCTCAGCGATGAGAGGTAAATGATCTTAAGACGTCGCCTTAGACCACCCGGCCACGAAGGACTCACATTATCTAGAAATTAATGCAACTACGCATATTCTACTGTCCACAGAGTATTATTATTAAAAGAAAATATTTTAGAATTTTGAGTAGATCAATTTTTGAACGCCAACTTTGCCCCTTCCCTCCATAAATTATATTAAAACAATGCTCGTGTGTCTACCTATTAAGCTATTAAGTCAGTGTATTACTGAACAAGTACATTAACAATGCTCGTGTGTCTACCTATTAAGCTATTAAGTCAGTGTAGTTACTGAACAAGTAAATAACCATTTATCATCAACAATTATTGAAATTCTCAGATAAGAGATATAGTACACAATTTGGTAATTCGATAACTTTAAGGTTATATCAGATTGTATTGGTTGAAGCGGCGTCACGTATATTGTCTACTCTTATATTTCAACAAAAAGACTGGTATAATTGTATATATTTTGCATTATTGTGGCTATCTGAATCATATCAGGTGCTAAACAACTCGTCATAAACATGGATTTAAATCTCTATTATCCCCGATATTTTAATTAGGTCTGACCCATGGAATAACGTATGTGATTTAGAATATCATAATCTAAGTTATATTAGTAAAGGTTCGGAAATTTCCGGGTATCATCGATTAAACCCGAGTAAACGTTTAAGTATAATTTAGGTTAATACTACGGATCTTGTTATATTCCTGCATTAAACAGTGATTTGAACTATTAATTATGGCTCAAACGATCCAGGTTCGAATCCCGTGACAAGAATTTCCAGATTTGTTTTTTATTTCCCTAGAAACACTTTTTTCCTACAGTGCTTCATGAACGTCCTCTTTTATCCAAAAAATATGTTAAAAAGCAAAATGGAAAAAAATATTTGCCAATATATATGCATTTATAGCATTGCACATTTCTAGCGACCCGTTCTAATACTGAAATATGGCGGTATTGGCCGAGTGTATACGATTGAAAAGGACGTCTTTCTATATAAATTCCGTCAGCAGAGAAGCTTACCATCAAAAGTTTGCATATAAGAAATACTGATCAGTAAAATTTAGATTTAAAACATGATTTATTCACGTTTAACAGTGGTTTTGTCCGTTATAAGTACATCGAAGTCCATGACGATTGACGAACAATGTTGCCATTCATAAACAAGTTGTCTCTTTCTTTGTAAAAGAAATATCTTCAGATATTGGTTATGCCGCTTTAAAATAAAGTTCAATTTATATAAAATATCATACATTCGTTCAAGAAGTGAGTTACTTATTTCAAATATTCGATTGAAGCTGCAACAATGAAATATAATTATAGATTTATTTATGTCTTGTGATGTTTTCGTTTGATTTTATAACGTGCAAGTAAACTAGTAATGTCGTATTTCTAAACGCTGTATAATGTGTCTGTAGACGAAACTGTAATTTCAGAAATTGCTTTGCAACTCGTAACTGTCTGCAATATAGAGGTAGTTTACATTAATGATCAACATACTTTACAAGAGACCATTATTTTAATAAAAAACGAGTAAGTTTTAATACCAGATCCAGTTTGTTGCCTAGCAATATTTGTATGATGTGCATGCAGTTTCGGATGATGCGTGCGCAGTTCCGGATGATGCGTACGCAGTTTCGGAAATTTAACGATTTGGACCTCTACGTAAAGTATTTGTTTTGTTTTTATAGGTTTACATTTTAAGCAGTGTTACATAAATTTATACATATTCGATTTTTTAAAAATACTTTTTAAACTTTAAGAAGCATATGCGCTAGCGTTTCTTTTCCTTCTCACACCGTAATCTAATATACTTTTAATAGCATTTTGGACAATATGTCAAGATTAGCACCGGCCTCTCATTTTTAACGATGTTTATAGATGTTAAAATGTGTTTCGTTATATGTGCAAGTCTGTAAGTATGAAAATATATAAACACCAAAATTATATAAATGTGTGATAAATTGGTTTGCAATATGTATTGATATGTTTTAAATACAGTCCCATTTAATTCTTTATAGAATTGCATGGTTACTAGTATTTGTTAAATATAATGTTTTATATAATATGTGTTAACCATGATGAGACTTAAATAAAAAAATATATGCATATATTAGTTTGTGACTCATGCACAAAATATCACAATTAAATTACTTATACTTGTAACATGTGATCAACATTGTAATCATTGAACTTGTTTTGTTTTGTCTTGGACAGATATACCAATAATAGTGTGTTGGCCGCTCAAGTCAAAGGTTGCGGGTTCGATCCCCAACTCGACCCAATGCCTCTCATAAAATTACACTCAGTACTGTTTCTACCATGTAAACGGACTCGAGAGAGGACATATCGAGCTCAAATGAATTATTTGAAAAAAAATGAGTACCAAATTGTGAACTTTCTTTTTCAAAAATGATAGATAAGGAGCAAAGACAGTCTACTCCCAGACAACACAAGACATAAAGGCTGCCTGCTAGGTGTACTTGTGTTTGATAATTATGTAGACTACGACTCGATAAGTCTGGTATGTGCTATATATTGTATCGTTTTCAACAGAATTTTCCATCATTGCGGAATTGCAGAGAATTAAAAACAGCGTCGTTGACATTTCAACACAGTTCATTGCCCGAATTGATATATATTCAAAGTACTTGTCGAGTAATGATATACTGAACGGAACAGCTAACCCGCAACTTTTGCATCTCCAAATATAAACCGGGCCGGATTAGCTCAGTCGGTTACGCGTCTGACTATCAATCAAGGGGTCGTGAGTTCGAATCCCCCGCCCGGCAACAGTCTTCGTGATGATTGATATACGACATTGTGTCTCATTATAATTCATCTCTCACCACTGATTAAAGTGGGAAAGTTATCAGTTACTTGCGGAGATGGGGTGTGTTCGAGTACTGGTTAATCCCAGGAAACAGTGGTTAGGTTAACTGATCGTCTGTTAGCCCTCGATGGCATAAAATGACGCTAAATATTCAATTAATCAATCAATCAATCGTCAAAATATAGAGTTATGATATTAAACGTTGTTCATGCCATTAACAAACAGTTATGTATTTTACATAACATAAATGCTCTTTCTTATTCAAGTCCAATTTCTGATATTTTTTGAGAAAATTTATAATATGCAAGGAACATTAAATGTCAGTTGGCGGGTTAGCTGCTCCGTTCAGTATATGAGTCATCGAGCAAAATACTTTGATCGAATTAGCTTTATGCTGATTTTAACCAAATTGTAATTTATTATGATTTGAGTTGTAGAGCTTGCTTCAATCGGTGTAAAATAAATAAGTTTAGACTATAAGAATGTCTGCATGCGAGATTGCAAAACAATAGCACATCAATTTATTTTGTGTTTTCTTAAATTTTCTCATTTATTTTTAGTATTGTCGCACGTAACTCATCGCAAAAACCTTT
Organism: Panopea generosa; assembly: GCA_029582155.1. NCBI lineage: Eukaryota > Metazoa > Mollusca > Bivalvia > Adapedonta > Hiatellidae > Panopea > Panopea generosa. The sequence continues at coordinate 29,794,647 of CM055909.1, read as the reverse complement.
ATCACCTTATCTTTTTACATGCGGCTTAATTTATCTGAAGTTGAAAATTTAAATTTAAAACTGATTTTGCAACTCGTCAATGTCTGGATTACAATTGTAGATTACGTACCTAATCAGTCTAAAAGCCCGGAGCAGAAATTAAGTTGTATTTGATAGTTAGTTAAGTGTGTGATTTTCAAAAAAAAAATCCTATTATTCAAAGTATTGTTGATAAAAAAAAATTCATGTTGGCCGTCAGACATCTGTGGGCAATTTAAAATGGGTCATATTACAAAATAATCAAATACAAATTGGATCGGCTTGGCGGCGACTTTAGTACATATACGTATTAGTAACATTTTGTCTAGATTCTATATTTAAATGCATGTCAACATTGACGCCATTCGGACCACCTCGTCAATTATCCTAATACCGAAAGATAACGGAATTGGCCGAGTATGTACGATTGAGCTGACACGCGTCTTCATCGGTGAATGATGCATTGTCCACACTGTTGGAGGGTTTATACAACGCTGTCGGAACAAACTATTGACACTATAATAGCATTTTCATGTGTTATTACAAGACGCCCACAGCAGATCTATTATACATTATTTAACAACACAGAGTGTATATCAACAGTGCAATACCATTTTCTTCAACAACATTGATTTGGAGTATATTACCATTTCTGCGGCAACCGTTCCCATTGTCATGAAGTAAGTAAATATTTAAATATAATTTGCCTGTTTTTAAAGAAAGTCGCCCTAAGTATATTGTCAAAGAGACAGCCATCTTATATGAATTGCTTTTTATGGCTCAAAACAAAATATTGAAGAATGTTGTATGTGGCTATTCAATAGTACCTATTTACTAATAAAAAGAAAGCAAACAAGTACACGTTCGTGCGTAATGTGGACTTCTGCAGGGTTTTTATTGACATTTTTTTACAATATGCTATCTGACCACCCGACAGTGATTGACAATGATCCGAAAATTTCTAGTAAAAACACGGTCTTCTTGATTTAAAAAGAAACAAAAATGAAGAAGTAGTCCGAGTCCAGAACAAGTATAACACTGCCCATCAGGCCGGTAAACGTCGGAAATATCACGAATAACTGACTACAGCGGTGGCTTTTTTTCCCATCATTAAGTTGAGTGCTGTCAAGATGCATTGACATTTATCTAAGATCTTGAAAGTAATTGAAACTAATGCGACTTACCAAAGAGCAGCAGGTTTCAGTCCACGAAAGCATACCGTCTAAGCCTATTAATGGCCGCGGTGTACAGCTGCGTTCGTCTGGAGAAAAATCATCAATTATTTTTATAATTCGAAACAGATAAATTAAGGAATAAATTAAAAGGAATTGCCATCGTTCAGAGAAATTGCTGGTCATTGTAAGAGAAGAAATCGAATCAGATTGTTTAAGAGATAAATAAAAACGGGAAAAACATTTAAATAAACAAGATCTTTTAAAATAAAGATGTAAACGACACATTTCATTCTAAAATTAAAAAAAATAACAAGACATATAATTCTAAAAACTAAGGTGTCCAGTTTGGGCCATCGCGGCAAATTTTTTAAATTAAGTCAAGAAGAAACAGCTAAACTACGATGATGAAAAGTTACGATGGTGAAAAGTTGAAATGATTTATAGTAGTGGCAGTGGTGGTGGTAGTGGTAGTGGTAGTGGTAGTGGTATTTGTAGTGGTAGTGGTAGTGGTAGTAGTAGTAGTAATAGTGAATAAAGGGGTAAACGGCGACAGTTTTGATATAAAAACACAAGTCAACAGATTTGACATGTCAAGTAGAAATAAGTCATGGTATAGTGATAGAAGGTTGTACCCAATAAATCTGGCTGAGTCCATTCCTCGGGTATATAACCGGACCGTATGTTGTAATCTTAAAGAGAGGATATCAGGATAAAAGGTTAATAATTGTATTAAAAATAAAATAATCATAAAAATGGATAAAAAGCATCGCATTATTATTTTTAAACAATCCGAATGGTTTGGTATGTCAAATTCGCCAAAACGTTAAAATATCGATATTGAAATTGAAGTGGTAAACTTGAAACGTAATTCCCGTTCTAAAAATAGACAGCACTTTAATACTGTTTGACGACCTTCGCTCGTCATTCAGACTCTTTCTAAGATGTGTGTGTGTGTGTGTGTGTGTGTGTGTGTGTGTGTGTGTGTGTGTGTGTTTCTTACTTGTTAGTATACAGTTTCAATCTCATTTAAGTATCACAAGAGCAACAATGAAAGTTTGATCATGACGTCATAAACAGGGCATCAAACCCGAATAAAAACGATAAAAACGATTGAAAACATTTTTCCGTTCCGGTTGGTCTCTTTTTATAATTAAGTGTACACGTTTCGTGAGATTCCTGGTCAATGCAACTGTAAAACCAGAACATTATCAAGATAGGCCACGATGATTTTACAAAGCTCTGTCCGTTTTGGCGGTTTATCCTTTCACAATATCTATTATGATTGCGCGACGACCGGAAGGATTGTGGATGATATAATTGCGAGTTCCTCCTAAAACGGACGGAGGTGCCGGTTACTTGTTCTTATCTCGGCCTTAATTGTCTTGTTATGCTGCTCTTACTCTTGTAGAGTCATCGCGTGTATATTCGTGTAGGTAAGGACCTACATTTCTGTCCAATTCCTTGTTGTAGCATTACCTGTTTCGTGTATATGTAGACTGTTTATGTCCATTAAAGCTCGGACGAGTTCTTCAACCAGTTTTATTGGGTCAGAATGGGCAGAGTTATTAGCATTTTTTAAACTTTTAAACTTTGAAATTGGCTAAAACATTTTTTTTTCAACATACCATGACTACTATATATACTCAATTACTCCGTATTGCCAAAAGGATATATATTTAAACATGCAAAAGTAATATATTGAAAAGGGATTTCCTAACTTCGGCTACGCACCTAGATTAGACTAAAATTGCAACGTGTTATTCTTAGAATGGGGATATCGTTTCAAGTTTACAACTCAAATTCAAATACCGATTTTGTCACGTCTTGGTGGATATGACACACCAAAGCATTCAGAATGTATGTATTAATGATAGCGAGACTTTTTTAATGCATTTTAATATTTATTTCATTTTTTTTTAAAGCATTTTAAAGCGTTTTTTTCCTGATATACTCCCATTTACGCCAAATTTACATACTTTAACGAAATTTGAAAGAAAAATATAAATGTAAAACCATATGATGGAGAAAATTCCCACTAAATAAGGAAAATTAACGAGTGCATTTTTAACAAATGGATATACATCAAGAAGTGCAGCGTGAGAGTGTTTGGATAAAACTTCACTACATTTTAAGTGAAAATTACTTCATTTTAAGTGAGAATGTATTTTCGGTTTTAATTATATAACAGAAATAAATGAGTCACAAACTTTTTGAAATTGGAAGCACACATGCGATTTAGGAACAAAAGATAATACAAAAAAAGTTCTTTCGTTTACACTTGGTTAGTATGTATCACGTTTCTACACTGATGCTGCGTGTTAACAGTTTGTCCTTCTCGCATGCGAAAAGTTGTTTATGAGTTTAATACGGTCGCAACTGCCGTATAAAAGCCGCAAGATGGCGCTGGGCCAGGTTTTATATAATTCAGTACATGATTCAAATCACAGAACCCTTTTTCAAAATTTCACAGTCATCAATTAATTGGTTTTGTTATTATTTTGCATACTGCTAGATTACTGTAAATATATTTCATTGGCAAAAAAAATAATAATTTTCAAAAAGTGTTTGTTATATGCAATTAAAAAAAATTATATATAACTCCAACAGCTAAAAAATTGAAATTCGAGGGAGACGCAAACTATACACATGCAATTGTGTTAATTCACCATCGTTAGATAGCCTAGTGTAGCGTTGTAATTTGATAGTCTCCTCTTACAAATATTTACTACCCAGGCAGTAAAGTTGGGGGTTTAACAACTACATGTACTAGATAAATGTTACGAAAAGCTTTCTCAATTCGTTCTCAGCAATAAGATAATAATATAAAGACTTAATGCTTAGTCCGGTATAATTGCGAGTAATACTGCATCATGTGTCTGCGATATCATAGTTCATTGTGCCTGGCATAACTTGTCATTTTCAGCCTCCGGCTTGCCCCAATGGCTATAGCACCAATGCTTAATTTCTGATGTTACCCACTATTGGCTGGCTACCAATCAAAAAGTGCAAAGTACTCCTCTATAAAAATGCATGAGTAGTTCAACTCTTGAATCCAACTTGTTTTTGAAACTGAAAAGATAATTAAAATCCATCGTCAAATGAATGAGACATTTGAACTGAGACAACCACTGAGATTAAATATACACAATGTTTTTTTTTCGCTCGAAAACAAAAATCCAGTACACTTTAACTTTTTCATTTATCACTCGATTTTAAATATACTTTATATGTGTATATTAGAAATATAATGTTTTTGTAGGAAAGCTAAAGTTATTGAAAATCGATTAAGAATTATAGAAGCTACATCTTTTCGAAATATGTACTTAAAATGAATTATTTGGCATTACATTATGTATGGGGAAAAAAACTGACCAAACCTTTTAGAATCTTTATATGAATAAAATGCTGAAATTCTGTAGTTTTATGTGATACAAACAAAATTAAAATCGGATAATTTGAAGACAAATCATAAAGATGGACTACTGATATCTGACTTCTGCCATATTGCTTTTATGATCGTTTCTAAGTATTTAATCAAGCCGACAAATAACTATGAATTAAAACATTGTCAAGATGATACATATAAAATCATTATACTTTTGGCTGTGACTAACAAATATTGCTTAGATATACTCAGACATTTTAAATCCAATTCCATGGTCTCCATTCTATTTGCATATTATAGTGTTTTTATCACAACCTCAAATATTGGTGCCTATAAAGGATTGATCCAAACAAAACTAGTTTTAGTGATCATTTGTGTAATTTAATAGTTACACATGATTGTCTGTGCGAACGGTGCAACGTTATTGATTTGTGCAGCCTATACTTTATAAGTACATGTAGTTGATAGTCTACGAGATCATACGTTATGAAGTCCAACCTAATCGTTCAAAACTGTGAAAAAAATATGTTTCTAAACCAGACATATTATGTAATATCAAAAAAATTAGACAACATTTCCATCATGTCAACATCCAGGAGACATGACTATAATCACGTATATTGTTATATATTTTATGAAATATTTTCAGTAACTGTGACATTTCGGAGACACTGGTTTAATCACTTCCTCATTCCTCAAGGCAAGTGGTTAACTTATACATCCGTCAGACTGGACGGCGACCATCCGCGACCGTACGGCGACCAGAAAATGTACAAGTTCACCGGAAAAACGTGAAGACAATGCGAGAAAAAGTCCTTAAAAATTACAAAAATAAAACAGCCGCGCTCTTACCGCGACCTGTGCGATCATACCGCGTTGTCACGGCGCGCCCGCCACGACCTCTCCGCGCTTATGGCGTTTCTATTAAGATCTATGGACTTGGCAACGGTGTTCACCGGCGATCTTGCGACGCTCTCACCACGCTCATGGGGTTCTTACCACGCGTCTTCTGCGTGTATTGCGACTGCACGGCGACCTCACGGCGTTTCTACTTCGTGACCACGGCGACTATACAAGACAACAAACACACTGATGTATGAACTTTGAAACGCCAGTTTTTATAGCAGGTCGCACATGAAAATCATAGTCACCATAGGAGCGTAGTGCAAGCATGGTTAACCACGCAATGGTCGTATTAAGAACTCCATAAACGCAGTGGGAACCTTATAGGAATGTCATAGGCGCAGCGGGAGCCCCATGAGGACGTGGTGCAATCGCGCAACAGTGGTGAAATCATCGTAACATCGCCCTGACAACGCCATAAGGACTCCGAACGCGTGGTGGGGTCGTGGCAGACACGCGATGGTTGTGGTGAGGACGCCATGAAGTCGCCGTTGCCGTTTCGCAGCGTCTTTGCCACGCGTGTACTGCGCTTGTACTACGTTTATGGAGATGTAACGATTTCCGCGACTCCACCACGTTCTGGCCGCGTTCCAGGTTAGATCGCTGAACCTTGGCTTTTGTTTTGAACATCCTCAAAACAAACGCCGTTACTCGGCGATCATTGGCAACCATGGCGACCACAGCATGTCTTGCGTTTCCACCACGCTTATACCACGCTTATGGCGACCATAACTTGCTCTGGGCCCATTTTCCGTCGCCGAAACAGCGCAGTAAGGACGCCACCCCGGTCTGACGGTAGTTTTAACAGTACACGTGACCCATTTGCTTGGTTTTTGGGGGCGGTGCTTTAGTAACTGCTCTCAGTGCTAACATGATTATTTTCCTAAACCCAAATCTACAACCGTGTTTCGTGTTAATGCAAACCTGACAACCACCAATCAAATAGTTCCACCCCCTGATAAGCGTTCGAACTCACTATAAACAGTAGATTCGCCTATTTCAACGAAAACATTAATATTATAACAGACAGCGACGATTTATACCTATTAACATTTGTGTATCGTATAAGTTCCAAGTTTATATTCAGTGCTATAAATCAGCACACAGGAATTAAAGCGCTGAACTATGTTCACGTGACCAAAAGATATTTTCAGGACGCCATCTTGGACAGCAATTCAAGACATACAACTGCGTCTTCAACTATTTGTCGTAAATATATTTATCATATTTCATTGAATACGGGAACCTTTCAGATCTGTCCCTTATGCCAAGGAACTATACTAAAGTCCCTTGCTTGTGCCAGTAAACAGTCAATACTCGTTCTAAAAATAGAGATATGCTAATGTCGATCACGTGACTTGCAGTTTCTCCCAAATGTTTAAAAATAGACTTGTATTCCTAAAAAGAATTCGAGATTGTTCGAGGTATGAATAATGTCAGTGATGTTTTCTTTGTTATTTAGTAAATATTTCATATATTTCCAATAATTGGAACGGTAGATAATTTCCATTTACACATATTAGAGTTAAAACATTGTCTTTCCGTAGCAAAAATAGGCAAACATCCAGATGTGTCTAGAAATCGGCGCCATAACATATTGGCTAGTGCGATTCCGTTTATGGGGTGATAAAGGGCCCCAGAAAATATCGATGTAAGAATCAATTATTAATGTCGATATACTCAATTTTACTTTTCGTCTTTTAAACGAATTGTTTCACTGTTACGCTAGAGAAATCAATAAAGAAAATAGTAAATGAATATACTCAAAGTGGAATTCATCGTACTAGATTCAGAGCACTTTGATATTTTATATATGATAGAAAGTTTGTCATTTCTGAAATATCACAAGTTGAGTTGAAGATACAAATCTCAAATCATTGAGTTGAAGTAATATCTTGAAGTTGGACATTTGCCAAATTTAACAGTTGATATTCCTACTATAGCAGAAAAAAACACTTTCAAAGGCAAATCATTCAGTTACATTCTCCGACTTATTCGAGAAAAGGGTCAACGTTAAGCATAGAACATGTAGATTTTATACCCTGTATAAGAATCAATGGTAATCGGGATTATTCTACTTCAACGTATGTAAACTGACCTGTTTGTCTGAAACAATAGCGACATTTTACATTTTATATGCTCCGCCCCCCATCAGCACTGTAGTGCTTTGATTTTATTGAGTTTTTAGGAAGTGACGCCTCACTATGTTGCAACAGTTGTAAAAGTTGTCGTGGTAATCTAAGACAATCATTCGTCCATACAAAAACTCTCTAGCACATCCTCTGACATCGATAGTGTCAACAACTATATTAAGATCTGCTACCCTGTATTAATTACGTTGGTTTTCTAACAGTCTGACATTTTGTGTATCAATGACAGAGTAAACAGAATGTTGGTGTAGCTTCAGTCGGTAGTAAGACAGGATAATTATTTATTCCTTAAGTATATGAGAATGGAGTTTGGTAACTGCGATTGTTTATCCCTTACTTAGTTAAGTTATATTAATTTGCTTTAACTCGATTGCGATGAAAGCTCAGAGCTTATATGAACTGCTCTCGATACCGCTTGCTAGGTAAAACCAGTACTAAGTGCTGTTTTATGAGAGGCATCGGGTCGAGATGGGGATCGAACAGGCAAACTCTAGCTTGAGCGGCCAATACTCTATCCAAAACGCTGCCGCGCTCTAAGTTTATTAAGGCCACAGCGTTGTCTAGTGGTAGAGCATCCGCCTTTCGATCCCCGACCGGGTCAAACTTTTAAAAAGGTACTAGAAGCTTCTTCGATTGACGCTCAGCATGTAGAGGAAAGTTCTAGGTCTGGTCGGCTCGGTGTCAGTATAATGTGACTTGGTGGCCCGGGGGTAGCAAACCATGTGTCTGCGGCATGATGCTTCAGTGTGACAGTGCTCAGAATACTGAATATAGAAACCGTCGCGATATGACTGAAAAATTGTTAAAGCGACGCTAAACACTATACAACAACAATAACTAAGTTTATTTAGAATGTTGACGTTATTAATTTTATAAAAAGTTATGTATACTTATCAGTGCGTTTACTTTTTAAATCGATTCATTTAGACTTGTTTTCATTAAATGAATTATCAAACCATGAAAAAGTAAGTTCAATGACGAGTTCGCAGTTGTTGCTGTAAAAATAATTATTTACTGTTGAGACAAATTTGAGGGAATTTGAAACAGTCGAATTTCAACAATTACGTTCGCGACGAGATATACATTCTATTTTTTGTTTTCGTTATTCGTTAAATACCCTATCATTAATATGTCTTTTGAATATAAAAAAATATTCACATAAACCTTACGTGTAACTTGTATTTAACATGCTGCACTTTTGAGTTCTGTATCGGCCGGTGTGGGTGTAGTAATTCATTCTTACGGAAATAGTTAGTAGCAATGTTAGGAAAGCCGCATTTGAGCACGTTTATTGGTCAGTTGTTTCAACTGAAAATTTGAATGACGTCACAGTTTAGTAAGGCTTAGCATTCAATTGCTGTGAATTGTGGGACAGGCATAGAATTCCCTGCTTTTTCATTAGTGGTTAATAGACCTGATTCGGGTGATATCAGTATCTGGGATAGACTACAATGGAACACAACTTGATTATCTTAATTCGTAACGCAAGCTTAAATGAGTTTCTTCCCCTTTTACATTAAATTATATGATATGTTGATACATTTCTTGTTGTAACATTAACTTGCAATCATAAAATTTATATCTCGTCAGCTATAGATTTACTAAGCTTTGGTGCAAAACCTTGAAGACAAATTACATCAAATAAGCAATTAGGTAATTACATAATAAAATGTTGACAGAGGAACACTGTGTATCAACTTGCACATTTAGCAGCGTATCCTAACATTTGCTTGTTGCAATATTTACAGCTGGTGAGAAATTTAGGTAATTCGGTTTTATACCAAGCATGGACTGCTTTCGTCTCTTCTCAAACGCGGCGGTGATATCATAAATGGTCGCATTATCATTTCCGCAGCCGCTATGACACAACCATCATGATGGCGTTGATTTTTTTTTTATAAAAGTGAAATACTCGTACTTTTGAAATGATGTTTTTTCTAGATTTGGGTCATTATTTAATCTACGATTTCAAAAGCACGTTGCTTTTCAAATACACTACGTATATTGAAATAACATTTTTCTGATTCATCTGGTCATCTGGTCGCCATCAATAGCATAAAATTGACACTAAATATTCAAACAAACACACAAAAAGACAGATACAGTTGGATTACTAGGGAGTTTTAACCTGGTTAACAAGGGAAACATTTAAATCCGTGATGTATTTGCAAATTGAGAAAATTCATAAAAAAAATAAAAATACGAAATCAGTGATAATGGTAGTCTTTGTAAGCAACAAAGCTTATATTATTACATATATAAAAACCACTACAGTGTTGCATACTCTTGTTAAACAAATAGATGAAAAATACATGCCTGTGGTGTAACTTGGGGCAAATCCCATAGACTATAACAGCGAAATTTATGTATTATGTTCTCTTAAATGTGTTTCATGTATTGACTCTACTCCTACTGCCAGTCTAAGCTTAATACTTAACCATATCCAGCCGTGATGAAACCAGTAATGGTAATCTATAACTTACTGTAAAACTTGCAAATTATGTAGTAATAATTATTTACCTGCTTTGACAAATACAAAACCTTGAACTACGATATAATGTAATAATTATTTATAATAATTACAGTTGAATTGTTAAGCAATCAGTATAATCTAATTGATAAACACTTTTTTAATACAAAACAATACAATACAATACAATGCAATACAATGCAATACAATGCAATGCAATACAATGCAATACAATCCAATCCAATACAATTACAATGCAATGCAATGCAATGCAAGATATATACATATTGAAAGCATGCTCCCAACAAGTTGTAAAAATTATGTTTGAACTGTCAGATGAATAAATATGCGTTACTTGAATTTACCCCCGTATGTAAGCATTGGCAGTGCTCTTGCATCTGTTTAAACACTACAGTCTATAGCATATTGCTGCATACTGTCTGTGCAAATGGTAATATTAGACCCGCTTTAATTAACTGTAAAGTTGCGTTTGACGGACGTCAGTGCAGTTATTTGCCATCCCAAGGATTTGTCTGGGTAAATTCTGACAGTAGGTTGCATTACAACACTCTGAAAAAACACTCTAACAATAAAGGTGCCTGCGATATTTAATTGACAGGTGACGTATTGACAAATATATTCCATGCATCATAACAAAGTAAAATAATGCCCGTTGTCTATTGATATAAATAAAGCAGAGAATGCACGTGATAATGGATAAGCGATTCGTCGCTTTATATTTATCCCATTTTATAAATTGTTATGGTTATGTCCAATTCCACCCCGTCCAACGTATACATTACATAAGCGGCTACTACGCCGCATCTTTGGTGATAACTACACACGATAAACCGGTACATCCGGTTATTTTTGTGTAACGCGGTTGGGCATTGCGGTGGGAAAACCCCTTTAGATTCGTATTACCATTTCGTTTTTAAATCAAAGATATAGCCGATACGAGCGGCATTCTATTTAAGTTTCAAACTAGCTTGTGTTTTTGAATGGGAACATGATCTTTCCTCAAACATTCGAGAAAAATGACGGAAGGAACCACTTTCAGATTGAACGTAATTTACAGATCCATTTATCACTTCGGAAGCAATTCTGGGACAACTTTATATGTTTTATATTCGTTTTATATATCAATTCACCAAGCTATATCGTTAAAAATAAAAGTTGAGGTTATAAGGCTGTTAAACACCAAAATTTGCGTAGTACGTAGCAGAAGTAGGTGCCTCGTATATTGTACGCTACATAAGTTGAGATATTGTGTCATTCAGCGGTATTCTAAATACATGAAATACTTCTACCTAACTATTTGAGGGTTATTATTAAGTTTATATATATATATATATATATATATATATATATATATATATATATATATATACGCCATTATCGACTACCCCACAAAAGCGCTTCCTGTTCCCAATGAGGTGATAAACCCTTGCGTGTTAAACGTGCGACATTTGGCAGCAGATGGGTTTGCGACATTAACATCTCACACTACTATTAAATATCCCATAGGGCTCAATTGTAATATCTATGTCCAAAACACAGCGAAAACAAATTTGCAGTATGTGATTTGGTTGAATTTCGTCACTGGTTCAAGATCTGTAATGATAAAGGCAAAACAGCTTACCTTGAACAGGTGTATTTTTAATTAAATGGCTTTGTGATACCTATCAATTTGTAGAAAACATACTATGTTAACTATTCGCCCACGAAAGACCTAACAGATTTAAAAGGTGTTAACTCTTACACTATTATTAGGCTCAAAAGTGGTCTTATGGTTTACTTCTTTGACTGTAACTATTTGAAGGTTATTATTAAGTTTATATATATATATATATACGCCATTATCGACTACCCCACAGAAGCGCTTCCTGTTCCCAATGAGGTGATAAACCCTTGCGTGTTAAACGTGCGACATTCGGCAGCAGATGGGTTTGCGACATTAACATCTCACACTACTATTAGATATCCCATAGGGCTCAATTGTAATATCTATGTCCAAAAAACAGCGAAAACAAATTTGCAGTATGTGTCTTGGTTGAATTTCGTCACTGGTTCAAGATCTGTAATGATAAAGGCAAAACAGCTTACCTTGAACAGGTGTATTTTTAATTAAATGGCTTTGTGATACCTATCAATTTGTAGAAAACATACTATGTTAACTATTCGCCCATGATGCTGTTCGGACCTACAATTCTAAAAATGATACAGACTTGCCTAGAAAGTTGGTATCAGCATCAAATGTTCAGTGGTAATTTCTAAAATACTGAGCATAAAATACTAAGCATTTAACACATGGTAAGAAATATTAAATTACTGCAATGCAAGCCCTTGAAAAAAGAAGAAAAAGATAATTAAAGCCTAATTTTTACCACCTTCATCTGACATATAACGTTGGTTGCGACATTTAGCGTCGGTGTGACATTTAATGTAACCACAGAGTGTTCAACCCTACCAACAGTGCTTGTTTGTTACAACACGGTACCGAAAACAAGCGAAAGGTAAGAAATATGGACGGTTTTGTACTGGAGCTAGTATATAGAACATGAGTAATCACACTCCAGAAAGAAAGACAGTAAATCACGAGAAACAGACTAATACGGGAATGTACAAAATAAAAAGCTTTAGGATGAAGAACGAAAGTTTCAGCAGACAAATCTAAAACCAGAACGGAGTTCTAATAGTGTTTGAAAAAATGAGTTATCAAATATGATATCCATATTAAAGGCGGACTCAAACCGGTTTATTCAAACCCAAGAAAGAAAGAGAGAAGACAGTAAAAGGCGCTCAATCCTCCACGACCGGTGGTTGTAGCAATTGTAAGACAACCACACATCCCACTGGATGGAATGATCTCAAATCAATGAAGATTTCAAAATTAGACAACCACATCCCACTTGTTGGGTTGACCTCAAATCAATGAGGATTTCTAAATTAGGCGATTCGCAGAACTAGCAAACCGCCGAAACGTATGGATACAGCAGACACATTTCGAGGTATTTGATATTCACGAGCAAGAATATTTAGTCGGTTACAACGATTTGCATAACATAAAACGTATATCTAACGTATGGATAAATTTTAGTTCCGGTTGGCAACTAGAATGACACCCCTTTTAAGACCTAACAGATTTAAAAGGTGTTAACTCTTACACTATTATTAGGCTCAAAAGTGGTCTTATGGTTTACTTCTTTGACTGTCATTCAGGATGTCGTATGTTCAAATCGCAGTAAATGCTTTAAAAAAGTGCAAAAATATTTTTTTTTAATTAAAACTGTTGCCGGTATTCAATTAACACACTTGAACAATATGTCAACTTAAAGTCACAATCTCTCTCCCAATCCTGTGATGTATAAGTGTTGTATGAAAAGCGATATTATTATGCTGAGGTATCGGACATGTTTAAGTAGTCATTATATTATATTGCCTATTTGATTTTACAGGAGGCACAGTCACAACTTTGCTAGGGATGTACGGGGGTATGCTGCCACGAAAAGATATTCAGCGTTTCCTGCATTTTTCTGATATTTCAGACACTGTAAGACAAGTATTTGCTGAGTATTATGATACATTCATACTGCATATATTATATGTGAAGGATTTGTCATATTTTTGCAATCGTAATTTATATTTTGGGAATAACTCTATTATTTTTACAAAAACAGTTTAACACTTATAAACATGTGAAACTCCACAAATTCTACAGGAGGCCGCAAGTGCCTCCGTTTGCCTCAGTGTGGCTAATGTATAATTTTAATCTTCGACTCTTAACAGCTAAAAGAAATATAAATAGAACAACGTTTTGTTTGAATATTTAACGTCACTTTATGCCATCGAGGGCTAATAGACGAATAGTAAAATGTAAATAGTGCACATGTATTACATGAAAAATAGATAATAGTCGACAGGTCTGAAACAGCTGCGATATATCATACACAATAGTGAGATGAACGGAAAAATACTTTGTTTATTTGTGAAGTGTTAACAACGATACAACTTAAAAACAACCCTGCAATAATTGGATAGTAGTATTATGTCTCATGTCTTCAGCAGGTAGCCTTGGCCAACTGCTTGATTCTGAGGAAATAGATATCGCATTTATAACAGAACATAAACTTTTTGAACATTCCAAGAACTTTATGAACTCCATACACAGTAAATATCAAAACATAACATTTTGTGATCAAACATATGATATTTACGGCACGTTGAAATGTGGCAAAGGTGGCGTCTTCAATAATGTTTACATAATGTTTAGAATTTGCTCTAAGGAATATGGACGAAATTGCTGATGAGCGCATAATAGGCATTGAAATTATGTGTCAAAACAATCTGAAAAATATTTGCATTTTTGTGTATACATGCAATCATCTAACTATAAAAACGATTATTACAATAATTATATAAATACTTTGCAGGCATTATGTAATACGTATTTTGATATTATGACATTCGTCTTCTTTGGTGACATGAATGGTGAATTAACGACAAGTTCTAGTTGTTCTATGCCATCATACAGAGACGGTTTTCTTAGTCATTTCATCGAACAAAATAACATGATCTCACTCGTTAATTTGCCTTGCTGCATGGCCCGCGGCACTCTTACGTTACAATGGAGAAATTGTTTGATCATATAATTACATACAGTTATGGAATTGATCTCGTCGCTAAAGTTGAAAAAAGTCATACACAAACTATAAGCAGAAAAAATATTCCAACAAATCCAGAAACGCGCAATTGCAAAAATAGAAAATAAGTTCATGTCGGATCTAAATGAGGCTGCCGAATGTGATAACAAACTTTTTTGGGGTCTAATCAAAATGAGAAAGTGCAAAAAACGTGCGTGCGACTTGCAGTCAATTAGAATAAGAAATGGCATTTCTCGCGATCCGAAAGTAACTCAAACGGATTAACACCGTACTATAAACAAGTATATTCCCCTTTAATTGACGATAACTTTGACACTGACTTTAAATCCTTTATAGAACGCGAAGTGGCTAGCTTAAAACAGTCAAACCACATCTAGACAATGTACCGGACATACAACCACGGTTGACCTGTGAATATATTAAAAAAAATAATTTCTTTAAAGAACAGAAAAGTTTCTTCTTTTTACATGGTATATTATGAACACCTCAAATATTGCGGTCCGAAATTATGTCAAAACATAAGGGACCTATTCAATAAAAGTATGATCATCATTAAGGGTCATTTCCCGACTCAGTGTAAAAAGGGAATGATCATTCCTGTTAACAAGAATAATGGTAAAAGTCGTTCTGACTCAAAATATTACAGGCTATCACATTTTTGCCAGTAATAAACAAGTTGTTTGAAAAAGTCCTTCATGACAATCTTAGCAAGTGGGTTTTTAACAGCGGTGTACAGTTCTCAAATCGTCAACAAAACGCGTACCAAAATCACACCGGGGCCATTACTGACTGCCTTATTTAATTTACAGGAAACAATACATCATAACACTGAGCAACACAGTAAGGTTTATGCACAAGGCAAGCTTTCGGCTGCGTTTGGTTGCCTGCAGTTTTTACAAATTGTCTAAATTTGGTACCAAGGGTAAAATGTGGTCTCTACTTGTTGATGCCTTTTCTAACATGTCAAGTTGCATTCTAGCAAATGCAGTAAGATTTATTGTTTATCGACGTCAAACAAAGGATCCGACAAGTTGTGATTATCTCAACTTGAATCTACAATTTGTTTATAAATGATCTGTTAAATATATTAGAAAATAGCAAACTCGGAACAAAAATATTGAACAATGTCACCAGTAACACAACGCTGGCGGATGATATAGCGCTGTGCGCAATAAGCTCGGAAAATTTACAAAAAATGTTAAATATAACTTATTAATATACATGCAAATTCAGATACGTTATTAACGCATCCAAAAGTTTTATTATAACTTTTGGTAATAGATCGAGATATCAGCAAGTTTCTGAGTTTCGTCTAGGTACGGATACTATAAAGCAAAGTAATTGCATAAAACACGTGGGCGTATTTCTTAATAGTAAATTGACAGATAAAGACAACATTGACAGTGCATGCCGTAAAGCAAAAGCGTCCTTATTTGGACTCCTGTCAATTTATATTGATCCAATAAACATTAATCCAGTACACTCCGTCTCACAGGTATCAAAGGTATGTATTCCTAGACTTCTGTTCGGAGCTGAACTTTGGGCAGATCTCACAAATAGCGACTTCACTCAATTAGATATTTGAATCCGAATGGCTGCGAAAAAGACACAGAAATTTAACATAAGGACACGCACAGACAAAGTATGAGCGTGTTAGGATAGAAATATATGCATTCTGAAATAGATTTCAGAAAACTGTCATTTCTAGGGCGATTATGCAATATGCCAAATTCCATAATCAAATGCTCGTCTTTCTACATATATATGCAGTAAGAATAAGCAGAAAGGTTTCATTCCTGATATAGTTGGAGTTCTTGAAAAATATCGACTATCACATCACCTTTTACAATATGCTAATCATGGAACTTTTCCAACCAGATCATCCTAGAAATGCCTCTGTAAATATGTGATAGATACAGCAGAAACTCAAGCCTGGAAGCTTCGAGTTCTATACGATATTTCTTTGCAGAGATTTCGTCACTTGCACCAAAACATTGAGCGTGCTATAATTTGGGAGTCTGCTATGGACTATTCTAGTTTTTACAATGCTTTTTAGGTAAGTAGGTTTTGTGTTAGGCATACTTTTAGCAAAGATATCCCCTTGTTATGCCACTCAAATGGCGTTCAGTTTCCAGATCCACAATCGCACATGATTATTGAGTGTAGTTATGTGTTGGAACAGAGACACCTTTTTCATAAAACTGTTATTGACTAGTTTGGTGTGGAAGTGCGTCTCGACATATTAGAGGGTGATAGTGAAACAAGACTGTAGAATCTGATTGGTAGACGATTCATGGCTATATAACGTACAGACGCACTTCCTAAGAATTGTTCTCCAGTTTGTCTGCAATTGTTTGAAGTCTGTCAAATTTATTACTGCCAGTACAATTGAAGTATAACTTAAACAAAGAACAATTTTAAACAGTGATATATATGTATATAAATGTTCTGGATTAGTCGTAAATTGAAATTCGAGTGTTAATATTACAGTAATTATTACAAGTAAATATAATGTATAGGTATATGAGTGTGTATGTATGTGTAATTGTGCGTGTGCTTGTGTATGTATACATATGCACATATATGTGCATGTGTATATGAATATCGAATGTCTTGTTTAGTATAACCATTTCAGTTGAACTTGTGCGTTAATTGTTCGTTTTGTGATTATTTCGTAACCATTATGAATTACGCTTTGTGATGTCATGTACCTATACCATGTGTTTCGTATGTTTTGCAGTTGTACGTATTGTTTGTTATGTTGAAATAATGTTACTTTGTAAATCCTTGATCTAAAAGGGAAATAAAAAGTATATATAAATTGTAATTTTACTGATATGATTTGGTATATTGATACATAAAACAAATGTAAAACACATAAAGTAGTCCCATAAATGCTTCTGAAATCTGAAAATGGTTCAATCCGTCACTTTTCTCGCATGTTTGAGGAAACGGTCATGTTCCCATTCAAAACACATGTCCGCTTAAAACTTAAATAGAATGCCGCTCGTATGGGTTATATCTTTGATTTAAAAACGAAATAATAATATGAAGATGAAGGGGTTTTCTTGCCTCACTGTTCGACCGCGTGCACAAAAATAACAGGAAGTACCGGTTTATCGTTTGTAGTTATCATCGTAAATATGGCGTAGTAGCTGTTTATGTAACGTATACGTTCGACTGGGTGAATTCGGAACATATCTCCTGAGATTGCATATCATGCACACCATTCCATTTAGTTTATCCACTCAATTTAATGGAATAGCGGTAAGTAATTGATCTTTGTTCTGATGACAATCGTCTACTTGAAACGAGCGATATTTCCATGGAATCAATTATCCTAGTCAGGGGTTGCTACCGTTTATCTCTAGACGAAGTCCGAGTTTCCAGACGGTTTTGGTTTTTTATAATGGCTATCTTTTCTTCGTACTTGTTTTGCCAACAATAAAATACTCTAAATTGGTAAAATACTTGAAATATTTGTTTTCTCGATCTCAAATAAACTGACATTTTATCCAACTATTCTTTAAAAGCAATAAGATTACGTTCAGAAACGATGATAAGTAGGAAAAGAGACAGACAATCGGATTGCAGAGGCAGAAATCTCCATTTTTGAATATCACGTATGCTGGGAATATAGACGAACATAGAATATATATATATAAATGTTAACGTAATATAAACATTGCGCAAAACAGAAATGGATAAAGAGTTAACGCCATTTCTATAACATTATTATTTTGAAAAGTCATGGGTGATTGACTTGTTCAAATGAGTTCCCTCGTTAAATATTATTTATTTATTATAATTATTAATATTATTATCATTATTATTATTAGTAGTAGTTGTAGTAGTAATAGTAGTAGTAGTAGTAGTAGTAGTAGCAGCAGTTGTAAAAGAAGAAGAAGTAGTAGTAATAGTAGTAGTAGTAGTAGTAGTAGTAATAGTAGTAGTAGTAATAGTAGTAGTAGTAGTAGTAGTAGTAGTAGTAGTAGTAGTAGTAGTAGTATTTATATATGTAGGTCCTGCATTTTCTAAGACAATCGTGAAACGCATGTAGCTCAGAAGTATGGGGAAATTCACATTTGGCATTTGGACCCCTGGCCCCATTAAAATTCCTGAATCTGTCATTTTTATCGATTTTGATAGTTTGCATAAAATGTTTCTGCTTTTTATTTTCGATGACTCTCATGTTAATCACAATACCACTGGTTTAACGGTGATGTTCCAGTATGTTTTCGCTTCATCAAGGTCAACCATCACTGCTTATCTCTAAGACACAGACACACAAGTGACATCAAAAACCGTAACAGAATACGGAATATACGTCCAATACAACCAGAAGATATTCAGCTGTGTTGGACAGATGTAGAATAATGACAGTATTACCATGGGTGCCACCAATGTAGTTATAACGGAATAAATTCCCAATGAAATATTACGCATTACACTTGAAATATTGTTAAATTGGTAATTTCTCATGAAGTATTACGCATTGCATTTATTTGAAGTATTGCGGAATTGGTCATTATACCTGAAGTATTACGTACTATATTATAAATATTACGCATTACACTTGAAGTATTACGCATTACACTTGAAGTAATACGTTTTACACTTGAAGTAATACGCATTACACTTGAAGTATTACGCATTGCATTTATTTGAAGTATTACGGAATTGGTCATTAAATCTGAAGTATTACGTACTATATTATAAGTATTACGCATTACACTTGAATTATCACGTATAACACTTGAAATATTGTTAAACTGGTAATTTCTCATGAAGTATTACGCATTGCATTTATTTTAAGTATTACGGAATTGGTCATTTTACCTGATGTTTTACGTACTATATTATAAGTATTACGCATTACATTTGAAGTATTACGCATTACACTTGAAGTATTACGCATTACACTTGAAGTAATGCGTATTACACTGGAAGTATTACTGATTCCACTTGAAGTATAACGCATTACACTTGAAGTATCAAAAATTGTTTTTTACACTTGAAGCACTGCACAATCCGCCAATGTTGTTTTAAAACATCGAGTAGCCGAATGATTCGCACACTCTGAATACTAACATGTTGCTAACTATTATTCATTTTTTTAAAATATATTTTGACATATTCCATTGGTAACGAGGGTTGAATAAAGGGTAAACCGAAGAAGTTTTTATATATATATATTAGAAAAGTGACGAAATACATGGCGTCCAAGACGATATGTGTATTAATTAGTTACGTTACTCGATTCAACTATTTAAGTATAAAAGCAGTCACAAACCATTATCCAACTCGTCAGTACAATCATCTCCGTATTCCATCAGGATTAAGTAAGGGACACTGAACGACATAAGTAGAGTATATGTGATTGAATCATTAACTTTATACACCACGAATCATTAATGACCGCCAGTGTGAAAACCTGTATAGAAGAAGGCAATCCGTATGTATTGGGTTCAAGATCGATATATGATATGATTATAACAGAATGAAACAGTGACTTCTGTTGTTTCCAACGCTTCAAAACAAGAAAAATTACAAATTTAAAATCGGATGTTATGTCAGAACAAATCTACGGCATCTTTCTGCTTTATGCTTCCACAGTATTCGTCCTCTGTCTTGTGATTTTATTAGCTCGTCGTTATGTAAAAACGTGACATGCTTTTGTCATGACCCCAGCGTCGGCGTCGTTGTTATTGTCATCGATGTCATCGTTGCCGTCGTTCCATAAAATATTTTTAGCTCTTATGTTTAAACGACTAAACTTTGAAGTTTGTATACTTTAGGCTGTAACACCTTTGGTTTAATTTTCCGTTTAACTTGGCTTAAAGTTAATACTTTTTTTTTCTGTTGCTCAACAAAATACTTGTGTAATAACGTCTAAACTGTCCATACTTTAGGCTGTAAATCATTATTTGGTATTATTTTTGGTTAAGCTTGAAAAAGAGGTTATACTTGCCATATCCAGTAAATGTTTTATGTTTAGCTCAGCCGTTCTCTTTTCTTTGAGCATACTACTAGTGTAAACGTTACTAAACTTCATAGATATTATATTATGTTATACCAACAATGCATATATCTAATACATCTGAGTTTTCACATTTCCAAAAGTTTCCAAACATCTATTTTGTGTTTCAATAATAGTTATAATTCTATATAACTAATCACCATTGTTTTAACCATGTGTACATCACTGACATTGACCTACAGAATGGTCATATTTGATAATTGTTTTTACCCTTAAAATTTTATATTACATTGATTGATTTCAGTAATAGTACTGATTCTATAAACTAATAACCATCATGCTCAAAAGATATATCACTGATCTTGATCTACTAGATGGACTTTTTAGCTCATTTTCACTGAGTTCTTCTGTACTTGGGAAAAAAATTCATATGTTATAACCTACCTCATTCATTTTGTATATGCCATTTCCAAAGCCAAATGAATTAAAACACTATATAAATTGTTCATAAGTTAAGATCTACAAAACAAACAACATACTATTTCTTTTTATGTTAAATTACAGTAATAATACTGAAGGTCTGTACGTCTTACCCTTAAACCATAGCAACCATAGCAAAAGTGTCAATTTCTTAATGTATACACACTAGCAACTTAATTTGCATACTGGATCTCTAACGTTTACTGCGACTAGTGCGTTTAAACGTTTCTTGGTGTGGTGGTGTGGTTTTACATAGTCAGTCCTATATTTTATTTTATTTTACAAAGAACATTCCTAATTTGCATAAGTAAATGCGATTTACATTGTCATACTGTTACACTTAATTGACAAGACGCGATCGATTTTGGTTGCTACATTGCCATTTTCCTAACCGTCTCCAAGTAAACACTTCATGTATTATATTGTATTTACTTGGAACAACAACGCCACGTGGCCAGTGGGAGAACGATAGTCGCTCGCGCGTCATGTCAATTGCAATACAATACGAGCGTCTGCACCGTCTTGTGGTGCCCTTGTTCATCTGTACACACATAAAACCAATTTTACAGTATATCAGTAAAAAGTTCTGCATCCAAACTACATTGGATCTTATTCTAATAAATTTTTCAAACGTAAACTGTGTTTTCTTTTGTTTTATGTGCATCATTACGTATGAAATTAACATATGAGATAACATATGATCACGGAAATCACGATTTAACCATTGATTGTCAACTACGCCTCTTCATCTTTGTATCTTTATATTGTGTAAAAAACAAAAACATTAACAATTATTATAAATGTTGAATATATCAATCATTATTATGGTATATCATTTTTATCAAATGACACCATCTCAAAGGCTACAACATAAATCTATACGAAAACAATAACCGACAATGAACAGAAATAACAGAAAGCACCGCTGTGGTTTCTTCCAATTAAGGCGTAGCTTCAACCTATAAATTTACTGCTTCCTAAAAAAAAATTCTTTGGATCTTTTTGCTATGGTAACCTTAGCAAACTTTGTCATATATGATATTGTAATACTCAAATAGAAAACTGACTTCAGTATGAAACAGATCACAAACTTTTATGTCAGCCGTTTAATCAACAAATTTCCGGTCGTTTCCTTCGCCGGTAGATCCGTGCTTACACCATGCATTTTGGCATGCTGTCGTAGTTGTAATAGGACAGTCTAGCGGGAATACATATTTTACATGGTCTTTTTATGATGTGACGACGGGAGAAGAGTGAGGCTGGGCGCATCCGTTAACCAGGTTTATGTCCCCAAGCGGCGATGTTTGGTACTTATCGTTCCAAGTATGTGCGTATTGAACTTTTAAAACTATTCTGTATATTGTTTTTACTGTTTTTGTAGTTACGTCATCTGATACGTCTCCTGTTTGCCGGCCATGCACTTATCGTTTTTCTTAAATTTTTATATGTAAAAAGTTTGTTTATCCCAGAACCTGAAATCCCCCGAATCTGGTCTAATAACCACCAATGAAAAAGTAGGAAATTCTATGGCTGTCCAACAATTCATAGCAGTTTAACTGTGACGTCATCAAACTTTCAGCAACTGACCAATCAATGAGCTCAAATGGGGCTTTCCCAACATTGCTATTTACAGGACCCAATCGGGAGAGCTTGGACCGTACTACAGACTAGTAAAGCCTATATACATACACCTAGTACTCTCCAAAACCATCAACTAAATGTGATGCAAACAATATTTGGCCGTATTCCTGGTGTATGTTATTCGGACATGGTTAAACATTTTCTAAATAAATTGAATCCTCTTAATTATTCAGGGAATTGGTACTTTATATAATAAATAAATAATGTATTTTATCCTCTTTTTTTTCAGAACGTCATCGGCTGTGAGTCATTTTCTTGATAATTGTCCATAATGTATGGTTGGAAAGTATATGAACTTTACTTCTAATTGGCTTAGATGTTAATATACTTTCTCGTTCTTTGGCGTTTTCATTGGCTGAGGAAGGAGGTCAATATCTAACGGCGGTCATGACATGCTATTTTAAAATGAAAATTAAGCCAATTAGAAGAAAACTGTCATCCTTCCACCAGAAACTGGCAGGTTGAGGTGGAAGATCTAAGCATGATTTTGTGAATTGTTACCAGTTCGAATTATTTTTTATATAATCACAATATCTCGGATATAAGGAGGGAAAAAACGAAACGCACCAAGCGTGATAGACGATGCTGCCCAAAATTACGAAAGTGAAAAACATGTGAAACTGAATTTGTTTGGAGACACAGATATAATGTATGTATGATCGATATGTATCGAAAATTACGTGAAACTCGGTTGAATAGATATAAAAATAGTTGTATGAAAAGTGTGGGGTGGAAATTTTCAGATGTTGAGATTCCTTCTTTGTGATTTTTTTATATATGAACTAAAACTTTTTTTTTCGGGACAAGCCCCTGTAAATCGACCATTTCATTTCTCGTTTGCTTCATCTTCGTAAACAAGATATTTACTCACTTTTAGCAAACAGTGAACATTGGTAGGATCACACGTGCATGGTGAATGATTTACGTTACCAGTTTACATGTTGACATCTTTTTAAAATGAAAATACGTAAATGTTTGGCAAAGTGACGTAAGCACATTAAGCAGAGCATGTTGATTTTCTAATAAACTTTAAATAAAACAGTTGATGAATATACTTGTTTACTCTCATTGATAAAACGCAGTATATATTTATAGTATATCTTGTTTTTATACAGAATAAATGGTAATGGTGCAATGAGGTTTTGTTAACGTTAACGTTTGATTGATTGTCAAGTAACATATTAAAATAAAAACATATGATTTATACAAATACTGTTTAGCTGTTTAGAGAAATAGATGAAACCCTTTGAATCAACTTTAGATGTTTGTCTAGCCTAATAAAATAAGGTTTGACTACAAGATTTTATTTCCCCAGGCGATGTAAAATGGTGACGTGCAATAGGTTAACTCTAAACTTAAGTTACTTTACATCGATTGTGACACAATTTCTTATAAATTTTAATTTTCCTGGGTAAAGTTAGTACAAATCATCAGCGGATAAAGTGTCTTGCTGAAAGACACCACACATAACAAATGGCGTAGCTTCCTATAGGCACTGTAGGCCCGTGCCTACATTTTTTTCTGAGGAATCGAAAAATTAAAAATGCCAAAAAATGTAATAAAAACTCATACCCCTAGGGGGGGGGGGGGGGGGGGGGGGGGGGGGGGGGGGAGGGGGTGTAAACTACAAATTCGCAACAACAAAAAATCATTGAATATGATCTAGGTATTTAACATCATTTTATATTTGGTTATAAAACAGGGAATTCAATTGTTAATATTAAGGATAACCAGATACCTAAAACATAAGAAATAAACACCTAAGCGCACTTACGACGGCCTAACTGAAACACAATTTCGTGGAAGCAAGACTCGACCCCCCTACAACTGTGCCTACATAACGTTTTCAGCCAAGCTACGCCCCTGACAGCTGTAGTGGAAAATCGAACCCATGACCCTCTGACCCTTGCTCGATTCAATATGGCACACTAACCATGTCACCATTTTACTAAAATAAGTTTAAATCTCAGGCTCAATTCATCTCATGTGATTTAATGTTTAATAGCCATGTGCATGCATTTAATAAAAGATATTTTATAACATAACAAATAAAGGTATGTCGGAAATCAAGTGAAACTTTAATTACATTCTGGTATTATTTCTTCTTTCAATTGAACAATTAGTAACAAGTATTTATTCCGTTCAGTAGGAAAATGTATGGCAAGCAAGTAAACATGTCAAATCAAATACTAAACATTTAACTGATTACGTGATTTGCTTATTTTATTTCTTTTAATCCTTTATCCAGGGTATTGGATATTTAACATGTCGCCGTTAGGATCTACCAAGGGGTAAAACTTGTCTGTACTCAATAATTAAATACTTAGTTACTAAATACAGAGTTTTGTCCCTTTGGTCTCCAAACAGTCAACGGTCTCTGCAAATAATCAGTGTCAACGTGATGCTTGCGTAGCCGTAGAGAAAATAAATAATTCATATCACATTACATGCTTGTGTTAGAACCTAGTCAACTGACAAACAAAAATAGTTCCAGACGACAAATTTGGTATCTGCTTCAGCTGTCCGGTCTTCCTGAACTCTCTAGTTACCGGAGTCGCAAACGCTCAGACAAGTGAGATGACCATGATATAGATAATTTGCTACTTTAGAAAAGAAATGTTATCCGCATATATAATGTTTTATCAACGACAGCCAGGCTGTCTATTTTATCGTTGCATTAATGAGTTTGCGTATTATTCTTGCAACGCATGTCGAGCGAATAATGCCCGCAATTGCATTATTTTCTGTTAAATGGATTGGTATGAATGGAGTGTGTCAATGTAAGCCCGTGGAACTTCTGCTATTTCACATTCATACAATCGTCCTAATTACACGTATATAAAAAGAAGTAACTTGAATGGGTGAAAAACAACATGAATGTATGAATGATTGAATGAATGAATGATGAATTTATGAATAAATGAATGGGGTTTAACGGCATACCGACACATTAGAGGTTATTCGACGCCAACAGGAAGGAAGATTCCAGGTTCACTTTACAAGTTAAAAACCAACACCAAATTAACATACAGATAAAAAAACTGCAGAGTTTCAGTAAATTCTATCGTATTACTCAAATTGTCGCTTCTTACGACATGCATGACTCACTGTGATCCTATACTTTTTTATCTTTATTGATATACAACAATGCTGGTGACAATATCGGTGTTATATGCTAATTCTAGTTTTATCATTTTCTTATCAGCTATTTCACCAACAAGTAGCAGAACGGACAAATATCAAAATAATGTCAGGTAACTATTTGATATATTTATTTTATGCGATCCTGTTGAATTAACATATTATAAGTGTATATCAGGTGTAATCCCATGGTCTGAATTAATATCCCTTTTTGAATTATTTATTTTTTGCAATTATATTTTAATTGTGAACTATGCACTATTACTGATACGTCCTGGCAAGGCTTTGGGGCACGGCTTGCACGTTCCCCGAATGCGATACACGACAACATATTGTTACGTAAAGTATTTGGGTTAAGATCTTTAACTGTCTGACAGAAGACGCCATTTTCAACACATTATGTATGCCATATTTAGTTTTATTGATGGAGCAAGCTGAGTAGAACCACCGTCCTTCCGTAAGTAACTGGTAAACTTTCTCACATACGATTTTTGAATGAGCGGGACTCGAACCTACGACCTCAGCGGTGAGAGGTAAGTGTTTTTTAGACGGCGTCTTTGACCACTCGGCCACGGTAGACCTCACGACAGAAAAAAAGAAAAACAGTAGTTCTATAACATAGTAATTCATCTCACAATGTGGACTCGTGTACTCAAATACGTCACGGTAAACATGTACGGTGCAGGATCAGTATTATTTTGCAACCACGTGATCATTAAAACATATTTTATAAAAGTGACATGCGCATTAACAAGTCAATAAAAAACATACCAACGCTGAATGCAAGTGAATCACCCGGTCCGATTGGTCTGTATGTCACTGTTGACAATATATAGCATTATATCATATCATATCATATCATATCATATCATATCATATCATATCATATCATATCATATCATATCATATCATATCATATCATATCATATCTAAAACATGATATAAACAGTTACGGCTATGCTAAATTCGAAAAAATAAACAAAATGGTTACATAATAGTCAAACCTATAAAAATGGTCACCTCTATTAAGCAGCCACTTGTCTTAAGCAGCCACATTTGTTTTTACTCATTTATATGTTGTTAGGGTAAATTAACCGGCATTAATCAATAATCTGTCTTAAAAAGGCCACTTTTATTCCTTCCTTTGACTGACTGCTTAAGACAGTTTTGACTGTATATATAAATGTGTATTACAACATATAGTGATTATTTTTTATGATACAAGTTAACAATTGATACTGCATACATAATTGTAGTTAAACAGATATAGATATAATTGCTTTTTCTATTTTCATTTACCATAAAATTAACAATTAATTCTCAACATTAAATGAGAAAACGCGCCATGTTTGACACCCATGTGTATATTGATTGATCTTCACGTAGTTCGTCATGAGCATATACATTTATAATATATCAACTGAATTAAATAAGTACAAAAATGTCCTGACTCATTGTTTACTACAATCTTTCAATAATAAGAAAGTAGTCTGATGACGTTGTTTTAGTTGTTATATATAAGTTTATAGAAATTGAAAAAAAAAATCCCATTTTAAAGGGACATACAATTATTTTGATAAACTCTGCCACAATCTGAATGTGATTTTTTAATTGGGTTTAACGCCATTTTAACACATTTCAAGTTATATGTGGCATATTCAGTTTTCCGGTAGAGGAAGACCTCAGACTGAGTCAAACTGAATAGCACCATCGTCCTTCCGCAAGTAACTGGAAACTTTCTCACATAAAGTTGGTTTTTTTAGCAACCGGGACTCGAACCTACGACCTAAGCGGTGAGTGGTAAGTGATCTTGAGACGGCTCCTTTGACAACTCGGCCACGGATGACTCGAATCAAATATGAAAATATGTCAAAATATGTTGTACATGTGATATATGTCAAACTATGTCATACATGTGATGTTAAAAAGGGTATATGTAACTGATTGGGTTAAACACACAGAGTATACGGGTACACCATATGTTGTTTGTTATTTAATATGAAACTCACTATATCATGTTAAAAAGAGACAATTATGTACTACATTTTTGCAAATGTTCATAATGATTATATCTTTCATGTACAACAAATATTGTCAACTGTATATATAATAACGAGAAACTGTAAAGTTTAAGTCAATAAAATATGTCTATCTACACTGACGAGAAAAAACGCCTCATTCTAACGTATTGTACAATAATATGTTCACTTAGATTCAAAATTAGAAAAGAACAATTCGCAAATTTCATCATTTGATAGAATTGAAGGTTCATTAGACAGCATTTCATGATCGCATTATGCTTCACATTTTGAATTTCAATAGACTGTTCAGAGATATTTCACTGACACAATCAGTAGCGCGTGTGGCCACTACTACTGGCAACTACAGCACAGCAGCAAGACGTCCCCCATGGAACAGCATCAGTTACGTAGCAGATACCGTGGGATTCTGACCCACTCCTGGTGGAGCGCTGCTGTCAGTTCTTGGACGTTGGCAGGCTGCGGTTGACATTGACGTAACCGCCGTTTAAGGTAATCCCAGGCGTGTTTAATCTGATTGCATTCAGGTGGACACACCGGCCAATGCAAGACGTCAGTGTTGCGGGTCTGTAAAAAGTTCCTGGTGACACGTGCAACGTGAGGTGGCGCGTTGTCATATTGGAGGACCAGGCCTTGACGTTGGCGGAACAAAGGGACAACCACAGGACGTAATATCTGGTTGATGTAGCGCCTGGCTGTGCGACTTAAACCTATGGTTGATGGTTGCCCAGACCATAACTCCGCACCCACCGTAACGGTTGTTCTGCAGAACGCAATTGTTAGTGTAGCGTTCATGACGTCGTCTGTAGATACGGATACGTCCGTCGGTGTTCGGCAAGTCGAAACGTGACTCGTCACTACGTTCTGCCAACGCTGACCGCGATGGTTGCGAGCCAAAAAAAGACGTTGGTGATGTCGATAGGGCCTGCGGCAGCTAATTCCCCGTTCTCTAAGCCGATTTCTGACTGTGTGTCGACTTACAGAGCATCCACGGTAACCTACCACTAAACGTGACGTGGAGACAGCCGTCAGAAATCTGTCACGCTGATGGCGTTGACGTATTTAATTATCCTTGCGTACTGACGTTACACGCGGTCTACCTGAACGTGGCCTATCGACAAACGTTACCGTGTCTTTGACACGGCGGACGAGACGCAATATTGTCGAACGAGAGACGTTAAAACGTCTAGCGACTTGGTTAAAAAACGTTCGCCCACATTCAAGCATGGTCAAAACTTGGGCCCTCTCCTCGAAATTTAGCCTCGGTATTATCAGAAACTGGATAATTGTCAAAAAATCTCTGAAAATATGGCTGTATGTCGACTAACAAATGTACCTGTCTTAAATCCACTTGATAAAACCACATGGCTGACATTCACGGGCTGCATGAGGAAATCATCTGCAGGTACATGAATTTAACAATGAGCTGAATAAAATCGTACGAATTTTGGTTGGTTGGGTTTGTCGGTCAGAGTACATTTCTGACATTTCCCCCCAAATTCAAACTATGTAACGAAAATAACGCAAATTTTCGATGAGGCGTTTCTTTATCTCGTTAGTGTATATATCAAAAGCATATATAAGTATACCCCAGTTTTATTCTATTTTGGGAAGGGGCATAACTCTTGTAAATAGTTGAAAGGCTACATATTTCGCATGTTTGCGGTCACTTATGACAAAATGGGTAACAGATATGTTATTGTCGTCAGTTTTCATCGATAAGATCAAATCTAAGGGAATACGAATGATACAGAATGACATGTAAAGTAACGCATGGAGGGAGTTCGAAAACTAACAATCACGCTTGACGTGCGACAACTGCGTGAACATGTTGGTTATCGGGAGGGGAGGGGAGGCGAGGCGTGATGTGGCGAGATAAGACTCAATTCATATGACACATGCTATATTACATAAGAAATGCAGATATAAAAATGCAGATATGCTTATCCGGTAAACAAGAAAATATCTTCTTATTAGTCAAATATTTGATTTGAAAATAATTTTAAACCATAATAGAGCTTTCCGAGGTTGGTAATTGTTTACAGTTAGTGTATTTATTAACAGTCTTATTAATTATAACCTGTTTCAGCAAGTTCTACCGCTATTTATTGCCGTTTACTCTTGGACACGACCGTGTCAATGCTTTACGCGATCGTGTCCGACTTGCAAACACAACCGTTTCGGTATATAGAAAATCATAATTTACGAGTTTGTGATACATTTTAAAGTGGTAAAAGTATACATTTTCTGTTAGTATTATTCTTTGCCCATGTAGCTGAGTAGTTATGAGTCGGATATTATGAAAATGTGGCGTGATAGCATGGTGTACAAGAACGTTGGGGTCAAAATTGAAATTCTCCATGTTCTTCCCCTTGTCTGTATATATGGTTTATGTGTGTATATATTTTTTTTTACATATAAGTACTTGAATTTCATAAAAAACATACAAAAAAAAAATTATTATTTAAAAAAAAATTTTTTTATTAAAAAAAAAAAATACCCTCTATCATAGCATGTGACGGATCCCTGTGGGTACTTCCTGGAATAATTGATGTTTTATTTGTCTAAATCGAGAGATAAAAGGCGGGTGTTAATTTTTTCACTGCAAAATATTTCGTCATTTTACAATAAACCAACTAATGTTACAGAGTCCATCTGATAATGGAAACAATAGCCGTTACGATATTATTGTATATTAGATCTCGAGAACTTGATGTCATCCAGGACAGAGGTGATGTATTCTTACGCGTTTACTTCGCAGCGTATAGTTTGTTTGTTTTTTCATTCACTTGAGGAGTCTCAAATTAAATGTAATCATCAGGATTGGAATTATAAGGATTCGGACTTCATTTGATTTGTGCGTGATTCGACATTCTTTACACATGCATAAAAAACAGAAAAAATGCATTTAATCCTTAATATATATATCAGAGGTATGACTTTCCAAAATGGATAGGAAATGTAGGATTTGCATAGGTGCTTGAGTTTAAATTTCGTTTTTGCATCGTTTTATGTATATACTTTACGGCGTTAAGTGCAATCTATCAACATGGCCGTGTCATTTCCAACATTTGCTACAGCGATTTGCTAGATGAGCCACTGAGTATTTAGAAATTACAACATGTTGCCTTATTTCGCCCGAACCACAAACGATGACAAAATGTTACCATGGCTATCGGCTGAATCAGCACGTTAGGCGCTCATATTTTAATGTTTAGCGAATACATCGCCTACAGAAATACCTCGGACTGCGTAGCTTGTAAAATGGTTATACGCTGGATTACTTTTAACAGAGACATATAAACAGAGATAATTAACTGCAGGTGCTTGTCTAAATTCCGCTCTTTCAAACTTTTTGAATGAAAGAAAGAATGAAGTTTTACGGCGTACCAACACATTGTAGGTTATATCGACGCCAACAGGAAGGACCAATCCAGGTCTTGTTCACTGCAGTTTTTGTTGAATGAATAAATAGAAACAAATCTTGGAAATACAACTTATCCTGAACCATCCTACATATTTTTTTTGTGATTTTGATACCAAACGAAATGACTTGATCGTAACTGCAACTTTATGTGGTAGACTTTTCTTTTTTAATTTAAAAAATTGAAGAATTTTTACGCTTACAGTTATTTTTAATGATCATTTTATCATTTTTAGCCATTTTTTTCAAGTAACAAATAAGAAAATCTTCCTACAGTATCTATATCAAATTTGTACACACATTGATAACTTATTTCTTCATATTTCTAAACATTGCTAAAATGATGTTGTTAAAACGAGTACACCTGACATTATACGTATTTTCTCAAAAGTATCAAATCAATTTCCATGAAATTTGCACTTGAATAAGAAATAACATTTAGGTTATGTAAAATTACATAAATGGCTGTTAATGGCATGTACAACTTTTAATATCGCTACTCCATATTTTGACGAAGATATTGGAAATACAAAAGTGGCGGTTTAGCTGTTACGTTCATTATTTATCAAGACATTAATTTTAAACAGAGTAAAAACTGCAGCGATCGTTATGTTGCATCATGCTTACGTTAACCCGCGAGGTCTCCAACAAAAAGTATATCAATTATAGCCCATATGATTTGTGAAGACACTGGTTCAAAACAACAACTGATGCGTATATGACTCTGTCTGTTGACGTCATTATAAATGTTTATAGCTTCATTACGTTGTAATTAATCATTTCTTTTTATCAATCAACAACCCCGAGAGTGTGTATATATAAACACGTGCTGTATCCCGACTGTCATACACTGTGAAGCTTCCAGGCACGGCACGTTTTGGTTTGATAAATCTAATCTGAAACGTTATAAAAGAGAGAATCGCAGATTTTTCAAATACTGTTTTTGTGTAAGAGAATAATTTTTGATTAGGCGGTGAATAGCAATTTTAGCACATATTTGATAATAGCAGGCTGATCGGGGCAGTCAGGGGACAAGAAGTGTAGCCAGGGGTATACATAAAGAGAACTTCAATAAGAAGTAAGTAAATACAAACATTTTTCTAATACTAGTAATCTGATAGTTAAACCTGTATTAAGCAGTTAAAGCATAGAAATGGGAAGTGGAAAAAATGGCTACTTAAGACAGGTGGCTGCTTAATAGAGGTGACCGCTTATACAGGTTTGACTATATTCATTACCGGATGCTGTACAACTGCAATGCAAAGTTCCGATTTCGATTTTTAACTAATTTTAGTAAGATAATTTTCTTATGTGAGTAATATCAGGTATTTATTTACTGTTTGTAATATCAGTTGGATAAGGCGTTATCCAATTAACAGTCCATCACGTCCGAATACATAAAACAAATAAAGTGGAGCGCGTGGTCTAGTGGTAGAGCACCGAACCCATTATTGGAGGGTTGTAGGTTCGATCCCTAGGCACGGCTTTGTGTGGTGTTCTTGAGCAAGACACCTTTTCAGTTTATAATAAGAACTAAGAACTACTTCTAACTCAGGAAGACTTCGAGCGTGATTTGCCTAAGTTGTATGAGCTTGTTTCACAATCGCAGTAAAATAAATAGGTTTAAATAAATAAAGCTGGCGGAGAATGCATATACAGTCAAACCTGTCTTAAGCAACCACTCATCTTTAAAACATGTTGTTGCTTAATACAGGTTAATTTGCCCTAAAAGCAGGGAAATGGGAAATAGCAAATATGGCTGCTTAAGACAAGTGTTAAGTAGAGGTGACCGAGGTTTGACTGTATTGGCCTTCTCTCCTGTAAAGTCTTTCAAATCGAACCTAAAGAATAAAAAAAAGAAATTGATCCAAACTTTTCAGCTAGCTGGTCACACAACTAACAAAGATATGAAGACGGAAGAGGAACAAGTTCATGTAGTGTTTTTTTCACAAATATATTTTTATGTAACTATATTAAATTACATCTGTGTATTATTCCTATTGTTATGCTTCAGTGAAGAGGATTGACACATATATTATTAACCTGGCCACGGACAATTTCGGAAATATATTTTGTCAATGTCGGTCCCTGTGGTGTCAGCTTAACGTTACTAGTGACGTCTCACCGACTGCGCTACCACCTTAACGCCAAAATTATATGCAGGTCGTGGGTTCGAATCGTGAGGTATACAACTATAGTTGACGGTGTTTTAAATTAGATTGGAATCTAAGGGTGAAGCGTAAGTCTTCTCTCTTATCAGTCTCCTTTAGGTCCACCCATGCAATTGTATCTTCTGGAAAATGGCATTATCCACTCGGGTCCAACTCTGGGAGCCATGTTCTGTATCAGGTGCAGAGTCCTCCTTGGCCGAGTGGTCTAAGCTGCCGTCTCTTACCTCTCACCACTAAGGTCGTACTTGCGGAAGGACAGTGGTTCTACTCAGATTCATTTTGAGGTTTTCCTCCACAAATAAAATTGGATATGCCATATATAACCTGAAATGTGTTGAAAATGGCCTTAAACCCCATTCAAAAAACAGTATCAGGCGTAAGACTGTGTTACATTTAATAGAGTTGTAGAACTATTAACAATCCAGGACTTTTTCTGTTCACAGAGCATGCGGGTGTTACTTGTCATCAGTCTGGTCGCCATGGTTGCACTGTTGGAGGGCCGTAGCGTCCAGTTCGACAACTGCGACGATCTCTTCTGCGTGGATCCAGTGTGGACGAATGGACTATGTCCTTTAACCTGTCCAAGAGGTAAAGCATTAAAGCTATTAATGTTTTCAAGGAATTATATAGAGAAGGCAATGACTGATATTTTGTGAACGCTTCTTGCGTATTCATGCAAAATCTCGCAATATCTCGTTTTCAGTTATCTTTACTGTCATTCATTTCAGGAACACAAATAAAAAATCTTACATTGCAGAATGAAATTCTCATCAAAACAGTTCCATTCCCAGCAATTTGTGTTGACTTTTGATTTCAAAATTTGTAAACTGCAGCTGAAATAATGACAAATTACGATAAATTTTACTTAAAATCACAATATCTTTAACTCAAGATAATTTTAAGTGATCGAAACATTTAAGATAATCTATGATTACATACAACTTACATTTTATGTACAAAAAATCGGTTGCCTGTTAATTATGAATGATTATTTACCAAATAATTAATCCTTCATGTGGTATTTTATCAACATTTAGTCAAGTTATGTAAGTTTCCTATCTTTCTATATAAGTCCTTGTTGTTGTTTTTTAAGTTTATGTAATCATAGTAAGGATAACAATGTTTTACTATTGTATATCACAGTGTTTAATGTCTTAAACAATCAAATTTTAAAAGGTAAGTACAATCATAAGATATAAGACAGAATGTGATATTCACATCAATTCAACTGTTTCATCTATTCAATAAACCTACTATCAAAATGAAAAACTGAATTAGAATTATGACATAATAAAATATACTAAAAAGTTATATCCTCCGATAAACACGTTGCTGTTTAAGATGCATTGCAATTGAGACATATGTTACTTATGTACAGGTACATGGTATTCTATTTATCATGTCAATATTTTTAGTTCGTCTTTTATTCATTTTAAGTAAGGTTGAACGTAGTTCTGTCTATGTCAAAATGATAAGTATAGATAACGACGTCATAAAGTAAACATAATGACGTCATGTGTCTGATAAACTTGCAATGACGTGATAAACCTATCTTGATCAGGCGGACAGTTTATCAACAAAAATGAATGGTTTGGCATGGTAAAAAATAAACAACAAGCATATCATTAAGTAATAAAATCAATTAAAATAGTTTCTAAATTTATCGTAGAGGGGGTTTGGGGAGAGAAAGACTTTGTTATACAATAAATGTTTTTTTCTTGAAAGCCATTATAACCTATCATGCGTTTTACAGGTCAAACATGCCGAGAACCTTTCACCTTAAAAGTCCTGGAGGCCAACAAAAAATATGACATTTACGGTCGTCAGTGTAAATGTAAGGACACCTGGTTCCCGGACTGGGATATTGCTGATTGCAAAGAAAAATCCGACTAACAGAAGAGACCGGTTCATCCGTGGCAGAAATCCACGCTTTGATTAGTTTCGGCTCGGTCATAAAACATGAGATGCAAAATGAACAACTTTCGCTTCAGACACAGTGGATACGGAAGGCATATTCCGAAAAGAAGACGATCACGGTTCTGGGATATTTTGTTTTTTTAACGGTTTCCTGACATATTTGTATCACAAGAACCTAGTAATACGCTTACAGGTATAGATGACAGCTAATTCTTATTATGTTAGAATTATTTAACAGTTGACATGGATTCCATTTCCAACAGTAATTTACGCGATCCAGTGATCTGGAACGCTAGCGCCACCGCCAGTAAATTCACTTTGTCTCAAACAGGGTTTTTTAAGGGTTTTTACGCCATTCCCAACACATTGCAGGGTATATGCGGCATATCCAGTTTTATTGGTGAAGAAAGATCTTATAATGGAACTGAGTAGAACCACTGTCATTCCGCAAGTAACTGGCACACTTTCACACATAAAGTTTTTGGAGCGAGCGGGACTCGAACCTATGACCTTCGCTGTGAGAGGAAAGTGGTTTTGAGTTGTCGCATTAGACCACTCGGTTGATACACATTCTCGTTCCTGGAGCGAGGTTATTGGCTGAGGAAGTAGGTCAACATTTACTAATGGTCATGGCATTCTATGTAAAACTGAATGTTCTATTTTGTAAAATCTGAGCGATTGCATTGGCTGAGAAAGTAGGTTAACATCTAAATATTCTTGTTTCACGTAGACCTTCCATTTTTTTCATGCATGCGACATAATGACTCTCGGTGGTTTCGAACCCGTCCATTTAAACAGTTTAGTGAACAACCAGCACATGTAATCATGGTTTTATCTACGTAATAGGGCATGCATTTCAATAGTTTTATTTTATAATTATAAATTGACGTTCCAGTTGTTATATATGTACTGGAACGTAAATATATGTTTAAAACGCTACATTCATTGTTCACCAATTTAGCCGATTCAAAATACTCACATATCGGGTGTTGCATTTTCTTCTAACATATACGTATCTCTACACAGTTGCACACCCTTTGTTGCCATGGTAACATGCTTGTTGCACTTTAAAAAAAGTGGGGTCCTATGGAATATGGCTGAAACATTTTCAAAATGGTTCATAGGGACTGTGATTTCTTGCTGTAGTTGAGTAGAGCAAATGCTGGTAAAGCATGTACTGCAGTAAGACATCACTGGTGTTAACACGTCTTTTCTAGGATTTTAACAAATGCATGTATTTATGACCATTTGGCATGAAGACTTCTTTTTTTTTTTAAAAAAAAGTAATAGAGTTTCACTACACTGTGTTTAAAAAAACAAGCTGGACAACCTACCAGTTGTTGTACATTTTATGTGGGGATACATTCCTGCTACGAAAAAAAAACTTTAATAAAATCTATGTGGAATATTTTAACGTGAAATCCTTTGACCTTAGTTTATATAGATCAAAGAACAAAATTCAACTAGTAATGAGACCTTATGTTTCACGCTTAATTAACTAATATTGGATATTAATGGCGTAAAACACCTCCCGTTCCTTCAATGAGTACATGTTTAAGATTTCTTTTTAATTTGTTAATTTGTTGTTTTCATTTTATAGATTTTTTGTTCTTGTGTTTTTATGTTTGATTATATTTTTGCCTCCAGTATATAATTTCTCTGTATCGCAATTTCGTTTCAACCGATCTGATAACAGCGCAATTATATGATTATTTATTAACAATTATGATAAATGAGCGAACATTAATTATTTTAATTTCTGGTCCTTGTTTGCGGTTTCTTGTCTCGTGTAGCAAGTGGAAGTATGAAGATAAAATGTATAAAACATATGAAAAAAAATACCATTTATATTTATTAATTTTTTTCTGCTTGAAAGACTGATGAGCGTAAGCGATTAATGGTGCTTTTTGATAAAGTGTATTTTAATTGTTTTATATGTACTTCTAATGGTAATTTTACCATATCACTGTGCAATTAAGACACATATAATTTATGATTCAAGTTCTTTGATCCTCTCTCACTATATTTACATTATTCATTATATATATTTATTAAATCAAGGACTTATATACAGAAGGAAAAGTAACTGATAGAGTTGTTATGAACGCCCGCGAAAACTCTCACAAAATCTCGTTTTCAAATATCCTTACTTCCAATCATCTCAGAAATACAAATCAAAATCTTTTTTTGCACCATGATTACAAAATGTGTATACTGCAACTATTAAATCAAGGAAAGTAATTTTATTTCAAACTGCAATATTTTATATTTAAAATCATTTTACGTGTTTAAAACAATTATAAAACATATAACTTACATTTTATGCACAAGAAAAAAATCAGCTGCCTGTGAAATTTGAATGATTAATTTACAAATTATTAATTCTTCGCATGCCATTTTTTTAACATTGAGTAGAGAGATGCAAGTTTCATATCCTTCTATATAAGTCCTTGATTAAACATGTTAATATTTCGCTACCATAACCCATTCGTCACCATGCATGTTGAGGCATGTTCTGTGCTATAAAGCTGTATCATAATGCATGATTTTGTGTATATGTTGAATTATATATGTAAATAATGTTTGTCATATTTATGAATTTGTATATAAAAAAGTTGATTAAAATGCACATCGTTTTGTTCTTTTTTTTCTGCCTTCATATTAGTTTAATAATGATAAAAATATGTTGATTCAGGAAGAATAAATAAATGAACAGGGTTTTACGGCGTACCAATACATTATAGGTTATTCGACGCCAACAGGAAGGAAGATTCCAGGTTCACTCTACATGTACAAAAACAACAAATTAACATAGATTTAAAAAAAATACACCAACAAATGAATATGCAGAATGAACCTAGAACATTGATACCTGCAGAACTGCAGAGTTTCAGCAAATTCTATTGTATTACTCAAATTGCCGCTTCTTACGACATGTATGAGCCACAGTGGTCCTATACATCTCTCAAATTGTATGCATGCCTTAGATTCCATTATCAGAAAGAGGCTGGGTGAGCAAACAAACTGACCAGGAAAATGGCTACAGGTAGAAGTAGTGCTAGACATTGTTGTGTTCCCTTATTTGTGTCTGATGACCGATATTCAGATACAATAAGTTTTCACAAATTTCAAAAGGATGAAAGTTTAAGAAAACAATGGATTGTAAAAATCAGAAGAGATGAGGGACCCTTTTTCAAGGTAATTATTACTATGTTTCCTTAAGATTTATATAAACTTATATATCTATTATCATTTCTTGTTTACTCATTTAAATGGTACAGAAAATTAAATACCAACTGTCATTTTGTATTATACGCAGTTTTTGTAAACTGCATTAATAGTGTATATTAATTCATTTTAATTAAAGTAAACATATCCCGTTGTTTATCTGCACATTCCATTACCGTATTAATGTAAAAAAAACAAAAAAATTCAGATTACTGATTCAACAGTTGTGTGTTCCAACCACTTCAAGACTGATGATTTTAAATGGACACTTCTCAAAAAGACATTAAAAAAGGCGTTGTCCTTAATTGGGCTGTAATCAAAACACCAAGACGAGTATTTGAAAGGAAACAGCTTGCCCCGGATCTAGGAAACATTATGAAAGTATCAGAAAGTTAAAAAAAAAACTATGCTTGTGATAAAAAAAAAAAAAAAAAAAAAAAATATATATATATATATTTTTATCTATATATATTGAATAAAATGAAGATCAAATTACCAATTTCCAGTTATTCTTTATTAAAAGAGTAATATATGACCATTTATCATGCAAATCAGTTTTAGAAATACACAAGTAAGAATGACCTTTGTAATTACAATTTATTTTCAGTGAAATATCGCCAGCAATCAATACAGAAACGGACACAGTCATGGAGGGAATATCTTCTGGACATATGGCTACAGATGAAACGCATTTCCAGGAGGAATTGAGGTTAAAGATAGCTGAATTGAAGTTAAAAACAGATGAATGTGAAAAATTGCAAAACCAATTAGACATTGAACGTTTTGGTGTAAACAGATTTTCTAATGACAATAACCTGATTCATTTTTACACTGGATTTACTTCATATATGTCATTTATTACATTCTTCAACTGTATAAAGCCAACAGCTCATACTATGCAAAGTGCTTACTATAAAGTAGTGAAACAGTTAGTCTTGCTGGACGAAGACGTTCAATGTTATTGACTGACGAATTGTTTATGCTTTTATGTAGGTTGAGGGCTGGTCTGTTAGAACAAGATTTGTCGGTGCGATTTAACTGTTCAATGTCTTCTGTTAGTAGGAAAATTGTAACCTGGGTAAACCTTCTATATATCTCATTAAGTTCGATTCCTCTGTGGCTACCAAAACATGAAATACAGAGACTTATGCCAGAAGAATTCAAAACACTTTATCCAAATACACGTGTTGTAATTGATTGTACTGAAATCAGAATTCAAAAACCTTCATCTCTTGTATTTAATTCGCAATCATTTTCAAATTACAAGGGCGCCAACACATTCAAATGCTTGCTTGGTGTTGCTCCACATGGTACAATCACTTTCATTTCCTCATTGTATACAGGATGTATGTCAGACGTCGAGATCACAAGGCTGTGTGGTTTGTTGGACCTTTTGGAACCAGGTGACGATGTTATGGCCGATAAGGGTTTTACAATTAAAAAGTTACTGTCTGAAAAAGGTGTCACATTAAATATTCCACATTTTCTAAGCTCAAAGCATCAGTTTAACATACAAGAAGTGGAAGATATTGAAAATATTGCTAAATTAAGGATTCATATTGAAAGAATGAATAGAAGAATAAAAGAAAACCATTTATTTGATACTCCCATTCCAATCTCATTGTGTGGCAGTATTAATCAGCTCTGGACTGTGGCATGCATACTGGCACTATTTAAAGTTCCCATTGTAGAAGCATGGGGTGCTGTGTAATGCAAATGGTCAAGAGTGGGAATTGCATACTGCATTTTAGTGCTGTTAATAACGAGTATCCAACATTGACACTTACAAAAAATCGTTGAAATAAAACATGTCAACCTTTTCCTTAACACCATCCCATATGTTTGCATTAAAATAAATTGTTTCTCTATGATAGTCAGATGGACACCATACAAAAAAGTCGCACCAGTCCAAGCCAGTTACAGCTAATTGTGTTAAGACTTGATAATAGTAGGAATGGTTTCGTTTTAGTTTTAGTTGCCCAGTTGCATCCTTTTGTAGATATTTGGCCTCTAGAACACTTGGAACCTGTGGACATTTAATTTCCAAGAGGCCAAACGTTGGCGTCATGCTTGGATTGTAAACCTTACGGTCTGGTGTTGCTGCTAACCACGGTGCCCAGTAATTTACAACTCCACACGAGAATAGGTTACCTTGGAAGTCTAAACACTTTGTGTATTCAGACGCAGCAAAAGGCTCCGACGCTATTCCTCGACGCATGGCAGCACTAGTAACATGTCTTGTAGATTTCAGTCTTTCAACAGGTGTGTTATTCTCTTTGCGCCTTTTATAAATTTCGCCTATATTGGAGGCGGTCAGTCTGTGTTTTCTTACTTTATACCACAGTGTACTTTGGTTTTGAATTCTTGTTTGGGTTTCAAACGTTCCAATTTCAGTTTTTGTCAATGTTAATGATTCCAGCATAACCTGTTTGTCATTGTCTAATACTCTGTTGTAATTGTTGCACATAAAGTTCTGTTGTGGTTATTCAGGAAATGATGTTTCATCAAACAAATTGATGACACAGTTTTGTTCAAGTCTCTGCTGGTAGGATAAAACACTACCTCTGGGTACTTGGCCAAACTTACAGGAGACACTCTCAATATTCTCAAGCTTTATTGCTGGTATGATCAGCATGTCCTTCACAGATGACTGTAGCTCATCAACATGGCATTTCCAGTTGACACCATCCCCACGCACTGGGTTATAAAGAGTAGATCTTATATCTCTTGGTGTTGACGATGTCGAAATTTTCGAGTGACCACTGACAGTTAAATCCTGCACAGCTTTCCCTTGTATTCGTACTCCTCTTGGGGCGTGCCAAGACTGGGGCAAAGATGTTTTTGCCACATCTTCAGGCAGGACTCGCGTTTCCAACATTTTATACTTAGCCAGCTGGTACAGTAGGCCCACAACATGTCCACAAGCTCCAGTCTGGCCTATGGGACATGAGCATGTTGCTTTTTCCACGTTTGGAATATCAGATGATGCAAATGTTACCTGAAAATATAATGCAAACTCAATATAGCTGGTATTTGTATGTATATAAAGGTCATTATTATATAAAAAATTGTTGTAAATCAATTAAAATAAAAATAAAATGTTTAACATACCATCATCTTGTTTGGAGTTTCACTCTTTTTTTGGGAATGATAGCATTTTCCATAAACATCAGACTTGCCATTCTTCAATTGAACTGAAACAAAAAAACAAGAAATTAGAGCAAATACGGTAATCTATACAACTTAAAAGCAAATTCCAACAAGCACATTCTAAATACATGTAGCTAATTAATTTATTATCCTTTCACCAGCATTTGGAAGAGTGTATTGGAATAACAGAGGTAGGACAGATACTATAGATCTAAATGTATGCAGAGATTTTTGTTTATATGAAATAAGAAAGTGCATATTGTGTAAGTAATAACTTGTAGAAATTTAACTCACCTGATAAATCATGAACATAGTTTTCACTAAAATATTTGAATCCTCTTCCTATTGACTTGTTTCCAGATGACTTTTTTGTTTCTTTGATATAATCTTCAACAAATGAGAATGAAAAATCTGGAACTAACGATAAATCTCTAGCACTGTAGGCAGCCATGACTGTGAAATGTAAACAAGTAGCGTGCTCACCCGGCCTCACTCTGAAAATCTCTTAATATTCATCAGATAATATTAAGAGTGGTCTATTCTTGCCAAACACTCATACGGCTCCCTGGAACCACACAGGGGTTGATAATTAATTATTGTTTTCAAGATTTAGAAAATGCAAAATATGCCACTTGAAAATAAGACAAGTGGCTGAGTTGTCTATCTCTGTTTATATATCTCTGATTGTAAAATAAAATAAACTTTATTTCAACCGTGAGCATGTTAACCAATTTTACAGCTGAGCTAACAATGCCGTTATGTACAGTATGTACGATGGGTGTTCGAAATGTAAATTGTGTATTTGCCCTCTACTGACCATTAATAATGAACTAAATCGCTAATGTCTTCATATCGTACCCTTAAAGTTATCTCCC
The DNA here is from genome assembly GCA_029582155.1 of Panopea generosa. Taxonomy (NCBI): domain Eukaryota; kingdom Metazoa; phylum Mollusca; class Bivalvia; order Adapedonta; family Hiatellidae; genus Panopea; species Panopea generosa. The sequence continues at coordinate 29,751,836 of CM055909.1, read as the reverse complement.
CTGTTAGAAAAACATATTTTTAGCATGTAGATCCATTTTCATGATATACAACGAAGACGCCGCTTTACGACAGAACCAAGAGCCTGTCGTGACCCCACCCATCCGTACCAAGGACATATGTGTGCGCTGGAGCATTGACATGCAAGAGGCGAATCCAGTGACTATACATCATTTTTCGAAGTACTTTTTCATTGTTTTTAGTACCACATCAAGATAGTACCTTCCAGTCGCAACTTTACCCTTGTTTAACGCTACCTTTATTGCTAAACCTTCAACAGAGAAGAAAATTGCATAAAGAATTATCTTTACACTCATGATCCGTTTGGCAATGACTAGTCTTCTGCCATGTTTGGTGCCCTATACTTTGTTCCCAGTTTTTCATACTGGTTGGAAATAGCGTACCCAAGTTTTGTCATCAGTGACATACTTTGCAAATTGCATCGGTTATATTCAAGGAACATTTTAAAGCAGTGTTTTTACGGTTCCAACGCGTGCCTTCTTTTGGTCAAGATTTTTCTCAAACAAAATGAAATGAAGATAGTGAAACGCCTGCAATGCGTGCTGTATTACGAGCATTACAATCGCACATCATTTCGAACAATTTCTGATTTTAGACATGATTTTTTACGTATTGCTGTTGTTGGCCGACCAGATTTTGTTGCATTTTTAACAGACTCTACACTAGAATAAAATTTCTTTTACCATCTACGGACCTCGTTTCCTAACCATTTTTACAACAGTGGTCAACAGCTGGCTATATTGAAATAACTACAATCCCGTGTTTCAGCAGATACATGTATATACCATTGTGTAGGTACTGAACAGACCTAAACATATAAATACCGATGTAAATTCTCAAATGAAGAGTTTCCATATAATGGATGACCGGGATGGACATTTGGTCTTAGTTATTATGAGTTTATGGCTTGTGACTTATGACTTGTGACTTGTGACTTCTTTACTGCGACTTGTATATTCGTGCAAATAAATTGGCGAGTTTTGTGGTGAGGGTTAGCGAAGAAAACGTTGCACCTCAAGGGTTTCCATAGCAATCACAATCGGAACATCGCTCGGCCATTTATTTAGAACGTTTACGGAAATGGCCGAGCGATGTTCCGATTGTAGCAATCAATGACCACATGAAGGCGGCCGATGTGCAAACCATGATAACAGATGATCCGCAGGGGTCAAAGTCAAAGTGCTTCCGTGGGGTAGTCGCATAATGGCGGTTATAAATAATCCTCAATTCTTCTTCTTTAAAAATGCATTTTCCTAACTTTAATGCTCATTTTTTTATTTGAATGGCATTATTGATGTATTTTGAACATTTTGATAGCATTGTCATGTTTGAATTGTGAATTTAGAAAAAAAAAATGATGCTTGGAAATTGGGGTATGAATTCATGATTTCGGAAGTCTACTTTCACTTTGTCACCAGTGTACACACTGAGCAGAAAAAAAATCTCTTATATGACACATGACCCCTACTTTTCTCATCATATTTTGATAGTGCATAGGTTGACAAACAGTAAAATGTAGGTTTCACTTCTTTCATTTGGGACCCTCTATGAATGACAAGCCTTCAAACTTTTATTATTTACTATAGAATAAAGAACAAAAATCAATGGTGGGGTTACACCTAGAGATTTTTTTTTTCAATTGACTTTTACCAAAATTCAACACTATTTATAAAATCACAAGATCGCAGACATTTTATAAGCATAGCCAGTGACTTAAAAACAATTATGTCACTGGCATAGCCAAATAAAATAATGAATTATTGCCGTTAATTTGTCAAAACATCGGGTTTGTCGTCACAGCAACACTTTCTCTTTTCGTCCGAGCATTTCCATTCTTTGTGAACAATAAATGGAAAATAATGCTTGGTCCAGTACTGGTACTTCATTCAGTAAAATAGAACCATATTACCAGTGACTAAATAACATAGGTCACTGGTATTAAGTGTGAGTAAAATTCCTTTAATGTCACTAACTTTTGAAAGATTACATGCTTGAGTACCATGCCCAAATAAGGCACTGTTGGAGTGCGGTATAAAAAGACCCGGACGTGACTTTGTGTGCGGTTGAAAAATACCCCTATGTGACTGGTTGTGTTGTTGAAAAATACCCAGATGTGACTGGGCGTGTGGTTGAAAAATACCAAGATGCGACTGGGTGTTTGGTTGTTGATAAAGACCCATACGTGACTAAGTGTGTGGTTGAAAAATACCCAAACGAAACTAGGTGTGTGGTTGGAAAATACCCAGATGTGATTGGGCGTGTGGTTGAAAAATACACAGATGGTCCTGGGTGTGTTGTTGAAAAATACCCAGATGTGACTGGGCGTGTGGTTGAAAATACCAAGATGCGAATGGTGTGTGGTTGTTGATAAAGACCCAGACGTGACTAAGTGTGTGGTTGAAAAAGACCCAGACGTGACTAAGTGTGTGATTGAAAAAGACCCAGACGTGACTAGGTGTGTGGTTGAAAAATACCAAGATGTGATTGGGTGTGTGGTTGAAAAAGACCCAGTTCCGACTGGGTGTGTGGTTGAAAAATACACATATGGTACTAAGTGTGTGGTTGAAAATATACCTAAATATGACTGGGTGTGAGGTTGAAAAATAACCAGACGTGACTGGGTGTGTGGTTGAAAAAGACCCAGACGTGACTAGATGTGTAGTTGAAAGTATACCCAGACGTGACTGTGTGTGTGGTTGAAAAAGACCCAGACGTGACTGGGTGTGCGGTATGAAAAGACCCGGACTTGACTAGGTGTGTGGTTGAAAAATACCTAGTTGCGACTGCATGTGTGGTTTAAAAAGACCTCGGCGTGACTATATGTGTGGTTGAAAAAAAAACCAGACGTGACTGGGTGTTATGAAAAAAGACCCAGATGCGACTGATTGTGTCATTGAATAATACTCAGATGTGACTGGGTGTGCGGTTGAAAAAGACCCAGACGTGACTAGGTGTGTGGTTGAAAATATATCCAGACGTGACTCGGTGTGTGTTTGAATAAGTCCTGGACTTGGCTAGGTGTGTGGTTGAAAAACACCAAGATGCGGCTGGGTGTGTGGTTAAAAAAGACCAAATCGTGACTGGGTGTGTGGTTGAAAAATACCCAGATGTAACTGAGTTTCGGGTTGAAAAATACCCCGAGATGACTAGGTGTATGGTTGAATAAGGCCATGATGTGACTGGATGTGTGGTTGAAAAAGACCCAGATGTGACAGTGTGTGTGGTTTTAAAAGACCTCGACGTGACTTGGTGTGTGGTTAAAAAAGACCCAGTCGTGACTGGATGTGTGGTTGAAAAATGGCCAGATGTGACTGGATGTGTGGTTGAAAAAGACCAAATCGTGACTGGGTGTCTGGTTAAAAAAAAGTTCCAGATATGACTGGGTGTGTGGTTGAAATTATACCCAGTCATGATTGGTTGTGTGGTTGAAAAAGATCCAGACGTGACTGGATGTGTGGTTGAATAAGACCCAGACATGACTGGGTGTGTGGTTGAAAAATACCCAGATGTAACTGGGTGTGTTGTTGAAAAATACCCCAACCTGACTGGGTGTGTGGTTGAAAAAAACCCAGAAGTGACTTTGGGTGTGGTTGAAAAAGACCCAGACATATCTTGGTGTGTGGTTGAAAAAGACCCATACGTGACCGAGTATGTGGTTGAAAAAGACCCAGATGTGACTGTGTGTGGTTGAAAAATACCCATATGTGACCCAGTGTGTGGTTGAAAATGTACCCAGATGTGACTTGGTGTGTGGTTGAAAAAGACCCAGATGTGACTGTGTGTATGGTTGAAAAAGACCAAGACATGACTGGGTGTGTGGTTGAAAAATACCCAGATGTGACTGAGTGTGTGGTTGAAAATATACCCAGATGTGACTGGGTGTGTGGTTGAAAATATACCCAGATGTGACTGAGTGTGTGATTGAAAATATACCCAGATGTGACTGGGTGTGTGGTTGAAAAAGACCCAGATGTGACTGTGTGTGTTGTTGAAAAAGACCAAAACGTGACTGGGTGTGTGGTTGAAAAATACCCAGATGTTACCGAGTGTGTGGTTGAAAATATACCCAGATGTGACCGAGTGTGTGGTTGAAAATATACCCAGATGTGACCGAGTGTGTGGTTGAAAATATACCCAGATGTGACCGAGTGTGTGGTTGAAAATATACCCAGATGTGACTGGGTGTGTGGTTGAAAATATACCCAGATGTGACTGGGTGTGTGGTTGAAAATATACCCAGATGTGACTGGGTGTGTGGTTGAAAATATACCCAGATGTGACTGAGTGTGTGGTTGAAAAATACCCAGATGTGACCGAGTGTGTGGTTGAAAAATACCCAGATGTGACCGAGTGTGTGGTTGAAATATACCCAGATGTGACCGAGTGTGTGGTTGAAAAATACCCAGATGTGACCGAGTGTGTGGTTGAAAAATACCTAGATGTGACCGAGTGTGTGGTTAAAACAGATCTGAACCTAACCGCACATGAAGGATACCTAAATCCTTTTTTGTCTTGGAGCAAGCATGCTTACCACTAGAATATTAAAACTCTACATATAATAAACTAAAGTTGGAAGTTTGAAGCAGATTTATCAAACTGTTTGACCATTGAATGTTTATGCTCGAATCCTTGCTTATCCATAAAATGGTAACGACAAGACAACAACACCCGACTTTACTCATTTTATGTTTATTTTTCTGTAACAGTATTTTTATTATAATACTAGAGGAAATAGTGTGATATTTATGCTTGTGTAGTTAGCACAGGCAACACATTACTAATATAGAGTGCATAATTTTCATTCATTCAGTACCATTATTATGTTCGACTTATCAATCAAGAATACAGTTTGTCATGTGACTGATTAAAATGAAACAATTTAAACTAAGAAAAAATAATAATATTTCAGGGGCATTCCTAGGCTTACCCTCATATGCCTGGGTCTATAATGCATACTCTTATATGCCCAGGCATATAACTCAAGAGTTGAATGTGGAAAATAAAAACGGTTAAAATGCGAAAAAAATGCAATAAAAAAATGAAGCCGAAGGTTGGTATGGTGTAAGGGGTTCATGCTAATATTGGGCAATTTAATGATTTCGCTAAAAACTACTCATTTGCAGCTATAATATAAATAAAAACGCTTGCAAATAGCAAGGGACAAACCCCTCCCCCAGAGTGTATACTCAAAAACCATCTTAAGTTAGTTTTGTTTTTATATATTTTTTAAATACCTGCTTTTATATTCAAGTGACTTTTGCTCCAGCCAACCAATCAAAATTCTTGTTGCAATAAAGCCAAGGCTTCCAATGGTTGAACTGTGGATAAACATCAGGATTTAACAACATTGACCAAGGACTAGGTGTTGTTTTTGAGAAGTCACCTGGTCAAGACAGGGCTCTAACCCACGACCCCTTGTGTCAATACATTAACCTATTCTGTGCTGTAGCATCAAATCACTTGTTTAAACATTTATTTTAGTTTATACCAATTTATTTTAGCACGATTGCGATGAATGCTCGGAGCTTATATAAACCGCTCTAGAGTCCGCTTCCTGGGTAGAACCAGTACTGAGTGTTGTTTTATGAGAGGCATCGGGTCGAGCTAGGGATTTAACCTGCAACCTCTGGCCTGAGCGACCAACACTCTATCCATTACACTACTACCACCCCGGCTTAGAATAATAAAATAAAATAAATATTTATTTTCGTTCTAGGTAATAAAATATCAAACTGAATATACATGCATGTTTCAAATCTTACTATAATCTTACCTTTAAAATAATATTGTCAAGCATTGAAAATAAGAGTATCTTTCTAGTTGTTCTAAAACCTTTTCTTTGATATACGGCTATTATGATGCATATGTATACTGCGAATAATTGCTTTGAACTAGCCCAGACAACTACGTTTTGATTATGTATCTAAAACAAGCATTCTAGCTTGTTGTTACCTGTACCAAGGATTGTTATTACCTGTACCAAGGATTGTTATTACCTGTACCAAGGACTTATATAGAGAAGGAAACGAAGCTGATTGAGATTTTATGAATGCTTACAAAATTATCTGTATACTGAATCTAAACAAAGTACTGTAAATTTTACTTCAAACTGCAATGTTTTTAATTCGAACTCATTCTGCATACTTAAACTATTATAAAACACCTAAACTTACATACAGCTAAAATTCAATGTATAAGAAATCAGTTGCTTATGAATTCTGAATGATAATTTTGCAAAATTACTAATTCTTTGCATGCTATTTTATCAACATTTCATATAGAGATGCAAGTTTCCTATCCTTCTACACAAGTCCTTGCCTGTACAAAGTTTCGTATCCTTCTACACAAGTCCTTGCCTGTACAAAGTTTCCTTATAGCCTTCTATACAAGTCTTTGCCTGTATATAGCTGCAGCTACCAATAAACTAACAACACAACCATGACGTAATCAAAACCAAAAATATTTACCAATAAAGGATCAATGGATCATAATGTTATACTTTTTTTATATACCTCTTTCATCATGTAATTCTTTTTACTGCTTTTTCTGGTTTGATTTTTTTACCAGGTCTTGTAAAAATCTTATTTCGTTATTAAGAGCATAAATGTCTGTTAATTAAGAAAACCTGTCAAAAATAAAAATAGAATCAAAACTTGTTTAACAAATTAATTGGAAATTTCACTTCATTTATTAAATAAAAATATCTGTTGGAAGTTTGCCAATAAAATTGAAATAAATTATAAATTGCTTAAATTGATGGATGAAATAATTAAATATATTATTATTATATAGCAAAAAAAAAAAACAATGACAAAACTAGCTTTTTACATATGAAATCAATCTTTTACTGTAGCTTTTTTCTTTCTATAGAGTAATCTTTACAAAACATAAACAACTGCAATATTAATGAATATTTGTTCTGATGAGATTTATAAATGACCAGTAATACTGAAAGTTCAAAATGAAACCATTTCATCTACTTCATTTATTTTTAAACAGATACAATTTCACATTGACCTCTCAATGCACAGTTGTTACGTGTCTTTTTTTAATTTCTAAAACATAACATTTTTTTTTTTAAATTCTATAAATGTGTATTGTTTATCAATCATGTGTATTGCTTACATTCTTGCCTGCTGTACACTGAGGTAAATGACACAGTATTGCATGTAAAATAGACGACTCTCTAGTCTATATAAATAACATCATTTTTCTACATATAAATAACTAAATCAACAAAAAACAAAACAATTAACAAGTCATCTACTCCACCAGCTTATATACAACAATTTCTCCATAACCACTATGGCAACGTAGATATTTGAGTACAAAAATATAATGATAACAATTCAATATAAACACTGTACAAGTCATAATTGTTCCCATGGTGAAAACCTGGTATCAACATATGTTACGTTTTTCTTGTAAATAAAAAAAGAATATATATAGTATATACATGTCCTACATTATAAACTGAGATATAGAGAATACCATGTTAGTGACTGACAATATCAACTTTATCAGGTGAGGCTTAGAAAAAAAACTAGGACGAGGCTCTGCCGAGTCCTTTTTTCATGGCGGTCCTGATAAAGATGATAATATAAGACACTAACATGATATTCTATTTATCATGTCAATATTTCTATTTCATTTTAGGTAGGAATAAAAGTAGTTCTGTCCAAAACAAAATGTATATTTATACATAATGACAATGTCATGTGTCTGATAAACTTGCATTGACGTGATAAACCTATGTTTATCAGGCAGGCAGTTTATCATCAGAAAATAATGCATTTACATGATAAATTTTCATCTGATCATAATGAGATATATATCATGAGATTTTTTATCTCACCCATATAAGATATTTCTTTATCATCGTAATGTTATATTTCTATTTCACCTATACGAAATATTTTTCTTGCAAACTGAATAAGGATATCTGCATTTTTACCGGCGTTAGATATTTCTATCTCACCCTAGGGCCTAGATAAAAATCTGGCACTGTGACGTTAAAACCATCCAGATGATGTAAGATAAAAAATATTAAATCATATAATTAAACATCTTAAACGCAACCGTTGTAAAATCTATAATGATAAATTAAGTTATCTCACCCTACGTAGATATCTGGCATTGACAAGATATTTCCACTTAACTCTAATGAGATATCTCCATCTTGGCCCATGTAAGATTTTTATGCTCCAACTCAAAAGTTAAAGGCCCAAAAGTATCTGCCAGGGTAGAGAGTAATGTAGGTGTGGCTTATGTACAAACATCTGTATTCTTTACCTGTCAGTTAAAATAGACCATAAAAGTGTCTGCTTCAAGCCTGCAAAGCGTGTATAAACACAGTCATGTGTATTTATTTGCAATTTATCTTGCGCTCAAAAGCTCCTCCCGACAATTTCAAATTTTTGACAGTTGGAGTTAAAATGTTATTTTCAAACTACAAATAGCAATTGCTTTTTGGAAAATATCTTTTTGACAATTATTAACAATAATCTAGTAGTATGCAAAAGTATAACAAAAACAAAAAATGCAGTGATGATAAATCTTGAAAAGGGGTTCTCTGATTTGAATCATGTATAGCATTCTATAAAACCTGTCCCATTGCCGTCTTGCAACTTTAAACGGCAGTTGAGACTTCAAAGATACATTCAACTTGAATAATGAGACTCCTGTATTTTAGCCACACAGTAAAATTTTCTTATTTACAGCTTAGTCGTTATAGATTTTTTTTTCTCACCTACGAAATACAAGAATATATTTTAACTTGAATTTGTAGAAGAAAACGGTAAACTAAAACTAGGCATTACATCAGCATAACAATATCAACATATGATTTCATGTCTTTTTTACCTATATGAGAAAAGCCAGAACAAACAAGATTATTTTACACCCTGCATTACCGTTAACTGATATTTGGCAGGTGAGAAAAAAATCTACTCTAACAGCTGTGTTGATTGATCTAATATCAACAATGACACCACACCCTGGAATAACTTTATCTCATCCTGATACCCATGAACATTTTTTTTTTTAATAATTAATACACGTGAACATATAAATTAAAATAATGTAAAATTCTAGATAAGGCACAAAGTGTAATTCAATCAATCACTCTTCAACTAAATATACTTGGAGAAGTATTATAATTCCTGTGTCAGAATATTGTTTGAAATAACCATAACTTGGATATATTTTTGCAAATTGTAAATCTTTCATATATTTTCATATATGACTACCACGTAAACTAAAACATACATTCTGTTTTTTTCTCTTATAGAACTAATTTCCCTGGAGTTTTCTTTAAAGGGAACATAGAATAACAAGACAGGTAACCTTATGATTTTTCTATCAACTGATAGTTTCCCATTTTTTTTTAACATCACACACAGGATCCTTATCACAAAAGCAGATTTAATGAAGGCAATTTGTAATACTAGCCACAACCATCCGGTCAACATATTGAAAACACAGTCACATGATCAACATGTTGATGACAAAATATCACCGACTTATTGAGCAAAAATATGCACTCAAAATTAACATCACCCTAGAAATCATGAAAATCTTTCCCTGATCACGTCATTATATGTACTATAACATTGGCATTACAGGTTGTAGTTTTATGTAATCAATTCATACAACAGTACAAAAATTATATTCTTGACCTAAAATAAAAAATCTTCCTCTGATAAATTAAGCGTCAGTACTATAAACAGCAACTTGACCCCTTTTTGCATATAAACATTGCGTCTCATTTTCATATGTCTCTTACCACTGATTTAAGTGGGAAAGTTATCAGTTACTTGCAGAGATGGGGTGTGCTCGAGTACTGGATAACGTTTCAGGTAACAGTGGTAAGGTTAACTGATCGTCTGTTAGCCCTCGATGGCATAAAAATGATGCTGAATATACAATCAATCAATCAATCAATCAATCAATCAGCATATAAACTACCGGTAATTTGTCATTACATTGTGAACTTTTTTTTTAATAAAAATTATGTCCTCCTACGATATGCATGTGGCTGGATTGCGAAATACGTATAGCTAGATGACGTCAATTTTATGCATTTTAAATTATTTGATCTAACCCTTTTAATGAGGCTGTAAACATTCACACATCTAAAAAACCATCAGTTATGGATTTATGTTTATTATTACTGAAACCAGATCTTCAAGTGCAAAGTTATACTAGCAATTTGCATAGTAAGCACAGAGTACTTATCCATTTAGATGCAAATTTAGAACACACTTCAAACGCCCTGACTTTGTTTATTTCATTACGTGTCACAATTAACAATATACATAACACATATATGACCTTTCAAGTTGACTTGATCAAAGGTGTTCAGCACATCAATATCACAGGTGAATTATGTTGAGCCATGGAGTGCAGTAATTATCATACAACCATTTAATATTTGAAACAAATCCATCACAATGTATATCTCAGACACCCACTATTATAGCGGACATATTTATAAAATATTCAAAACATAAAAAGCATTCCAGTCAATATTTCTTATAACAATGATAAACAACAACCAACCAACAGGTGTAGTTACCAACTATATATTTTTTTGATAATTCCCAAACAATACTACTAAAATTATTTTTTTTTGAAAACACCAAATATATATATAGATTAAACATGCCTTGAATAAAATCAATTTTTAAGATGTAGCATTTCATCTAGACAAAATAAGTTAGGAATTAAGACTGTTAATCAGAAATATTTTGTATGTAAATTGCCAAAAAAATACAAAAAAAATCATTTTACTAACAATGCTTGAATCAAACTTTATGAACAGTTAACCCCTGTACAAATGGCAATAGTGCATAATGTTATGAAATTATTGATAAATTCAAAGTTATCTGTGTTACTCATAATAATCATGACTATATAAAAGGCAATAATTATGGTGAAAATTTTTTTTTCAAACAATCATTCCTATAATTCAAATTAATCACATACAAAAATTATTATATTTCATTCAGTCCTACACCATTCTTAATAAATAATTTAAGACATATATAACAAACAAAAAATTCGGAACAATTATTTGTAAATTAATATGCAGAGATGTGCAGGTGCAATGATACATTTGTGATATACAATATTCTATCTATTACCCATTTAAGTCCGTTTCTTTATAGACCAATATCCGTCTACCCCCAGGTTCATTACAATGAATGCCAAATGTTGAACAAATGAAGCATTTGCTGATTTCTGCAACATGACCATGAAAACGAATAGTAATGTTAACTTACGTTACCTCAAACACTGAATTTCAAGCCCTTGAACAGTATGATGAAAATAATGAAATTATTAAATAATTGTCAAAAATTATGTTCGATTTTTCCCTTTTAGAGAAAAAACCTTTCTACTCAGTTTGATTTTTATGACATCTGATAATATATCTCGGCTACCGATATTTATTTTCTCAGTCATTAATGTTTCTGGTAAGATCATGTCTTATCTTAAAAAACATTTTTACAATACATTATTCAGAGTTCTATGAAAATGTGTAATAGTTATTGAATATTCAGTGTCAGTATACAGTCAAACCTGTCTTAAGCAGCCAGTCAATGGAAGGAGCAAGTGACCTTTTAAGACAGGTTGTTAATTTGCTCTGAAAGCATAGACAAGGAAAATAGCAAATATGGGTATTTAAGACAAGTGGCAACTTAATAGAGGTGATAGCTAATACAGGTTTGACTGTTTATTCAGACAACAACATCATAGTTGGCTCACATTTTAGATAACTGTAATATACTATTTGGCAGTGTTTACAGTTCTGTTGTGTTGTGTGTTGCATATCTCTGTTTTCTTATCAAATCAAGAAAAAATAAATCCATGGAATATAAAGCTTGTTACCAGTGTTGAAAAAGCATGTTTGTTGCCATAGTAACTCTGACCTTAACTGTTGCCTGATCAAACATTAAGCGTACCATTAAAATAGATATTATTAAAAATAGAAAACATTACAAGTAGGCAACCAAACTAATAGAAGTTTGATGATCGAAGAATAAACAATAATGTAAACTCTAGGGAACATGTTATTTAATCTTATTCTTAAAATATATGGTTACTTACACATCAAAACACAATTTTTTCACCAGCCAGCACCACAAAGCTTTTACAGCAGCCATCCAGGTCAACATTTAGTTGAAACTAATTTAATTTAGCTCAATTGCGATGAAAGCTCAGAGCTTATATGAAATGCTCTCTGGTCTGCTTCCTGGGTAGAACCAGTACCTAGTGTTGTTTTATGAGAGACTCTGGACTGAGTTGGGGATCAAACCCGCAACCTGTGGCATGAGCGGCCACCACTATACATCACACTGCCCAGATAGTGTACAACAACAAACTGATCCACATGTGCGGCCCGTAATCTGGCAACACAGTGTGTTAGTACATTATAATACAGGTTAGTTAAAAAATAACGATCTACAGCGACCTGAAACTTAATACTGATAGGCAGCATAACAACCTGGAACAACATTATAACAGCCCGGAACATTCAATCATAAAACCGTAACCTTCTGTATTTCTGTAATAGACTCTTCCAGCCTTGTTATTGATTTAGCCAGTTCATTATCATTAAGAAGGGGAATAACAAGACAACTGGCTGAGCACCTAAATCCTGATTAGACTGAAAGTATTAAATCAAGAGTTACTCACAAGCTGATCTCGTCTACATTGTATACATATGGTTTCTTTGCTGTTAATTAAGCAAGTCAAAGTAGTACAGAAAAAAGAACAAAGCAACAACAATTAAAACACAACAAAAAATCGCCAAAAGCATAACCAAAACTTGACTAAATTACTTCTATTCATTTCAATGCAATTTGATTGGTTTAACTTCAGATTATTTTGCTTGTAAATAATTTTCACCTCCCAGTCGAGCAATGTCCGAGAAAACTGTTTAAACAAGGATTTAATTCTCTAGGACATCACCTGAGGGAAGTTGAAGAATTTCATAAGGCTATTAGCATTTATAGTAGTGTGGCAACTACCCATGTTAGTCAGAAAAATATACAAAGCAAGTAACTATAAAACTACTTTCATCAGATGAAATAATCACTGGATAAAGTCAATCTTTACGTATCCCAAATGTTATACGCCCGTCTCATGTTATATAGAAACAGAATGGCTAATATTGTCATATTACTTAGTAACATATATTGTGTATTACGATCAAAATTTGTATTACAATATCTATTATCTTGAAACCATCAGTTAGTATTTATAATTACCATCATTTTATAACCCTTTTTTCGCATTACCCTTTTTTATATTACCATATTTGTAACCACCTTTATGCATTACCATTTTTTTTAATACCATCTGTTGGTAACATTTTTTTGGGTCGGTGGCCTCTATCACATATAGCAAATAAAAATAATAATAACAAAGTATTATTTATAAAATGAAGTAAATGTCGGGTAACTCGACGCTTTATGTAGTATTAATATGTTTGTTAAAATAAATAAATATGAAATATTACAAGGAAATTGAAGAAATTGCATTTAAATGTTAATATTTCCTTGTACAAACAACAAAAACCAATTCTGACTCTAGATTCATGATTAATGAGTTTCGGACATTTATAAGTGAAATAATTTTTTTTCCATCCATATAGCAAATATTGACACAAACAGGACTGACTTTCTCTAGTGATTATACCATTGAGACAAATCAGATCATTCTATGAATATAAGCAAAATGATGAAATGAAACAATACAGCAAATCCTAATGAAGAAATTAATGGTGTTTCAGACGTTTCCCCTGTTGTGTTTCCATGACCTTCTGTGACCTTTTTCATGACCTTTACCTCTTCTTTTGCTGCCTTTATAAATGATTCTTCTGACCTTATTTTTGGATCATTGCATTATCATTTGAAAATGGTTTACAATACAATGAATGAGAGCCAAACAGTGTATATCCTGATCAACTACTGATCAGTGCACACATTTGAAATTGGTAAAATTACCAGTGTTTATCCTTTAACACAGCATACAATTACCAGTGTGAATCCCTTAAACACAGCTGGGAACCACATAAAATTACCAGTGAATCATTCATATAGCAGGGAACCAGTATAAAATTACCAGTGTTAATCCTTTTAAACAGCAGGAAACCAGCATACAATTACCAGGGAACACAGGCGGGACCACAAAATTACCAGTGTGGATCATGTAAATACAACAGGGAGCCAGCATCAAATCACCAGTGTGGATAATGTATATACAGCAGGAAACCAGCTAAAAATGAAAGAGCTGCCTTAGTAGTTATCACAGAGACACGATAATATATCAATGCTGGACATATTGCTATATATCAGCGGCAGAACATTCCTCCAGCGCCGACATCTTCCATGTTTGTCTGATAGTAATGGCTTCATAACTTCATACCGCTACAATGGTGTTAATCATGGCATTATTCCATTTCTTTTGTTTAAGACTTTGCTTTATCTTTGTTTGTTTTTGTCTGCTGCAACCTGTTTTTGGCTTGTTTTATTGGCCAAAGAATTGGTCCATTTTCAGCTTCAACTTTCTCCTTGGCTTTTTGTATTGTTGTGACCTTGTCACTTCATCTTTGATGATGCGCATGGTTTGGCGCTGGTAACGACTTGATGTGAACACTGGCATGACTCCACTGAAAATATCCTGTAGAGGGGGTAGACGGACTGACAGTCACCTGAAATACAGTGAATAAAGGTATAACACCACTAACTTAAAAGTTGACTTTCATAAACAGAGAAAACAACAGGTGTTAAAATTGTTATCCTTCAATTAGTATCTGCCTGGGGGTCAAATATAACAAGTTATTCAATATGGTGTCATGGTACATAAAATTGAAACATATGCTGCACAGGGATGTTCTCTATATACAGTCCAACCTGTCTTAAGCAGCCAGACAAGGGAAGGAGCAAATGTGGCGTTTTACAACAGGTTGTTGCTTAATACAGGTTAATTTGCTCTGAAAGCATAGACATGGGAATCAGTAAATGACACTGCTTAAGACAGGTGGCTGCTTAATAGAGGTGAGTGCTTAAACAGGTTTGACTATATATCTATATTTTCAATTTTCCAGTAATATGTCAATATTATGTCTATGTTGGGAGTTAAAACCTGACTAATAAAGACCTACATGTGATCACATAGGAATATTTTTTCAAACCTGCATGTTCATAACTCCCTAAAGTAAAAAACATGGTATATAAGTCTGCACTGTAATACAAAACTAACTATATTTCGTGCAAATTAAGTTGAAAAATAAAGCCACAAGTTGTAACATCTTTAAAACAGCTATGCTTAATTGGAAACTACAATACTAATTAAGTTTACAGTTATTATTTCCTTGTTAAGCGATCAACATCTATCACCCTATGATTATCAACTATTCACTTTATTTAATTAAATTAATAATTGTGTTTTTTACTTTATATGGTGCAGTAGACAATTGAATCCCATGCCATTTTACATTAAAATACACCTAAAAGGCAAAAATCTCTTTTCTGTAATTATCCTATGATTTTTTTTCCTAACTAGGATGTTGTTGTTAAAGCATGATTTGGCTTTTAAATCATTAATTAAAATGAAATAAAGCTGAAAACTTGGGAAAGATGAGAATATGTATTTAATATGCGGATTTCTTGTTTTTTGCATAAGAGAAAAGATAAAACTGGCCTTATTATAACCTTGAATGTGTTGATTCGCATAACTATAGGCAATTAATCTTATTCCTGGCGATGTCATTAACTATGGATGACATCAAAGTAAACACTGCATTACATCATGTGATATCAATATAAATTTACGGTGAGACAATACAAAACCCAGTCTATTGTTTCTTTTAACAGACTGACGCCATATTCAACACATTTCAGATTATATAATATTATGGCAGGCCAAGTTTTATTGGTGGAGGCAGACCTCAGAATGATTCAGAGCAGAAACACTGTTCTTCCGCAAGTAAATGGCAAACTTTCTCACATAAAGTTTTAGGACAGACTGGTCCTCGAACCTGTGACCTCAGCAGTGTGAGGAAAGACGTCTTAGACCACTAGGCAACAGAGGACCATTCCAGCCTATTGATTGAAATATGTATAAAAGTACAAAATAAATCCAGAAAATTCAACAATATAAAGGGGGGGGGGGGGGGGTGGGGGGGGGGACAATGCAAAGTCATTTTTTGTGACAATACAAGAAGGAAGGAACACTGTGAACAAACAAGTGTATATTTTATACAAGATTAACTTATTTTGAAATAACATACTGTGTAATATCACACCCTCATTTCAACAAAACGCACTCACATGTGCAAGAAAGTTTGAAACAAAATCAGTGAAAGCAATAAAGAGTGATAAACCACGCCCACTCTCAGTGCAAGAACCAATATAATTTATACAGCAAAAATGAATGAGAAACCATACCCGCTCCCATTGTAGAGACAATCTATTTTTTTACAGCAATATCGAATGATAAACCACGCCCACTCTCAGCGAAAGGACCACCTCTGTCTATGAAAGCAATAGCTACAGATAAGACAAATCCATGTTGGAGAAGAGTGCAATCATTTCGGTGTGAGCAATAATTTACTAAAAGTAACCACACCCATAAGTGTAGGGCCCAACCCATTCTATGATGGCAAAATTTAGTAATTAACCACGCCCACTGTAAGTATAGGGCCCAACCCATTCTATGATTATTCAAATCTAATAATTAACCACACCCACTGTTGGTATAGGATCCAATCCATTCTATGATTGTTAAATCTAATAATTAACCATGCCCATGGTAAGTGTAGGGTCCAACCCATACTACAATTATTCAAGTCTCATAATTAACCACGCCCACTGTAAGTGTAGGGCCCCCAACACATTCTATAATATTAAATCTAATAATTTACCACACCCTCTGTTGGTATAGAGTTCAACCCATTCTACAATTGTTAAATCTAGTAAGTAACCACACCCTGTATTACAGTAGTGTCAAACCCTTTTTTTAAAGCAAGATCTAGTAAATAACCATGGCCTTGCATTTCCTACTATTGGAGAGGATACCATCCATATTATTGCAAGGTCTAGCAAGTAACCACACCAACTCCTAGAGTAGAATCCAACCCAGTGATAGTAAAATCTAGTCCATAAAAATATGTAGTACCCAACCCAATTTATAGGCAAGATCATGGACCGTGCCCACTCTTAGAAATGATTCCATCTGTTACTATATATGCATAATTACATTCCCTACTGAGTTCATCATGAAGTAAAAAAGGAAGAAATTCGTTGGTCTACAAGCATTTTACAATGAAGCATGCGAAGAGTTTGTGAATAGACCAAGTCCTTGGATTGAGCAGACACGCCTGTTCTACAAGAAGAACACATGCCCATGTACCTGTTCTTCTCTGGGTGATGGTCACTTAACTCTTCCATCAGAGGGTAAAGAAACTTGGTATCATCACTAAATAAAAGTAATCCATAAGATCGCATCACTATTTAAACAAATCTTAAATAGTATTTAGAGTACAACAGGAAGTAACCCTGAGATCTGAGTTTTAATCGGTTGATAATACAAAAAATATTATTGTCAACAAATAATTATACACCTGGAATGAAACATAAATATATATTTATGAAGCAAATCAAAGTATATATTACACTTTGATAAATGTTAATAGGCAGCATGTTGTCCAATATTACACATTTATTTAAACACCTACTTAATTTTGCATACATTTAGAAAGATAGCAAACTTGAATAAATCAATGAATTGTCATTTAACACTGTACCAAGTTACTACCAACACGAAAAGGTATTAATATATGACAAGAAAATATATTCCAGACTCACGCTTTAAATTAACGAAGAGATTGAAAATTATAATCAACAAAATTTGAACATGCGAAAGTGAAGAGACAATATCAATAGCGTGATGGCAGTAAACAAACAATAATTGGTTACATGGCAAACAGAAGTGTTTAAAATGTTCTGTCATATATCACATGTCAGGTGTACAGATATACTTGATACACGATAATGAAAGGGATCACAGGGCTTGAAATTTCTGATAAAAGCTACTCATCCTCTCTTTCCAACATTTTTAATTGAATGCTTAAAATTAAAGAAATACTAAGGTCATTTTCTTAAATCTTACTTGAATTTTTTTCAAGTCCTGGATCAGACCCCAGTTTCACTAAAACATCTTAACTTGAGATTTTCCTCGACTCAAATATTTAAAATGTTATAACTTCATTAACATTCATAATTCTGCATATTGTCCTTTTCTTATGAGTTAATCCTGTACTACATAGATACAGGTTTTCCCGCACCAATCACAGAAGGCCTTTGAAAACGATGCAGGAAGAGCTCAGATTGCTCGTAACGCTTTCAACAATTTTTCAGTCATATCGTGACGATGTCTACTTGAGACAGTATTCTGAGCGCTGTCACACTGGAGTATCATGCCGCAGACACATGGTATGATACCCCACCCAGTCACATTATACTGACACCGGACCGACCAGACCTAGAACTCCAGGGCTCGAATTTAAACACTCGCCACTTGCAAAATGCGAGCTGTACTTTGAAAATGCGAGTTGGAATTACTTAAGCTGGCATTTTTTTGCGAGTGGATTTCAAGTTGAGAAAATTATTTATTTTATTCATTTTATTGATTTTTGAAAATAAACAAGTATTATCCTGGTAAAAATAACGAGTTCTTGTCAATTTTACCAAATTTCTTTTGCTTCTCGCGCCAAATTACCCCTAACAGCAGTATTGTCAATGACATGTATTAAATATTTATATATGTGTAGACTGCGTCCAATTGTTTTTGATCTCAAGTTCATTCTGCAAAACGGAAGGAAAGTTAAAACCCGTCAACAACATAATGAGTAGACTGCGTCTAGTTTGATCGATCGCGCACTCACTCTATAAAATAAAAGTAAAGTTGAAACCCGTCAAATTTATTGTTTACATATTTTGTCAGCTGTTAAAATGGCTGATAAAATAACATCTTTTCTCCATTTAACCGGCGATTGAAAGCGAGTCCCAACAAGAAAAAAGAGAAATAATCCTTCCGTTAATACTGTAATGAAATGGGAGTGACAGCTCAATATCACACTGGGTTATAAACTTGTCAATGACAAAATGGTGTGTCAATTGTAGAAACCACCGCGATCGACAGATCATTGATATCACAACATTTACACATGTTAAACAATTGTCCTTGGCTAGTTCTAGATCTTATTTAAAAACGAAAGGCCATTGGCTATATTAATTCTATAAATAGAAATGTGTGTATGTCTCAATCTCAGCCTCTCTGTACACTTGTTATTGTTGAATCCATGATTCATATTTTGGTTTAGTTAAAAGTGTTTATTTATGATATATCATTGTATGCATTTATTTATGGTAGTATAATAAATAACAAAGACAATTTTATTTTTTTAAATATTTTGTTTTGTAAAGTATGTTTTGAATTGTACCTTTACATATATAAAATCCTTGATACCATTGTCTATAAATTAAAAAAAGCTAATAATGCATATTAAATAACATGCAGGCTTTGAAACAATTAATTTTGGGTTTATTTAGACATTTAGGACTACAAGTTTCTGCGAAAATTGGTTTGGCTAGTTGGTTTCAAATTTGGCCAGTTGAAATTTTAGGCACTGGCCAAAATTGCCAGTGCACAAAAAAGTTAAATTCTAGCCCTGAACTCTCCTCTAAATGCTGAGCGTCAAGCGAGGAAGCTTCTAATACCAATTTTAAAGTCTTTGGTATGACCTGGCCGGGGATCGAACCCACGTCCTTCCGCATGCGAGGCGGATGCTCTACCACTAGACCACGCCGCGATATTTTATATGAAGTAAAGGGTTTAGATGTGTTCCAACTTTAATTATGTGAGATCATTTAACGTGTAATCACTTCGAGTGATGATTTAAAGAAAGTGAGAATTTTATGTTGAGGAAAATCTCTGCTTGAGATGATATGGGGAACTGGCCCCAGGTACCATTCCTGAGAAGGGAATGTTACATAAAGAATAAAGTCACATTATGACTGGGTGTCACAAAAGTTCCATTCTTTATAAAAAAAATCTTTGCCTGCCTCACAGTTAAAGAAACATAATTATACAAACATAAACATTGGTAACACAGCGGCAGCCAGTCAGGGAACTTCTATGTATTTGTTCTTTGTCTTTTTAAAAACTTGTGAATAGTTTTAATCAACCTGACTTCATATTCTTTAAGATGTAATTGTATGACTGTGTGTGTACACCTCGGATGAATGACATTCAACCTTTATCATATTAATTTGCCAAAGGTCAGTTTGAAAAAATAACATTTGTATCCATTCATACAGGCTGTTTGTCTACATATTAAAATACTAGTATCTCCTATAATAGTAGGACGGACACAGTGCAAATGTATTTTCACTATAAAAAATATATAAATATATCTTTGTTCATGCAAATATATCAATCCATGCATTAAATAAAACATCAACAAACAAGTATATAAGTATAATGTATACATGTATCATAAAAAACAAAAACAAACATCTAACTAAACATGCAATATATGTACACTGACAATAACTGTAACACCTCATGTTTACCATGCTCAACTTACTCATTAATTATCCACCTATTATTCCATTTCCCTTTTATACCCCACCCACTACAATATCTCAATCCCAAGTTAAAACTGAGATTCCAGTACTATCCAGATTCGAAAAAACTGACAGCCAACACATACTCCGCTTCAAGGGTCATGACACTTTTACACCACCACAACAGCTGTAACACTGCTGCAAGGGTCATGTCACTTTTACACTACCACAACAGCTGTAACACATTGTTGCAACGTTCATGTCACTTTTACACCACCACAACAGCTGTAACACTGCTGCAAGTGTCATGTCACTTTTACACTACCACAACAGCTGTAATACATTGTTGCAAGGGTCATGTCACTTTTACACCACCACAATAGCTGTAACACTACTGCAAGTGTCATGTCACTTTTACACTACCACAACAGCTGTAATACATTGTTGCAAGGGTCATGTCACTTTTACACCACCACAACAGCTGTAACACATTTTTGCAAGGGTCATGTCACTTTTACACCACCACAACAGGTGTAACACATTTTTGCAAGGGTCATGTCACTTTTACACCACCACAACAGCTGTAACACTGCTGCAAGGGTCATGTCACTTTTACACTACCACAACAGCTGTAACACATTGTTGCAAGGGTCATGTCACTTTTACACCACCACAGCAGCTGTAACACTACTGCAAGTGTCATGTCACTTTTACACTACCACAACAGCTGTAATACATTGTTGCAAGGGTCATGTCACTTTTACACCACCACAAGAGCTGTAACACATTATTGCAAGGGTCATGTCACTTTTACACCACCACAAGAGCTGTAACAATCTGCTACAAGGGCCATATCACTTGGACACCACCACAAGAGCTGTAGCATGCATGATGATGCATGCAAATTTAATTACAGCTCAACTTCTTCATGCAGAGAGACATATAGGCCATCTTGTTTATTTAAGCTCAGTAAATTTTCATAAACTCCTGTAAATATTGGCATCAGTGTGGCAAAGCTACAAAATATTAGAAATGTGCCTGTCATAAATACTGGTCAAGTGACAGTAGTACTATCAAAATAATATGCTCAACTGAACTTCATACCAATACAAATGTACTTGCTAGCAAGTTTGGCCAAAATCAGTTCAGAAGTAAAGGATGAGTGAAGCTAACAAAATTAAAAAAATAAAAAGCCACAACATCACTAGTCCTTAAGTTGATGGACTGGAAAGAGGTGATGATATGCACAACTAGACCTCTATATGCACCCATCCCCATAAATATACATAGATGTACACATAGATGTACACATAGATGTACACATAAATCCCTACTAACAGGCTTCAACATAATATTGTCAACATTTGGGGAGAAAATCCATGACCCTTCCCACCAGCAAGTTGACTATGATACATGAGGTGTATTATACATGATTATATGCTATACTAAACTAACAATGGTTGGATACATCTCTATCACCACTCGGTGCCATGTCTTGTGATCATTTAAATAGACAGTACAGAAGTTGTATCATCTTGAGCAGTCCAATTGTTTGAGACTTAATGTAGGTAAAATTAATGTAATGAAATGAATATTTCAAGGAACTCTGGTTCTAAGCACTTTTCTTGTGCAGCTATTACAAATATTAAATTTTAGAATAGCATTTTTACATGAAATTACTAGAATGCAAGCTTGAGGAAACAGAAACGTTTTGTGCTATTGAAAAAAAAAAGCTCAGCTCAACATTCAAAAGTTATACAATATATAGATATATGTTTCAGTGTAAGTTGATGTGCAACATTCATATACACTCACCTTAAAGGCTGTACATACTGACGGTGTTGGACACCAGACTGTACAGAGTTCTAGTAATACCAGGCAAAGTACTTAGAAACATTTATAATTGTTGGTAAAATTGTGCAATTCAGACTTGTATGACTAGAAACTAAAGAAGTTCTAATTACACTTTCAATTCTAGTAATACAAAGCTTAAATACTAATTACATTTGCAATTTCTAGTAATACAAAGCTTAATACTAAAAACACTAACAATTTCTAGTAGTACAAATCTTAAATACTAATTACATTTACAATTTCTTGTAATACTAAGCTTAAATACTAATTACACTTACATTTTCTAGTAATACAAATCTTAAATACTAATTACACTTACAATTTCTAGTAATACAAAGCTTAAAATACTAATTACATTTACAATTACCAGTGATACAAAGTTTAAATACTAATTACACTTACAATTTCTAGTAATACAAAGCTTAAAATACTAATTACATTTACAATTTCCAGTGATACAAAGTTTAAATACTAAATACACTTACAATAGAGTTTTTAGAACCCCCAGTGATGAGAGAGGTAAGTCGTCATCAAACGATTATTATATTAAACTTTTAAACACTTATTAAACCTACAATCATGTCCTTATAAAACAGCGAAGGAAAGAAATTGGGTTTAAAACCATTAACACACCACAGGTTATTAAATATATACATAATATGTAAGTATGTTTGTGTTGCGCAGTCTAGTTTCATTGAAGGAGAAAAAGTTCTTAACGAATCTGGGTAGAATTTTCATTAGTCTGCAAATAATATTGGAAAACTCACTCACATAAAGTGTTTGGAAAAAGTCTTTGGACCAAGCTGGGCTCAAGCTCTTGACCATGTTGGTGAGACAGTGCCTAACACAACTCAGTCTCGGACGGTATAAGGCTTCCTACCCTTACAATGTCAAATCATTATAAGTACCGAACACTTATAACACTTTCTTGTGCTACAAGACATAAAGCTTATAATACACTAATAATTTCTAGTAACACAAGGTATTGTGCTTATTACACTTACAATTTCTAGTAATATGTATGGAACAAAGCTTATTATACTAATAATGTCTAGTAACATAAGACACAAAAATTATTAAACTAATAATTTCTAGTAACACAAGGCATTGTGTGTTTACTACACTTAAACTGTCTAGTAATATGTAAGGAACAAAGTTTATTACACTAATAATGTCTAGTAACATAAGACACAAATATTATTACACTAATAATTTCTAGTAACACAGGGCATTGTGCTTCTCCACTTATACTGTCTAGTAATATGTAAGGAATATGGTTTATTACACTAAAAATGTCTAGTAATATAAGGCACAATTATTATAATACACTAATAATTTCTAGTAAAACATAAGCAACAAAGCTAATTACACTAATAATTTCTAGTAATATATAAGGCACAGATCTTATTACACTAATAATTTCTAGTAATACAACACAATAAGGTGTATAAATTGATATACAAGTTATTTTTCAAGGCAATATGGAAATGTTAAACTGCAAAACAACCAGCACATAACTGTAAGACATCCCATGTAATGTAATTAGCAGATGTTTAAAAACTTAATTATGTTAATTTGTCACACAACTTAATGCTTTGTCTTCCTTGATTTCACTGCCGTAATTGTATCTATGGTAGCTTAGAACATCAGCCAATGAAAAGAGATATAGCTCAGCTTGTGATGACACGTCAGTAGTGACATAAATGATGAAATTTATGTTTAATGACATCACAGCAATGGCAGCATTCTACCTTAATCTCCTACCGATATTTTACACATGTAATAAATAATAAACGATCTTATACTGAAAAGGTTAATAACAGACAAGTTTAATTAATATCAAAAAGCGACACTACATGTGGACATAAGTTAATATTTTATAAACAATTACCTGCTGGGTAGCTTGCCTCTCGGAGACAGTATGTCGACTGGTTGTGGACTAAAGACTAGTGTGTTTACAGAGGAGGCACTACTGGATTGACTAACAGAGCGTTGGGTGAAGGGCTTATTGTTTGGGCGTTTGGGCGTCTTGAGAAGAGTGGAGGAAGAAGCGCTGTGAATACAAAAAGGGTTACGTGCATATAGTTGTGAGAGTTTATAAAGAGATATGTAGGCGTGAAAGTAGACAGAATACATTTGTACACAGATGTAAGTAATAGTCTATACTGCTAACATGATCAATGTTCTGAAATTAAATATAAAAGGATACAGCTAACCTGTATTTTAACGATGAAGAATAAAACATGTAATTCTGTAGTTTTAGTTTTAATCTTAATTGATTCACGAAATTCACAATGTTAAAATGGGTTAGAGATACTCTCAAGTTTATAATTACTGTAACAATTTCGCTAAAGCCATATCAGTAACCATTTTTTATTACCATATTTACCAATACCTGTAATAAATATCTATTATCGTTCCCATCATTTAGTTATTCTATTCATCCCTACCATTAAAAGTCCCCACTACACTATTTTATGTTATTAAAATGACCAAGAGTCTTCAGTCAGTAAAAAAATTAGAAATAACGTAAAACATTTTTAACCTAAAAAGCTAATAATATCCCAATTCAAGGTTAAGGATGTCCACTTGTTAGGGCTAACCCTAACCCTAACCCTGTTGTTTGTTTTTTAACATACAGGGACACTTGGCGGTACAAATACATACAAACAGTATCAGGTATATATTACTGACTGATGCTTAAGACTGTGAACTCCAGACTAATTTATTTCTCAAACAGATAATTTTAGTATTATACTATAATTATACGGTAAAGGTATTCTGTTTCATCATAAATAATGGTTAATTGAGATTAATTACATTTAAGCATGAATTATAAATAAATATGGCAAACTGATATTATGTAAATTGTCATTTATATAACTGTATAAATAACCGATGATCTGAAATAACATACACTATAGAGCCCCGACAGTGAACTATCGACTGATACAATATTGTGGTATCGAGGCAATTGCCACTCCCATTCACAAAACCATTAATTTTTTAATGATACATGATTGATAAAATATATATACAATATAATAAAGAATTAATGAAGGTTTGAGAGGAAAGGAGATGATATGTCGTGTCAGTTAGTCGGAAGGTATTTATATTTGAAGTAAAAACTAGTGAATATCTTTGAAAAAAATCAAAATTTTAATAATTCTATCGATAGATTTTGTATTCAGGGTAGTCTCTCATAATTATTTTATGAATGACACAATTAAAACTAAACAGCTTTATTATTTCTTTCTGCTCACAATGACACTTTATATGAGTTACAGGAAAGTTAAAGGAAAAATCATAAAAGCCGTGGGTCCATGTATGACAAGATATACGTTAGATGCTGTGGGTCCATGTAGGGCTAGACGTACAGTATCGATGCTGTTGGTCTATGTAAGACAAGATGTATAGTATACATGAGTATAAATATCATGAAGTGTCCAATCATGTTAAAACACCTATGGATATTATACAGTTCTGTATAAGAAATACAAACTGTAATACGTTATTACTGCAATAGCTCTCGCTCCAACCTGGTCGAATGTTACATTCTATTTATAATAACAATTCATCAAAGTGACTGACAAACGATCTGAT
The DNA here is from genome assembly GCA_029582155.1 of Panopea generosa. NCBI lineage: Eukaryota > Metazoa > Mollusca > Bivalvia > Adapedonta > Hiatellidae > Panopea > Panopea generosa. The sequence goes on along the minus strand of CM055909.1, from coordinate 29,725,724 downwards.
TAAGGTCTATGTCATGTAATTATTAGATTTATTTCACACTATAGCAAAAATAGATTCTGTGGAGCCATGGTGTATAGGTAGAGCATCTGCGCTAGATTGGAGAATCAATCCCCTACCCTTGGAGCCATGATGTATAGGTAGAGTTTCTGGCCCAGGATTGGAGGACCAAACCCCTACCTGTGGAGCCATGGTGTATAGGTAGAGCTTCTGGCCCAGGTTTGGAGGACCAAACCCCTACCTGTGGAGCCATGGTGTATAGGTAGAGCATCTGCCCCAGGATTGGAGGACCAAACCCCTACCTGTGGAGCCATGGTGTATAGGTAGAGCATCTGCCCCAGGATTGGAGGACCAAACCCCTACCTGTGGAGCCATGGTGTATAGGTAGAGCATCTGCCCCAGGATTGGAGGACCAAACCCCTACCTGTGGAGCCATGGTGTATAGGTAGAGCATCTGCGCCAGGATTGGAGGACCAAACCCCTACCTATGGAGCCATGATGTATAGGTAGACCATCTGCGCCAGGATTGAAGGACCAAACCCCTACCTGTGGAGCCATGGTGCATAGGTAGAGCATCTGCCCAAGGATTGGAGGACCAAACCCCTACCTGTGGAGCAATGATGTATAGGTAGAGCATCTGCCCCAGGATTGGAGGACCAAACCCCTACCTGTGGAGCCATGGTGTATAGGTAGAGCATCTGCCCCAGGATTGGAGGACCAAACACCTACCTGTGGAGCCATGGTGTATAGGTAGAGCTTCTGGCCCAGGATTGGAGGACCAAACCCCTACCTGTGGAGCCATGGTGTATAGGTAGAGCATCTGCCCCAGGATTGGAGGACCAAACCCCTACCTGTGGAGCCATGGTGTATAGGTAGAGCATCTGCCCCAGGATTGGAGGACCAAACACCTACCTGTGGAGCCATGGTGTATAGGTAGAGCTTCTGCCCCAGGATTGGAGGACCAAACCCCTACCTGTGGAGCCATGGTGTATAGGTAGAGCATCTGCTCCAGGATTGGAGGACCAAACCCCTACCTGTGGAGCCATGATGTATAGGTAGAGCATCTGTCCCAGGATTGGAGGACCAAACCCCTACCTGTGGGGCAATGGTATACAGGTAGAGCATCTGCCCCAGGATTGGAGGATCATTCCCTACCTGTGGAGCCACTGTGTATAGCTAGAGCATCTACCCCAGCATTGAAGGACCAATTCCCTACCTGTGGAGCAATGGTATACAGGCAGAGATGCCAACCCTTAATTACTGAAAATAGGAGTGTGGTCGAAAGCGATGGTTTTGTGGGGGGTGTGGGGGTCCTCCCCCAGAATTTTTTTAAAGTTGTAGATGCTCGGTGATGGCATTTCAGCACTTTTCAGTGATAAAAAGTCATGTATTTATTAAGAAATATTTCATAATACCTGATGAAAAAGAGAATTGAGTGATCGAGTTTTATAGAATAAATTAAAAAAGCTGACAAACTGATGAAAAGGGAGACTTTATTGAACATTCAAATTAAGCTTTATTAGGATTTAATTACCGACTCATCCATTGGTTGAGTTGTCGCAACCATTGTCGATATTTTCCTTGACGACGACTGACAAGTTGAGCGGGTGATGTGCTGTTTTGTAGCAATGTTTTTTTCAAATCACCCATCCCACCGTGAGATAACATAATTTCTGCATTGCAGACCTTGCAGAATGCAATAATGCACCCCTATCTTCGATGTCGAAAAGCAAGGATATGCATCGGTGTAACTTTTAATAAATGTTTGTTTATGTTCGTACTTTTTTTTCTTTGGCGGTGTTGCATCCGCCATATTGGATTTTGCAGGTTGTTGATCGGCCTTTCCGGATCATCCGATATTGTTTTCGTAAATACTCGGGTATTTTCCGGATAACCTAATTAATAGCGGTTCTAGAAGTGACTTAGCGCGTACGGAAATGTCTGAACATCAAAACCGGTGTCAGTGTAAACGGTGCTGATTATTTGTTATACCCGTGAAATTTATCCCGGACCATTTTTTTTTAAAAATCGGAGGCAATTCATGGAAAATCGGAGAGCGGATTTTTCGTACAAAAATCGGATTCACTCCGCCAAAATCGGAGGAGTTGGCATCTCTGCCCTACCTGTGGAGCAATGGTATACAGGTAGAGCTTCTGGCCCAGGATTTGAGGATCATTCCCTACCTGTGGAGCCACTGTGTATAGCTAGAGCATCTACCCCAGCATTGAAGGACCAATCCCCTACCTGTGGAGCCACTGTGTATAGGTAGAGCATCTACCCCAGCATTGAAGGACCTATCCCCTATCTGTGGAGCCATGATGTACAGGTAGAGCATCTACCCCAGCAATGAAGGACCAATCCCCTATCTGTGGAGCCATGATGTACAGGTAGACCATCTGCGCCAGGATTGGAGGATCAATCCCCTATCTTAGGAGCCATGGTGTATAGGTAGACCATCTGCCCCAGCATTGGAGGATCATTCCCTACCTGTGGAGCCATGATGTACAAGTAGAGCATCTGCCCCAGGATTGGTGGATCAATCCCCTACCTGTGGAGCCATGATGTACAGGTAGACCATCTGCGCCAGGATTGGAGGATCAATCCCCTACCTGTGGAGCCATGATGTACAAGTAGAGCATCTGCCCCAGGATTTGAGGATTAATTCCCTACCTGTGGAGCCATGGTGTACCCAGGATTGGAGAGTCAATCCCCTACCTATGGACCCATGGCATACAGGTAAAGCATATGCGCCAGGATTGGGGTGGGGGGTCAATCCCCCCCCCCCACCAGAGTTATGTGTAAGGAAGACATTTTACCAGCATATATACTCAATATTGGTTCTATCCAGGATCTTCTAGCAATTCCATTTGCAAGAGTTTGCTTCACAATCAATGTTGATTTATGTTTCAATTGAAATAGTGTTTTTTTTTCCCAGAGGTCAGAAATATTTGAAACTAATAAAGCATAATATTTAAAAAAACAAACTTATTAATGATATATGAGGTACAAAAACATTACTGTGTTACCTTTGATAAAAAAGTCATGAATGGTGGCCCCACTTTCATTAAAACTCTTAACGCGAGATTTTCCTCAACTTAACTTTTTTAAAATACTTATAACTTTATTTACATTGATCATTTTTGCTTTTTGTTGTTAACCAATGTTATGGCATACAAACACAAAAAGGAATCTAAGTAAAACAAAGGTTCTCCCACAAAAACATGACAATATTCGCCCAAAAAGTTGGATACAATTGAAATTTGAAAGGTACATGATCTTAAGATAGTGTCATACATAGTCCAGCAAAACATCCACAGGGAAAAATCAAACAAATATCTAATTTTCACAAACAATTATGTTCGCAGTCAGAGATTACAATACTTTGGCCTAAATTTAATATAAACATAACTGAAGAAGATCCCTCATTTAAAATTATGATTTATCAGGTTAAAATTCACAATTAATTAACACTTTGGAATGTAGATATCATTGCATACTTAACATTCCAATGCAAATGAATAATGTGTTTTTAATGAATTTTTTGATAGAATATTTTTCCATGACTACGCATAATAATTAATAATCTGGCTACGTCCAAGGTTAATGGATATCACATACATTGACACGACAACACACAGCTTCATCTTCATCGATTTAATCTTATTTATTTTACTTCATTTGCATAATAAATTATTACAACTTAAGACAAATCATGCTCAAGGACCAGTACTAAGCATATATGGATAAAGTGTTCTTTATATATATAGCCGTGACGGAGGATCAAACCCAGGACCCTCTGAACCGGGGTCTGATGCTATAACACTGCACCATGTGATCTTTATTGATGAACATTTATCTTAAACACAGATTCACCAACACTGACATGTCGCTGAGTGCTGTTTTATGAGAGGCATCGGGTCAAGCTGGGGATCGAACCTGAACCTCTGGCGTGAGCTGCCAAAACTCTATTCATTACACTTCTGTCCCTGCTTAAATTCACCATTGACACTGACATGCTGCTATAACACTTTATCTTAACAATAGTTGTCAGAAGACAACAAAGCTCGCCCCTGGGTGTCTAAGTCCAAAAAGGGCCATAACTGTGCCAAAATGCAATCCAGAGTTATGGTTCTTGTCTGAGTGTGTTCCATTGATGATGGTGAACACACATGCAAAGTTTCATTCACATCCAATGAGTGGTTGCATAGATATCTTAAACTTAAACGCAAAAGTTTAACCTGGGTGTCTACAGACGCCGCCGCTGCTTGGGTCATGGCAATAGCTCTCCTTGGACTTCGTCCTGGCGATCTAAAAACAGCGAAACCTACACTGACTAGCAACACAGTGATCCCTATATGTCAGCCATGCCAAACAGGCGACACAGAGTGATTTCTCAAATACGTAGAATTAAGGAAGAAGTAAACTATTTATATATGATTACAATATAGAAGCAGTCAAAAGTGAAATAGATGAAACATTGAAGTGTTGATTGTGTACAAGATATACTTTGTTTAGGAGACAGAGGAAATGTATACCTTGTGTACAGGGGATGTAAGCACCCCTAGTTTGCTTCACTACAACATAAAGTGGTCCATTCAATAAAACAGTACAAATATTTCATTTACATGTATTTACATAATTAGTTGAAAAAGTCTGTTTAAGGTCAGTATATTTCTCATGCATGAACAAATGATACGTTTGAAATTTAGACAGAGTAATTTTATGATTTCAATGATAAAAAAAAAGGCAAAATTTCCATTTACATTAACACTTTAGTTTGAATTTTGCCTATTTCAGATAATTTATTTCTGAAAGTACTATATATTATTTCTGATTTTAAATTATTTGAATATCCTGATGGAAAAATATTTTTGTCAAGAAATTAATATATAATAAATACCAATGTTGGTAAAAATGTTCATGCGCCCCTTACAACTTTCGTCGTTATATATAACCTAACCAAAACTAAAAACAAATAAACAAATGAATGAATTTGCCAAAAAAAATGAGCATTCCAATTTGGATTAAACTATGAAAGGTGAAAGGTGATGAACCCATGTTTTTTAAGGTGTAGACATGTTAATAATCACCCTTCTATTCCTCATGCTATATGTCACAGATCATGCTATATATATATATACACGTATGTGTGTGTCTGATTACAGTAACAGCTGGATGTCTCTATAACAAAGTGTGAACACCTCCTGATTGGTTCTTCCTGATTATGAATCTGTCTGGGCACCAGCATAGCCATTTCATTTGAAAATAATTACATGGCACAAATAAGCCTTGCCTTAATTGATATATAATCATAAATTTAGAGTACATTCATGCATCCAGCAGTTTTAAAGGAGAAAAAGAAGACAAGTTTTGGAATAATCTTCCATATTTTATATTTTATTTTAATATTGTGCTATAGATGTATATAAATAAACTACACTTCCTGTATGCAAATGACCCATAACAAGCACAATCTAAACTTTAATGACCAGACACAAACGCGGAATGTTAACCAATCACGTTTATATTTACTGCCCGACCCGTTCTCCGCTTATCTGTGGCAGCTCCCTCTAGTGTCATAATGTCAATACAATATATTTTCCCATTTTCTGTTGCCCATGATTTCTGATCAGGCAGGGGTGTCCACTGTTTGTGTATAAAGTAGAGTTATACCGGACAATACCGTACGAGGCTTCTACGGTACAAAATCATTTTCTCTTTACTGTGATCAGGCCTCAGTTTGGAATTACTACGTACAAACACGTTCTTACTGCATTAAAAGGAAACAAAAATAAATCTTTATTTCTCAACATAAATACTATGTATCTAACGGTGTCAGTGTGGGTGTGAGAGGGGGGAGGGCATTTTCAACACATTTCAGGTTATACAGGGGAAATCCATTTTTTATTGATGGAGGAAGACCTCAGAGTGAATCTGAGTAGAAGTATCGTCCTTCCGCAAGTAACTGGCAAACTTTCTCGCATAAAGTTTTTGGAACAAGCGAACCCATGACCTTTGCAGTATCAGGTAAGTGATCTTGAGAGGGTGCTTTAGACATCGGAGGACCTGTCAAGGGAGCGTTAATGTCTCATCTTTTTGTTTCTATATTCAACATGAGTGTATGTGAGGATGTTGATATTTGACATTACATTTGTTCTATTAGTTAGATAATGTCATAAAAATGTAAAATTATAACTGCAAATTATAGTGTATCTAGTTGTACTATAATGCTAGGAGGAATTTTGAAGTAAATGTATAAAAAAAGAAGGAATTTTGAAGTAAATGTATAAAAAATAATAACTGGAAACTGGCAACCGAGAAAACAACACAATATATACGTGTAGTTCATTGTCGGCAAAGGTGGACAATGTTGGCGGGAAAGCAGAAGTCCACAACCCAACATATACATGTAGTAGATTGTCGGCAAGGGTAAAGAATGTTGGCTGGTTGCAGAAGCTTACAACATATATATGTAGTAAATTGTCGACAAGGGTAGAGGATGTTGGTGAGTTGCAGAATGCTGGCGGGATTGCGGAAATCTACAACACAACATATACATGTAGTACATTGTCGGCAAGGGTAGAGAATGTTGGCTGGTTGCAGAAGCTTACAACATATATATGTAGTACATTGTCGACACGAGTAGAGAATGGTGGCGGGTTTGCAGAAGCCTACAACACAACATATACATGTGGTACATTGTCGGCAAGGGTAGAGAATGTGGGCGGACTGTAGAAGCCTACAAAATCTATCAATATGTCTGAATAAGCGATAATACATTTGAGCAAACTATCAAAATGTCACATTACATTTCATCCACATGAGGTTTTAGCATCATATCATTTTTCGCATTTGATCAAGATGTAAAGAAGTATTATGAAATCTGAAAGTATCGTATAATATAGCAATAAACTTTAACCACTAAGTCACATAATGTTTATTATATAATACAAATTGCTTTCTTAACCATTTCTGTTGAAAAGATTTATCATTATGTTAACTTAGGCCATCTTTAAGAAATATATTGTTTGCCGAGCTCCTACCTACTCACTCAAAATTGCAGCAACCAAAACTTTTTTATAACTGTTCAAAGTGTTTATTTTTTTTTTCAAATTTTCTGTCCATTTTTCTATAAAATGACTGCAAAATAAAAAAATTAGCCAAAACAAATAATTTTTTTATTATGCTTTGTCTTGAGCTTTCAGAGGAAAACATTTTTATTTTCTTCTATTTATTAACATGTAGTTAAAATATTAGTGTTTACTTTTCTTCTGAAGTACAAAATTATCACGGTTGCACATTTTGTACTGAATACTGTACACCCCAATTATCAATTTACAAACTTCAGCAGTCTCTTATCAAATGTGAAATATTGCTCATGACGTACCAAGGCTCATGCTTGTACACAATAACTATCATATACATTTACATGCATACGTCTGTTCACAACAAACATGTCCTACCTCTATAGATTATAAATCAAAAGTTGTCTGCCTATACAGAGGAAACAGTGGTACACTGGTTAAAGTACAAAAACAAACTAACAAATATCAAGTTAATATGGTTTTTATATAAAAAAAATATATCAAAAATTCCGCTACCCCAGCGCAAGCAAATGCCTGATTTGTTAATACATATACTGAGAAATTTAAATAAAGGGAAATAACTCCTATACTTCTAAAACAAAGTTATTTTGAAGTCACTTCCCTTTAATAGATGATTTTTTTGATTTTTTTTTTTTTCAATTTTCATTTTTCAATTCCTTTTTAAAGTTTTTTTTAATTCTAATTGGGTCTGATTTAAAATGCAAAAGGTATAACTGAATGGCTAGCCCTATAAAGGTACAAAAGCGAGATTTTCTTATAACATCAAACCCTTGCAGAATTCCAAATAATGCACTGCAATACTTAAAATGGAACTACTGGCACAGAGCTCTTAATTTAGATTTGTTAAAAGAAAGTTCCACAATTGTTTTATGTTTATCTTATAAATGATTCAAATATGCCTTAGCCATTACAGTAGTTGACTCAGAACTTTGAAAAGTTATAAGGTATTGTTTAGCATTTTCTGGAGAGATTTTTTTTCACATTTCTTTTTCTAGAACTGTCGTTAATCAGGGCAGTGCTAAGTTCCGTTAAATGCTTGCAAATGTTTGCTAACTTATTTTTCTTGACAAGGGCTCAACCTTAAATTAGCATGCAGCATATGATAGTTTTAGGAAACCAGGCAACAATTAACAATACTCAACGCAGCCCTGCTGTTTACAATGGTGACCCAGAAAGACCATAATTATGATCTATAATCACCGTGACAAAGATTCATCAAGGATCATTAATTCTGTAATATTTGTTTCTTTACTATGACAAAATTTAACTGCAATGGGACGTTGACATCTGGAATATTCATGTGATTAAGGACTACGAAGATGTATACAAATATTGTAGCTGGATGATAATACAAGACACCCCACCCCCTCCCCAACTCCCTCAATCCATGTAATGTTATAAGGGATAGTTAATCTTCATGTCAGATGTTAAAGGATAACTCATCTCCATGTAAGATTATAAGCGAAAGTTCATCTCCATGTTAGATGTTAAGGGATAGTTCATCTTCATGTCAGGTGTTAAGGGATAGTTCATCTCCATGTCAGGTGTTAAGGGATAATTCATCTCCATGTCAGATATTAAAGGATAGTTCATCTCCATGTCAGATGTTAAGGGATAGTTCATCTCCATGTCAGATGTTAAGGGATATTTCTTATTCATGTCAAATCTCCTTCATGTCTAGTACATGAACTAACTAAAAGTTTTTTATAAGCTTTTCAAAGTTCCTTATATTTAACAAGCCTGCTAAAACAATCCATCGCCAATAAGCTTTTTTCTTACTAAATCTTTTTCGGGATGGATGGCAAGGCCGTCATTGTTGTGTTTATAGATATATGCCTGCAAGGAAGCGTTGTTAAAATTATTTAGTTTTTAGTCTTAAAGACTTACTGAATGAGGAAAACTGATATGAATTATACTTTTTAGATTTATCATTTCAAATATTTAAAAAATGATTCAAATTAAATAGTGAAATCTATTAACTCCAAATCAATTTATAAACACATTACGATGCAGAACCATCATTATAACTGTAAATTTACCATCATAATGAAATTTCTTCTGCGTTGTCATTTTCATTACAGTTCATACAATATTAAAAATAGGTTTCAATAAAATTGATACGGTCACCTTGATAAAATATCTTTTCAATTCATATTAACAAAATGTATTAACGATAACCACACCCCAATTTATTAACAAAATAAATTGTAACTCGCAAACTGAATAAATCAACATTTTAACTGTTAGCAAAATACCTAGCATTTATCTAAACTGTCTATAAATGAAGCCCATCTGAAAATGTTTAAACAACATATATGAATTTTCTGCAAAAGAACTGCTTAACTCTAGCATTTATTAGAGCAAGCTGCATCATGTATCTAGCTAGAGAGAACTATGAAGTTGCGTAAAATGTTAAGACTGCTTCTATCTATTTCTGTTTACATGCAGGTACAGATTCAGGTAGGTGAAAAGGTTCGAATATTTCATAAAATACAACTGACTGAGTATTACACACCCCTCCTATCTATCTGCTGATCCAATTACCTTTATTAAAACCCCTTTATTATCATAAATCAGTGAAAAATAACAGTGTTGCATAATGATTTGTATGAGAATATCTTATCTACTCCAGCTCCCATATCTGGATCTGCACCTGACTAGATATTTTTAATTACGTGGCGTCTCAATTAAATAAAGTTGTTCTAGTTATAAAAGCTGTTATTAAAACAGGGGAGAATTAAATGTTCAATTATTATGTGACTGGGTGGGGAACTATTGTATTATTAATGTAAACGTTCCTACCTGGTCTTCATAGATTCTGGATCTTTATGTTTGGAGACTGGGGCACTAAGTAGACGATTTTCTCGATAGGTGTGACATGAGGCACTTGGGGGATTCCACTGTAAAAGAAAAACATTACAACATTAAGACTCGGGGCACATTGGGCAATTAAGATGTAAAACAGAAACAAAATAAAGCATATTAAAAGGATCAAATCATGCCAAGAGGAAGTTGTTTTCTCCCATATCTGCTCATAGAAGATATGGGTTTTCTGAATGGAATATTGTCAACAATGAATTAGACCAGAAATTCTGAGTTGCAGGCAGCTGCATTTGTGCAAGACGAAACTAGTTTGTTCAGTCACATTTGATACAATATGGTAACTGATAATGTAAATCACGAGTTATAACTAGCAACAATTTTACAATATTGTGCATTTAATATACAATAATCTTATCAAGATGAGGCATTTGGATTTCTTTCATTAAGAGAATTCTCCATGTTTTACTCAATTATTGTAAACTTACTGAGTGAAAATCACCCAATTAAATCTTTGATTATAAGATTTCACTTGATTACTTTAATTTTTGAAGTTTTCACCCTATTTAGTCAATTCTCATCTGGGGCACTGTAGATGTTACATCAGAATAATAACATTAACATTTATATTAATGGCATCTTGCTTTCCTACGAGAACAGGGTCAGGATAAAAATTTAAATTTTAATTCAGTCATTTAAACAAACAAAATATCGTCCCTGCATGTGATTTTGAACCCTCAGGTAAGATTTTTCTATCTTGGGGCGGCATGCACATTAGGGCAGAGACGATAATCTATATTACGGCCTCATCTACATTCCTTTCATTGCTGGCCTGCTGACAGTGTAGAGCAACTTGATACTAAGGTACATGTATTACCTGGTGGTGGGGGTTCTCTGTTGAGATCTCTAGATGGACGCCATCTTCACAGAATGACTGAAGCATTGCTATACCTGGAATATATAAAAACAAACTTACTGAATGAGGATCCTACCAGGCATGCATTTCATTAATTAAGAAAAAATATTTATGTATCTGTTTTCTACACGCATTTCATGACTGGTGATCGGGTTGCTAGCATATTGCTAAATATAAAACATTTAAAAGAACAAACAGTGAAAAAAAATTATATTATTCAATTTCCAGCAAAATGAGTTAAAATTCCATTATGTTTAACAAACTGAGTTTTATGTATCACTTGTAAGTAACAACTAACAACAAGCAAGTTCTGTAAATTTATGTCCCCCGCTATTTTCAAAAAATTTGATTCAGTCATTCTTATGTTATTGCACAGAAACCCCACCAAAACATGATTTTTGGCAAATTAAAGGGCCATAACTCTAGAACTTAACCTGTGTTTTGTCATTATAAACATTGTATTCAAATTTCAAAAAATCTGATTCAGGCATTCTTAAGTCATTGCATGGAAACGAAAGTGTGATAGATGAGCGGACAGAGAGACGGGCCCAAATTAGTGTCTTCTGATTTTTGCAAAGCGGGGTACAAATAACCAACAAACATACATGCACAATAAACTGTGAAAGAATGTTACAATGAGAACATTCATATTCAACCATTTTATAGGCCAATTTGAATATTCTCCAAGAATTAAAAATAGTACAACTCCACAATCCAGTAACTTTGCTTTTTCCACTGTCGGACCGTTATTATTTTACTAGAGCCAGGTCCATAGGCCCTCAAATCTATAATCAATCATCGGGCCTTTCAACTTAAATTTCTGCATCTCTATTAATGAATGAATGAATGAATAGGGTTTTACGGCGTACCAACACATTATAGGTTATTCGACGCCAACAGGAAGGAAGATTCCAGGTTCACTCTACATGTACAAAAATAACAAATTAACATACAGATTTAAAAAAAATACAGCAACAAATGAATATGCAGAATGAACCTAGAACCTTGATACCTGCAGAACTGCAGAGTTTCAGCAAATTCTACCACATTACTCAAATTGTCGCTTCTTACGACATGTATGAGCCACAGTTGTCCTATTCTTGCCATCACTCACATGGCTCCCTGAACCCACACAGGGGTTGATAATTCAACCACAATAGTGAACATGACAAAAAATGATAAAATGAACATGACACCCATTCGGAGGATTCCTACCCCTCTGCAGAGATGGGCAGTGATTCTATTCTTAGCTGGAACCACACAGGCTCTCTATTAATGAAACCATTGACCAAGTAAAGCAGCAACTAAACCAGTAATTTATTTATTGCAGCATTATGTACACTGTGGCTAGAGCTGATAAACTTTTCTCAGATTTTGAATTTATGTGCACAGTGCAGTTGAAAAAAGTGTGAAAATTTCATTAATGCCTATGGTTTTACTAGCTTATTTGATCTCATTTCAAAGGCCCTTAGACTAATGAAACCTATCAAAAATGAAATACACAAGACACAAATATTTTAGCAGTAACTTTCGAATCTTCTAAAATTAATGAGTATCTTTATTAAATTTTGTTGGAAGTCCCAGACCTGTCAATAAAATCAACTATTTCAAACCGTGAATTTCCCTTGATTACTTGATGTTGTCAGGAACACACTTAACCTACATACATGTGGGACCACAAACAAACTAGTTTTGTACCTCTCTGCTCCATCCTGTTGTACCGCTGTACCCACTGGTCCAGAAGCAGATTATAGTAGCGGGGCGTCTCGAAGTACTTGAGGTATTTGTGTGTACTGGGTGTGGGAAATATTCGCTGGAATCCACCTTTACGTCCATCCTCGTCTATACTCTCTGTCAGTATCCGTACATCATCCGGAGTCAATGTGTCCAGCATTGTCTGTAGCACTTGCTGTAAATACAACCAGTGTCAGCACTTAAACATTCAAAATTACCTCTGAAGAATTTTTGAAACAATGTGTCAACCTTAAAGGCAATCTTTAAATTTACGTAGAGAAAATGCTACTTGCAATATTATATTGTGTGGGTTTTCATTTGTTTGTTTGCTAGTTATTCTATTCAACATAGATAAGCTCAGTCATTAACGCGTCTGACTATCAATCCAGGGGACGCTAGTTCTAATCCCTACCCGGCCACGATCTCCATGACAGTTGATATACGACATTGCATCTCATTATCATTCCTCTCTCACCACTGATTCAAGTGGGAAAGTTATCAGTTACTTGCAGAGATGGGGTATGCTCAAGTACTGGTTTACCTTCCAGGATCCCAGGAAATAGTGGTTAGGTGAACTGATCATCTGATAGCCCTCGATGGCCTTAAAAATGACGCTAAATATCAAATCATTCTATTCAACATTAATTATGAAAGATGTCCTCACAATTTATATAAGTCTGGCCCATTGTCTACCCAGGAAAATAGAACCAAAACTAAATAATTAAGATCACTGTTTTGTCACACGACACAAAATATGTGCCTGGTTGTCACATGACACAAAGATAATTATGGGTCTCACAGGACACAAGTTATAGTCCAGGTGAAATATTGATTTCTTGCTACAGGACACAAGTTATGGTCCAGGTGAAATATTGATTTCTTGCTACAGGACACAAGTTATGGTCCAGGTGAAATATTGATTTCTTGCTACAGGACACAAGTTATGGTCAGGAGAAATATTGATTTCTTGCTACAGGACACAAGTTATGGTCTAGGTGAAATATTGATTTCTTGCTACAGGACACAAGTTATGGCCAGGTGAAATATTGATTTCTTGCTACAGGACACAAGTTATGGTCCTGGTGAAATATTGATTTCTTGCTACAGGACACAAGTTATGGTCCTGGTGAAATATTGATTTCTTGCTACAGGACACAAGTTATGGTCAGGTGAAATATTGATTTCTTGCTACAGGACACAAGTTATGGTCCAGGTGAAATATTGATTTCTTGCTACAGGACACAAGTTATGGTCAGGTGAAATATTGATTTCTTGCTACAGGACACAAGTTATGGTCCAGGTGAAATATTGATTTCTTGCTACAGGACACAAGTTATGGCCAGGTGAAATATTGATTTCTTGCTACAGGACACAAGTTATGGTCCAGGTGAAATATTGATTTCTTGCTACAGGACACAAGTTATGGTCAGATGAAATATTGATTTCTTGCTACAGGACACAAGTTATGGTCCAGGTGAAATATTGATTTCTTGCTACAGGACACAAGTTATGGTCCAGGTGAAATATTGATTTCTTGCTACAGGACACAAGTTATGGTCAGGTGAAATATTGATTTCTTGCTACAGGACACAAGTTATGGTCAGGTGAAATATTGATTTCTTGCTACAGGACACAAGTTATGGTCAGGTGAAATATTGATTTCTTGCTACAGGACACAAGTTATGGTCCAGGTGAAATATTGATTTCTTGCTACAGGACACAAGTTATGGTCCAGGTGAAATATTGATTTATTGCTACAGGACACAAGTTATGGTCCAGGTGAAATATTGATTTCTTGCTACAGGACACAAGTTATGGTCAGGTGAAATATTGATTTCTTGCTACAGGACACAAGTTATGGTCCAGGTGAAATATTGATTTCTTGCTACAGGACACAAGTTATGGTCCAGGTGAAATATTGATTTCTTGCTACAGGACACAAGTTATGGTCCAGGTGAAATATTAATTTCTTGCTACAGGACACAAGTTATGGTCAGGTGAAATATTGATTTCTTGCTACAGGACACAAGTTATGGTCCAGGTGAAATATTGATTTCTTGCTACAGGACACAAGTTATGGCCAGGTGAAATATTGATTTCTTGCTACAGGACACAAGTTATGGTCCAGGTGAAATATTGATTTCTTGCTACAGGACACAAGTTATGGTCAGATGAAATATTGATTTCTTGCTACAGGACACAAGTTATGGTCCAGGTGAAATATTGATTTCTTGCTACAGGACACAAGTTATGGTCCAGGTGAAATATTGATTTCTTGCTACAGGACACAAGTTATGGTCAGGTGAAATATTGATTTCTTGCTACAGGACACAAGTTATGGTCCAGGTGAAATATTGATTTCTTGCTACAGGACACAAGTTATGGTCAGGTGAAATATTGATTTCTTGCTACAGGACACAAGTTATGGTCCAGGTGAAATATTGATTTCTTGCTACAGGACACAAGTTATGGTCCAGGTGAAATATTGATTTCTTGCTACAGGACACAAGTTATGGTCAGGTGAAATATTGATTTCTTGCTACAGGACACAAGTTATGGTCCAGGTGAAATATTGATTTCTTGCTACAGGACACAAGTTATGGCCAGGAGAAATATTGATTTCTTGCTACAGGACACAAGTTATGGTCCTGGTGAAATATTGATTTCTTGCTACAGGACACAAGTTATGGCCAGGTGAAATATTGATTTCTTGCTACAGGACACAAGTTATGGCCAGGAGAAATATTGATTTCTTGCTACAGGACACAAGTTATGGTCCTGGTGAAATATTGATTTCTTGCTACAGGACACAAGTTATGGCCAGGTGAAATATTGATTTCTTGCTACAGGACACAAGTTATGGTCCAGGAGAAATATTGATTTCTTGCTACAGGACACAAGTTATGGTCCAGGAGAAATATTGATTTCTTGCTACAGGACACAAGTTATGGTCCTGGTGAAATATTGATTTCTTGCTAAAGGACACAAGTTATGGTCCAGGAGAAATATTGATTTCTTACTACAGGACACAAGTTATGGTCCTGGTGAAATATTGATTTTTTGCAACAAAACACAAGTTTTGGTCCAGGTAAAATATTGATTTCTTGCTACAGGACACAAATTATGGTCCTGGTGAAATATTGATTTTTGCTACAGAACACAAGTTATGGTCCAGGAGAAATATTGATTTCTTGCTACAGCACACAAGTTATGGTCCAGGAAAAATATTGATTTCTTGCTAAAGGACACAAGTTATTGTCCAGGAGAAATATTGATTTCTTACTACAGGAAACAAGTTATGGTCCAGGTGAAATATTGATTTCTTGCTACAGGACACAAGTTATGGTTCAGGAGAAATATCGATTTCTTGCGACACAAGTTACGGTCCTGGTGAAATATTGATTTCTTGCTATAGGACACAAGTAATGGTCCAGGTGAAATATTGATTTTTTGCTACAGGACACAAGTTATGGTCCTGGTGAAATATTGATTTCTTGCTACAGGACACGAGTTATGGTCTAGGTGAAATATTGATTTCTAGCTAAAAGACACAAGTTATGGTCAAGGTGAAATATTGATTTCATGCTACAAGACACAAGTTATGGTCCTGATGAAATATTGATTTCTTGCTACAGGACACAAGTTATGGTCCAGGTGAAATATTGATTTCTTGCTACAGGACACGTGAAATATTGATTTCTTGCTACAAGACACAAGTTATGGTCCAGGAGAAATATTGGTTTCTTGATACAGGACACAAGTTATGGTCCAGGAAAAATATCAATTTCTTGCTACAGGACACAAGTTATGGTCCTGGTGAAATATTGATTTCTTTCTTCAGGACACAAGTTATGGTCCTGGTGAAATATTGATTTCTTTCTTCAGGACACAAGTTATGGTCCTGGTGAAATATTGATTTCTTGCTACACGACACAAGTTATGGTCCAGGAGAAATATTGATTTCTTGCTACAGGACACAAGTTGTGGTCCTGGGACCCATTTCACATGTAACGTTTGTATTTTTACAAACTTCTTACTATAAAAGTTATAAAAATTCGAAATTTACGAAGATAAGTGAAATGGACCCATGTTCAGTTTAGAAGCGAGGAGTGTTTAACACCATTTTCAACACATTAATGGTCAAAAATAATGTGTGGCGCCCAGTTTACTTGTGGAGAAAGATGCCAGAATAAATCTGGTAAATACCATTATGCAGCCTCAAGTAACTGGCAAACTTTCTCATATAAAGTTTAAGACCAAGCTCAGCTCAAATCCATAACCTCAGCTTTGACAGGAGGGAGATCTAAAGACAGTGCCACTCAGCCACCTTGGAGGGCATCAAACCTAGACTGTACCTACCACTAGTGGCAGAGAACATATTGCTACAACCATGATTTACCTCATCCTGATGTCGCTGACTGTAGTATGCATGTTTCGCTCTCTCGTCAGGAGACAACTGCTGGTGTATTAACCTCTTGTCCATGCAGTAGTTGTTTGGCGGCACATACATGCTGCAAATATAATGTCATAAACGTGTCAATATGATCAACACTTCAATGATGTTGCAGACTTGTCAATATGGTTAACACGTCAATAATGTCACAGACTTGTCAATATGGTCAATAATGTCACAGACTTGTCAATATGGTCAATAATGTCACAGACACATCAATATGGTCAACACGTCAATATGGTCAATAATGTCACAGATGGGTCAATATGGTCAACACGTCAATATGGTCAATAATGTCACAGACACGTAAATATGGTCAACACGTCAATATTGTCGATAATCTCACAGACACGTATATATGGTCACGATGAAAGCTTCTTGTGACATGTAAATGCTTAATCAATTTACTAATTTTTTTCTAAAGCATTCTATTATTTCTTCATCTGCCATTATCAATAAGAAGGGATCTGCAAACTGCAATACGAATCAATAGGGTTACCACCATTTTCGACACACGACAGGTTAAATATGGCATATCCACTTTTATTGATGTAGGAAGACTTCAGAAGGAATCTTAGTAGAACCACCATTCTACCACAATTAACTAGAAAACTTTCTAATATAAGTTTTTGGATGGAGCTGGGCTCAAACTCATGACCTCAGGGGTGAGAGGTCATTAAACCACTTGGCTACAGAAAACACCCCCGACCCCGGCTATACGACTGAACTTAACTTATTAAATTTCCATGATAGATTCTTTTATTTGCCTTTTTTGGACCATCCCGTTATCTTATAGATATATGGTGTTCAGATTATTTAATTAAGTGAGAAGCAAACAGGACAGACCTTGATTGCAATGTAGGTTACCTGGAAGAAGTAAAAACAAAAGTGGCAACGCTTGTGTGCTAGCAATACAGATTTGCTATCTCCGACTTGAATTTTACTACTACCATGTACATAGAGAAATGGGCAGTTTGCCCTCATATCGCTTTACAAACCGATTGACAAATTACCATATTATCAATTAGTCTCTACTAGTCCATACAATTCAATGCTACCTGTCCTAATTGAATACAAATAGGACGGCTAATTATTTTATCAAAAACACAATCAGATAAAAAATTTAAATAGCCGCATAAATTGCTATTGAAATTTTAATAGTGATACTATTGTTGAGGTAGGCCATTTCTGACATTCGCTATTCAATATGTTTGGCACACATAATCATAGGAACACAGTTGAAATAGTTCAGTGTTACTCTTATGTAACATAATCATGTAGGTTTTAAACTTATGTCACACTGCGTCATTAATCCTATATAATCTCATTAGGCCATAATAAATTAATTACTAGATTATCATCCCCGCCCGCCACATAATATTCATGCCACCCTGACCCTTTTTATTTTCATAAAAAAAAGATAGAAAAAAAAAAAATAAAGATTTTTTTTTTATTAAAAAAAAACAACATAAAAAATTTAAAAAAAAAAAATCAAAAAAAAAATCCTCCCGCCTTCCCCATTTTTTAGAAAAAATTTGGATGAAAATCTAGCAATTAATTTATAATGGCCTTTTAGTTGCATGTAAATTATGTCTTATATTGCATAGTGCTGTGAACATTCATACGTTACTTGTATTTCAGGTTGTATGTTACCGGTAGTTTGACACCTGCCAATACCTGCCAATGTCTGGACATGTTTAACTATAAAGGACACTTGGCAAGACTCATCCATATTACATACATCCTTACTTTGCTGAATTTCTCCTGTTTACCTGTACAGTAAATTACATTTATTTGGATCAGTTGTATTTACTGACTGAGTAGCAAACAGTGTATACACATCTACATTTCATAGTCACACAGGTAGGTGTCTTAAATAAAATCATTAAAAATCATTATAAACTTGGGACCTATAACTACTTTTGAGACACCACAGCAGTCGTCTAGAGAAAGAGTGTCTGCCTTGCATGTGGTAGGATTCCCAGCAGTCGGGTCATACCAAAGACTTGAAAATGGAACTAGAAGCTTCCTCACTTGGCGCTAAGCATTTAGAGGATAGTTCTAGGTTTGGATGGCCTGGTCCCAGTGTAATGTGACTGAAAGGGTTTGTACAATGTGCCTGCAACAAGATACTCCAGTGTGACAGCGCTTTAAATACTGTCAAGTAGACACCGTCGCGATATGAATGAAAAATTGTTGAAAGGAACTCTCAGCACCATGCTGCTACTACAACAACGAGACAATAATGTTGAACTATCATGAGGTCTATCAACATTAAGACCTAAAACAACATTTATACGGTCATGCTTAACTACATTGAGATGTTTTTATATTATTAATCTGATGCTTACAACTACACGTGCCGGGCCAAATTAGCTCAGTCAGTAGCGGATCTGACCATCAATCCAGGGGTCACGAATTCGAATCCCAGCCCGGCCACAATCTTCATGATGGTTGATATACGACATTGCGTCTCATTATCATGTCTTTCAGCCCTGATTCAAGTGGGAAAGTTATCAGTTACTTGAAGAGAAGAGGTGTGCTTGAGTATTGGTAAACCTTCCAGGATTCCAGGAAACAGTGGTAAGGTTAACTGATCGTCTGATAGCCCTCAATGGCGTAAAAATGACGTTAAATATTCAATCAATCAATCAACCATTATTGATGCATGGGACACTGAGCGTGAGCTTTAGGCCTATAATGACACTAAGGCCTAAATCTGCCTTGATACACTGTTTGTATCAACTTGATGTAAAATTACATATAACAATTATTATACCAATAACAAATATATCAAATGAAATAATAATAATTAACAAATAACAAGCAAAGGTTAAAAACTGATACCAGTATGTCAGCCAAATTACTGTATATCTAAGTTTTCATCCTCAACACATGTGCCAAAATATTCAACGGAGTCACGCAAGCAGACATTGTTCTTCCATGATCACAAATGTCAAGTTATTACTTAATTAACAGATTCTTAATTACTCCAGGTACATGCCTGACAACAATCAGGTGACATTTCAATGTCTTTGTATTACAAACTGTTTAGTGCACATTTCCAAGTGGCACTGCAAAAAGACTGTATCTAATTCTTAGTTTTATATCAGATACAGGGGTTCTGTTCTAATATCACACTTTGAAAGAATGGATTTGTTTGGGAGATGTACACACACACAGCAGATTAAGTAAATAAAAAATCTGCATTATCAGCGCTGAATACAGGTATTTGTTTCACATTGGAAATAACTGAACAACCTGCTATATCTGAATGTGGTATGACTGCACTTAAACTGGCTCCATTGTGTGTACATACTGCAATATGTTAGTCTAGAAGAGTCTCATTTGAAGCAGTATTGGTTGAACATGCTGAAATCTGATTATATTTTTATTTTATTTTTGTTTACTTTTTAATGGGGTTTAACGCCATTTTCAACACATTTCAGGTTATATATGGCATAACCAGTTTTACTGGTGGATAACCTCAGACTGATTAAGACAAAGTAAAACCACCGTCCTTCTGTAAGTAACTGGAAACTTTCTCACATTAAGTTTTTGGAACCGGCAAGACTCGAACCTATGACCTTAGCAGCGAGAGGTAAGTGATCTTGAGACAACGCCTTAGACCACACAGCCACAGAGGACCCAATTATAATTTTAGGTATTTAAATATTTTGAACAACCTGTTATATATAATCTCTGAGCACAGTGTTATGACTGCACTTAAACTGGCTCAAGTGTGTGTACAAACTGCGATATGTTCGCCCAAAAGAGATTCTGGTATTTGAAGCAGTATTTGCTGAACATGATGAAGACCAAATTTATTTTTAATCTTTTAATAAAAAAAATTTTCATTAAAATTATTGACTGTTTTCCAAAGTATGACTTGATTTGTTTTTGTCAATTATTTTTTATTTATTTCACACACTAATTATAAAATATCTTAGAGTCTGTACAAAATTTAATGTTGGACTTCCATGATTGTGTTTATGCTATTTTTGTACAAATTTCTGGATTCCATTATTATTTTAATTATATCTTTGTACAATTTCTGACTTCAATTATTGTATTTATGGTATTCTTGAACAAATTTCCGATTTTCAATATTGTACTTATGCTATTTTTGTACACATTTCTGACTTTCATTTTTCTATTTACTGTTTTTTTTTGTACACTTTTCTGACTTCCATTTTAGTTTACAGCACTGGATTAGCTATGACCATCTAAATTAAACTGATTCATGTTGACAATCAGAAATATGCACAATGACAATCATGATGGCCAATCAAATAGGAGACATGGGACTGTTCCAAATTTACATCTAGCTTTAGTTTATACATATTTGATTTTGGGCTATTGTGAGAAAAGCTCAGAGTTCATATGCACCAGTTTCCTGGGTAGAACCAGTACTGAGTGTTGTTTTTATTCTTTTGTAATGGTAGATAGGAGTTGTTGTTTTTTTCTCAATGGTTCATGGATCGAAATGATCAAAAGTCACTGGAAACAAAACCATTTTTTTCGTTTGGCCTTAATTACAGCTCATCTGTTTACTGTAACATCACCCAGGTCTTCTGAAGTGGGTAGTATGTAATTTTCCAATTTGTAAGTCATTACAAAATAAAACAAAATATTTTAAAATAAGGCCATGATAAATCAATTGCTAGATTATCATCCCCGTCCACCCCCTAATTTTCATGCTGCCCTGACCATTTTTATTTTCATAAAAAAACAACAAAAAATCTCCCCCTCCTCTTTTTTAAGAAAAAATTGGCTGATCATCTAGCAATTAATTGATAAAGGCCTAAATAGTAATCATTAGGGCTATAAGTATTCTGTGTGGGCCTGGTTTGGAGGGCTGGGTGTGTGTGTGTAACAACAAAACAATCGCTGTTAGTTTGGTCTTAGAAACTAAGCCACTGTTCTTGGTCCTATTTTTTCCCCAAAAGAAATGTCAAGATTCCATGAATCCACGTATTCATGAGCTGGCAGACAACATTATAACTACCGAGTCTTATTTACGTTTTAAAACATTCTAGTACCGTACTTATCTAGTGACGTGAGCGTTTATCAAGTATTTTACCAAACAGAGGTCTAATCCAATATAAGATAGAGCATTATCAAGTATTTCAGCAATATAAACGTCTAATCCCAAGTATCAGATAAAATCATTTTTACTCTTCATTCCCTTCCTTGTTATTCAGATTTCAACATAAGTATTCAATTATGTAAACCCATTATGCCGTTCTTAACATTTATTTGCCGTGCTCTTATCTACTCACTACAAATTGCTGCTACATTTTTAGAGACTTTCAAAGCATTAAATTTCTTTTTCATGAATTCTTTTCATTTCTGTTTGAAATAACTATACAAAATCAAAATCTGTTTTAAACAAAAACACTACCTAACTTCCTACACATAAAAAATACTGTGTTGGAACACATAAAACAAACAATTTTTTTAGGATGGCCTTATGGTAATACAGAAAGCGCCACTTACATCAGATATACAGTCATGGTATTAAATTCAATTGAAAATTTTTTTTTTTACTTTTAATGTTACACACTTTTTTTCAAACTTTTTTTTCTTTCCTTATACACTAAATGTACGAAATTACTTAAATTATAATATTAACTATTTGCCACTATTAAAGGGACGATTACGTGAACAATTCACAGATACATAATACATGTATGTCTAAACTTGATTATTATACAAAATTCAAGACCTCTTTTTGTTATGAAGATTATATTGATAAAATAGATAATGATGCATGAGAAAACAATTTTCATGTCTTAAGTTAATTTAGAAAATTGAATTTGGTAGTTTTAGTGGAATCGATAGAGAAAACCGTTTATGTAAATTGTGTAATCAAAATGTAATTGAATCTGAGTATCATTTCATCTTGTTGTACAAGGTATTTTCCTGCCACCCCAACCTTTTTTATTTTTATAAAAAAATATAAAAATGTTTTTTTATTATTTTCATAAAAAAAATATAAAAATGATTTTAAAGAATTAAAAAAAAACAAAAAAAACAAACAAAAAAACCCATCAAAAACTTAAAATAAAATCCTCCTGCCCTCATCCTTTTTAAGAAAAATTTGGATGATAATCTGGCAATTAATTTATAATGGTCTTACTGATTATGTCAATAATAATGGTCATATTAGCAAAATCATTTATGAAAATACCTTTACATAACATTCACATATATATACATATTCTAAAATTGTAAATATTATTTACAATAGTTCCTTGTCCTTTTTCAGTATATAAATAGTAAAAGATTACTATTTAACTTCTATGCATATTTATCGATCTAAATTATGAATCTCTACCCAGAATACCAGATTTACAAATGGCAATATTACTCAATCTTATTTAAAAACGGCCATACAGGTTTATACAATAGAAGACAGTCTCGGGGTGGATTTGGAATAAAGACCAGTCACACAACAATAGGCAAGGTGTTAAGTACTACAGATAACGTCAGCTAATATTTCACTTGTACCCACTGTTGACAGGGTACACATGTGTAATGTTTACACTGCCAGCTGAAGTGAAATATATCTACCGGCAGATGAATGGCTGCTTATTACTTATTACAGACCTACTTACCAATCAAACACAGCTCTTGATTTATTCATGTTTTTATTGGCCATATAAAAACTTAACAGCTACTCTCAAATTGAAGAATTCTGTTTTATATTCAATAGGT
Source organism: Panopea generosa (assembly GCA_029582155.1). Lineage (NCBI taxonomy): Eukaryota > Metazoa > Mollusca > Bivalvia > Adapedonta > Hiatellidae > Panopea > Panopea generosa. Next base: position 29,701,978 of record CM055909.1, on the reverse strand, counting down.
GAAAAGGTTTAAAAGGCTTAAATTTTTGTATCAGTTTTCAACGAGTACGGAAATAGAAATGATTTCTGCTAAGTGCAAAAAAAACTTGGCCAGCGTATACCAAGGTCATGACAACCAGACAAATATGGTAGATTAAATCTATTTTATGAATCAAATATAAGCAATTATACATGCTTTGTAAAAAATGTTGAAATACATGTTCACTCTGATATAAGCAAACTACATGTGTGTAGAACCAGAACCAGGTCAGCCTATAGGTAACAGGTCAGCCTGTAGGTACCAAATCTGCCTACAGACAGATCAGTCTGTAGAGCCAAAACAGCCTATTGGTACCAAACAGCTTAAAGAGCCAGATTAGCCTGTTGGTGCCAAACAGCTTAAAGAGCCAAATCAGCCTGTTGGTACCAAACAGCTTAAAGAACCAGAGCAGTCTGTTGGTACTAAACAGCTTAAAGTGCCAGATCAACCTGTTGGTACCAAACAGCTTAAAGAGCCAGATCAGTCTGCTGGAACCAAACAGCTAAAAGAGCCAGATCAGTCTGTTGGTACCAAACAGCTTAAAGAGCCAGATCAGTCTGCTGGAACCAATCAGCTAAAAGAGCCAGATCAGTCTGTTGGTACCAAACAGCTTAAAGAGTCAGATAAGTCTGTTGGTACCAAACAGCTTAACGAGCCAGATCAGCCTGTTGGTACCAAATCAGCATGTTGAGCCAGATCAGCCTGTTGGTACCAAACAGCTTAAAGAGCCAGATCAGCATGTACCAAAACAGCATGTTGAGCCAGATCAGCCTGTTGGTACCAAACAGCTTAAAGAGCCAGATCAGCATGTACCAAAACAGCATGTTGAGTCAGATCATCCTGTTAGTATCAAATAAACCTTTGGAGCTAGATCAGCCTTAAGAGACAGATCAGCCTGTTTCTAACAGATCAGCAGATCTGTAGACAGATAGATGAGAGAGAGGGCCTGACAGACAGACAAGAGAGATGGACAGACAGACAGACAGACAGACAGACAGACAGACAGACAGACAGACAGACAGACAGACAGACAGACAGACAGACAGACAGACAGACAGACAGACAGACAGACAGACAGACAGACAGACAGACAGACAGACAGACAGACAGACAGACAGACAGACAGACAGACAGACAGACAGACAGACAGACAGACAGACAGACAGACAGACAGACAGACAGACAGACAGACAGACAGACAGACAGACAGACAGACAGACAGACAGACAGACAGACAGACAGACAGACAGACAGACAGACAGACAGACAGACAGACAGACAGACAGACAGACAGACAGACAGACAGACAGACAGACAGACAGACAGACAGACAGATACATACCTGACATCAGGAGGTCCAGAAGTGTGAGGTAAGTTATGTACAACATCATGTTTGTCAGGAACCCTGAACCCAGCTATGTTGAACAAATCCTTGATCATTTGACCCTTAATGTTCACGTCTAACTGGGAATTGGAATGTAAACTGAAACAAACAAAAACCTACATAAGTTTGGAAAATAAACAAAGCAAAATCACAAGAGGTGTGGAATTATCTGAACTAACAGAAGGGAAACAACAGGACAAGATAGTACTTCTTTTCACAAATTTTATTTTCATCACTTTTTGCAAGTACAGCCAAGTGAATGGCGGAGCATGCAATCCAGTAGTAGAGCACTGGACCAAGTATTGGGGAAGCGGGTGAGGATGTCTGAGGTTCAATCCTCTGCCATGGCCATGTAAAGTGTCATTGAGCAAGTTTAATCCTCTGCCACTGCCATGGCCATATATAGTGTCATTGAGCAAGTTCAATCCTCCGCCACGACCATGTATAGTGTCATTGAGCAAGTTTAATCCTCCGCCAAGGCCATGTATAGTGTCATTGAGCAAGTTTAATCCTCTGCCATGGCCATGTATAGTGTCCTTGAGCAAGTTTAATCCTCAGCCACGGCCATGTATAGTGTCATTGAGCAAGTTCAATCCTCTGCCACGGCCATGTATAGTGTCATTGAGCAAGTTTAAAGCTCTGCCACGGCCATGGCCATGTATAGTGTCATTGAGCAAGTTCAATCCTCTGCCATAGCCATGTATAGTGTCATTGAGCAAGTTTAAAGCTCTGCCACGGCCATGGCCATGTATTGTGTCATTGAGCAAGTTTAATCCTCAGCCACGGCCATGTATAGTGTCATTGAGCAAGTTCAATCCTCTGCCACGGCCATGTATAGTGTCATTGAGCAAGTTCAATCCTCCGCCACGGCCATGTATAGTGTCATTGAGCAAGTTCAATCCTCCGCTACGGCCATGTATAGTGTCATTGAGCAAGTTCAATCCTCCGCCACGGCCATGTATAGTGTCATTGAGAAAGTTTAATACTCTGCCACGGCCATGTAAAGTGTCATTGAGCAAGTTTAATCCTCCGCCACGGCCATGTATAGTGTCATTGAGCACGTTCAATCCTCTGCCACGGCCATGTATAGTGTCCTTGAGCAAGTTCAATCCTCTGCCACGGCCATGTATAGTGTCATTGAGCAAGTTTAATCCTCTGCCATGGCCATGTATAGTGTCATTGAGCAAGTTCAATCCTCTGCCACGGCCATGTATAGTGTCATTGAGCAAGTTTAATCCTCTGCCATGGCCATGTATAGTGTCATTGAGCAAGTTCAATCCTCCGCCACGGCCATGTATAGTGTCATTGAGCAAGTTTAATCCTCCGCCACGGCCATGTATAGTGTCCTTGAGCAAGTTCAATCCTCTGCCACGGCCATGTAAAGTGTCATTGAGCAAGTTTAATCCTCTGCCATGGCCATGTATAGTGTCATTGAGCAAGTTCAATCCTCTGCCACGGCCATGTATAGTGTCATTGAGCAAGTTTAATCCTCTGCCATGGCCATGTATAGTGTCATTGAGCAAGTTCAATCCTCCGCCACGGCCATGTATAGTGTCATTGAGCAAGTTTAATCCTCCGCCACGGCCATGGCCATGTATAGTGTCATTGAGCAAGTTTAATCCTCAGCCACGGCCATGTATAGTGTCATTGAGCAAGTTCAATCCTCTGCCACGGCCATGTATAGTGTCATTGAGCAAGTTTAATCCTCCGCCACGGCCATGTATAGTGTCATTGAGCAAGTTCAATCCTCTGCCACGGCCATGTATAGTGTCATTGAGCAAGTTTAATCCTCCGCCATTGCCATGTATAGTGTCATTGAGCAAGTTTAATCCTCAGCCACGGCCATGTATAGTGTCATTGAGCAAGTTCAATCCTCTGCCACGGCCATGTATAGTGTCATTGAGCAAGTTTAATCCTCAGCCACGGCCATGTATAGTGTCATTGAGCAAGTTTAATCCTCAGCCACGGCCATGTATAGTGTCATTGAGCAAGTTCAATCCTCTGCCACGGCCATGTATAGTGTCATTGAGCAAGTTTAATCCTCAGCCACGGCCATGTATAGTGTCATTGAGCAAGTTTAATCCTCCACCACGGCCATGTATAGTGTCATTGAGCAAGTTCAATCCTCTGCCACGGCCATGTATAGTGTCATTGAGCAAGTTTAATCCTCCGCCATTGCCATGTATAGTGTCATTGAGAAAGTTTAATACTCCGCCACGGCCATGTAAAGTGTCATTGAGCAAGTTCAATCCTCTGCCATAGCCATGTATAGTGTCATTGAGAAAGTTTAATACTCTGCCACGGCCATGTAAAGTGTCATTGAGCAAGTTTAATCCTCTGCCACGGCCATGTATAGTGTCATTGAGCAAGTTCAATCCTCTGCCATAGCCATGTATAGTGTCATTGAGCAAGTTTAATCCTCTGCCATGGCCATGTATAGTGTCATTGAGCAAGTTTAATCCTCCGCCACGGCCATGTATAGTGTCATTGAGCAAGTTCAATCCTCTGCCACGGCCATGTATAGTGTCATTGAGCAAGTTTAATCCTCTGCCACGGCCATGTATAGTGTCATTGAGCAAGTTCAATCCTCTGCCATAGCCATGTATAGTGTCATTGAGCAAGTTTAATCCTCTGCCATGGCCATGTATAGTGTCATTGAGCAAGTTTAATACTCTGCCACGGCCATGTATAGTGTCATTGAGCAAGTTTAATCCTCCACCACGGCCATGTATAGTGTCATTGAGCAAGTTTAATACTCTGCCACGGCCATGTATAGTGTCATTGAGCAAGACACTTTATTCACATAAGCTTAGTACTTGTTCTACCCAGGAAGATTTTGAGCATGATTTGTCTACGTCAAAAGAACTTGTTAATGTAAAAAAAAAAAAATTTACAACAAAAAAAAAAAGTCAAGTGAACAACTGTTTGCATAGTCACCAGTTTATTGATTTACACTTAAATCACTCACTTAAAAATAACATAGATTACCGATGAATTATTTAGAAATGATGACTATGCTAAAAAAAAAAAAATTTCTACCTTGGTTATGAAACAGTTATTTACAATTCACCAGTACTAAAGTAAACATGTACATAAAGCAATGCTCAAAGTCAGATTCCATGTTCCTAGTGCGAGTTTGAGCCAACAGTACATGGGTACAAGGTCTGATTTGCTACCACTAGTCTAATACTTTGAACATGAGCTTCAATTAATACAACTAATTACTTTGTTTGAGTATTAATTTCCATTTTTATGCCATTAAAGGCAACCAGACTATCAGTTAACTTAAGCAGTGGGAACATGGAACATTAACCAGTACTCGAGCACACCCCATCTCTGCAAGTTTCTGATAACTTACTTGAATCAGTGCGGAGAGACGACTGATAATGAGATGCAATGTCGTATATCAATCATCACTGAGACTGTGTTGCCGGGCGGGGATTTGAACTGGTGACCCCTCAATTGATAATGAGACGCAATGTCGTATATCAATCATCACTGAGACTGTGTTGCCGGGCAGGGATTTGAACTAGTGACCCCTCAATTGATAATCAGTTGTTGTTGTATGGTATTTAGCGCAGCTTTCAACAATTTTTCAGTCATATCGCGACGGTGTCTACTTGAGACAGTATTCTAAGCGCTGTCACACTAGAGTATCATGCCGCAGACACATGGTATGATACCCCACCCAGTCATATTATACTGACACCGGGCCGACCAGACCTAGAACTCTCCTCTAAATGCTGAGCATCAAGCTTTAAGTACCATTTTTAAAGTCTTTGGTATGACCCAGCCGGGGATTGAACCCACGACCTTCCGCATGCGAGGCGGACGCTCTACCATTAGACAACGCCGCGGTCACAATTGATAATCAGATGCAATGTCATATATCAAACATAGTAAATGTTAGTTACCTTGGCGATATGTTGACCTCAAGAATCCAAGGTTTTAGACTCTCATCGAGAAGAATGTCGAAGCCAAACAGCTCATGAACACAGTATCGACTCTTGCAGTTTGCCTTGATCAGGCTATTCACAGGGGCATCAGAACTGCAACAAGTATAAGATCTACAATCACACTCACCACAATAAGTTGCTTTTTCATGTTAGGCCATAACAAATTAATTGCTAGATTCTCATCCCCACCCGCCCCCTAATTCTCATGCCGCTCCGACCATTTTTATTTTCATAAAAAAATATAAAAAATTATTAAAAAAAACATCAAAAGTTAAATAAAAGAATAAAATAAAATCCAACCGCGCTCCCCGTTTTTAAGAAAAATATGGATGATTTTCTAGCAATTAATTTATTATGGCCTTACATTTCTTCATTTCAAGTTCCTTTGTCTCCAGTAAAACAACTCTAACCCTACTGCTCTGCTGGAAAATATGAGTAACATACAGCCAAGACGAACTCAAAAAGATCAAAACGTATTCTCATACATAAAACTGATCTAAACTTACTTATATTGAACAGGTTAATATGATCAAACACCTTTCATTTGGTTAACATAGTTACTATTCACAAATTATGATTTATATACTGATTCATTTGAAGATGTTTTTTTTTTTGTGCAAAATAAAAAGGGACATGTAAATTGCTAGAATGGACGTGCACATTAATCCTATAGACCAATGGGACAATATTTCCTAGACCAGAAAATTCCTAAAATCGTAAGTATGCAATATGGAAAAGCACAAAATAATACCGCTGACATAGCAAGTCTATAGTGATATAAACAAAAGAATAAATTTTCCTCACAAAAATTGATGTAATATTAAGCCCATTTTCAAAATAAAAAAAGTTGTTATAATGAGTACAAAATACAAGAAAATAATCATGCTGAGGTATGAAGTATGTAAACTAAACTATCACAACATTCAATTTTCAAATTTTTCTCTTTATATACTATATTGAATTTCCATGTATACTATATAAAGTAATACTTATTAATAATGACTGAGTATCAGCAATATATACACATATATCTTACAACATAATAATGTATTTTACGTTCCAATTAAAAATAAAATCTTGTGCAATGCTATTACAACAGACAACATTAATGTGAAGTAGCACTTTATTTGATTAAGATTAAACTGTACTTTCACAATGGTTTGACAAACAATAAAAGACTAACCAATATCTCACACCCTGTAAATAGTAATTCAACAAAAATATAGCTCACACCCTGTAAGTAGCAATATGACAAAATATATCTCACACCCTGTAAGCAGCAATACAGCAAAAGTATATCTCACACTCTGTAAGTAGCAATAAGATAAAGATATATTCACACCCTGTAAGTAGCAATATGACAAAAATATATCTCACACCCTGAAAGTAGCAAGAAGTCAAATATATATCTCATACCCTGTAAGTAGCAATAAGATAAAAATATATTTCACACCCTGAAAGTAGCAACAAGGCAAAAATATATCTCACACTAATATATATATATCACACACCCTGTATGTAGAATACAAAGTACTGAGGGTGAGAAACGTATTGAATTGTCATATTTGTTATTATTATATCAGCTTTAACAATTCCTGCCAATATTCATTCCATGGGATAAATGCTGCTTCCAACACGTAGATGATACGGTTTTATAATTAACTACATGTACAGGTATATACTTTTTTTTTAAACATCCACCTGATTAGAACCTGGAGCATTTTGCAAGTAACTGTCAATTTCTGACTTAAAATTGTTGTACGAGACTGGGCCCAAAGCAACTTTTAACATTAAGAGAAAAGTACCCTTGAGATGGCATCCCAGTCAAAGGAACAACCTACTGGGACATAAAATCTTTTCATATAAGTGCAAATGTATAAAACAATTCAGCAATCCAGCGAAAGAAGCATTACTTCAAAACTGGTATAGACCTGATCTATCCCAGTAGCTGAAATCTCTCAATTCAGGTCTATAAAATCTGATGTAAAAGCATGGAGTTCCCTGCCTATCCCAGAATTCATAGGACTTGAACACATTTGCCAAATTATTATGTATTTCACCTTCTGCTGAAGCAACTGACCAATCAGCATGCTCGTTTCTAATCTAGTAAAGACTGCTGGCTTACGGCAATGATCCAAAACAATGTATGAACTGCTGTGTGATGATTTTTAGAATTTCTAAAGGAAAAACTATTAAAGGAATGTCCTACCATATGATGGTCTTTGTAATGAGGTCCTTGATGTTATCCCAGACAGCTGTAGTGTTCACTCCCTGTCGCTTCATGTAGTTCCATAGTGCCTTCAAACTCCTGAAATGGCAAAAATATTCAAGTTTACGACATGTATACATTTTCATCCAAGTCCATTACGTAGATCAAGGTCAAAGATGTGAACTGGTGATCAGTTTACTGAATCGATACTATTACAGAAAAACAAAAAATATTAACTTAACCACACCACCACGACAATGACACCTTAAATTAAATGTACACCTAAAGGACAAATGTTTACAAGTGACAAGTGCCACGAACGATATCCATCAAAATTGCTATAATAGTTATCAAATCAACTTGTGTACATATATCTGGATGTATTTACAGTCAATTTTATCAAAAACTTCAAGCCACCAGCTAAAAAGGAACATGTTTTGAATAGCTGGCCCAGGTTAGCTCAGTCGGTAGCACATCCGACTATCAATCCAGGGATCATGAGTTTGAATCCCCACAAAACCAGTCTTTCATTCATCTCTCACCACCGACTTAAGTTAAAAAGTTATCAGTAACTTATGGAGATGGGTGTGCTCAAGATGGTTCTGGGATCCCAGGAAAGAGTTGTTAGGCTAACTGATCATATGCTAGTTCTCAATGGCCAAAAAATAACACTAAATATACAAACAAAGTGTTGTGGATAATCTTATTATTAATACAACATTTTCTAAATTTAAAAAGGTGTTTATAATGAAATACAAAGCATTAAATAACAGGGATTATAACAGTTAAAGCAAAATAACAAAAATCATGAAGCACAAGTACTAACCATTTATGTCCTTGGCATACAGTTTCATCGGCATTTGCCTGGTAATCAGCATTTTTCTTGTTTACACTATAGTTGGTCAGGTGCATAAACTTGTTGGCAAGGTGTTTCATGGAGGAGGAATACCTGGAAGTGAAAGACAGACAGTCTGTTGCTGTTTGTTACACACAAGTGATATGTACATGTATATATGTTCATATACATGGTCTGATGCAAAAACCTGTTGGCAAAGTGTTTTACTGAGGAGGAATACCTGTAAATGACACACAGACAGATGGTTGCCATTTGTTACACACAAATAATGTGGGACATGATGGATATATAACTAGGCACACCTTCTCTTATGAATATCAATATATGAATAACTAACATGTATCAATAATACATTTTATCTTTAAAAGAAGCAACAGAAGATTTTGTTTAACATTTTTCTATATTTACAATCACTGGTCCTGGTTAGCTCAGTTGGTAACTATCAATAGTATACCAATGGTCATGAGTTTGAATCCCTGCCTGGCCATTATCTGTGATGATTGATACAAGACATTCCATCAAATTGTCGTTCATCTATCACTGTTTCAAGCGGGAAAGTCATCAGTTACTTTATTAGATTCGGTCCTTAGGAAACAGCGTATAACATAATGTCAAACACTGTTTCCTGGTTGACATCTAAATTTTATGCACTAAAATTTTCAGGTTGATGTTTCAGCATCCAATCCAAGCTTGAGCATTTTCAGATTGGCATTTCAACAACCGATCCAAGCACTTTAATTTTCTGGTTGATGTATCAACAATCCAAGCACTAAGATTTTTTTCAGATTGGCATTCCAGTAACCAATCCAATACTATAATTTTCTGGTTGATGTGTTAACAACCAATCCAAGCACTAGATTTTTTTTCAGATTGGCATTCCAGCAACCAATCCAATACTATAATTTTCAGGTTGATGTGTCAACAACCAATCCAAGCACTAGAATTTTCAGATTAGCATTTCAACAACCAATCCAAGCACTAGAACTTTCTGGGTGTTGTGTCAACAACCAATCCAAGCACTAGAATTTTCAGATTGACATTTCAACAACCAATCCATGTACTATTATTCTCTGGTTAAAATGTCAACAACCAATCCAAACACTACGATTTTCTACAACCAAAAGAGATAAATTTGAAAAATATTTTTTTCTCTCAGTAGAATCCTGTTTTTATCACATGGTATTAAGCATATACAATCTGATACAAGTTGGACAACTTACTTCATTGAAGCAAATCTGGCAAGTCCATCTTCAAACACGTAAAGGCGTAGTGGATCCATTGAACTGACATAAACGTAAATACGCAGATCAAACTTGCTGTCATTGATCAGATATGGACGGGCAAGATATCTGTAAAAGAAATATAGATCAGATATGCAGGGGCATGATATCTGTAAATGAAATATAGATCCATATATAGATCAGATATGTATGGGCATGATATCTGTAAAAGAAATAAAGATCAGATATGTAGGGGCATGATATCTGTAAATGAAATATAGATCAGATATGCAGGGGCATGATATCTGTAAAAGAAATATATATCAGATATGTAGGGGCATGATATCTGTAAAAGAAATATAGATCAGATATGCAGGGGCATGATGTTTGTAAATGAAATATAGATCAGATATGTAGGGGCATGATATCTGTAAATGAAATATAGATCAGATATGTAGGGGCATGATATCTGTAAATGAAATATAGATAAGATATGGACGGGCAAGATATCTGTTAATGAAAAATAGATAAGATAAGGATGGGCAAGATATCTGTAAATGAAATATAGATTGGATATGGATGGGCAAGTTATCATAGATAAAATATGTAAGGGCAAGATATCACGATATCTGTAAATGAAATATAGATAAGATATAGACGGGCAAGATATATGTTAATGAAATATAGATCAGATATGGACGGGCAAGATATCTGTAAATGAAATATTGATAAGATATGGACAAGCAAGATATCTGTAAATGAAATATAGATAAGATATGGACTGGCAAGATATCTGTTAATGAAATATAGATAAGATATGGACGGGCAAGATATCTGTAAATGAAACATAGATTGGATATGGATGGGCAAGTTCTCATAGATCAAATATGTAATGGCAAGATATCTGTAAATGAAATATAGATTGGATATGGATGGGCAAGACATCTGTTAATGAAATATATATCAGATATGGATGGGCAAGATATCCCTAAATGAAATATAGATAAGATATGGATGGGTAAGACATCTGTAAATGAAATATATATCAGATATGGATGGGCAAGATATCCGTAAATGAAATATAGATCAGATATGGATGGGCAAGCTATCCGTAAATGAAATATAGATCAGATATGGATGGGCAAGATATCTGTTAATGAAATATAGATCAGATATGGATGGACAAGATATCTGTTAATGAAATATAGATCAGATATGGACTGGCAAGATATCTGTAAATGAAATATAGATCAGATATGGACTGACAAGATATCTGTAAATGAAATATAGATCAGATATGGATGGGCAAATATCCGTAAATGAAATATATATCAGATATGGACGGGCAAGATATCTGTTAATGAAATATATATCAGATATGGACTGGCAAGATATCTGTAAATACTCATCACTTACAGGTTCAATATTAATCTTGATTAAAAGTTATTAAACTATTTATACGAAGGATATACATATTATTTAATGCTCGACAATCAATTATCTTTTTTATATCTCATGATGTTTAATTTAGGCCATAATAATCAATTGCTAGATTATCATCCCGCCTGCTCTGAAATTTTCATGCCGCCCTGACCCGTTTTATTTTCATAATTTTTTTTTTATAAAATTCATATATATACTTTATATTTTTTTAAATAACAAAAAATTAAAGAATTAAAAGAAAAAAGAAAATCCTCCCTTTACCCCCCTCTAATTTATAACTCCCTTATAATCATAATTTTCTGTTGTATCACCTAACATTTCATAAGTTACTTAATGACAATAACTCAAGTTAACATACATTTTAACATTTAAGAATATAAACAAAATCACATTTTACAAAATTATAACTATGCGTATATTTATCTTTAATATTGTCAATACTTTTAAAGCACACCTACCTCTGAACAATAACAGGTTTTTTCTTGGGTATTTGGGTGATTTTGTTAATCACTTTAATGCCAATACCACGAGCTGATGCAGGCTGAAATACAGACAACATCTATGTAACACAAGCCTGTAACACTGTATGTATAATTATGTATTTGTTCAGTTTACATGTATGTTTAAGGGAGAAAAGTATCAAAGGTACCACATATATTATATAGCAGAAATGTCTCCAATAATTGTTTTAGAAATTCTACTGGGGTCAACCGTAATCATTTAGATAAAAAAATAATCTAAATTAAATGATTTTTTTTTTTCTGTACATTCTCTTTACAGAATGTTGGCGGTTGCCAGAAAAATGCTCAAGTGGCATTCTATAAAAATTCAAAACCTAGAAGTTATAATGTCTGCTTTAAACAACTAACAAATAGCATCCTACATGTATATCATGGATATAAAATGTATCAGATGACGGATAGTACAAAAAGATTCTGCTTAATCAGTCTTTTAAATAAAGCAATCAGTTTGTTTTTAAACACTTAACATATCACATCATGTCACACTTACAGGTTTAATAATCCATTTCTGTTTGGTACCACCATCTTCAAATGCCCGTTTGCAAAGTTTCGCATCGTATGGAAGACAGTAGGTCTGAGGGAAAAACCCAAATTCTTTCTTGCCAAAGTGTAACTGCATCTTTGAAAGATTCCGCCACAGTCTGTCCTTACGACCAATTTGGAATGACCCGGGAAAGTGATTTAACTGAAATAATGTAAAAAACTTCTTAAAAACCATAGCAGAAGCTATTAAGGAAACTTTAATAAAACAATTGATATGGTACTAGTTTTAGAATGAAAATCCATAAAAGACATCACAATTTTTTTATACACATGATCAATAAAGAACAATTTAAACTGCCCTCAAATCAATCAATATATCACATAGATGAAACTAGACTAAATAACCTGATTACTACGGTTACAGGGCACACATTGTGCATGATTCAAGATCACACAGAAGTGTGTTTGAATTTCAAACATCTGTGTATGACATTACTGAAGTAATATAACTTGTGTGGTAACAAGTTTTTTATATTTCTATACATTTCTGTGTATTGACACAACATTTTTTCATTTAACTTTTCATTTTAGAATACATTATTCAACATGGAAATGTCTACTGCTGTAGTGTCAGATTATGGGAAATGATTGAAAGAGCAAATTAGCACTGGTTCTGTGTTAATGCAATGTGTGAATATAATGTATTACTAAATGTTTAAACAACTGCTAACCATATTCAGACAAATATATGCAAGTATCCTTTAAACTCAAGGTTTGAATTAATCACTTGACTTGACTAACAATTGGTGTTTAGTTCAGTGAATGTTTGATATATCCCTAATTTAATATGTTCTAAATGAGAAGCGACTATCTACAGATTCAACAATAATCACAGCTAGTTTTACCTTCTGATACTCTCGAAGCGCCTTAAAGCCAGGAGACTTCATGTGTTTACCCCAGCAACCTAGCCAATCATGGTTTCCTGAAAAAATACACAAATATTGAAAACACAACTGAGGTTACTGCGTAAAATAAGATTCTTTTTTGTAACTATTTGGTATCAATTTTCATTTAAATGTTAAAAAAAGAAATCATATTTTATATTGTTCAGAAATGAACAAAAGTTGTCAGTAGACAACAAAGCTGGCCTCTGGGTGTCTTAGTCCAAAAAGGGCCATAACTATGCCAAAATGCAATCCAGAGTTACGGTTCTTGTCTGTGTGTGTTCCATTGATGATGTTGAAAACACATGCGAAGTTTCATTCACATCCAATGAGTGGTTGCATAGATATCTTAAACTTAAACGCAAAAGTTTAACCTGGATGGCTACAGACGACTCCGGGGTCATGGCAATAGCTCTCCTTGGACTTCTTCCTGGCGAGCAAAAAAGTTGATGCCCCATTACATCGGGTAACCTAATTTCAGCTTACCACTTGGTATTGATATATCATTAACTAATCATCAACTGACATTCAATAAACCGCTACCACTTTTATTTAGAATAAGTCTATATATACTATTATAAATCCAGTGTAGAATGACAACTGACTGAAAGTAATCCCTTTGTTCTACCAAAACACCACTTAACATTTAACAAAGTAACTATATACTGAAACACAAAACCTATACAAATATACACAAAACCTATACAGATATACAACATGTACATATATACACAAAACTTGTACATATATACACAAAACCTGTACAGATATACAACATGTACATATATACACAAAACCTATACAAATATACACAAAACCTATACAGATATACACAAAACCTGTACAGATATACAACATGTACATATATACACAAAACTTGTACATATATACACAAAACCTGTACAGATATACAACATGTACATATATACACAAAACCTATACAAATATACACAAAACCTGTACAGATATACAACATGTACATATATACACAAAACTTGTACATATATATACATAAAACCTATACAGATATACACAAGACCTGTATAGAAATATACAAAATCTATATAGATATACACAAAACCTGTACATATATACACAAAACCTGTAAAGATATACACAAAACCTATACAGATATACACAAAACCTGTACATGTATACACAAAACCTATACAGATATACAAAAAACCTGTACAGATATACACAAAACCTGTACAGATATAAACAAAACCATATACACAAAACCTGTACAGATATACACAAAACCTGAACAGATATACACAAAACCTATACAGATATACACAAAACATGTACATATATACACAAAACCTATACAGATATACACAAAACCTGTACATATATACACAAAACCTGTACAGATATACACAAAATCTGTACAGATATACACAAACCTGTACAGATATACACAAAACCTATACAGATATACACAAAATTTGTACAGATATACACAAAACCTGTACAGATATCCACAAAACCTATACATACTAGGGGGGAGCAGAAAGTTTGTAGACTTTTGCCATAACTTTTTTATTTAACATTGTATTCTAATAATTCTCAGGGAGCATGTGCCACTATATATTTCCAGTACTTTTGCAAAACCTATATAGATATACACAAAACCTGTACATATATATACAAAACCTATATAGATATACACAAAACCTGTACATATATATACAAAACCTATATAGATATACACAAAACCAACCATATCAGCATTCCAACTTTAAATATATATACATGTATATTAATACAGCACACAAATACTTGGCTTCATGTTTTTATGCCTTTTTTAATACAAAATCAATTTTAATACTGGTAACCCTGCGTTAGATCTAGGCAATCTTCACCAATTTAAATCTCTTTAAATATCTTACTTACGTTTTGTAATTCTGAACCCCACTCTGGCCAGGCAGTGTTTTACTACGTTTGGTGTTATAGGACTTATTCTCCATTTCAGGAACTTTCGAATATCCCATGGTAATTGCTCAACTGAAATCAAATAAATGACTTGTTTGATAACTCTTATTTTTTTTTACATGTTTATACTAAAATATATTCATTGTTGTCCTAATGAAACAACCCGTACGTTTTATTTTAGTATCACAGAAAGACAAAACAAAAAACCTAACATCTGTTGCCTTTTTATCCATAAAAAAAGAAGCTTTACTCATAATATTTCATAGCAGATTTTTATCTTTCTTTTTGAATATTTTTGTTTTTTCTTGTAAATTGAGCAGAAAAATATATTTTTAATATTAAAGATCTGTCTCTTCCATGTGCAGAATGTAAATAATTATAATACGTATATATATATATATCTAAGATTCCGATGACTTGGAAATTGCTCCAAGACAAAGGAATGTCAGAACTTCAAAAGCTTGCAGTCGGAAGAATCCCCAAAGCTGCAGAAAAGAGATCCAGCTGGCTATGGTTGAGAAGAGACGCAAGTAGCTGGAAGCACACTACTTCTGGGATTAAAGGAGCGAAAGAAGAAACGACGGGTGGCCCCCAGCTGATGACATTAGTGGTTAGCAGTGTTTCTGAATAATTCATCATGAGACACCCACCTTTTTCTCCCTCTGCCACAAATGTTACAGTGGGCGGAATATTGGAAAAGTGACTTTTGGTCAGCCCTGGTTTCACAGTTTTATCTGGTGAGGCAGTCTGCGGGCGGCTGTATCCAGTCATATCTGTGCTTGCACCGCTGTATGGGCGTGCCTTTAGTCTGTGGGCAGATGATGACCGCCTTGACAGACTGCTGCTGGTGAAGGAGTAGCCATCAGATTCACCTGAAAAACAAGGCAACAACAGTTTCATTACTTGGTACTCTCTTTTTACTAGCATTAAGACAATGGAACTGACGCGGGAACAACTATCACTTTGCCCACTGGTCACATGACCTTGTTTTTCCAAGTAAATACAATGTAGTGTTTACTCAAGACATCGTTAGCTTGCCTAAGAAAAATGGCAAAGAAGTAACCTATATCAATCGCTGACGAATAATGCATGAATATATCTTGGTTTTATATCAAGTTCTAATGTTTCTTATTTGTTATAACATCACATTCTAAATCTTACAAATTCTAATGCTCATTCTATCATATTTTCTAAAGTGTCTTGGATTGTCTTTATACACGCAACAACATGTTCCAAATCATATAAACTTTTAACACTCACTTTATTATATGTTCTAAAGTGTCTTGGATTGTCTTTATACATGCAACAACATGTTCCAAATCATACAAACTTTTAAAACTCACTTTATTATATGTTCTAAAGTGTCTTGGATTGTCTTTATACACGCAACAACATGTTCCAAATCATACAAACTTTTAACACTCACTTTATTATATGTTCTAAAGTGTCTTGGATTGTCTTTATACACATAACAACGTGTTCCAAATCATACAAACTTTTAACACTCACTTTATCCTTTGTTTTAAAGTTTTTTGGATTGCTTTTACAACATTATGTTTTTAATCTGACTAACTACTATTGCTGAACTTTATAACATCATGTTCTGAAATAACACAAGTTATTATCATCATATGTTATCATTGCTGCATCATGATAACAACTTACAAACTATTATATTGCTTACATTATAAATAAAAACTGTTTTAACATCATGTTCTAAAGTAAAACATTTTATATAAAAAAAACATACAAAAGAACCTAAAGTTCTATGAGGAAACTGTTAATGTCTTTGTCAGTTATTACTTTACTATCAGCAATGAACTTACCATCAGATCCACCAATACAATCATCATCCAGGTCATCTACCATATCATCATCTTCATCATCAACATACTCATCATCATCATCTTCAAGACTAGCTTCACCATCACCAGGCAGTCGCTCACTGACAATGGAAGTGGAGATACGAGACATTAATATTGTACAAGAACATGTTTCAGCTGCAGTGGTGCTTACTGTATTGTTCATATATATATGTCCATTTATGGCAAACAGCAGCTCATATATATATGTCTATATATGAGCAACTGCAGCTCATATATACATCTATACATGACAAACTGCAGCTCATATATATATGTCTATATATGAGCAACTGCAGCTCATATATACATCTATACATGACAAACTGCAGCTCATATATATATGTCTATATATGAGCAACTGCAGCTCATATATACATCTATACATGACAAACTGCAGCTCATATATATATGTCTATATATGAGCAACTGCAGCTCATATATACGTATATATATGACAAACTGCAGCTCATATATATGTCTATATAAGACAAACTGCAGCTCATATATACGTCTATATATGACAAACTGCAGCTCATATATATATGCCTATATATGAGCAACTGCAGCTCATATATACGTCTATATATGACAAACTGCAGCTCATATATATATGTCTTTTTATTGAGCAACTGCAGCTCATATATACGTCTATATATGACAAACTGCAGCTCATATATATGTCTATATAAGGCAAACTGCAGCTAATATAAAATTAATGTATGGCACTTTACATATCATATATATCATGTACACAACCCTCTAAAAGCAAGTATTTCATTCATAGAAGATCTTTGCTGAAAAATATAAAATTCTCAGAAAACAGAATGAATGAAAGATATATATTGGATTAATATTGCATATTCCTAAGGTTAATAATCACAACAATCAAACACTTACCCTGAGGGTACACCTGGTTCAGACTCATTATCAATTTCTTCAACCTCTGACCCTGAAGTTAGTGTTGTCCCTGAGCCCTTTTCCGCCCCTCTCTGCAGTGAAGGTGCCCCAATAGCTGGTGGCCTCTGTTCATGTATCATCATATCAGCCTTAGACTCTTTACTATAGTACAGGGTACCAGAGCTGGCACTCGACTGTTTTGAACTAGACTGACTTGAGCCATTTGTTTTAGTTTCACTTGTTCTACCAATATTTGTTGGAGCAATATAATTGGTTCTCTGCTTCAGAGGAGGTTCACTCTTTTCTGTGACAGTGATGGCAGTTTCTGACGTCTGCAGTGTTTTGGTGGTGGAAGAAATTGGTGGTTTAGTTGCTATATTTCCATTACCTTGAGACGGAGATGGATTCATTACTTCGCTGTAGGGTTTAGTAGGTGTATAGTTCAAATTCCTTACTTTGGCTTGGGATTCAGGGGTCGTAGGTTTAGAGGTCGGAGCCGCTGACCCAGGTCTGGGCAATGAAGACACGGGTTTGGCATATATCACAGATTTGGTTTGCATATTTATATGAGCATCACTTTGCTTTGTTACAACCTTTTTCAAGGCGCTATTTGAATCATTTGTTTTAGATACGGCACTATTTGGAGTTTGACTGGCAGCTGAGGCCTTTGCCGGACTAGCAACATTACTGTCTTTACTTGACACTGAGATCCCTTTAGACTTTTCTGCAGACATGCTGGCTGCAGGTTTGGCTGGACCAAACTGATTTATCCTTCCAGACTGGTTCCCTACTTTAGCATTTCCGTTTATTCCAGCTGTCTGACTTAGATCTGTTTCTCGTTCTAACTTTGTTGGAGGAATAACTTTTCTCGAACTAGTAACATCTTTCGAGCTCTGATTCTTATTTTCTTCACTATTCACACTACCCTGATTTGTTTTACCATTGGTTTTAATTGCTTCAGAGGAAGAAATGCTGGTTGTGGTATCTGAGCTTGATTTAGTCTGCTGGGCTGCAGGAGGATTTTCTTTTTTATAACCACTTTGCGGGCGCATGAATGCATTCATGGGAAATCCAAACATTGGGGTTCCTGAACCACTAGACATGAAATTACTTGTCCCAGAATGCATCTGGGACATGCTTGGTGTCTTTTTCACTTTTTGACTATGAAAGTCGTTGACAATGTCTTTAGCACTTAGGGGTCTTGCATAGGGATTACTGTGCCCCTTTGATGAGGATGCTGATTTTGGCGCCAAATTGTTAGCTACCGAACTGGTTAATCCATTGGTTCCTACAAAGAAATGAAGTTTAAAATGAGAACAACCTCAAATTAGATATAAATTTCAAACATTGCATGTTTTTGATACAGGTTAACCTATATTTTCATTTAAATACCTTAGCCTCCCAGCTACAGTTTCACTATACATCTCAACTTTAGATTTCCCGCTACTCAAATTTTTAAAATGCTGTAACTTCATTTGTATTGATCATTTCACATGTTATACTTTACCAATGAGTGAAGGTTTGTTCCGACTTCCATTCTGTGCATTGATTTAATATATAATGAGTTCAAGTAAGCACTTAAGAAAAATTTAAATTTTTGAATTGAGGAAAATCTCAACTAGAAATGTTTAGTGAAACTGGCACCTGGTTGATAACCTCCACACAAAGTCACATCATTATGTTTCATACATAATAGTCCGTATGTATGTTATTAGTTTTAATGCCATTTTAAACAGATTTCAGGTTACATATTATGGCATATTCAGTTTTATTGGTAGAGGAATACCTCAGAATGAATCCGAGTAGAACCACCATCCTTCGGCAAGTAACTGGTACTTTCTCACATAAAGTTCTTAGAGCAAGCAGGTCTCAAACCTACTACCTTATCGATGAGACCACTCAGCCGTGGAGGACCCATATATGTTATCAAAAATAGGTGTTAAAGGAGTAGTTGTCAGTTATTCAGTGGAGGTTCAGTCTCGTAACATTTTCCATCCTTCTACACAAGATAAATTGCCACTTACGGATTATCTGGACCATGGTTCCGTGTCAATATCAAACACGTTATCAGTTGGCTCTATTGATCTTCCTGACATCAACCTTTAATGCTTATCATTTCCTGACAGTGTCAAATTCTTAAATTCTGATACCGAGTCATTAATTTCGGAAGATAGTAGGAAGGTGGGTATGCTATTTGATTTTTTATGAAATTATATATATGAAATCTAGGGAAAATATTCTAAAAATAGCAA
Source organism: Panopea generosa (assembly GCA_029582155.1). Lineage (NCBI taxonomy): Eukaryota > Metazoa > Mollusca > Bivalvia > Adapedonta > Hiatellidae > Panopea > Panopea generosa. Next base: position 29,681,992 of record CM055909.1, on the reverse strand, counting down.
ATTATATAATACACTGCCGTCCTGATATATTGCGGTTCCCGGGAGCCATTAAAAGCTGGATCCTCCTTTTAAATATCACAACTATGGAAAATCCCACATGTGGGGCGAGACATAGTTTGTGATACTTAATACAAACGTCTTTCTTTCCATTTCTTTTAATATAAAAAAATATGAGAGTAACATACAGTGAAATTATTACTTACATTGTTACTATTCTGTTTTATATTTTTCTATTGTATATATATTGATAATCCAGACAAAATGATCGTACCTGTGGCCTGCTTCATGAGAAGCTGCGGACTAGGGGCAGATTTCCCACTTGCCCTGAATGGTGTGGACATGGTGCTGGTATTGGACGCCTGACTTAGACTGCTGTATGCATTACGTGCAGCCTCCGCATTACTACGGATGGTCACCAGGTCGGCTTGGTTGAATAGCTGTACAGGTTTGATTTGAGAGTTGCTGTATTTAAGCATGGGTTTCTGAGTCTGAAATGGACAAGAGAAACATCATCAAATTTCATCACATGTGTATTTTACTCGTCTTAATGCACATTTGTAAAACATTTACTGCATAATTCAAATATTTTTAATATATTTAACACAATTTGTTTATGGAAATCACAGTGTGTGTATATAAAGAGTGTATATAGTGAGTACATACAGTGAGTTAATATGTAGTAAGTATATAGTGACTAAATAATTATGTAGTGAGTAAATACGGTGGGTATATACAGTGTATATATACAGTGAGTACATATTACAGTGAATGTACATAATGAGTGACTATAGCGAATATATACAGTGAATGTATATATAATGAGTGTATACAGTAAGTGTATACATACCTGTTGTCTAAGTGGAAGCTGTTTCTTCAATGACAGATCTTCCAGACTGGCGGTTAACTTTCCAAGACTCTGGTCCCCCATGATGACTAGCTGCGTGTGTGGAGGGTATCACCCTCCTCCCACCTGTCAGCTATCTCCCATCCTTCTGCAGATGGATTAATCTGTAATGATAAAAGTATAAAAACAATCAAGTAATGGCGCAAGGGTTTGGCCTGTCAGCTATCTCCAATCCTTCTGCAGATGGATTATTCTGTAACAATAAAAGTATAAAAACAATTAAGTAATGGAAGAAGGGTTTGGCCTGTCAGCTATCTCCAATCCTTCTGCAGATGGATTAATCTGTAATGATAAAAGTATAAAAACAATCAAGTAATGGAGTAAGGGTTTGGCCTGTCAGCTATCTCCAATCCTTTTGCAGATGGATTATTCTGGAATGATAAAAGAATATAAACAGTCAAGTAATGGAGCACAGGTTTGGCCTGTCAGCTATCTCCCATCCTTCTGCAGATGGATTAATCTGTAATGATAAAAATTATATAAACCTTCAAGTAATGGAGCATGGTTTTGGCCTGTCAGCTATCTCCCATCCTTCTGCAGATGGATTATTCTGGAATGATAAAAGAATATAAACAGTCAAGTAATGGAGCACAAGTTTGGCTTGTCAGCTATGTCCCATCCTTCTGCAGATAGATTAAACTGGAATGATAAAATTATATTAACAATCTGGAATGATAAAAGTATATAAACAATCAAGTAATGGAGCAAAGGTTTGACTCCATTTTATTAAAGCCCAAAATTAAATTATATAGTGGTTTCGGTTTCTGGACCATCCCTTTTATTTCCCAACGACCCTAAACATTTATTCGCTTAAAAAATCAAAAAAAAAATCGGCAGTATCTGTTGTGTCCTCAGTTTTTTTTCGGTTTGGATGTATTGTAGGCCTTAAGCTTTTATATGCCAGTGTTGTTCAACTAATCATTTATATCTTACAGAGTGAGATGCCATGTTCAAAATAGCAGGTTTTTTTTTTACTTTTAGGGGAAGAGGGTTGATGCCTTTTGAAGGGGGAAAATGAGAATCTTGGGGGTTTTAATAGGTCGTAAATTAAAATAAAAAAATAAATCGTAAGAATGTATATTTAAAACAGTTGACAGGTCACCATCCATGTACTTCATTGATTGAAACTGGCATTAAACTCCACTTAAAAAATAATAGGGGAATTTTTCTGACTTAAAGCGAGGGAAAAAACATTCTATTTCCTGAATAATTGGGTTAAAAAAAAAACACTGTCAGTGTTGTTAAGACAACATAAGTGAGCTTTGAGGTTTTAAAAATACCCTTTTTTACATTTTTGTACGACTATATATCTATACAAATGTTCATTTTTAAACTCTATTGTTTGGCATGCCTGCAATCATTCACGTTTGATTAATGCTCAAAGAACACTGACAATAAAATTTCAACTGTTGTTTCACAATGATGTGACATTTGGGATAAATGCCCAATTGTTGTGTTCTGCACATCCTCTCGCCATATAATGGTAAACATTAACATCAGTCTGTCCATACATGCATGTGAAAGTTATCGATCAGGCACTAAACCAGTATGACTCTTTATATAAAAATGTTTTTTACAACTTCAAGCGTACCATAAATATATAATTACAACGGCCATATTTCTCTTCACAATTTCCTATTTAACTGCCTTGCAAGATAACAAGTAACCAGGAAAAACATTTACAGGGTTTCTATTCAAAATGGCGAGTGTATATTGCCTTTGTAGACCAATATTTACAAATTTTAATTGACAAAAGTGTTAATATTTATTCACCATAATGCATCAAACTACAAAATCAATCTGCTATGTCAACGAGAAGGAACCTACAAGTGGTAGAGTTCTCTAACTGACAATGAATAGAACTGATAAATACGACCCACAATTTAGTTATACAGACCTATATTTAAAAAAATATACACCCGATGATTAAATGTGAGAAATTTGAACTACAGTAAATATAGCTCCAATTGACCATATACTTTTGTACAATATACCTGTATGTAATGTATTTAACTGGAACAGTTCAATAGAAAGAGTTCAATAGTATCAGTATACCAATATATATATATATTATTCTATATATAAATGTACACTGTAAGTGTCAGACGAGGCCATTAAATTTGATATATGAATAGTTCATGACCATTTAAAGTTTTAAGAAGGCCGTATTAAACTCTGCATTATCAAGAATGATTCAAGTACTAAAACATTTAAAATAAATCATATCCTATAGAAGTTTTATGGGGAATATAAATCAGCTACGTCATTCTCTGATTGTTGTGGTTCAAATTTCTATCTAAACAATTCTTGTTGTTTTTTCTAAAGATTTTAATATCAGTTTTCTAATTATTATTTGCCACAAACTCCTTTTGTTTTATTTTGATATAGAGCTGCCAGTATTTAACACATTGTAGATTATAACAAAGAAATTAAATGGTATCATGTTTTATTGGTGCAAAAAGACTTAACAAGAGTTGTCAGAAGACAACAAAGCTTGCCGATGGGATAAAACTCACCACCCATGCAAAGATTGAGATTGGAGGCAAACTCCAAAACTTAAACGCATCTAAACGCAAAAATTTAACCTCGGTGTCTACAAACGAAAAATTAAGTCCAAAGGACCATAACTCTGCCAAAATGTGACCCCCGAGTTATGGTTCTTGTCTCTGTGTGTTCCTTCAATGATGGTGAACACACATACGAAGATTCATTCATATCCAATGAGTGGTTGCATAGTTTTCTTACCTGATAAAAAACGTTTAACCTGAAAAAATGAAGTCGAAAAAGGGCCGTAACTCTGCCAAAAATGCAATCCAGAGTTATGGTTCTTGTCTGTGTGTGTTCAATTGATGATGGTGAACACACATGTGAAGTTTCATTCATATCCAATGAGTGGTTGCATAGATATCTTAAACTTAAACGCAAAAGTTTAACCTGGATGTCTACAGACGACGCCAACGCCGATGTCATGGCAATAGCTCTCCTTGGACTTCGTCCCGGCAAGCTAAAAATGAATCTTGAGTAGAAATTGAGCTCACTAACTGAGTTTGAGTAAAATTACAGACTTAAGTATTTGAAGGTGTTTTGGAACAGTACCAATTATGCTGTACCAATCAATGGGGGAAAAAAATGCTGTTCTTCTAAATGATACAAATAGTTCTTAGTTCCGAGACATTTGCTTTTCAACATCAGACCCTTGTAATTTTACTTGAGCTATTTAAAAAAAAAAAGTTTTTGTTTTTTTACGATTTATCAGAAATTTTATCAGCCCATGCACCAACTAGAATAAGCAGCAGACCCATTTCTGAATTCCCACTGATGGGATCATTGACCAAATTAAGCAGACACTAAAAAGAAAAAAGAAATCATTTAATGCAGCACATATATATATATGCTGTGGCCAGAGATGGTAAACTTTTCTCAGATTTTGAATTTATGTGCACAGTGCAGTTGAAAAATAAGGTAAATTTGGGTCAAAATTAAATCTGCCTTCCTTTAGTTAAACTAGCTTTGTTAATGTTCCTTAGGCTAATGGAGCATATTAAAAATGCACTACACAGTGCAACTTTTATCAGTAAAGTCCAGACATTTCTAAATTAAACTCTTATGGACCTCTTGTCGGGATCCCTGACCTTCCAGTGTTCCATTTCTTCAAGCCACTGTTACAATTTAAATGAAATTCAGGTTCATGTTGTTTTTTTCTGTATATTTTACAGCTTAACTTTAAACAGGGTATGCTTTCAAAACACACCCTATCAATATCTTTTACAAATACTTTTTTATATGAAATATCTAAAGAGAAAGACCAATTTGTAAAACGTATTATAAAATAATAATATTTTGCCAAATATGGGATTAGAAATTACTAATGTAATGGACCAAAACCAAAATATTGATACAGTTCGCCAAAGTTTGTAACTACAGATTCTCCCTATTTAAGGATTTACAAAATACAAAATCACTTATACATGGAGGTGCTTTTTTCTATAAAATAGTATGTAAGTGCAATAACTTTCAACTCACAAACACACATATACATACATGTACCCTAACTTGCAACTGTCATTAATTCCACTAACATACCGACCATGGTGATAATTGTATTATCCCATTACTTCATATAGACGCCTTTGGATGCCTTGAATATAGACGCCTTTGGACACCTCTAATATAGAAGGCTTTTGAATTATTGGGTGAATTATGTTTATATTAACTGACAAGAGTGAAAAACAGTGCAAGAAGTGTTCAGATTGCTCGTTACGAGCAACCTGAACACTTCCTGCACTGTTTTCAAAGGTCTTCTGTGATTGGTGCGGGAAAATGCGTATCTATGGAGTAAAGAGTTAAACCATTGTGTTACAGAAGCTTGTATAAATCTTTCCCCATGATGGGAAAAAAAACATTGTAGTAACTGATATAAATAAACAGTTAGAAAATGCTCTTAACAGTGTTACAATTTATTTTCCATTCAAAAATCTTCCTTAGGGAAATATATATACTACATATAAGTTCAAATTAATCTACTCATCATTTAATTTTCGGCCACCTGGCCTAAATATCAAAATTGAAAATTTATTATTACAGCTAGCTTTATTTTCTAGTTTGCCAAAATCAAAAATCTGAATTTCCCCTCAATTGTGCTGTTTTTTCCTCAATCTCGTAGGCTTGTTCCTCTTCCCGATTCACAGGAGAAAGCCTGTATTTACTTATCTGTTTTGCCTTACTGTTTAACATTGTATATTCTGTATTTGTTTACTAGATTCCAATGTAATATTTCAACAAATCAATATCAATTATCAGACATGTTAACATTATAAATACGTTTGATACACCTTCAATGACATTATTAGTTAGATCAGTTGAACAATGTTAGGAGGAAATGCTTTTTCAAACTGTTTCCAATTTTAAGTAAATATAGTTATCATATCTGTACATACTGGATGGTTTTATAGATAATGAATGTATCATTACAGACACTGATCAATAGTAAGCTTTAGTGGGCATATCAAAGCGAGAATTTTTTTTAACATTTTAAAACTTGCTAAAACATCCCACCAACCCCAATATATCATGCCTATAAAATCACACTGACACCGTATTGCCAAAAGAATATAGATTTAAACATGCCAAAATAATATTGTGAAGAGGGGTTTTCTAACTTTGGCTACTCACCTCTGTTACAGTTCCTGCTTAAAATTGCAACATATTTTTTGATACATGTGTCACCAAACTCTGAATTGTGCCTAATTATTGTCGGCCTTTTGATTCTAACCGGTTGGTGTAAGCTTAAGCAAAGTGGGGAATTAGCTGGAAGGCAGCCTACACACAACTGGTATTTCTGATGACACACGTGGGGTCAGTCTTGCTTCTAATAGTAGACTTAACTCAGTGTCCATTACAGCACACACGTCTTCTGGTGTTTTTAACACTTTTATTTTGGTTCGATTCAAAAGCAATAGATTAAGATAGCTTACAGGTTCCTAAATATTAAATTAACAAGGTTCGAATAAGTTCTTAAGTAAATAATAGCAGTCTTAGTAATAATTTAAGATAACTGACTGAAGATTTAGTTCCGTTTGGCTATCGTAAATTATATAATGGCTAGCATTACGCCACTTAAAATTCCAAGTCCTTTCTCTCTCTTTCTTACTTATCTATGTATTCTTTTTTTAATATTTAAAACCCTTTCTTTATTTATCATAAGTTCCTAAAATGGATTAAATTAGCCAATAAAATTAACTTTGAATATTGAACCAATAAAAATCATTTTTACAATTAACAAATAAATTCTAGTTTTACATATATTGGACCTAAAGCTGTTAAGCTGCTAGAGGTTAATAATTAAGATTTTCTTATCAAATATAATCAACATAATATAATCAAACAAACTATAACAATCAAACAAGTCCTGGAAATGTGCAATAATGTCATTCTCATGTCAACTCATGTCAACTCATGTAAACTCATGTCAACTCATGTAAACTCAAAATCAAATGATAATATCATTATCTGGAGGCTTTTCTCCAAAACAAAATACTTGGATTTTATAACTGATTGACTAAGATTTTAATATTTGGTATATTTTATAGAATTGAAAATTTAAATACCTTCTCTTATTAACTAAAATACAGTTGTTATTAACACCTCAAGGGTTTCATGTTACAACATGGCTTGTATAATGATTACATATTAACAAAATTCAACTCCTATTGAAATATCGATTTTGTCACAATTTCGGAGGAATTGATATACCAGACCATTTTGATTTATGACAATGAAATGCTATTTTTTTAATGATTTAAAGCGTTTTATCCTGATCAAAATTAAAACACAGATGTTTGGACATATCTCAATACAAGAGAAGAGATTTAAGTGTATGGTATATTTAGTTTTTTTATTTATCTGTATAAAAGAGGCAGGGTAGGTAGGTAAACATGAATGGAAACAGATCTGGAAATATTATATTTTACTTCCACTAGATTGAGTCTGCCCTATAAGTATAGAATAAAGACAACAGTGTGAACATTGATTTGCACGCGAACACATAGAACAGGTATATGTCTTTTATCCACCTTCCAATTTAACCTAAAACTGTTACAACTTTAGCATGTGCGGAGAAAAGAAGATAGGAGGATGACAGAGTTTCACCATTAAAAGTAGAATATACATATAAAGGTGTAACCTCACCAATGATTTTTGTTCTTTATTCTATAGTAAATAATAAAAGTTTGAAGACTTGTCATTCATAGAGAATCTCAATGAAAGAAGTGAAACCCACATTTTACTGTTTGTCAACCTCTGCAATATCAAAATATAATGAGAAAATAAATTAGTATAAACTAAACTAACAAATAAAACATCACCCTAAAAAGAAACTGTAGTAGAATTGTAAAATAATTACAAGTTCTACATGTATAAAATTTCTTTTGTATTCCTTTGATTATATAAGTAGTGGGGTTTGGCTCAGTCGCTAGCATGTGATTTCAAACCCAGGAGTTGTTAGTTAGAATCCTTGCCCTGCAAGTCTCAATGATGATTGACAGAGCTCTGACATTGTGCCGAATTATGTCATTCATCTCTCACAGCTGATTCAAGTGGGAAAGTTATTATTTTTGCTTACGGAGATATGTGTGTTGAGTACTGGTCAACCTTCCAGAATCCCAGGAAAGAGAGTGGTTATAATTATGATCCTCTGTCAGGATGGCATAAAGCTGATGGTAAATATTCAAATAAACACTATATCATATGAACAAAAGGGCCAAGATGGCCCTATATCGCTCACCTGACTGACCTTGAGTCACCCAACATAAGTAGTTTATATCATACATGTATACTCAAAATTCCAGAAAGACGAGATGGGCAAGTAGTTAGAATTTTGATTTGTTTTCAAGATGTAACAGATGCATAGAAGAGTACAAACTTGGTAGAGGTCACCCATGGTAAATGTCAGTGAAATTACATTGAAATCAGGTCAGTAGATTCTAACAAGAAGGCTTTTGAAGTTTTTACTATAGATGCTAAGTCTTCGAACTAAGATAAAAATCTAGTTCCAGCACAAAACTGACCTGTTATGTTTGAGAACGGTTTCAAACTAAAGCATCAGACTGAACTATTGTGCATGAAACAATCCACAGTTCCAGCACAATAAATATTCATATGAGTTTCAAACACAAGATTTCCCAAAGTCTATCTCTTGAAAGAATCTTTGTCACAGAAATCTTTGTCCCCCAAAAACAATTTAGCTCCTCCTCCAAGATGTCAAGTACACTTTGACACTGAAAATCTCAAGCAGACTTCTTGCTGTGATGAAACTAGCTTAAAATATGGTATTGCTTTATTGTGAAGCAGTAAACCACCCCTGTCTGAACCATAAAAACTCTGACTTTTACATTAAGAAAAACACCTAATTTTAAAATGGTTCATGATTATATATAATATAATTAATATTTCAATCATTGATTATAATTGTATCATTCATCTTTTTATGATGAATTATCTTTTAAAAATTATATCTGGTATAATATTGTATAATAATAGCAAAAAAACAGTTCATTTGAAGAGTGTATTACCACTTCTTATAATAACTGCTATATACAGACATTACTAACCTCATCCCCTGGCTGCTATGTTTTTAGAAGAATCAAGATGGCTTGAACAAACTTGGTAGAGAGTCACCCAAGGAACATATCTGTGAAATTATTTTAAAATCGACCCAGTAGTTTCTGACAAGAAAATTTTTTAAGTTTTTACTATAGCTTATATAGTAAACTATAACCCCACCCCATGGCTGCCATGTTTTTTTTACAAATCAATATGGCTTGAACAAACTTGGTAGAGGGTCACCCAAGGAACATTTCTGTGAAATTATTTTAAAATCGAGCTAGTAGTTTCTGACAAGAAGATTTTTTAAGTTTTTACTAATTAAACTTGCTCCGCCCACTGGTGGCCATGTTTTTTGAGGAATCTTGATGGCTTCAACAAACTTGGAAGAGGGTCACCCAAGGAACATTTCTGTAAAGTTATATCAAAACTGGCCCAGTGGTTTCAGAGGAGAAGTTGTTAGAAGCTAAAAGTTAACGACAGACAATGGACACCAGGCAATCACAAAAGCTCACCTGTGAGCCTTTGGCTCAGGTGAGCTAAACAATTATGAAACAGATTTTGCTGGCATATTACTGAAAGTTAAACTGCAGCAATTATGCATGTTGCTGTTTATATCATATGCAGCATGTAATATGAAGATTCTAAATCTCGCAAATGTATAAAACATGATATTGAACATCTGAACTCTTTATCAATCAACAAGAAAACCAATATCACTGAATAGCTTCGAGATAAAACCTGAATAAATCAACTTGTGACAAAAATCAATTTTGACAAACATGCAATCTCATTTCTGACAGTCAACTCGTTCAAGGGTTGATAGATAAACACAAGTAAACACATTTTCCCTACATTAGGCAATTTTATCTCCCATGTCCAAATTTAATAAAAGTACTTGAAGAGATATGAATAAGTAATGCTAAAATGTGTCAGTTTTCCAAACCAGTTCAATATTAAATATCCCGATATCAGTACACAATGTTAGAGCTAAGGCATCTATAGATGAATAAAGACAAGGTCAAATTTCAACATGATACTATTGTGTACCACAGTACTAAAACTATGAAATAAGATCACTGCAGTTGGTTGAACGACGCGCAAATAGTAATGAGAGTCTTCAATGACGGGACATCTCATCTTCATTTTTGATACATAAAAAATAGATTCTATACTTTAGAGTTTGGGAGAATTTATCAAAAGTTTGAAACTAACACAAGCATTTTTTTATATTAGGCCATTATAAATTAATTGCTAGGTTATCATCCAAACTTTTCTTAAAAACTGGGAGGGCGGGAGCAATTTTAAAAAATATAATTTCTTTATGAAAATAAAAAGGGTCGTGACTGCATGAAAATTAGGGGTTGGCCGGGATGATAATCTAGATATTAATTTATTACGGCCTTAATATAAATTATTGAGAATTAAGATGTATTTGTTACATGGCAAAAAACTTTCTATTACTAACACTGTTTTGGTGACCAAAAGCGACTGTGATAGTCCTTAATGGTAGCGTCAATCGTGTATTAATTATGTGTATATCATTAAATCACTGTTTGAAAGTCTCTTTTTTTTCTAAATCACACGTTATAAGACACCGCCATGAGTTTTCAAAATGAGCCTCAATATATTAAAATGTCTTATCCCCTAAAATTTAAACCTGAAAATGCTAAAATAAATTTTTATTATATAATTTTACCAGGTTTTCACAACAAAAATAAAAACTACTGTATGTCCCTAATACTTTTTGTGACATTTTACTAGCTTAATGGAGTTGATGGTTTTTTCAAAACATAGTTTATATATGGTTCACTTTAATTGGTGTAGAATAAACTTTAGACGACTAATAAATCTGAGTTGAACCGACATCCTTCAGCGAGTAACATACTGAGACTGTTCTCAGATCAAGCTGGACTTGAACCTATTATTATTCTATGAAATAATAATATTTAATATTATTTCACAGTTATAATCGGGGAGTTTTTATGACATTATGATTATACCACTTGTTATGTAGGACTGTTACTGATATTTTAGTAAAATGTTTGCGGGCATGTTAGACTCAAATAAATAACATGCGATACAGAAATTAGATCCTTTTCACAGCTTGCTATTTATTAATGTACGTATACTTAATACTGTATATAATTATGTCGGTCATGAAAAATGAATTGTTCCTATTGACCATATTTCTATTGTTTTGTTTCATTCTGTAGCCAGGGGCAGCCATCATATTTAATATTGTAATTTTGTAAATATACATACATGAATATGTATATACATGAATGTTTCATAACATAAACACACTTGGTATAAAAATACAGGAAACTGCATACATGAAAAGCAATTTGATTAAATTTTCTTATACAATATTAAAAAAATTGTTGTCATGTGTTAGGCCATTATCAATTAATTTCTAGATTATCATCCAAATTTTTATTAAAGAGGAGTGAGGGGGGTTAAAAAATTGTTTTTAAACATATATATATGAAAGTAAAAAGGGTCCGGGCGGCATGAAAATTAGAGGGCAGGCAGGGATGATAATCTAGGAATTCATTTATCATGGCCTTATAAATATTATTTACAGAAACACATACAAATGCAATACTGTCATATTATTATTCTGACATAGATAAGAATTTTAAAATTTTTTAGCTTTTAAAATTTTAACTTTCCATTTTTTAAAATATAAGTAAAGTACCTTCATTATCAATTATTTGATTTTAAATTTAAGTATTAAAGCAAAAACATTTAAAAAATAAACATATATAATTATACATGTTGCATGTTTTACCAATTTAATTATTATACACCAGTATTTTTAATTTACTTATATAATATATATATATACAATCCTCAGTAGTACCATAGTCAACTACACCAATTGATACATTAACTAAACACAATAAATTAATAAGTTATTTCAAAGATTTGTTTGTTTGAATATTTAGCATAGTTTTTATGCCATCGTGGGCTAACCTTACCACCCTTCCCCGGGATCCTCGAACCTGAGCCAGTACCTGAGCATACCTCTGCAAGTAACTGATAACTTCCCCACTTGAATCAGTGGTGAGAAACGAATGACAACGAGACGCAATGTCGTGTATCAACCATCACAGAGACTGATCAGACAGGACTTCAAACTAATAACTCTGTATTGATCTAATAACCCTGAATAACTGTAATTATGGCACAATGTGACATGTACTATGAAATCTTGCATGATAATCTAGCAATTAATTTATAATGGCCTTAAGCACTTCCATGGCACTTTGGAACATTGATGTGGCAAGAGCATGACACTTTAGTCCTGCTGTCTTCTGTTATGTCCCGGCCACAGGGTTAACAAATTACTAGTGCATTAATTTCACCTCTTATTACTTTCCAGTAACATTTTTCATAAGTAACTGTGCAGCGACTTTTAACTGATGGTGTCTAAATTGCTTGTACTATGTGACCTGTATACGGTGCTGCAGAATCCAATGATAAAGCATTAATACCAAAAGAAGACTTAGAAGTACTAGTGCCTGCAGTCTCCAGCCAAATGGGTTACGAACAGGTAGTACCGTACCATAACACATTGAGTGTTACAGACATGCTGCACAATCTGGAGTGGAGATCTCTTGAGCAAAGACGAGTGGACTCCAGATTGTGCATGCTTTACAAAATTCGGAACCATCTGGTAGCCATAAATGAGGATTATTATCTCACCAGAGGCACGGGTAGACGCCAACATCAATACCATCAGCTAAGGGCAGACAGGGATTAGTTTTCTTTTTTTTCCAAGAACCATTGTGCCATGGAATCAGTTCCCTGCTCACACCTGTCTGGTAGAGTCGCTGGATTCCTTCAAGGCCCGGGTCTTGAAGACCCAGCACTCGCGGCTCATTTAATTCTTAAACTCTTCTGTCCTCTTTTATTCTTTCCCACTCTTTACTTCCTTCTATCTCTACCATTTCTCCTGCTTTTATTCAACATTTTTCATTTTCCACTAAATTTTCTTCTATCACTCCACTGGTGATAATACTCAAGTTGAGGGTATACCAGTATACCCGCAACAACAACAAAAAAATCTCTCTTGTGCCATTAAAATTTATTTTTAAAGCAATCTGTCAACATAACATGTTGGAAATTTTTCTGACAATGTTGGCTGCCGTATGTGAGACAATGTATATATAATCGATGTTACTGTCTCAATATCATGTGCTGATATATTATAAGTTTACGCATTTATTATTTCACATGTATGTTGTAGTCGAATGGACTGAAGTACGAAAGCAAACATTTCTCGACATTCCTTTTCATTCACAGGCACATTTTAACAAACATGTTTCACCTTGCGGATAGTTAAGGCTAGCGTTAGAATTTACTTTATAAATCCAGTTCTGTTTTCTTCATGGAAAATAAAAATATAACCTATGTTTAAAACTCACCTTATTTCACCTGTTAATCCGAGTTCTACTGCCTTTTCGGTAACAACTATTTCGGCGATGCTAAGTAACAAAATTTCAACCATTCGTGTGACAGTTAATAAATCTCACAGCCAATCAGAAAGTTCAATGCAAATTACGTTTGGAGCGCGCCAATGTGCGTGGACTGGTTCCAGTTTATTTACTTATATCGCAGGAATGGTTTTTATCTACCAAAAACAACGTGCAACTGCTTGGGCCCTCGGAGTGTTACTTATAATCAAGGACATACATATGATACGTTCTTGTTTGAATGCAGGTATAAGATTTCGGTTGAAGCAAAAATTAACGGACGGCCACCAGGAGATGATTAATCTCACAGGACATATCTACTCCGATTGGGTCCGTTAAATAGCAATGTCAGGGAAAGCCACATTGAGCACGTTGATTGGTTATCTGCCTCGTAGAAAGTTTAAATGACGTCACAGTTTAGTAAGCATTCAATTGTATGAATTGTGGGACAGGCATAGAATTCCCTGCTCTTTTCATTGGGGGTAGGGGGTTAATATACTTAATTGGGGGATATCACGTACTGACTATAGTTTGTCCTTGACAAGTCTATCCCATTCCCCATTCTACTGACTAGTCCTTGATACAAGTTAATTTACTGATGACTTTTTGATAATAGAACTGGTGTGGGAGCATATAAAAAGTAAAAGAGTTTGTTTGTTACAGTGTCATCTATATCGAAAGGGAAAACCAATGAACATAGGAGACTCCTTTATGGTGTACATATCTTACTTCCAGAAAGTTATCTTTGCGTCAGGCTATAAGACATTCGGTAGCTAGCTGCCTGGTGCCGTATAGGGGAAAAAACAAGTACTACCACCAGGGTTCGAATCTTCAACATCCTGCTTCAGTCGCAGACGTCTTATCCAGTAGGCCATGAAAGACGGTGATATATAAATTATATAGTTCCAAGATATTAAAGACATAAAAACAATAAAATAAATCAGTAAATGATTCATGTGAGTTAAACAGTGTCTTAATAACATTATGTCAGTGACGTATCTACATTTAACCAGGGACATAGACATTATGTCTCTGATTTAACAAAGGAATCTGAGAGAAATTCTTCTAAAATTCCTTGATTTAACCAAGGACTTGTATAAAAGTATAAGAATCTTGCATCTCCTGACTAAATGTTATGAAACAGCACACGAAGGATTCATGATTTGCAAATTAACCATTCATAATTCATAGGCAACTGATTTTTTGTACATAAACTGCAAGTTGTATGTAATCTTAGATATTTAAACATGTTTCAATCACGCAAAATGTTCTTGAATAAAAGATATTGAGGTTTGAAAGAAAATTTATTGTAATTTGTCATTATTTTAGCGGCAGTATACAAATTTTGTAACCAAAAGTACTTCAACAATTTTAAACACAAGTTTCTGGGAAAGGTATTGTTTTGATGACAATTTCATTCTGCAGTGTAAAAATTTTGATTTGTATTCTTGGGATGAATGGAAGTTAAGTTAATTAAAAAAGAGATATTGCGAGATTTTGCGCAAATACGCGAGCGTTCACGCAATCTCAAACAGTTGCTTTTCCTCCTCTATATAATTCCTTGATTTAACTCAATGATATATGTCTCTTGTTAGAATTAATTGGTTGTAAAATATTATTTTATTCAGATAGATTTGTCAAGTCCTTGAATCTGCTGACTTTTTTTTTAATTTTGATATTTGGCCGTTAAAAGGAAACCGTTCATACCCTTTTGTCGAGTATATGTGTTATATTTATGTGTTTACGTTGAAATTAAAAAAAAAATGAAACGGACTTTACCGGTCTAGTTCTGCTGGTTTCAGTTAATATACAGTAGCCAAGCTTAGCTACCGGAAACCAATAGTTTTATGACTTTTTTCAGCATGGCATCAGCACTAAGGTAAACAAACGGCTGCTATTTGGTGTTTATGTTTTGAAAACAACTTTAAAACTGTTAACATATGAAATTGATATTTTTCTGTTAATTAGAGGTGTCTGTATGATTATTTGAACTTGCTTTAAACATTTCCAGCACAGAGGTCACAGTGGGTAAACTGTCCGGAATCACGAATGGTCAATTTTCAAGACTTAAAAAGTGAATTAAAAATTAGAAGGAAAAAAAATTATGGAAAAACCGTAGACTTTTAGTTATTATCTGTGTGTAAATACATAAATAAACAAATTACTTCCAAATATGAAGAAATGATATAAAAATATAGAGATCTACCGAATTACAGAAGTTTCGTACCACTACTATTTCGTACTTTAAGCCTTCTTTAAAATAATATGTGTTTGATGTGCTCCGAATCAGTATTATTCATCATGACATGTGGTAGGTAGATCTATGTAACTAAATTTTTTTGCTGAATTTTGATTTTGCAGTCATTTTAAAGAAAAAATGGACAGAAATTATAAAAAAAAATTAAACACTTCGAAAGTCAATAAATTGTTTTTAGTGTGTGGGGGGGGGGGGGGGGGGGGGGGGGGGGGGGGAGCTGCAATATTTAGTGAGAATGTGTAAAATATATATATGTTATTTTTTTTAATTGAATAGTATTATATTCATTTTTTTTTAATTATTTCATCATATACAATCATAAAATGAAATATGCCAAATTGTGACTGGTACAGAGATGGTGGAAGTGGTACCGAAATCATTCTACGAAAATAATAACTAAATTATTATGTAAAATTATGTCCTAATGTTCTATTTTGAATATTATATACATGTATAATTGATAAATGATTATATTCAGAATCTCACAACTGACCTGTTCAAGGCTTCTACAGACAAAATGTCTCCAGAGCAGGTAGGTCATTACATCTGATGCTCTGTTCTGGAAATACATATATACAGTCAAACCTGTCTTAAGCAGCCATTCAAGGGAAGGAGCAAAAATGGCCTTTTAAGACAGATTGTTGCCAAATACAGGTTAATTTACTCTGAAAATATAGAAATGGGAAATAGAAAATATGGTTGCTTAAGACAGATGGCTGCTTAATAGAGGTGACTGCTTACACAGGTTTGACTGTATTTCAATTATCTCCCTTTATGAAATGAATTCATATGATTTCACTGTATCTTCATAATCCAATGAGTTTGTATGTCTGTCCTTTATATAGCATGTGAGTAGTCATGAATCCATATATGGATCCTACTCACACAAAGCTATCAGTTCATGGATGTAAGTTGTCCATCCAGTCCAGATGTGTTGCATGTAAAACCATATAAGTAATGGTTGACACCAAATCTATTGGTTTGGTAGATGCCTTGATATCGTGTCTGGTCTATACATTTTTGTCTGGATTTTCACAAATAATCCATTTATATGTATCTAGTTGAGCTTTCCATACTTTGAATACTTTGAACATTATTATATTTGCTGGTATTTTAGAAGTTTTGGTGAATCTATGACTGCTTCATCTCACTGGCTATTGGTTACTTAATGCAAGGAGATGGTGAAAGTCATTTCTCAACCAGGGCAAAGGCTGGGAGTTGCTGTGGTCTTCTTTGCGCATAATGTGCGACCCTTTCAATGGAAATTACTGGGTCCACCCATGTTTAAGGTGGAATAATTTAACATCAAATGTAAAAGATATATAGAGAATAAATAAGCTTTCACGAAACAAGTTAAAAAGATCATGCTTACAACTTGTACGTTACAAGTACATGTATAAACATTCTGATGAATTGTTTTGTTAAGATCTTGTTATGGTCATAATGATGTAGTCAAATTGAGTTTAGTAACAGTCATGTGATAATTATGTTAGATTCAATAAATAAAAGTTTTTGACATCATGGTATTACAATGGTTTTTGTTAAATTTGAAAAAAACATCAAGGCACTGAAAATATTTCTAATTTGCCAAACAATGTCACCCTTTTTAATTTCAAATATAAAAAGACTGGGCCTCTAGTCAATCAATGGAAAAAAGCTATTTACATGGCCATCATAATACACCTAAAATATCTGAAATTTCTTTTATTACAATATAGGACTGCAATCTTATGTTTAAGCATATACCAGTACTTTATATGTTGATTATTTTGGAAATCGTCACATTTGTGTCCTCTTACCACTCAGAGTATGTCTTATTACATTACAGCACATGTATGTATTACATTACAGCACATGTATGTCTTATTACATTACAGCACATGTATGTCTTATTATATTACAGTACATGTATGTCTTATTACATTACAGCACATGTATGTCTTATTATATTACAGTACATGTATGTCTTATTACATTACAGCACATGTATGTCTTATTATATTACAGTACATGTATGTCTTATTACATTACAGCACATGTATGTCATCTACCAAGGCAGCCAAGGGAATGCAGGAGTATTGGGATAAAAACAGACGTCTCAACCGCCCTCTATCTCCTCATTTATCCATATACAAGTAAGTCACAACCATCTGGTCTGTGCCTGGTTAGCTCAGTCGGTAATATGTCTGACACAACTCAGGAGTTGTGAGTTTGAATCCTTGCCTGGCCACAGTCTCCATGTTCATTGATATAGGACATTGCATCTAGTTCAAGTTGGAATGTTATCCGTTACTTACGTAAATTGGTGTGCTTGAGTATTATTTAATCTTTCAGGATCCCAGGAAGGAGTGGTTCGATTATCTAATCATCTGTTCACCCTTGATTTAAAAAAAGGCAGAATTATGGCCCTTTTTATATTTTTAAAAATGGGTTAAAAGATTTTTTTTGAAAATTATGAATGATATCTCAGTAACTACTTGTAATACATCAATGAAACTCTTCAGGAAAAATAGTGCATTGTGTAGACAGCTTTTATGGAACAGGTATACAGTAGAGCATGTTGTCTTATGACAAATGTTTACTCTTGTTCTAATATTTTTGCCATTAAAACTGACCTAAAATTTTAAAACACCTAAAATTATGGTTGTTATATAGGTGGGCGCAATGATCCTGGCCTAAATTCATCAACACTTTGAGTCTGAATCTAAATCTCAGACTCAAAGTATTGATGAATTTAGGTCCAGGTTCTCTTGGTAACCCATTGTACAAGATACAAGAAACTTTATTTTATGTCAGATTTACAAATATAAAACACTAGCTGTAAAGTTATTTGCCGACAAATTGTACTTTAATAAGATTTTGTTTTCCAGATGGCAGATTACATCCATGCTGTCAATTACCAACAGACTTACAGGAGCAGTTTTAACTGGTGGTAAGAGAAACCTACATACTTAAATTTATTAATTTATTTACAGGCAAACCTGTCTTAAGCAGCCAGTCAAATGGCCATTTATTACAGGTTGTTGCTTAATACAGGTTAATTTGCTCTTAAAGCATAGAAATGGGGAATAACAAATGTGGTTGTTTAAGACAAGTGACTGCTTAATAGATGTTGCCGCTTACACAGGTTTTACTGTATTTGAAACAAAAGAACCTCGATATTACACAATAAGTGCTGTTATTAGCATATGAGCAACCTTTGACCTATCGTCAAGTTAAACAATACCTGTGAGAAAATCTTTTGACCAATGAGATGATATTATAAAAGTCGGTATTATTTTGGTACACATGTACATTTATAACATACTTATAAATAAAACATCGTACATATGTATGTGCTTTAAATATTCATCAATGAAATACTTTTTAACAGATGAAATATTAGTTTTTCACAACTTGCTTTTGAATTTAACTTAAAATTTAAGTGTTTTTTTTTTAATTTAAATTAAAATTTATGAAAAAAATATCATGACCACCCCTCTTTTTATTCAGTCATTGTAGTAAAATGAATGACATATGTCAAATTGAAGAACTTATACCGAAGCATTCGTGCACAATCAAGCGTGAAAATTTGTAGTTTTTAAACCATTTTAGTCAAACCCCGGCATAATGATTAAATGTAAAGGTAACATAATATAAGCAATAAAATAAGTAAGTTAAGTATGCTATTATAAACATTTTTCAATTAATATTAACATTTTATAAGGAAAAAACGGTGAAAATCGTCTGAAAACATGTATTGCTAGGTGGGCGCTGTTAACGAAATTCTGTGCGACTACCGGTATATTAAAAAGAAAGCAAAACAAGAAGAAAGCTGATACTTCATAGTATATTTGTACAGGTTTTAAATAACTTACACCAGATAACCCACTTATACACCAGGTGAACATTTACAGGCAGTTGAAGAGATTCTAGTTGTTACAGTCATAGTCTTTCCTTTTGTGCTGCCTCTGGGGAACTGCACAAGTCTGAAAGACTGATAGAGAGAAGAAAAACAATGCATATGATTTCTTTATAATTTACCATAATTGTTGTATTGTATCTAACTTGTAACTGTATTATATAATACACTAACATATGTTCCAGCTATGTATCTTGGGCCCATCATATACCTGTGTGGCACAAAGGACTTCTCTGCATATATGGCTCAACTTCAGAGCTGGGGACCAGTAGGGGTCGGGGCCATTGCATTCACCAAGTTCAGTCTGGCCTTCAGCTTTAGTTACCACTTACTAAGTGGCTTTAGACACTTGGTAAGTAGAAAGTATCTTTGTCAGTATCCAGATGTTATCAACTACGACTGTCAATAACTTTTTAAATCGAGAATTCAGTTTATAAAAACTAGGACTCTTTGATGAGAAGATTTAAAATCTTCATTCAATTTATTAGTGAGAAAAATATGTTAGTTTCCTTTGCTTAAATTGTTGTGTGAAAATATGTTAAGTTTTCGATCAGTTACATAACAAAATTTGCGGCAGGAGACAGCACTAACTAACCCACCAAATCTTAGTTAATTTAGGAATAGTTGCTTAAAGGTCAAGGTTATTATTACTAAGGGTCAAAAGTTTATGATAAAGTGTGAAAGTAGTGTAACTGTGTTGTCTCCTTCATTCAGCAGATTTTTATTTTGCAGTTAGTGTAAAACAGGCATGTTCTAATAACTTGAATTCATTATACAGGATTTCGTTTTTTGTTACAGGCTTCTGAAACTATATGACAGGGAGTAGGTAGCTACTTTCATATTATATGTACTTGTATTCTTTTATGATATATTTTTTGTAGACCTGGTACAATTCTCATAAGGCCATAATAAATTAATTGCTAGATTATCATCCCCACACGCCCGCCCCCTAATTTTCACGCCGCTCTGACCCTTTTTATTTTCATTTTATTGAAAAACATCAAAATACTTTAAAAATAAAAATAAAATATAAAAAATAAAATCTCGCCCTCCCCGTTTTTAAGAAAAATTTGGATGATAATCTAGCAATTAATTTATAATGGCCTAAAGTATAGAAAGATGATTTAGCTGCGATTATAAAATTGATGTTCTCATTATGTAATATGTTGTTACAGGCTTGGGACAATGCTATGGGCTACAAACTTGACCAGGTTTACAGGAGTGGAATGGCACTACTGGTACTAACGTTTCTACTCACAGCCGCACTCATGTACATCTGATACATGTCCGTCGGTGACTATGGTGTGGTGAGAGATGACCAGAGAATGTTACAGTATTATGAAGACAGACAAACAATCTAGAATGCTATTTAATACCGCATTTTATTGTCATTTACCAGACCAGTTAATAGATAGACTGTAGTGCGGTTGGAGTGTTTATTTTGGTATTAATAAGAAAATATTGTGTAAACTAGAGATTGGTTTCTGTATAAAAAAGGAGCCAACCGTAACATATCTGATAGTATATCTTGCCAACCAAACTGTTTCAGTATAAAAGTTACGATTTCTTACCTAACATCTCGTGGTAAATAAACAAATCCACCAATGTAGGTTAGAAGTTAATTGGATTCAGCCAATTTTTTTGTCAAAACAGGGTTTGAAAATTCAACTTTCCCAACTATCCATGTTTATGTTGATATATGTAACACACTGGTTTAATCAAGTTTGGAACTTCCTAACCTGAACTACCGGGTATCCATAATTTATTTATTTTCGGCAAACCGCCAGGATTGTGTGAACATACCAAAATGTGAAGTTTTAGAGCACAAGCATTTATGTTTTTATGGTGCTAGATGGAAAAATTCATCCATATTCTTTAAACCATGAAATAAAAGTGTGGAAATGCAAGGAAGTTATGGGACTGCTCATTGCCATTTCACATAAATTACATTTTAAAATATTTAAAATTGAACAAAGATATTTTGATTTACTTATATATTATTTTGCAGCATTATTTTCAGTATTGATGTTATGACTGATGTCTGTTTACTTGTATATTTGATATTATACAGTTTGATATTACTTGACAATCACATGAATATAATGTACAAAAGCAACTATCAAATTATTGTTTGAATCGGGATATTACCAGATATTATCTTATTTTACTGTTTGTTTCTGTATGTTAGTTTTGTAATTGCTCAATAGTTATATTTAATATAAATAAACTCGGGGATAAATTATTGAATAACAGTTGTTATGCCTTTTGTTTACCATTTATTTCAGACTCGCCAAATTGATTTCAAATGAAAAAAGTCTATGAAAATACATAATGCATTTTCCCACCATTCTGTTTTATGATCTTCAAAGGATATTCATAAGGGGTCAGCAGGAACCAGAATAATGGATAAAATTGTGCATTTTATCAAATTTACTTAAGTCAAAGTTTTTCACATATCGGCACAAATGATCCATATGAGCAAGTGTCTCAATTTGTTCAAATAAAGGTGATCAGGGTCCATTAGGCCAGCAAGGAGGTTTTGATATTTGATATAACCGATAATTATCATTTTCTCATCTAAAAGTTCTTTCATAGCCTTAGTCCATTCAAAATTTGAAAAGACGATAAAATCAGATTAGCACTTGTTTTCTTAGTTAACAGTGACTATAACATTGAACTAATCAATTAAAATTTTTTTATTCACTTTAAATTGGAACAAGAATTCATTATTCACAAAGGGAAACTATTCAGTTGGATTATTTATAAAATAGGAACACAGAGTTATTTCCCTTCCGTACACCATAAAGCTGTACATAAAAAATATCCAATGTTGTGGTCTTGGTTTCTCAGATGTGGCAATCGTCTTATTTCGTTGGTCAATATTGATTTGACAATAGGTTTAATGAAACCATTTAAAAGTTTGTTCTAACTTTGAAAAGGTGATAAAATTGCATGCAAGATAGAATTTTAAAAGAAGGTCAAAAAGTGTAAATTCTGCCATTATTTCAGAGCAACTAAGTATTTTGAGATAAAATTATTTGCACTTTTCAACATATAAAACAAAATTTTAATATAAACAATTGTATTAATTTTCATGAGAAAAAGTCCAAACTTATCATATATGCAAATATGGTGGATGTACTTGCTTAAAAAATCGATTGGCTAAAAGTTTTTTAAGGGGTAACTGCGACATTGATTTTTCCTCGAAACATAATATATTACTTTGTGTTAATAAAAGCACCAAAATCTTTGACAGAAGCAGGAACGCTGAACAATAGGAACAATTGCACAGTTACCTTAGTTGTTTTCTTATACCAGACTGGTTCTGCTTTCAACTTCTGTAATCAAAGTACTTAAAGTACTGGAAGCAGTGCTTTAACAAATATACGCCATCTTAATTTGATCAATATTATTGTAGTGTTTGGTTTATTTTATGCAACATTTTTTAAAAATGAGATACATGTAATACAATGTCCATAATATATTTCTATTGTTAGATTTTGTTTCCACTTGCTTACATTAAATATACAACAAAATGAAATTCGGCGACTAAAAAGTAGTCCCTGTCCCTTATGGTTGTTTTGGCGGTGATCAATACTGCAAAGCTTGCTCAGGACGACATAAGCAGGATTATGCCTTTGCCTAAAATACAGTGGATACCACTAATAACAATGTTTTTACAACAAATATTTGAACATTTTTACATTCACTATGGGAAATTGGTCTTTCAACGATAAAATAGAAACAATGTAGTTACTGTTTTGATATTCTATTTTCCCACACGTTATAATTATAAAAACAGCATCAACAAATATTATCTAACACATATAATATTCGCTGTAACTGCCTGCAGACATGGTTTCAAATGTGTTGGTTGCAACAACAGTAAAATGAAAAATATAAAAGATATAAAATAAAAATTAAATAAACGTTTTATGAATGTAAAAATTAAAAAATTAAAACAGTATAAACACTAACACATATATGAAAATACAAATATAATGATAAATTAAAGTTAAGACACTGCTTACAAGAATTCCACAATTAATGAAAACAGTTATGTATATACAAAATAAAATAAAAACATAAGTTACAAATTTTGATTACAACATCATTAGCCAATTATTTCAATCTTAACAATGAGATATCAGTAAATACCAATTTAGCTTAACTGTGAAGTACACTCGAAGCTAATTTAAATCATACTCGAGGCTGCTTCCTGAATAAAATCAAAATGGCGAGCGTTGATTTTTAGATGCAAATGGACCTGGGATCGTACTTGCTACCTCTGGTATAAACACTCAATCCGCTGTACCACTGCTTATAATGTAATGTTAAACATATTGTTTACTGACCATGTAAAAAATAAATGAGGTTTTACCACATATGAAGGTACAGTCAAACCTGTATAAGTGGTCACCTCTATTAAGCAGCCACTTTTGCTATTTCCCATTTCAGTTTTCATAGCAAATGTTCCTGTATTAAGCAACAACCTGTCTTAAAAGGTCACTTTTGCTCCTTCCCTTGACTGGCTGCTTAAGACAGGTTTGACTGTATGTCACTTATGTGACCTGAAGTAGGGAGTGATCACATTCTTGCCATCACTTGTGTGGCACCCTCTGACTGTCAAACAACATAATACAATAATTAACATGGCAAAAAACACAAATGGACCTTATACTCATTTACATGCCCCCCTCCCCCCCACCCCCCCTCGCAGGAATATTCAGTGGCCTTATCAATGAACATGGCAAAAAATGATCAAATGGATACGACCTTCATTTGGGTGAATGCTACCTGTCCGCAGTAATATTCAGAGGCTTTGAGCATGGCAAAAATGCCAAAATAGATGCAACACATTTGAACGAATGCTCCCCCTCTGCAGCAATATTCAATGACCTTGTTAATGAACTTGGCAAAACATAGAAATGGATACAACACAAATTTTGATGATTCTTCCTGCTCTGCAGGTATATACAATGGTTTTACTTTCTCAACAACACCATGCAGGTTGTAGATAGACTACCAGGTATGTTAGATACTAAATGATTTCAAGAATGATATAATTGAACAAACAATATATGGCATGCATATGAGGTAAAATTAAAGTCAGATGAACAATTTTTCTAACATTACATGTGTGATGGGTATCCATTGATATGTCGTGAATTATTCATTATTAATCTTGAGACAGTATGAGTATTGACATCAAAGGTATTATACTAATGGCGAATATGAGGACAGATGTCACACGTTAATTGTGGAAACTAATGACTACACTGCGGTAAGGTTTGCTTGCATACCAGATAAGGATGTCTGCATTTTAAACAGTTTGAGTTTGATATTTCTATCACACCCTTGAACTGTGATTTACCAAAAATAGATGGCGTATGTAATTTGATGTCTTTAAGGTGTTTGTGTTAAAAAATATGATAATGAATGGAATTAAAATAATTATTCAATGTGTTTGGTAAGCAGGATAACTGTTTTCATGGAAACTTGAAGTGTCATTCCTACCATAACAGTTGGGAAGGAATTTACCCATGTATAACAGTTAATGTATTAGGTTACAAATGATAGATTTTAAAATAAAGTACAATAAGTATAGGTTCATGGATGGCAAGATGATCTTTTGATCTCTGAAGGATGAGAAAATTAATGATAACTTGGCAGTGTAAAACATGTATAAGTCCATCTGTATATGTCAGATTCTAGCTGCAGGTATCTCAATGCACAGCTGTTGTATCTTTCAATGGTTTTCTGTGCAGACTGAACATTCCATCACTCAGGATAACTGTTTTGGCGGTAACGAGGCTCAAAACCTCACAAAATAAGGATATTTAGTCCTGACAGAACAAAGTACCATTCCATCAGTAGATTTACACCAAACAGATACAGCATTTTTATCCAACATGCTAACTGTAACTTTTTCCTGAAAATACCTTTACCAATTTATTCAATTTCACTTTTATGCTCATTTTACCACTAATTTTGACTGGTCACTCTTTGTTTCGAAATTAATGTTGATACAACTATATCTTGTTGGAAACTGTGCCAGTCTAAAATCATGGTCATCTGAATGCTTATCTAAGATTCTAAGATGTTATAATATTCGCCATAAAATTAATGCCTACAACAGAGAAACCATCACTCAAACTTGTATTTACTGTCATCTAAATGTTTCCCTTTGATGATGCAGTCATACAGGTATGCTTCTGCCACAATTGGAATCTGAAATAGATAATAGGGTCAATATATACAGAATATGAAAAAGATGATACGGTCAATATATACAGAATATGAAGACCATATGGTCAATATATACAGAATATGAAATAAACAATACGGTCAATATATACAGAATATGAAGACCATATGGTCAATATATACAGAATATGAAATAAACAATACGGTCAATATATACAGAATATGAAGACCATATGGTCAATATATACAGAATATGAAGACCATATGGTCAATATTTACAGAATATGAAATAGACAATAGTCAATATAAACAGAATATGAAGACCATATGGTCAATATATACAGAATATTAAATAGATGATGATATGGTCAATATATACAGAATATGATATAAATGATATGGTCATTATATACAGAATATGAAATAGACAATACAGTCAATATATACAGAATATGAAATAGACAATACGGTCATTATATACAGAATATGAAATAGAATAAATGGTCAATATATACAGAATATGAAATAGACAATACGGTCAATATATACAGATAATGAAATAGACAATACGGTCACTATATACAGAATATGAAATATACAATATGGTCATTATATACAGAATATGAAATAAACAATACAGTAATTATATACAGAATATGAAATAGACAATACAGTCAATATATACAGTATATGAAATAGACAATACAGTCATTATATACAGAATATGAAATAGACAATATGGTCAATATATACAGAATATGAAATAGAACAAATGGTCAATATATACAGAATATGAAATAGACAATTCAGTCATTATATACAGAATATGAAATAGACAATACGGTCAATATATATATAAGGTACACAGAACATGGAATAGATGATATAGTCAAGGTACACAGAACATGAAATAGATGATGCAATCAAGGTACACAGAACATGAAATAGATGATATAGTCAAGGTACACAGAACATGAAATGAATGATACAATCAAGGTACAAAGAACATGAAATAGATTATACAATCAAGGTACACAGAACATGAAATAGATGATACAATCAAGGTACACTGACTATGAAATAGATGATATAGTCAAGGTACACAGAACATGACATGGATGATACAATTAAGGTACACAGAACATGAAATAGATGATAATTATAGTCAAGGTACACAGAACACGAAATAGTGGAGGTATACAGAATCTGATATAGTCAATCTATACAGAATCTAGCAAGGTATGCAGAATCTGAAATACATGCTATAGTATAGGTACACAGAACATGAAATACATGATAAAGTGTAGGTATACAGAATCTAGCAAGGTATGCAGATTCTGAAATACATGATATTTTACTCACATACATTCAGTAAAGAACATGAGGAGCATGTAGTCTAATTGTAGACCAACACACATCGAGTCGAAGGATCATGGGTTTGGATCCCCACTATGTTCAAGTGTAATGTCCTTGAGTAAGATATGTTATCCACATTTGGAGTTCTCATTCTATCCAGGAAATTTTCAAGAACGATTTGTCTAGGTTGTACAACTTTTTTTTTTATAACTAATGTAAAATAAGTTTTAAAGTTTATATGAAAATAAAGTGGACAATTATGACTAACATGTTTTTTTTTTGCTGTCTGGACCTTGGCCGTCTGTATGTCATACTCGCTTTGTGTTGCTACCAAAATATTGAATACAACTTTTGTGCCTGTTGGAAGAAAACAAATTACACAGTAATGTATTAAAGTGTAGAAACAAATTACTTTAATAGTAATTAATGGTAGAAAAAAAACAAAATAGTAGAAACAAATTACACAGTAATAAATGGTAGAAAAAAATGAAATAATAGAAACAAATTACACAGTAATAAAAGGGTCGAAAAAAATGAAATAATAGAAACAAATAACACAGTAATAAATCGTAGAAAAAAAATAGAAACAAATTACACAGTAATAAATGGTTGAAACAAAATTCATAATAATAAAGATAGAAACCGATTTGCTGTTACAAAATATTGACAACGTTTTCAATTACAAGCTAATAATACCGTTGTCATATTTTTTAATCTGTACTTGTATGATACAATATCAATTAAACACATCAAAGTAATTCATAATACTTGTGAAATATGTTATTTTGATTATTTTATCTATTTAATACTTTTTTAAAGAATAATATATTTTTATTGCTAGTGTGTAAAGGTAGTTTTTAATCGCATTATATGGACCCCAGTGGAAATAAATCCTTGGACTTTACTGGGCTTTCCAAGCATTTCATGTCACTTTAAAATTCACTTTTATTTCATTTTTAGCTTATTTTATAAACTATTAATAATTAGTTTTTAAGCAAAATAAGATACTCAGTCTGTAAGGACTAATACTGTGATAAGGTACTTACCTTTCGAGATACATTTATAATGACACTCTGTTATGCGTGTAGATCAATAATAATTTTAGATAAATGATCGTATTAGGTAATATGTTGTTTTACATAAACGTTGTGAATACATATGTATGTGTATATATACTGTATGACATGAATGCTGAATAAAACTAGTCAAACCTGTATTAAGCAGCCAGTCAAGGAAAGGAATAAAAGTGGCATTTTTTACGACAGGTTATTGCTTAATACAGGTTAACTAACTCTAAAAGCATAGAAATTGCAAATGTGGCTGCTTAAGACAAGTGGCTGCTTAATAGAGGTGGCCGTCTTCGCAGGTTTTAATGTATCTGTCTATAGTGAGAATGACAATTCTAACCCTTTGTAGCGCCGTGCGTCACTGCCAGGTCTAGCAGGTCCTTCTGTGAGCAGGTGAATGTCCCTGAACATGTTACGTTGAAATTTTTCAATGCCCTGAAAAATAACAATTATATTCAGAAATATCACAAACACTTGGGTCAGGTTGATTTTGACTTGATGACTTTGTATTAAGTATTAACTTAAGCAACATAATTCAGTTTTAATAATGAAAAACTATAAATATCACTGAGGGTGATGAATACCCCCAGATAATTCATTGAAAAGTTATTCTCACGCATCATGCCGAAAATATGCACAACTAGGCTTTGTACCAATTATCCATGTGAAGTTGAATTGAATTCCGGCCAATAGTAGCTGAGAAACAGCGATCACAAAAATTGTCAACAGAATGACATGAATAAAAAATTCAAAGGGCCACAACTCATTATGAATTATTCTTGCGCAACATGTTGACAATATGCACAACTGACCTGGGTACCAGTCACCCATGTGAAGTTTCATTTAATTCCGGCCAATGGTTGCTGATCACAAAAACTGTCCACAGACGGACCAACAGACGAGTGTGACTCCTACATGTATATAGCCCCCATATATATGTATCTGGGGGTATAATTATAAAACTAAATATTATTTTACAAAACACCATTGGTTTTAAAAAATATTTAGTTTCTTTTTAAAATATTCTGAAAACGTAGCTAAAACATAGTTCAGATTATAATTAATGAATATTAATGTCTGCTACTGGTTATGTTTTATATTTCCATTTCCCCACCCCCCAAATAACCACTGTTTCAGTCTCATTACAATCATATACATCACTTGCAGATATAACTTGGGAGAAAAAAAAACGCCAAAAATTCAGGTAAAAACTTGATGTTTACCCGTAACCGCAACTCTGTGTAAGAGGATAAAATAATTTGCATATCTCTTTTTGCATCATGATTTTGATTTACCTTTCCAGCATATAAAATAAACTCATCTGTAGAATGATAGATTGCACCTGTATCATACAAACTGAACTATTTGTTTGCAGTGGCTTAGTGTTTAAGGCATTTGCCTCGGAAGTTGGAGGTCGAAGCTTCGAATCCCAGTGGAAGCACTTGGATTTTTTTATGCAGCCAGTTTCTCACAAAGCAGCTAGTTAAACTGAGGGGTACTGAATGTCTAACAGCCTGATGCCTGGCAATGAAAGCTTTCGGGAAGTAATTGTGTACAGCATAAAGGTGTCTTATAAGCCCAGTGTGGCTGGTCCTTTCAATAGGGGTGACACTATAATAAACAAACACTTTACTTTTACACTGCTTACTTTGTTGCTTTCTTCTTTGCTGCCTTATTATACTTCTCTGCCACAGCCATCGGATCCAGCAGATTATCATCGATGCCTACCCCTTTCTTTTTACCTTTTCCAAATGCTTTTACAAGTGCTAGAGCAGGTGCTAGAATAGGTGCTAGAACAGGTGCTAAAGCAGGTGTTTTTTTACCTGCACTCTGTAAGTGTGAAACAAAATGCATCAATTATTGAGACACCATCAGAACAAGTTTGATGAACATCTGTCCACTGTAAAGATGTACAACATGTGTGAAACAAAACACATATTGATATACATGTATACATATATGTTTAAATGCCTAACATATGGTAGAAACAAGAGGGCTTATGTATCAATATTCTGTTCATACTGTAATGCCTCACATTTTTACAGCTCATTAATCATTGTTTTTTTGTTTTTTTGAAAATCATTAACCATGTTTGCATACTATAAGCTTGGCAATACCTATAATATCCATCCTACTTTTTTGATAATTCCATTACATTTTACTGGGGTGTAAATAAGAGACAAACAATTCAGGCCCCAAATAATACAGTCTGGCCTACTTAATCTACATTGCTTGTAAAATTAATGTTCCATTGTCTTGAATAGCAATCTACACGGGAAATAACTTGAGAATCGACATGCCCTCTGCTTACCGTGTCTGAGTACTTAAATTCACCAACAGCTGGCGTGTAGTGGACAATATAGGATGGTAGGATGTGGTATTTGTTAAATATCACAAGTTCTTTCTTATCTGGTGATGTGTGCGAGTCGAAACCTTTCTGTAAAGCCGCTCCATGGATAAGTTTGGAACAATGAAATATCTGGAAAAAAACAGTATTTCGGTTATAACAGAAGAAAAAGTTGTTGGCAGCATTTCCAGTGAAGGTACAGTGTAAGTAGGATAACCTTTGGAAATGTAACAAGGTTGTGATAGAACATTAGACCAGTGGTAGGACACCAGACCCACGATTTGTGGGTTGCAGGTTCGATTCCCCATTAAGATCGTTGTATCACAGCAAGATACTTTATCTGCGCTCTGCTGGTTCTATCTGTGAAGACATCTAGCATGATTTATGTTAATTCATACAATCAATGCAAAAAAAATACTTTGATACTTGCTTAATTAAGTTATTCCCACGATGCCATTACATCAAGTAGGAACATGAAAATGTTAATTTTATCTTTACGCTAGAGTAAGATTGAACCATTCAGTACTGATAATATGATATTGAAGTCTGGTGTTGAAGATTCAGGTTTCAATAACATACTATAGTCAAACCTGTATAAGCAGTCACCTCCACATTTTTTATTTCAAATTGATATGCTTTCTGAGCAAATTAACTTGCTTTGAACAACAACCTGTCTTAAAAGGGCATTTTTGCTCATTCCCTCAACTGGCTGCTTAAGACAATTTAACTGTGTCCACCAAATCAGACAGTCTTTTTTAACTTATGAGTGCAAAATCGACAAAATATATAAAAACTGCCCAGTTTCTGTACTATGATTTATGAAATACCCCGATAGGCAACCAAATCTTTACCATAGTTTACTCAGGGACTTTGAAAATGCACCCCTTACATACAGGTTATTTAAGTGTAGAAAATGTCATTTGATTTCAAAAAAAGTTTATATACATTAAGAGTGCCATCTCTGTCCTCTACAGTCAAAATTTCAGGACCGAGACTTGAACATTTTGATGCATATTTTGACCATTTTTCGAGGCTTCCCCCAAACGTGAAAATTCACAGGTGTCAATTACAAGTGTATGTATCTAGGTGAATGGTTCATAAACTTTCTTTGAAATCGGATGGCATTTTTTGCACTTCAAATACCTATATGTAAGTGGTGCATTTTCTAAGTCCCTGAGTGTATATAATTTGTATACTTCTTACCTTTCCTGGTAAAACCTGACAGAGTAACAGCTTGGTGCTACCCTGAATATAGCTCATGGAATAACTCGGGTATTCGCTGAAGTAAACTCCCTTACCATACCAGCCTGTGTCTGTTCTGTGTGTAAATCCTGACTCACCTGAATGATAAAATAAATGTACTAACTCACAAATCCGCACTTGTAAATCAGAATATTTTTATTTTGCAGATACCTTCTAAATCAATAATACTGGATAAGAGTAATTATATGTACTAAATTTTTTACATATAAAATATTTTATATGTCAAAAATTTTGTAATCTTGATATTATTGATTTTAAATGGGTTATTCAGAGGACCTCATTGAAAATAAGACTTATATTGTATATAAAACTTATGAGTTTTCCCACTCTAAATAAAAACATTATTATTATTATTATTATTATTATCATTATCATTATTATCATTATTATCATTATTATCATTATTATTATCATTATTATTTTTATTATTATTATTATTATACCTGGTATCCTGAACCCTGTTTGTGATACTTGCTTCCTGGGTACCATGAAAGGCTAGGACAGGGTAGGAGTTTTCTTATGTACCATGGAAGATAACAATGGAAGGTAACCATGAAAGGTAACCATGGTGTACTATTAACATAATATATACCTGGTATCCTGAACCCTGTTTTACAGATGGGTGTGATACTTGCTTCCTGGGTACCATGAAAGGCAAGGACAGGATAGGAGTGTTGCTCTCCTCGCTTAGTCTTCAGATTCTCACGACACTTTCTACAGGGAGATAATGGTTTCTTGTCATTTACATAATACACACACCATAATTATGTTGATATCTAAGTATCAGTGTATCACTTCAGAACAGCTTTTTATTAATGGGGTTCAAATTTCAACACAGGATGGGTTGTAAATGGCATCACTGTGGCGGATCTACTATTGAGAAAAACCAGCACACCACCCCCACCCCCCCTATCTATTTTGTATTTTTCATTAAGGCAGTAAATACAGATAGTGAAATAAACAGTTTATTTGTTGTCGTATAGTGTGTAGCGTCGTTTTCAAATATTTTTCAGTAATATCGCAACAGTGTTTACTTCAGAGAGTACTCTAAGCATTGCCACACTGGAGTATCATGCCACAGACACATGGTATGATACACACCCAGTCCTGTTATACTGACACAGGGCCGACCAAAGCTAGAACCATCCTCTTAATGCTGAGCGCCAAGTGAGGAAGCTTCCAGTACCATTTTTTAAGTCTTTAGAATGACCCAGTCAGGGATTGGACCAACGACATTCCGCATGCGAGGCGGACGCTCTAACACTAGACCAAGCTGCGGTACTGAAATAAACAGTGACACTGTTAAATCAACCATTAGTCCATGGCCAAAGATTATAAAACTTTGTTCCACTCTTAATTCAATAGTCCATGCTCGACTCAAAATTGCCAAGACTCATTAAAACAAAATAAATGTAAACACTTTCTACTACAAACCTGCAAAAATTGTTTCAATGAGGCATCATAGTCAAGTGCTTGTGCTATAATTTGTGTTTTTATATGAATCCTGAAAATTGTGTTGCAGTACGAATTTACGCTGAGCAAGAAAAACAGTTTATAACCTCAATGCAGCAAGTTACAAGGTTTTAGTTCTATGGTATACACTAGTGTGCAAGTTTAGTGATAATCTGAGTAGAACCAGTCTGACCGTCCTTCCTTAAGTAACTGACAAACTTCTCACATAAAGTTTTTGGAGTGAGCGCACCTCATACAAGAAATTTATAAACATATGGATGACAGACGCATGGCAATCAAGAAAGAATACTTTTGCATACTAAATAATTATAACTTAAGCAGTTTTCGGATGGCCATTATCCAGAACTTACCTGAAATTTTCCGACAACTCTGGGTTGACAACATACTCAACTTTTGTGATCCTGTAACTGTAACAAACATCAGTGTAATTAATTGAGGATGATACATGAGAGCTTATTTTGAATTTATTAAAGGCGTTGGCAAAAATATATTATGCGAGGCTCTGCAGAGCATTATATCATTTTTCCCAACGCATTTGATAAATGCAATAATAAATTCAATAATAAATGAGCACAAATGTAAGATTTGTTTTATCAGGAAAAGTTTACATTTTACCATTTATTTAACAGATCACCTTTATAAGGAAAATAAAAAATAAGGCATATTTGTTTCCGTGATTCATCTCATGACGTTATGCCACAAAAGAACGTCATTTAACCATGACAAATCGACATCATTCATATATTTGGGCCGAAGTCCGAAAGTACTTTGGCAATTTACGTACGAGAGCAAGGTTATACGGAAAATACCAAGCGATGAATCTGAAGTGATATTACACTGGATTAATATAAAAAATATGTCATGGGTTTATTACACTCCTGCACCGTAAACTATGTGATAAACTGTAATAACAAAATGCAAGCAGAGTAGATATTAAAATCATCTTCCATGGGTTTAAGATTCAGATAGAAAATTCCGTAGAGATTGCTAACTTGCTGGAACGATGCTCTTTCTAATTTTCTAATTGAAAAAGCTGTGAATTATTTTCTTGCATAAAAAACACATAAATAATTACCAGTATTTTAATTTAATTCATCGTTTTCTTTTTTAACCACAAATAGCATTTGAGACATCAAATTATTTATTTTATGTCATATAATTTTTAATCACATAATTAACGTTACAGGAGTGTAATAAACACATGACATATTTTTTATATTAACCTAGTGTAATATCACTTCCAATTAATCGCTTGTTGTTTTCCATATAGCTCAGCTCCCTTACGTAAAATGTTGTTGATCTATCTTCGGATTTGCCCAAATATATAAATGACATTGTTTTGTTATAGTAAAATGATGTTATTTTGAGATGCTACGTCCTACAATGACTGACACAAACTAAAATTCTCGTTCCTTATAGAGGTGATCTGGTAAATAAATGGGTAAATGTACCATTTTCCGCAGTTACGTGATAAAAAGGTTCTTACATTCATGTTCATCTATTATTAAATTGGAAAAAATGATATAATTCTCAGCAGAGTCTTGCATAATACATTTTTGTGAACTTGTTTAATAAATTCAATAATAAATGAGCCCTCATATAAGATCCTCTATAAACATCATATCATTAATATTCCTGTCACAGCACAATACTGTTATCTTCACCGTAGGGTAATAAAGCAATATCACAATCAACTAAAATAATATAAAATTAACCTGCATCTTACAGATGCCAGCACTAGGCCTGATTATCAATCCAAGGGTCCCCTGAGTTCAAAACCCCTACCAACCACAGTCTCTGTGATGATTGATGAATGAAATTGCATCTCATTGTCATTTGTCTCTCAAGCAAGCACTCATGCCAGAAGGCACAGTGAACAGTTTATATGCCAGAAAGTAGCCTGAACAGAAGACATAAGGAATTCAATTTTACAAGGTTTCGAAATAGTTTATAAAAAAATTCAAATATCAGAGTTTTTTATTGTCAAAGAAAAACTACTGTACAATTTAAATTTGTGTTCATACATCTTGTAAACACATATAGCTATTACTTAGTCTGGTGTTTATTTATCTAGTAAACACATATAATTATTACTTAGTCTGGTGTTTATTTATCTAGTAAACACATATAATTATTACTTAGTCTGGTGTTTATTTATCTAGTAAACACATATAATTATGACTTGGTCTGGTGTTTATTTATCTAGTAAACACATATAATTATGACTTGGTCTGGTGTTCATTTATCTAGTAAACACATATAATTATTACTTGGTCTGGTATTGACTTATCTAGTAAACACATATAATTATTACTTGGTCTGGTGTTCATTTATCTAGTAAACACATATAATTATTACTTAGTCTGGTGTTTATTTATCTAGTAAACACATATAATTATAACTTGGTCTGGTGTTTATTTATCTAGTAAACACATATAATTATTACTTGGTCTGGTGTTTATTTATCTAGTAAACACATATAATTATTACTTGGTCTGGTGTTTATTTATCTAATAAACACATATAATTATTACTTGGTCTGGTGTTCATTTATCTAGTAAACACATATAATTATTACTTGGTCTGGTGTTCATTTATCTAGTAAACACATATAATTATTACTTGGTCTGGTGTTTATTTATCTTATAAACACATATAATTATTACTTAGTCTGGTGTTCATTTATCTAGTAAACACATATAATTATTACTTGGTCTGGTGTTTATTTATCTTATAAACACATATAATTATTACTTAGTCTGGTGTTCATTTATCTAGTAAACACATATAATTATTACTTGGTCTGGTGTTTATTTATCTAGTAAACACATATAATTATTACTTGGTGTGGTGTTTATTTATCTAATAAACACATATAATTATTACTTAGTCTGGTGTTCATTTATCTAGTAAACACATATAGTTATTACTTGGTCTGGTGTTCATTTATCTAGTAAACACATATAACTATTACTTAGACTGTCCCACCAGGAGTCTGTAGAACTGGGACTCGGCCAGTCGGAAGTGGGTCTGGGCGGCTGACCCCTCTTTATAGTCTCTTTCTGCAACCAATTCAAAATACTTGGTAACCTTTCCTTCCAGGGCTTCTTTCTCTCCATCCATCAACAGGAGACCAGTGGCAACCTAATAATATAAATTGACAAATTCACACAACATTCACATGTTTATCATTTCTGTTTGTAATCAATTCTCATATTAATGCTTTGTATATTAAAACTATTTTATAACAAAAGTAAAATTACCTTAACTAACATACATAACAATTATAATAAATATAAAACATACATAGAAAAAATGTGCCAATAGGCATGACCCCATTGGAAAGGTCAGTTGTGGTGACCTCAACACTACTCGAGTTGTAAAATACAGACTTAGATATTTTCGTGAAACCAGGGCTAGGTATTCATATACAGTCAAACCTGTCTTATGCAGCCAGTCAAGGGAAGGAGCAAAAGTGGCATTTTAAGACAGGTTGTTGTTTAATACAGGTTTATTTGCTCTAAAAGCACAGAAGTGAGAAATAACAAATGTGGCAGTTTAAGGCAAGTGGCTGCTTAATAGAGGTGACCACTAACATAGGTTTGACTGTACTATTCTTCATATTTATGTATTATTAGTGTTTCAATAAATACAGGTTTAATTAAAAATGATACTGATAGAAAAGTAGTATTAAAATTGAGCTATTGAGGTTTATATTAGGAAAATTGTCAAAATTAATAGATTTATTTTTAAAATGCATACAAAGCATCTTATTATCATTAATAAAAACACACACAAAATATTTGGTGTTTAAATTCGCCAAAACGTGACAAAAATGGTATTTTAATTGGTGAGGCGACATTGATACAAAATTTCTGTTCTAAAAATAGATAGCAAGCAAGTACTGTTTGACGACCGTAACTTTGTCTTTCGGATTCTAAGATTTTAGAATATTTAACCAATATTAAATAAAAACCATGTGATTCATTTGATACATCACAAAATATGATGCAATATCTGTGAAATCTATTCTAGTCTAATCTGAACCAAGTTAGAAATTAGTATTTTGGCATGCTTTCATAGATATCC
Source organism: Panopea generosa (assembly GCA_029582155.1). Lineage (NCBI taxonomy): Eukaryota > Metazoa > Mollusca > Bivalvia > Adapedonta > Hiatellidae > Panopea > Panopea generosa. The sequence continues at coordinate 29,644,547 of CM055909.1, read as the reverse complement.
TTGTGGCAATATGGGATAAGGGAATAAAATAATTATATTAGATTAAGATTTTTTTAAAAGTCTAAATTTACTTCCTTAAATTAAAGGAGACCACAGTTCTTAATTATAAAACTGTTTTTAAACCTCTTTTTGAAGTTTTTCCACTTCTTCTTCTTTTTTCTTCATTTCCTTCTTTGTTTTATCAAGTTCATCTTGCAGCTGTTTCTTTGCTTCAAAAGCTTTTTTTATCAATTCCTTTCTTTCATCTTCTGACATAGCACTGTAATTTTTCACCAGGGACATTCCACGGTTCAAAATATCTGTTCCCTTCTTGACATCTTTTTTCACTGCAGGCTTCTTTGTAGACTATATAAAGAAAATATTGACCATCATTAAGTAAACAAGAGGGCCACAATGGCACTAAATCACACACCTGGGGCATAGGAGATCTTACCAAATAAACACCTTGTATGTCTACTTATTGCACTATTTCTTTAGTTTATAGTTATCTCTTTTATCTCTATCTATCTACTGATACTGCAACAACCTCTCACAAAGTGCACAGGTTTATGGGGCATTTGAATCACTGATTAACAGAGAAATTTAGTGAGATATTTTACGTGCACTGGGTATGACTCCCTGCACACAGGACCGACTGCTTTAAATCCCCTTTGAAGGATTTGCATGCTTTCACAGTACCTTGCTGACAAAGGCACTGTGGGAGTGCATTTAATAAACCCTGGACAAAACTCCATGGGAATCGATCTAGGGGTCGGTGTAAAACGCCGACGCTTAAGCGGACAATATAGGTAAAGGATACCTTAAATATAGGATTAAACTAGATCAGTGACCTTATTATGTTTTGAGGCTTTCTATTATGATATTATTGTCAGCTTAAGCTTCAGCGTTTTCCTTCTTTACCTATATTGTCAGCTTAAGCGTCAGCGTTTTACACTGTGCCTCCATCTGGGAACCTCTGGATCTTGAAGCAAGCATGCTTCCTACTAGACCACAGCAACTCTTACCAATCTTGATTGCAAATTAAGCTCAGAGCTTTTATGAAGCACTATTGAGTCCACTTCCTGGGTAGAACCAGTACTGAGTTGGGGCCAAGAGTGGGATCAATCCCGCAACCTATAGCGTTAACGGCAATACTCTATATTATATATATTTCCACTCCACCATCCCCCACTTTAATATTAATTCTTTGCAAATAGTTTGTATCTATTAGTGTTTTTTGTTTTATATAGTTATGAGTGAATATTCTTCATCAATAGAACTTACAGGTGCATCATCATCCGTGTCTGTGAGTTCGTCTGTGTCACTGCCGTCTGCTGCAGCAGCTTTAGTAGGGTGAGAGTACTCTGCAAAGTGAAGCAAATTCTTCCTGTAACATTTAGCGCCATATTTACACACAGGTAAACTGCTGTCATCTGAACCGGGTGACTTGGTTGTCGACATGCCCTTTGTTGCAGACGTAGAAGGCCCAGCATCAACGTCATCGTCCCCGGACCCAGGATCAGGTTTGGATTTTTTAGGATGAAAAAACTCGATGAAATGTTGAGGATTTTTTCGATAACAGCCTGCACCATATGGGCATTCAGGTACAGCGGTAGCTTTTGTCTTCTTTGCAGGACTTGCCATTTTGGAAAGTCGATAGTTATTTGTTAAATTAGTTCAACTAGTTACAGCTTGACCAGCAAATTTGTTTATTACGGAAATAACTATTTGACATATATTGGTTTCCCGCTTTGTATCGCGTTGGCAACAAAATTACGGACTTGACTGGTCCTCGGTCTCATAAGAATAAGTGGAAACTGGTTAATCCAACCCCACTAAAAAATGACCATGGAGAATCCCGGCCCCAAGATTATCCGGCCCCATTTTGATGTTGTTATTTTCGTCATTTTCAAGCATATTTGCTCATATTTTAAGGTTGACGGAATTCAACAAACATTGGAAGATTTGGAACTATGACAGAGGAGATTTTAATAACTGACTAAATAAAATTATTAGTGATGAAAATTGGGGCTGCACTACTGACGAAACGACTGCACTACTGACAATTTTGTTTACGTGTTACTAAGACATTACTTCATTTATGACGCATTGTATTCTTTCATAAGAAATTACTATTCGACCTAACAACAGGTATTCGAATAACAAATAACTTGGACTAAATTTAGGAAAATAAGAAATAAAGTCAATAACCTGAATAAAATTGCTATAGAAAAGTTGTTTAACAACACTGAAACCACTATTTCATTCAGACTCTACGACAAACCCGAAAACATATAGGAAATTACTTCGCGCAAAAACTAACAATAAAACTGAGACTGTACCAATCCTCATGACCATTGCTACTGACAGCACTAAAACACTACACGTTACAGACACCGACAAAGCTAATTGCTTAAACGATTATTTCGCTTCAATTTCGACTGTTAACGATGGAAATGTTCAACTTCCTATATTAAACAAATTAATTAATAATCGGCTATCAAATTTTCTTATTACGGAACAAGATATAACAGACATTAAAATCATTAGAGGTTAACAAGAACCAGCTAACACAATTACACTATCTACTTTATCCTCATTTTTACATGTAAATATAATGAGAGAATAAATGTAATTGTTGTTGTTGTAAGCTTTTAAAAAATACTGTCATCTGACCAAATCAGAATGTAAATAAACCATCAAAGTCGTGTTTGGCGTTCCATACTGATCCAGTATTGCTGGTTTTCAGATTTGTCAGAGCGTTTACATATATATTTTGCTGTTACCGGACCTAGAGCTATCCTCGAAATGCCGAGCGAGGAAGCTTTAAGTGTCATTTGTTCATTTTTTGTATTAACGATGATCGAACACACGACTCGCACACTATATAGAAGTACACGAGTCTGTGAGTAACTCACCGTCTAACCGGGATAAACGTTGCTCGGTGCTCCTCAATAATTAACGATGATTGGATAGCAATGATCGAAGAGTGTCATTCAAATGTTTATAGCATTAAAGGGCAAAAGTAGATCATAACGGAAGTAAATGCTATAAAGTTTTCAATCAAGATTTCTTTACATATTCATTTGTACAAATAATATATAGGATCTTCACATTTTCCTCTTTCTCCCATTTACCTCCTCCACCAATATTCATTTGAATGAAAATGTCATGTTATGTTTCTCTCACTGACACCGGGTGCTTTTTATTTCACCTTAAGAGATATATTCGAAAACTATTCGAAGATAAATAATATATTGGCACAATATTTTGTACAAACATTTCCTTATTGCACTCATATTCATCGGTATCCACCAATCACAATGCAAGTGCTATCATTTTCTTTTGCGTGTGTCATGCCAGTTCGTTTCTATGATTGAAAGAACATTGCATCATTTGTTGTCCTATATAAACTTAGTCAAAAACGAAGCATTCAAATAAACAGTCTTAAAGCACAGCTGAACTTGAGATATCATTTTATGCAAGGAAAACTAAATGTAAGTTGTGTATTTAACATGTGCATGGAAATGATGCTTTAAAGTTATCTTTAAAGGTATGATATTTTTGTTTCATTAAAACTGATGGATATATATGTACGATACTGTCGTTTTGATATCTTAAACAAAGAATGTTTTATTCAATTAACTTGTATGTCACACCATTTCAAATTTATCAATAGCGGTGTAATATCAAAATGTCATTTTAGCGTGTTTTTGCACGTGGGAAAGTTTTAATACATTTTAAAATAATTAACAGTTACAAGACATTCACCTTAAAAGCATATCAGAAAGTATGTATACAAACGGCATGAAAAAGAACATAGATTAGTTCCGATTATTTCAGGCGGGTATTTGTCTACAAATCTTTCTAAAATCAACAATGTTCTCTTTACGATATAAAATCTTCAGTCGTATGTATGTATATACGCGGAGACACGTGGTATAAGTTAAGTATTTTCATAACAACCAATAGAGGATACACATCGGAAAGAATAGATGCTGCGAATGAACACAAAACTGTGAACAACCGGTAAAATTTAGCAGATTGGTTAATAGACTTGTACCAACACGTTTTAAATTAACTTATAAAGTTTCTACAGAAACGATTTAAGATATGTATACGAGTTTAATGGTACAGAATAAAACATTATTTGATACACAGATAAAACATTAATTTTAATAATATGTAAGCACACAATATAGGCAATTATTTTTTGACTACTCGTTTTACGAATATTGGCCGATCAGATGCCCCGTGGGAAGAGAGGAAAAAAGAATTTAAGATTCTTTTGGTAGGGATTAACGTTACCCCGCAATGTGCCTTTTGAAAACACAAAAAAAACTGCTTTTTCATCATTTTATGAACTTGTTTCATTAATACATGTGCTATTCATTTTTTCCGTTTGAGACCGCATCGTGTCACTAGCTCTTTCCCACTTCAAACTTTTTTTATAATTGTTTAAATTTTATAACAAATGTTTGTACTTTTTTATTGTATTATTATTTTGGAAAGTTTTCAGTCCAACTTGTCTTAATATAGTGGTAGACTTATATTATTGAAACATTAATTCCATATTAATACTGCAGTTTTTGTGGTATGCGGGTGGGATAAAAGAAATCAGTACAGTTTTGTTATCAACTCTTTTTTTCTGGAAGCATCCTGTCATATTTCCTTTTCATACCCGTGAGAATATTAAAGGCATTCAGCTCTTTGCTTATATGTTCATATTCAATGGCCTGTTACGCATGCTAAAGGCGCTACGAGTGGCTACTATTTACTTTAATGCAAGCGCCGACGACAGGCTAGATCGTCAGAAAACATATTTCACAGTTTCTATTGTTTTCTTACGCCTTTTTTATCCAATGAGCGAAACACTGATCGGAAGAAATTAAAAAAAAAAACACTCAAGTTTTCTGAAAACGTCTTTTTTTAGGAGAAGGGTTCGTAAAACGAATAATTAAAAAATGGCCTAAGGTACGCAATGTATGTTTTAATATTTCTTAAACAAGACTTGTTTGGTAGAGGATATTGATTGATTGATTGAAGATTTAGCATCATTTTTTGCCATCGAGGGCTACCAGACGATCAGGTGACCTAAACACTGTTTCCTGAGATCCTGAAAGATCAACCAGTACTCGAGCACACCCCATTTCCGCAAGTAACTGATAACTTTCCCACTTGAATCAGCGGTGAGAGACGAATGATAATGAGACACGATATCGTATCTCAATCATCACGGGGACAAATAAGTCAATGATCGGATAAAATACCTATATCTTCATATAAAGTGAGCAATACTACTCAGGCATACATTCTTTACGTAAATTTCTATATTTTGGACAAATAAATAAAATATGATACTCATTCCTCTTTGAACTTAGGCCTACACACATACTGATGTTTACATATTAACATTTTTAAAATCTCTGAGTTTATTCATGTATAATTTCGGCAGTGATTTTTTTTCGCGAAAATTAATATATTTATAGTTCGGCCCGTTGCGAAAATATATTATGTAGTAAAATATATCAAAATATGCATATACTACATGCATATGTGACCCTCCCGAAGCCTCAGTTAATATAATCTATTTCTGAAATTTGATCATTTGTTTTCACCGACAACAAAAAGCATACCCCAACATACACAAACAAATAATAAAATAAATGGACTCATAAAAAGAATATTTCTTTTTTGTAGGTTCAAGGATTTAGACATAGCAATGGTATTTTTTTTTAATTATTGGGTCAAGTAAAGGGAATTACAAACATCGATACTTTCGCATGTGATCCCGTTTATGCGTAACGAATATGGTTGGCCTATCTTGTATTTTGACTTATAGTGATGCTTTGGATATATTCCTCGTTAACAAAGTAGTTCTTTCTCTGTATTTTTGCATTTCATAAGTTTACACAAAATGTCATTGATATGCATTCTTCTATGTTGAACGCTTAGAAGTTGAATTGTCCGTAATTGCAATTCATTTCTGTTCTAAATTCGCTTAACAAGCTTACTTTGCCAATAATCCAAGAATTTTTATTAAAAGTTATCTTCAGATATTTCCAGCAAATGTATCAACTGAGATAGTTGCAGCATAATTTTTATTTTGATAAACCGGCTTTTGGATCGCTTGGACACGGCGTTTGAATAACATGCGCAAATATCGATGTATTCCTTTAATTTTTAATTATTGATTTGTGGCGTGCGTGGTCGTATAGCGTCGGATCCAGTACCGAAGGTCGTGAGTTCGATTCTCTGCCAAGGCCATGTGCGGTGTCCTTGAGCATGACACTTTATCCGCATATGGTAAGTACCGGTTCTTCATAGGAGGACTTCGAGCGTGAATTGCTGTGAAAAAAATAATGGATAAATAACATACAAAGTCACCAGCAACCACAAAAATGTAAACAATATTTTTCATTTATTTCATTAACTATAAGGAAAATACTAAATCACGGAAGAAATTAAGATATTTTAATTAATATTAGGTATCAAATAGCAGAAAAGTTTTCCGTGTATATTATATAACTGTATACACCTGTTTACTGTTTTTCGTTTAGTTTTATTTTCCGCATTGTAAACTTGATTGGTCTATTAGTTCCGTGTCAATAGTTGTGTTATTGCGACGTGGGACACTGTATTTATCTATTTTATATAGCCTTACAGTATTTCACACTATGGTTTATCGAAATAGACATAGGCCTCACTCAAATTATTTGCATGCCAGCTGATTAGCAGACGACTATATAATTATATAGGAAAATGGCTTCACCCATACACAAATTGTATAAAGCAAAATAAGGACAAATGGAAGACCACATGGCAATGTAAGTTATCATGATACATATTTATCTATAATTATTGTTATGAATTTTATTTATTTTTTATTTAAGATAAGTACAAACTTTATAAACATTTATTAGTTATTTAATCAATGCAAAAACCATAACATGTAACAACAAATTATGTGATTATTTTTCTAACAAGGAAACAGTTTGTGTTACCGTTTTACGCCTTATAAACATAATTTTATTGACATGTGAACATAGTAATATATATATAACAAGTTATTGACAGTATTTTAGAATATTGAATAACATTTGTATCTTTCATTACAGGATGGAAATGGACTGTATGTGTAAAGAAGAAACCAGCACTGTAAACCAGAAGAACCCAATCAAAAGCATATTGATATGCTGGGGTATGTAGAGAAACAGTAATGCAAATCTGGAAAGCATGATGACAGGGACATTTCATCAAGAAATATGGTCCCCATAGATTGGTACACCTATGAAGTTTATTCCTGCAGAGCCTTTTTTCCGGACTGCACTTGACAATCTGGAACATGTATGACTTCCAGTATATGGCTACATGTTAATGTTAATATTAACGGACACTAAGAGTCTGCTTCCAAAACAGTTGGGTCTGCTTCACTTCTGTCTCCACAACTGATATGTAAAGTAAAATATAAACTCTATTTAAATGTCAACATTATTTGAGACATACTTGTAATAAAACGAACATGTATATTGAAAAAATAAAACGTTAATTGACTTTATTTTATGACTTTTCCTTACTTCTCCGTGATATATTTCCGCATACACCCCGTATAATTTTGTTTAACTAAAACAAAAGAATAAAAAAGTTATAACAAAAATAAAATGGTAAACTGGACTGTTGTGTTCAAGACAATGGTCACTTATGTGAGTACACATGGTAATGCACTAATATTAATATAACCTGACACTATACAGACGGTTTGTATCCCTTTAAATCACTTAAAAAGAGAGGTATAAATAAGCCTTAATCTACAGGAATGTTTACACAGGTCAGATGTGATTGAATTGATTTACACTCAAACGACCCCTTCGGTGACTGAGAATTTGCAAATACCTCCAGTAACACAGTTTTACTTGTATAGCAATACACATGCTGAATATTATAATTACTTTAACTGCTTAACTCAACAATCAAATATTGTTTTCTGACCTTTACATTTATTGAACTGTCAACAAATTCGAAATTAACAGATGTAATCAGACTTATATCATAATTATGTTATTATCCATGTTATCTCTAGGGAAGCTAGTGTTGCTCTAAGATAGGACGTGCTCCTAGCCTCGTTCTGGTGTAGATATGCATATTCATGAGACAATATTAAGAATGGTCTATCTGTAATTTACAATTTGATACCGTCTGGACCATTAAATCTGGTATGTTCTTCCTAATACACAGATGTCAATACATACCCGGCATCATATGTGAATAAATACTGCCTGTAGCTACCCCGGCATTGAATATAGAATTATCTACCTAATGAACAAATATGTGAATACATACCGCCTGTAGCTACCCCAGCATTGAATATAAAATTATCTACCTACTGCACAAATATGTGAATAAATACCGCCTATAGCTACCCCGGCATTAAATATAAAATTATCTACTTAATGAACAAGTATGTGAATACATACCGTCTGTAGCTACCCCGGCATTTAATATAAAATTATCTACTTACTGCACAAATGTGAACACATACCATACCGCCTGTAGCGAAATAATTTTAACTTTTGTTTGTCAATATTCAAATGTAGTGAGATTGTGACGTTAGCTCTTTCTAGATTATTGAGGGAATGTTTATAATATCATTTAGAGTAACGTATGTTTCAATTCACGTTAAGATGTTGTATCATAACAAGGGGTGTATAATCGCATTACGGTGTGTCTGTTTGCGTAAATGTTGTAATATTTCTACTGTTGAGTAACATCTCTCTATTTCCTCAATGTCCGACATTGATAACCTGTACATTCGCTTTGACTTTCCAGAGGCAATTGAACGACATGTTTACACAGAATGTGCAACTTCTTACGCCAGACAACATCCTCATTACTGGGCCACTGGAACTGTACTTTCTTTTTCTGCATGAAAGTAACCTTGTAATCGAAACCGTCAACATCGGGATCTATCTCTATAATCTGACCAACATACCAATCTCCTTCATACACAGCTGCAATGTAGTCTCCTGTATTGTAAGGTGTAGCTGTTGAATTGGATTTTTCAATATTTGTATTGTTAGATTTCTGTGTGTCACGTACAGTGCACGAGTCACATATATATGGCCTCCGATACATTCATCACAGTAGCACGACGTTTCGCATGTACACAAGTGTTAGGCGTGACTGCAATGTACCCTTGACTTGTTTGTTGCAATCTTAATGCCATGACGTCACATCCTTCTTCTATGACAAAGACGAACTTCAAACCTTTCATGGTTGAAGTGGTTGCCCAATTCATAAAGTCGTCTGCATCTTATATTGTGCATCTTACAGCACGCACTGCTTTGTCAGTTGTCACCAGGACCATAAAACCAGTAAATAAATGTATACTAGAAATTTCCTCACTTATATAATATCTTTTACGATTGTAGGTAAAGTATATATCTTTATTACACAGCTGATAATCAGAAACGTTGACGTTAAAGAGAGAGAGAGAGAGAGATTGAACTGTTTCAAACAAGATTGGACTAGAAAATGGTTACATGTAATCCCGTCTTTGTAGCAGAAATTCTTGCAATATTCTTGGCACATGGACACCATGTCGTGGGTGAAACTGGTATGTTTAACAATTCATCTTTAAATGTAGTGTATTTTTTAAACTAATTAATTAATTCTTCAATTGTTATTTTGATTTAAACAAACATTCCGTATTAAAGATAACAATTTATTTCTTTGGCGAACCCCAGGCATGAACGACTCGGGGCAATCATTTTTGCCTATGATATAAGGCATGTTATTGTTACATCGTGTTCCTGTTGAACTAATGTCAATCAGGAATATTATATTTCTATCGAAAATCCTAAGTCCAGCAAATCGCAAAAAGCGTCCAGGGCTACTTGACGCCACACCCTGCTTACTTCATGGCAATATTTCAGCGCACGGAGCTTGAATAATGACGTCACTTTTATCGTCATACGATTGCGAAGTACTGTCTCGTCTTGCTTAATCTCCAGATATGAGCTCTCCAGGCTATGCTTTATTTGCTTAGATGATGGAACCAATGCTCTGGAACATGCCGTAGACACCCAAGTGCGACATATGAACATGCGTTGCCTGCACATTGGATAAGTGTTATTGAAAAGAAGGAATGCTATGTTAAAGGACTGTAGGCCTACATGTTAGTTTGTCATAAAACGTTTATTCAGTCTTTATTCAACTTGTCTCACTAAATACTGATTGAGCTTCGTATCTCTTAATTTTCTTTTCAATTATTCTAATTTCCATTAATCTCAGAAATACCAACCGAAATTCTATCTTAGCACAAATGAAATTATTCTCCACAAATTCAGATCATTCCCATCAAATCATGTTTATGTAGTTTTGATTCAATACTTGTATACTGCAACTAAAAAACATGAACACTTTTAATTCGAACTACACTTTGCACATTTGTGTTTAGTTGAAGATAATGTTTGAATGTTTGAAACATTTTAAAACATGTGAGGTTACATACGGCTTTTATTTTATGTATAAGAAAGAAGTTGCCTGTGAAATCTGAATAATTGATTTGCCAAATTACCAATTCTTCTCGTGCTATTTTATCAACATTTTGTGGAGAGTTACAAGTTTTCTATTCTTCTATAAATATCATTAATGTAAGTAAATTGGAGTTTGCCAAAGAAATGGATCGTTATCTTTTATATGGAATGTTTGTTTTTATCAAAATAACAATTGAAGAATCATGTATGTAATTTTACAGGTTTTTGTCCAAATGGATGGCTGGTGTTTGAAGATTCGTGTTACTGGTTTGGAACTGATCGTTTGACTTGGTACGACTATGTGGTAAGTTATAATTGTATTTGATGTTGGGTAAGCAGTATGTACTTTTTATTTGCACTAACTTTTATTTAAAATCTTATCAAATAATAACCTTAAATTGTTAATTATTTATATTATTATTATTTAATCATTTAAAATAATAATTATCGTATATTTGAAACTATGACGTACGACAATGAATGAAATTCATATGCGTTCCTCTTGTCGAAATGAAAGTGGTCTTCTTCAAACAATTTTATATTTGAAATGTTTTGATAATATCTAGCAAAAAAGGAAACATGAACAATAGAGGCTCTCAGAACACCGAAACGATATACAATGGCTTACTGCTCAAACCTTTGTGAGTTTTGTACCCTGAATGTTGAATGTTTAATCATCTCGTCTGGACATGTATGCATGTTCAACATTTTTGGTCAGAGTTAAGGACCTTTTTAAGCACATCAATGCAAATATAAATTTTGATTTGAGACATGTTAACTGAAGAATTATAAAACATTATTATTTTAAACCCCAAACTTTTCTATAAAAAGAAATGGGAGGAGCCTAATTTCAAATGGTGGCACTTTCTTGCAACAATGTTGAATTGGGAGATGTTTTTCTGTAAAACATAGTAACAAAGTTGTCATTATTTTCAAAAAGAAGTGCAGTTGTAGGGACATATTTTGTCTTTATAAAAATACCCTTTATTCACAAAAGCTCCCTGAAACAAAGTAGTAGTAGTCCTTACAAAATTGAAATATCAAGGAAAATTTGCTAAATATTTGAATTTTGAACCCAGTCTGACCCTTGTCACGTGGTGTAAACAGCAACACTTGCTTGGAGATGTGTATAACCCACTTTGAGGAGCCATGCAGTGTTTGATATCTCAGAGTAGAATAATGTGTTTGACTTTCAGTTTGTGAATTACATGTTTAGGAAGATTAATCTTCATAATATTTCTGCCTTTTTCATATTATAAACAAATGATTATACATTGTAGTTGATGGCTTATCTCAGATACATGCATACATGCTTTTTTATTTGGATGCAAATAAGTAACTATTCACACTAACCTTGGTTGATCATTGTTTTGAATCCCATAATTCACAATAGCTTACTTTTGGAAATAACTTTAAGTTTTTGTTTTTTTAGCAAATAAATGTCATTTTATTGTTTATACAGTTCTTATATCACAGCCTTCAATTAAAACCACTTAGTGCTATATAGGTGGCATTGGATGTATGTGTATGCACCATGTATTAGGTTCAAAACACAACTTGGCATAATTTAGATCTTGGTTGGTTCAATATTCTTTGCTTTTGTTATTACATAATTAAGTAGGAACCAAACTCCTACATTTGAAAACATATTCCAGTATTTTCTGTATCTACGTTTTGGTAAATGACTGTTTCTTTGGTTAGGAAATGAAAATTCACCTATAGCCAAAACTGATGTTGAAATGTTATAAACGGACATGAAAACAATATCCACATTTATTTTCATCATCATCATCAGCATCAATAATCATGTTATCATTTTCCCCATCTGTGCCTCAATTTTTGTCCTGATTGCCATCTGACAATAAATATTCCTGCAAGTATGTTCTGTTTCTAACTATAGTTATTTTCATCAACATTAATTGACTAGTCTGGTGTAACTAAATGATCCTCAAAATCACACATTATAATCATACATATGGAATAATATACAAAACTGTTCCCTCGAAACCTTCAAAGTATTTCCGTGATTTTCTTCCATTTGTAAGTTTTGCCAGGGAAATTGTGAACCTAAATGGAATGGGTCATTCTATTATGTCAAAGGGGTATCTGTATTTTTCAATCTTTGTATGTTTTGTCTCACAAATAATTGTTTGCCCTTTACTTGTGTCCAAGCAATTTATTTACAATTCATTACAACATGTATGCCTGTTTGATATTATAAGTCCATAATAAATAAGATAAACCATTTTTCATAAATAGTTTCATTTTCTCTAAGTAAATAATGTACTAATCCATGGAACTTGACCCAAATAATTTCACTTTATCTCTTTGATCATGACCAGAGATGTGTTATATGTAACCCAGCATGATACTGTAAATTGGATGTACCTAATTAGCAATTTTGTTTATTATGCATGCAGATAAGATGTCCATTGCAATATATTTGAGTGCTGTGTTTGCTGTACTAAATCTGGGGAAACCTTTATTTTAATCCATAATACTGAGGAACCTGCACGTACAAGAAACATTGTTGCTTAGATTAATTTCCATAATATCAATGAAATATATTTACAAGAAATTCAGTGTGTGTTAACTTGTAACAGGCAGTATCGTCTATGGCTATGCTGGTAGTTACAGCTTATGTTGGGCATGAGTATTATCAAATAACTGTAGTAAACTTGTCGGCTGCTAGTGATAAGCCCCGCCTATAATACTGTGTGTAGGAGCTACCGGCGATGGGCCTTTAAGTGCTAAATATTTTATATTAGCAAACAAATGTAGTAAGTTAATACCACAATAAATCATATATACAGGGAATAGATGTTTAAACACATATAACAACTATAAAAACAAATAGCGACGGGTCATAACACATTAGAAAGTTACTAAATCAAATAGTAACATTTCTAAATTAGAGAAGAACATGTAAATATCATTAAAAAATCAAAAAGAGGAAAGCAAAGCAATAATAAACGTTTTAATTAAAATGAAAGAGAAACAATGCAAAAAATTATATATACATGTATATATAAAGATTCCATAAATCGGAAATTCCGTTGTTGTGATTTTGTTTATCTGCCTTTATGAAATAAATACATATGATTTCACTGCAACTTCATGACCCAACGGCGTTTCTATGTCTGTACTTTACACAGCGTGTGAGTAGTCATAAATCCTTAACTAGATCCTACTCATATAGAGCTATCAGTTCGTGTATGTAAATTGTCCCTCCAGTCCAAATGTGTTGCATGTAAAACCATAGTATATAAGTCATGGTTGATACCAAATATATTGGGTTGGTAGATGCCTTGATATTGTATCTTTGGTTTGCATTGTGGCTAGGCGCGCTCGCCTTAGTCTGGTCTGTACATTCATGTCTGGTTGGTCACAAATAATCATCTCCTTATATATAAGTATGTGTATTATTTTCTTATATTCTTCTTCTCTCTTTTTCTGTACCTCTTTCTCTCAGAATCAATATTATTTGTTTTCTTTACTTTCCAAATTATTTTTGTCCCCTTTTTAATAAATAAAATAAAATGAAATTATTTCATCACATAAATCTCATGATGTATTGTATGTATATTTAATGTAATACTGAGCATAGTTTATGTGCTGTTTAATATATACAAATATATATATATATATGAAAATATGAAATAAAACAATTTATTGCAAACAAAAATATCGACAAGTTGATCAACATATTTCCACTGTTTTACTTTGAACCTTACCTAATTATAATCAGTATATTTATTATCACAGGAGTATTGTCGTAATGCATCTGCATATGCAGTTACCATCGAAACGGCAGCTGAAAATGCATATTTACAGCAAAAAGTATACGAGAAAGGTAACGTCATTTGGCAGTTAAATGTAAAAATATCACACATTTTATAAAAAAATACGGATAAAATTCATAAAGAATTATTCATAACTTGAAGTAACGGTAAATTGATAAATTGATCTTATATACTGAATAAGGTATCAAGATGAAAGTCATATTGTCAAACTTTATGCTTCATTTGTAGGGGATCATCATTGGATTGGCTTAAACGACATTGAAAATGAAGGAACTTTTGTGTGGAATAGGACCGGCCAGGTTGCAACATTTACCGGCTGGAGAATCAATGAACCTTCTGGAAGCATTGAAGATTGTGTACATGTTTTACTTGACCTCGAAGGATGGAACGATTATGGATGCAATATTTTAAACAAATATATTTGTGAGCAAGGGTAAGGAATATGAACATAGTGTAACTAAATTAATAAAAAATATATACATTATCTGTATATTGGTATTTGATTTATTTACTTGAAATAAGATAATGGGTACAAGAGACAACAAGCTTTGTTGAATCTTACAAAACTAGTTGAGTTATTAATTAAAGAGGCATCGCCTATATATTTTATGTCCCCAAAATGATCCTATTAGCTAGTCTGAAAGAAACCCTTGTAACTTGAAGAAATCTGTGCGATTTTCAACAATAAGTATTTAAAAGTTCATCTATAAACAATGGTATTCGTGATTTATTTTAGTGAAACCAATTCCGGACAATCGTGAAACATCGGGTATTTCCGTATCCTCCGTATAATACCGTTTATTGCGTAGCATAAAGGCCTAGGTGATCAGATTGCAATTCCGGATAGTTTTGGAACGCACTTCGCTGATTGCCGGAAATCCGAAGATTTGTTATTGTCCCTTGGAAATTATCTGATTTAGGCTAGCTGTAGCAATTAGAGCTGGACGCGATTTAATCGACAACAACAACACTTCACATACTGACCGAAAAACACGCATTACAGAAGCAGAGAAGAACACATGTTTCTGAACAAATAGTTCATATGATAGCATTTAAATAATCAGTGTTGAATATTTTATTCTAAAAATTTCGGACTTATAGGTGGTGCCTCTTTAAGACAATGTTCCCATCTCCGTCATGTAGGCATGTAGTACCATTACTTATTAATATCTTGCTGCTCTGGCATTTGTCAAATAATCAATTACTCTAAGTAAAACATTTCTTGTTTTAATTCATAGACTGTACAGTTTTTATTATAGAAATCTTTTTTTTTTCGCTACTATTTGCGAGTTTCATCCCTCGCGAATTCAAAGTTTTCGCTAAAATTGTATTTTTACCTGAACCTATTTGTGTTTTACACATTTTCTAGGAGAACTTTTATATACACCTTCTCATTACATGTTGTTACATTTGGAATTTAAAAAAACACGAAGTTGCGTTCATCAGTCATTAATGCACGTTTAAACCCAAGTGGCTGTTTTGCTATTAGCCGTTCTAACGCGTTGGTCCACGTTGTCACTTCTTCTTTGAGGTTGTATTTATTAGGAGTGTTTCATGAATTGATCGTGTCTGTCGGACACACACACACACACATATATATATATATATATATATATATATATATATATAAAAGGTATTAAGCTTAGTCACAATTCATATTTAAGATTAAATTCCCTAATCTGCTGAGCAATATCACATTTTTGTTTTCATATACTAAAGTCCCAGTTCTGCAGGGGTCTTTGTTCTGATAGAAGCCCTTCTCAAATATTTAGCCCCAGGGCCTTGTTTCACTAAACATCTCAAACTGAGATTTTCATCAACTAAAAATATTCAATTTTTCTAAATGAGTATTTGAACTCATAATCTATTATATGACCGCACAGATTTGAAATCAGAACAAAAATCTTTACTCATTGGTGAAGGATACCATACAAAATAATCAATATAAATGAACGGAAATCTCAAGTTGAGATGTTTAGTGAAACTGGAGCCTGGGGACCTATTTTTCGGGTAAAATAAGTGTCTAGTCAGAAGCATATCTGACGACTGTAGAATACCAAGTACACATAAACCATTGTAGCTGCGGATCACCCGAGGCGCCGGATCATGGCAGTGTAGAAGTAAGTGGCGGTACGTTGGTTGGTGCCTCTGTTATATACACATGCAATGCAGGGTATTTTCTCGAAGGTAACGCGACACGCACATGCGCAAGTAATTCTACATGGACAGGAACAACTCCAACGTGCAAATCAGGTATTGTTATTACGTAATTGTATATTTGCTTGGTAGTGGACCAATTAACCATAAATGTTCCAATTATATCAGCTATTGTGCAGGTACAATTTAAACTCAATTATTCTATGAATAAGTAGAGCATTTGCAATACCTCATGCGTCGGCGCTGGCGTTTGGTTTAAACATATTTATTCATTCAATTTGCGTTTGCGTCCCACATGCACTCAATAACTCAAACAAATGTTGTCCTGCTCATTTTAAATTGGTACACACCGCTGCACACCTTAAAAGCTTTCATGGGATTTAATTCAACTTTTTTACATCCGTTATTGCCCTTTCGGAATAAAACTTGCATTTTAATCAACATTTGCTCAATAACTCTTTTCAAATTGTTTTCAAGTATACACAAGTTGCTTATCAATAGACTTTGCAAATGATTGAATTTAAAAAATCACTTATCGTAGTATCAAGGAATTATATGCAAGTCCTTGGAAGTAATGCCCCTTTTATGTTGGCCCGGAAGCGGGAGAGAAAGTTTTTTACTCGATAACTTCAGTTTTCTTAAAGATATATTAATACAATTTTACGTAAAGCTACCTAATATGAAAAGGAAGTAAGTGCTATTCAGGTAAATCGGGTCACGGTCATTGTTACTTAAACAGAAAAAAATGGTTTTCACTCAATGATTATAGTGTTCTGATATTTTGATGACATTTTGCTTCTAACACGAACTGAAAACTTTAGAGGTTAACCGTATGAAAGTCATTTTTTCTATAATAACTAGTTTGTTTTATGACATTTACAAACATGTTTCTGACCGACTTGTTATGGGGTTTGTACTGACAGCTTAGCACTCCTTGTTTTAACTTTACATCAGTTTTGTCCCTCACAATTTTAAAATCATATTTCTATGATATATTCACTTAACATTTGTTTCAAATATTGACTAGTTTAAATATAGTTTATTGCTATATTGTAGAGCGTCCGCCTCGCATGCGGAAGGTCGTGGATTCGATCCCCGGCCGGGTCATACCAAATACTTTAAAAATGGTACTAGAAGCTTCCTCGCTTGACGCTCAGCATTTAGAGGAGATTACTAGGTCTGGTCGGCCCGGTGTCAGTATAATGTGACTGGGTTGGGTATCATACCATGTGTCTGCGGCATGATACTCCAGTATGACAGCGCTCAGAATACTGTGTCAAGTAAACACCGTCGCGATACGACTGAAAAATTGTTGAAAGCGACGCTAAACACCATACAACATATTGCTAAATTGACTTATATTTAAGATTGCGGGGCACCACCTAGCCTGGAACATGGCACTGTTGTCACAAGTGACGGAACAACGTTTGGTAAATCTGCCAATTACACCTGCAACGAAGGATATGACTTAGTAGGAGACGCCACACGCACGTGTACACAGGATAGAACATGGACTGGAACAGCTCCCACGTGTGAGCCTAAAAGTATGCTATTTTATTATACATACCAGAGGCTGAATATAGAATTTAAGCATGTTTGAGAATAAAGTTAATTGTTTCTATTGATATACCTTGTCTTTTTTTCACTGAAATAAACGAGATAATGTGTAAAACTTTCTGATAGTTTTTACATCTTACATAATGATTTCGGCACTGTACTCAATATAAAAAATACACTTTTGAATGAACAATTGTTCTCAAAGCGTTTGTTTTCAATAGATAGTCATTTGTTGCTCCGACAACCGTCACTGGGGGAATTTGAGCACGTGCTATGAATGATAATACCAAATAAACAGGTATTGTTAAATGTTTCCGGGAGTGTCATGGATTATAAAATCAATATGACAATTTTCGTGTTGCTTTATTTTTATTTTATATTTTAGATTTGCTTTGTTATATTAATACGGGTTTGTATTGACTTCTTTGCATTTTTTGCTTTAATTCTATTTAAGTTATGTTCAATTGTAACAAAATTATATTACCTGAATAACATTAATTAAAATTATTTTCTAATGTTGAATGCTTTGCACTTGTTTATGAGTAATTTATAATAATTGAATATGCTGACCTTCCGACAGCTCTTCTTCATTGATTATTTTGTCTTTAAGATTGCGGGGCACCACCTAGCCTGGAACATGGCACTGTTGTCACAAGTGACGGAACAACGTTTGGTAAATCTGCCAATTACACCTGCAACGAAGGATATGACTTAGTAGGAGACGCCACACGCACGTGTGCACAGGATAGAACATGGACCGGAACAGCTCCCACGTGTGAACCTAAAAGTATGCTATTTTATTATACATACCAGAGGCTGAATATAGAATTTAAGCATGTTTGAGAATAAAGTTAATTGTTTCTATTGATATACCTTGTCTTTTTTTCACTGAAATAAACGAGATAATGTGTAAAACTTTCTGATAGTTTTTACATCTTACATAATGATTTCGGCACTGTCCTAAATATAAAAAAAAATACACTTTTGAACAATTGTTCTCAAAGCGTTTGTGTTCAATAGATGGTCATCTGTTGCTCCGACAACCGTCTTTTGGGGAATTTGAGCACGTGCTATGAATGGTTATACCAAATAAACAAGTATTGTTAAATGATTCCAGGAGTGTCATGGATTATAAAATCAATATGACAATTTTCGTGTTTTTTTTTAATTTTATTTTTTAGATTTGCTTTGTTATGTTAATATGGGTTTGTTTTGACTTCTTTGCATTTTTTGCTTTAATTCTATTTAAGTTATGTTCAATTGTAACTAAATTATATCTTCATTAGGCATTACCTAAATAACATTAACTAAAATTCTTTTCTAATATTGAATGCTTTGCACTTGTTTATGAGAAATTTATAATAATTGAATACGCTGACCTTCCGACAGCTCTTCTTCATTGATTATTTTGTCTTTAAGATTGCGGGGCACCACCTAGCCTGGAACATGGCACTGTTGTCACAAGTGACGGAACAACGTTTGGTAAATCTGCCAATTACACCTGCAACGAAGGGTATGACTTAGTAGGAGACGCCACGCGCACGTGTACACAGGATAGAACATGGACCGGAACAGCTCCCACGTGTGAACCTAAAAGTATGCTATTTTATTATACATACCAGAGGCTGAATATAGAATTTAAGCATGTTTGAGAATAAAGTTAATTGTTTCTATTGATTTACCTTGTCTTTTTTTCACTGAAATAAACGAGATATTGTGTAAAACTTTCTGATAGTTTTTACATCTTACATAATGATTTCGGCACTGTCCTAAATATAAAAAAAATACACTTTTGAACAATTGTTCTCAAAGCGTTTGTGTTCAATAGATGGTCATCTGTTGCTCCGACAACCGTCTTTTGGGGAATTTGAGCACGTGCTATGAATGGTTATACCAAATAAACAAGTATTGTTAAATGATTCCAGGAGTGTCATGGATTATAAAATCAATATGACAATTTTCGTGTTGTTTTTTTTTAATTTTATTTTTTAGATTTGCTTTGTTATGTTAATATGGGTTTGTATTGACTTCTTTGCATTTTTTGCTTTAATTCTATTTAAGTTATGTTCAATTGTAACAAAATTATATCTTCATTAGGCATTACCTAAATAACATTAACTAAAATTCTTTTCTAATATTGAATGCTTTGCACTTGTTTATGAGTAATTTATAATAATTGAATACGCTGACCTTCCGACAGCTCTTCTTCATTGATTATTTTGTCTTTAAGATTGCGGGGCACCACCTAGCCTGGAACATGGCACTGTTGTCACAAGTGACGGAACTACGTTTGGTAAATCTGCCAATTACACCTGCAACGAAGGGTATGACTTAGTAGGAGACGCCACGCGCACGTGTGCACACGATAGAACATGGACTGGAACAGCTCCCACGTGTGAACCTAAAAGTATGCTATTTTATTATACATACCAGAGGCTGAATATAGAATTTAAGCATGTTTGAGAATAAAGTTAATTGTTTCTATTGATTTACCTTGTCTTTTTTTCACTGAAATAAACGAGATATTGTGTAAAACTTTCTGATAGTTTTTACATCTTACATAATGATTTCGGCACTGTCCTAAATATAAAAAGAATACACTTTTGAACAATTGTTCTCAAAGCGTTTGTGTTCAATAGATGGTCATCTGTTGCTCCGACAACCGTCTTTTGGGGAATTTGAGCACGTGCTATGAATGGTTATACCAAATAAACAAGTATTGTTAAATGATTCCAGGAGTGTCATGGATTATAAAATCAATATGACAATTTTCGTGTTTTTTTTTTTTAATTTTATTTTTTAGATTTGCTTTGTTATGTTAATATGGGTTTGTATTGACTTCTTTGCATTTTTTGCTTTAATTCTATTTAAGTTATGTTCAATTGTAACAAAATTATATCTTCATTAGGCATTACCTAAATAACATTAACTAAAATTCTTTTCTAATATTGAATGCTTTGCACTTGTTTATGAGAAATTTATAATAATTGAATACGCTGACCTTCCGACAGCTCTTCTTCATTGATTATTTTGTCTTTAAGATTGCGGGGCACCACCTAGCCTGGAACATGGCACTGTTGTCACAAGTGACGGAACAACGTTTGGTAAATCTGCCAACTACATCTGCAACGAAGGGTATGACTTAGTAGGAGACGCCACACGCACGTGTGCACAGGATAGAACATGGACTGGGACAGCTCCCACGTGTGAACCTAAAAGTATGCTATTTTATTACACCTTAATAGAGGTTGATCATAGAATTGAAGCATGTTCGAATGAAATAAATTGTCTACATTTATAGACCTAGTCATTTTGTCTATAATAACTAGTTTGTTTAATGACATTAACAAACATGTTTCTGACCGACTTGTTATGGGGCTTGTACTGACAGCTTAGCACTCCTTGTTTTAACTTTATATCAGTTTTGTCCCTCACAATTTTAAAATTATATTTCCTTGATATATTCACTTAACATTTGTTTCAAATATTGACTAGTTTAAATATAGTTTATTGCTATATTGACTTGTATTTAAGATTGCGGGGTGCCACCTAGCCCGGAACATGGCACTGTTGTCACAAGTGACGGAACAACGTTTGGTAAATCTGCCAATTACACCTGCAACGAAGGGTATGACTTAGTAGGAGACGCCACACGCACGTGTACACAGGATAGAACATGGACTGGAACAGCTCCCACGTGTGAACCTAAAAGTATGCTATTTTTTTATACATACCAGAGGCTGAATATAAAAATTAAGCATGTTTGAGAATAATGTTAATTGTTTCTATTGATATACATTGTCTTTTTTTCACTGAAATAAACGAGATAATATGTAAAACTTTCTGATAGTTTTTACATCTTACATAATGATTTCGGCACTCTCCTAAATATAAAAAGACACCTTTGAATGACAATTGTTTTCAAAGCGTTTGTTTTCAATAGATAGTCATTTGTTGCTCCGACAACCGTCACTGGGGGAATTTGAGCACGTGTTATGAATGGTTATACCAAATAAACAAGTATTGTTAAATGATTCCAGGAGTGTCATGGATTATAAAATCAATATGACAATTTTCGTGTTTTTTTTTAATTTTATTTTTTAGATTTGCTTTGTTATGTTAATATGGGTTTGTATTGACTTCTTTGCATTTTTTGCTTTAATTCTATTTAAGTTATGTTCAATTGTAACAAAATTATATCTTCATTAGGCATTACCTAAATAACATTAACTAAAATTATTTTCTAATATTGAATGCTTTGCACTTGTTTATGAGAAATTTATAATAATTGAATACGCTGACTTTCCGACAGTTCTTCTTCATTGATTATTTTGTCTTTAAGATTGCGGGGCACCACCTAGCCTGGAACATGGCACTGTTGTCACAAGTGACGGAACTACGTTTGGTAAATCTGCCAACTACACCTGCAACGCACGGTATGACTTAGTAGGAGACGCCACGCGTATGTGTGCAGAGAATGGAACATGGACCGGAACGACCCCCACGTGCAACACTAAAAGTATGCTATTTTATTACACCTAAATAGAAGCTAAATCTAGAATAAACGTAGTAATTGTTTCCATGTATAAATATTTTGTCGTTTTACTGAAATAAACGATATAAGAATTGCTAAAATGCGGAAACCTTCGCATAGTTTTTACGTTAAATACAACGTTGATGTTGTCACTGTGTTTTAATAAAAAAGTTACTAAATTTTAGGTCAGACCTTGATTCAGTGGATATTGGCATTATATGATCGAAATCTCTTATACTGTCTTTAAACGGAAAACAAAACACTAATTGTTCTTTTGTAACTCAGTCTACAAAATACGATGGCTGTCACACTTGCACAAAACCAATTTCTGGCGACTGAAGCATTTACAAAATTGCAAATATGCCAGGCGTTAATACTTAAAAAACCGGGGATTCTAGCATTAAACTACCGAACGGCAAGCAGTTAAGCATACAGTAGAACTTTGATGGCTCGAACCAAACAGGACTGGACAAAATAGTTCGAGTTTAGGTTTTGTCAGAGCGAAGTATTGTTAAAAATCAAAATGTTCCACCATAAATTACTCTAGAGAGGAGGAAGCTATAGAAATTGTTACTTACGGTTCTTTTAAATGTTTTTGTCTTAGTTTTGACTGATTCCAACAGCAATTTACGTATACACTTAAGATAAAGTCTGAATATGTTTTTTTAGTTAGGTTACCTATTTTACTGTGGTTTTGTATTTTCAAATAACTTTTCTTTTATACTGTAATGATTATCTTCCAGGTGCCGCGACAATGTCAAAGGTATGTATGGTAGGAACAAATTACCAAGAAGTTAATGGATCTGTCTTAATCGTGTTGTAGTTTCAGTAATTATCGTACTGTATGGTGACTGAGGGCAAGAAAAACGTTTATTTTAATTTTTTGCATGTTTTGTTCAAATATATAGATAATTGTGCATTTGGCTTTGTTAGTATTTTTGGTCGTTTTGGATGATCATTGGACTCATTGAAAGAGGCTCGAAAACAGACTACTGCTCGAACCGGTGCAAGAGGACGTGAGGAATTTTATATTTAGTAATGGCCCTCTTGGAAAGATTCAATGGAACCGGATTTCGTTTACTGGTCGCGTTCTGAGCTTCCAGGGTTTTAATCAGTAATTATTTAACGAAATATGTTTTATTTTTTATCACTGCAAAAGAATCCAGGTTATATTTTTTTTAATGTTTGATTTTTTTTATATGTTAAAGGAACAACACATTTTTCTAAACGTTCACAATAACGTTACAAGAGCGACCAACGTTATTTGATATACATGTATATCGACCCATTTAAGCATCAATGTGCTATCTGCCTTTAAGTTTTATATACTCTGGGGGCTCGATATGTAAAACCAGACCGAGTCGGTACCTATCCCCGACATTTATAGTCTGTATACGAACCCAGCTCTCCGACTGGGTCCGTTGAATGGCAATGTTGGGAAAGCCACTTTTGAGTATGTTGATTGGTCAGTTGTTGCAAATAAAAATTTAATGACTTCACAGCTTATTAAGCGTTCAACTGCTATGAAATGTTGGACAGAATATTTATTATGCACATGTAGGAAAAAGCGGTTATACATATGTTATCTGTATTATTATAAATGTGCAGACGTAGCTGTTATACAAATGTTATATTTACTATTTTTACATGTATTGACGTAGCTATTTATCAACATTTACGCTATATACTGATCGATTTAGCTTTCTGAATGTATCGACTTTATTTCTGTATATTTCAGCCATATTTCAGTGGAGCCTTTTTATTGGTCTTGCACCTGGTATTGGCGGGTTTCTAGGAAATGCCCTGTGTGGATGCAAGAATAGAATATCGTGTATGCATAGCACCACCAATGGAAAAAGTGCTTCCGTGGGGAAGTCGCATAATGGCGGTTATATATAATCCTTGTTTCTTCTACTTAAAAAAAGGAATTTTCCTTACTTTAATGCTCATTTTTATATTTGAATGGCATTATTGATGTATTTTGAACATTTTGACAGCATTGTCAGTCATGTTTTAATTGTGAATTTATAAAAAAATTGCTGCTTAGAAATGTGGGTATGAATACATGGATTCGGAAGTCTACTTTCACTTTGTCAACAGTGTACACACTGAGCAGAAAAATTTCTTATATGACAGATCACCCATAATTCTCTCATCATATTTTGGTAGTGCTGAGGTTGACAAACAGTAACATGTAGGTTTCATTTCTTTCATTTGGATCCCTCTATGAATGACAAGCCTTCAATTTTTTATTATAGAATTTAGAACAAAAAATCAATGGTGGGCTTACACCTGTAGTCAAAGAACGTACAAGAGCATTACAAATATTACGTTGGAAATTGTTTAAGGGAACCGTGAAGAAAAATTAATTTCATGTTAACATTTTAGTAAAGCATATATTTTATTTTTATTTTGAAGTAGGTCCAGTGTCACATGATAAATTAAAATTAATATTTTTTTAAAAATATAGTGTTAACTATCTTCCCTATTCTTGTTTTCAAAATATGATTGTTAGGCAGGTAGGATAAATCCTAACTTCAATGGATAATTATCTTACAACAACAGTTCAGCTGAAGTTAACATGCACTTAAGTATCACAAGCAACTCTGTACGCCGGCTAATTCTGTGTAACTGTTGTAACTTACAAATCTATTTTTCTAAACAAAAAACAACATACTATTGTATTGACTTATATCCTCTTGAAAACATTATCTTCAAATATAAAGTTTTTGTTTGGAAATCATGTTACAGCAAGGATCGAATTCCCATAGGAAAAAAAATACATGAGTAAAGGTGTTTTTATGATTTTGTTATATTTTGTATATAATGTAAAAATTGCATAACATGCAACAGATAATACTAGTTCATTTAGAGGTGCACCAAATTAACCTACCACGTGACCATGATTTTAGACTGACTCCAGTACATTTACAAATGGTTTAACTAACATTGATTAAATAATAAATAAGTAATCAGTCAACATTCAGTCAAAATTGAGATAATTTTGTTAGTGTTCAATAAAACTTTAAAAAATGCTGTTAAAGAAGCTAGTAAAGTCAAACTTTGATGTAAATATTAATATACTGTTTTCCCGTTGATTCATCCCGCTAAAGTACGCGCTCTGTACATGCACGTTATATTCTCGGGTAGGGTTGAGGGGATAATTGAATCTATGAGAATAAGGAATACCTATATTTGTATTCCTTAGTCTTATAAATAAAATAAGAGGCGCCGTCTTAATATAATACAACTGCAAATAGCGGACCTTGTTTTAAAATGTTCTCTTTTGTACAAATTGAAGATATATATTTAGGAAGCGTTCGTAGTGCTTTACTGCTTGATTGGTTGAATCTTTACTACGACTGCGAGGGTAATGCTAATCAGACCAAAACACATCTGACAGTTTCTTAAACCATTTCTTAAAATACACAATTATAATGTGGTTTTTTTGGCATTTCAGTTTTTTTATTTCTATGTTTTGATTCATTTTAGACAACTGGTCAAGATTAGCATCATTCTCATATTTACCATGTACATGTATACTGTGTTAAAACGCATTTATTTGATAATATTAAAAATATAATACCCTTTGATATATTATGCCAATGTGTTATGTGTGAACATTTTTCAATGATATAATAATTGCATTTCTGTGATATAATATGCTCATAAGTGTACCATGTTATGTGATGTGCTCATGCTAATCTCGGTCAACAGCCATACATAGCCGGTGTTTTCTGTATTTTACTTGTCACCGACTTTAACTGTTTTGTGTATCTTTTATTTTGTATCGGTTATCTGTATCTAAATAATGTAACTCTTCAATATTGGAGGTAATAAAGGCAGTGATTATGGTCAGTTTCAACAGTGACCTATCCACATCACTGGTTTCAAGTTGGATATCGACAGACGGAAACCTTTATACAAAATGTCTATATAAAATTATACTCACTGACCCCACTAACATGCCAAATAATATTTGAAAGAAAATTCCCTAATTTGGGCTACGCGCCTAGGTTAGACCAAAATATTTCACATATTTTGTAACGTATTAAATGGCTCGCGTGATTTCGGTTGGATTTTGATTTGATCCATTTTACAGGTTTACACGTTATAAAAATTGTTTCATCTTCAAGTAGAAAAAGTCCAAATAACGAAGAGAAATTCGTCAAGCAGTAGTAATGTGCCGTCTATTTTTAGAATGGGGATTTCGTTTAAAGTTTACCACTCCAATTTAACTATAGATTTTGTCACATTTTGGTGGATTTGACATACTAAACTATTCAGATTTTATTTATTAATGATAATAGGATGCTTTTTATCCATTTTAAAAATAATTTTATTTTTTAAGACATTTATAGCGTTTTTTTCTGATATACTCCCTTTTAATTGTTTTGTGTGATTTCTGTCGCGTAATAGTCAAGTGTGCCTGGGTCGACATACGATGTAGATGTAACTGTAGAGCAGTGACCTATCCACTAGCCTGGTTCTCGGTCCAAGCCAAAATGCTCTTGTTGCCTTCGAATCTTATATTATATGAGACCGGGGACCAGTCTACTTATCCACACCACTGGTTTCAAGTCGGATATCGACAGACGGAAACCTATTGACGAACTTACTTCATTCTGTCTTTCATGTTATAATATATATCTGAAACAACTCTTTAGTTATAATAAATGTATGGCCCAATTATCGTCATCAACACACATGCTAGAATTTGAACAAACAGTTTCATAAACATATAGTCTAAGAGGAAAAAAGTAGGCAAAACAATATTGAAATTAAATAATTAAACAGTACTTGAAATGTAACTCACCTGGAATAGTCGAGAAACACCGTTGCACGCGGATTTTATTTCTTCTAAACCATGTGGAGCACGTAGTCTGGCCTAGAACGAGATGGGGATGTCGTGGATTCGACCATCCGCCACGCCTATGTGTCGTGTCCTTGTGCAAGAGCAATTTATCCCCATATGCTTACTTCAAAACTTCGAGCATGATTTGTCTAGCAAATTGTAAGAACTTGTTTCGCAATCAATGTAAATTAAATAAGTTTAAAAAACCGAAACAATAAACCATGTTTGTTTCTCATTGAAAGACGTTGCAGACGATTGTTGGAGGTTTCGTACCACTACAATTTCGTACCGGGTGGTTTCGTACCATTTATTGAGGTTTCGTACCATATATGAAATGTGCAAAAAAACAAAACATGGTTAAATGACTTCTACCAGAATGTATTTGTAAAATAAACAATTGTACTTCTACCTGCTATTACAGTGGCTTGATTAATTATAATCAAATATTTATAACGTGTTGAAAAATACAATCAGTTCTTAACCAGCGGTCTGTTTAATTGTTAACATTGTACGTGTACTGTTAGTTTGAGATGTTTCTGTATTGTATTTTGTTATTGTTTTTTAAGAACGTGAGAGTGTTTCACATGTATCTTTCTCTTTAAACATGCTTGTTGCGCTAAAATTAAATACATATATCTACTGTTGTTTTTGCTAATAGTTCTGTTTGTCTCCATTATCACCGTGATTACTATCATTAGATCTGTGGGTCCTATTTTCAGAATACTCAATGCTACGTATACGTTTATGAACTGCCAGTGTAGGCAAACATATAGGGAGATGACTTTAAATACAGCTTAACAGTTATCAAAGCATTTCTCGCACATTGATCATCGACCAAGATACTACATCGCAATCAGATCCCACAGGACTCATCCTTTAATACTTTCTGTCAAACATATATTTCCTCAAATATTGTATTTAAATTACACACCATATGATTGGTTTAAAATGTGAAACTAAATGGCCAACAGGAGATACGAAGAATTCAAAGGACAAAGCCACCAAAATCCTCGTCATCACATTGAAAATAAATGATTAATTATAATTTAAGTAGGATCATCTGTGGCCGAGTGGTGTAAGGCAGCGTCCAAATATAACTTACTTCTCACTGCTAAGGCCGTAGGTTTGAGTCTCGCTCGCTCCAAAAACTGTATGTAAAAAAGTTTGCCAGTCACTTGCAGATGGACGGTGGTTTTACTGATTCATTATGTCAGTATTATGTCTCTGATTCTTCCTCCACCGATAAACTATATAACCTGAAATGTGTTGAAAATGGCGTCAAACCCCATTCAAAAAAAAATAATTTGAGTACACTACATACGATAAGTGAAAAAGTTTAAACCAGTCTTCCTTCCTGCTCTCAAAACAAGGAAAACGGAGACAGTTGGAGCAAAGGGAAACAAGTCAGTTTGAAATATTTTAAGAGGAATTATTAGTTATTCCCCTTTTATTTTATTTTTTTTTTGGCAGTGGTAGCAATCAATCTGTTAAGGAATTTTAAAAAGTTTTAAAATTCCTTGTTATAATGTATAATGTTTAGTTTTTATCAATGACAACAATGTCTCACCTAAATATCATGCCGCAAGGCATATTTCTTGCAGGCTTGTAGTTTAATCTGAAGGGGGATTGAACTTGCAACATTCTGAACACAACAGCACAGACATTCTACCACAGTTATATTATTAAACAACAAACTGCATTGTCAGTACCATGCTGCCTCACAGGGGCACAACATATTTGACAAGGGTGAGGTCGGGGGGGGGGGGGGGGAGGTATTGCTACCAAGATGTATGAGCACTCTCATCTAAATAAACAATCTCAATTCGATAGTGTTAAATCTGAACCCATGCTTATACTACATACAAATATAATAATTATGACATAAAAGATTACCAAAGTTTAACATGTTTAACATGAAAGTTTAATTCCCATCGACTTGGTTTACAACAGTTGGTCTGTTATTTTATTGGCCTGTATTCTCACCATAGGCAGTGTAGTCAGAGGTCATCTTTGTCTTTACATGTTAACCTGCAAGTTGCTTGTTCTGTAGATTTTTATGTCTCCATTTTCCTGGCTTCTGTTTCACCCACATTTTGCTTACTACTTAAACAAGTTTTGACTAGTCATTTATCTATTGTATAACCAATATCAATGAAATCATATGCAGTTTTACTGGAACACGTCTAAATTAGTAAAATCATGATCACCTGACTGCTTTTCTTACATTTATTTTTCTAAGTATTTAACTATAAAATTATGTTGGTGAAATTGGAGCCTTGTCCTTACATATAACTGTACAAAAAATGTGGCTGTTTGTGGGATAGAACACTCAAAGGTCAATTAAGGTCACTGCATTCGTTTTTTTAATCCGGTTTAATGCCATTTTCAACACATTTTAATTTATAATTTTTTATATGGCATATCCAGTTTTACTGGTAGAGGTAGACCTCAGACTGAGTAGATCCACTGTCTTGCTGCAAGTCACTGGCAAACTTGCTCACATAGAGTATTTTTGGAGCGAGTGGTACTCGAACCTATGACCTTAGCGGTTAAAATTAAGTGATCTTGAGACTGTGCCTTGACCACTCGGCCAGGGAGGATACTGGATGATGATAAAAAACAAAACAAGTAATTAAACTTAAATGTATTGTTTTATTTTTAAAACATTTAAAAAGTAAGTTATGACATCATAAGAACATGGTTAATTACTAAACAATAAAAGAACAGCAAAAACACTGATAAAACTATTTGTTTTATTTTCCAGTATGCCACATATTCTGAACCAATGTCTAATTATTAACCCACATTTAATATCTACAAGCTGAAAAACTGTAAACCAGTGTCCAAAATTCTAATATGCTTGCAAAAAATGATACCGGTAGTAATGCTCTGATGTGAAAATGTAAAGAAACCAGCTTAATATTTTACAGAAATGTCAGAAAATTTTTTTATGCAAATTTGAGATTAACATACAAAAATATTCCATCTTTAGAATCGCACTCACATAATTCAGACATACTGGACAAGGATTTCTAATTATTTTTACCAGGTACGGATTTTTAATCTTACATCCCCCTGCATGCACTTACTCCTCGTGCTATGACATAACGCTATTCATAAAATCCTTGCACTATGACAAGTTCCTCACGTTTACTGTGTGGTTTTTAAGATTTTTATTTCAGTTTTATTTTTTAAAGTAGTGCATGGATACCATAGAATTTATGAATAAATACGTCACATCGTGAGGAATTTGTCACAGCATGAGGTTTTATGAATGGTATAACATCATAGTGCGAGAATTTTTTTCATAACACGAAGATTTTATGAATGGTATAACATCATAGTGCGAGGAATTTGTCATAGCACGAGGATTTTATGAATGGTATAACGTCATAGTGTGAGGAATTTGTCATAGCAAGATGATTTTCTGAATGGCATTTATTCATTGTGTGATAAGGGTAGGATATTATCACATGCAGGGTGTGTAGGATGAAATATCTGTACCTAGTAAAATACATGGAAATCCTTGTCCAATGTTCCAAAAATAAAAGAGAATCTTCCATCCCCTCATTTAGGCCAGTCTCCTATAACTCAGATGCTTTATTTCTTATAGGAATGTTTTACTCAGAACCAAACAATGTAAATGGTAAATAGTCAACAGGGATTTGGGTCCATATTGTTTGCAAATTGCATCATTAACGTAACCAGGATACCGTTTCACTAATATATAGTTAAATACTTAAAAACTTATATCTTATAAAAGCAGCCAGGTGATCATGAATATAGACTGGTTACAGTAAAACTGCATATGATTTTATTGCTATTGATTACAGAATAGATATATAACCAGCAACAACTCAGTTTAGTTTTTAAGTTTTAAGTAAAATGTTCGGGAAACAGAAGCCTGCAAACTAGAAGTAAACAGGTAGACAGCATTTAAAATACAATAATAAAAACAATTCAAAATTCTTATCTTGAAAACTACATGACATTACAATGAGGAAAATTAATTCTTAAGTAGGAATTGAATAGTACTGGTTTAAACTTCTTTTTAAATATAACATCATGAATTTCCTTATTTAATAGACAATGTATTTATTTGTGTAAGCTGATGTAAACTAAAGGTCACATGATAAAATTTCATGTTCAATTAATAATGTCATATTTGATGCTTTTAATGGGGAACATGGCAAAGTTGAAGTTTAGGTATCAAGTAAATTTTACAGATATGAATGTGTAACAGTATAGAGATACTAGTCTAATACTACTATCTGAAACTAATACTTAAAGGGAGTATATCAGGAAATGCTATAATTATCTTTAAAATGGATAAAAAGCATTTCATTATCATTAATTAATAAAATCCAAATGGCCTGGTATGTCTAATCCACTAAAACGTGACAAAATCGTTACTTAAATTGCATTGGTTAACTTGAAACAAAATTCCCTTTCTAAAAATAGACAGCACTTGAATACTGCTTGACAACATTCATATCATCGTCTGGATTCTTTTTAAGATGAAACAATTTTTGCTAAGTGTAACCTGTTTAATGGAGCAAACTGAAATCAAAATGAAATCATGTGACTCATATAATACGTCACAAATTATGTTGCAATTTTAAGCAAGAAATCTATTTAAGTCTAACCTTGGCACATAGCCAAAGTTAGGAAATCCCTTTTCAATATATTATTTTGGCATGTTTAAATAAAGATCCTTTTGACAATATATGGTCAATGAGTATATATTGGCATGATATATTGGGAAACAATGTTTTTAGCCAATTTTATAATATTGAAAGATCCTGATATATTCCTTTTAAGAAACTATTAACAGTTTTTGAAAATAGAAGTCAACACATTCATGTTCTTGTACTTTTTCCATTTAATGATAAAATCGGATGAAATGTAAATACAATTAACTGTTTTTGACACACATGACTTCAAATGTAGAAAAAGGGATGCATTTTAACCATTTACATGAGTTAAGCCCCCTTCCAAGACAGAAACAAAATAAAAGAACTGCATACATACTGGTTGGGGTGTTTTAACTTTCATATTTGAATCATGCTGATACATGAATATCATTTTCTGAAATAACATTTGGTGAAAAATCTTTCAAAAATTGTCATGTGTCCCTAAAATTGTCAAATGATTAAATTTCAAATTCAATTTAAATGTCATAATTGATATTAATGTTTATTTTTAAAGAGTCACATGAGAAAAATTTGTATTCAATAAATTATGTAATAACTTATGTTTTAACAACAAAACCCTCCTCCGAATGAATTCCTTATAACTTACTGAACACCATTAAATACAGCAAAACTGCCTAGTTTCACATTAGAGTAGAACAGCCTAGTTTCACATTAGAGTAGAACAGCCTAGTTTCACATTAGAGTAGAAGAGCCTCATTTCACATTGGAGCAGAACAGCCTAGTTTCACATATGAGCAGAACAACTTAGTTTCACATTAGAGCAGAACAGCTTATTTCACATTAGAGCAGAACTGCCTTGTTTCACATTAGAGCAGAACAGTCTAGTTTCACATCAGAGCAGAACAGCCTAGTTTCACATTAGAGCAGAACTACCTTGTTTTACATTTGAGCAGAACAGCCTTGTTTCACATTAGATCAGAATAGTCTAGTTTCACATTAGAGCAGAACAGCCTAGTTTCACATTAGAGCAGAACTGCCTTTTTTCACATTAGAGCAGAACAGCCTTGTTTCACATTAGAACAAAACAGCCTAGTTTCACATTAGAGCAGAACATCCTTGTTTCACATTAGAGCAGAACAGCCTTGTTTCACATTAGAGCAGAACAGCCTAGTTTCACATTAGAACAAAACAGCCTAGTTTTAATTAGAGCAGAACATCCTTGTTTCACATTAGAGCAGAACAGCCTAGTTTCATATTATTACTGGTTTATTGGCTATAGGAAGACTTCAGACTCCTAATCATGAATCTGAGTAGAACTGCCATCTTCCCAAATAACGCTTTGTTGTTAATAAAAGTTGCAGGAATGACAACTAACATATCTATAAATACCTCTAGATGACAAGTATATAAATATATACATTTACAAATACTGTTTGGCTTAAATTCATCAGAGATTCGGACTCGGGACTCAAATCTTACATTTTTGTAAAGTCCAGTAAATTTACAATAATGGGTAATAAATGTGATCCTGTAACATTTTCTGTTGAATAATCATTAAATCTGCTTGTTTCTGCAAATACACAAAGTAATTTGGTAGATGCTATTTGAAGCTTATATTTTTGACATTTTGAGTCCGAGTCTAAATTTCAAGACTCAAGTTATTGATGAATTTAGGTCCAGGACAGCTCTCATTCCATGGAATAAAATATAAATACATCTCCACATAGGTGAGCCATCACAAGATTATGTTACATACTTCACACTGAGATCAAATTACATATCAGTTTCACCATTACAACATAAAACAACAAAATGTTCACATGCCAGGTTAACAGAATGCCTGATTGTTCTCGCTTGTAAGGCTGGTAAATGCAAGAAGGAAATTAAAGCATTCAAAATGACAATAAGTAAACGACACTAAGTTTTTAAGATTTATAAAAAATGTCCGCATTCTATTATGAAATTTGAAACTAGCAGAATTTCTGTGCTGGTTATAGATTTCTTCAATATCTCTTTGTTTTTCAGAACATTTTAGAAATATATGAGAAAATATTTCTATAGAACATGATTGTAATTAAGTGACTAAAAACCATAAAAATGTACAATCTGATGAGACTCCAGTCACTCTCAATGTTTATCTAGGTCTATATTGTTTGCAAATAAATGGTGTGTTGAAGTGGGCAGCATACTTACAGACCTACACGGTGTATAACTTATCAGCAACTATCTATTAGCTTTACAATATTTTGCTCCACGGCAATTAATGAACTCTTAATCTCTCTTAAAAAATGAATGAGGCTTAACACATGTCCAGATGCTCCATGGCCTAGTGACTATCTAGTTTTATTGGTGGAGAACAACTTCCCTTCCATGAGTAACTGGCCAACATTCATACATACATTTTTTAACCGTGCTAGGCTTGAACCCACAACTTCAGTTGGTGATGGTAAGTGGTCATTAGCTGACAGAGCCTTAGACTACTTGACCACATTTCTGTGTATCTTTACATTACTTCATAGACTGGTACCACTTACATTATCACATTTTAAACTGACAGTTAAACTACATAAAGTTCAGTGAACCAGTCAACTGTTCCATAAATCAGGTAAATATTGAAATACCACAAAGCAATCTTTCTTAAAGATCAGCTCCTAACACTTGAAGTAAAAAAAAGCATCTTAGTCATTCAGCCAGTAGTCTACTGATAAATTTAATATTCATAAGCCAGCCAGGAGTGTGGCAGCCTGGTTTTAAAAAACATGCCATACATGTCTCTGTTTCCAGTTTACAACCACGGTTTATAAATATTACTGCACATGCTTATTACATCTTTCAAAATCCAAGATTCACCTTTGACCTTGAAAGAGAAACTATTAGAGAGTGATTATTCAGCGTTAAATAGTTGTTAATCATTACTGTCTAGTACTGAATGCAGGCACCATAGAGTTGTACTGTCTTGCCAAAATTCAAGTATTATACAGAAACTGTGCTGTATGCTGCATAATATATTCTCCATAACGATGGAATCACAAAAATGACTATTGCTTTTGAAGTGTGATCACAGTTATTTGGAGGAATGGTGTCTTCGTAGTTGTTGACCTACTATTCGAGACTAGGTTGTGCTTCTTTAAAATTCTTTGAAATAGAATCATTCAATTATTTTGTACATTTGTACAGTTTGAAAAGCTGAGAAAAAATTGAATTGTGTTTAACGCCAATTTCAACCCATTTCAGGTTATATATGGCATATCCAGTTTTATTGTTGGAGGAAGACCTCAGACAGAATCTGCCTAGAACCACTGTCCTTCCGTAAGTAACAGGCAAACTTTCTTACAAAGTTATTTTGAGCAAGTGAGACTTAAACCTATGACCTTAGTGTTGAGAGGCAAGTGATGTCGAGATGGCGCCTTAGACCACTCAGCCAAGGAGGAACCCCAATGAAAAAAAAATTAAGCTTCAACAGCTAGTTTTAATACTGCTATCCCAAGTCTAAAATATCAACAATTGAAACTTCGGACAGAAGTGTAAAAGCTTAGGCAACCTCCTGCACCACTTAACAATGGTTGCTAACAAATGTAGTAATTGTCTATTTCATGTTTAGCCGAGAAAACTGCCACTGTGTGGAATGTCAAAACAATCTAAAGCATTTCATGAATACAAAGTAGTACCAGTCTCCTGTTTCACCAACATATTTAAGTATATACTTAAATACCTGAAAATCTAACTGAAAAAAAAGCTTTCAGGCGATCATGATTTTAGACTGGTTCCAGAAAAACTGCTTTTGGTTTTATTGATATTGATTTAAGAATTTTTTCAAAAACCAGTCAAAATCAAGTTAATTATTTAAAATAATTATGTAAAACACTATTGGTGAAATAGAAGCCAGCAGGTTTATTGATACTAAAACTAGCTAACAAAACCCTTTTCAGTGCCTATCCAGGAAAAGGTTCAAAGCATTCGGTGATGTTTGTTCATTGATATAGGCCCATGCAGATGGGGTTCACCTTCAAATATGTACACATATATTCTGGTACACCAGTGTATGATGAATGATCACCTCACACCCATTAGTTTCATTAATTGATTGTATAATTACTATTCAATGGCAGATCTACTCTTTAAAAAGACTGGGGTACACTTCGTGTAAATTCCCATATTTTACTAAAATCCATTGTATTTCTAATGAAAAACATGTGTGCCTGTTCAAATTTTGTGTTTTGTCCCATAAATCACCCCCACCAAACTGAAATCCTGGTTCTGCACCTGCTATTGCTTGTAGAGTATGTTGGAACAAAAAAAGCTGGCTTTTGTACAGTTTTTAAGTTTTGAGACAAACCTTTTAATGAACTTTTGTTTCTTCAATGGTAAATAAATACTAATAAATCATTTTTAAAAGTATCACTTATAGAAATTATTGTGGAAAACAATGCAAATTTAAATATTTCTATCATATAGTGCAGCCTACCTCTACATTAACAGCACACTAAAAGTTTAATTGCAATTTCCTCTTTTTTTTATGTTAATTATGTCTTTTCCAAGTTAATATTGTAAAATTACATGTATCAATATTTTAGCTCTCTTGGTAAAATTGCATTTGCAAGTGATTTTCCTTATCAAATTAAATTTTAACTTACGCAATTTTCAAATATATAAATATGTATAAACACACCATAAAAGTTAACTGTACAACAAAAAGCAAAGAAATTACATATGTTCAGACAACTGCCCTGAACTACAGTGCATTTTGTTTATATAAAATATATTCCACACATATCTTGAATAATGTGTTACTGGCTTGTATATTTTAACGACAACTACGTAATGACCAGAAAGTTCATAGAAAACATTTATTCCACAATTTATTTTTTATAAATATATAAATAATTATTAACAGTTAGGTGAATAAACACATATATAATAAAGAGAGTTAGCTGAGAATTTATATTCATTTATGTATCTGCAATATGATATCAAAACATTTAAAGGGGCTGACAACAATGTTTATTTTTCCGCAACAGCTTTTTTCCACGATTTTTATTCTGTTTAGCAGACATGTACGACTGGCATGGTTATTAGGTGGGGCATCTGAAAATAGATTGTGCAGTACTATAACCCAGTCTAACATGACCAGATTGTGCAGTACAAAAACCCAGTCTACATAATTGTGCAGTACTATAACCCAGTCCAACATTACCAGATTATGCAGTACTATAACCCAGTCTAACATGACCAGATTGTGCAGTACTATAACCCAGTCTAACATTACCAGATTGTGCAGTACTATAACCCATTCTAACATGACCTAATTGTGCAGTACTATAACCCAGTCTAACATGACCAGATTGTGCAGTATTATAACAAAGTCTAACCTGACCAGATTGTGCAGTACTATAACCCATTCTCACATGACCAGATTGTGCAGTACTATAACCCCATCTAACATGACCAGATTGTGCAAGTACTATAACCCAGTCTAACATGACCAGTTTGTGCAGTACTATAGCCTAGTCTACATAACTGTGCAGTACTATAATCCAATCTCATAGTTGTGCAGTATCATAACCCGGTCTAACATGACCAGATTGTGCACTATTATAACCCAGTCTTACATGATCAAAAGGCAAGATTCAAGCTGTGATTTCTTCTTTTTGTGTGTGTGTCTTTCACAAATGGATGCTGAACACTGTTGAGTTAATTAAGTCACTCTCCATTCATTTGTGTGGTAATGCAAGGAATTATATAGAGAAGGAAAGGCAACTGATTGAGATTTTGTGAACGCTCGCATATTCACGCAAAATCGCGCAATATCTCGTTTGTAATTATCCTAACTTCCATTCATCTCAGGAACACAAATCAAAATTCTTACACTGCAGAATGAAATTATCATCAAAACAATACCATTCCCAGAAATTTGTGTTTAAAATTGTTGAAGTACTTGTGATTACAAAATGTGTATACTGCAGCTAAAATAACAACAAATTATGATAAATTTTCAGCCAAACCTCAATCTCTTTAATTCAAGAGCATTTTGTGTGATCGAAATATGTTTAAACTGTCTAATCTAAGATAACAGCTTACAGTTGATGTACAAGAAATCAGTTGCCTGTGAATTATGAATGATTAATTTGCAAATTATGAATCCTTCGTGTGTTGTTTCCTATCCTTCTATACAAAGTCATTGGTTAATGGAATCAATCAAACAGATTCTGACCATGTGACACCTGCAAACTTGCCATGGTTGAGAAACGCTGTCACATGACACAGAACTGAGCGGCATGTATCACAACCTTTTCTTTCTAGGGACAGAAACTTTTTTTACAATTAATGTCAGAAGCTCCTGTTTCACAAACATATATAAGTATATACTTAAAAACTTAAATCAATGAAAGCATCTTTGTAATCATGATTTTTAGACTGGCTTCAGAAATACTGCATTTATTTTCATTGACATTAATTAAAAAATATATGTGAGACCAGTTAAAATTAATGTTAATTTTCAGTATTTAAGTAAAACATCAGAAAATAGTGGTGAAACAGTACCCTCTTTAAAATATTAACATCTTAATTTATCACACAATATAAAAAAAATGAAAGCTCCATGTCAGCTGATAGATAATATGCAGAATTCTTGTTGCAAATGAAATACCTTTACCATTTGCTAGATATTTATATATTCGACTTGCAACTAATAATTGTCTTTCATACTAAATAAAATATCTCCTCTCGCTTCTGAAATACTTTTATACAAATGTTGCATCATTTACAATGAATGAAACAAAATGCTTGTTTATAAACCAATGAAATGCTTGCTCTTTACTTGATGAAATGTCTACAAAATGAAATGTTTGATGACTTAAGCAAAATACATTGGACTTAGAAAATGGTTTCTTTCAAGAAATATAATGATAAAGCAATGAATTTGACAGATCTTACATATGATTTTCAGTGAACAAAATCTTTTTGCATTTTTAATGCCAAAGTTTTCTCAAAGTTTATTTAATCAATTATCACCAAAGACGAACAACATAGCCTACCCTGGATACAATTTAAAAATTAATTTTTCAACTTTTCGATGTAATGTTGCTATCAAATGCCTCATTATAACACTCTTTTACAAGCTTTTTTCTTAAGCTAATAAATGGTAAAACAACTTGTTAAAACATTCAACAACAGTTTTTCTAGCTTGTTTACAAAAGAACACCCAGCACTGCTGGTGTCAACTGTACCTCTAATCAACAATTCGTATTCAATGCTTGTCGAAGTCAAGTCAAAACTTTCTATGAGCAAACTCGCGCATGTATGTTCTGGAAAATGCAAATTGTCGCTTATCCTCTTAACTCTACAGTCGACATATTTCAATATGTGCAGTCTCTGCTGTAAGTAATAAGCATCTGAAGTAGGAATTAGGAACAAGGCAATCACTATTGTGTTGTCATTTTACACTTCTGGTATTTGAGTCAATGTTGTATTTGTACTTTCTGGCTCAGTCTGGGGTTCTGTGGGTACCGGGGTCATGTTACGTAGTGAGGGAGAAAGCTTGTTTTGTATAGTCTGAATGTAGTTCTGTAACAGAAAAATATACGTAAATAACCAAACATAATGTAACAGAAAAATATTCATAAATGATCAATCATCATGTAACAGAAAAATATTCATAAATTGTCAAATATAAGGTAATAGAAAAATATTTATAAATTGTCAATCATAAGGTAACGGTGAAATATTCATAAATTGTCAATCATAATGTAATGAGAAATATTCATAAATTGTCAATCAGAAATATTCATAAATTGTCAATCATAATGTAATGAGAAATATTCATAAATTGTCAATCATAAGGTAACAGAAAAATATTCATAAAAATCATAATAATAAAGGAAACAAAAAAAAAATCTAAATTAAATTATTAATATCAGTAAATTAGTAAAATGAAGGAGACACACTTCACCCAGATATGCTGAAAAATATCCATCTTTTGTATTAAATTTCATTGTTATGGCAACCACACAGTTTCATATTACCGGTATGTGGTGTTAACATTTTTTCATACCTGATAACTTTATAAGGATATCAGAATCTTTGCTGGGGTTCCATATTTCTATCTCACCC
The DNA here is from genome assembly GCA_029582155.1 of Panopea generosa. Lineage (NCBI taxonomy): Eukaryota > Metazoa > Mollusca > Bivalvia > Adapedonta > Hiatellidae > Panopea > Panopea generosa. Next base: position 29,604,363 of record CM055909.1, on the reverse strand, counting down.
AAGTGCCAAGATAAACTTCTAGCACAGTGACGTTGTTACCACATGACATGGCGTATAAAAATATTTACCTTGATGGCTTAAAAGCGACCATGGTAAAATATAATGATTATTTTATTTAAATTTATCATTCAGTGTGTTTGGTATGCAAGAAAAAGAATAACACAATTTTGGTTCGGATAAAAAATTCCTGTTTGGAGCCTCTTTCCTGCCAAAACAGTAATTGTTATCCCTCGGGATGGATCTTCTATCTGAACATCAAATTCTGAAGATTATTTAACTAAAAATCTATAAAAAAGTATGAAATTTTCATAATTACTTGGGGAAGAATGGTGTTTAACTCATATATACGGATCTCTGGTCTTCCTCCGCCAACTGAACATGAATCGCCACATACTGGTATAATTATATTAAACCCGTCGTTGAAATTTGCAATTTGTGTTAAACTTATTTTAAAACCTACCAGTATGTGTTGATCTGCCATTTTAATGATGTCTGATATCTTACAATCTTACCTGTGATATAACATCTCCGTTAAATCTGCGAATCTGGTATAAATGTCTGTATCTAGACTGGTGACCCGTATTGTCTTTTGTTTTCTCTTTTGACCTTGTACGTTTGAGATTCACATTTTGGGATCGTCTGTTATGCAGCACTGAAATAATACATAATTATGGTAATAATTACAAATGTTTATCAAGATTTATCAATATTATATCATATAATGATTAAATCAATGAGATATTGTTGCAATTCTCTTACAATTCAGTATAGAATGACAGACTATAATATTACGATAAAGGTGATTGTATATTATAACAGATAAAGTTCTAATGTTGCATTATGTTGTCTTATAACCAATTATCTCTCATTTCTGAGGTTGTGGGTTCAAGACCAGCTTGGTTAAAATAAATTATGTGAAAAAGTTTGCAAGTTACTGGTGGAAGAACGACTGTTGAACTCAGATACATTCTTAGCTCTTCCTTTATCAATAAAATTGTTTATGCCATATGAAACCTGTCATGTGTTTGTAAAGTGCAATAAATGGTGATAAACCCCTTTGTTGCATAAATTATTGCTATGATGCAAAGCAAATAACTGAGTAAGACAATACAAAGAACAAAGATAAAACAATTCAATACAAATTAATGAACCTGTGAATAATCACCCCCATCAATTGACCCTAATTGATCAATTATACTATTAAGATGCCGTTCTTATTACTAACAGAGGTGAAATAAAACATTTGTTACGTTCATCAACAAAATTTATGTTTTGTTCAACTAATTTTATATACAGTTTTTGTTGTGGAAAAATACTTGTTAACACACAAACCAAATATGTATATAGTGTTCTTCTGACAGTGGTACATACTGGTATATTTTCACTGTATTTTATATCTAATTAGTAATAGATGTCAAAAGATATCACAGCCGGGTTGTCATAGTTACTTAACAAATGTTACAGTAAAAATTCCATCTATTGCAATGCTATTTCAGTTTTCTTTTCTGTTTTTTACTTTATACTAATTTATTTTAGCTTGAGTGTTAAGATAGCTCAGAGCTTATATGAACCGCTCTCGAGTCTACTTCCTGAATAGAACCAGTACTGAGTGTTGCATTTTTAAACACATCAGGGGTCACTGAGGATCGAACCTGTAACCTCTGGCATAAGTGGCTATCCACTACATTATCACATAATTTTCAGGTTATATAATAATTGATACATCTTTGGATCAGATCATAGTTTTTTTTATCATATGCTTTCCAACTCCCTACCCCCAACCCCACCCCAATATACAATAAGGCAAATTTAAAGTTTAATCCAAAGTGGGATAAACAATTAAACTATCAGTTTTGTCTGTAAACCCCCCCACCCCCCAAAAAAACAACATACAGTCCAACCTAGGTAAGCAGTCACCTCCAGTAAGCAGCCACCTATCTTAAGCAACCATAATTTCTATTTCCCATTTCTGTACATTCAGAGTAAATTAACCTGTATTTGCCAAGCCCAATTAAATCAGTCCTTAGTGCATCTGACTGTCAATCCAGGGGTCGTGAGTTTGAATTCCCGCCCGGCCACAATCTCTGTGATGGTTGATATACCATATGCGTCTCATTATCATTCATATCTCATCACTGATTCAAGTGGAAAAGTTATCAGTTACTTGGGGAGATGGAGTGTGCTCGAGTACTGGTTAGCGTGCTCGAGTACTTGTTAGCCTTCCAGGATCCCAGGAAACAGTAGTTAGGTTAACTGATCGCCTGTGAGCCTCAATGACTTAAAAATAACACTAAATATTCAATCAATCAATCAATCAATCAATCAATCAATAACCTGTATTAAGCAACAACCTGTCTTAAATTGTGACCTTTGCTACTTCCCTTGACTGGCTGCTTAAAACAGATTTGACCGTACATGCTACATGCTGGCAACAAAACCAAGAATACTTACCTTCCTTATGACTATATCCGTGTCCCGTTATTTTCCACTGCGTAACAGCTCCAACCAGAAAACAAAATGGCCAGCACCCAAGTATAATCCAGGAATACCAACACATCGCGGAGGAAATGTCTGCTTTCACTCTGTCCCATATATAGTCCATGAGCATGAACTGCTCAATGTAATAATCTATACAAGCGATCATTAAGATTCCGCCAAAAATGCTGGTTCCTAATATTGTCCCTGCTTTTTGAAATTTCAGAGTAAAAAGAGCGAAAATTACCCCAGTGCCGACTATCACCCCAATTGGAATCCATTTGGTCACTGGATGAAGAAACTGTTCCAAAATTATTAAAACACATGTTGCTATGGAAACACCAAAATGAAAGCCTGTGAGAAACAGTCCAATATATTGCACTAACATCGTGAGAAGTCCGCACAGGAATCCCGCCCCCAGCGCAATGCCCGCATTGGCGGCTACCGTGAAGGCTTGTTCCTCGAGACATATCATGTAGACTAGAATAGATCCAAACATAAACCCTGTCAGAAACATCACCGCTTTGAAGAAACGGTAACCTGAAAAATAAAACAAATGATATTAATAAAGACTTTATTTTTTAGCGAGGCAGTAATGTAATGGATAGAGTATTGGCCGCTTGAGCTATGTGTTGATAAATAACTGTAACATATGCATGTTTTGACTGTCTGTAAACAAGATTATATACCCTAACCAGCTTTAAGAAAATACAGTGTTTTTAACGTTGTGCAGCAGCGTTTTGCATGTCAGACATGTCTGTTAATTTAAGATCTTCATCTATAAATTATTCTAAAAGAAGCTGATTGTTTGAATATTTAGCATCGTTTTTATGCCATGGAGATTTAACAGATTATCAGTTAACCTAACCACTCTTTCTTGGGCTCCCAGATGGTTAACCAGTACTCGAGCACACACATCTTCACAAGTAACTGATATTTTTCCCACTCAAATCAGCGAAGAAAGGCAAATAATAATTAAACTTAATGCTGTATATCATTCCTCACAGGCCAGACGGCAGTTTGAACGCATGACCGATGGATTGATAGTTAGACACGAGACCAACAGAGCTAACTGAGCCCGCCTACATTTAAAAGTAATATCAATGATACAATCTATTTTATCTAGATATTAAATTCATGAAGACTATAGGATGAACATCTCACATACTGAAATTCTTAAACAATATAAAATGAGAGGTTACATGTAATATATGTAAAATTGTTTGTTTATTATAGTGACACCCCTGTTGAAAAGGCCAGCCACACTTGGCTTATGAGACACCTTTATGCTCTACACAATTACTTCCTGAAAGCTGTCATTGCCAGGCATCAGGCTGTTAGACATTCGGTACCCCTCAGTTTAACTAGCTGCTGGGTGAGCAACTGGCCATATCAGAAAAAAAACTAAGTTCTTTAATCGAGATTCAAACCTTCGATCACTCGCTTCTGAGGTGGACGCCTTAACCACTAAGCCACTGAAGAAGGTATGTATGTCTGATAATAAACAATAGACTGTGATTAAACTGTCAACAACTGAAATTAAAAGGAACCACAACTGATAATGAAATGAAAGCAAAGAAATTGGTTTTAACATTTTACAACACATTACAGGTTATATATATGGCATCCAGTTTCATCCCTCGAGCCACATGTCCTTCCACAAAGTTTCTGAAATGCATTTTTTGGAATGTGCTGGGTTTGAACCCACAACTGAAAAACTTAAATCACAAAGTTTTTGGTGAGAGGTAGTCTGTTTTTCTGTATTTTCATTTATGCAAATCAAACCAGCAACAAAATACTAACCGATTTAATTTTGTTCATTATGGAAAGAAGACTGTATTGATAAAAGATTATTACAAAACCATTTTGAATCATTTTGTTGCTTATTAATTTTGTTTGAATATTTAATGCCTTTTTAACGCCATTAACGGCTAAATCAGTTAACCAAACCACCCTTTCCTGGGATCCTGAAAGGTTAACAAGTACTTGAGCATATCTATCTCCGCAAGTAACTGATAACTTTCCCACTTCAAACAGTGGATAGAGACGAATGATAATGATATGTAATGTCGTATATGGATCGTCAGGGAGATTCTGATCAGGGATTCAAACTTATGACCCCTGGATTGATTGTCAGATACGCTACCGACTGAGCTAACCTGGCTATTTCTAATTTTACCTTGGCCGAAATGAACATATTAGCTATTGTAGTAAATATACTTACCAAAAAATGTATAAACTATCCCAAACAGAAAACACATAGCACATATAACGGCAGTGGGAATATTATAACTGAAGTCTATTGTTTCACAGCTGTGTACCGGTGGCTGTGTGGGCATCTCTTCGGTGGCATTATTCCTAGATATCAATGTATACAGATCCACTGGAGATGTCGCGACACCATCCAGCGTCGTGACAGCATCCTTCACTTTCTCTCCTGATGTGTCCTCCATCCTAGGATTTCACTTTGTTTTGTATTAATCAGCTAGCTGTCTGTGTCATACCTGTAATGAGAGAGAGGATCTATTGTAGAAAAGGACAAATACAAATATTTGTAGTTCAGGACAAATACAGTCAAACCTGGGTAAGCGTTCACTTCTATTAAGCAGCCACCTGTCTTAAGCAGTCCCATTTGCTTTTTCCCATTTCTATGCATTAAGAGCAAATTGACCTGTATTAAGGTACCTTCAACAACCTGTCTTCAAAGGTCACTTTTGCTTCTTCCCTTGACTGGTTGATTAAGACAGGTTTGACTGTATGTGTAGTTCTTCTGTTGTTATGGTTATTTTTGCAAGAAAAACTGCCAATACCAATAGTCACAAATGTTCCAATAATGTAAAATAAAATTGATAAATTATAAATAGTATAATATATATATATATATAGCTAATATATGCATGCTAGTATCCATAAAACATACCCAAATTACACCAAAACAAACTTGATGAAATGAAGCAAATTTTTTTTTAAGATTTTGTGAATGTTGGAATCTGTCACAAAATGGACATGAATATTTCACTAGTTTTTCTTCCTAAGTTATGTTATAAATCTGTTTTTAGTATAATTGTTGGCGTGCATGGTCTTATTTATTTTGTAAATCTACATTTACCTACAAACAATCATCTTAGTGTAATATAAGCATTTCTTTCTCTGTTTTCTTCGAAACCATTCTTTTTTTTAAAAAAAAACCCTTCGATTTCAACGAAGCACCCTGAGTATATCAAGTCCCAACATTCACTACCATAACTCCACGTACTGTAAGAGATTAACCTTTTTGTCACAATTTCATTCCAGAGTTAAATGAGATTTATCGCTGTGTTTTCTTTAGTAACTTAGGTTTAAATATATTTCATTGCCCTATTAACACATATCACAATATATTTTATGCATAATAATCATATATAATTATAGGTAAAATTTCTTGGCATATTATAGTATATAAATAGGTCACAAGGACCCAATGCTTATTTGCAATTTTTGAGTAAAATTTTTAAGATATCTATATAATCTCATCCCACTGATTTATTTGAATGAAATAAAGAGCTGGATGCCGTTTACATTCAAGATTGTGCTGCGATATAGACTAGATCTGTTATGATAGTTCATAACCACAATAAAGACTAGATCTGTTATGATAGTTTATAACAGATCTATTATGATAAGTTGTAACCACATTCCTGTTATAACAGTTTATACCTCCTGTAAGAGATAAGGAATCATTCAGGTTACTGTTATATTGTTGTGCAACATTCAGATATTGCAACTGTTTTCCTGAAGCTGTGTTTATATACGATACAAATCAGAATGACTTGCATGCACTCAACTGCAAATATACAATGTGTTAGCTAACTACATTGAAATCAACTGAATTTGTAAACCTGGAACATTGTAAACATAAGCTAACTCTAACACAACAGCTTTGGGAGCCATCTGCTTGTGCTTAATTACACCACTAAATGCTTAATCAAGTAGTTGTTTATTTTAGCTTTTTTTCTAGTTGCTCAGCACTGGCATTCATTCATACATGAAATTCCTGTAAGATGTCAGAACTGAACTCGCGGAACATGGCCAAAATCAAAAGCAATTATCATCCATGAGAACCTGGTCCAATTACATTAAGTCAGAGGTAATGATCCAACATCCTTGAAAATATTGCCCAATTACAGAAAGTCAGAGGTAATAACATGTCCCAACAATATTAAGTCAGAGGTAATGACATACTCCAACAATGTTAAGTCAGAGGTAATGGACTCATCTGTGAGAATATTGCCACAGTATCACTAAACGTATCTAAAATAAAAGTGTAGTTATCTTCAGTACTATTTTCCATTCTGTGGAAGAAGAAATTTAGTTTAAACTTATTTATTTTACTTCGATTGTGAAACATGTTATTACAACTTAGACAAATCATGCTTGAAGTCTTCCTAGACAGAACCAGTACTATGCATACAAGAAAAAAAGTTTCTAGCCCTGACAGAGAAGAAGAAATAACTATCTATCTGTGATTTGTCTTACTTATCCCACTATATCAACACAACACAGCGTATTAATCCTCCTAAAATGCCACTTACTCTACCTATATCAGAATTAAACTGAACCGCTGACTTCACCCACCATCCACCTCAGAGCAGCGTGCTGAGAGATAATGCAAGACACATCTGAACTGATCAATCCCTGCCCTGTCAAAATGAAATATTATCTACACCATTAAGACAAGTTATCTTCTAGATCAAGAGAGAGAGAACATTACAACAATATGTACAGTTCCCTATCTATCCAGCTACTGTTTGTTTGTAAACAAAAAGATAACAAATCAAAACAATATAATCTGCGTGCACTTCCAATACTTCATTTTCCTTTATTGTGTGTTTTGATAACTCGACTTGTGTGCATTATAACCTATAAATGTTTGTCAATGTTTATGTTAAGGTAAAAAATAATATTGTTATAACCCATGGTACTTTGTTGTTACACTTATATGCATTTTGTCATATCTGTTAATGTAACCTGAGATGTAAGTAAAGGATATGTTCTGTTCTAACAACAATATAGGTTATTCTCTTGTTCTGGCTTTCAGCTTAGATAATTGCATTCCATTACTCAGAACAAAACATTTTACTTTTAGGTCAAAATATAAAATAAAATATAATTTGTCTAAGATATTCTTTAACAGTCTCCGTGATGATTGAATTAATATATGATATTGTGTCTCATTATCAATTGTTTCTCACTACTGATTCAAGTGAGAAAGTTATCAGTTATTTGCGGAGATGTGGCATGCTTGACCTTGTTAACCTTTCAGGATTCCAGGAAACAGTGGTTAGGTTAACTGATCATCTGTTAGCCCTTGATGACATAAAAATTATGTTTAAATATCCAATCAATCAATCAGTTTTTTTCTGTTCTTATAACATATTGTAGCTGGCATTAGATATGCATTCTAAAACAGCTTTATCGTGAAAGAGAAGAATCAATCAAAAGACAAAACTAATCAGTCACATCAATTAACACAATCTTTGTCAATGATGATAGAAACCGTTATCCATTATAATCAAAGATTTATCCTTAACAATGGAGTCAAGCATGTGATAATTAATGCTTTTCATTGGTTAAAATACATCAATAAAACAAGCTAGGGTATTTACAGCGAACTGAATTTTTACGAAAAACTCTAAATATGTTGTTAAAAAAACAACAACAAAAATCCATACTCAAACATCAGCGGCAATTATCCAAAATACTGTACAAGGAAACAAAACAAACAAAATAAAATTCTGATTCCATTTAAAATGAAAAACTATACATTACCAAATTTCAAGTTGATATCAGATGAATTCACTCTTATTACTTTATCATGCCAGTTACCAATGAACACTGTTGGTAACTTACAATCTGCTAACATTTTTATGACAAAACTAAATCTCCAGTACTATTCTATATCTAACACTTCATTTCTACAAACCACCAGAACTAACTGTCTGCAAAATCCAGGTAATTTTTTTGTTTCAACCAGACCCTAATCATGTTATTTCATGAACACCTACATTTTTAAATCTGACTGTTTGTTCTTATCGGAATAGCCCTGACAGTGAGACAGTGCCCTGCTTATAGGCTGATTTGTGTCACAGTTGGATAAGATAAAACTATACCCACTATTCTTATCAAGGAAGATATTTGCTAACTGCAGTCAAACTAATCCAAATTATCTGGCTGATAACCGCAATGTGTGAAAAGGTATTGTTGAGTGGTCCAAACAAGAACAAAGCACTCATAATCCATCAAACAGTCTGTGTTTCATTAATGGATTGAATATAATAGTGTCCAGTGGCAGACTGTTGTGGGGTTACTATCTTGATGTTTTGCTGCATGCATGGTGTTAAGCGGTGCTTTCAGCAATTTTTCAGTCATATAGCATGACAGTATTTTAAATGCTGCCACACTGGATTATCATACTGCTGACATATGGCATGATACCCCACCCAATCACATTATTCTGACCAGACCTAGAACTTTCCTCTAAATGCTGAACACAGAGGAAGCTTCTAGTACCATTTTTCAAGTTTTTGGTATGACCCATCCAGGGATTAAACTCACAACCTTCCGCATGCGAGGTGGATGCTCTACCACTAGACCACAGCTGTGGTTAACACTATCTTTGTAGTTCACCATTAATCTTAGAATATAATATACATTTGTTTCAGCAATTATTCCATAAAGAAGATAATTTACTAGTACCTGAGTCAGCAGGTCTTTATTTAATTAACAAGCAGGGCGATAGTGCAATGGATAGTAGCCAAAGTTCGTGGATTTGATCCCTTACTCAACCTGGTAGCCAACAGATTCAAGGGCGATTCCTAATAACTAAGCTTCCTTCGCAGTCAAGCTAATGTAAATGATATAAACTATAATAACAGGCCAAGTGGTAGCTTATACCTTTTTATAACTTTTCGCTTTAGATAAGCATATATTTCTGCCCCCACACCCGTAACATATATCCCTTGATCTGCCACTGTAAATATTCATCAAATGGGGCAGTATATTATAAACAGACTCAAAACTCTTTCAGCAATGAAGAGGATCAAAGGGAATTTAAAAGGAAAATAGGCCAGCAACCCTTGATATAACAAAGGTATGGCAGAGGTCCAAATGTTAAAGATTGAAAAAGCTGATCATCAGCAGAGATACTTTATCATTTTCATGTACAACATAGTCAAAGTTTATTGCACAGTATCTGTTATCTTCTGTAAAATAATGTCATGACATGTCTCATTTTAGAAGGTTATACACTTTTATATATAATAAACATAAATAATGCATTTAGTGTTGACCTAATATTTATGTTTATTTATAGCAACAGTAGCCATTTTCAGTTAAAATTGTACCACTTTTTTAAATAATACAAGTTCAATTTTAATTGTCATGATTATAATATTATATACTCGAAAAGAATTTCTGAAATTTTTTTCAGTTAGAATGGTAACCTTTTTATTATTACATTTTCATTATAAGCTAGACAGCAGAAAAATACATATCTTATACGAGACATGGAAAAGTAACAATTTGCCTTTTTTTGTTGTTATATTTTTCCTCTATATAACTTGATGATAAATTGTGTCTCCAAAGGTGGCCATTTTGAAAAATTTCATGAAAAGTCAAAAATAATTCACAAACGAAAGGTAAATTATCCAAATTTCGCAAGCATTCCCTGTAAATTGTACAATATTAATTTATAGCAACAGCGGCCATCTTGGTTAACAAACATAATCATACATTACAAATGAGTTTCCCTAAAGCAATATTTTCAAGAAAAGATAGGTGGCTGCTGACATGTTCAAATACATTAGTCATATCATATATTTTATAAGTGAATAAGCTAATTTCATATACCGGTATACACTTAGTCATTTTCTGTATTATAGAATGACTAAACTACTGTTAACATGCACGCAGCCTTTTCCATTCCCTTGTTAAAGTCATTTAAGAAGACAATAAAACAGAAAATGCAGTAGCTATTAAACACAAAAGAAACAACACATGCTAAGTTGAATAATTTCACAAACCTTTCAACTCATATAAATGTATAAGTATACCACTAGACTCTTTCAGGAAATGAACTATGAACAGAAGCCAGGTTGGAGAAATTTTGAGCTTGCAATAACAGCGGTAGGCCGGGGGTCGATCTTGTGATACATTAGCAAAGAAAACAAACTTCAGACATTTATTGAGCTGTAAAACTGATCCAGTCAGACACTGATGTATTAATATCAGTGCTTCTTCAGGTTTCAGTGTGAATCTAGGAAATTATAAGTAAAAAAAATAGTAATAAAAACACTCCCTAGGACAAACTCAGGTCACAGGATCAAGAATCAAAGTTTGAATTTACGTAAGATTGAAATAGTTAAGAAACATGTCAACTAAGCTAACTGACTGAAGTAATTGGTACAGTTTCCCAGAATCTATGTCCTATTTCCTTTTACAAAACCCGGCTCCTGTTTCAACATTACTGTACATAAACTTAAATCCTCAACCTAAGAAAAGCAGCCAGGTGAGCATGATTTAAGACTGGTTCCAGTAAAACTGCACGTGTTTTCATTGATACTGAGTACAGAATAGATAAATAACCAGTCAAAACTTTATAATTATTTAAGTAAAATGTTGGTGAAACAGAAACCTGGTCATATGACCCTGGTATCAACATACATACTCAAATACTTACACTTTTTTTTTTTATTCATTAAACGAAGCTATATTATTAATGCAGCTAGGTAAATCATGGACAATGTCCGTCATTATTATTGTCCATAATTAATTTCTCTAAAAATGCATTCTTTTGAACTTACAGTTTCAATTTGTTTTTTTAATTAATTTTTTTTTTTATAAAAATAGAAAGGCTGCATGAAAATTAGGGGGTGGGTGGGGATTGATAATCTAGCAGTTGCTTTATTATAGTCTAAACATCTACTTTTAATCTGTGTAAAGTAACGAACATTCACAATCTCCTTGTTAACATCTCATTTTGTTTCCATACCAACACCACTATACAAAATGTCTATGAAATTGTGGGAAATGTCATAAATGATTGCAATTCAAGTTTATAAGTGATAATAGGTGTGGTGAGTCACATGTGGGAAGTTGTCCAATAATAATGTCCTGATTTATCACTACAGAAGGTGTTGCATGCCACTACGTTTTTCTTTCTTTTCTTTTTTAATGAGATTTAACATAATTTTCAACACATTTCAGATTATATCCCGGTCAACCTGAGTTTAACAAGTCAGAACCACTATCTGTGAAAACAGATGAAAAAACAAAAAAATCATTGGCATGCATTTCAGCAGTAAATTGTGCTCCAAAAATAACCATTCCAAATGGGACAGGAAGAGTCTTGGTGGAAGCAGACCTGAGAATGAATCTGAGGCGAACAACTGATTTGCAAATTTTCTCACACATTTCAGATTACATACTTATATACAAGCCTTACTGGTGGAGGCAGACCTGAAAATGGCAAATTTTCTCACCTACAGTCAGGTTCATGTTTCAGATATACTTCAGTATTATTATATGAGGCTGGTTAAAAAGATCATTAAGCTATCACCAAGTAATTTAATCTCTGTTTAGAAATATTAGATCTACCTGTAACACAGTGGCGAGGAATTTCTCACACATTGGAACAGAGGATATCTATGCTATCTGAGTCTGGACCATGGAGGACCCTAAATTTACTCTCATATAATGACATTTCTATGACTGATTATTTGACTTTATTTATTGGCTGTTTAATTATCAGCTACAAGGTGTTTTGTACAGAAATGACTGACTGGGATTCAAACCATGTGACCACAATGTTGGTCTAGGGGTAGAGTCTGCCTCGCATGTGGAAGGTTGTGTGTTTGACCCTCGACCGGGTCATGCCAAAGACTTGAAAAATGCTACTTAGAAACTCTCATTTGGTGGATTGTTCTACGTCTAGTCAGCCAGGTGTCAGTATAATATGACTGGGTGGGGTATCATACCATGTGTTTGCAGCATGATACTCCAGTGTGGCAGCGCTTAGAATATTGTTTTAAGTAGACATTGTTGTGACATTCCTGAAAAAATGTTGAAAGTGGCGATAAACACCAAACCAACAAGGCATTTGGCTGTCAGTAACTCTATTTACTGACAATTATAGGCTGTTACTTAACCCAATTATATTATTCTTCCTATAATGACAATGTAATTAAGTTAATGATATTGGTGCACATGGAAAAAGAGTGGGCACAATAGTATTTGAGCAGGAATTTTATGAGAGAAAGAAAATAAGAATTGTCGGTAAATACTACTAAGCAAACATTAATTTCCAGCCATTTGTCCTCACTGTTCTTATTCCCTCCTTAACTGCAGCAATAATTTCTTTCAAAACTAATCAATGCTATCACACAGAGTTGAACTTTGGAAGTTGTTAATTGGCACCAAAAAAACATAGTTTTCAAATTTTCAAGCTAATGAGCACTGGCAGATCATGAGGGAGGGATAATGTATTATGATCCCACTCAGAGTACTGGCAGATCCTTGGCGAGGGGTAAAGGATCTTTCTCCTACCGAGCACTGACAGATCCTGAGGGAGGGGTAAGGGATCTTTATCCCACTGAGCACTGGCAAAGTAACCTCTATCAAGCAAAACCTGTCTTAAAAGAAAACTTTTGCTCCTTCGCTTGACTGGCTGTTTAAGACAGATTTGACTGTATATACTATACTATACATCATCAACTAGGCATTTACAAAGCTGTGTCATAGCTTTCTTTTATGTGTGGAGATATCCCCGTGAAATTCCAGGGTGCCAAATGAGTCATGGCTATTAAAGACCACTGTAGCTCATGCAGCATGTTATAAAAAGCAATTGTCTGAGTATTTGGATAGAATATGCTAAACTTGACGCAGTTGTGCATGTATCAAGGTTCTAGGTTCATTCTGCATTTTCATTTTGTTGATGTGTTTTTTTTTAGTCTTCCTTCCTGTTGGTGTCATGCGACTTTTAATGTATAGGAATGCCATAAAACTGAAATGCATTCACTTAGATCTAGAAAAAAAAGTAAAACATAAGGAGTTCAAACTTATAAGTGACATCTAATGACATTCTGTATCCTGTGAGAAATTGTTAATGGAGAAATTTGCAAATTTAAAATTCCCATTTGAAGTAATTATTGATTTTTATTTTCTCCATTAACAATAAATGTTTAATGGCTTGGAGCAATATAAATTGATCATAATTGTAGTTTATTTGACAACAAACATTCAGGATACCAGTCCATAATACATCGGTGGCAATTCAAAATGAAAAATAACAATTAACAAAATAGCTGATTCGTGACTATTTTAAGTTTATAGTGGGAATGGGAAAATATAATAAATGCAGAAAATAAAGCAAAGCAAAAAAGAACAACCAAGCTTCTGCATGATGAGACCTCCCTCACCATTGACACTCTTTCTGCACCAACTGGACCGAATGAACCATATTTTAATCACATTTCTGGACCAAACTTCAAACACTCAAATTAAACAAAATAAATAATATTTCTCGACCCAACTTTATACACACTTGTTAAACTTTAGATATACAATGCACTTTATTTATATGAAACACACCTATTAAACTGTAAGAATCAATCAAACCAAAAAAGGGTTCAAGGTAAGGTACATAAAACATTCATTAATGGGATCAATACAGGGGTCAGGGTGGGGTACATAAAACATTCATCTATGAGATTAGTACACCAGGGGTAGGGGCGGGGTACATAAAACATTCATCTTTAAGATCAATACACCAGGGGTCGGGGTGGGGTACATAAAACATTCATCTTTAAGATCAGTACACCAGGGGTCGGGGTGGGGTACATAAAACATTCATCTTTAAGATCAATACACCAAGGGTCGTGGTGGGGTACATAAAACATTCATCAATGAGATCAATACACCAGGGGTCTGGGAGAGGGGGGTGGGGGGTACATAAAACATTCATCTATAGGATCAGTATACCAGGGTTTGGGGCGGCGTACATAAAATATTCAACTATGAGATCAATACAGGGGTCAGGGTTGGGTACATAAAAACATTCATCTATAAGATCAGTACACCAGGGGTCGGGGTGGGGTACATAAAACATTCATCTATAAGATCAGTACACCAGGGGTCGGGTTGGGTACATAAAACAATCATCTTTAAGATCAATACGTGAGGGGTTGGAGTGGGGTACACAAAACATTCATCTATGAGATCAGTACACCAGGGGTAGGGTTGGGGTACATAAAACATTCATCAATGAGATCAGTACACCAGGGGTAGGGTTGGGGTACATAAAACATTCATCAATGAGATCAGTACACCAGGGGTCGGGTTGGGGTACATAAAACGTTTATCAATGAGATCAGTACACTAGGGGTTGGGGTGGGGTACACAAAACATTCATCTATAAGATTAGTACACCAGGGGTTGGGGTGGGGTACATAAAACATTCATCAATGAGATCAGTACACCAGGGGTCGGGTTGGGGTACATAAAACATTTATCAATGAGATCAGTACACTAGGGGTCGGGTTGGGGTACATAAAACATTTATCAATGAGATCAGTACACCAGGGGTGGGGGTGGGGTACATAAAACATTCATCAATGAGATCAGTACACCAGGGGTCGGGTTGGGGTACATAAAACATCTATCAATGAGATCAGTACACCAGGGGTCGGGTTGGGTTACATAAAACATTTATCAATGAGATCAGTACACCAGGGGTCGGGTTGGGGTACATAAAACATTTATCAATGAGATCAATAATACACCAGGGGTCGGGTTGGGGTACCTAAAACATTCATCTATAAGATCAGTACACCAGGGGTTGGGGTGGGGTACATAAAACATTCATCAATGAGATCAGTACACCAGGGGTCGGGTTGGGGTACATAAAACATTCATCTATGAGATCAGTACACCAGGGGTCAGGTTGGGGTACATAAAACATTCATCAATAAGATCAGTACACCAGGGGTTGGGTTGGAATACACAAAACATTTATCAATGAGATCAATACACCAGGGGTCACGTTGGGGTACATAAAACATTTATCAATGAGATCAATACACCAGGGGTAGGGTTGGGGTACATAAAACATTCATCTATAAGATCAGTACACCAGGGGTTGGGGTGGGGTACATAAAACATTTATCAATGAGATCAATACACCAGGTGTCGGGTTGGGGTACATAAAACATTTATCAATGAGATCAATACACCAGGGGTCGGGTTGGGGTACATAAAACATTCATCTATAAGATCAGTACACCAGGGGTTAGGGTGGGGTACATAAAACATTCATCAATGAGATCAGTACACCAGGGGTCGGGTTGGGGTACATAAAACATTCATCTATGAGATCAGTACACCAGGGGTCAGGTTGGGGTACATAAAACATTCATCTATAAGATCAGTACACCAGGGGTTGGGTTGGGATACACAAAACATTTATCAATGAGATCAATACACCAGGGGTCAAGTTGGGGTACATAAAACATTTATCAATGAGATCAATACACCAAGGGTAGGGTTGGGGTACATAAAACATTTATCAATGAGATCAGTACACCAGGGGTCGGGGTGGGGTACATAAAACATTTATCAATGATATCAATACACCAGGGATCGGGTTGGGATATACAAAACATTTATCAATGAGATCAGTACACCAGGGGTCGGGTTGGGGTACATAAAACATTTATCAATGAGATCATTACACCAGGGGTCGGGTTGGGGTACATAAAAAATTAATCTATAAGATCAGTACACCAGGGGTTGGGTTGGGGTACATAAAACATTTATCAATGAGATCAATACACCAGGGGTCAGGTTGGGTTACATGAAACATTCATCTATAAGATCAGTACACCAGGGGTTGGGCTGGGGTACATAAAACATTCATCAATGAGATCAGTACACCAGGGGTCGGGTTGGGGTACATAAAACATTTATCAATGAGATCAGTACACCAGGGGTCGGGTTGGGGTACATAAAACATTCATCTATGAGATCAGTACACCAGGGGTCGGGTTGGGGTACATAAAACATTTATCAATGAGATCAATACACCAGGGGTAGGGTTGGGGTACATAAAACATTCATCTATAAGGTCAGTACACCAGGGGTCGGGTTGGGGTACATAAAACATTCATCTATGAGATCAGTACACCAGGGGTCAGGTTGGGGTACATAAAACATTTTTCAATGAGATCAATACACCAGGGGTCACGTTGGGGTACATAAAACATTCATCTATAAGATCAATACACCAGGGGTTGGGTTGGGGTACATAAAACATTCATCTATAAGATCAGTACATCAGGGGTCAGGTTGGAGTACATAAAACATTTATCAATGAGATCAATACACCAGGGGTCGGGTTGGGGTACATAAAACATTCATCTATAAGATCAGTACACCAGGGGTTGGAGTGGGGTACATAAAACATTCATCTATAAGATCTATTAGGTAATAACAGTATGAATATATGTACAAATTTTGGGTGTAACTTGACATGCCTGACAGCCCTTGCAATAACTAAGGAGGACAGTAATTAGCAGGACAAACAGTCATACACACAACATAAGATTTTTCGCTTAAATCAGAAGGCAAAACTCATGTCTGTGTGTTAGTGCGGCATATTGCATGTCCCTAAGGAGCTTTTTAAAGATTGTTATTTTACATCTCCGAGCATGTTATGGACAGCAGATTGGATATCTAAATAATAAAAAAGTTGTCCTTTCACGCCTTATTTAATCTGGTTAGTCTGTGGTCTGTGTGTGACCCAACATCTTCATTCGAAAGATTGTTCACAAAGATTATTTTATTAATTAAAGAGTTATACACAATATACAAAAAACAATATATCATATAATTACTGTTAGAGACAAAAGAGAAAGAAGAAAAAAGAAGAGAGAGAGAGAGCAGATGAGAAAGAAAGGGAGACAGAGAGAGCAGGGGAGGAAGAAAGGGAGATGGAGAAAGAATAGAAATATACAAAACATTTTGTCATGACGATTTTGTTTTCATTACAGTCTGATATTATACTCCTGACGTTATACAAAAATATGCACCCATTACGCAATAATATTCAAGAAATAAATCACCATGAACGGAATTTTACGTTAATTTAAATTCATTTTAAGATTTGATACACCATTTACTTTTTTACTTTGAGTATATAAAGATATGTTTTACTTAACACAGGTACCACCTATATTAAAATAAAAATCTACTTTACGTGCCAATTTCAGTTTTTATATTTTCAAACCTCTGGTAACCAGGTGATCATAAGACCATCCAGTGAGAATACGAGAATTTTGAATTTGAAAAAAAAATTTTCAGTTTAAATTTTATGTTAACTTACAATTGCATGGTCATTTACTCCGTGTAAAATCCAAGTACAACACTTTTTTAGAATACAAAATTACCGTTAGTCCCGAGTCCAGCAAACATCAGTTATTTGTCATTTCATGTCCACCTTTATTTCTATACAGATAGCGACAACACGATATTGCCGATATTGACACACTAGGTTTGTTATGTCTGAAGTAACGCCTCAGTGAACACTCCCATATGTGACTTGCTGATCAGTTAATCCTATTGGGTGTAAAATCCATGCCTTACTGCAAACCGGAGTTCTATAATGACTGCTGTAATGAAATAAAATACGCTAATTGGCGATATCTACCCATCTATTTAACAGTTATATAGGCAATGGCGTGGGAGATTTTGATCTACAGTCAATGTCAATCCAGCATTTAAATTAAACAAAAAATAATCCAAAGCAGATTATTTTGTGTTGTAAATCCTCAACTTAAGCCGTGTATTTAATGTCCAATGACAGAAGGTGTGTGCCTTTTGAACGACTATGAAAATGCAACAGTCTCCAGTGATATTAATCTCATACTAATTTAGTTTAACTTGGAAACAAAAAATGAGAGCAATGAAGGCAGCTTGTCAGGAAAAATCGCTATAAATGTCTAAACAAATATAAATATTTTTTAAATGGATACAACAAAAGTGCAAAATTATCATAAATGAATTAAATTCAAAGTATGTCAAACCACAAAAAACGTGATAAAATCAATGTTTGAATCAACAGCACATTATACTGCTTAATGACCTTCACATCCTTACTCGGACCCTACCTTACAATATGTAAATCAGTCTAATGAATAAAATAGAAATCATGGTTATTAAATCACTAACTCATATCATGATACGTCACAAATTATCTTGCAATTTTAAGCGAGAAATAAATCTGTTTTCAGAAATCCCTTTTTGACATCATTTCGGCATGTTTAAATAAATAACTTAATGGCAATATGGGATCAGTGGGTATAATGATACAGTCGTTATAAATTGGAAAACAATGTGTAAAATCCTGATATATTTCTTTCAATGAGTCATAGACAGCTACTCACACTACAGTATTCAAAAATATTGAATATTTATCATCATTTTTATGCCATCGAGGGCTAATAGATGATTAGTTAACCTAACCACTGTTTTCTGGGATCCTGAAAGGTAAACCAGTACTTAAGCACACCCCATCTCTGCAAGTAACTGATAACTTTCCCATTGAATCAGCGGTGAGAGACGAATGACAATGATACACAATGTCGTATATTAATCATTGTGGAGACTGTTGCCGGGCAGCGATTTGAACTCATGACCCCTTGATTGATAGTCAGACATGTAACCGACTGAGCTAATCAGGCCCGGCTATTCAAGACAATAATTATATAAATTCTATCCTTGTATATTATATGTATACAGATGGTTGTCAAGAGATAGATGTAAAACGATAGAGAGATGGGTGTAAAGAGAAAGAGATGGTTGTAAAGGGATAGATCCTTGTATGTTATATGTATCCTTCACTCTTACCTCTCACAATCTGTCAATCTTGTCTGTTCATATCTCTCTCTCTCTGTCTTTTATCAATATCTCACGCTGTCTCAATCAAAGAAACAACTGGAGTTATTAGTTTGTTCCTTCTTCTATTAAATTTGTATTATCTTGGTTAACCAGGTGCTTGATATAATGAGACCATTTAGCAGAAGTTCCGATTAAAGCTTTTAATTCACCCAGAACTCAAGGATACCTAATTGCATATTGATCATTATAATGACTGAAATGTCAATCAAATCGATGTTGAGACCTGACACTACTTCAATCCATCAAACTTTGATTCATGTTAATTGCAAAGTTAATGATTCAACACATTGGGGAAAGCTTTGAGATATAGTGTGCTAGTTTTCGCCTTCATTAGTGAACGTAAACTTAATGAATGAGAAGCACAAAGCACCTGGTTTACAATTTTCTTATAAATGATGTAAATCACAACAAGGATCTGGTCTGTTTAGGCTTCATACACAGAAACATCACCAGCTGTTGCAATAGACAGACTGCAAAACAGATAGAGATGGGTGTAAAGAGATAAAGATTGGTGTAAAGAGGTAGAGATGGTTGTAGAGAGATAGTGATGGGTGTAAAGAGATAGAGATGGTTGTTAATATATAGAGATGAGTGTAGAGAAATAGAGATGAGTGTAAAGAAATAAAGATGGGTGTAAAGAAATAGATGTAAACAGATAGAGAGATGGGTGTAAAGATATAGAGATTGTTATGAAGACATAGAGATGGGTGTAAAGGATTGGTGTAAAGAGATATAGAGAGAGGTGTAAAGAGATAAGAGGTAGCTGTGAAGATATAGAGATGGATGTAAAGAGATAGAGATGGTTGTAAAGAGATAGAAATGGGTGTAAAGATAAAAGATGGTTGTAAAGAGATAGAGATGGGTGTAAAGAGATAGAGATGGTTGTAAAGAGATAGAAATGGGTGTGAAGAGATAGATATGGGTGTAAAAAGATAAGAGGTAGTTGTAAAGATATAGAGATGGGTGTAAATGATGGATGTAAAGAGATACAGATGGGTGTAAAGAGATAGAGATGGGTATAAAGGATGAGTGTTAAGAGATAAGAGTTGGTTGTGAAGTGACAGAGATGGTCCAAGTAAATAGTTATTTATACATCATTAGTTTGTTTAAGGAAAATGGCAACTTAGCAACTTATATTGATCACTGATTGAGTTATCGACTTGTTTGATTGACAACATGCATCAAGCCAATTTGCAGCTTAAAGTGGGAATATAATTTTAGTCTATCCTCACCACAGTGGCCATGTCAAAGAACATCCCATTTCAGTAGACCCTTTTGGAATAAAGGGTTGCACAGTGAGAGTATCAAAGCATGATATGTTGGGGAGAAAAAAATGTTTTTGCTGATTTTAAAACTTGGAGAAGAAAAACAACTTACCAAGAGTCATAAATCCATTTAACATACCAGTAAAGGATAACTTTTATCTACAAATATTCCTGGGTTAACTGATTAGTGACATATTCATTACAAATATTTCTAAATCTTATATCATCCGAAAAGGATGAAAGAAATTGAGAATGAAGTCAGCTATAATTCAAACGCAACAAATAGGTGTTGTTTTAATAAAGGATTGTTTCCACAACCTAGTTTGAAAAGACTTTTGAAAGCAGGTGTAAATATTACACCTGGGTGCGACATGCATTTCTTGTATTGATTGCGCAACTTTAAGCCTGTGAAAAGGTGCATTGTTTGTTTAGCTGTAAACTTTGTCTACACATATTGATTTCAGTTTGTTTAACAGAAAAAAAATCACCACATTCTTAAAGCTGATATATTTATATGAATGCATGAATGAATGAATGATTATGATTGATTGATTGAATGAATCAGATGTTACTGTGTATAATATACAAACACAAAATGATATTCTTAAAGCTGATATGAATGAATGAATGAATGAATGAATGAATGAATGAATGAATGAATGAATGAATGAATGAATGAATGAATGAATGAATGAATGAATGAATGAATGAATGAATGAATGAATGAATGAATGAATGAATGAATGAATGAATGAATGAATGAATGAATAAAGTGGGAGACATTAAAGAATGTAGAAACTTGATATGTGTATACGTAGAATAGTAATTATTTTAGCAAATGAAATTTTAATATATAAATAAAACATGAATAGTAGTAAAGGATCACAAGTTAAATTGAAAATGTAGTTACAAGAAATGTGAAGATTTTATCAAGAAAAACACCCTACGTGTTTGAGTAATAAGTTATCACTGATAATAAATGTCTAAATATCACAAAACTTAATGCATAGTCAGTCAAGTGGCCTTTTAAGACAGGTGTAATGCAGGTTAATTTGCTTTAAAAGCATATAAATAGGAAAAAACGCAAATGTGGCTGCTTAAGACAAGTGGCTGCCTAATAGAGGTGACTGGTTAAACAGGTTTGACTGTATAGGGTTTAAAAACAGCTGTTAACAATCAGCAATTGTGTGTACCAATTATGGTGGCAAACAAATCAATGAAAACAGACTTGTGGTGGTATAAAGAGAAAATATGTCTGAGTCAGCAACATTTTAGCTTGTTTGTAAAATCTGATTATAAGACAAACAATATTGCTTATACTGCGCCATTACAAATGTAATCTGTGTGTTCATTGCAGATGCCACAATAGAAAAGTTCACAAACGCCTACTCGGTTATTGTTTTACACCCATCCTTAAATGGACTGGTAGTCAATTACTAGTCTCCTGGAAATCTTTGTTAAAATTCTAGAACAATCAAATTGTCAAAGGAACCATTCCATGCAGCAACTACAGAGAGAAAGTTTCAATTATGCATGAAGTTTTAAACACATTTACTACAAGACATAATCTCTATTGATTTCTGCTTCTCTTACCAGACAACAAAGGAGTGTCAGTTGATGAAGTTTTTCTTCATTTTACTTTCACAAAATAATTGCAAACTCTGGAAAAATAAATTACTGTGATAGTTTCCGCTGAGTTTGTATACAGAATATATGGTACACAGATATGACGGTTCCTCTATATACAGACACATTTCTAACTGTAAGCACTTGTAAATTTAGGCTAGAATTTCATTTTATAATAATTTTGTTTGTTCAGTTGGCACACAGAAAACAGACCTAATTAATGAGCACTTCACATACAAACATTCTTAAAAATATTTAAGTTTTACTGCATAATTTAGCATGAACACTATTTTAACAACAGTTCTATATTCCTGATACAGCCCCTTACCCTCTGCCCCCCCCCCCCCCCCCCCCCCCCCCCAAAAAAAGGTCATGATACCACTTTATTGTGATGTCTGATACAAAGCATGAAGGAATGAATGGGATTTAACGGCATACCAACACATTACAGGCTAATCAACATCAACAGGAAGGAAGATTCCAGGTTCACTCTACATGTAAATAAAAAAAACCAATTAACATACAGATACAAAAACATCAACAAATGAATATGAAAATGAACCTAGAACCTTCATACCTGCAGAATTGCTGGTGTTACCCATATTCCTTCTAAGGTCTTCCTCCACTAAATTTAGATATATCACATGTCTTGAAAATGACGTTAAAAGCATTTATAAATACCTCGTCTCGCTCCATTAACAATTCATACATAACAGATTTTTTAACAGTTATTTTATTTATTCACAGTTTTGTATAATATATAACTAACAAACCACCTGTTTTATTACCTAAGTATACAGTATTATGGTTTAAATAAAAGTCATGGAAGAAGTATTTTAATAAAATGAGAGTCATATCAGCTTAACCTCAAATCTAATCCACTTATATGGTGACAACGTAAGACTTACAGGGCTTGGTGTATATCATGTATAAAAACACAGTGAAGTGGCCGCTGCAGAGATCATAGGATCCAGTACAAGAGCCCTTTATTTCTGATCAGCTGTAAAAACAGTCAATGAAATGGCAGACTTGATCTCACTTGAGAATAAGTTCCAACAAACAAATCTCTTATGAAATGAAATTTTGGAAATTTAAACCTTTGCAATTTTGGCAATATGGATATCCAAATTATAACATGATCACCTTTTTGGGAATGTTACATAGTTTGTTTGTTTGTTTATCTATATGGTGTGTTTAGTGTTACTTTCAACAATTTTCAGCTATATCATGACGGCGTCTGCTTGAGACAGTACTCTAAGAGCTACCCCTCATGGTATGATACTCCACCCAGTCACATTATACTGACACCAGGCCAACCAGACTTACAACTATCCTCTAAATGCTGAGCGCCAAACAAGGAAGCTTTTAGTTCCATTTTTCAAGTCTTTGATATGACCAAGCGGAAGATCGAACCAACAACCTTTCCACATGCGAGGCGGACACTCTGCCCCTAGACCACCGCTGCGGTATGATACATATTGACTTACATAATTATACAAACTTTCTGGAAATAAGTTTACAACGTATCTTAGAAACATGAATATAAACATAAATTTCACTTTAGATAATACTACTTTGAATGCAAACTCGATGGAAGCAGTCAGTTACATAATTTTCTGTAAATGAAAATATATTTTCATCATTAAATATCAAAATGTCACATCTATGTTTCCCCCTTAATTTATACTACAGGTAATTTATTTTAGCTAATGTTTGGGATGAAAGCTCAAAGCTTATATAAACCCTTCTCGAGCCCTCTTCCTGGGTAGAACCAGCACTGAGTGTTGTTTGATGAGAGGCATCAGGTTGAGCTGGGAATCAAACATTTGGCATAAGCGGCCAGCACTCTATCCTTTACACTACTGCCCCTTTTGAACAGTTATTACATAAATAAACAAATAGCAATAGAGGAACAAATTACACAAAGTGTATTTTTTATTCGTGTAACTTGTCTTCCATAAACTTCCTTTTGTCTTCCTTTAAGACATATTTTTACCTGCTATTAATTATAATTTCATTAATCGTTAAAAAAAAAAAAGAATTGTTATATAATTTATAGTGAACATGGTCTTGATTTATTGAGTGTCAGTGTTGATATATGCTTTTACAATTATAACAGAACAATTTTAAGATTAAAAAAGTCGACCATTATAAATTAATTATATATGTCGTAATTAATCATGCTATGTGTGTTATATTGTATTGTGACAATGTTTTTTGCTTTACTATGCTGATTTATAAAAAAACTATTTAATTACAAAAAAATGAAAAGGAAGTTTTACAAAAATGTTTGATCTGTTGAAAGATTTAACAGGTAACACAGATTCAGGATAACCTACAGGGAAACGAAACAAAAAATATTCCTCTCTACTTTACATTATTGCATCCTATTACTATACAGTCAAACCTGTGTTAGCAGTCACCTCTATTAAGCAGCCACTTGTCTTAAGCAGCCACATTTACTATTTTCCATTTCTATGCTTTCGGGACAAATTAACCTGTATTAAGCAAAACCTGTCTTAAAAGGCCAGATTTCTTTATTCCAGTGACTGGCTGTTTAAAACAGGTTTGACTATATTATGTTAAATAGAGTGGATTTTTCTCTGTGCGACAACCTACCAGTATATACCTTTTCTAAAACATCTACACTGATAAAAAAGTATTATAATTGAACAAAAACCATACTATCTAGATAATAAAATTATGAAAGTCTTAAGAAAAAAATTATTGAAAGTGAAATTAAACACACCACTTAACTGTGTTTATATAAGCCTCTGAGGCATAGGAGAATAATCTAAAGGATTTCTTCAAACATCTACAGGTATTAGCTGAGAGCCCATTATAGTCTGGTTGCATGTTTCTTGTAATTATCCAATTATCCGCTAATTAAAAGTCTGCATGTGTAGGTGCACTATCTGATCTAGACATGTTCATATATCATAATATGGGTCAGGGCAGCTTCTTTTAATTTTGTTTGCTTTGAATGGGGTTTAACGCCATTTTCAACACATTTCATGTTATAAACAGAATATCCAGTTTTGTTGGTGGAGGAAGACCTCTTAATGAATCTAGGTAGAACCACCATTCTTCCACAAGTAACTGGTAAACTTTCTCATATAAAGATTTTGAAGCAACCGGGACTAGAACCTATGATCTTAACAGTGAGAGGTAAATGATGTTGTGACGGCGCCTTACACTACTTGGCCACTGAGGACTCCTAGGACAATTTCTATCAATCTTGTAAACAGAAGTAAGAGTCCCCAAATCAGGTGCCTCAATTGTATTTCCAGACCCAAATTATTTTTTTTATTGAGTTTAACAACATTTTCAACACATTAAAAGTTATGTATGGCACTCCAGATTTATTGTTGGAGGAAAATCTCAGAAAAAAACACAAATTTGAGAAGTATAATTATGTTCTGAAAACCACAAATAATTGGTAAACCTTTTCTAACAAAGGAGCTGGATAAAATTGGGCTCGCACCTGCTACCTCATCAGTGAAAGACAGGTAATCTTGAGACAATAACTTAAGTCACTCTGTTATGAAGAACCCTCTAAGATCAAATGTCTAAGTGAGCAACTTCAGAAGCGCAGTGTCGTCATTTACTCTTGCTTGCTGTAAATTGACTAACCGGGAAATTATACCATTTGCAAACAATGTAGACACCAATCAGTTAACTTCCAAATTAAGCCACATAGCTAATCAGCTGACGGCAAAGAAGCCACTTAAATACCCATTTGTTAGAATGTCCGTCCATCCATCCATCCATCCATCAATTCATTCCTTAGGCTGGCTGCCATTTTACAAACAAATCTGAATTGACAATAATTTCAAATGATTGGAAATGAAAATAGGATTGACCTTAACCTTACAAAGATTACAAATACACAAATATCAATAATCAAATAAAATGATCAATGGCGTCTTTCAAACAAAGAACTACGAATCAATTATAAAACTGCTGATGTTAAATGATATTGTCATAGGCAAATCCTGCAATATTTTGTCAGGTTGGGTCCTACAATATCAGTGGGACATGGTCCAAGTTTCTAAAATAATAAATTTTAAATTTTTCACTGAAAATTCTGTCATTTAGCAATATTTTGCACCGTACTAGGCTCGCACTCGAAACCTCTGAAAAGAGAGGTAAGTGATCTTGAGAATGAGATGGTACCTTCAACCACTCAGTCAAGATGATACCTTAAATCACTCAGTCAGGAAAACTATTCAACCATTCAGTCAGGAAAACTCTCCAACCACTCAGTCAGGAAAACCTTTCAACCACTCAGTCAGGACAAACCTATATACCACATTGAGAAAGATAGTGCAAAGTAAATGAAGGTTTTATGTTAATAGAAGAGACCTCTCCATAATTTTCCCACATGCAACTGAGTTTCAACAAATTGAGCCAATTTAGATTTAATTAGAGCAATATTCTGGTTGATAAAATAGCAACTTCATCATTCTGCTAAATATGACATTTAGACGGATGAGCTGGAAAATGAGAAAATTGCCAATATTATCGTGCAATTTGAACATCTAAAGTAAATCATATACAAAGAAGCACAAGGTACCAATTATCAAAATTGATAAATTGCATCAAATCTTGATCGCAAATCATATCTTCTTTCTTTTTTTAACACTATTATGATTTTGTGAATACAAAATGAGTGGTAATGATGCATCCGCTCTCAAATTTAATGGTTTATAACAACCAAGATAGCAACAAACTTGGCAAGTCAACCAAAATTTAAAATATCAAAAAAACAGAAAGATTTTATGATAATTTGGGAATCAATATTTTCATTTCCAAAATTTTAAGTTTGTTTTTATTTTTAGCAATGCAATTAAATACAGCTGTAGTTAATTCAGACAGCTTGATGCATCACCAGTCAATATAACTGGGAAACAGGTGAAGAACAGACACAACTAGTACCACTTCCTTTCTTTGACATCCAAAGCATTACGTAGCAGGAATATTATCTTGCTGGTACTTGGACTGGATGAACTCTTGCTGGAGACTGGATATACTTTGTATGTTGTTGAAAGTAGTACCAGTAGTACATCCGCTGGCAGGTCCTCTGTGGGATCAAACATGACAAACAGATCCTGGGTGACAAGTCACAGGGCTCAAGGTACCAGTGCTGCATGTACATCAGTAACTTGGGTGGATAATCAGCCTGGCTTCATTCAACGAAGGGATCCAACTAGATGCATTATAGGAAAGACACAGATATACAGGACAGCATAACAGAAGTAATCTAACTACGTCTATCTGCAATGACATCACTGGTTACCATACTGCTGTCCACTTCAGTTGTTGATGTGTAGACCTTTGTTGGGACAGGGATACCCCACAGTCAGCCATTGCCCTGGGAGTAGTATGTGACCTCGCTGTGATGTGCAGATAGCTGCGGATCAGGGAGATCCAGGATGAATCTGAGCAGAACCACCGTCCTTACGCAAGTAACCGGCTCACATAAAGTTTTTGGAGCGAGTGAACTCAAACCTACGACCTTGACGGTGAGAGGTAAGTGATCTTGAGACGGGGCCTTAGACCACTCAGCCACGGAGGACCCCCTTTTTCATCTTGACCGAAAAAAGAACAATAGTTACACTAACATCACGACCAACAATGCAAGTATTTAATTATTGCTGTACAACTTGAGCGGTCTGCCTGTAACAGCAATAAAAGCCAGGAATGGTCTTCTCTGCTTCTCTGAATACCAGACTATTTAGAATATATAATATAAAGTAATTAAGTACTGGTCCATACAATAGTATAATGGTGACTGATGACAACCTGGATTAAATTGATGGTTTTTTTATAAATTGTATCAGGTATGTGCCACAAACCCTGTCAGGAGTACAGACATGTGTATGGACAGATGGATGCAGCCCAATTTGATATGATATATCATAAATGGCGATATAATAGGAATGGTGGGTAATAATATATGTTTATTGCTAGATAGTTCTAGAGCATAATTGCTAAAATTACATGAATGGTGTGAAATATTGCTGAAAAACATGGGTAATGTATGTTTATTGCTAAGAAAACTAACACTTTGTGTTGGGGGGGGGGGGGGGGTATAATAATACTGGAGCATAATTGCTAAAATAATATGAATGGTCAGCAATATTGCTAAAATAACATGAATGGTGTGAAATATTGCTGAAATAACCTACGGTAGATAATGTATGTTTATTGATAAGATAACAGGAATGATGTGAAACAGTGGAAATAATATTACAGGCAGGACAGTGTTCAACTACTGTTATAACAGACTGGTATAAAAATTTTTTTTAATAAATTAGTGCAAAACTGGGCCAACTTTGAAATATATAAAGGTTATTGTAACTCTAACTACTGGAAACCATTTTATCATACCGCCCATGACAGCAAAACATAATGGTGATCAATCTATCAATTATCACCATTAAGGTAAATATAGCACCTGTGCTGTGCAGTTCCACCATAAATCTGTCACGGTGAGGGGGTAATGGCAGGCCTCTATAAATACACAATGGCAGGGTGATAGAGCCAACTGTATAGTATTACACAACAAATTGGGGGCCTATAATTGCTACCCACTGGGACCCCTCGATGGTGTCACTTGCAATACAACACAAACACCATGGGTGGAATTTGCCAATTACTGAGATTATGAAATATTATACAACCCTCATCAATCTTTGTCAACATATCAAATCTGGATTACAGTATTAAATTAACAACCTTGTAGGTGTGTACCTATTGTTTCATTCAAGTTAAAATAGAATTGGCAATAATTGTCAAACGTTTATTTTTATTATATCATAAGACATAGTAGACTAATGAAAAGATTTTCACTAAAGTTGGCATGATACAAAGTTACAAAGCAATGTGCAAAATAAATAAGTAATTTTCAGCTGAATGCATGTTCTCTTCTACATGTAATGCATGTTCTCTTGTACATGTAATGCATGTTATTTTGTACATGTAATGCATGTACTCTTGTACATGTAATGCATGCTCTCTTGTACAGGTAATGCATGTTATCTTGTACATGTAATGCATGTTCTCTTGTACATGTAATGCATGTAATCCTGTACATGTAATGCATGTTCTCTTGTACATGTAATGCATGTTCTCTTGTACATGTAATGCATGTATACTTGTACATGTAATGCATGTTCTCTTGTTCAGGTAATGTGAAGTTTAACAGAATTAAGTGCAACTCAATTATGATGTCTGCATACACAAACAGGCTTAATTTTGTAACTGTTTTATGAGACAAAATAAGTTCACGCATATTTTCTGAATGCGATAAGGAAAATTGCATTACCTAAGATCTTGATATAATTAAATCAATTAAATTCTCTTTAGGAACACAGAATGGGGCAAATTATTGTTGTTTTGGCAATTTTTTTTTTGTCACACAAGTGATCAAAATGATGATTTGCTGATTTCACCTGTGTTTATCTGGTATCTGTCAGTACTGAAAACTTTAGGCATATGTTGCCAAAATAAGTAAGCATAAACATAAACTGACATTAGGCCTACTAGAATGTTATAATAAATATTTCATGCAATCAAACACTGTAAAACTAGAAAACTCAAATCCCATATCACATGTTCCAATCAGATTAGGCATTGTGTCGCTCTGTATAATGTCTGATTATCAATCCAGGGGTTGTGAGTTTGAATCCCTACCCTACCAATCTCCGTAATGGTTGATTTATGACATTGCATCTCATTATCATTCATCTCTCACCGCTGATTAAAAAGAGAAAGTTATCAGTAACTTGCAGAGATGGGGTGTGCTTGAGCACTGGTTAACCTTCCAGGATCTCAGTAAACAGTGGATAGGTTAAGTGATCATCTGTTAGTCCCCGATGGCATAAAAATGATGTTAAATATTCAATCATTCAATCAATCATTATTCTTAAATAATTCTTCTAAATGGCAATGGAATGCTCATAAAATTATAGGCCTGGAGGAATCTAGTTTAGAGAAAATCAAAATTGACTAACACTGATCTACCTTTTGAAATAATTCTATAAATATTATGTAGGTAATCTGTAACGTCAACATATTAATCATAATATCCAAGGCTTGAGTTACCTACTTAACCACAAAAATAAACACAACCCATTATCTGCACAATTAAGACTTCAGGCATAATGAAAAGAAGTCAATTACTAACTGAGACATATTTAATTATGTGATATCATTGCATCTCTAAAACTTACCTTTATAAAAATATGGCCTGTCACTCGTGTGAAGAATGTAAATAAATGATTCAAATCAATTCAAAAATATTTTTCACACTGATCGAAATCAGATTTAATCGAGAAAATGTTAAAAAAAAACAACACATGACCGCATGCATGCTGTAGGATTGGCATGTCTTCAAGCTAAATAATCATTCAAATGTTGATGATAGGTTGGGAGGTACACAAACATGTATACAATATACTAACATACTTCCGCGCTCCAATTTACACCAGCTTACCCCCATTGACTGTGAAGAAATATAGTCAGGTTTGGATGAGTTTAGTACATAGAGTTACACATATTATATTGAATGAACAAAAAACACATACTTTACACCAGCTCACCCTCATAGGCTGTGATGAAATATAGCCATACACAGTGCACGAATGAGTTAAGTACACTATTTAATGAACAATAAAAACATTGACTTATCTCATAATCTGAACTCATTTAACAAACATTAGACTGAACCCCTCATTGAATAACAACAAAAAGATCAATAACTTATCACTTAGTGAACCCAGATAAAAATAAACTCACCGGACACTTTTTAGTACTCAAATATTGGTTATATAATGTTTTTATTATCCTAAAAAATCACTTAGCAAATCCTGAAATTCAGTTTAATATCGGTACAAAACAGTAAATGGACTTACATTGGCGGGGGTATTTTTCTACTATCTCAGCAGAGCGCACTGCCTTTGTATCTCTGTTATATACATCAAGCATGTGAAAGTTACCTGTTTAACATTATACAATATTTATGCAAGTCGACAGATCAAATCAACGCCATCTTCAAAACATTTTATTCAGTTCATATATGGCATATACAGTTTTATTGGTGGAGGAAGACCTCAGAATGATGCCTAGTAGAATCACCATCCTTAACTTCAAACTTTTCAACTTTCAAGCTGGGCTCAAACCCACGACTTCAGCAGTAAGAGGTGAAGTGACTGTAGGACCAGAGCACTTAAACACCACTCAGCCACATTTGACTGCCCCCCTCCACCACCCCCAATTCCTCTACCCCCAAATTGATACAGTGAACAACAATTTTGTACGACATGTTCTTGATATATATATATGTATATATGTATATATAATTATACATGTACTTTTATTTTATGAATCTGGTTGAAATATCAATTTGAAATTTGGGAGCCATAGAAAAATACGCTTTATAGCGAGTTTTGCCTTGTATCAGACTGTGCTATATAGAGACCGCAGTGGTACTTATCAATTTTTTTTAACCAATCACTAAAAAAACAATGATTCATCAAAAAAACAAAATATGTCAATTTTTTTTATCGTTATATATAAAAGCCGCACTGATCGTTCACCGACAACTAATCACTTACCAGATCAAGTATTAAATCAATAACAAATCCAACTATAAAACATTATATCCAGGTATTATCCCTACTGACAGTGTAGTAAAACTATCCAACGATACAACAGAGGAAATATGCACCATGCTTCATTGCCAGACAAACAGGTAATAACTGACTATGATAACAAAGAGGTTGGGATCATGATAAAAATCATGAAAATATTGAACTACATCAGGTTTATCATGCAGGACATTTCATTATATAAACATGAAAGAAGATTTGAATCTATGTAATGGACTGGGATAGTTTTAATGACTGCAGGGCAAATAGCTGTATATAAGTCATTTATTAACCCAGGGAACATATACCTGACACAAATATAATTACCTGTACCTGTATGTCAACTTATCTGCACGATCTGCATGTGTACAAAACAAGTAGTTTGTAGTATATATCTAAGCTGGCTTGCGAAGAAAAAACAGAGCTTGTATGAACCGCTTTCGAGTCCATTCCGTTGGTAGAACCAGCACCAAGCATTTTTTGTATATTTTTTGTTAGTTTATACTAATTTATTTTAGCTCAACTGCGATGAAAGCTCAGAGATTATATGAATTTTTCTCGAGTCCACTTCCTGGGTAGAACCAGTACTGAGTGTTGTTTTATGAGAGGCATCGGGTCGAACTGGAGACTGACCCCTCAACCTCTGGCGTGAGCGGCCAACACTCTACCGATTATACTACTGCCCCCTTATTTTTGGTTAGATCGAACCCTTTATAAGGGCCACCTTAGAAACTGACTGTTGTCGCTGCCATATTGAAATGTCACAATAATGTGTTAAAACATTTGCATTCGCCATAAGAAGGTCACCATTACTCAAAATAGTGCCCAATTCGATTGGGGTGGTAATGTACTTAAATCAGGTCACATTCTGACTGACCAGCTGATTTCCGGCTGCAATTGAAAGGCAAATGTAATTTGTGTTTTAATGACTGTGGTGTTTTTTTTAACGAATTCCTGCTGAGTTAATGTCAATCTTTTTCAAATAACCATGCTTTTAATCAACTGTTTCAAAGATTTTGATATGCTGAATCCATAGCAGCTAATACTCTATCCACTACACCTACAGCCCTGTTAATTAAGTTACTTGCTAGGTTTTGTAACCAGTATATTCACCAAAAACTTGCTACATTTTCTATAATGCGATTATATGCTAACCATTGTCTAAATGGGACATTTCTGAAATTATTTATTACTACATGGGTGGTAACAAGAATTTACTGACTGAGGGTTAACAAATGCAGACCCAGTTCAGTCTGTGAGTGACCCAGTATTGCACCCATCATATAATATCACAATGTAGCTTGATTATAAAGAAATCTAAAGAAAGTTGTATTAATTATACAATATTTAACGAGGTTTATATTATAGATGTAAAGAATGTGAAGTATCAAATCTTCCCAGTAAATAGTTTTACTCCAAGAGGTACATGTGATGTGCTGAGTAAATAGCTATACTCCACAAGCTACATGTGATGTGCTGAGTAAACAGTTATACTCCACAAGCTACATGTGATGTGCTGAGTAAATAGCTATACTCAACAAGCTACATGTGATATGCTGAGTAAATAGTTATGCTCCATGAGCTACATGTGATGTGCTGAGTAAATAGTTATGCTCAACAAGCTAATGTGATGTGCTGAGTAAATAGTTATGCTTCAAGAGCTACATGTGATGTGCTGATTAAATAGTTATGCTCAACGAGCTAATGTGATATGCTGAGTAAATAGTTATGCTCCATGAGCTACATGTGATGTGCTGAGTAAATAGTTATGCTCCACGAGCTACATGTGATGTGCTGATTAAATAGTTATGCTCAACGAGCTACATGTGATGTGCTGAGTAAATAGTTATACTCCATGGGCTACATGTGATGTGCTGATTAAATAGTTATGCTCAACGAGCTACATGTGATGTGCTGAGTAAATAGTTATACTCCATGGGCTACATGTGATGTGCTGATTAAATAGTTATAATCCACGAGCTACATGTGGTGTGCTGAGTAGATAGTTATGCTGTATGGACTACATGTGATGTGCTGAGTAGATAGTTATGCTGTATGGGCTATATGTGATGTGCTGAGTAACTAGTTATGCTGTATGGGCTATATGTGGTGTGCTGAGTAAATAGTTATGCAGTACTGGCTACATGTGATGTGCTGAGTAACTAGTTATACTCAAAGAGCTACATGTGGTGTGCTGAGTCAATAATTATGCTGTACTGGCTACATGTGATGTGCTGAGTAAATAGTTATACTCCAAGAGCTACATGTGATGTGCTGAGTAAATAGTTATACTCAAAAAGCTATATGTGATGTGCTGAGTAATTAGTTATGCTGTAAGGGCTATATGTGATGTGCTGAGTAAATAGTTATACTCCATGGGCTACATGTGATGTGATGAGTAAACAGTTATGCTGTACGGGCTACATGTGATGAGTAAAAAGTTATACTGTACGGGCTACATGTGATGTGTTGAGTATATAGCTATGCTGTATGGCCTACTTGTGATGTGCTGAGTAAAAAATTATGCTGTATGGGCTACATGTGATGTGCTGAGTAAAAAATTATGCTGTATGGGCTACATGTGATGTGCTGAGTAAAAAGTTATACTGTACGGGCTACATATGATGTGCTGAGTAAATAGTTATACTGTATGGTCTACATGTGATGTGCTGAGTAAATAGTTATGCGGTAAGGGCTACATGTGATGTGCTGAGTAAATAGTTATGCTGTATGGACTACTTGTGATGTGCTGAGTTAATGGTTATGTTGTATGGGCTACAGGTGATGTGCTGAGTAAATAGTTATGCTGTACAGGCTACATGTGATGTGCTGAGTAAATGGTTATGCTCCATGAGTTACATGTGATGTGCTGAGTAAATAGTTATGTTGTATGAACTACATGTAATGTGCTGAGTAAATAGTTATGCTGTACGGGATATACGTGAAATGCTGAGTAAATAGTTTTACTGTATGGGTTACATGTGATGTGCTGGGTAAATGGTTATGCTCCATGAGCTACATGTGATGTGCTGAGTAAATAATTATGTTGTATGAGCTATATGTGATGTGCTGAGTAAATAGTTATGCTGTACAGGCTACACTTGATGTGCTGAGTAAATAGATATGCTGTATGGGGTACATGTGATGTGCTGAATAAAAAGTTATACTGTATGGGCTACATGTGATGTGCTGAGTATATAGGAATGCTGTCAGGGCTACATGTGATGTGCTGAGTAAATAGTTATGCTGTATGGACTACTTGTGATGTGCTGAGTAAATAGTTATGCTGTACGGGCTACATGTGATTTGCTGAGTAAATAGTAATGCTGTACAGGTTAGCGATTTGCTGAGTAAATAGTAATGCTGTACAGGCTACATGTGATGTGCTGAGTTAATGGTTATGTTGTACAGGCTACATGTGATGTGCTGAGTAAAAGGTTATGCTGTATGAGCTACATGTGATGTACTGAGTAAAAGGTTATGCTGTACGAGTTACATGTGATGTGCTGAGT
The DNA here is from genome assembly GCA_029582155.1 of Panopea generosa. Classification (NCBI taxonomy): domain Eukaryota; kingdom Metazoa; phylum Mollusca; class Bivalvia; order Adapedonta; family Hiatellidae; genus Panopea; species Panopea generosa. Next base: position 29,568,846 of record CM055909.1, on the reverse strand, counting down.
TAATAGTAATGCCGTACGGGCTAATGTGATGTGCTGAGTAAATAGTTATGCTGTATGGACTACTTGTGATGTGCTGAGTAAATAGTAATACTGTACGGGCTATATGTGATGTGCTGAGTAAATAGTAATGCTGTACGAGCTACATGTGATGTGCTGAGTAAATAGTTATGCTGTACAGGCTACATGTGATATGCTGAGTTAATGGTTATGTTGTAAAGGCCACATGTGATGTGCTGAGTAAAAGGTTATGCTGTATGAGCTACATGTGATTTGCTGAGTTAATGGTTATGTTGTACGGGCTACATGTGATGTGCTGAGTATATAGCTATGCTGTTCTGGCTACATGTGATGTGCTGAGTAAATAGTTATGCTGTATGGGCTACATGTGATGTGCTGAGTAAATAGTTATTCTGTACGGGCTACATGTGATGTGCTGAGTAAAAAGTAATGCTGTAAGGGCTACATGTGATGTGCTGAGTAAATAGTTATGCTGTATGGGCTACATGTGATGTGCTAAGTTAATGGTTATGTTGTACGGTTACATGTGATGTGCTGAGTAAATAGTAATGCTGTTTTGGCTACATGTGATGTGCTGAGTAAATAGTTATGCTGTATGGGCTACATGTGATGTGCTGAGTAAATAGTTATGCTGTTTGGGCTACATGTGATGTGCTGAGTAAATAGTTATGCAGTATGGGCTACATGTGATCTGCTGAGTAAATAGTTATGCTGTCAGGGCTATATGTGATGTGCTGAGTAAAAATAGTTATGCTGTCAGGGCTACATGTGATGTGCTGAGTATATAGGAATGCTGTACAAGCTACATGTGAATAGCTGAGTAAATAGTTATGCTGTATTGGCTACATGTGATGTGCTGAGTAAATAGTTATGCTGTCAGGGCCATATGTGATGTGCTGAGTATATAGGAATGCTGTACAGGCTACATGTGATGTGCTGAGTAAATAGTTATGCTGTCAGGGTGACATGTGATGTGCTGAGTAAATGGTTATGCTGTCAGGGCTACTTGTGATGTGCTGAGTAAGTAGTTATGCTATACAGGCTACATGTGATGTGCTGAGTAAGTAGTTATGCTGTTCTGGCTACATGTGATGTGCTGAGTAAATAGTTATGCTGTCAGGGCTACATGTGATGTCCTGAGTAAAAAGTAATGCTGTTCTGGCTACATGTGATATGCTGAGTAAATAGTTATGCTGTATGGGTTAAACATGATGTGCTGAGTAAACAGTTATGTTGTTTGGGCTACAAGTGATGTGCTGAGCAAATAATTATGCTGTGTGGGCTTCATGTGATGTTCTGAGTAAATAGTTATGCTGTATGGACTACTTGTGATGTGCTGAGTAAATAGTTATGCTGTACGGACTACATGTGATTTGCTGAGTAAATAGTAATGCTGTACAGGTTAGCGATTTGCTGAGTAAATAGTAATGCTGTACAGGCTACATGTGATGTGCTGAGTTAATGGTTATGTTGTACAGGCTACATGTGATGTGCTGAGTAAAAGGTTATGCTGTATGAGCTACATGTGATGTACTGAGTAAAAGGTTATGCTGTACGAGCTACATGTGATGTGCTGAGTTAATAGTAATGCCGTATGGGCTACATGTGATGTGCTGAGTAAATAGTTATGCTGTATGGACTACTTGTGATGTGCTGAGTAAATAGTAATACTGTACGGGCTATATGTGATGTGCTGAGTAAATATTAATGCTGTACGAGCTACATGTGATGTGCTGAGTAAATAGTAATGCTGTACGGGCTACATGTGATATGCTGAGTTAATGGTTATGTTGTACAGGCTACATGTGATGTGCTGAGTAAAAGGTTATGCTGTATGAGCTACATGTGATTTGCTGAGTTAATGGTTATGTTGTACGGGCTACATGTGATGTGCTGAGTAAATAGTTATGCTGTTCTGGCTACATGTGATGTGCTGAGTAAATAGTTATGCTGTATGGGCTACATGTGATGTGCTGAGTAAATAGTTATTCTGTACGGGCTACATGTGATGTGCTGAGTAAATAGTAATGCTGTAAGGGCTACATGTGATGTGCTGAGTAAATAGTTATGCTGTATGGGCTACATGTGATGTGCTAAGTTAATGGTTATGTTGTACGGTTACATTTGATGTGCTGAGTAAATAGTAATGCTGTTCTGGCTACATGTGATGTGCTGAGTAAATAGTTATGCTGTATGGGCTACATGTGATGTGCTGAGTAAATAGTTATGCTGTTTGGGCTACATGTGATGTGCTGAGTAAATAGTTATGCAGTATGGGCTACATGTGATGTGCTGAGTAAATAGTTATGCTGTCAGGGCTATATGTGATGTGCTGAGTAAATAGTTATGCTGTCAGGGCTACATGTGATGTGCTGAGTATATAGGAATGCTGTACAAGCTACATGTGAATAGCTGAGTAAATAGTTATGCTGTATTGGCTACATGTGATGTGCTGAGTAAATAGTTAGGCTGTCAGGGCCATATGTGATGTGCTGAGTATATAGGAATGCTGTACAGGCTACATGTGATGTGCTGAGTAAATAGTTATGCTGTCAGGGTGACATGTGATGTGCTGAGTAAATAGTTATGCTGTCAGGGCTACATGTGATGTGCTGAGTAAGTAGTTATGCTATACGGGCTACATGTGATGTGTTGAGTTAGTAGTTATGCTGTTCTGGCTACATGTGATGTGCTGAGTAAATAGTTATGCTGTCAGGGCTACATGTGATGTCCTGAGTAAAAAGTAATGCTGTTCTGGCTACATGTGATGTGCTGAGTAAATAGTTATGCTGTATGGGCTACATGAAATGTTCTGAGTAAATAGTTATACTGTATGGCTACATGTGATATGCTGAGTAAATAGTTATGCTGTATGGGTTAAACATGATGTGCTGAGTAAACAGTTATGTTGTTTGGGCAACAAGTGATGTGCTGAGCAAATAATTATGCTGTGTGGGCTTCATGTGATGTTCTGAGTAAATAGTTATGCTGTATGGGCTACATGTGATGTGCTGAGTAAATAGTTATGCTGTATGGGCTACATGTGATGTGCTGAGTAAATAGTTATGCTGTTTGGGCTACAAGTGATGTGCTGAGCAAGTTATTATGCTGTGTGGGCTTATATGATGTTCTGAGTAAATAGTTATGCTGTATGGGCTACATGTGATGTGCTGAGTAAATAGTTATGCTGCACAAGCTACATGTGATGTGCTGAGTAAATAGTTAAGCTGTACAGGCTACATGTGATGTGCTGAATAAATAGTTATACAGTTTGGGCTACAAGTGATGTGCTGAGCAAATAATTATGCTGTTTGGGCTACATGTGATGTTAGGAGTTAATGGTTTTACTCTATGGGCTACATGTGATGTGCTGAGTAAATATTTAAGCTGTACGGGCTACATGTGATGTGCTGAATAAATAATTACACTGTTTGGGCTACACGTGATGTTCTGAACAAATAATTATGCTGTGTGGGCTACATGTGATGTGCTGAGTAAATCGTTATGCTTTATGGGCTACATGTGATGTGCTGAGTAAATAGTTATACTCCATTGGCTACACGTGATGTTCTGAGTTAATGGTTTTACTCTATGGGCTACATGTGATGTGCTTAATAAATAGTTAAGCTGTCAGGGCCATATGTGATGTGCTGAGTATATAGGAATGCTGTACAGGCTACATGTGATGTGCTGAGTAAATAGTTAACCTGTATTGGCTACATGTGATGTGCTGAGTAAATAGTTATGCTGTCAGGGCCATATGTGATGTGCTGAGTATATAGGAATGTTGTACAGGCTACATGTGATATGCTGAGTAAATAGTTATGTTGTCAGGGTGACATGTGATGTGCTGAGTAAATAGTTATGCTGTCAGGGCTACATGTGATGTGCTGAGTAAGTAGTTATGCTGTTCTGGCTACATGTGATGTGCTGAATAAATAGTTATCTGTCAGGGCTACATGTGATGTCCTGAGTAAAAAGTAATGCTGTTCTGGCTACATGTGATGTGCTGAGTAAATAGTTATGCTGTATGGGCTACATGAAATGTTCTGAGTAAATCGTTTTACTCTATAGGCTACATGTGATGTGCTGAGTAAATAGTTAAGCTGTACAGGCTACATGTGATGTGCTGAGTAAATAATTATAAAGTTTGGGCTTCATGTGATGTTCTGAGATAATGGTTTTACTCTATAGGCTACATGTGATGTGCTGAGTAAATAGTTAAGCTGTACAGGCTACATGTGATGTGCTGAGTAAATAATTATAAAGTTTGGGCTACAAGTGATGTGCTGAGCAAATAATTATGCTGTGTGGGCTACATGTGATGTTTGGAGTTAATTGTTTTACTTTATGGGCTACATGTGATGTGCTGAGTAAATATTTAAGCTGTATGGGCTCCATGTGATGTGCTGAATAAATAATTACACTGTTTGGGCTACACGTGATGTTCTGAACAAATAATTATGCTGTGTGGGCTACATGTGTTGTGCTGAGTAAATAGTTACGCTTCATGGGCTACATGTGATGTGCTGAGTAAATAGTGATACTCCATGGGCTACATGTGATGTTCTGAGTTAATGGTTTTACTCTATGGGCTACATGTGATGTGCTTAATAAATAGTTAAGCTGTACGGGCTACATGTGATGTGCTGAATAAATAATTATACTGTTTGGGCTACACGTGATGTTCTGAACAAATAATTATTCTGTGTGGGCTACATGTGATGTGCTGAGTAAATAGTTATGCTGTACGGGCTACATGTGATGTGCTGAGTAAATTGTTATACTCTACAGGCTATATTGATGTGCTAAGTAAATGATTTTACTCTAGAAGTTACTTGTGATGTACTGAGTAAATATGAATGTATGGTCTGGTACATTTGATAATCAAGTATAAATACTTGTTAGGGATTGCCACTTACCATCCACCCTCAAATAATAAATTGTTTCTTAGATAAAGAAATTCATTATAATTACATTTACAATTGAATAACGGAGATAAAATAAACCAACATAGTACTGACTCCACCCTTCAGTTGTTTGGATAACCTTCGTTTTCCTAATCAATTCAAATGAAGTCAAGAAAAAAACACACAATCTCCAAGCAGTATCTCTTACATATATCATTACTTGTAGAAAGGTTATGTTTTTGTCCTGACAGACTCGATGATCACATTATTGTCACAGTATGTAAAATTACGGACCTTGACTGCCGTCTCGGCATATCGACATATAAATCAAATGTTTGTCAGGTAATAATGTTACAGGTATGTACTGTAAAGGCTTGGTTTTTTTTTATTTCTGTATAATGTCTCTTTATTGTCTGAACTGTTATTGTTCCGTAAACCGGTACAATGATGTAAATCAACGGTACATTTTAATATTCTGTTTGTTACTCAGTCTTAAATAAATGAGTCAATCTAAAATAACAACACAATTCAATACAACAATACTTGTACAGGTATATATTGGAAAATATTTGCTTATAAATTACATCCATAATATTACATTATGTATGTATGGCAAAATTCATGAGGTTTGCTATTTTTAATGAGGTAACATGACGTGTTTTATATGGCATATATTGCCCCCTTGGTGCAAAAAGATACCACAAGCCTTCTTATTTCATATACACTTGGTACATTATTGCGCAAATGGGACGATATAGATATATTGGTGAAGGAAGATCCCATAATAAATATAAATAAAACAAACATTCATTCACAAATAACTGGTCAACTTCCTTACAGTAATTGTTTTGTCTGGGTTTGAACCATAATGGCTTAAGCAACTTGAGACAATGCCTTTTAAATGCCAACCTCAACATTATTTCATCACAAGTTGATTAAATGAGCGACTGTAGGTTCTAACAATCTGAAATAGTCATTCTGGCCAAGTTCTGATTCGTATTGGCAGAGTTCAATTCATATTTGCTGAGTTCAGTTTGCATTGGCCAAGTTCGCACTATATGAAGAAAAACAAATTGAAACCAAGGCCAATATAGTAAGGTTAAATGATAATAGCAGTTATAGATAGCACATTTAACAGACATCCTCCCCACTGAACCAATTTATAAAGCAGAGCGGTCACGCCAGAGGTTACGGGTTTGATCCCCAACTCAACACTACGCCTTTCGAGAAACAACACCCAGTACAGGTTCTACCCAAGAAGGAGGCTGGAGAGCTGTTCATTAAAGCTCTCAGCTTTCTCCACAATTGTGTTTATCAAATTAGTAAAAACTGAACTAAATTATAGAATATCCATTTTACCCTTTTAATTAATTAACACGCAGTTAATTAATTACAATATCAACATACCTTGTCAAGCTTTTATCTATCCGAGTTGAATGGCATGTTTCTCATGTTTCTGTTAATGTTACTTGGTTAACTGGTCCCTGTCTAGCTGACATAACTGCTGTAACCTACAATTGTGAAATGGTGAAAATGTAACAACACATGGCAGCTCATACACCAGCAATATATTTTATCAATATAGCATGTAAGCACCTTACCAGTAGCCTTTAAATACATATATGCAAGTTAAACACAGCATGCATATTTATAAATACATATATATAAGAGGTCAGCACAGCATGTATGCACCTTACCTGTAGTCTATAAATGCATATATATATGAGAGGTTGGTACAGCATCTATACATCTTACCAGTAGTCTATAAAACATATATATGAAAGATCGACACATCATGTATGCACCTTACCAGTAGTCTATAAATACACATACATGTGAGAGGTCAACACAGCATCTATGCACCTTACTAGTAGTCTATAAAACATATATATGAACGATCAACACAGTATGTATGCACCTTACCAGTAGTCTATAAAGACATATATATGAGAGGTCAGCACAGCATGTATGCACCTTACCAGTAGTCAATAAATACATATATATGAGAGGTTAAGACAGCATGTATGCATCTTATCAGTAGTCTATAAACACATATATATATATATATGAGAGGTTAAGACAGCATGTATGCACCTTACCAGTAATCTATAAACACATATATATGAGAGGTCAGCACAGCATGTATGCACCTTACCAGTAGTCAATAAATACATATATATGAGAGGTTAAGACAGCATGTATGCATCTTACCAGTAGTCTATAAACACATATATATATATGAGAGGTTAAGACAGCATGTATGCAACTAACCAGTAATCTATAAACACATATATATATATATGAGAGGTTAAGACAGCATGTATGCAACTAACCAGTAGTCTATAAACACATATATATGAGAGGTTAAGACAGCATGTATGCAACTAACCAGTAGTCTATAAACATATATATATGAGAGGTAGAGGCAGCATGTATGCAACTAACCAGTAGTCTATAAACACATATATATGAGAGGTTAAGTCAGCATGTATGCAACTAACCAGTAGTCTATAAACACATATATATGATAGGTTAAGACACCATGTATGCAACTAACCAGTAGTATATAAACACATATATATGATAGGTTAAGACAGCATGTATGCAACTAACCAGTAGTCTATAAACACATATATATGAGAGGTTAAGACAGCATGTATGCTACTAACCAGTAGTCTATAAACACATATATATGAGAGGTTAAGGCAGCATGTATGCACTTTACCAGTACCTGTAATATAGTTATGGCATATCTAGTTTTATTAGGAGAAAGATCTACGAATGAATCCGAGTAGAACTGTGGTATCTTAATCGCAAGTAACCAGCATAAATTTTGGATCGAGCTGGACTTGAACCAACAGAGGGAGAGGGCCACAGAGGGCCCATAATTTTGGTTACAGTTGCAGAACTGTTAACTGTATCACTGACCAGTATTTACGATGTCATTTGGACCTACTCATTGAATGATTTAATATAATCCAAATGAATTAAATGTCTTTAATAAAAAATTACTTAACAATAATTTTACGGAGGAAAGCCCAAATTTATGGTAGATGGTAGATGCCCACAAAAGACAGTTATAATCAAGTGAACTACATAAGTCCAATTTTATAGAAACACATTTGCTGTTTTTTCTATATTATTTAATGCAAAATCCCATCTCTGTGGTGACAATGTAAGTATTATTTTAAAAAAAAACAACATAAAAGTACAAACCACATTGTAACAGGATGAGAAAATTATGCAGCTGTCTGGGACTTGAAACTGGACCTTTCGCTGACACGGCAAAATGATCAATCAACTGAGCTAGCTAGACTTTTGACATACTTTTCTCTCCTAATAAGTTAAGTACACAATGTGACATATTCCTCCACAAATATGGAATTTGTCCCCAAAGCCAGTCTGGTACTCCAACCTGAGACCTTTTGCTGACAGTGCAAAAACTTTACTGAACTAGCCTGGCTGCAGATGTTCATTTCTATCCTATAAGGTTAGTACACACTGTGACACATATGCATGAGATAGGTTGACCATAGGGACCTGTACATGAAGTTTGAAAAGCAATGAAGTTTTCATGGGAGATTTCTATTGAAACTTACATGGCATTGCACTAAATCTCGGCAGATAAAGAATGAATAATGATGAAATCCCGCTATGTTGAGATTCACTTAGCCGAAATCTATCTAGCATAATTATATATAACTTAAGCCCAAAAATATGCTGTATTTTTATGCGATTACTTACACGATTACATATACCAAGTTACTTGGTAACTATATAAAACAAAAATTATCACTACAAAATTTCATGAAGAATTTTATAGTGTTCGCCAGACGAAACATTGAATCCATATTGCCTAGAGCACTTAAAACCACTTCACTTATCTTTAATGTAAAAAACATACAACATTTTGCAAATTCTGTTATTACACACCCATAACTTTGCAAAAACACATAATAAACCTGTTGTAACATTTCAAACAGGGGTTTGAACTGCAGGTAAGACTTTAATTAGTGGTATTTAATCCTGTGAATGGTTCAAAACAAGCTACTTTTGCGGGTCTCTGAGTTCAATATCCGTGTTTACTCTACAAACTACAGCTGCTGTTTATTATCAGGAAGAAAACGTTTAAAATACTGAAAAATAAAAATTATGGCTGCTACTGCTGCTGTTGCTGCTACTGCTGTTCATCATCAGGAAGAAATTGTTACTGCTGCTACTGACAATAAAAAAGACAAGGAGGAAAAAGACGGGATACTTGACATTAAATTGGCCTTCAAGCTGCTGCTTCTGAGGATGTGAACAAAGGAGAAAATTGGCTTGTATACGTATCCCCGTTAAATGACGATACATTGTATTTTTGATTTTACACATTCAAAAGAAAAAAACAGCACTTAAATACTGGACGACCTTCATATCATGATTCTGACTCTTTCTAAGATGAAACAATTTTTTCTATGACTAATTACGGATCAGATTAAAAAATCGAAATGAAATCATGTGACTAATTCAATATGTCACAAAATATGTTGCCATTTTAAGCGAGAAATCTATTTTAGATTAACCTAGGCGCATAACCAAAGTTAGGAAAACCATTTTCAATATACTACTTTGGCATGTTTAAATAGACATATTTTATTAATCCTGGGTCAGTGAGTATATAAATGCATGGTTTATTGGAAAAAAATGATTTTAGCCAGTTTTTAAAATTTAAAAATATCCTGGTATATTCCCTTTAAACCGTACTAAAAAAATGTTACATATAAATTACCTTTGAAGTATGCCTATGCTTTGAAGTTAAGGGGAAATGGTTGGTATCAGACAAAAATCTGAGTTGGTTTGATGTTGTCACCAAATTCAATGAACAATTTCCGGAACAACCTAGATTTTAAATTAATTAAGGGAGAAATGACTAGAGGAGAAACCAAGAAGTAGGAAAGTTTAGAGAGAACTATGCGTGACAGATTTTATTTCAACGGCAGGTGCTCATTATTGGTACAGTGGAAGTTCATTACAATGGCCATGGGTTATATTTCATGTCATTAATACTGATTTATTTAAGCTCAATATGAACAGCTGAGGCCCAGTTAGTTCATTCGGTAGCGCATCTGACTATCCATTTTTGGGTCATGTGTTTGAATCCCCAGCAGGTATCCGTGATGAATGATATATGACATTGTGTCTCATTGTGATTCATCTCTCAACTCTGATTCAAGTGGGAGTTTTCATTTACTTGTGAAAGTGGGTGTGTTCGAGTGCTGATTAACTTTCCAGCTGGATCCCAGGAAAGAATGGTCAGGTTGACTGATCATCTGTTAGCCCTCGATGACATTAAAATGATGCTTAATATTCAAACAAGAAAACATGGATGGAACAGATGGCTGCTCCCCCAAGTGAGTGTTTGGCTCTGTACCATATGGTAATGATATTGAACAGGGGAAGTAACTGTGAGAGTTCTAAAGAGAAGTCAATACATTATTTTTTATTTCATGAATATAATACATTGTACAACATACTTTGAAATAGGTTATTATTATCCTTGATCAAACATTTCAGCAAATTGATGTTACAAATATACATTCAATGATGGTTATAATAACTGATTTCATTATAAAGATTCAGTTGTTGTATATGGAATATTAATACATGTGCTAGTTTAACAAACATTGCACCACTTTAGTTTCTGAACAAAAAAACAAAATGCGCATATCCTAGCTAGTTTTACAAAATTAAAACCAGAAGTTGTAGCGAAATAGCATCATGAAGACAATAATTTTGCACATCTCCACTTGGTAGCAATGCATCCTAGCAATTTTCATAAAATTCCAATATGGGGTTGTAGAGAAATAGCATGGACAAGAATTTGGTCACAGACAGAATCAAAGGGCCATAACTCTGTAAAATCATCAAACCGGAACACAAAGACAATATGCGCTTCTGTAATTGGTAATGATGCATCATAGCAAGTTTCATAAAATTTAAATCAGAGGTTGTAGAGAAATAGCGCGGACAAGAATTTGGTCACAGACTCATTTAAAGGGCAATAACTCTGTAAAAAATCATCCAACTAGAACACAAACACAGTAAGTTCATAAAATTCCAACCTGAGGTTGTAGACGAATAGCGCAAACAATCTTTTGGTCACAGACTAAATGAAAGGGCTATAACTCCATGAAAAATCAGCGAACCGGAACACAAAGACAATATGCACATCAGCACTTGGTAGTGATGCATCCTAGCAAGTTTCATAAAATTCCAACCAGAGGTTGTAGAGAAATAGCCCGGACAAGAACTTGGGGATGCACGGATGAAGCGGCGACTATATGCATCCCCCTTTTGAGGGAGAATAATAAACTCAATACAAACAATGTTCAGAGTTTTGGGAATCGCTCATATAAATTTTTCATATAAAAAAATAACCAAAAAAAAAAAAAAAAAAATACCCCTAACCCCCCCCCCCCCCCCCCCCCCCCCCCCGCAACACCATTTTCTCCTTTTAAGATGAGAATCTAGCAATTAATTTATATTTTTCAGCAATCAGAGTTAATGTATTTAATTGTGTGACTGATCATGCCAAGGACTTCCAGTATACTTGAGACAATCCTGCTTTTTATACTAGCTATTTTCTATTGCATAATTATAACTATAATTAAGATAATCATAAATGTTTTATAGTTAATTAAATTAATAATTAAAATATACCTTCCCAATGTGACCTGTATATAACACTGAAGTATTTGAACCGAGTCCATCATCATTTGTGATTGTATCAGCTTTACAGGAACCTGTAATGACAAAAGGTAAGTACTCAATTAATTAATCAGTAAGTAAAACAATATGTGGTAATTATCGGCAATTACGGGTCACGCAATAGATATCAATTATGTGGAAACTTATCTATAGATTATGACATGCAAATATAACATAACATACACATAAACACTCCACCAGGAGATTGTCAGGAATGCTTTAATAATAAAATTTATGATGGTATATATCTCATCCTGTGTGGTTATCTCTGCAGATGTGTTCAAAATTTGTTGATATTACCTACAGAGAATCACTACAAAAGACTCAATAATAGCTCATTTCTTTTGATGTTTTATCCTTTCTTTTTTTTAGTGAAAATGCATGATAAGTTTTGGAGAAGCCATATGGCCTATTCACTGAAATACTTAAACAATTTCTGTTAAGCAATGCATTTGTTCTGTCTTGCTAAGGCCTGTATATTAAACAGTTTTACTTAATCCTAAATAATTAATAAAAACCAGTTTAAAGGTAATATTTCACAAAAAAATGCAATAAATGTCTTAAAAAATAAAATTATTTTTAAACTACATAAAAAGCATCTCATTATCGTAAATAAATAAGATCCGAATGTTTGGATTATCAAATCCACCAAAACATGACAAAATCTATATTTCTGTCAGAGTGGTAAACTTGAAATGAAATCCCCATTCTAAAAATAGACTGTCATTCAGACTCGTTCTAAAATGAAACAAATTTTACAACGTGTAAACCTGTCTGATGGATCACCATTAATGTACATTTATAATCACCATAACTATACAATGGCAACCACAATACTGTACACTGACAATCACCACTAGTGTACAGTGACAACCACCATAACTGTACAGTGATAACTGCCATAACTGTACACTGACAATCACCATTAGTGTACAGTGACAACCACCATAACTGTACACTGATAACCACCACTAGTGTACAGTGACAACCACTATAACTGTACACTGATAATCATCATAACTGTACACTGATAACCATCATAACTGTACACTGACAATCACCATTAGTGTACAGTGACAGTAACCATAACTGTACACTGATAACCTATTTATGTACACTGACAATCACCATTGACATACACTGACAATCAACATTAATGTACAGCAACAACCACCATTACTGTACACTGACAATCACCACAAGTGTACAGTGACAACCACCATAACTGTACACTGATAACCTATTTATGTACACTGACAATCACCATTGACATACACTGACAATCAACATTAATGTACAGCAACAACCACCATTACTGTACACTGACAATCACCACAAATGTACAGTGACAACCACCATAACTGTACACTGATAACCACCATAATTATATACTGACAATCACCATTAATGTACCCTGACAACCACCATAAATGTACACTGACAATCACAATAAATATATACTGACAACCACCATTGACATACACTGACAATCACCATTAATGTACAGCGACAACCACCATAACTGTACACTGACAATCACCATTAGTATACAGTGACAATAACCATTGATGTACACTGACAATCACCATTAATGTACAGCGACAACCACCATAAATGTACACTGACAATCACCATAAATATACACCGACAATCACCACTGACATACACTGACACTCACCATTTATGTACAGCAACAACCACCATAACTGTACACTGACAATCACCACTAGTGTACAATGACAACCACCATTGATGTACACCAATAACCACCATTAATGTACACTGACAACCACCATTATACACTGACAATCACCATTAATGTACAGCGACAACCACCATAACTGTACACTGACAGCCACCATTATTCACTGACAATCACCATTGACATACACTTACAATCACCATTAATGTACAGCAACAACCACCATAACTGTACACTGACAATGACCATTACTGTACACTGACAATCAACATTAGTGTACAGAGACAACCACAATTAATGTACACTGACAACCACCATAATTATATACTGACAACCACCATTAATGTACACTGACAATCACCAAAAATATACACTGACAATCACCATTGACATACACTGACAATCACCATTAATGTACAGTGACAACCACCATAACTGTACACTGACAATCGCCATTACTGTACACTGACAATCAACATTAGTGTACAGAAACAACAACCATAACTGTATATTGACACTCACTATTAATGTACAGCAACAACAACCATTACTGTACACTGACAATCACCATTGACATAAACTGGCAGCCACCAAAACTGTATGCTGACACTCACTATTAGTGTACAGTGATAACCACAATTAATGTACACTGACAATCACCATTAATGTACATTTATAATCACCATAACTATACACTGGAAACCACAATAAATGTACACTGACAATCACCATAACTATACAATGGCAACCACTATAAACACACAATTACAACCACCATAACTGTACACTGACAACCACCTTTAATGTACATGGAAAACCACCATTAATGTACAAAGGCAATCACCATTAATGTACATTGACAACTACCATTAATGTACAAGGACAATCACCATTAATGTACATTTACAATCACCATTAATGTACACTGACAATCACCATAAATGTACATTAACAATCACCATAATTTTACACTGGCAACAACTATAATTGTACACTGACAACCACCATTTATGTATTCCACCATTAATGTACACTGACAACAACCATTGACATACACTGACAACCACCATTAATATACACTGACAATCACCACAAATATACACTGACAATCAACATTAATGTACACTGATAACACCCATTAATGTATATTGACAAACACCATTAATGTACACTGACAACCACCACAACTCTAAACTGACAATCACCATAAATGTAAAATGACAACCACCATAACTGTACACTGAAAACAACCATAACTGTAAACTGACAACCACCAGAATGTACACTGACAACCACCATTAATGTAAACTGACAATCACCAACCACCATTAATGTACACTGACAACAACCATTAATGTACACTGACAACATTCCTTACAGTACACTGGCAGCAACCAGCTGTACACCAATAACAATTACTGTAAATGGACTGACAGCAACTTTTAATGCACACTTCACCAAACACTGTAAATTTACAGAGTATAGTGAGTGACTGACAACATTCCCCTGCACACTGAATGCAACCCTTATACAACATTTACAATCTTGCAGTTCTGCTTTGCAGTATTTGACAAATTAAAGAAAAATTCCAAAAATTATGTAATTCAGTTTACCTAAAAACAGATAATTTTGTGTAATTGAGCTCAACAACATGGCAACTTATAATTATGATTAAAATGATAAGAAACCTGAACTCAGTATGGTGGCCGACAGGTTTCATTCCCTGGAGAATCACACCCCCCTTCCTGGCAACACACCAACAAAGATAGTAGATAGCTAAGATTAGATACCAGTAGCATTAAATGGAACAACTATTTAACCACAGTGCACCCCAGGGTACATTCCCAGTGAACACTAAATCAAAATGTATACAACTTTTAATTGTATGCAAAAACTCTCAATAGATAAATAGGTCACATTAGTTTAACTTATTTATTTTAGCTCGATTGCAATGAAAGCTCAGAGCTTACATAATGAACCGTTCTCGAGTCTGCTTCCTAGGTAGAACCATGTACCGAGTGTGTTTTTGGGAAGCACCGAACTGGGGATTGAACCTGTAACCTTTGGAATGAGTGGCCAACACTTTTCATTACAATACCTCCACAGTCATATTGAGTTATACCATTGCCCTTAACATGGATTAGTCATAATTAAATATTATTTTTTCTTAATTGAGATTAACAACATTTTCAACACATTTCAGGTTTTATGTGGCCTATCCAGTTTCGTTGGTGGAGGAAGACCTCGGAAAATTAATCTGAGTAGAACCACTGTTCTTCAGTATGTAACTGGCAAACTTCTCACATAAAGATTTGGAGAGAGCGGGACTTGAACCTACGACCTTGGCAGGAAGAGATAAGTCATCTTGAGATGACATCTTAGACCATTCGGACAGCATTAAAATTGTACTGACAGGTCTCTTTTTCATAAATCATAAAGTTATATCCCCATTTTGAAATCTTCCATCCATCATTAAAATATTCACAGACTCAGAGTCAGCACCAAAATTAGAGCCAGAAAATGTTCTAGCTCCCAAGATATTCTGAGGCTGAAGCTGCTTTTCCATTTGCCCGTGATCCACGAAAATTGCTCCTATAGAAAATATGTTGGAGCATTCCATTCATCTGTGATCTAAGATCCGTATCCGCTTTTTTATAAACATGCCTTCAAAAATGAAGAAATGACAAGAAATCTAAGAAAAACTTGAGGGGAAAATCCATTTGTTCATAATGCAACGCTGCCAAAGCACAATTTACGGAGTTCCACCTCCTTACTAAATGGTAGTAATCTTGTACCATTTTGCACCAATGGGGCGAATTTTTTATATATCTAAATGATATCAAATACTTTGCTAAAATATACCAGTCAGCAAAGATGAGAACTTTGTGGTATTTATTGTTAAATTTATGCATCCATTGCAAGTTAAAGTATATCATGGAAAATAAAGTTGTCACTGTGGTCATTCTCTGTGTGTCTGACTATCAATTTAGGGGTCTGAGAGTTTCAATCCTCGCCAGCCATGTGATGATTGATATAATTATGGCATTGTGTCTAATTATCTTTCGTCTCTCACCATGTACTGGAGAAACGGTAAAAATGTTGGTTGATTTCTGCCATGTCGTGTTCTTGTTTTGGCTGAGCACCAACTGTGCACAACAACATGAAAACTCAACAAACACTGTTTTGGCGGGTCACCGAAATGACAAGAAGACAGAATGTGGTGTGTTGTCCTCCTATTCTGTTGTTCTGTCATGCCAGCGCCCTGCCAGAATGACGTCAGTTTGGCGTGTTGTTGTGTCAGCCCCCCTCCAGCATGACATCGATTTGATTTGTTGTCATGTCAGTGCCCAGCCAGCATTATGTTGTTTTGGGCGGGGACAACACGCCAAAATAATATTGCGCTGATGGGGTGCCAACACTACAACACGCCAAAGCAATGTCCTGCTAGTGGGGCGCCAACACGACAACACGCTAAAATGACATTGTTCTAGTTACATGCTGACAGGACAGAACATGGTGCCAAAACCTGTCACGTGAAATTTGTTTTGTTGTTCTGTCATGTTTGCAACCAGCCAAAACGGCATTTGTTGAGTTTTCAGAAATCAGCCACCATAAAGTTTACCTGTCAGGATCCCAGGAAAGAATGGTTAGTTTAACTGATTGTCTGTTAGCCCTTGGTGGTATAACAAGAATTCTGTGGAATGATATGTCTCGCCCTGTCCGCTTTGACCGTTAATACACACATAAGGGATGAAAATAATTAAAATACTATATTCATGCAAGAGTTATCTAACTTGGTGAATGTAGTAAGTTTAATGACTAAGAAATATTGTAGGAAGTATTGTGTTAAGGTTTCGATCAAAAACATTAAGTGATTTTTGAGATATGAACTTGATGGTAGTTGCACACAAAACTTTAACCAGTATTTCTAAGTAAAACATATTTATATATAAAAAAAACTTTAACCAGTATTTCTAAATAAAACATATTTATACAAAAAAAATCTTTAACCAGTATTTCTAAGTAAAACATATTTAAAAAAAAAATACAAAAATAAAAAAAATTAAAAAAATTAAAGAAAATTAAAAATTTATAAAAAAAAGAATAAAAATTTGTTTAAATAAATTAAAAAAAAGTACTCAGCATCTGCATGGTGTTAGTTGTAACTATGATCCAGTATGAGTGTCCTAGCACTTGTACCTGTTGAGAAATAGTGTAAAAATGGAAAGCAACACCTTAATCTTGTCTCTCCTTCGTCATGGTGAGACAAAAATTATACTGAATTTTCATTCAATCAATCATCATTCTCTTAGGGTACCACCAGCCAGATAATACCAAATACTTGAAAATTGGTACTAGAAGCTACATTGCTTGGTGCTCAGCATTTAAAGAATAGTTTTAGGTCTGGTTGGCTTGGTGTCAGTATAATATCACAGAATGGAATATCATACCATGTGTCTGCGGAATGATACTCGAGTGTGACAGCATTTGGAATAATGTCTCAATCAGACACCATTGTGATATGACAGAAACATTGTTGAAGTGAAAGAATACACATACAATACAACACCAACAACAATCTGCATGGTACGTGCAGCTCCAAATAAGCAAAAACTGCAATCTGACATGGCAGCCACTGAAGTCAGCTTGTACTGACTATGGAATGCGAGTAGCACACCAAGACAGATCACTGTCGGAGAGATAAGCTACTAATATGACAGGTGCTTGCCTTGGTAGATGCACCGAGACTGACATCAACCATCAACATGAGTTTTACAAGTTGATAAGATACTGAAATCAGTATGTACCAGAACATTAACTGAATGGAACAGCTAACCCACCCCTTTTGTATTTCTTCATCAAAATATGGAGTATATAAATATTTGTATATGACAGTAACGGACAATTATGTATCATTACATAGCTTCAATATTCTTTCTTATTCAAGTCCAAATATTCAACAAAATTGTTTTGATACTTTTTGAGAATACACATAAAATGTCAGGCCCATAAAATGTCAGGTGGCGGGTTTAGCTGTATTCAAAAGACTTTAACCCTTCATATCTTGCTTATTATATAACAATATTTCAGTCTTGTTTTTGGACTTTTCCATTATTATTCAGTAGGAGATGGTTAAGCAATATCACAGTCAGTAACTGAGAGCCAAACAATGGATGATCTGGTTCATTTTACTTTAAATACATAAAAAACTTAATAAAGTTTTGACTGCTTATTTATTATTTTATAGTCAGTGTTAACGAAACCATAGTTATACTGGAACCAGTCTAAAAGTATGATTGCTCTCTGCGTTTCCTATATTTGAGTATACAGTAAAACCTGTTTTAAGCAGCCAGTCAAGGGAAGGAGTAAAAATGGTCTTTTAAGACAGGTTGTTGCTTAATACAGGTTAATTTGCTTTGAAAGCATCGAAATGGGAAATAGCAAATGTGGCTACTTAAAACAAGTGGCTGCTAAATAGAGATGACCACTTAAACAGGTTGATTGTATGTTGGTGAAACAGGAGCGAGATCACACTTTAAAGTTCTTCATAAAATTGTCTGGGCCTGCAATCTAAGGTATCAGCATGTTGCAATAAACTGTTCTAAAACATCCAGCATGTTATTGGTATGCCAGGACCTCTCTGACTGAGTGGTCTTCGACAGCATCTCAAGATCGCACACTCTCACCGAGCGCGAGTCTAGTCTGGTCAAATCACAGGAGAAAAAGTTTGACAGTTACTTGTGGAAGAAGTGATATGTTGAAAATGGTGTTAAACTTCATTGAAAAAAAATAAATATAAAAATACATAACATAGATGCATGTAATGTCATATTAATTTATTTCAAGATTTTCAGATCAAAATGGTTTTGAAAATCAATGAAAGCAGATGTTAAGACCCTTAATGAGTCTTGCATTTGTTGGTGTGTCAAACTGTCATACCTAGTGACTTGCACTGGACCTTGTCATATCATGGTTGATATCTATGGTTTTACTTTCTTCAGAATGTCCTTCTCCTACTATAGGACACCCCATCGTAAAGTTGCAATATAAATCTCCCAATTCTTTGACTCATGGATCACTGGACCACAATGACTCAATATGAACTATGTTTGTTTATAAAATTAGCCTCACTTTTATGCCATCAATGGTTAACAGACAATCAGTTAACCTAACCACTCTTTCCTGAGAATCTGTAAGGTTAACCAGTGCTCAAGTAACCTATCTACGCAAGTAACTGATAACTTTTCCACTTGAATCAACAGTGAAAAACAAATGACAATGAGACGCAATATCACATGTACCAATCATTATGAAGACTGTGGACGGACAGGGATTTGAGCTCATGAGCCCTAGATTGATAGTCAAGATGCACTACCGACTGCGCTAACCAAGCCTGGCTCATTATGAACTAACAGACAAGACAAGCTCTACAAACAATAACAGTTGTCAGTACAACAAACACACAGACCAGGAGAAAGCCAAATATACTTATACTGTATAACCACCGGCAATAACAATATAAATAATGATGCATAAAACGTGAAAACCTGCTGAAGAAGGAAAACAGCTGTTGCCAACTTCGGAATTCCTGAGACAAAACATAAATATTGAGGTCACATATCTGACATAGTCGGGCAGGCCGTAACCAGTAACATATTGACATTGAGTCATGCTATATAAAAGCCTTGCCCAATTTTTTATTCATTTGTTTTAATGAATCTAGGACTCTCCTGTCACTTTTTTTTTCTATTAATGTTTTTTCCTTTAAAAATGAGCATGAAACTTCAGTCAATAGTAAGTTAACGATAATAACAGTTTTATTTTCTTATCAAACAGAGGCCGAAATTCAGTGGCTTCCCAATTCAAAAATCATGTTTTTTCCCATTTGAGGCCAAAAAAAATTTCCAAAATGAATTTTTTTTCTTACATTAGCCGGGCCCGATTAGCTCAGTCGGTTACATGTCTGACTATCAATCCAGGGGTTGTGAGTTCGAACCCCCCGCCCGGCAACAGTCTCCGTGATGATTGATATACGACATTGTGTCTCATTATCATTCGTCTCTCACCACTGATTCAAGTGGGAAAGTTATCAGTTACTTGCGGAGATGGGGTGTGCTCGAGTACTGGTTAATCCCAGGAAACAGTGGTTAGGTTAACTGATCGTCTGTTAGCCCTCGATGGCATAAAAATGACGCTAAATATTCAATCAATCTATCAATCAATCATCTTACATTAGAGGATAAAAAAACAAAATGGATATGAAGTATTACTGTAATATCTGATGATTATTGTTTAGAACGTGATCTTTGATCTTAACAATGTTACGATTTATTTTCCAGTTTGCTAAAGCCTTAAAAAAGGTTCCCAATTTCCCCATAATCACGCTGTTTTTTTCCCAATCTCAAAGGCTTGGGCCTCTTCCTAAATTTCTAGAAAAAAGGCTCTGAATAATATTTTTATGGACCCATGCTCGGTAACATGCAGGCGTCTCAATGAGGCCTAAACTGAAATTGAACAGGCTAAGACCAGTCTTGGGGCAAATTGGGTTAAAGCTCTTTTTCAGTTTTATGAGAATTTAACCATGTAAAAGTGATTTAAATTTAAACAGTCGTTTTGGCTTGCAGTCGATACTTACGAGAACCAAGATCATACCTGCCAATCCATGGATCATGAGTTAACACCTCTATCAATCCATGGATCATGAGTTTGAATCTCCACCCTGCCACAGTCTCTGTGTCATTTGTTCTACAGCTGTGAATGTGGAGAAGTAGTCATTGACTCGCAGAGATAAGGTGTGACTAGTTAACACCTCTGTCAATCCATGGATCATGAGTTTGAATCTTCACCCAGCCACAGTCTCTGTGTCATTTGTTCTACAGCTGTGAATGTGGAGAAGTAGTCATTGACTCGCAGAGATAAGGTGTGACTAGTTAACACCTCTATCAATCCATGGATCATGAGTTTGAATCTTCACCCAGCCACAGTCTCTGTGTAATTTGTTCTACAGCTGTGAATGTGGAGAAGTTGTCATTGACTCGCAGAGATAAGGTGTGACTAGTTAACACCTCTATCAATCCATGGATCATGAGTTTGAATCTTCACCCAGCCACAGTCTCTGTGTAATTTGTTCTACAGCTGTGAATGTGGGGAAGTAGTCATTGACTCGCAGAGATAAGGTGTGACTAGTTAACACCTCTATCAATCCATGGATCATGAGTTTGAATCTTCACCCAGCCACAGTCTCTGTGTAATTTGTTCTACAGCTGTGAATGTGGGGAAGTAGTCATTGACTCGCAGAGATAAGGTGGGACTAGTTAACACCTCTATCAATCCATGGATCATGAGTTTGAATCTTCACCCAGCCACAGTCTCTGTATCATTTGTTCTACAACTGTGAATGTGGAGAAGTAGTCATTGACTCGCAGAGATAAGGTGTGACTAGTTAACACCTCTATCAATCCATGGATCATGAGTTTGAATCTTCACCCAGCCACAGTCTCTGTGTCATTTGTTCTACAGCTGTGAATGTGGGGAAGTAGTCATTGACTCGCAGAGATAAGTGTGACTAGTTAACACCTCTGTCAATCAATGGATCATGAGTTTGAATCTCCCTCCAGCTACAGTCTCTGTGTCATTTGTTCTACAGCTGTGAATGTGGGGAAGTTGTCATTAACTCACAGAGATAAGGTGTGACTAGTTAACACCTCAGTCAATCAATGCATCATGAGTTTGAATCTCCCTCCAGCCACAATATCTGTGTCATTTGTTCTACAGCTGTGAATGTGGAGAAGTAATCATTTACTCGCAGAGATAAGGTGTGACTAGTTAACACCTCTATCAATCCATGGATCATGAATTTGAATCTCCACCCTGCCACAGTCTCTGTGTAATTGTTCTACAGCTGTGAATGTGGGGAAGTTGTCATTGACTCGCAGAGATAAGGTGTGACTAGTTAACACCTCTATCAATCCATGGATCATGAATTTGAATCTCCACCCTGCCACAGTTTCTGTGTCATTTGTTCTACAGCTGTGAATGTGGGGAAGTAGTCATTGACTCGCAGAGATAAAGTGTGACTAGTTGTCCACCTCTATCAATCCATGGATCATGAGTTTGAATCTTCACCCAGCCACAGTCTCTGTGTCATTTGTTCTACAGCTGTGAATGTGGAGAAGTTGTCATTGACTCGCAGAGATAAGGTGTGACTAGTTGTCCACCTCTGTCAATCCATGGATCATGAGTTTGAATCTTCACCCAGACACAGTCTCTGTGTCATTTGTTCTACGGCTGTGAATGTGGAGAAGTTGTCATTGACTCGCACAGATAAGGTGTGACTAGTTGTCCACCTCAATCAATCCATGGATCATGAGTTTGAATTTTCACCAAGCCACAGTCTCTATGTATTTGTTCTACAGCTGTGAATGTGGAGAAGTTGTCATTGAGTCGCAGAGATAAAGTGTGACTAGTTAACACCTCTGTCAATCCATGGATCAAGAGTTTGAATCTTCACCCAGCCACAGTCTCTGTGTATTTGTTCTACAGCAGTAAATGTGGAGAAGTTGTCATTGACTCGCAGAGATAAGGTGTGACTAGTTGTCCACCTCTATCAATCCATGGATCATGAGTTTGAATCTTCACCCAGCCACAGTCTCTGTGTAATTGTTCAACAGCTGTGAATGTGGAGAAGTTGTCATTGACTCGCAGAGATAAGGTGTGACTAGTTGTCCACCTCTATCAATCCATGGATCATGAGTTTGAATCTTCACCCAGCCACAGTCTCTGTGTCATTTGTTCTACAGCTGTGAATGTGGAGAAGTTGTCATTGACTCGCAGAGATAAGGTGTGACTAGTTAACACCTCTTTCAATCCAGGGATCATGATTTTGAATCTTCACCCAGCCACAGTCTCTGTGTCATTTGTTAGATACAGCTGTGAATGTGGTGAAGTTGCCATTGATTGTTCTACAACTGTGAATGTGGGGAAGTTGTCACTCACTCACAAAGATAAGGCTTGACTAGTTAACCACCTTGTGGACCCCAGAAATGATGTCTTGGTGTGCTGACTGCTGTCAACACTGTGGCTTCTATTAGTACATGTATCAAAGCACATCGTCGAACGATTTGATTTTTTTATATGATCATCCGGGGTTAGTTGCATCCATATTACGGAGATAAATGTGACTTATATTAATAATTGTTGACGTCATTAAATCAATATGCAAATTAAATATTCATTGAGGCAGAAGGAAGACAGAAGGAATTTACCTGTCGACAGAAAACACCCGACGGCACCAAATTTACATTCTAAAAATACTGCTTAACACCATTTACCACTTCACTCTGATGAAATCTGAGCTTGGTCTGTCATACAGGCGTAAGATGAAACAAACTCAACAATAGTTTTGTCTTGATCATCATATTCTGCGACGCTTGCTTTTCCAAAAAGACAAACGTCTTGACAATTTCGTCTTGAGGTGTGAGCCCACCATTGATTTGTGTTCTTTTAATATTCTAAATAGAGACAAGTCCTTGTCCTTGGCATTCATAGACATACTTTAATGAAAGAAATGAAATTAGAATTTTATTGTTTGTCAACCTTTGGCACTACCAAAATATGATAAGAAAAATTTAGGTTATGTTTTTTTCTGTTCAGTGTTTACATTGTTGACAAAGTGAAAACAGAGATGTCTCTGGTGAAAGTAAACGCTAGAAATCATGTATTCATACACAACTTTCCAAGCATTTTTTTAAAAATTCTCAATTCAAACATGACAATGCCTTCAAAATGGTCCAAATACACCAAAAACGCCATGCAAATAAAATTAAAGAAGAAGAAACGAGGATTATATACATTCGCCATTATGCGACCATTTCATGTTTCAAATTGGTGGTGCTATGCCTTGAAAAAAATAGTGATTCTGCTAAAGTTTCTGATTGGTTAATTGAAATAGTTTCGAGAACATGTGTTAATCATTTCTGCAAGGGAGGCAAGTCCGTAATTACCTGTATTGAGTCGTATCGGGTTATACGAGTTGTTTGCCCGGAAAATACGCAAACTTCATTTAAACGTTATGCACCAGGTAGTTTTCTAGGATTTATATATAATCTGTCCATATAACTTGGTACCGTGAATAAACTGCGTTTGCTTATCTACTTTAGGTGATTTCAGTCTGATATTTAACTCGTATAATTTAGTATTTATAACGTAGGATGGTCATTTTGTTGACAGTATTAATTAATAGTATTAACTGATCACACTTCCTGGGTAGAACCAGTAGCCTACTATGCAAACGTGGATAATGCGATTTGATCAAGAACCCAACACATTGAACACCTACCCGAGGCGAAAGATCGAAAAGCACATAATAGTGTATAAAAACTTAGTCAAAGAATTATCTTTCTTTGTTTTCAAGTTATGCTCTGGACGAGCTATGTTCAGAAACTACATAAGAGAGAAAGTACTTATGTAAAAAATAAAAAATAGAGTAATAGGCCTTCACTTGTGCGCTGCGCACCGTCTCATAGTGTGCTTAACAAATGTATTTCGACAAATGATTATCTCCGGAGAAAATAATGGTGAAGCAAAGTTCTTAAAAAATACAAAAAAGGGAAGTAATTCCATGAATCCAATCCAGAGTTATGCCCGTGTGTGCAAGGTATCTCCCATACTTTAAGTTGTGCTCCGGACAAGATAGCGGGCGGAAGGAAGAACACAGAAAGAAAATATGCTCCCGATGTTTCTATAGGGAGTTTCAAGCTCCAACTGCGATAAAAAAACTGCAAGGTGGCTCTGGGACAGATATTGTGTATTAATTTAATTAAGCCTACATGATTCAAATAAGAGAACCCATTTTGAAGGTTTTACAGCCACAACTATAATTTTTTTGTTACACTTTTACATACTATTAGTTTATTAATCATTGTTAATACATTTAATTGACAAACAATATTTTCCGAAAAAAGTGTAATTGTTATATGCAATTTGAAAAAAAAGTTTAACTCTAACTTACTGCAAACAAATACATGTACACATTGATCTGTGTTTATGCACTCTTTGCGACTTGAAGCGGACGATTTTTATGGTTTATTTTTAGCACACTGTACGATAACTGACAGGTAAAGAATACAACTGTGTGTACACAAGCCACACCTATATTACTCTCTACCCTGGCAGAACGTTTTGGATCTTTAATTAAGCCAGTTTTGGTGATTCAAGGGTGATAACCATTAAATAAATTTCTCCATTTTCAACTGTTTAAAATATACCAATCTTTAAAAAGTTGTGTCTTTGACTCATGTGAGCTAATCATGCAGGACAACAACAACAACCTCTCAGTCAGTATTTTTCAGTATCAACATCCCTATGCAATTATAATGGAGTAAAAACAAACAGGGAAGAGTTTGATATATACTGAACGGAACAGCTAACCCGCCACTTTTAAAGTTCCAATATCTTCGTCCAAACAAGGAGCGGCGTTATTAAAGTTATATATGACATTGACAGACAATTAAGTATTTTACAAAGCCGAAATGTTCTTACTTATTCAAATCAAAATATCAAGGAAATTGCTATGATACTTTTTGAGAAAATACATAAAATGTCAGGTACATAAAATGTCAGGTGGCGGGTTAGCGGTTCCGTTCAGTATAGAAAGTCCAATGTTTAAGAGCGGACAACCTTTGTATATACCCGTTTCATATCATGCTTTGACATCAAAACTTATTTTTAAAAATGGCTCTATACCCATTTATAGTATATAAAAATACATTGGAATTATACAGACTACGAATCTATCAGAGTCGATAGTAGGAAGATAAAATAATAAACATAAAAGCATTACCTGACAAAATCCAAACGCTGAGAATCTCTAATACCAAATACCCACTTTACTAGGCCTTAATAAGAAATGTAGCTCCAATCCTGATAGACGTTTCCAGGAGCATGGGAATGATCCTGTCTCATTTAATAATGCCCCCAATATCTCACACCACTCCCGTCTACAGCTCATCCATACTACTGGCATACAGTCAACATGGGAAATTATATCTCTACCATTTAACAGCATGCACTCAAAATGTTCTCATTTATAGAATACTGTTTCTGAATAAATCGTGTTACTTGTTGTGTCATGTTCCTTGAAGCTATTGATAATCGAGGCACTAAATCTTCTATTGGTCCTTAACTGGTAAGTCATCTCCAGCTTTTAATTCCACCGTTACGTTATGGCCATTGTTTTCTGGTAAACTGAATTAACAGAACTGCTACAAACTTGATTTGGACCATTTATGTCCCTATACTGAGAAATGCCCGTATATGGATATGACTGATAAAACCGCCATATACAGCTATTAATTGATTGATTGAATATTTAGCGTCATTTTTATGCCAACAAGGGCTAACAGACGATCAGTTAATCTAACCACTGTTTCCTGGGATCCTGAACGATTAACCAGTACCACCACATCTCTGCAAGTAACTGATAACTTTCCCACTTGAATCAGCGGTAAGAAACGCATGATAATGAGACACAATGTCGTATATCAATCATCACGGACACTGTGGCCGGGCGGGGATTCTAACTCGCGACCCCTGGACTGATAGTCAGACGCTTTAACGACTGAGCTAATCGGGCAAGGCTATAGATAGTGAGAACCCTGCGCTATCGGAACACTTTCCACGAACTGTCAGATCTCTACCAATACAAGAGAGAGAGAGAGAGAGAGAGAGAGAGAGAGAGAGAGAGAGAGAGAGAGAGAGAGGGGAGAACAGAGAGAGAGAGAGAGAGAGAGAGAGAGAGAGAGAGAGAGAGAGAGGCGTGTGAGGGATGGATTAATTATTTTTCAATTTTTTTATTATGAAGTTAGTTTAGCAGGTTTAACACTATCACGACGGTGTCTGCTTTAAACAGTTTTCTAGCGTTTCCACACGGGTATGCCATGCCGAAGACACTTAGTGTGATACCAAATGTGATAATAACTACGGGGTTACTAGACATATTCCTAGCCAAGCGGGGAAGCTTATTGTGCTGTTTTCAAGTACGACCTGTTTGGGGACCGAACAAATTACTTTCTACAGGCAAGGCAGACGATTTACCACTATTATGAAGAGAGACAGGCAGACGGGCACACATATGAATGGACGGATGAGCGAACGGTAGTTTGTACGCATGAACCGAAATACGCACATGCGAATGTCTTTTGGGACGGACGGAAGGACGAACGGACGGACATAATATCATAGAATAGTGGCAACTCTCAGATTTGAAAAAAAAAAGAATTCCAAACATCATGGTAATTGCAGATGCAACTCACAAATCTACAAATAATTAATAGCACGTTTCTTGAAACCAGAATATCAATACAGTAACTGTGTGTATACTGTGTGTTACAGTGAACAGCAACTTTCACAATTCTGGGGATAGTAAGGATTATAAGCCTGTCATCAATGAGCTGTTGGGGAATTATTTTAATTAAACTACATGTATTTAATCCATAGTTATGTGAGTAGTCATGTATCTGTAACTGGGTCCTACTCAAATAAAGCTAAATGTTCATGTATGTAAAGTGTCCGTCCAGTCCAGATGTCACTGCTGCATGTAAAACCATAGTATTTAGTCATGGTTGACACCAAATCTATTGGTTTGGTAGATGCGTTGATATTGTATGGTTTGTATTGTAGCTAGGCACGCTCGCTGAAGTCTGGTCTGTACACTTATGTCACGTTGTTCACAAACATTTATCTCCATATATATAGCATACATTGTGAAGGTGCATCTGAAAAGATCCCAAAAATCGGAAATTCCGTTGTTGTGTTTTCAATTTTCTCCCTTTATTTAGATATTATATATATGTAATTCTATTTTGGAGGGTCCACATTAAAGATTAAATTCATTTAAACAGTTCAACTGTTAGATAAAGTCTTTATTATTTTTATTATTTATGTTAGAATATTTTTCAAATAGGCCATTGTAAACAATAATTTCGTTCGTTCCATGACGTCATGCAGGCATAAGTAGTGACACCGTTTTACCACAATACATTTAGTTAGCACTGCCGAATGAAAAGTTACCACAGCCGAATGATGTGTAACCACTGCCGATTGACAAGAAACCACTGACGAATGACAAATAACCACTGCCGATTGACATATAACCACTATATCCTGAATGACATGTAACCACTGCCGAATGACACGTAATCACTGCCGAATGACAAGTAACCATTGCCGAATGTCATGTAACCACTGACAAATGGCATGTAACCACTATATACCGGATGACATGTAACCACCGCCGAATGACGCGTGACAACTGCCGAATGACAAGTTACCACAGTCGAATGTCATGTAACCACTGCTGAATAACATGTTACCACTGCCGAATGACAGATAACCACTGCCAAATGACAGGTAACCACTGCCAAATGACACGTAATCACTGCCGAATGACATGTTAGCCACCGCAGAATGACAAGTAACCACTACCGAAAGACATGTGACCACTGATGAATGACAAGCTACCACAGTCGAATAACACGTAACCACTGCAGAATGATAAGTAACCACTGCTGAATGACATGTTACCAAATATCATGTTACCACTGTCGAATGACAATTAATAACTACTGATCGACATTTTAACACTGCCGAATAACAATTAACTACTGTCAATGCTGTGTAACCACTGCCGACTGACAGATTACCACTGTCAACTAACATGTAACCACTATCAAATGACATGTTACCATTGCTGAAGGACATGGAACCACTGCCGAATGATGTGTAACCACTGCAGAATGACAAGTAACCATTGCCAAATGACATATAACAACTGCCGAATGACAAGCTACCACTGCCGAATGACAAGTAACCACAGCATAATGTAATCTGATCACATCAGAATTAAAATGAACCATCAAAGTCGTGTTTGGTGTTCCACACGTTCTACTCGGATTCATTCTGACGTCTTCCTCCACCATTAATGTTAGATATACCATATGTAACCTGAATTGTGTTGAAAACGGTGTTAAACCGCATGAATTTCGTTTCACGTTATTGAACGCTGTACCAGGGGAGACTAATCTTACTATACTTAGTAATATGAAGGTGAGGATTATAGAGCACACACATATAATCATTATTATTATTCTTTTTTGAATGGGGCTTAACGCCATTTCAACCAATTCCAGGTTATACATGTCATATCCAGTTTTACTGGAGGAGGAAGACCTCAGACTGAGTCAGACTGAGAAGAACCACCGTCCTTCCGCAAGTAACTGGAAACTTCCTCACATAAAAGTTTTTGGAGCGAGCGGAACTCGAACATACGATTTTAATGATGGGAGGTAAGTGGTTTTGAGACGGCGCCTTAGACCACACGGCTACGGAGGACCCTCGCATCTAAATTATATGCTGGGTAAATCATAGCTCAAATTATGACAAAAAAAACAACAACAACAACACTAGAAAACTACCACATTTACTTGTTACCAGTCATGAACCAGAATTGTTTGTACATGTACATGTATGCGTACAATGTAACTTGGAGGTTAGAACCATACACACAAAGCTGTCTATTTCCATGATTCCTTATTTTGACGAACATTACTAAAGAGTCTGTCACATATATTACAATACAATTTGACAAATATTTAAACATGTAGACCATGCCAAGATGAAAAAAAAATACTGCACTCGTGCAGAAATCCTTAATTTTACATTTATCAGAGTGTCTTTAATACCGTTCAACGGTTGGTGTGTGTATATCCAACGCAATTTGGTTGAGACTACTAAACCTAAATATGAAAGACGTTTGAAATAACTGTCTGTACGAAAAGCGTCATTTATAACGAACAGAAGATATGTAGTGCTGGAGATGGAAATGATGAAATAAGACACATTGTACCATATACTTGTATGTATTCTTATGAATAAGTATTCATATTGTATATACTACGCAACTGGTGATATGAATGCGAGAATGTTGTATATTGTATACGTGTTAATGTATCAGTTAACATTTATTAGTACGCTATGATTATAAGAATACATACTGCATGATTGACACAGTGGTGATCAACACAATGGTGATGACAATGGTTACATAAAACGATATATTGCACATTGTCGTAAAATTTTTAACTTTAAAAAAATTGTTTAACCAATATGTAAGGTGGTGTATAATTATCTGCCATCACATAGCCAGTAGCCTTTTACGGTCTTCGACAAGACAGCCATCGGTTTGTTTTCATAAATTTGTTGTCATGACCACCATAATACTTTTGAAAAATATCAGCCAAAAAATGGCAATACTGCTTACTGTGGCCAACAAAATCATTTTACCACTTATAATATTACTTAGACCATTCGTTCTATTGCATCTCGTGGCAATTAAATATACACTCGTATATGCTCGACCAATTCCGTCATCTTTCGGTATCAGTTTAGTTGATACACATTTATTTAATTTATAGTAAATTATTTAAGCTCGATTGCCAGAAAGCTTTTGTGAATTGCTTCTTTGTATGACCAGTACTGACTATTTGTTTTGAGTGGGTCGTGCGCGGGATCGAACCTGCGACCTCTGGCATCACAGCCAACATTATATCCGCAGCGTTATCTAGCCATTGTTCTAAGGCATAGGATCTCGGTACGTGTCGTTATACCGGCGGCACATTTTCCTATATTTTGTATTTTAGATAAAAAAAATATATTTTAAGAATTTTTTTCTTGTGAATTTGTTTTTATATAATCTAAAATAATTAAACTAATATTACATTGTAGTTATCATAATTTTGCCAACGTTTTGTTGCCACCCCATCTATGTGTTAAAGCTATATATCTAATGGCGTGAGCTTGAATAGTTTTCTTTAAACAAGTACACTTCCTCTATAACTAAATGTTTCTTACAATTCAAGAATATTTTTTTCCAATAGATAATACTTTTAAGAAATAACAGAACGTTTAATATATATAATTACCATCATCTGTAAAACAATAAGTTTTTATGCCAAAATTATTGTCAAACTGGTACAATGGTTCAATGAGTAAAGAAACACTCGATCTTTAGTTCTATTTAACTGATTAAAGGTCAAAAGTTAACGTTGAGATACTGGTTTTTCCACTGATGATTTCACTACTAGATTGTTTCTCAACTCGTTAGCCTTCGATGGCATAAAAATGACGCTAAATATTAAATCAATCAATCAATCAATCAATCAATCAATCAATCAATCAATCAATCAATCAATCAATCAATCAATCAATCAATCAATCAATCAACCAATCAATCAATCAATCCATCAATCCATCCATCCATCCATCCATCCATCCATCCATCCATCCATCCATCCATCCATCAATCAATCAATCAATCAACTCGTTCAGGTATGTGATCGTCTTCTGTAATGACTGTGTAAATAACGTGTTGTGGTTGCGCTGGTATAAGAAGGGATATTACTATTATATACTGTTTGAAAAGAGAGCCAGGAGTATTTCCCCTTTGTTATAAGACCTACGTGTACACGGACATTGTTTTTCTTTGCGACATGGAGCATAGGCGTAGGAGCCGAGCGAGCCAGACCTCACTCCCCAGTGTTCAGGATGGAGGGACCAGCATATAATGCACCCCCACCGCCTCCCCCAATAATTCAAATGCTCCTAGGTCCATGCGTAGTCTCTTTGCAAACTAATTTTTGAAACATAACATACTTACGTTACACGAGTGCCATGTTCTAACAAGCAAATTACTCAACAAAATTCGTTTTCAAAGTAACACTTTCTCCAGTATTCAACAGCAAGAACCAACGTCACGTGAACGGTACTGGAACATTGTTTCAAATCATAGTGCTGGTTAAATTCCCACCTGCCGTCTGGGTATCAGAGGAATCTGTTCAATTGGTATATATAGATCAGTGTAATTTACACAATGCCAGATTACCTAAAATAGTTGCGTTTCATTTTAAATGTAAACGTTACCGGACATGACAGGTCACACTGAAATGTTTATCGGTGAAAAGGATTGACGGTCGGTTAGAACTATAAAATCTACACATGTACCTAAAATTGACACAAAAAACACATGCATTTAAATCAAATTTTGAAACAACGTTCCGGCGCCATATTTTAGCGGTGCGCGTGATCCTTGACAGGGTTCAATACGATGACGATTCGTGCACGCCTCTTATATCAAAGGGGAAATACTCTTGTTTCTGTTTTCAAACAGTATATAATAGTAATCTCCCTTCTTATACCGTGTTTTAGCAATTTGCAACTGGCTACTATCGAGTTATATAACAGAAGACGATAACTTACCGGAACGAGTTGATAACCAGTCTAGTAACACAATGGATGAACCAGTAGCTCAAGGTTAAATTTTGACCTTTAATCAGTTCGATAAAATATTGAGCGTTTCTTCTACTCTCGCTATTGGGATAAGGGGAACCGCTCCGAAAAAATATTTGATATCTTAAACATTAACTGCTTAATTCTATTCATTTCTTAGTTATTATTTAGCCACACACACACACACACACACACACACACACACACACACAAAAGAAACTTAGACTTAACCATATATAAGATATATTAAAAAGTTAATCTCAGTTGAGTTTCAGTCCAAGTACTACGGGCCAAGACGCAGCGGAGTGTTCCCACCCCTCCTGCAAATGTAAGTAGGTGGTGTGTATATGACAGAGGCCTAGCTTCATCAAAGTAAACCTGCCGTCCTGGACATTTTAAATGGAGCTCTGGGGTACCCGGACATATATTTTTTCAAACTGTACGACCAATGGTGCATTATAAGGGGTTTGTGTGTAAAACATATATCAATTGCTTAGGTACTTTTTTTCTGGGAAAAGTGAGACCCTGGCCTGCATTGTCTATGTGTAGCTATGCCGGTGTGTCACTGCCATAAAACAAGCACTGGATTTGCTGCCGCCAGGAAAAATTAGTGTTTTATGTATCTTGCTGCTACACCAAGTTTTTTTTTTATCAAAATACATGTTGGAACAACGTATATGCTGACCCCACTCACATCACCCAATCTGATCATTGCTGTTGGGGTCGTCCCGCCTCGACTACTACGCTTTTGCTCTCCTGTGTTTATTAACGTAGTGACCCACTTATATCGGAGGTAAATCATCATTGTAATGACTCGTTCTAATATCATTTCAACGATAACCTATATACTAAATATCAGGGTAGGTTTTAAACGTTTTACCCCAGAAATATTTAATGACACCCTACGACCAACGAATTCATTACCAAGTAATTAAAATTGGAGTAACGGTATCCAACCTCTCACCTCATTAATATGTATTAGATAAATTGGCAGTTTGGCGGGAAAATAGCAAGTCCATAAAGGAAGGGGACACAATTTTGCATCAGTCATGACATGTTAAATTGTGTTTTGAAATAAACAACAAAAGTAGCGTCGGCACCAACAAATCAAAGAAAAAGAGTAACAAACAGGTTATACCAAGTTTGCCTATGTCTGTTAACATGGAAGATACTTATATTCGCAGAACGTTGATAACTTGTGTATTAACATAGTCTAGTCCGCGTATCTTTTGTAATCTTGATCATCTCCGACACTATCGCCAACTGATATCGCTGTATTGTTTAAAGACAGTAATAAAAATAAATTTAATGATTGGATAAACTGAGACTAGAAGACCTTTAAGAAAAGAAATCGTAGAAGATAGCCGAGACTATACCGTATTGTAAAATAAAGCGTAGAATACAGAATGTATCCGACTTTGATGGTACCCTGCGCCATATTGTGTTGTATTGACTTGTTTTATTTTGAATAGAGTAACATACAGGAAAATAAAAACATATCTTCATACTTAGGCTGGCCTGCGTAGAGGCAAGCCAAAAAGCGGTAAAATTATTGTGTTGGCCACAGTCGACAGTATTGCGATTTTTTGGCTGATATTTTTCAAAAGTATTATGGTGGTCATCACAACAAATCTATTTATGAAAACAGATTGACGGCTATCTTGTCGGAGACCGTGAAAGGCTAATGGCTATGTGGTGGCAGTAAATTATATATCACCTTACATATTGGTTAAACAATTTTTGTTTTAGAGTTAAATATGTTACGACAATGTGCAGTATATCGTTTTATAGTAGTATTGTCAGAGACACTTTTGTCGAAAAAAATGTTAGCTGATATGTGTCACAATGATACGTCGTGTTACCATGTTTGCTGCGTTCTTGCTAGGTCTCACTTACCAATAACCTCATCTGAGTGACGGTAGCAAGGTTATTGCGTCCAAGATATTAAAGCTGTGTAAATTGGTTGGGCATTATTTTTGTTGAAATTGCTTAAAATGATCATATTTCTTTGTACATATGAGAACATTGGAACATTTTCATGAGCTCCGCCAAGTTTGGATGACTTTGAATATTGTTGGATGAAGATATAACAGTTTAAAGATGCGCTGTGATACACTGCCACAAGTATTTGTTTCATAGCAGGAATGTATACCCACATAAAACTGCACAATAACTGGTAGATTGACAGCTTAGTTTGTTTTTTAAAGAGGGTGCAGTGACACCCTGAGATTTTTTTGAAAAAAGAAGTCCTCAAATACTCTTAAATATATTCATATGTTGAAATCCTATAAAAGTCACTTTTTTACCACCAGTGATGTCTTACTACAGTATATGCTATGCCAACGTTTGCTTTACTCATCTGCAGCAAGAAATCACAAACACTATGAACCATTTTGAAAATATTTCAAAACAAAATTACATATGCCTTTTTTAAGCGTAAGAATCATGTTACCGTGGGGTCAAAGGGGCGTTACTGTGTAGTGGAGCGCGTGGTCCAGTGGTAGAGCACCGAACCCATGATCGGAGGATCGTGGATCCGATCCTCCGCTACGGCTATGTGTGGTGTCCTTGAGCAAGACACTTTTTCCGCATATGCTTTGTACTGGACCTACCCAGGAAAACTTCGAGAGTGATTTGTCTAAGTTGTAAGAACTTGTTTCACAATAGAAGTAAAATAAATAAGTTTAAACTAAAAAGTGAGACGTCAGTTGTTTATACGAGTACATAACGTCGGCATTAAACTCAGAAATTCCCGTATTCAAGTTTATTGGTAATTAATTGTATACACAATTTACGGTTGCAAAGTTTAATTGAAACATTCTGTATCACTGGTTGATATAGATTTAGCTTTATTCCTCAAAATACACTGTTTTATAATCTGCATATACATTTTGCATATATATATAAGGAGCGCCTGTTCCAGTGGTAGAGCATCGAATCCAGGGTCGAATGGTCTAGGGTTTGATCCTCTGCCACGGCTATGTGTGGTGTGCTTGAGATAGATACTTTACACACATATGTTAAGCACTGGTTCTACACATGAAGCCATCGAGCATGATTTGTCTAAGTTTTAAGAACCTGTTTCACAATCCGAATCGAGGAAAAATAAATATATAAAAATCAAATAAATGCTTAAAACTATATATTCATTATATTTCGTTTTTTTAAACGTTTCAGTGCAAGTGGCAACTAAAACAAAAACCTGACTCTGCCTTCAAATAAACCTTAATATCTGGAAATTAGTCCTAATGGAACAATGGAAATAATGTTTGTGCTTCTTATCTATATTTAATTTATCTGGCTTTGATTTTTATCGACGTTAACCTCTACTGCTGACGCAGTTCTAGGCAGTTCACCTGAACCGATGAAATGCGTAAGTTTGCATTCATATATTGCCTAAATAATGGACAACCAGAACATTTCTCGTTTTTATGCTATATATAAAACACTTATCTCCTTCATGATAAAGCGCTCCAAGCCTTCACGAATATAATTTACAACGATAACCAATGGGCCATGTGCTCTCAGGCACAGTGTTAGAGTTGGGAAATGTCCATGCACTTTATTAAATTTGCAACATGGGCTAGTAGCTCAACTTCGCGTATTAAATCTAAATTTTTATGTATATTTTTGGTTATTATTATTATTATTATTATTATTATTACCAATTTGATCTATGTATATATTTCTTATTGATTCACTCATATTAACAATATTTACTTTATACATGTATATGTGTCATTTATTCACATTCGTTTATTCATTCATTCACATTTATTCAGTCAGTCGGCCGGTCGGTCGATCGGTCGATCGGTCGGTCGGTCGGTCAGATATCAGTTCAATGGTGTATGCGTTTAGCGTCGCTTTCAACAGAACATAACAGTCTTATATTTTGTCTTAAGCATTACAAAGCTTTTCAATACGAATAACATATTCAAATACATAAGGCACATGTAAAAGTACATATCAATAGTAAATACAAACATTTTTTTAAAAAAATATGGTAGTAATAGTGAGAGTGAATAACAATGCTGGTTGACGTGTATTCACATATGATTAAATATCTTATCTTATTTTTTTCGTACGCTAACCAAGGTACTCATTTTACAAGCGGCTTTACCTGATAGAGTGCTCGCGTTATTTTTTAAATGATCCTACACTTTGGTGAAACTTAGCATGTTGGTAAAGGGCAATAAGAAGATCACGTACATCATTTTATTACATTTTCAGTCGGAAAAAAATTGTGGTTGATATGGCAAAAAAATTGGTAAACCGGAATAGGGACGCATGTATTGCTTGCAATACTCCCCGGTGTCTTGTTTATTTGAAATTATATATGAAACAATATACACTTTATACACATCTCTTTCTGTGTAGAACCAGCACGAAATAATACGTCTTTCTGTGTAGAACCAGTACTAAGTGCATGCGTATTTCTATGTAGACCAGTACTAAGTACATACGTCTTCC
The DNA here is from genome assembly GCA_029582155.1 of Panopea generosa. NCBI lineage: Eukaryota > Metazoa > Mollusca > Bivalvia > Adapedonta > Hiatellidae > Panopea > Panopea generosa. The sequence continues at coordinate 29,531,655 of CM055909.1, read as the reverse complement.
TGTGTGGAACCAGTACTAAGTACATACGTCTTCCTGTGCAGAACCTGTACCAAGTGTATACGTCTTCCTGTGTAGAACCAGTACTAAGTACATACGTCTTTCTGTGTAGAACCAGTACTAAGTACATACGTCTTATTGTGTAGAACCAGTACGAAGTGCATGCGTATTTATATGTAGAACAAGTACTTAGTACATACGTCTTCCTGTGTAAAACCGGTACCAAGTGCATACGTCTTCATGTGTAGAACCAGTACTAAGTACATACGTCTTCATGTGTAGAACCAGTACTAAGTACATACGTCTTCATGTGTAGAACCAGTACTAAGTACATACGTCTTTCTGTGTAGAACCAGTACTAAGAACATACGTCTCCTGTGTAGAACCGGTACCAAATGCATACATCTTCCTGTGTAGAACCGGTACCAAATGCCTGTCTTCCTGTGTAGAACCAGTACTAAGTACATATGTCTTTCTGTGTAGAACCAGTATTAAGTGCATACGTCGTTCAGTGTAGAACTAGTACTAAGTGAATACGTCTTTCTGTGTAAAACCAGTACTAAGTACATACGTCGTTCAGTGTAGAACCAGTCCTAAGTGCATACATCTTTCTGTGTAAAACCAGTACTGTACTAAGTACATACGTCGTTTAGTGTAGAACTAGTACTAAGTACATACGTCTTTCTGTGTAGAATTAGTACTAAGTATATACGTCTTTCAGTGTAAAACTAGTACTAAGAACCAGTACTAAGTGCATACGTATTTCTGTGTAAAACCAGTACTAAGTACATACGTCGTTCAGTGTAGAACTAGTACTAAGTACATACGTCTTTCAGTGTGGAACTAGTACTAAGTGCATACGTGTTTCTATGTAGAACCAGTACTAAGTACATACATCATTCAGTGTAAAACTAGTACTAAGTACATACGTCGTTCAGTGTAGAACTAGTTCTTAGTACATACGTCTTTCAGAGTAGAACTAGTACTAAGTACATACGTTTTTCAGTGTAAAACTAGTACTAAGAACATACGTCTTTCTGTGTAGAACCAGTACTAAGAACATACGTCTTTCAGTGTAGAACTAGTACTAAGAACATACGTCTTTCAGTGTAGAACCAGTACTAAGAACATGTGTCTTTCTGTGTAGAACCAGTACTAAGAACATACGTCTTTCAGTGTAGAACCAGTACTAAGAACATACGGATACATATCATCTTTCCAAATAACACCACACATGAAAGTTGTAGGGCTACGAATCAGTGACTTTTGGTTCTGGGTAGGATATTCAGGGGCTGTATTCACCAACCATTCTTGAGAATATGCTTAAACTTGAGCTTGAAAATCCAAATTTCAACCTAAGATATCTAGTGTACCATGGCAGATAGAATAATTGTGAGAATGTATTTGACTATATATCAGGTGTCCCTACATGCTTGCAATTTTGGCCTCAAATAATTGTATCTAAATGTGTTTTCCAAAATTGCTTCTAGTGTTCAAGTCTAAGACTATTTTTGAGAATGGTTGGTCCAGGTATCAAGTTACACTTTTTCGTTTGTGTTGAGCTGTTACATTGCGTTAATACCTTGTTCACATTTACTAATAATTACTAAATTATGTGGGGGTTCTAAGGCTTTATACGTAGCTTGTGTTAACTGTTTATATATCACGCTGATGTAATATAAAATTGATTTGATTTAATTTGAATTGTTACATTCAAGCCTTTCTATCATTGACTCTTGTGTAAACTGTAAGTTGTTGCTGTTATTGTAGGTGTATGGTGTTAGCGCCGGTTTAAACTTTTCAGTAATATCGCGACGGTGTCTACTTGAGACAGTATCCTGAACGCTGCCACACTGGTATATCATGCCGCCGACATAACTATGATATGATATCCCACTCAGTTAAATAATACTAACACCGACCAAACCTAGTACTATTCTATGAATGTTGAGCCCCAAACCAGAAAGCTTCATTCTTCAAGAATTTGGTATGAACCGACGTTGGATCGAACTCACGGAGTTCCGCATTCCAGACAGACACTCTACTAATCGACTACGTTGTGATATTGTCTCATTAAAGTGTTGGAGTATCAAATTATTTATCAATGAACGGTTCGCAATTAACGCAATTCTGATTGAATATACGAAACTGAAATTTAAGTGTTAGGGTCAATTTTTATAAACATGAATATTGTTTGAAATATATTTGAATTAGCTATATTATGAATTATTAAAGAATGTGAATTGTTCAACAATGCCAATTTGCATATAAGATTAATGGTTCAGAAGTGACATTTACAGTAAAACATGCAAGGAAACTGGAAATTATCGTATGTGTTGGACGTGCCAACAGTTCACAATCAGTAACTGCGTTAGTACAGCGTTTTCAAAACAACGTTAACAATATACACATTAAATATTTTTATTGTAAAAAGAAAATCTGATGTAGTATTAGAGTTTGTCTTAAATCAATTACAACTTATAATTAAAACACGCATTTCATTTTGCGAAGAACAAACATTTATGACATAGTTTCTACTGCATCATCCACGTCTGTTTTTGAGTTATTCGACATTGAAACAGAGCGGTTAGCATTATCTGCCAATATCAATTATACAATACCACTCCGGGCAATAAATCAGCCCGGAAAACCAATTTCAATCAATCATCCAATTAAAACCTTACTAGATATATATTTACGATCATGTAACATCGGGAGAGAAGTGGAGTTTATTTTACGCTGGTAACAAATGTCAAATCTGGCATTTTAACTTGAGTTTATTACTTCAGCATTTCTCACCTGCCATGTTTAAGGTGTAAGTCAACAAGACAAATTGCGCATACCTGGATCAGCTGTGAGATTGGAATGCGAGACACGTGGCTTTACCACACTCAACAGAGGTTTGGCCAGATGAATCCTAAAAGCAAATATCTGAAATTGTGGCAATTCTTTTTCATAGCATCTGCCTACTTCTAAGTATAAAACTTTTCTTTAACCAGTATATGCTTTTTTATCGTTCATTAAACGCTTATTTATTGAAATTCTAACAAACACATATGCTGCTGCCTTTAAAATCAGCAGCAAACTTTATTTTATTTCAAAATTTCAATACAGCATTTAAAAATGAAAACATGTGGTTTTTGGCAAATATGCATGATTTTATTTTATAAAACAAAACTAATTTTATTGCTCATAACAATGAAAGTATTAGTAACAGATCACTTTATTCAAAAAGGCATAGTTAAAACACAAATGGCTTTATTTAATAATCGCTTTATTTAAGAAGGCATAGTCAAAACACAAGTGCCCTTGTTTAATAATCGCTGTATTCAAGAAGTCATAGTCAAAACACAAGTGCCTTTGTTTAATAATCGCTTGATTCAAGAAGGCATAGTCACAACACAAGTGCCCTTGTTTTATAATCGCTTTATTCAAGAAGGCATAGTCAAAACACAAGTGCCTTTGTTTAATAATCGCTTTATTCAAGAAGTCATAGTCAAGCACAAGTGCTTTATTTAATAATCGCTTTATTCAAGAAGGCAAAGTCAAAACACAAGTGCCCTTGTTTAATAAACGCTTTATTCAAGAAGGCATAGTCAAAACACAAGTGCCTTTGTTTAATAATCGCTTTATTCAAGAAGGCATAGTCAAAACACAAGTGCCTTTGTTTAATAATCGCTTTATTCAAGAAGGCATAGTCAAAACACAAGTGCCTTTGTTTAATAATCGCTTTATTCAAGAAGGCAAAGTCAAAACACAGGTGTCTATGTTTAATAATCGCTTTATTCAAGAAGGCATAGTCAAAACACAAGTGCCTTTGTTTAATAATCGCTTTATTCAAGAAGTCATAGTCAAGCACAAGTGCTTTATTTAATAATCGCTTTATTCAAGAAGGCAAAGTCAAAACACAAGTGCCCTTGTTTTATAATCGCTTTATTCAAGAAGGCATAGTCAAAACACAAGTGCCTTTGTTTAATAATCGCTTTATTCAAGAAGTCATAGTCAAGCACAAGTGCTTTATTTAATAATCGCTTTATTCAAGAAGGCAAAGTCAAAACACAAGTGCCCTTGTTTAATAAACGCTTTATTCAAGAAGGCATAGTCAAAACACAAGTGCCTTTGTTTAATAATCGCTTTATTCAAGAAGGCATAGTCAAAACACAAGTGCCTTTGTTTAATAATCGCTTTATTCAAGAAGGCATAGTCAAAACACAAGTGCCTTTGTTTAATAATCGCTTTATTCAAGAAGGCAAAGTCAAAACACAGGTGTCTATGTTTAATAATCGCTTTATTCAAGAAGGAATAGTCAAAACACAAGTGTCTTTGTTTAATAATCGCTTCATTCAAGAAGGCATAGTCAAAACACAAGTGTTTGTTTAATAATAGCTTTATTTAAGAAGGCATAGTTAAAACACAAGTGCCTTTATTTAATTTTTGCTTTATTCGAGAAGGCAAAGTCAAAACAGAAGTGCCCTTGTTTAATAATCGTTTTTTTTTCAAGAAGTCATAGTCAAAACACAAGTTTCTTTGTTAAGTAATCGCTTTATTCAATAAGGCAAAGTCAAAACACAAGTGCCTTTGTTTAATAATTGCTTTATTCAAGAAGGCATAGTCAAAGCACAAGTGTCTTTGTTTAATAATCGCTTTATTCAAGAAGGCATAGTCAAAACACAAGTGCCTTTGTTTAATAATCGCTTGATTCAAGAAGGCAAAGTCAAAACACAAGTGCCTTTGTTTAATAATCGCTTTATTCAAGAAGGCATATTCAAAACATAAGTGCCTTTGTTTAGTAATCGCTTTATTCAAGAAGGCATAGTCAAAACACAAGTGCCTTTGTTTAATAATCGCTTTATTCAAGAAGGCATAGTCAAAACACAAGTGCCTTTGTTTAATAATCGCTTTATTCAAGAAGGCATAGTCAAAACACAAGTGCCTTTGTTTAATAATCGCTTTATTCAAGAAGGCATATTCAAAACACAAGTGCCTTTGTTTAATAATCGCTTGATTCAAGAAGGCAAAGTCAAAACACAAGTGCCTTTGTTTAGTAATCGCTTTATTCAAGAAGGCATAGTCAAAACACAAGTGCCTTTGTTTAATAATCGCTTTATTCAAGAAGGCATAGTCAAAACACAAGTGCCTTTGTTTAATAATCGCTTTATTCAAGAAGGCATAGTCAAAACACAAGTGTCTTTGTTTAATAATCGCTTTATTCAAGAAAGCATAGTCAAAACACAAGTGCCTTTGTTTAATAATCGCTTTATTCAAGAAGGCAAAGTCAAAACACAGGTGTCTTTGTTTAATAATCGCTGTATTCAAGAAGGCATAGTCAAAACACAGGTGTCTTTGTTTAATAATCGCTTGATTCAAGAAGGCATAGTCAAAACACAAGTGTTTGTTTAATAATAGCTTTATTTAAGAAGGCATAGTTAAAACACAAGTGTCTTTGTTTAATAATCGCTTTATTCAAGAAGGCATAGTCAAAACACAAGTGCCTTTGTTTAATAATCGCTTCATTCAAGAAGTCATAGTCAAAACACAAGTGCCTGTGTTTAATAATCGCTTTATTCAAGAAGGCATAGTCAAAACACAAGTGCCTTTGTTTAATAATCGCTTTATTCAAGAAGTCATAGTCAAGCACAAGTGCTTTATTTAATAATCGCTTTATTCAAGAAGGCAAAGTCAAAACACAAGTGCCCTTGTTTAATAAACGCTTTATTCAAGAAGGCATATTCAAAACACAAGTGCCTTTGTTTAGTAATCGCTTTATTCAAGAAGGCATAGTCAAAACACAAGTGCCTTTGTTTAATAATCGCTTTATTCAAGAAGGCATAGTCAAAACACAAGTGCCTTTGTTTAATAATCGCTTTATTCAAGAAGGCATAGTCAAAACACAAGTGTCTTTGTTTAATAATCGCTTTATTCAAGAAAGCATAGTCAAAACACAAGTGCCTTTGTTTAATAATCGCTTTATTCAAGAAGGCAAAGTCAAAACACAGGTGTCTTTGTTTAATAATCGCTGTATTCAAGAAGGCATAGTCAAAACACAGGTGTCTTTGTTTAATAATCGCTTGATTCAAGAAGGCATAGTCAAAACACAAGTGTTTGTTTAATAATAGCTTTATTTAAGAAGGCATAGTTAAAACACAAGTGTCTTTGTTTAATAATCGCTTTATTCAAGAAGGCATAGTCAAAACACAAGTGCCTTTGTTTAATAATCGCTTCATTCAAGAAGTCATAGTCAAAACACAAGTGCCTGTGTTTAATAATCGCTTTATTCAAGAAGTCATAGTCAAAACACAAGTGTCTTTGTTTAATAATCGCTTTATTCAAGAAGGCATAGTCAAAACACAAGTGCCTTTGTTTAATAATCGCTTTATTCAAGAAGTCATAGTCAAAACACAAGTTTCTTTGTTTAATAATCGCTTGATTCAAGAAGGCATAGTCACAACACAAGTGTTTGTTTAATAATAGCTTTATTTAAGAAGGCATAGTTAAAACACAATTGTCTTTGTTTAATAATCTCTTTATTCAAGAAGGCATAGTCAAAACACAAGTGCCTTTGTTTAATAATCGCTTTATTCAAGAAGTCATAGTCAAGCACAAGTGCCTTTATTTAATAATCACTTTATTCAAGAAGGCAACGTTAAAACACATGTGCCTTTGCTATTTCAGAGACGCTTAAAATTTTGATTAAATGCAAGATTTTACACCAAAAATATCTTATACGATTTAAAACATACACTTAGTACAATTTAAACACACAAAAAAACAAACTAAAATCAATGTAATACTGGTATGTTAAGTTTTAAATGCTATTAGACGGAAAGTCATTTTCCCGTTTCAACAAAGTCATTTATGTTCTTTGCTAAAACATAATTATCGATTTGGTTAAAAGTATATCATTTATGTTTTTAAAGAACTTTAAACTTTGATAACTTTATTTCTTATACATTTAACAAAGAATATTTTTATTTTGTTAAAAAAAATTAATGCAATAGCGTTTGTTTTAAAACTCCTAATTAACGTCAATTACATACGTTATTAACGTCAACATTCACAGTTAAATTTATCTAATAAAAAATGTGAAGTTTTTTTTTTTAGTTAAGGCTGAATAATTGCTCAACATAAAATGGACGTTTTAATCTCAATAATATGTGCATAAAACTCGTAAATAAACATTAAATCGCTTAACGTTAAAAGAAATTAACCTTTAAATGACAAATACAACTGTGTTTACTGTATCCATTTATTTTATGTTGTTATTGACTATACCATACTGACTTATATGATATTTGATCAAAAACATTTTGTTTATTTGTTTTAGAAAAAAAAAAAACATGACTAAATTGAAAACGTATACGTTTTACGTTACACTGTAATAAATTTGTGATTAATTTTGAAACTTTAAAAATATTTTATTATAAATGAAAACGATTGGGAAAGAAATCTAAATGCCAGACAAAATGCCGGCAACAATGTTATTAGTTAATTTTTCAAAATAAATGTGTGCGTTTATAAATATACTGAGTACATTTCTTGTAATATAATGGCATGGTCGTCATGGCTTTTGTTTTATTGAAAGTCAGTCATTTTAATTCATTTGTGTTTCAGCACACTGATGTAGTGATTGGTCATCAACTTTGTTCTACAACCATGCGTCTCCCATCTCTGAAGATGTGGGGAAGTAGTCAATTACTTGCAGAGGTTATGCGTGGATTTTAAGAACGCTGGTTAGATACGTTGGCCACCATTTTATAACTAAATACAGTTTAAAAAAAGGCAAAATAACCGATACAAACATGAAAAATTGCTATATACAGCTATATATCAAAGAAACATGATGCTCTGTTAAGTGGACACGAATCAAGTTTTCACTAACGTTTAATACCTATACCGATTATCAGACGGTCGTGTATTGAAGACACCTGCGGCAATTTCATATTCCAATATGTTTGCCTTGCAAGAGTCGTTGAAATTTAACACGTATCCATTCTTTTATGTTCATTTTCAACAAAAACAAAACATGGTCATGTGCAACTAAACACAAAAAAAACGTCTTCAGTTGAAAGGTTCTAATTTACCATAAATATGTAGAAAATAAAACATTGGCGACCCAACGTAAGGAAATAACAAGTGAAAATAAAACCCCTGAAATTAGAATAAGCTAAATAATGAAATATGATTTGAATAATAATAATAACTATAATAAAAATAATTATAATGATAATAATAATAATTAATTTACTAAGATAATTCATTTGAAGAAATTGGTCTTTATTAACTTTCCTTTTGTATATTATAACCTTTATTCTATTTTTTTTTTTAAAAAAAGAGTAAGAACGTACCACGTACCATTTGTCAATCTATGAATTGATTTTTAAGGAATAACTCATTCGGATAGAACATATTAATATAAAACAGAGATAGAATGGAATTCGAAGAGTTTCAAGAACGCTTTCTGTGCCAATGCCAATACAACATTATCTGTTCCAATAAACTGGTCAAAATTCAATTAGAAAACGTCTTCCAATTAGCATGGAATGTTGGCAAGCAAAGATGGTAAAATTACTTGAGAAATGGTACGTGATATCTTTTGTAACAAAACTATGTCAGATACTGAGAAAACATTTTAAAGAGCTATATTTAGAATTAGATTATACGTTCCAAGCATGATTTATCTAAAAAAGAGCCTCTGTCCTTTCATTGATAAAAAAAAAGATGTAGAACAATACACTCCAGCGATCGTTTAAATGGTATTACGCCGTGGAGAACTCTAGCTAATGGATTATATTGGAAATGTTTTTTCTATGCCATGATTCTTAAACACCCGGTGGTTTAACTCTGCCTAATGTAGTTTATTGCTATTTGTGTTTTTTGTCAATAATAACGACATATTTAACTCGCACGCTATGTGCTATTATTGATGAAGCATTACCTTGCAAGAACGATGCCGTTCGTTCACGCATGTACGCCTTTTATTCTTGGAAAGTCTACCGATCTGGCACCATTGAAAGGATAGGTGGCAGCAGCGATTATCGCCGTAGAATGGGCAGTGGAGATGCTTAATGAGGAGTCCAATCTACCTGGCACCATTGGCTCAGTCGGTTACGCGTCTGACTATCAATCCAGGGGTCGTGAGTTCGAATCTCCCGCCCGGCAACAGTCTCTGTGACGATTGATATACGACATTATGTCTCATTATCATTCGTCTCTCACCACTGAATCAAGTGGGAAAGTTATCAGTAACTTGCGGAGATAGGGTGTGCTCGAGTACTGGTTAATCCCAGGAAACAGTGGTTAGGTTAACTGATCGTCTGTTAGCCCTCGATGGCATAAAAATGACGCTAAATATTCAATCAATCAATCAATATACCTGGCACCATTGGAAGGATAGGTGACAGCAGCGATTACTGCCGTAGAATGGGCTGTGCAGATGCCTAATCCTTGTTTACTGACGAGTCCAACCTACCTGACATCATTGAAACGATGTGAGAGCAGCAATTACCGCCGTAGAATGGGCAGTGGAGATGCTTAATCCTGGTTTACTGATGAGTCCAACCTACCTGGTACCATTGGAAGGATAGATGACAGCAGCGATTATCGCAATAGAATGGGCAGTGGAGATGATTATTCCTGGTTTATTAACGAGTCAAACCTACCTGGCACCATTGGAAGGATAGGTGACAGCAGCAATTACTGCCGTAGAATGGGCAGTTGAGATGCTTAATCCTGGTTTACTGACGAGTCCATCCTACCTGACACCATTGGAAGGATATGTGAGAGCAGCGATTACCGCCGTAGAATGGGCAGTGGAGATGCTTAATCCTGGTTTACTGACGAGTCCAACCTCTTTCTCTAGCCGTCATTGTATTATAAATAGAAACGATATACTTATTGAGAGTTAATATAAGACTTGCCATTATATGGTATAAAACAAAACATATTTGAAAAGGAAACAAGTGGGGGAAGATTGGATATAGTCCAGCTGAGTTTCATCGTTAAGCGAAGTCATTGTTATTATTAATGTTATAAATATAATCATATTGTCATAATTATCACTATGCTTCTGGCATAATTTTTATGTATTTGATTTCATAAGCTAAACTAGCCAAATCATAAGAAACAAAGCTATGGCAAGTTAGCCATGTATTTGTCTAGCGCCTTCGTCCATGTACGTCTTAATTGAATACTTGAACATTGAGTCTACGGAGGACTCCTGCAATTAAAGGCATTGCCAAATATGAATTAAATTAAATTTTGTAAATAGCAACTTCTTTTTAATTTTTGTCAAGTTACTTTTTGTGTTGGCGAAACATGGTTTCTCTAAAACAATATTGAAATGATATTTTCTCTTTAAAACAATATTAAAATTGTGATTTCTCTCTAAAACAAAATTAAAATTGTGATTTCTCTCTGAAACAAAATTAAAATTGTGATTTCCAGCACTTGGTTATTTCAAAATAATGAAACATTACTAATGCAATGTTTTTGCCTGAAACGTTTTCAGAGAATTTACTTTAATATACTCATACATAGGGATACGAAGAAAATTTATCGCATGTTATTAATGTGTGTTTATAAAATAATGTAAAACATGTCTTCTTAGTACTTTTAAACAAAACATGGATTGAGTTAACATTGCTATATGCCATAATCACCAAATTGCGTGGTAACTGACGCCTCAATCCTTGAACAGGTTCCAGGTATTAAAAGCATCTATTTCTAAAACCGTGATTGTGGTGATTTGTCATACGAATGTTTTGTTAATTACATCACATTTACAATGTTACATACCATCGTGAAAAATATATCCCTTGTTGTTTATCTTTGATTTATACCCAGCTTCAATCCAGTTCGTATGAGTGAGTCAGGGTCGTTTTTTCTGCTTAATAGTTAAATAGAAAACTATTTGTTTTCGTGTTGTTGTTTTGTTCGCCCTCTGATGAAGGCGTAAAACACTGCCTCTGTCTAATGTGAGTCACAGCAATTATAGATACTTGTATGTGATATAAGTAATTATTCATACCGTTTGTAAAACAACAATATGCTAGGAAAACTGCTTTTATATTTTATTAATCAGTGTTCATATTTACGCAATAAATAACAATAATGTATTGTCATAGTAGACGTTGACGGGTTTATTAAATGTATATAGTTTGAGTTTAATATTCAGTTTATTATAAATGTCGCCGTACAAATGCCACTACACATAATTGTCTATGATTCTATTTTTATCTACGCTGTTTTTAACGGCTCTGCATTTCTGTGACAACATTAATTCCTGTAAACGCTACCTCTGTGTTATGAAGGTCACAACAATGTTAAGTACTTTTTGTTTATATTGCTCTTACCTTTATGAAACAACAAACATATGGAATAATTATCGTTACATGAGTTATGGGCGCGTGGTCGCGTGCATTTGTAACGTATATAGTTAAATTTTAGATTTCTAGTTTTATAGATCTAGTAGGACTGCAACTCATGGATATATAATACAATAAATTAAACTTAAAATTAATAAATCTAACTGAACGTCACACTTGACCCTTCAACTTTTTATGATTAAATGGAATAATCGTCAACATAAATAACAAATTGTTAAATGAAAAAATACATAAAAAGGTAACTACAGAAACGTTCTTTTGTGATTGTGCTTACGTTTTAAAAATAAAAAAGGAAGAAAACGGTACACTTTTTATGTTAATATAATTTTTCACGATGTTTGACTTACATAAAACCATATCAACCGCATTCCCCATCACATTAATTGATAGTTAAAACACCATTAATCTCCTTTGCTACGCTGGACATCAGTCTGTCAGATTGAATAGATCACCTCTCCTTGTCAAAATATCATCATATTATTTATACCTTAGAACATGATCACAGATCGGATAATACAATCGTACACGATCTGAAGGTCTGTTCCATTATCGTTTTCACGATGACTGGCAAAAATGATTCAAATTAACCCCGGGTTGACCATTTAACTGTTTGATGCATATATAGGTTTGACAAATTACCAAACAACCTTGACATGGACATACATGGCTATTTATACACGAATAATGTACTTAAAACTGTTTTGTTATATGAAGTGTGAAACAGTAATATTATAAATAGCTCCTACATTTTTATGATATGCTGAACATAATTTTATTGACTAAAACTGTATGCAGTTTCCAATCACAAACACATACGATTTGCATCAGTATCCAAAGTCATAAAATGTATGTGATTTAGTGTTCCAATTTCTAAAAGCAAATCTAACTGAATAGTCACTCTTAATTTGAATATGAAGTTAAAAGTTGCATTTTAAAGCGGCATTGTCTCTGGGACGTCTTGTCTTGTACCAAGCATTTCTTACTATTGATGCCTCTGTGATGCATTTACAATTTTTTGTATATTATATATTTGATGAGTCCAATAGCTGTAAAATTTAAACACACCGCTTCTGATTGTATTGCATGTTAAGCAAAGGTCGCCCTCCCATTATAATACTATAAGCATTACATTAAATGACAAGAAAAACTTCTTGCAAGTCATCAATCCGTGGGTTTCTCTGCAGCATCCGTTGAATAGTCCAATTTATTGCAATATCTGCCAGAAAAAGACTGTAAGTATGCTATCGACTATTTGTATATCGAAATCCTCACTAGAATGTGAGTCACATTCAGTCAGAATTAATAAAAAACGCAAATATTTTGTAAAAAATAAACAAAAAAAAAAAGATAAACTTAAATAGATATGCGAAGGGCAATACATAATAATTGAGATTATTTTATTTAGATATCATTAACACCATTACACACATCATATTAATTTTTTGCATTTCCCCCGCAGGCGTACTGTGACCGAGTCAGTCGGAATTGGCCGAGTTTTTGTATTGCCCAGACCTTGACAAAGTGAGACTGTGTTAATAAACGTTTTATCAAAGAAAGTATCATTACATTACTAGCTTAGAAAAAAAAACACGTAATAAAACGAATTGTAAAAACACTTTTGATCTAGTTTAGCTGTGTTTTATGCCATTTAAACAGTTAAATATATGTATATATCTGTGTTTTAGTTTATATGTGTATAATAAAAAAAGTAACACATACTACTACTACTACTACAACTACTACTACTACCACCACCATCACCATTGCTACTACTGATACTACTACTACTACTACTACTACTACTACTGCTACTTGTACAACTACTATTGCTACTGCTACTTCTACTTCTACTACTGATACCACTACTACTTCTACTACTACCACTATTTTTACTACTACTACTACTACTACTACTACTTTTACTACTACTACTACTACTTCTACTACTACTTCTATTACTACTTCTACTAATATTATTATGATTATTTTTACTACTACTACTACTACTACTACTACTACTACTACTACCATTACTACTACTACTACTATTTATACTACTACTACTACTACTACTTCTACTACTACTACTATTACTACTACTACTACTATTATTACGATTACTACTACTAATAATGATAACAATATCACAATAATAATTATATAAGGATGAAATGATGATAATAACTTCTTTATTCTGAGGATATCATATTTGACTGTATAGTCAGTCTGACATACATATTATTTACCACAAATTCAAACAGAAAATTAACACATCAAATAAATAAATGTTAAAAAATATTGATGATAATGTAATGTATAAAAATGAAGAGCATTAAACCTTTGAATGGAGGGTGAAATCATTACAACAATTGGTATAGCAGCAATGTTATTTGCAGTATTGATTCATTTATGCATTTTTTTCTACTTCATTTGAGGTAGATACTTGGTTATACAGATACTTACGCAAAAGAGTACTGCGTTATTCGGCGTGGTATATTAGGTAAAAGTAAAGTAAGTCAAAGAGTTTACTTTTTTCTTCAGATTTTTCAGATATGAAAAACGAAGTATTGGCTAAAATAAACAGAGATGAGACTCCACTGGATCCACAGGACTGCGTTGTATTTGATTTTAGGAGGCGGATGCATTTTGGAACAGACATGGACCGCTTTTAACAAAACTTGAAGTGACATACTCCACTGCATTTAAAAAAACAAGCTGGTCACCAACACCGTAATCAATTTGAACTACTTTTAGATAGAAATACATTCATTCCCTGGAAAGAAACCACTTTTAAGAAAATTGTATGTGCAAACAAAACTTGAGTGAAACAGGCAAATCCTATTCTATATAGATTATGTCGCAAAATCTGACTGTGTAGCGAGACCCGTAAAGAAGTGCCATTTAAAGATATCATAGTCTACGGTCAGAAGTTTAACACTTTTATTTACAAAAAAAGAACGGGTACAATTAATGCATTTCTCTTAAATGGAATTCTATTTTAGATACAATTAAAAAATATTCAGACAAAAACTGAAAGTGTTATTATGCAAGAGAGATAAAAAGTAATGTATTGCTGTATTTTACACATATATCAATATCATGGTACATAAATATAATAATTTATATATATATATATATATTAATGTTATTTATCGTCAAGCAATATTTATATATCTGGGTTGCTTGAAATAAAAAATGTCAACGAATGCTGTTCGTACAAGTGATTCTATAATTCAAAATGTGTTATGAAATGTATTTATACATCCATATGTAAGCATGACTTGTCTATCATATCATAACTAACTCCTATATACGATGGAGGAAAATGGAAAAGCTTTCATAGCATAATGTATAACTAATTAGCATTATATTATTTGCAAACTGAGAATGTGAAAATAAAACAAAACATGACAGAGATAAGGACACGTGTCCCATATCTCTGTCCGCTTAAGACTGAGAACTTAAGTCTTAAGGTCTCACTACACATTTGAATATGTTTTTGTTTCTATATAAAATAATGTCTAGGATTTCCATGGTAAAAAAAAGAATTCCACATAGAATGTTTTTTTTCATAGCAGGAATGCAAACCAACATAAAATGTACAATAACTGGTATATTGATCATGTTTTTTTTTTAAGAGGGTGCAGTGACACCCTGAGATTTTTTGAAAAAAAAAGTCCTTAAATACTCATAAATCGAACATAATATTATGTTGAAATCCTATAGAAATCCTATAGAAGTCCTTTTTTTAACACCAGTGATGTCTTATTACTCTATATGCTATACCAACTTTTGCTCTACTCATCTGCAGCAAAAAATCACAACTACTATGAACCATTTTGAAAATATTTCAAAATCAAATTACATAGGCATTGTTTTTAAGCGTAAGAATCATGTTACCGTGGGGGGAAAGGGGCGTAACTGTAGTGGGACGTAGAGGAGATGACCGTCACTGAGGCCTAAGTCCTTTTCGGTCACCACACAATCATAGAGACAAACGCAATGGCCAACAGTGAACACGTGACAAACCAATAAGACTTGTGATTTATATCATCGTTGCAATTACTTTTATGACGCTCACAATACATTGATTACAATTGCGTTTGAGAGTGTCATTCACAAAATATCACGATATTTATTATGTAAATGACATGTTGACAATTGGCCAATTAGAGGCTATTATCAACACTCAAATACAATATTACAAGATTTCACGAATGATAAAAGTAATTTGTTATATCATCCTACATATACCCTTTCTACTCACGTACAGAATACGACGATCAATATTAAGTTTACTACGGCATAATCAGGTAGTGAACAGAATAAGAGGAGATTGTTTACTTGTGCTGTGTATGAAGGTTTTTAAATTAAGAATAGGTTATAAATTCCACTTTTAACCGGCTTAGATGTTGATATACTTTCTTCTCGTTGCTAAAGCAATGTCCTTGGCTGGGGTATCAGCTCATCATCTTCTGACGGTCATAGCATTATCTGTAAAATAAACGATTGTATTGGCTGAGAAAGTATGACAACGTCTAATAGTAGATGATTAGGTAATAATTTAACTTCACTATAGACTGTGATCATTACACAGTAGCACGCTGATTGGTCAGTTGCTACAATGAAACGTGAAAAAGTGCTATGATTTTATTTGACAGAATATAACAAACCTGAATCTAGATATGTCAGTTACCATATACAAACATGTATCAATTCTTAAATTAAATATAAATTTATAAAGCTCAACCCAGATGTACGTCTAAAAGTCATTCTTTTTGGCATGTGCTGCACTGATTCAATAATAATGCCATGCTTCGTTCTATCAATTATTTTAAAAAGTGTCTTTTATTAAACAGATACATTATAAAATCTATGTTTAAAATTGGTCGTTGAGCATTATGTCATGAACAAATTTCAAAGTAAATTACAAAAAAACAAAAACAACAAACAATATAACTACAAAATTTAGCATGTTTGAAAATTCAAACCAACAGGATGCTTTACATATTACAAAATTTGATTTGAAACACAAAGAATTAGAACAACATAAAAAATTAGTTCTATTTCAAAGGCTTTAATTACTAGAATTACTGGTATGAAGTTTAAGACTGTAACAGCTGTGTTAATAATTCAACAAATTATACCGAACCTGTTATAGCATACTTCAGTGATGTAAATCTTCGAGTTTAAACAATAACATCAAACGCCTAAAACCCCTTAATCGACAGATCCGAAGTGATTTCGCTTGACAGACGCTTCTATTATAATTTACACGACGGGCCAGGAAATGTTATCCGTAACAGTTTTATTGCTATATAACATTCACTAACCACTTATAATATGACGTAAATACAATAAACTCTATTTTATTACAAAAGATGAAATATTACTCAATGAGTGATGAGTACTCTCATGCCGTAAATGTCAATCACACGTTAATTTGACATATGCTCCAACCTGCCTCTGGTCCTACACTGATTTATGCTGAGATAACAAGTAACAAATTAACATATTCACATATAATTTGTAGATCAATTATTTGGTTGAGTTTTTGTTCCCCTGGGGATATAAGACCGATTGTCAGTATTTTCGGACTACATGTGTTTTATAACATGTGTTAAAGTTATGTTTTTTTTATTTCCTGGTTAATTTTGTTTTACTTCTTCCACAACTAAACGCCCCAGTCTTATCTACAACCATCATTTTGTTGATGTTATTGTGACAAAATGGCCAAGGGCCGATTTACAAAATAAAGAACTTCATTTAACAACACACAGCACGACGTTTTAAGGAGGTCAAAGCATATTGTTTAATTGGAGACTAACACTACACAATAAAAGTATTTTTTTTTAATTAATTATTTTTATTTTCTATTTAATGTTCTGTATAATTTTTATGACATAATTAATAATTATACACTTCTGCATTCAATAGAAAAAACACATGTATTATACTAAATGAGGAAATGCAATAATTCTCCGAATAGAATGTTATATAATATGCAAATTCAGTTGGTTAATATTGATAATGAATTAACACCTCATCTTAAATAAGAAAAAAAAACGTAAAACATCCTTAACTTGAAAATCATTCATTGTCAAAAGTACCATAGCCTCAATACAAATACATTATGAAAATGTTACCTAACTTACCAGCTTTTATCAAAATGTGAAATAGTTAATTCAAGTACATGCTATTTTGTGATAGACATCCGGAAATTCTAAAACAATTTTTTTTTGAATGTCACTTTGTAAGCCCTAATTTTTGTATTGCAAACAATAGACCCTGTAAAATCTCTCATCAAAATATACCGTTCGAGTTATTAAAAACATAAAAAGTTAACCTACTAAACTGTATAATTTTGCTTACTAAATATTTTATTTTTAAAAATGAATACACCTGAACAATTCCAATTATTGCAGCATAAATAACATACTTACATTAGCAAAACAAACAAAAAAACAAGCAAATAGAAAAACTTATTGCAAATAAACAAAAACAAACTAAGGTCATACGAAATTAAATGGGGAAACATGTAAACTAAAACTACGAAAATATACTGCATGCAGCTCATCGACTGTCTGTCTATCTCTTATCTTTTCTCCTTTTGTTTTCTCTTTAATTTGTTTTCATTTTATATTTATACTCTAAAGATTACTTATAAAACATTAATAATGTATTCAAGTTTTGTTATTTACCGTTACTATATTAATGTTAAGTTTCAACATATTATCGTTTTTATTGATACCTGAATAACTTTTGTATAACATTGTAAACTGTTTTAGAAACAAAAGATATTCATTACAAAAATTACTTCCGCGTCCGGATTCGTAGATTTTATTCTCACGTGTACATCCGTCCCTTACGGCGATGACTGGATATCAGAAAAAATGGATCACAATTTAATTATATATTTATTGTATACATTCTAAAATGTTGATTTTCAGCATTACATCATACATACAATTTTAATATCAGATCGAAAAAACGTTCCAAGATTCCTCAGCCTACGTCATAATATTCTCAATATCTCTGTCCTTCTAAATGTTTTTGTTTTCATTTTTGTAAACGATTATTTAAATTACACTGATAATCTACTAGTTAAAGGAGCGAAGTATTACTGATCAACGACAAGAAGAACATAGTGCTATCCATTATTACTTCTACAATAATCTGTATATGAAAATATCTAAATATACACATTTTGCTGTAAAGTATTAGTGACAAAGAATGACATAAAATATATGAGAACATATATTTTGTGAACGTAATGCTAACCCACCTAGTAGGACGTGTTCATTGATATGAACTACGTCTTGGGGACACACGAACTCAAATATTTCATATCAATGAACACTGACCACCAGTGCTTGGTAACTGACTAGCATCTCAACGTTTTGAACATGAGAAGTGCTATTTGTATGTTTTTTTTTATTTTTCCAATCTATAAACACTTGGGTTAACGCCCATTTCACTTTGCCAGCAAAGAAATATATATGGAATATCCCGGACACATTTCCAAAAGTCCTCTCACATCACGATTACAAAAATGCTTTCATCCATGCCACTAGGAGTTTTTGTTTTAAGTTTTTTGGATAGATTTGTTATCAATATAAAATTAAAAAAATGTATATTTTACCAACTTTCCACAATCTAACAGTCTTTATTTTACATATAAGTCGGCTCGTGACGTAGATAACTAATGAAATGTCATTCTTTTAATAACGCGTCATTTTATTGCAATAAAAGAACAGCAATACGCGTTTAGGTCACGTGCCATGGTAAACCAAGTGAAATAACACTGTCACATACCGTCATGATGCAAGGTATATATAATAAAAAAGGCATTTTGCATCTTTTTGCACTAACGAGACGATGTGGAATACTGTGTCGTGATCGCTCAACTTATGACACATAATTAGGTAATAATCTCTGAATGATATTTGGCCAGATATTAATTTGATAAACGTTTTGTCATGTGATACATGAATTACTTTCTAGCATCAAAATAAAAAGTGGTGAAAAGATATACGAACGATTTTATCTTGCCACTCTTTTAAGAAATAGTGTTTGTTCAAGGTTCTTTTTTAAATAGACAACGACGTAATAATGTTAAGCAGGGTTCACGTCAGGTGTGTTATTTATCGACTCTTTATCGAACAAGAAGCCCCAAGTGGTGTACGCATTGACACGATATGCCGAGTATTCTCTCTGCAAGTGTTTAATATCACTTAAAGTCTAAGTAGAAATGAAGCAATGAAGTACGTGTCTATTTTTGAATATTTGTTTTGGCGTTTGTAACACAGGCGTTAAATAGTATAGTATTGTATTACTCTTAAGAAGTATATACATTACAATTTACGCCTCCACGCCGATGTTATCACTTCATTTCGTGTTCGTCATTGGCTGATGGCACACAGATCAAATGGTTTTACTTATTACAGTATATACCTATTTTTATTTTTATGTTGTTATTTTTATGAAATATTGGGAATTCTCTGTGAACGTCGCTGTTGCAGTTAAATTAATTTTAATTTCACCGCTATCAACTACAGAATAACAATTTGAAAAATGTTGATTTCAGTAAAATATCGTTTTAATTTAAATGTGTATGCCCACACGTGGTCAGACCACTTCAGTATGGTCAAATGGTTCAGCTGAGTGTTCTAGTTAAATGCGGTTATCAATATTATTATTTATTTAGTTTATACTTATTTATTTTTGTTCAATTGCTAAGAAACCTCAACGCGTATAAGAGCTGCTCCGCTGCTATTTAGATTTTGTAGAGGCACCTGGTCGAGTTTGGTATCAAACCCATAACCTCCGGCGTACGCGGCGAACACTCCATGCACTTCATTACCGCCCAGATTGTTTATTATCGTTATTTTCATTATTATTCATTAATTTATTTATTTAACGTATATAAATATTGTTTTTATGTTATCTAAGAAACTTAGTCATGCTTTGATGTATAGAATTATAAAAACATCGGTGACGAATTGATGGGGTATATTATATTGAACTTCTTTACTACATTAAATATATTGAAATCATCAACAAAGAAATTGTAAAATCTTTGTAAATTCTTCACTAAGGCATCTAAAATAAGAAATCTATAACCACCGTAATAATGCACTTTTATTTTATCATAAGACAAAAACTAATTATTTAATTGAATATATTTTTTGCTTCACTTCATATATGACTTGTAAATAGGAAACCTTATTGTAACATAACATGCGACAATTATATTGTTTGAAATGCCTATCACATGTATGTGTATAACGTATGTATTTTAACAAATTTACGTTACTTTGAGACGTTATGTCATATGATGGTTTCACGGAAACAAATACGTCCGATTTTTCTCTCGTTTGTTATAGAGAAGATATGTTGAATAAATGGTAAATGTTAACTTTTCCGAGTTATGTGATAAAACAAATATTACATCCGTGCTCATTTATTATTGAATTTATCAAACTCGTTGGGAAATTCGACAGAGCCTCGCATAATATATGCTTTCCAATTTGTTTAATAAATTCAGTAATAAATAAGATCCTCTATTTATATACCTTTGGTGAAATATTGGGCTACTTGAGTCATTAATGTACGAGAAGAATGCGTCCGTGACTTGATACATGCACAGCATGTACATCTCGCCTGGCCGAAGTCCAGTGTGGACAATGAATAAACTAGAGGCCGACACATTTAGTGACAAAGCCTGCTCATTATAATGTAAATGTGACATAACCATCAACTGCCATAATTATCGGTATGATGTATTGTCCGGAGTTGTCCGCAGTGGACATCTAGGGTAACATGCCCTAAATAGTTATGATGACCGCTCTGTGATGATAAATACCTGCCCAAGTTATAGTGGTATTTGAGGGTCATTTGCAAAGTTCTCGATAAGGCCTCGTTGTAAATCATTGTTTATATATCGACTACAAAATTAAGTTGAAAGAGGCAAGATTGATGAATAGTACTTAACAGTTATATTAAAACTGTACAATCTAAACCAATGCTATACGTTTACCGGCGAATCATCGGGAATATCTACTGCAGTATTTTCATTTATTTAATATAAACTTACACGTACATCTTTTCGACATTATACTTGCTTCACCCACAATATGTTACTGATAATAATAAATATGATAATCAATTAAACTATTGTATATAATATATTTGACTGTTAACCAGTCTGATACATGTTATTGCTTCCACAAATACACACACGAAAGTTCAAACTAAGCATATACCATACCTAATGAATCTTCATCTAGACCCTTTATAATTTCACCAATTGTCTTAAATAAATCAGATGATATTTCAAACGTATTCTAAACAAATGTTACAAAAAATAAACGTTTAAATGGTTAATGTATATAAGGTTTTGTTTGCTATCTTAATCAAATTAAAAATATGTAAATGATTTGATTTAAGTTGACATTGAAGTAGGCATGTGGACGTCGTACTAAATCAGTTTGAACGTATCTAAATATTTGGGTACCAATGCGTAATTTTACATTCAGTGACGTAATTATACTTTAAACATATTATATTGCTTTTTTGTTTACATGGAATATCAAAAGAGTTAGGCCACACGTTATTCAACATTATAATCGGTCCTTTCCAACATACAACAATCAAGATGGCAATAAAACAAATGCATAAAGGAAGAAAGAGGAAAACGAAATGGGGACATTGTTCCGATATACGCATCCAATGCTAACCTTAAATAAGGGCTCCACTATGAGGTAGATATTAAAACTTAAAAAGATATATTGTTAATCGAAACGTTTAGTGTATTCGATATAAGTTTGGACATTGTTGAATATATAAATATTTTCACCGTCTGTGATATTAATTATCATAAACATGTAACAAGGGACGCTATATTACGTTACAAAATAAGTGTTTCATATTTTTACAGACAAGTATGAATATTTACGATAAACCAGATATCGGACGTGCATTTCGAGCAATCATTCCGCTGACCACAACGTTAAATGGCGGATTATATGAGAAACGGCCTTCCATTCTGTTGAACCGTATATAGAGTCACGCTCTAACATAAGATATCGCGAGATCTGAGAGTTCTAGATATATTTTATTGTCGGGCCAAGGATCGATCTCTTGTATAAGCTGTGAACAACTTCACTGCATTTTCGCCGCGCTAGAACGATTTAAACATAGTGTGATGCTGTCCAGGGAATGCTTATTAGCTCATGTTTTTACCATTAAACATGTATCATCTTTGATCCGTCAGTGAAAAAGTAGCTAATGAAGAGCCTTTTACATTTGTTCTCAATATGTGGCAAACTCCACTCTTGGGGTAAAACTAGCTGTTCCCTTTTGTTTTAAGTTATAGAGAAGAGGGAAATTTAGGAATCGCTTTTTTTTTTTCCTGAGGTTCGACTTCAAATTTTAACATTTCGTACTAATTTGATCTTAATAGCACAGATAAAACTCTATACGTTTTAAAAACAAAACTTGACAACACCCCACCTCCTCCTCCCCCCTCCCCCCACCCCACAAACAAAAACAAAAACAAAAACGAAACGCTACAAATACTTTCTGAATGTTCCCCGCGAAGGATGATGTAAAATCAAATTTTTTTCATAATAGAAGTAAGACAGACATTTTCTCAATGTCGCATGTCTGCAAATATTTACATGCAGAACAAACTCAGTGCTGAATGTTTCAGCATATAGGCTAAAACACTGCAACTACTTTCTGAAGTTCCCTCTTTAATACCTAAGTTCTAGAAAACACTTTAAATGCCCCTCGTTTAACATATGCTCTAGTAAACAGATGGTTCGGTACAGACGTATGCATTTAATCATTTTGAAATATTTCCACCAGGTTCGCACTTTGTAAATAGACTGCTTATTTATCGATATAAATGAATCTAGCAGGTGTTTTAATTAACTGTTTATCCAAATAAACCTGCCTTTACAACTCCATTTTCACTATTTTTAAGCACATCCATTACTTTCAGCTGCTGTATTTACAGTTGAAAAGTTTTTGATTTAAATATTTATGTAAGGAGAAACAACATGGCATTCATATCTGGTGCACGTGTACATATATATATAATAGGAACAATTTTAAATAATTATCTCTCCTTTTTTTTTTTTAAATATTTACGTAACTATTTTACAGATGCGTAAACTTTCATGACGACAACCAGATACCAGCGTTGCTTGAATATTTTATTTTTAATATAAAGTGTTTTTTTGTGTGAGTGTGTTTAACACCATTTCCAACACAGCCGTGTTATGTGACATATTCAGTTTTATTAGTGAAGGAAAACCTCAGAATGTATCCTACTAGAACCTCCCGTCCTTCTGCAATTAATTGGCTAACTTTCTCACAAACGAATTAGATACCGAGACAAATTCGAACCAACGGCCTTAGTTGTGAGAGATCACTGTTCCTTGGACGACAGCACCCTTGACCACTCGACCACGGAGGACTTTTTTTTTTTCGATTACAACGAAAAAATATTTTATTTGCACTAAAACAACGTCCAGCACTGGTTCTACCCAGAATGAGGACTCGAGAGCGGTTCATATAAGCGTTGGGCTTTCTTCGCAACCAAACTAAAACAAATTGGTATATGAAACTAAAAATAAGATATTATATTCGCACATGGGTTATACCCTTGAAAGGACACAGATAACTTATCAGCATAAAAAACAAGCAACTATGCACGTGTAACAGTCATAGTTAATATATGGAAGGAAAAAAAGATTCAAAGGCTATCAGAGAACAATTCGGAATAAAATTAAGTGAGACTTGAAATTTCATCTAACACGCATTGCATACAAATACCTGTATAAACACTGGTATCAAGCAACATACAGATATAGTAAATATTAAAGGTTTAATTCAAACTGCGTGGTGGATATTAGAATCATGGCACCAACGTACTTAAACAGTACACACTGTATTTGTAAATGTGTCTCTTTGATGTTATTGAAATGAGGATTGTATGGGGTGGGGAGAGAGCTCTCGCAGGTAGTCAGCCAGGTACAAAAGAGTAGGACAGCGTGTATTATATTCATGAACAGTAGGGACACCACTTCATTTGAGCATAAAAAAATCGTTTAGATGTAACTGTCAATACTCAAGTAACTGCTCAAGAGAGACACACCTGTGTGCACGTGTACACAAACATAACACATAATTAATGACAATGGCGAAGACCTATGTCAATATTTAGTGTTCAGTCTAATTTTCAATCATATCAGTTTTTGTGGATTTTCAAATTCTATACAAACACTTAACCATAACAAAACTCATAATTTATTACCCGGCGTTTTTTTCAACCTGGTGTTATGACATCATAAAACGGTTTTACATACACACCTGTCGGATTCATTTTAAAGTATTTTTTCTTATTTTAACACCATGTGACGTCTCGTCCTTTACCACTTCTCCAATCCATTTTTTATGACACGAGTTATGACAGTTATTATTTAGCATTACTTGTTTTATAAAATCTGAAATGAACAAGTATTTTTATAGAATGTCCGATATAAAAATTAGTTGGTAATTTGTTTCATGAAATCTGAAATGAACAAGTATTTGTATAGAATGTCGGATATATAAACTAGTTGGTAATTCGTTTCATGAAATGTGAAATGGACGTGTATTTGTGTAGAATGTCCGATATATAAACTAGATGGTAACTCGTTTCATGAAATGTGAAATGGACGTGTATTTGTGTAGAATGTCCGATATATAAAATAGTTGGTAATTCGTTTCATGAAATGTGAAATGAACAAGTATTTGTATAGAATGTCGGATATATAAACTAGTTGGTAATTCGTTTAATGAAATGTGAAATGGACGGGTGTTTGTGTAAAATGTCCGATATATAAAATAGTTGGTAATTCGTTTAATGAAATGTGAAATGGACGGGTGTTTGCATAGAATGTCCGATATATAAACTAGATGGTAACTCGTTTCATGAAATGTGAAATGGACGTGTATTTGTGTAGAATGTCCGATATATAAACTAGATGGTAACTCGTTTCATGAAATGTGAAATGGACGTGTATTTGTGTAGAATGTCCGATATATAAAATAGTTGGTAATTCGTTTCATGAAATGTGAAATGAACAAGTATTTGTATAGAATGTCGGATATATAAACTAGTTGGTAATTCGTTTAATGAAATGTGAAATGGACGGGTGTTTGTGTAAAATGTCCGATATATAAAATAGTTGGTAATTCGTTTAATGAAATGTGAAATGGACGGGTGTTTGCATAGAATGTCCGATATATAAACTAGTTGGTAACTCGTTTCATGAAATGTGAAATGGACGTGTATTTGTGTAGAATGTCCGATATATAAACTAGATGGTAACTCGTTTCATGAAATGTGAAATGAACAAGTATTTGTATAGAATGTCGGATATATAAACTAGTTGGTAATTCGTTTAATGAAATGTGAAATGGACGGGTGTTTGTGTAAAATGTCCGATATATAAAATAGTTGGTAATTCGTTTAATGAAATGTGAAATGGACGGGTGTTTGCATAGAATGTCCGATATATAAACTAGATGGTAACTCGTTTCATGAAATGTGAAATGGACGTGTATTTGTGTAGAATGTCCGATATATAAACTAGATGGTAACTCGTTTCATGAAATGTGAAATGGACTGGTATTTGTGTAGAATGTCCGATATATAAACTAGTTAGTAACTCGTTTCATAAAATCTAAAATGGACGGGTATTTGTGTAGAATGTCCGGTATATATAAAACTAGGTGTTAACTCGTTTCATAAAATCTCGTTTCATAAAATGTGAAATAGACGTGTATTTGTGTAGAATGTGCGATATATAAACTAGGTGGTAACTCGTTTCATAAAATGTGAAGTGGACGGGTATTTGTGTAGAATGTCCGATATATAAACTAGGTGGTAACTCGTTTCATAAAATGTGAAATGGACGTGTATTTGTGTAGAATGTCCGATATATAAACTAGATGGTAACTCGTTTCATAAAATGTGAAATGGACGTGTATTTGTGTAGAATGTCCGATATTTAAACTAGGTGGTAACTCGTTTCATAAAATGTGAAATGGACGTGTATTTGTGCAGAATGTCCGATATATAAACTAGGTGGTAACTCGTTTCATAAAATGTGAAATGGACGTGTATTTGTGTAGAATGTCCGATATATAAACTAGGTGGTAACTCGTTTCATAAAATGTGAAATGGACGTGTATTTGTGTAGAATGTCCGATATATAAACTAGGTGGTAACTCGTTTCATAAAATGTGAAATGGACGTTTATTTGTGTAGAATGTCCGATATTTAAACTAGGTGGTAACTCGTTTCATAAAATGTGAAATGGACGTGTATTTGTGTAGAATGTCCGATATATAAACTAGGTGGTAACTCGTTTCATAAAATGTGAAATGGACGTGTATTTGTGTAGAATGTCCGATATATAAACTAGGTGGTAACTCGTTTCATAAAATGTGAAATGGACGTGTATTTGTGTAGAATGTCCGATATTTAAACTAGGTGGTAACTCGTTTCATAAAATGTGAAATGGACGTGTATTTGTGTAGAATGTCCGATATATAAACTAGGTGGTAACTCGTTTCATAAAATGTGAAATGGACGTGTATTTGTGTAGAATGTCCGATATATAAACTAGGTGGTAACTCGTTTCATAAAATGTGAAATGGACGTGTATTTGTGTAGAATGTCCGGTATATAATCTAGCTGGCAACCTGTTTAATCAAATCTCGTTTCATGAAATCTGAAATTGACGGATATTTGCGTTGCCGAAATTTGGAAAAAAAGTTCTCCGATTTGAATCCTGTTCATGATTATAGAAAGCTTGCCCAAGAGCCATCTTGAGGTTTTTATATCGCAGTTGTTGCTTTCCACATGTATCAATTATACCCTGTTAATACTCAGTAAATATTAGGGATAAAAACAAATAAAATACACAGGTAATTCATTTTATTTCACGTTCTATAAATAAAGCAACATGCGCCACATCTCTTGAAGTCATACTTTGAAACAAGGGATGCATATGCTCTCGAGCTTTCGTTTGCATTTTTTTTGGCAGTTTTAACTTTGTATTCAAAGCTGGAAAATATAAACAAATTACCAGCTGTTAATTCCATTAAATGAGCTCACCTGTCAACTTCATATGTACTTTTTATTTTGAACTGTGCTGAAGTACTGTAACACGTATGTCCTTCGTGTGATAATTACATCCACCCCTGTAAAACGTGTTACATATGTCATTGTCACGAACGTCCGTCCGTCCGTCCGTCCGTCCCTCTCTCTCTCTCTCTCTCTCTCTCTCTCTCTCTCTCTCTCTCTCTCTCTCTCTCTCTCTCTGTCTTTGCAATGCCATGTATACTTAAAGGATAAAGAAACGCCGGATGAATGTGTTAATTACCATTGACAAAATCAGTGATGACATATTTTTACATACATACTCTAATATTCTAAAACTGTAAATATCGCTTGCAAGTTTGATAATGTGTCTCTGAAGCTCACACAGCGTTTCTTTACAACATTTATCAGTATTTAACATTTACACTGAATATAACTTAATGCCACCATTGAATTAATAAAACAACTAGTCCAATATATTCACATCTACAGGACACCATGCCAGATGTGGTGACCGCCCTTACTTACTGTCTAGTATCATGAACAGACAGACGCGTCTTTTGATTTTTAAGCCTTATACAACCAACTGCTTATAATTTATGCCATTAATGAATGGCATAAGTAAATAGATGACACATGTCCCAGCTGATATTGTATAAAGTGCCACTCCAGGTAGATTGATGAGATATGCTTCAAATAGTTAACGTTTATACATCTCTCCCTCTGATATATGTGAAATATAAAACAGCATATCGCCTTTAATACGAGAGGTATGCTTTTACTATTGACGGACTCTACTCTGGTACGGAAAATAGCACAAACTGGATTAAACAGTAGGTATATCCGTTATTTTAATATATTCTTTTTTTTAAAAAAAAATAAGATCAAACGCATGTAGGAGAGAGAAACAGTAGATGGTACTTTAATGATGAAATTGAGTTTTTAATGATATTATAGACATTAATGTATATATATCATATATATGTATATTATATTTTTATTATAAGTAGTATATGAATTGATTATTTGAATTACATATTATGATACCGATTACGTAAGCATCATTTCAACATTTCAATCACATAATAATGGTAATAAAAATATTTTTAATAATAAAAGTAATAATTATTACAAAATTATTATTAATAATAATGATAATAATAAAATTTATACTACAAATAATAGTAGTAGTGGTAGTAGTAGTAGTAGTAGTAGTAGTAGTAGTAGTAGTAGTAGTAGTAGTAGTAATAGTATTAGTAGTAGTAATACTATCAATTTTAATAATATTTATTGAAAGATACAATAAGCAACTATTGAAATACAAATATATACAAAGAATGCTTGAGTTTAATTCTACCTTAAATCAGTTATAGTGATAATGATGATAAAAAACAATGAATAATAAACTAATCTTTTCTGGAAAATAAAATATTTATTTCACATAATTATATTACGATTAAACATAACCCAATATATTTTTATTAAATATAGAGCTTCACGCGGTTCCATCTGAAATGCATTAAAAACTGTATGATTTTATAAATTATGTTGTTAAATTATTTAGTAAAAGTAAACAATTTTGCTAATGGGTCGTTATAACCTATCGTAAAACATTAAATATGCTTTTGTAAGTTAAGTGCGGGATGGCCTTGACCCCACTAGACCTATGACGAGGTTAATATACTAAACTAAACTAAACTGAACTATACTGTATTGAGTATAACAAACATATCCGCTCACCGTTGTGGAGCTAAGCAGTTTCTTAAAATGCTAAAAGGAACAGTTAACCGGACACCTGACCTTTTTTGTATTTTTGTTGTATCAAAGAAATGTCAAATTTGAATTTAGACATGAACATAAAAAGAACATTTAGGCTGTAAAATCAATAGAAAATTGTCTGTTAATGTCGTATACAAATTTTAATATCGCTAATCTACATTTTTAAGAAGATATTGAAAATATCAAACTGGCGGGCTAGCTGTTCTGTTCAGTATAGTATTCAAAGCTCGATTTTCATTTAATGACATGTTTCATTATATCACCAAGTCTTACAGATCCTATAATCCTTTTTTGATTCATATTAATGCCATTGTTATTATTAAAAATTACAAATATTACATAGTTTACCCTTTTTTTTTATCAGTATTACATAGTTCAATATTTAATATAAACACAGCAATTTTTTAAAAAATCGGAAAAAATGATGAGTATCTTAAACACACACCTAACGCATATCAAATTTAGATATGACATGAATAATAAACAGAGACAAAACTTTCTTATCTTGTTTTTTTTTTCAATTTCATTCCAACAATTTCATCATAAACAAATTAATGGCGTTCGACATATATGACCTGATAAAATTAATGATAGCAGATCTGTGATAAAACTATATTTAATATTAAAAAAAAAATGTGTTTTAAAGGGGCCAAGTATACCTAAATTAAAATAAATATAGAAATCGATGACATATGTTTATTGTTTAAACTTATTTATTTTACATCTATTTAAGTTGTGTTTTTTTAAATTAAATATATCGACTCATCTCTGACGGCTTGTTGAATTAAAACAACGATGTTTTTTTTTCTTTTTGTGGTTTGTCAGCAAATTTAAAAATAGTCACGGTTTACCTTATTATTTTGTGGCTCATATCGATATTTTCGAATATTCACCAATGACGTGTGTATATACGTCACCATCGTTAGCGACTTAGTGACACACTGCGAACGATTCGAAGTTAACAAGGTTAGCTCACCGTAATAAATATGATTGTAAAAAGTGTCGATAAAGTAAACGTATAATATAAAATAGTTGTTTACAAACACCTTAAATCTAAAACAGTTTAATTGGTTGCTAGTCTTATACCGATTCAGTGGAAATTAAGTTGAATATACTACGTATTCGGTTACTAAATAGACCAGCTGTATATTGGTAATTTAAGCGGGCATTAAACAATGTGTTAACAAAGTTTATGAGTAGTACAGATATGAGAGAATCAAGAAGTCACGTATCGCCGCCACGCTGCCCCCATTTCGCATCTGACGTCCATAACTCTTATATGCATTATCCGCAATGTCATGTAAGTTTTTGTTTTATTATTGACTGTGCAAGAATTACTTTCGCCTCGCTATAAATACAATATTATACGTAAATACATATTTTTTCATTGCTTTCCGACACAGAATTGCTGGCATCATTAAATGGATTCGTTAAAATTAGATAATAACGATTAAAAATTGACGTCATTACTGTTATTCTCCTGTTAAAACGTAGCATGTGGTTCAAAACACGCACATGGGTTTGTTGCTGCTGACTGAAGTAAGCAGCCCTCATATGTTAGCAAGTGTGTTATTTATTTAAAATACTTTTAATAAAATGTTGTCTTATTTGATGGTGTGACAATGACAATAAGAGAGAGAGAGAGAGAGAGAGAGAG
Organism: Panopea generosa; assembly: GCA_029582155.1. Classification (NCBI taxonomy): domain Eukaryota; kingdom Metazoa; phylum Mollusca; class Bivalvia; order Adapedonta; family Hiatellidae; genus Panopea; species Panopea generosa. The sequence continues at coordinate 29,500,676 of CM055909.1, read as the reverse complement.
AGAGAGAGAGGGAGAGAAGAGAGAGAGAGAGAGAGAGAGAGAGAAGAGAGAGAGAGAGAGAGAGAGAGAGAGAGGGAGGGAGAGAGAGAGAGAGAGAGAGAGAGAGAGAGAGTATATCCTTATATCCTTTTCGAGGTTTAAGCTCCAATGTGACGTATTACTAGTGACAATGGCCCCTGCGCCATTATTGTCAATATATTATATTCGTGTGTCGTTGCGAAAATGACGTGTTTTTTTTTTCAATTTGCACCTCGTGTAGGATAAACCTTTTCTCCTGTTTGCTGGCAGAGTTGATACCTTTTAAATTAATGATATTTGCCAGGATTTGATACATAATTAGATTTTTTTGACAAATATAATTAAATTGTATTATCTTTATTAAAGACACCTGCCATTTATAATATTTCAAATAAAACACGGAAAGACAATGCTCCTGTGTTCAGCATCAAACTATTATATTCCATACGTTATTTTTGTATATCACGTTTGCTACTATACATAGAGAAGAAACTGCAATGTTGCTTCTATGAGTACAAAAGAATGGAAAAGCTCATATAAATTAAAGTATCAATGTTAGGTTATATCCCTGGCGAAATGGTATGTAAGCAATTCCAGGAATCCACGTATTATTTAGTTGTTTATAATAATTTGTTCTAAATTGTTTTTTAAAGAGCCTCTTACACGGATATCAGGTATTCAAAGTAACAGATGAGACAGAAAGTCGTAAGCGTCCATCACCAGATCGTTTAACTGGTTACTGTAATTGACAACTTGTTAACAGCAGTACATCTGATTAACCATTTGTGCCAGCAGCTCACCTTACTTAAACATATGTTTTGTTTCACCTCGGATGGGTTTTTTTCTTCTTGGCATTGTGGCTTATGTGCAGCACAGTAAACACAGCTTTAGTTTTTAAAGATAGTTTTCGTATTAATAAAATTATGTAAAACGAAAATGGAAATACACATACCGCTCAAAATGGCAATAATTTATTTTATATTTAAGTCTCACTGGTTATGTTCTTATCATTGCTGAATTCTTTAAAACAATGATGCTGAAGGCTACCATTATTACTACTTAGCGTTATTTTATTAAAACCACAATATTATTATTATTATTGTTTAAAAAACTGATATGATTACATCTATGATAATGCTGCCGCTGATGTTTACTTCCACTGTACTGCCTCTCCTACCATCACTACTACTTCTGCTACCAACACTACTCTTTCTGCTACCATCACTGTCACTTCTGCTACCATCACTATCACTTTTCTGTTACCATCACTACCACTTCTGCTACCAACACTACTCTTTCTGCTACCATCACTGTCACTTCTGCTACCATCACTATCACTTTTCTGTTACCATCACTACCACTTCTGCTATCAACACTACCACATCTGCTACTAACACTACCACTTCTGCTACCATCACTACCACTTCTGCTACCAACACTACAAATTCTACTATCATCACTTCCATATCTGCTACCATCACTACCACTTCTGCTTCCATCACTGCCACTACTGCTACCATCTCTACCACTTCTGCTACCATAACTACCACTTTTCTGCTACCATAACTACCACTTTTTCTGCTACCATAATTGCCACTTTTCTGCTACCATAACTACCACTCTTTCTGCTACCATAACTACCACTTTTTCTGCTACCATAATTGCCACTTTACTGCTACCATTACTACCACATATTTTGCTATCACCATTCTCACTCCTGCTACCATCACTTTTATTTCTGCTACCGTCATTCCACTTTTCTGCCACCATCGCTACCACTTTTCTGCCACCACTGCTACCACGTTTCTGCTACTATCATGACCATCACTACAACTAACACTACAACCACTAAAACTATTACCACTACTATTACTACTACTACTACTACTACTACTACTAATAATAATAATAATATTATATAGTAATAACATCACCAACACCATCACTACTTCTAATACTACGATTACTGCTGTTATTACTACTTCTACAACTACTTCTACTTCTTCTACTGCTACGATTATTTCTACTGTTAATGCTTCTACCACCACCATCATTACTTTTACTTCTACAATTACTACTACTACTTCTTATACTACTACTGTTACTACTACGATTACTTCTACTGTTACTTCTACTACTACCACCACTACTACTACTACTACTACTACCACTACTACTGCTACTACTAATGCTCCCACTAATACTATTAGTACTGCTACTACTACTGCTACTATTACTACTGCACCATCTACTACTACTTCGACTACAACTACTATTACTACTACTACTTCTATCACTAATACTACTAATACCGCTACTGCTATTATTACTGTTACTATTACTACTACACATACTACTACTGCTACTACTACGACTACAACTACTATTACTACTACTACTACTGCTACTACTGATATTTCATCATCTATTGCTACTACTAGTACAACTGCTACTACTACTACTACTACTACTACTACTACTACTACTGCTACTACTACTACTACTACTTCTACCACCACCACTACTACTACTACTTCAACATCTATTGCTACTACAACTACTATTTATAATTCTACTTATAATAACGACTACTTCCTTTTTGCTATTTCTATCATTATCGTTATAAAATACGTTTTATTCACATTTTTTGTCTAAAAAAAAAAATTGATAATAGCATGCACATACATTATGTATAACTATTCAGCTGTGTGCAAACATACGGAATAGCTGTGTGTGCAGTTTGCATGCCATATTATTTACAGTTAAAAAATGTCAAATTAATATTGTAGACATTAAAAGACGATAAGGCGTAATTTTGCGTAATAATACAGTAATGTAACAACGAAAACGGTAAATATTTGCCCTCAAAATATATGTTAGTCAAGTTATCCATATTAAAATGTGCCGTTGGCGTTTAACCAATACTTAAATAATGCCGTTTTGTTTTGACAAGGTCCGGAGTCTTTTGATTTTGACATCGTTATATATGAATTGAGGTCAAACACCAGCTGTCTCAAATTTGGAACACCAGTATGGCATTTACAACGCGTTATTCTGTTAAAACATTTTAAAGGAAATAAATCGGGATTTTTAAAAATTTTAAAATTGGCTAAACACATTTTTCCCAATATATAATGCCTATAAAAACTCTCTAACCCTGTATTGCCAGAATGATATCTATTTAAACATGCCAAAATATTATATATTGTAAGGGGATTTTCCTAGCTACGGCTACGCGCCTAGGTTAGACTAAAATATATTTTCCACTTAAACTTATAACATATTTTGTAACGTATTAAATGCGTTAGTTGATATCATTTTTTATTTCAATTTGATCCGTTAAATAGGTTCACACGTAGTAAAATGGTTTCATCTAAGTAGGAGTCCGAATTACGATGCGAAGGTCGTCAAAAATATTTAAGTATTGTCTTGATTTCAGAATTGGGATTTCGTTTCAAGTTTGCCACTTCACTGAATTCAAACATCGATTAAGTCACGTTTTGGTGGATTTGACAAAATAATTCGGTTTTTATTTATAAATGGTAATGAGATGCTTTTTATACATTTTAATACTTATTTGAAGAGTTTTCCCCTGATATACTACTGCCTTTATCATTGGCCCATGTATATATTAAAGTAACACAGTCATCCTGTCGTCGGATAGGTGCTATTGTTGAATCCCAGATCTTTCTAAACTGAATACAAAAATATGAACAATTTTATTAACGAATGGATAAAAAAATCAGATACGTTATCCGAAATTCAGAAATAGTCATAAAATTCACCGATATTATTATAAACTATTTAAAACTATTCGTATACTAAATAGATGATAACGTTAAATGTCTCCGTTTTAACCATGAACTATTGAAGTCAATGAAACAAGAAAATGGGACACGATGAAAATTCAGTTAGCAATGTCAGGAACCCATGTAGTTACAATTTCACATTAGTCCATTTGCAATGTAAATATAACCTTATAGCTATCATAACAGGTTACTTTTCACCGCGAAGGCCGTAGGTCCGCTCGTTCTAAATGACTTTTTGTGAAAAAAGTTCACCAGTTACTTATGCAAGGACGGTGGTTCAACTCAGACTCAGTCTGAGATCTTCCTCCACCAATACAGCTGGATATGCTATTATAATATATATAATATATAACCTGAAATATGTTGAAAATGGAGTAAAACCTAATTAAAAAAAATCACAAAAGCAAATGTGGTAGTTTACTTAAATGAAATAGACCACATGAATATGTATAACACTGATTGAAATAGAACAATACTAAATAATAATTGTTGCCAATGAACGCAAAAATAGTTCTGAACGTACATCTAAAGGACGCATTACATTACATGTATTAAAACGATAAGCATTTTGTTTCAAACGCTTTTATTAAAGAGAAAAAACATGAAACCGCTCAGGAAGAAATACCAAGCCACTGTGCAAATCAGAGGTTATTCCATCATTAATACATACACCTGATATCACAAGGTGTGTTCCTGTGTTGCTTAAGGACAATACGATGCAAGGTGTGGCTAAACCACATTCATTTCAAAGGTAAAAATAGGTATACTTATGATAAATGGCACGCGCACTGTTCAAATAGCAAATAGGTGTTTTATTGCAATACATTTATTTCTATAAAAATAAACTTCCTTAATTTGAAGTTCCATAGTTTATATTTGCAAAGAAAATGGGGGAAATGGGGACACAGCCTACGTACAACAAAATTACAAGCTAGATATATCCTAACTACAACACACCTACAGCACAAATACAACACACATATAGCACACATAAGACATATATACAATCTAAGCGTAACACAAAGAGAATTATACATTTTGTATATTTATATATTCATAAATATGTATTTAGTATAGATATTAAGTTAAATAACGTATAGTTGGTGTAGTTATATACTTATACACACATATATATATATATATTGAGTATGAAACATATAGTTTATACAGTAATATACTTATTTAAATGGTGTAATCATATATGTTATTCATGTAATTATTATTGTTATATGTATTTACTACATTCGTATATGCTTATTGATCATGTGCGCCTACACATGTATTACTAATAGTGTTCGTATAGTTACATATTTGTTACACCTATATTAGGTTGTATACTTATATATATATACTGGATAAAGCTTGTTAGTTAATTAATATATTTGTACGGCTGTATATTGGATATAGCTGTACAGTTAATTAATATAGCTGTACGATTGTATATTAGACATAGCTGTACAGTTAATTAATATAGTTGTACGGTTGTATATTGGGTATGGTTGAATAGGTAATTAATATAGTTGTATGGTTGTATATTGGATATGGTTTTATAGTTAATTAATATAGTTGTACGGTTGTATATTGGATATGACTGTATAGTTAATAAATATAGTTGTACGGTTGTATATTGGATATGGTTGTATAGTTAATTAATATAGTTGTACGGTTGTATATTGGATATGGCTGTATAGTTAATTAATATAGTTGTATGGTTGTATATTGGATATGGCTATATAGTTAATTAATTTGGTTGTATTGTTTTATATTGGATATGGCTAAATAGTCAATTAATATAGTTGTATGGTTCTATCTATCTATCTATCTATCTATCTATCTATCTATCTATCTATCTATCTATCTATCTATCTATCTATCTATCTATCTATTTATCTATCTAGTCCGTCCGTCCGTCCGTCTGTCCGTCCGTCCGTCCGTCCGTCCGTCCGTCCGTCCGTCCATTCGCCCATCTTTGTATCTCCTACAGACCCAGAAATATTCTTACAACGTATTTTTTATTTCTCTTTAGATGATTGCGCAGTTTTTATTACGACTACAACAGACACAACCGCCTAGATTACATATTGTGCGACAGATACTCCGATGAGTCTATTTTAATCCATTAGTGATTGTTTTATGCGGTGCTCCATTACACTGAACACCATAACACGATACGGATCACGTCCAATACGATAGTTGCACATTGACGTTATCTTAGAGATTTTGCCACGTGATCATTTATTACGCTACACCGACTTATTGTTGTATGTCACCTTTTAGTCAGATAAGTCATTTTTTACACCTGCTTTTATTCTACTGGGTTTTGAATTAAATAAACCCACATGGTTTGTTTTAATTTAAGATCAGATAAATTTGATTATATTCAAACTATGATAATGTGTGTGCAAAAAATAAATTAATCTGATACATGTCAAGCTCGCCACGCTACGGACGGAGATCAGTCAGTCATTCATTGTTATTGAGAGACGAAAGTTTGCACATTGGCAAATATCACTGAACACAAGAAATGAGCTTTCTGACAGGCTTAGCGTTTTGCCAATGGGTATACATCCCGTTATATACCTGTCTACGAGTGCCAAGGAGATACACATTTTGATTGACCGGTAGCTATATAAACGAAAGGCTGCCTGGAGCGCTCAACATGTTGAAATAAGTATACCGATCAGCTGACTTTGGACTACCTGAACACACGTTAACAATTTGGATTTTAATATTGGATACTGGTTAATTTAATTTGAATAGGTTCGCTCAACAGCTGTCGCTTTAAGATATAACTTTTAATGTAATAAAAATGAATTCGTTTCTGTCAGTATTCTGTCTTTATGCATGCGTTACATTTTGCTCAACGGAGAAAGACATCGGTGAATCAAAAAAGGGGTACCGCAACGACATGTACCGTCACAGGCCAACATTCAAGACAAAAAAGGATATTCCTGAATCATATATCAACTATTTAAGAGATCATTATAATATTAACGAGGATCCTCCTGCTGCTGATGATTACAATATCAATTATGAAACATACTATGATGACGATGGTGCCGACATAACTGATGTTCCTGAGGAAGCCACAGAAATGGAAAATAACGAGATTGAGACAAACAGTAATGAGACAACAACTGGAGGGTGCAAAGTTTGTGAAGTTCGTGAGGAAGATAAAAAAATGAGATTGACATCAATTAAAAACTCAATTTTAAGCAAAATAGGATTTTCAAATTCAAATTTACCCAATATGACTGGGAAAAATATTCCAAAAGTTCCATCAATTGAGAGACTGATTGAACAGTATGATATGCAGAGTGATGCTCCCTATCAAACAAGTGACTCCTATTACCCAGAAGATGATTACTTAGGGCAGATAAAACGAGCATTCACCATATCTCAGCCTCGTGAGTATTACTATTTCTTAATTCTATGTTTTTTACTATATGTCTGTTGTCAATTGCCATAATTAGAAGGAAGGTAATTATTATATATTTGAAGAAAAAAACACACTATTCTAAATAAGTTTATTTTTTTGTCGATTTCTAATAAAATTCGGTTACAAAACTTTCCGTTTAGAAGTTTCAGTAGAATTATCTGCAATTTTATTCTAGTTTAGTTTTATACACTGCTGTGCTGTGGTTGCTGTTGTTGACTGTTTGAATGCGTTCATATAATGATTATAATTCAATGAGAAACTGCTGTAATGGATATGTCTTTTACCTTGTCCGATACTTTTAGTTTTTCACAAAATTAACGGGATGATATTTGCCATTTACTTATTATGGGATATTATGGGATATTATGGGTTATATACATATTTGGATCCATGCTTGTATGTTCTTATATCACCATGCCACAAAACCGATATTCATGTAAATATTTACACAAAAAGCAGCATCGATTTCTATAAAACTGTATAAAAATATGATAAACATGCATGGTTGTCACAAATGACACAAAATAATTTGTGTATTATAATTTTTCAACGTTTATATACGTAATTGACCTTTCTAATGGCTATGTGTCTCATGTATATAAATGAATTTGCCTGGCATTTAATATCATGTAGTACCACGGGAACGGTTAACGCACCAAATACTAGTACACAAATATCTGAAAACCCTACATCAATCGTACGTTAACTAATTATTCACTTATGATTTTAATCACCGTCAAACAATTATTGCAAATCTAAATTTTTAGTTAAGCACTTTCTGAAGAACCATTGGTTGTATATTTAATTCCCTGACGCTGTCTATCGTAGTGTATCTCTATCTCACATAGCATCGTTGTTCTTTGTATATGTAGCAGCAAATAATACTTTTGCTGTACACAAATTGGATTTTAAGTTGGCTACTTGTAAAATGAGATAATTTATTACAGAGGTAAATACTAATTAAAATCTACTTCTTTAGATTGGATCTATGTCATAAATATTATAATATACACATAAATAAATCTTAAATGAAAACATTAAATATTATAGTTTCAAAGATATTGCTTTTTTGCTTGTATATATTAATTAATTGCATTGCTTTACAGTTAATGTTTTTTTTTCCAATCGCTGTTGACCATCGTCACGATCACAGTGACGTGCACGGTGTCGTTGTGACTATTATACTATTTATAAATTAATTGTATCATTTTTGTTAATCATATATATATGATACAATACCACAATCAAACATTAATTTACGAAGATTTTTTTATTACATCAATAGACATCGTGATAACAGCAATAAACACCTATAGTCTTTAAAGAGACCTCGCCTATATCGCCGATATGTTTTCGATCTTAGCAGTAAAACTGCACATTTATATATAAATATGCTATGGATATTGTGTTCAATAACTTATATTTATGTGTATTTTGACTCTGTAGTGTAAAATTCTTTAATTTTGTTAACCAAATACTACTTGAAATCGCGGCCCGCGATGAAGTCACTTATTCCTAAGTATCGGATTATGCTAAAACATTGACGAATAAAACCGAAAATGCCGACCTGTGTATTAACGAATTTCTCATTAATAAGATAAACTACAAGGACGGAATCAACCATTATCTTCGAATGCGATCTTCTTATTTGTGATTCAATGAACTTTCCACCATTTCCTGAACAGAAATATATAGGTGGTGGGCCTCTAATAGCATATCGGCAATTCCGGTTTCCCTTTTCTGTTAAATAAATAATGCCATCTATTAAAAAAAAGACGGCACTATCGGCGTAATGTCGGAAACTAAAATGAAAGTATGAAATATTAATTGCAAACTATAATTTACCGGTGACAGTTTTCATAACGAAACAAGTATGCTTTTTTGAGGTTAGAATTTTTTTGTTGTTACGCAATCGATATTGAATACAGCATGCATTGCCCTTACTTCATACAATATTAATTGATGCGTTGACGCACAGCGCAGAGCAAAGAAACTGATATAATTGACACTTGGATAGAGTGTGCAATACATCATTATCGGATAACCACGTGCTTTATGCGATTTAATGGCCTTCACCAATAAAATTTGAACCGTTTCATAGATGCCAGCACGACTTGATTCCAAGTGAAATACTATCAGGATTCTCAATGAATAACTCAGCTTCATTTAGTATCACGTGTTACGGCATAATAATGACATGTCTCTGCTATTCAATGGATTGCCGGAAATTATTTGTACAGATTGAATAATAATGCCTTCCACAGTCGCTGAAGAAACAGCGTGTGCCGCTATCAAAATACGATCCAATAATTACATTAAAAAACAAACATTTTTTTTGTAGAATTTTATGGCAAAACGCAATCGAAACAAATGCAATTATGATAGTGAAGGAACGGAGAATTTATTTTTGTAATATTAAGCACGATGTAGTGGAGACAAGGCTTTTTTTAATGACGGGGGTAACTTGATTCACTTTACATTAAACTAAAATTGCGTAATAAAGGTGACATTTATTGATTATTTAAATAAGTTCGGTTAAACTAACAAAACATTTATTATTTTTTTAATGGGATTTAATGTTATTTCCAACACATTTTCGGTTTTATTTGGCATACCAAACTTCATTGGTGAAGGAAGACTGAATCTGAGTAGAACAGTCGTCTTTCCTCCAGTATCCCGCAAACTTTCTCACATAAACGTTTTATTCCACTAAAAACTGTATGCATTGCATGTTAAACACCCGTGATGTATGCTAGTATATTAACATCTGTATTGCCTAACATGCATTAATATAAAATAGAATTACACGTTACCTAACCAAGGAAGAGTAAATAAGAATAATGACGCAAAGAATTAAATTATTATTATTGTTGTATTTATTTTTTTAGCCGGGGCCCGTAGTAATCAATCACGTAAGCAGACAGCAGAGATACGTTCAGCGTTATAGGGGGTGTTGCATTTTTAATCGAAATTGTATATTAAGATATATTTTATATAGTTTTCTGAAACGATGCATAGAACTTCAGTAAACATTTAAATGAAATGCGTTCATTATTTTCGATGCAAATACTTACTTGAACACCCCTCGTTACTGGTGAATGTATACTCAAGTTTGTAAAAATACAACTAAACACATTGATGCAGCTTTATGCCACGGTTGGAAAGAGAAAGAGGGAAATACAAATATGCTGTTCTATTACGCTTTTTTGATATTCGTTAGTTTAAACTATATATTTTACTTCGCATGCAAAACAAATTGTTACAACTTAGACAAATCACGCTCAAAGTCTTCCTGGGTAGAACCAGTACTAAGCATATGTGGAAAAAATATCTTGCTCATGGACCCCACTTATGGCCATGGCGGAGGATCGAATCCACGACCCTCCGATTATGAGTTCGGTGATCTACCACTTGACCACGCCTTCCACTATTTTATGTTCATATCAGTACTTTGTAAGGTACATACAACATTGCTATATAGAATAAGACGAAGCATCAACTGTAATCATTAATAAAATTACCTGTTATCCCATTGTGAATGTTTTCACATTTTAATTTGGAGATTGGGAGACACTAGTATACGTTGCATGAGAAAACATATATTAGCTAACATTGAGTACAAAGAATACAATATAGATTTCTGACCTGTTGACGACTTTAATTAAATAGGAATATATGCCTTCAATGTGAACGAATACTGATTCTAAAGATATGCGGCTATTTATGGACTGTGCATTGACAGATATTAAATAGGTATTGTCTCGTGGTTGTAAGGCGGCTTGCGTGTCCTGCTAAAGGTCAATGCATTAAGTTACATGTGACATAGACAAAACATGCCCAAATGTGCAAATAAACAAAACCCATAAAAAGCACACTGAATATTCGTTTGTTTGCTTCATGTTTTTTTTTGTTTGATTGATGTTGGGAGATATTGGGCCAATATATTGTAAAACTATTTCTACAGAATTGCAAAAATGAAACGTGTCACGAACTCCCAAACACTGGCCGACTTTTTGTCCATTGTCAGACGTTGGTGTATTACGCAATTATGCTCGTATGTTAAAAAAAACGTCTCTTCGAGATTGTCGCCATAAAGATCTAGGTCGTGACACACCTGCTTATAATATAGATCAATATGATCGAAAATAATGATGGTAATAATCTAATAGTGTTCACGCAGTGAATACCAATATGAAAGAAATCCCCAGCGTGCATGCGTGGGCGACTATGATGATAACACTTATTTTATTATAAAAGTTACCTGATGTGTATTAATGACATATACGCTAAGTAAGGAAACACTAACGTCGGTTGATTGGTTGGTTGGTTAGTTGGTTTACGTCCCGTTCAACAAGTTCTCAGTTATATCAAGAATGTGTTTACTGATTCTGAGCGCTGTCACACTGAAATATCATGCCGCAGACACATGGTATGATATTCCACCCGGTCACATTATACTGACAGACCTAGAACTATCCTCTGAATGCTGAGCCTAAGCGAGGAAGCTTCTGGTTCCATTTTTCTAATAACTGTAACGACCCAGCCGGAGATCGAACCCACGACCTTCCGCATGCGAGGCGGAGAGTCTATATCTAAACCACCGCTGATCTTAACGTAATCAACATTCATTGTTGCATAAATACTCAATTTGAAACAAAATTGGAAGCGAAATAAAAATCGTTGCTCCTATTTTGTATATTCCGCCATTATTTCGCTTTAGGCAAAATGGTACATCTCTTTAACAGGGACAATCGACAGTGGGTTTCAAATAAAATATCTGAAAAAGGCAATGCATTCTTCGATAGATTAAGCAATGACAATAATAGTATTTAATACTATATAATATGGTACTTAATAATAAACATATATATAAAAATGTTCGTAACAATAAACATATATATAATACTGTACGTAACAATACATACATATATAATACTGTACGTAACAATTAACAGAAATATAATACTGTACGTAACAATAAACATATATATAATACTATAAAATACGGTACCGAGCAATAAACACATATGTTATAATACTGTACGTAACAATAAACACGTATATAATACTATATAATATGGTACATAATAATAAACACATATGTAATACTGTACCTAATAATAAACACATATATAATACTGTATGTAACAATAAACACATATATAATACTATATAATATGGTACATAATAATAAACACATATGTCATACTGTACCTAATAATAAACACATATATAATACTGTATGTAACAATAAACACATATATAATACTGTACGTAATAATAAACACATATATATAATATGATACCTAATAATTGACACATATGTAATAGTGTACGTAACAATAAACACATATAAAATACTGTACGTAACAATAAACACAATAGTACCTAATAATAAACACATATTTGATATTGTACGCAATAATAAACACATATTTGATATTGTACCTAATAATAAACATATATATGATATTGTACCTAATGATAAACACATATGTAATAATATACCTAATAATAAAAACATATGTAATATTGTACCTAATAATAAACACACATGTACTATTGTACCTTATAATAAACACATATGTAATACTGAACCTAATAATAAACACATATGTAATACTGTACCTAATAATAAACACATATGTAATACTGTACGTAATAATAAACACATATGTGATATTGTACCTAATTATAAACACATATATGATACTGTACCTAATATTAAACACATATGTGATACTGTAACTTATAATAAACACATATATGATACTGTACCTAATAATAAACACCTATTTGATTCTGTATCTAATAATAAACACATATATGATACTGTACCTAAAAAATAAACACATACATGTACTGTATGTAACAATAAACACATATGCAATAATGTAACTTATAATAAACACAAATGTAATACTGTACGTAATAATAAACACATATATAATAATGTACCTTATTATAAATACATATGTAGTATTATATATCATAATAAACACATATGTAATACTGTACCTAATAATAAACACATATGTAATATTGTACTTAATAGATAACACATATGCTATATTGTACGCAATAATAAACACATATTTGATATTGTACCTAATAATAAACACATATATGATACTGTACCTAGCAATAAACACATATGTAATACTGTACCTAATAATAAACACATACGTAATATTGTACTTAATAATAAACACATATGTTATACTGTACGCAATAATAAACACATATTTGATATTGTACCTAATAATTAAACACATATATGAACTGTACCTAGTAATAAACACATTTTTGATATTGTACCTAATAATAAACATGTATATGATACTTTACCTAGTAATTAACACATATGTGATACTGTACGTAATAATAAACACGTATGTGATACTGTACCTAATAATAAACACATATGTAATATTGTACTTAATAGATAACACATATGCTATACTGTACGCAATAATAAACATATATTTGATATTGTACCTAATAATAAACACATATATGATACTGTACCTAGCAATAAACACATATGTAATACTGTACCTAATAATAAACACATACGTAATAGTGTACTTAATAATTAACACATATGTTATACTGTACGCAATAATAAATACATATTTGATATTGTACCTAATAATTAAACACATATATGATCTGTACCTAGTAATAAACACATTTTTGATATTGTACCTAATAATAAACATGTATATGATACTTTACCTAGTAATTAACACATAGGTAATACTGTACGTAATAATAAACACATATATAATACTGTACCTAATAACAAACAATATATAATATAATACCTAATAATCAAGACACATATAATACTGTTCCTAATAATAAACACATATTTGTTACTGTACCTAATAATAAACACATAAATGTACTGTATGTAATGATAAACACATATGTAATACTGAACGTAATAATAAACATATATATAATATTGTACCTAAAAATAAACACATATAAATTATGATAATGTACTTAATAATAAACACATATATAACACTGTATCTAATAATAAACACATATATAATACTGTACTTACAAATAAACGCATATATTATACTGTTTTTGATAGTATATATTTATAATACGTTACCTTATTCATCTATTTATTATTATGCAGTAATTATTATTTGCAATTGTTTTTATTAATATATAATATATATGTCATTTTTTTTTATAGATTATGGTCCTATGTCTAAATATATTTTTATTGAATGGAAACACATACACAATGCTGTATCTAATAATAGACACATATAATAAAACCCAAAAATAAATACATCTATAATATTATATCTAATAATGAATACATCTATAATACTGCACCTAATAATGAATATATCTATAATACTGTACCTAATAATGGACATGTATATAATACTGTACCTAATAATGAATACATCTATAATGCTGTACCTAATAATGAATACACCTATAATACTGTACCTAATAATGAATACATCAATAATGCTGCTCCTTATAATCAATACATCTGTAATACTGTACATAATAATTAATACACCTATAATACTGTACCTAATAATGAATACATCTATAATACCGTACCAAACAATGAATACATCTGTAATACCGTACCTAATAATAAATACATCTAAGTACTGTACCTAATAATGAATACATCTATCATAACGTACATAATAATGAATACATCTAAAATACCGTACCTTATAATCAATGCATCTATAATACCGAACCTAATAATGAATTTATCTATAATACTGTACCTAATAATGAATACATCTAAAATACTGTATCTTATAATGAATACATCTATAATACTGTACATTATAATGAATACATCTATAATACTGTACTTAATAATGAATACATCTATAATACTTTACCTAATAACGAATACATCTATAAAAATGTACCTAATAATGAATATGTCTATAATACTGTACCTAATAATGAACATGTCTATAATACTGTACCTAATAATGAATACATCTATAATACTGTACCTAATAATGAATACATCTATAATAATGTACCTAATAATGCATATATCTATAATAATGTCTTAATAATGAACATGTTTATAATAATGTACCTAATAATGAACATGTCTATAATACTGTACCAAACACAAAAATATGTACATTGTTTTCGTTATTAGATAGCTTGTACTGAAACATGCACTCATGGTTTGTGCTACTTAACATATCAGTTTGATAGAGCCATAAATATGCAATAATATACCTAATAGACATTATTATTCACTAACCAAATGTTAAATTCAGAAAAAAGAAAACCCAATACATATATAAAGGCGGGGGTGGGGGCGTATATTTTTCTCATGATAAGTATAACGCTGACAAGACAATCAAATCCGACAAACGATAAACGACTAAAATACGCGAAATGAATATATTTTATAAAATAAAACCAACTTAATTTGACATCAGCATTTTCAGTGACGGTTTAATTCGCCAACAATTAACAATTATCGACGTTTAAACAAACATAAATTTATAAAGGTACATCTTATACACATGTTGAACGTTTGTATTCAGTGTCAAAATACGGTAGAACACCTGTCGTTAAAATTAAGTTTACTTAAAAAAGAAAAATATCAACTGAAGTATTTGCATTTGTGATAATCTCTTTTTCAAGGAGTATTGACAACGATTTTAGCCGAGATACCGAAATGACATTGGGTCACAAAAATCCAATTGATATAAAGTCCACATAAAAGCCATTATTTGAAACTTATGTTTAGTTCATATCCTGCATGTAAGAACCGGTGCAGGACCTAGATTTTAACTTTATCAGTTAGTCTGGTGAAAAAGATTAATGGTTAAAATAAAAAAGTAATGTATATGATTTCTCATTTAAATGTTATCCAAAACACATGTTCTAACATTGATTAGCGCGGTTATGAAATTGCAATACAAATGTTCGTCAAACTGATCGTATTTGCAATAGCGGTTATATCTAATGCGTTATAAGCATGTGCAGCGATTAAACAACTACACCTTGCGAATCAATATATTGGTGGGAGGTGATTGATTTCAAAAAGCAACAGGCTTATATGATTATGGCAACGGAGGAAGATGACGGCATATAACGAGAAGATCCCCAGTGGTGCTTTCGGAGACAGCTGTCTCGCCTCGGTAAGGGTTATGTGATATTTGAGTAAGCGCCTTTCAGCACACACCACAAAGAACGCATTGATGCGTTAGTAAGGGTTGATAATAGTAACAAAGGACTGTGGGTTGATTTAGAAGGTGGGGAATGCGTGGTCCAGTGGTAGAGCACCGAACCCATGATCGGAGGGTCGTGGGTTTGATCCGGCTCCGCCACGGCTATGTTGGGTGTCCTTGAGCAAGACACTTTATTCGCATATGCTTAGCAATGATTCTATCATGGAAGAATTTGAACACGATTTGTCTAAGTTTTAAGTCCGCAATCGAAGTAAAAATAAATAAGAAACTAAAAGAAAAACAAACGTTAGAACGTGTGATACTTCAAACTTAATGCAAACAAACACGTATGAAAAATTTATCGAGTACTAAATTATTTCATGTACAAATGGGAGTTCGTAAATTTCTTAAAGACTCCGTTAGGGGTAGACTATACAATGTAAATAGTTTAAACGTATGCTTTTGCGACAGAAGCTATTTACATTTGCCTAAAGTGAAGTATCATATTTCATCCAAGCTACGTGTCTCCTGCAAAACATGGCAATGCCGATTACCAAATCAACCTTTAAAGTAAGGCCGATGAGTTCGTCTAAATAATCAAATATTTTAAATAATGTAATAAACCGTCTTCAATACACCATTTGGTATTTAGAAAGTAGCTATTTTATCGCTCATAAGCTATAAACTTATTGATACTAGAAAACAATATGTTAAACATGTGAATTAAAAACATTGGATATGTTCTATAAATAACTGAAGATGTAGCTATGCATTTAAAAAACAACTTTTTTCTGTCAGAAGACAACAAAGCTCGCATCTGGGTGTCTAAGTCCAAAAAGGGCCATAACTGTGCAAAATGCTATCCAGAGTTATGGTTCTTGTCTGTGTGTGTTCCATTGATGATGGTGAACACTTATGCGAAGTTTCATTCACATCCAATGAGTGGTTGCATAGATATCTTAAACTTAAATGCAAATGTTTAACCTGGGTGTCTATAGACGATGACGCCGACGATGACGCCGGGGTCATGGCAATAGCTCTCCTTGGACTTTGTCCCGGCGAGCTGAAAAAGGGGTTTTAAAATTTAAAAAAAAATAATATAAAACACAGTTTTGATAAAAATGATTACACCTATGTAGGGTAAATGCAAGCTAAAAATGCAATGTCATTTGATCAATATAGAACAGACGGGTTGGACTGTAACTTTCATTAAATATGTTTACAACATCAGGATAAGATATTTATGTGGTCATTAAAGTTTCAGTGAAAACCATACAGTGGCTATTTATATACGAAGCATAACTATAGAACGTTTGTTAAAAATCGATTGATAAGTGTAGAAGGAGTCTACTCACGATTAACCATTACAAATAATTATTAAATTACAACAACTCCATTCGGCCAGAGCACTTAGTTCCGTCTCAAGAAGTCTTGACAAGATTTACCATTAGTAGTAATTAAAGTACGTAGGGACCGTCGGACAGTGCTGTCCCCGTTGCAAACAGAGACAACAAAAATATAAATTAACTCTTTTTGTTTCAACTTAACTTAAACCCTTACTAATTCGCGGTTACATGAAAGCATAGGTATCGACTTTAACAGCTGTCAGCAGTT
Organism: Panopea generosa; assembly: GCA_029582155.1. Classification (NCBI taxonomy): domain Eukaryota; kingdom Metazoa; phylum Mollusca; class Bivalvia; order Adapedonta; family Hiatellidae; genus Panopea; species Panopea generosa. The sequence continues at coordinate 29,482,593 of CM055909.1, read as the reverse complement.
CTGCAGAGATTCGGAAGAAACTATCTTAGAAATTGAAACTATAAACACCAGAAGATAAACAAGCTGTTTTTGCTGACTATGCAGAAAAGAATACAGATGAAAACATCGCTTTCATTAATGTATGCGAGCGTTCGCGTTGTGCTACTCTGGAACAACTATTACAGTATTATGCGGAAATACAAGGATATCATGCAGATAATTGGTAGCCCGTGACTTGCGAAGATTTCGATCTGACAGGAAACATAATACGTACAAATAATTCTGCCAAAGTAATAATTATCCGGCATATTAATGCTACAGTAAAGGTAATAAATCGTAGTTATAAAATAACCAAAAGTGACGAAAATGTCATAGTGAATTAATTAATAGTCCGAATATAGAAAAATGTACAAAACTGACATTAACGACTCGTGTCAAACTGCAGGTCTTGAACGCTATACCAAAGATGTTTTTGGTGATTGACAATGTAATTTATGCTTTTTGAATACAAAATTTTAACCAGGCGCCTCTTAGATTACATGGGATGATATATATAAATAAAACTCTGTACAAAATGTCATTTATAAGCAAAAAAAGGACCAAACTTTATTGTAAACGGCGGTTCGTTAATTTACAGTAAAGGTGTCATAAGCGTGTATTTCGGGAACGTTTGTCATATTTCATTTCATATTAAGCTTTGCATACAAAACGCATTTCTCACCACAATACAAACGCCTCCTTTAACCATTTGATGTCGCAATAAGCTCATATTAAACATATTAAACATATATTAATCAAAATGAAACACGGTAACTTGTTAATTTTCACTCATAAATCAATTTATTTCACTTTAATGTACAAGCATGGATTTTACTAATATAAAACGGCATGGAATTGGGATTACATACATCAATAACATATAAATGAAGCGACTAATGATGTGTCTAAATCGCTCAAATGATGTTGTAGAGGTCATATTATATTTTCATAGATCTACAATATTTTAATGGTAATGAAACACTCCCGTTTAATAACTTATGTCGTATAGACAATCGACAAAGTGTCAAAAGAGAAAATCTTAGCACAGCATTGATCATTTATATAGGCAATTAACGTTTAGTAAAGAAGATAAAAAGCATATGCTGCGGTCTAATTTATAAAGAAGAAATAACATACACGTACAGCAGGTGTTTAAAAAGCAAAGTGACGTCTATCTCTTTCTTGTTCTTGAAAATTTGATTTATCTGTCTCGTTTCTTTTTAAAGAGGACTTTAAATAAATGGCAATTACCAGTCCTCTGAATAATGTAATAAATAAAATCTCACACTCGTGTTTGCAAATGACAAAAATGACACAATACCCCGCACAAAGATAGTTTTGCCAATCCGTTTGATAAAGCTTATAGTGTAACATCCTCCATAATCTGACAACTGTTGATGTATAGAGGAAGTAGCATTTAGTAAATGTCGTTTGATACATCAAGGACTGATATAGGAGGATAGTAAACTTGCATTTCTCTGCAAAATATTGAAATAATTAGTTATTAGTTGTTTTTGTTGTTTTGTTTTTTTAAATTAGAATTAGTTATTTAGTAGGCACCTGGTTTCTTTCACATAAAATGTTAGGCGTTTGTAACCTTAAATGTTTTACAATGTTTTAATCACGCAAAATGATCTTAAATTTAAAATATTGCAGTTCGAAGTAAAATTTCAGGTACTTTCCTCGATTTTAATTCGCAGTATAAACAGTTTTGTAATCATAATTACTTCAACAACTTTAAGCACAATTTACTATTGGGAATGGTCACGTGTTGTAGAGAATTTGTATTTCAAATTAAATGGAAGTTTGGATATTTGATATACGAGATTTCATGAGAATTTGCTTAAATACGCGAGCGTTCATAACATCTCAATCAGTGACTTTTAAATCTCTATATCAGTGCTTCGACACCCACCCATATATATGTAGTTTATGAAACGAGTTCAAACATCGAAATAAATTCAACACCATTCTTAAAAACTCCAATATTTTTTTTATGAAATTGATACAAGTTGATGATAAGTATCAAACTAAATCATATTCCAGACATTCACAAGTGCCAATATGCACACGAAAATACTCACAAGGGAAGAGATAATCATGTTTTAAACACACCTTTACGTAATATATTGTTTTATATTAGTCAAGTCGGCAGAGTACACGGAACTGGAAAATAACGGTTCATTAGTAACAAATAGAAAGCCAGAGCGCTAAACAAATTGAACATTGATTGAATAAAAAAAGTTCCATAACTAAAGAAATATGACTTAAACATAAGTAACTAAGTCACTAACGTTCACAAGTCTACGAATTTCTAATCACTTTTATTTTCACGAATAGAGTCAATTTAGACTTGGAGAGAGCAGGAACGAGCTCCGCAAATTCGAAGATTTTCATAAAAAAGTAGCTCGTGAAATACATCTTGAAGAAATCTCTCGATGAAAACAAATCCTGAACTCAAGTTAAACAGAGACCTTAGTATAAGATGTATGACGAATATAATAAACATATTATCATATTTTTTTATATTAATCGAAGAAAACAACTACAAATCGTCGTAGTTGGAATAATCAAATAAACGCTTTAAAATGTTAACAATGGAACAAAAAATTAAATTTACTATCCAAACTCGAACTTGGCGTTGCATATTATGACGTATGCAATTATGATAAGCTTCGATAATTGATTACTTTTCACTATTAACCAAACACGTATTTTAAACTCAATTGTATCTCCTTCTGTATTTTTAGCCCCAGATGAGTTCGGCATCAACGTTCCAGGTGGCTGCTACTTCGATATCCCCGAGTCTGTCACGTCTAGGAAAATACGAGATGCCACATTATGGGTGTATCTGGAACCTCCATACGACGCCATAAAACAAATTGTAGAAATATTCTTATACATAGTGCCAGCAAACGCCAAACCAAAGTATATCCTCAAAGGCCCAGTAAGGTACAAGAAGACCTCTTCTTACGGGTGGCAGGAATTCAAATTCACACATATTGCTCATCATTGGGCCAAACAGCCAGAAGCGAACAAAGGATTGGTCATACGTGCTGTCGATTCTCTTGGACGAAATTTGGCTGTGGCTCCTCTAAAGGATCAAGATGAAACATATGTAAGTAGGAAACACTGTCTGTAACAAAGCTTCTGTTTCCATTGTTCGTACAGGAATCTAGGATAACGCATACACAAACGTGCACTTTGTTACGATATTTCATTAAAACATAGTTTCCATTAACCACAAAGGGGTCTGCATGTTACATTGACATTGTCGATGTGTTTGTGTAGCATTGATAACTTTTAGTTCTGATAATAACTGAGTCGACTGACGAAGATTTCTGAAAATAATGTAACTTTGAATTGTTTTTATCTAATATTACTTTTTTGGGGAAAAAACAACAACTAAATATTTACTACTCAGAGAAAGAACGATTTTCAAGTAAAACTGATATGCGTTATTAACCATAAAATAGTATAACATAATGTCCAGTCTTCTTAATGCCTTTATTATGCATTTACATATATAAGTGTTTCTTTTCATAGAATCCCATGCTAGAAATGGCAACAATTGAGCACAACGACAAACACCACAGAAGTAAAAGGTCCAATCCGAATATATGCACAGAAGACGAAAAGATAGAATCATGCTGCAGATATCCATTGCGGGTGGACTTTGTTCAATTTGGTTGGGATTGGGTTATTGCTCCTACAGGATATATGGCTAATTATTGTTCCGGGGAGTGCAGATATAGACACATGGAAAACAATCCACAAGCCTATCTCGTACAGCAGACACCATCCACCGGTACTGGGCCATGTTGCACGCCATCTAAATGGTACCCCCTTGCAATGTTATATTTCGACCATGCCCATACAGTGCTATACACATATATGCAGAAAATGATCGTAGAACGGTGTGGCTGTGCTTGATGCGGGAACCAACATACTGGTCTAGTGTACATTACAATCCTAACGACAGGCTTTCTAAAAGAAAGATTGCAGAATATATGTACGCTTACGCAGTAGAAGAAGCTTTACATATGAATATTGTGATATAAATGCTTTTTGGTGCATTAGGACGTGTTCCTTGTAGTTTAACCATAAGACAAACGGGTGTGATGATATAGTTTTGAAATTCAATGTTGGTGCAATTTGGAACACTTGCTGGTGCCCATAAACAATAAACACGCATTTATAAAAGAAACCCGACGAAACGGCCGATATTACTAAAGGAGAAAATGGCCATGACGTAGCTCATTTTAGGAAAATGGAGTACATTACATAGATATGACTCTAGTATTAAACGTCCTTTGAATTGCGGAACTCTTGTGACTTTTTCTGACGGGCAGTCTTAAAAAGAAGCAATACACGGACGTATCATGCGTCATACTAAACTATCCATAAAAGCATAGCTTACCATTGTAGAAGGATAAAAAACAATTTTCTGCATGTAATTAAGCTTGTAGAATGGTTGTGGATATAATCCACACATAGACACTTAGTGATCGAGACGGATGAATAGTAGCTGCAAGTGTTTGATAGGTAGAATGGTGATAGATGTTCCATTTTAGAATTTCAGAAAATAGGTACTGGCATTATGAATAAAAGGTTCATAGTTCTTAAATATATGTTAGCTGGACCACTTTGCACACGTTTAGTGAAATTGGCATCGACATTTTCAATTAAGTGGTGCAACTAAAGTCAACGTGTTCTGAAATTCCTAGACGGAACTTAGCTTGTATATGCATGTGTACGTATCTACTGTAAACAAGGCATTTCGTGCATCTATATAATAAGACAGCATGGTGCCTTTTTTTCAGTAACTGAATGCAAGCGAAAATGAATATGTTTGGTGCAGCAAAGAATATAGCGTTTGAGTGCTACAATTTTATTTACATGTTTTTCATGAACTCCTGAATGTTAAATGATGTTTTACTTTCCCTGTTTTACCCGATTCATTGCATTCCGAAGTATGTTTAAACGATATTTTGTTATAATAATATCAATGTCTTTCACTAAATTTAGCTGATGTTACTGAATGTGTACTAGCTTTTAATGTTTGTCTTTAACTTTCGTATTTTCGTAGTCTGTTCTAATACAATAGTTGAGTATGTATTTTACAATAACAGAGCAGTATAATCCATTTAATTTTGGTGGTACTATACTCAACCAAAACCTTAAAATTATGACAGAATGATTTTTTAATTGTATTTACAAAACGTTGACCTACTGTTAATGCCCATATCCAGGATAATTTGTAACCATATGTGGGACACTTTAAGTGATGTATTCTTTATAAATCAAAATGTCTCATTATTTGTTAGCCAAGCATTTGTGCTCGTACTCATCTGGTATAAATAGTTGATAATTAATTATGTGTTATATTTCCATTGTAAAATATCTGTTAATTAACCTGTACTTTAGCATTGTGTGTCTCGTCATTCTGGTTCCTTTAGCTCAGTATGATATTCTAGTTAAATGTATGTCATGAATGTAAGTGTGCATTCCTGGACCTAAATTCATCAATAATTTGAATCTGAGATTTAGACTCAGACTCAAAATGTCAAACATTTAAGATTCAAGTAACTTTTATTAAACAAGTAAATTACAATGTTTATTTGCCAAAACACGCGGTTTTAATGGTTATGTAACAGAAATTGTTACAGGATTACATTTATCATCTATAATTGTATGTTTACTTGATTTTACAAAAATGTAAGATTTGAGTCTTAGACAGATTCTCAGACACAACTCATTGATGAATTTAGGCTCTGAAAACTGCGAAACAATCGTATTGTGGTGTTCGCGCATAAAGATGGTACACTTGACAAGGAAACTGAAATAATAACAGTTTAAACAAATAACACGGTTGCTTTACAACACGTTCTTGAAGATGCGATGTATTGAGTGGCCAGGTTATTTTCGCATTAAATAGCAGCCAGTTTTGACCGCAGCTACAATGTTGTCTTTGTCAGACTGGGCTGCGTTCAGTTCGGTTAAACGTTTGCCAACGTTAGCTAACGTATCTTCCTGGACTCTGGCTCAACCCAAAATTAGCACACGGTACGCGATCGTTTTAAGGAACCAGGCATTAAACGTGTTTTGTAATCTGACTAAAGTACACGATCTTCCACCTATGCGTAGCGTAAATAGGAGATGATTTTAATGAGATTGACGTGTTTTGCTGTTTAACGGTGATAAACGCAGCACTGAATTAATGTATCAATTGCATATTTGTAAACTGGCGTCAATATGCATTACTTGACATCTTCACAAAACCTCTGTTACACAGGATTTTAAAATATTTGTTCAATTGTTTTCATCTCGATTATTTACCTCGTTGAATTTCATATTAATTCAAAAGGAATAATACTCGAACAATGATCTAACACTTTGATATATTATATAAATTGACATAAGCAGTACGAGCTAATACTATATTAAGAAAAGTAAAACACCACACCAAATACGATTCTCTCAAAGTTGTAAAGGAATACTAATTATTTGTGTTTCCAATGCGTACATGTTCAAAATAGAAGCGCAATTGAACTAGATAATGTGTGTTACGAAATGTCTTCAAGACAAAAAATATACTGTGATAGATGAGGCAGTTTGATACAAAAGGAAAATGCAAAACTCTTTCAAGAGTACGTATTGAACGTGATGTCTGTCTGTCACGATAATAAACTTTACTTAATTGGACAGCATAATTAGTTATTACAATAGTAATAATGTGTTGGATCTTTATTGAATCTATCTAATTATAACTTGAGAACTGTTAAAAACCTGTACGACAGCTGTAAAGTGGTAATCTGTTTTATAGTGTAATTTTATATCGTTAAGATTTGCTTCTTTAGCATTTTCTAAATCATAAAAAAATACATTGTTGCTATTTATGATATTTGTTCTCGTTTTGTTTAAATGTTCAATGTTACTAGTGAAGCAGAAATTATGTTCAGTAAAAAACCAACAAATAAAAGTCCTTTAAACTCTCACAAGCCGTCTTATATACGTACATCCTCACACCGGATTGGGTTAGTGGGTCACCCGCAATAATTTGAAGCATCAGATAAACTTAAACGATGGTGATGATAGCGTATATCATTTTCGACAGGGTTAAAAGTTGACCATTATAATGCGGTATCCAGTTACACGATATATTCTTAAATAAGTAAAGTATCTTAGATTAAAACTGATTATTATCTATGACACGTGTGGATGAAGGTTTAACTCGCTGAGGATGATAAACGCGTTTTTTTTATTATCTTCACATATTGCTTTGCTTGACGAACCGTAATATGCCAGGGTCAGTCAAGTCGGCACGTTAGTGGAGAATGCAAGTTTATGTGTGTGTGTTTCTTTTTTTCCCAACCATTTACGCACTATCTTTATTTGAAGACGTGATGGAACAAAGTACGAATTTGTTAGAGTTATTTCCTTGACATTTTACCCACTGGTTTCAGGGTTTAAGTGCGTCTTTCGGCCATACGCTGCCGCCAATCTTAGTCCTAAAGCAATGACTTATTCTGCGTTGTTCCCGTCTGTGATCTTTATGAACTGTTTATTAGTTTTTTTAGGATCTACTGCATTATCTAATTTTGTGTGAATAAGAGGTGAAAGCAATCGCATGCGTGGCAGGCTCGTAGGTTCGAGTCTCATCCCTGTATTATTGGCAATCGGTTGGTTTATTTTGTGTATGGTGTATAACGGTACTTTTGTGTATATACATAAGGAAACCCCGGTTTCAAGGTCAATGTCATCCAAATATATTAAAGGCAGCCATAAATAAATAGCGGAATTGTCCACAGAATAATTCGTATCTCTCCAACGGGAAAGCAAAAGTAGAAATGTGGATATAAGAAATCGTAATTTTTAATATTCGCTTGACAAATATAGTTATCGGTCATTTTGAAGTTCATAAATAGTTCAAGATTTACAAACAATATCAAGAATATATACAACAAAATATCTAGTGTGGAGATATATAATGTCTGGTGATTTTAAACATTTGCATTTTTAATGGGGTTCAACACATTTCTGGTTATACACGGCATATCAAGTTTTATAGGTAGAGGAAGGCCTCAGAACGAATCCGAGTAGAATCAACCCTTGAACCTACGACCTTAGCGGTCATATATTAGTGATATTGAGATGGCGCCTTGGACAACTCGGTCACGAAGAACCCATGTGCTAAGATGTTGTCTATATAAACAAAATCAATGCACAAAGTTGATCGCAACATATGAGTGCATGAGTAACTTTTATGAAGTTAAAATTGTTTGTGGATCAACTGATTGGTATGTCCCGCCGAATAACCTTTTGATTAGTAGAACTAAATTTGGGATCAGGATACCTGCATATTCACGTACATAAGGTGGACTGAAATATAGATATTTCCCTAAATACATTTTCTATTAAAATGCAACTACTATGCTAATCACGCATTTGCCATATAAATTCATTTACGTAAACAATTATTGCACAAGTAAATACACTAGCTGCAGTTCGAGGTTCGTTTTTTTTTTTTATCGTTTACTTAGCATGCGCATCAGCACGATCTAGACTGTATTTCTATTATTTATTCCACAAGACATGATCGAAAACAGAACGCAGTCTAAACGTCCATGCATTTTGGTCAACTTCTATAGAAGTATTGTACTCTCCAATAAGATGATTAATGCAGTCCAAGGTCGACATATCACGCAGTTGTTCTGCGTGAACATGAACCGGAATATTGAAGACACAGTTAATGCTCTATCAGTATCGGTAGGTGAATTTAAATAAACTGACGATGAAGACTGCTCAGCGGAGAACACTCAAGCAGTGTGTAAATTAGAGGCAGTTCTTATCGATGGATTTGGGGTTAAAACAATTGCACATTTCTATCCTGTATCTTTTACGATCGCTACAAATCACTACTGATGGTCCGGATGAAAGACTGTTTATGGTATTAGGGCAGGGGCAACTGACTTGTGCTACTAATGGTGGATAATCGTGCTCCCCGTCAATAAAAGATATTGAAATCTTGACTACATTGATGATGATAATAATAAAGTACGAGATAACTCATTTGAACAAGGCAGTAGCCGTAGCCCGTATGTTCAAATCCCTGCCCGGCTACACGCTCCGTGATATACGACATTGCGTCTCATTATCATTCGTCACCTACCGCTGATTCAAGAGGGAAAGTCATCAGTTACATGCGGAGATGGGTGTGCTCGAGTAATGGTCCCAGGAAAGAGTGGTTAGGTTAATTGATCGTCTGTTAGCCATCGATGGCATAAACATGACGCCAACTACTCAATCAATCGAACAAACCAATCTTCGACGAAGCCTCAAATATTTATAATACATTTTTTACACTTATACACAAATATAAGATAACTACAATGAATATACAAGATATTCAGAAAATTTAAGTACAGGAATAAGAACAATAAATGCATGTATTACAAAAAGTGTTATATACAAATAAGTCCGAACTATGCTACAATGATCAAGACGCACGGGTTATGAGATTTAAAACCACATTATGCAACTATTGTAACCGATGTTTTAGAATGTCTATGTAAAGGATTTTTTCAATATGATCATTATTATAGACAACATCTCTAGTAATCTCTAATAAGATACCATTGGAGTCATAATCTAAAGCTGTAAGTATCGCTAACAATGGTTTAACAATGTTGCTCCGTAGTTCACTCGGCGTTTCTTTGTCCTTTCAGTATAGGTCTCATTAACAGTTGAATGCTATTCTTTGTTCCATTTAAAATAAGGCTGACCAGCTCTTTTTGCTAAGCCAGTGCAGTCACACTTTAACATTCTTTAAGAAAAGAAGTCACCAAATGCTCATCATTACATGCATCTGTTAAAATCCTATACAAGTCACTTTCTAACACCAGCGACGTCTCGTATATGATATGGTCTACTCATCTGCAGAATGAAATCAGGACTGTGAACCATTTTTAAAATACAAACCAAAGTACATAGGACGTTTTTGAGCGCAAGACTCATGTTACCGTGGCAAAAAGGGGGACAACTGTGTAATTATTATGAACGTATAGTTATTATGAACTCCGAACTCTGTTTCATTGATTGTAAACAGACTTTAGTAGTCTGATCAAACATACATATTAGAAACACGAGAATTGCAGTCTATATGTTTGGACATGATCATTATATGAAAAAACTAACTCCTATGTTCAAGAGGTACTAAGTTTCTGATACTCTTCCTTTGGTATCAATTTCTTCATCTCCTCGTCATAATCTTTTAGTTTTGGCAACACTATGGCAATATATCCGTCGGTGATTGGCTGTAATATAAAACAGTCATATGTTAATATAATGGTACGACAACACGAATATTGAGTAGTCAACGTACTTTTGTTTATAGAGAGCGAGTGTTAAGAAAGGTCATCTCGAGCCCATGCGGCAGGTAGGCCATTTATCTAATATGATTTGAGGTGTTCATATTTTCCTGTTCAATTAGCATTTACTTCTTGCAGTGATGTAATTGTGTAACTATATAAAGAAAATAACATTTTCACGACATGTTGGAACTACTCATGTGGTCGAGTGGTCCGAGGCTTCGTCTCAAGATCACTTGCCTCTCACCACTAAAGTCATAGATTCGAGTCCCTTTCGCTCCAAAAACGTTATGTGAGAAAGTCTGCCAGTTACTTGCGGAAGGACGGTGGCTCTACTCAGAACTATTCTGAGGTTTTCCTCCACCAATAAAACTGGATATGCCATATATAACATGAAATGTGCTGGATATGGCGTTAAATTCCTTTAAAAAGCAACAACAAACACTAAACGGCTTAAGCAGCAGCACTACATCTTTCAACAACAGAGCAAGCTTCGGAATTCATAGAAACTATCAAAAGTAACAATGCTACGCTTAATAACAACAGCAGAGCAAGCTTCGTTATCCATAGAAACCATAAAAAGTAACAATGCTACGCATAACAACAGCAGAGCAAGCTTCGCAATCCATAAAAAACATAAATAGTTACAATGCTACGCATAATAACAACAGCAGAGCAAGCTTCGTAATCCATAGAAGCCATAAACAGTAACAATGCCACGCATAATAACAACAGCAGAGCAAGCTTCGTAATCCATAGAAGCCATAAACAGTAACAATGCCACGCATAATAACAACAGCAGAGCAAGCTTCGTAATCCATAGAAACCATAAATAGTTACAATGCTACGCATAATAACAACAGCAGAGCAAGCTTCGCAATCCATAGAAACCATAAATAGTTACAATGCTACGCATAATAACAACAGCAGAGCAAGCTTCGTAATCCATAGAAGCCATAAAAAGTAACAATGCTACGCAAAATAATAACAGCAGAGCAAGCTTTGCAATCTATAGAAACCATAAAAAGTAACAATGCTACGCGCAATAACAACAGCAGAACAAGATTCGCAATCCATAGAAACCATAAATAGTAACAATGCTACACATAATAACAACAGCAGAGCAATATTCTCAAAGAGAATAGTTTTATGACTATGGAACACTACAAAGGATTAAAAAAAGCCGACTTTTAATACATTTCACATTGAGAACGAAACCGTTTGGGCATTGTTACATGAAGATATAACTGTTATATAACTGTTAGAAGATGCACATCGAAATTATGAAAAGGCAACCTGGTCAACCCCATGTTTTCCCTGCATATTTGGACCAATAGAGGACCAGTCTCTGGAAACAAGACACTTTTAGAACTATTGACAATGTGTTCAGAGTTCCAGAAGTGCATTTTTCTATGAACCTTATTTGTGTGTGAGGTGTAAACGACCTTGTCGCAGGCATTCTCGTGATCAGAATAGTAGTTGAAATCATATAATTTTATATACGTGCAATAATTCTATACGTGTAATAAATCTGTTTATCACCTCGCTTTATACGGATAATATTACCAATAAATCATCCATTCAAATCAGTGTGTTATTTTGAGAAATAACTTTCTCTAGTAAGTGACTTATGAAGTTGTCTATGAATGCAATGACGTATGCTGTCATCATATTTTGAGTCTGAAATAAAATGAAAAGAAACTGTATATGTTTTAAAGGGAGAATAATAATTATCAGGAATACACGCTATAAATGTCTTAAAAGTACAGACATTGTTAAAATTGATAAAAAGCATCTCAATAGCATTAATAGATAAAATCCGATTGGTTTAGTATGTCAAATCGAACAAAAGGTGACAAAATCGATAAGTAAAATTGGAGTGGTAAACTTGAAACGAAATACCGAATCTAAAATAGCCAGCACTTTAATACTGTTTGACGACCTTAGCGTCATCAGTCGGACTCTTTCTATGATGAAACCAGTTTTACTACGTGTATGACTCATTTAATACATCACAAAATATGTTGCCATTTTAAGCAGGAAATGTATTGGAAACTAACCTAAGCGCGTTGCCCAAGCTATTACGTGAGGAAATCCGTTTTCGATATATTATTTGTGCATGTTAAAATATATTATATTTTGGCAACACAGGATCAGTGGGTATATTTAGGCAAAACATATTGGATAAAAATGTTTTTAGCCTATTAAATTTTTTTGAAAAATCCTGATAAATTCCCTTAAATACCTTGTGATGAAGTAAATATTGAAACATAAAAAATTAGAGAGATCACCCAGAAAGGAACACCGTGCACTGTTTTAGCATAGAATCATGTCTCTCCTGATAGTCACTTATCAGTTATTTTTCAAAATGACCCAACCTTAAATTTGCAAAACAATGCAAATGAAATGAAATGTTTTGCAGAAATAACAAAGGGAAAAAATGGTACTCCTATAGCATATTTATCTAAAATATCGTCTAACAGAACACAAATGGGCTGTATATAGCTTACTGGGATAGTTAATGCCATAAGCAGGCGGGTTCTTGAAAAAAAATGAACATGTATATGAGTACCGTTTGAAGCTACTGAACCCAGTCATTTTGACAAATCTGAATTTCTCCTTGACCCGATTCAAGCAAATTGATTTCCATTTAATAACATCGTAATTATCTCTTTTAGAATCAGTTGGAATCCATAAATGATTCCAAAAGGACGAGGCCATTCTTAACCCCAGATACACCATTTGTACTTAATAGAATTATACTTGATCAATTCTAAGCAAAAGTTCATAAAATCTTGATTGTTGTTTCTTCAGACGACTTTGTAAGGCTTTTATTTAGTAACGACTGCCATCTTGAATTATAAATATATGTTTGTATTGCTACAAGTATATACTTAAACATGTGTATTTGTGTTTTTCGTAATTCTTTTTGACCTTGAAGAGTTTCATTGATGTATAACTAGAACGACGGAGATATTATGAAGTGGTGTATGTACAAGTGATCCGAAGCACACATGACCAGTATTACAAATGGCGGAGATTTGTTGACGTGCTCCCTTTTCCGGACAGGATGTAGAGTTACTCGGCCCACTGTTTTTATACGCCACTTGCAATTTTAGGCGGGAAGCCTATTTTAGTTTTGCTAAGGCGCGTAGCCCAAGTTAGGACATCGCTTTTTCCATATATAATTTTGGGTTGTTTAAATAGATATCCTTTTGGCAATACGGGGTCAGTGAGTATATAAAGGCATGATATACTGGTAAAAAAATGTTTTAACCAATTTTTAAAGTTTGAAAAATCCTGATAAATTCCTTTTTTAAGACAATTGCATATAAAACGTTTTGGCACTCCCACTCCGTTTAATAACAGGTCTTTTGTCACATTTCCTCAGCCTACACTGGGACTCAAAATAACAGATCGAGGTGTCAACAGCGTTATTGTTAGGATATCATTTATACAACGATTGCCATATTTACCATATTTTTTCCAGTAATTTCATGGCATATTTGACACACTCTGCCATCATTCAATAACGAGGCATTCATCTAACACCAATGTTTTTAAAATGAAATGCTTCCTCAATATTTTATGAACAATCCCCGATGAAGTGTGTAATATATTAGTAATGTTCTGGAATGCGTTTCACAAAAAAATATTACGACAAAAATCGTCGTAAACGTAAACCAACAATTATTCATAATATTTTTCATCCAAATGAAGCCAATTTGGCTTCAAATCATGCAGAAAGTTACATAATTTCTGAAAATACAATCATTTTAAATGTCAACCAAAATTTGAACACACAAAGGAGAAATTGTCAAATTGACTTACGTTGATTTTTATCGTAAGTTATTTTGTGAAACGCAGCCATGCACTGTAAATCTTCCACCATTAAGCATTGTTCGTCAAACTGTTTGAATATGTTCTTGAATAATAGCAGACGATAGGCTTCCTGATATTGATTCTTATTTGTGACATTTCAGTATTCATGGTTTGTCGTTATACCTTGGAAGCATTTCCTTATGGCAAAATATGAACAAAGATAAAACCTAAGAGATATGATTACACTGAAGATGTCAACCATTTAGCGCCATGTTCAACACATTGCAGGTTATATCTGGCAAAGTGTGCCGAATGCATATAACAGGTATACACTTGTATTTCCAGTTTCATTCGAGAAGGAAGACCTCAGATTGAATCTGAGTAGAATCACAATCCTTCTGAAAGTAACTGATTTTTCTTTTGGAGAGAGCAAGGCATAAGCCTACGAAGTTTGCAGTCAATCTATTCATTGTGCGCAGTATAACCAATCGGTATGATCTAAAGGGACTATGAGAATTTGCATCTAACTGTACTTTTGAAAGCTATATGCATGTATCAACATTATTATATATCGATATATTATATATCGAAATTCGAATACGCTAGTACATTTGTTTAGTATTTACCGTGATACTTTGCCATCGAGGGCTAACAGACGAACGCTAAAATGTCTGCTAGTCCTTAATTTCGTTTATATTTTGTATTGGGGCGTAACTCTTGTAAATGGTTCAAAGGCATTACAGTTCAGTTAGTAGTAGTCATATATGATAAATAAGGATAGTGCGCTTGAATTTTCGAAGGTTGTCCCAAAACAACAGCTATTGGATGACTGCAATTGGACAGGAAATGGTGTAAAGGACCCATATACGTCCATAATCATGCTCACCATTTGTTTCCCAGTGATGTAGTAAGAAGATTTTCAAAGTTTACCTTAAATTTTACTGTTTTGGCCCTGTCCCAAGGCCCCAGGGGTTGGGGACCATACAATTCCCAATTTTTATTCATCTTTATGTACCAAAGCTGCATACAATATTTCATTACGACTAAGCTTGCGGTTTTTGAGATATCGAAAATGTCAATTGTTTACAGACGTACGAAGGACGACGCACGACGACGACGGACAACAATAGTTGTCAGAAGACAACAAAGCTCGCCCTGGGTGTCTAAGTCCAAAAAAGGGCCATAACTGTCCCAAAATGCAATCCAGAGTTATGGTTCTTGTCTGTATGTGTTCCAATGATGAACACACATGCGAAGTTACATTCACATCCAAGGAGTCGTTGCACAGTTATTTTAAACTTAAACGCAAAAGCTTAACCTTGGTGTCTACAGACGATCACAACGCCGATGACGCCAACGACGGGGTCATGGCAATAGCTCTCACTGGCCTTCGTCCTGGCGAGCTAAAAGGCGATCGCAAAGGACCCTGGATACAAAGTCTCAGGTGGCCTAAAAATAAATCATTGAGTAATACATGTATTTATAGTTTTAATACTGCCAATTTTCATACTATGATTTATTTCTTTGAGCTTCACCGACTCATGATTCACGAATTTGAAATGTATTTTTTTCTTCAAATGACGTTTTGTTTACGAAGTTTGCCAAACAGCTGTTACATTTTACAACAGGTAATAATTGAATTTTATCTAAAGGTGTGTTTCTAGATATTTGAGTCTATCTGCACTGGTTAAAACATCTCTATTCGTAACACACAAAAGAGTTGTCAGAAGACAACAAAGCTCGTCTCTGGATGTCCAAGTCCAAAAAGGGCCATAACTGTGCTAAAATGCATTCCAGAGTTATGGTTCTTGTCTTTATATGTTCCATTGATGATGGTGAACACACATACGAAGTTTCATTCACATCCAATGAGTGGTTGCATAGATATCTTAAACTTAAACGCAAAAGTTTAACCTTGGTGTCTACAGAGGAAGACGCCGACGCCGACGACGCCATGGCCATGGCAATAGCTCTCCTTGGACTTCGTCCCGGCGAGCTAAAATTGCACAATAAACGAGCAGTGTTCCTAAAATAACCAGAGATACAGCTGTCACATCTGGTATTTAAATGCTAGCATTTGATTTTAATTACGTCAGAGTGAATTTCAAATTAATGGGGAAAAAACACAATACTGCATCAAACAAAAAATCTCAAACAAATGCTAAAATTAGCCATCCATTTGATTCCACTACAGGCACTTAGTGTGTTCATTATCAAAGCTCAAGCAGCATTTTTGACAGCCAATTGCACGATCTGAAATGCGCTTTCGATATAATGGTTTCTTGTTTTTTCTCTCCAGGTTTTGCGAAGCTGTAAAATTCCAGTGCAGTATGTCAGTGGGGCAAGGAAAAGCAACATAATTTGTCCCATTAGTGCAATAAGATACCAAGTGTATATGAAATGAGAAGGCACATGGTACTTTATTGCACCAATGGGGAGATATGTTAATGGTTTTAGGCAGAATAAAAAAATTATTTGAATAATGAACAAACGAATATATTTAACTTTGGAATTTTATCATAAGATGAAAATAAACAAGAATATATTTATTTCAGATATTTTCATTTGATGAATTGTATCGTAAGGATTTCAGTACAATTGATTGGTACAATACTATAAACGCTGCCGCACTGTTACATCGTAAATATATGGCGACTACTGGCGAGCCAGATACGTGAGTATAAAGCTCTAAAACCATTGTTTATATGGATCAGGGATTGAATCTATCACCGCTCGCACGTACGCTTTATCGTTTTGTCACTGTTTCAGGATGCAGAAAACTCTGCATCAACCCTGCATTATTCGTCACATTTACCGTAGACGTGGGCGTTATTATGACAGTCCTACATGTTTGCAATATAATAACTTCTACGGAAGGACGTCTCGCTGCTCCTCTTCGAAAAGGCGAGAACAAGCCGACGACAAATACATTATGACAATATACGGCAATGACACATCATTTTATCCAGAAATACCTTTAAATTAATACTCGTGTTTAAAATAATTCACATTAGATATTCAAAACGACCAGATTGTGATAAAATATTTTTGTAATTGATTGTTAATAACAAGGAAGCAGAAGTTAGATCCTGTCGGACCTTGAATTGATTTACATCAAATACATTCCAAAATTACAAACTGTCATCAAAGTAAATTAAAAAAAAACTATATTTATTGAGCGGAAACCATTTTTTCTATTTTTGTAAAAATATCCTAAATGTTGAAATTTCCACAAAAACAATCGGATGCTTCCTTTTCATGTTAGATCCCTAAGCACAGATTTGTTTCTAAACATCTAAAAAGAAACTCAAGCGGAAACTATTTATCTATTCAAGGAACAGTTACCTTGACGCCTTTACTGCAAATCAATCTTCTATGCTTCCTTATCATGTAAAGAACATAATTATGAACCACTTTTTATCAAATTATTTTAAAGGGAACTCAAGTTATCAAGCATTTGCCTCAAAACCAATCTGAAGTTAGTTTTTTATGTCAGGAACTTCTACACATTTTTTCATGACTCTAATTACCTTAAATCAGCCATAGGCTTCCGTCCATGTTAGAAAGTATTTCAAAAGAAGCTAAAACCATTTTTCTAGGATTTTTCAGAACTTAAAGGGAAATAACAAGTTTCAGAAATGACCAAGTCGTATAAATAACTACTGCAGATCTAAAACATTGCAATCAATCAAGGATAATAACTCGGTTATTCTGATTAAATATATGTCGTTCGACAACCTGTTCTTGAAAGCTTACATTGTCAATAACATTCTTACTAAGTCTGGTAACAGTCAAATACAAACTAAAGGTGCTGCAGTGTGTATAAGGCAAAACTTCAACCAATCAAGGTGTAACCCCACCATTGATTTTTGTTCTTTATTCTATAGTAAATAATAAAAGTTTGAAGGCTTGTCATTCATAGAGGGTCCCAAATGAAAGAAGTGAAACCTACATTTTACTGTTTGTCAACCTCTGCACTATCAAAGTATGATGAGAAAAGTAGGGGTCATGTGTCATATAAGAGATTTTTTTTCTGCTCAGTGTGTACACTGGTGACAAAGTGAAAGTAGACTTCCGAAATCATGAATTCATACCCCAATTTCCAAGCATCATTTTTTTTTTCTAAATTCACAATTCAAACATGACAATGCTATCAAAATGTTCAAAATACATCAATAATGCCATTCAAATAAAAAAATGAGCATTAAAAATAGGAAAATGCATTTTTAAAGAAGAAGAATTGAGGATTATTTACAACCGCCATTATGCGACTACCCCACGGAAGCACTTCCTTTTTGCAATGGTGGCACTATGCCTCAAGGGTCATAAATGACAGGCTGGGAGCTTATCCGAGCCGTCATCTTAAATAGCATTCTGACTAAGATTAGTCAAGATCCGAAGGTGACATCTTTACTTCATCACTCAAAAGCCATGACATTTTCCATGTTGGTGAGATATAGCCGATTTAAGAGTTTCTAATTAGGTTTGTTAAAAATTAGATAAAAAATCAATATGCAACAGTGATTACGAAACAAAATCAGCTTTTTAATTTTTTCAGAAATCAAGGGCCCTAACTCTGTCCATTCTGATATGTTTAAGTCGGTTCAAGAGCCCATCGAGTTTCATGGATATAAACTAAGTGTGGTAATGATTTAATGAAAACTGAAGAAGCTAAGTGTTTAACGCAGGAAAAGTTAACGGACGGACACATTACCATGATATAAACCCTTCTGGCATTTACCCAGGAGAAAACAAATAGAATTAAAATCAGTTATAGCGAAAGCAGTAAATGTCAAAACATCGTTACCGCCAATGTCTTCTTTTTTATTAAAAACAAAAACAAACACAAGAGGCCAAAGAGGGCTCTACTGGCTTATAGTCGTCATAGCATTTTTGTTGAGCTAAAAACGAGACAGCACGTGTTTTTCCATTCCAAGACAATCCTTTTTTTTTTTGTGTATAATTAAACGATCTTGACAGAATAAAAAGTCAAAGAAATGGTATCTTTGTAAACCGAGATCTATAATTAGACCCTCTCAGATGTATATGACGTCCAATATTTTATGTATAGCGACCCGATTCATTTAATACAGACAACTAGAATAATATTAAAGAGATGTCACACTAAGACACATTAACACCAAACATGACTGATTTCACTGAACACCAGGTGTGTGCTTGTCAAATGTAATCTCTGCGACGTCTGCTTTAACACAATGCCAATAAAATTATGCTTGAAAATAAAATGTGAAAATGAACCTTGCTCTATATCAGATAATTAACCATTAATTATGTTCTTCGAAGTGGCAGCTGGTATGGTGATCATAATCTAATATGGCTAAAATAATACGTAATTTATTGCGGTATTTTATTATTTTTTTTGTTAAATCAGAGTTATTCGTGTCACATCTACTTGTCAGGGTATATTTTACAGAATCGTCCTAGTGACCAGGAAGCCTCAGCTGCAGACTCTGGTGAGACAAAGATCGACCTTTATCCTGTAAGTGTGACTATGACTTTCAAAGATCTAAACTCCAGTTTTGTTCGCGAACACTTTGACAAGAGAAAAAAAACACTAAACTACAAGAGATGCAACTGTATGGAATATTTCAAAACAGGTGCTAGGCTAGTTGATCAATTGGATTAAATCGTGCAGATTATAAACATTAATAAAACAAATGATAAGTATGGAATTGAATTATATTTATTTATTCATTCATCAGTTATATACCTACATATTACAAACAAAGTTAACGAAATCCCTGTGATTCAATTTGTCTCCACGCACTTGTTGCATGTTAGTTCATACCTCATGAACATTCCGTAATTAATACATTCGTTCCTTGAATGATGTCTTTCGCATATTAAACTTGTAACAACTGATCCACTTTTAGATTATATGTTCTGTTGAATCGCAAATAAATTCTCATTCATGACATCAAATGTGTTTTATTATTGAATCACACCCACGAATTTCGCATGATTAAAATCTGCAATTTTATTACATCATGAAATGAGAAATGCCAGAGGATGTCTTTAAAATAAAAATGTTGAGGTCTCAGCATTACATTTGAAATGTTACCAACTGAATGAAAAAACAGATCTTTGAAAGTATTTAATGTAGTCTTAAAATGGCGCTCACAGAAGCAAGTTAGGTTACAGTAGTTTACAACGCATGGCATATCTAGACAGCTAATATACCGGCATTGTACAAATTGTATGCAATGGGAGCCAGTATACAGATATCTACATCTGGTATACGATGGGAGCTAGTATACAGATATCTACACATGGTATAAAATCGGAGCTAGTATACAGATATCTACATCTGGTATACAATGGGAGCTAGTATACAGATATCTACACATGGTATACAATCGGAGCTAGTATACAGATATCTAGTATACAGATATCTACACATGGTATACAATGGGAGCTAGTATACAGATATATACACATGGTATACAATAGAAGCAAGTATACAGATATCTACACATTGTATAGAATGGGGGCTAGTACACCGATATCTAAACATGGTATACAATGAAAGCTTGTATACAGATATCTATACAAGGTATACAAAGGGAGCTGGTATACAGATATATATATACAAGGTATACAATGGGAGCTGGTATACAGATATATATATATATATATATATATATATACATGGTATACAATAGGAGCTAGTATAGAGATATCAGCACATGGTATACAATGGGAGCTAATCTACAGATATCTAAACATGGTTTACAATGCGAGCTAGTATACAAATATCTTTACATATTATACAATGACAGCGAGTATACAGATATATATACATGGTATACAATGGGAGCTAGTATACAGATATCTATACATGGTGTACAATGGGAGCTAGTGTACATATATCTACACATGGTATACAATGGGAGCTAGTATACATATATCTACACATGGTATACAATGGGAGCTAGTATACAGATATCTACAAATGGTATAGAATTGGAGCAAGTATACAGATATCTACACATGGTATAAAATCGGAGCTAGTTTACAGATATCTATACATGGTATACAATGGGAGCTAGTATACAGACATCTAAACATGGTTTACAATGGGAGCTAGTATACATATATCTACACATGAATACAATGGGAGCTAGTATACAGATATCTACAAATGGTATAGAATTGGAGCAAGTATACAGATATCTATACATGGTACACAATGGGAGCTAATATACAGATATCTATACATGGTATACAATTGAAAATAGTATACAGATATCTATACATGGTATACAATAGGAGCTAGTATACATATATCTACACATAGTGTACAATGAGAGCTAGTATACAGATTATATCTATACATGGTATATAATGGGAGCTAGTATACATATATCTATACATGGTATACAATGTGAGCTAGTCTACTTATATCTATACATGGTATATAATGGGAGGTAGTATACATATATCTATACATGGTATACAATGTGAGCTAGTATACAGATATCTATACATGGTATACAATGTGAGCTAGTATACAGATATCTATACATGGTATATAATGGGAGCTAGTATACATATATTGTATACATGGTATACAATGTGAGCTAGTCTACATATTTCTATACATGGTATATAATGGGAGCTAGTATACAGATATCTATACATGGTATACAATGGGAGCTAGTATACAGATATCTATACATGGTAACAAATGGGAGCTAGTATACAGATATCGACACATGGTGTACAATCGGAGCTAGTATACAGATATCTATACATGGTATATAATAGGAGCTATTATACAGATATCTATACATTGTGTACAATCGTAGTTAGTATACAGATATCTATACATGGTATACAGTGGGAGCTAGTATACAGATATCTACAAATGGTGTACAATGGAAGCCAGTATAGATTTATATATATATATATACACATAGTATCCAATGGGAGCTAGTATACAGATATCTATACATGGTGTACAATCGTAGTTAGTATACAGATATCTATACATGGTATACAGTGGGAGCTAGTATACAGATATCTACACATGGTGTACAATGGGAGCCAGTATATATATATATATATACACATAGTATCCAATGGGAGCTAGTATACAGATATCTATACATGGTGTACAATGGGAGCTAGTATACAGATATCTATACATGGTGTACAATCGGAGCTAGTATACAGATATATATACATGGTGTACAATGGGAGCTAGTATACAGATATCTATACATGGTATACAATATGAGCTATTATACAGATATCTATACATGGTATACAATGGGAGCTACTATACATATATCTATACATGGTGTACAATGGGAGCAAGTATAGATATATATATATACATGGTACACAATTGGAGCTAGTGTACAGATATCTATAAATGGTGTACAATGGGAGCAAGTATAGATATCTATACATGGTGAACAATGGGAGCTAATATACAGATATCTATACATAGTATACAATGGGAGCTAGTATACAGATATCTACACATTTTGTAAAACGCAGCCTTAGGCTTCTTACCTTTTCTGTCAGTATATTCGGATTGTTTTTGAGATTATCGTTGGTTTCAAGGAGTTGACATTTAAGTCCACAAGGAATATAATATCGGCTCTTATCATCACATGTTACCCTACAGAGGTAGGAATTTGCATTCAAAATTTGGGCACCCTGAAAAAAGATAAAACACCATCATATTAAATGACATCGGAGTAGTTGAAACCTAGTCAATGAATAATATTAGTATCTAACTGGATACCAACTCGTCAGTAGATTTGTAGCTTTCTTGTCATGAAGCGTTGAACATAAACACGTGTATTGTTGGTTTAATTACTGTTTCGTTTTATGCTGTGGTGCACGGTGAAGAGCGAGGTTGGACCAGTTTTAAGCCGACGACTGTTGTTATAGCTGTGAAAGTATGTATTGTACTTATATTATTATTAGTAGTAGTTATTTATACATAACAATTTGTTTCTTTGGATGTTATCACACCCAAATATTGACATATTTCAACGTGTTTCTTTGGTTGTTATCTCTTTAAAATAATGACATATTTCATCTCTGTCAAATATTGACATATTTCAACTTGTGTCTCTGGATGTTAACTCTGTCAAATATTGACATATTTCAACTTGTGTCTTTGGATGTTGACTCTGTCAAATATTGACATATTTCAAATTGGACACAGTGTTTAATGATCATTTTATTTTTAATAAACCATAACAATGATAACAAGCAAACGTAGCTACTAACAACTACAATAAGCTAAACTTAAAGGGAATATATCAGGAATTTTCGCAATTCTAAAATTGGCTATACGCATTTCCCCCAGTGTAACATGCCTACACATTCTGATTGACCCCGCATTGCCAAAAGGATATCTATTTAATCATGTAGAATTAATATACATGTATTGAAAATGGATTTCCTAACTTGGGCTACGACCTTAGATTAGACTAAAATTGTTTTCGCGCTTAAAATGGCAAAATATTTCGTAATGAATTAAAAAGTTCATATGACGTATTGAATGAGTCACGTGATTTCAGTTTGATTTCATCTGATCCGTTATACATTGTGGAAATTGTTTCATATTAGAAACAGTTCGAATGTCGATGCGAAGGTCGTCAAGCAGTATCTAAAAGCTGTCTTGTTGCTTGGAAACTGTATAGTATTTCAATGATAATTGTGCACGCATTCGACTTTGCTGTACCGTTATTCGATCATGTTTGTTTGTTTTTTTTTAGGATTTAAACAGAACAATATGTGAAGGTCGTAAAACCTTCCACAAATTCGTAGAACATAAATCGATGTATATACGCACTGACATTTAGAACGTGTTTCTGTATTGCGTAACAGTTTTATAGGTTAACTGTCAATTATTTTAAAATTGCTTATCATGTCAAACATGTGATCATGTTCCTGGCCTGCAGATGTGCCAAAAGATTATTTTTTTTTATGTTTACAACTTTTCAACTTTCAACACGATATGTTTTAGTCATCACCGATTAACAATTTCTCACATTTTTAAAGAGGGCACTGGCGTTGTTCAAGGAAACAGCTTGGGCATCACGGGAAGCTCTTCAATGTTCGTCCTTAAAGAACATACTGCTTTGCCACGGGAATACTGCTCCGTCAATAACTAACATAATTACAATATGTCACTAGTGAACTGGTAATTAGTTTTGCCTGGGAAAAAATGAAATCGTACGAATATTCAAACATTGCTTTCATTCATCATCGACTAGAAGTCGCAAGCGTAAAGAAAGTCTGTCAGATAGACAGCTACTTAGCGACTGTCAGCGACTATCTATAATGTAACGTATTAGCTGTTACTCCATCAGTTTCGCTGGCTGGAGTTTTCTTTATGCTAATTTATTTTAGCTCGATATAAACCGCTTTATACCAAGGATTCCATAAGCAATCCCAACCGTTGTCTAGATATATATATATATATATATATATCTATATAAATATATATATATGTTTATTATGCACCAAGTTTTATTCAAATATATTCTTTCTTACTTTATATATTGAGCGAAAACAATTTCCTATAACTTTGGTTACAGTGACATCGCCCGACACGCGTGTGACCTAATATTTAATCACAACCTTCGTCTCAGTAAAAGCTACCGATGCATTAATTTCACTAAAAAAACTAATTAAAGCCACTGAGTGTAAACCACTTTTCTATTATTAGCAACAGCGCTTTGGACTTTGACCTCATATGCTATCCCAACCTTCATCAATATAGAAGCTACTTTCAAACAATAGCTAAATATGAACTGTTATGAAATGGAAACCATTGTTTTCTAATTTATTAATGAGGCTCTGCGAGATACCAACAAATAGGAGGCACTCCTAGGGGCTCCCTGTTCTCTGGATCTCTTAAAGTAATGACCATTGTTCCCCATATCCCCAAAAGTATTTGCCATAGTTCCCCAAAAGTCTTTCCCCAGATCTCTAAAATTAAGACTTAGATACCTAGATCCCTGAAAGTAATGGCCTCTGTTCCCCAAAACCCTTGGGAGGGCCTCAAATAAGCAATCCCGAATGACGGAATTGTCCACCCGCACTGAAAACCTCATGCAAGATACGTATTTCTAACAGTGTGATTTTTATATATTTTCATTCCGGTCTACTTTTATATTAGCGCAAGGATACCGTAGTATTTATGAGTAAATACATCATAGTGCGAAGTTTTTATTAATGAATACGCCATATGACGCGAGGAGGGTAGGATGAGAATTTTTGTTTTATCTGTATGAAAGATATAATCTTTAAAATTTCAAAGGAAATAAAATTATTAATCTAAAAATGTTATTAAAACGCTTTTAAACTAAGTATGATTATTTTATAAGGTAAAAGGGCGAAAATTGTCCAAATGGGTATCGCCAGGAGGCGCTGTTAACGAGATAATGTAGGACAATGTTTAAATAACAAGAGGCCCAAGAGGGCCTGAGGACGCTCTACTGACTCATAGTGGCCATAGCACTTTTTGAAATTCTACTATGCAATAGAAACATCGGCCATCTTGAATTTTAGATAGAAAAAATAAATCTTTTGTATAGTCTCCTATGCAATAGAAACATCCGTGTGAAGTTTCAGTTTAATTGGCATAGTGGTTTAAAAATAAATGAAAAAAAAGAGAATTTTCTGTTTTCCCACAGTATCCCTATGTAAAATTCTAAGTCCCCTTACAGGGCCCCTATCAAGTATGTACAAATCTGAACTACCGGTTCTTAAGAAAACAATTTAACTAATTCCCAATTTGTACCCTTTTGGGGCCCCTCCTGACCCCTTAAGAAATAGGAACCCAGTCATTTTTACAAATCTTAACCTCCTTCACCTAACAATGCTTTAGTGAAAATAAAGGCAAAATCATTTCAATTTAAAAAAAAATTAAAAAACATTAAATTATATTGACATGTGTCCCCTAATTGAACTGTCGGGGCAGGGTCATTTTTAACCCTAGGAACACCATTTGAACAAATCTAACAGAACTATAGTTGGTCATCATTACTACATAAACATTTTGAAAATCTGTTGGGCCGTTCATGAGAAGAAGATTTTTTTAAGTTTTGGACTATTTTTAGTAACGGCGGCCATCTTGAATATCAGATCGAAAAAAAAATCTTCGGTATAATCTCCTATGCAATAGAAACACCCATGTGAAGTTTCAGTTTAACTGGCCTGTGGTTTCAGAACAGTGAAAGAAAAAGAGAATTTTCTGTTTTCCCATAGTATCCCTATGTAAAATTCTAAGTCCCCTTACAGGGCCCCTATAAATTTTAGCCCCTAAATTCTTATCTGCAATCAAACCCCTACACATAGGGATAATTTATGCAAAATATGAACAAATTTGACATACCGGTTCTTAAGAAAACGAATTTAGTCATTCCCAATTTGTATCCTTTTGGGGCCCCTCCTGACCCCTTAAGACAGTGGAACCCAGTCTTTTTTACAAATCTGAACCTCCTTCACCAAACAATGCTTCTGTGAAGATATAGGCAAAATCCTTTCCATTTTAAAAAAAATATATAAAAAAATACTATAATGACATGTGTCCCCTAATTGAACCCTTGGGGCGGGATCATATTTAACCCTAGGGACACCATTTGAACAAATCTAACAAAACTATAGCTGGTCATCATTACTACATAAACATTTTGAAAATCTGTTGGGCCGTTCATGAGAAGAAGATTTTTTAAGTTTTGGACTATTTTTAGTAATGGCGGCCATCTTGAATTTCAGATCGAAAAAAAAAATCTTCGGTATAGTTTCCTATGCAATAGAAACACCCGTGTGAAGTTTCAGTTTCTCTGACCTAGTGGTTTCAGAAAAGATGAAAGAAAAAGAGAATTTTCTGTTTTCCCATAGTATCCCTATGTAAAATTCTAAGTCCCCTTACAGGGCCCCTATAAATTTTATCCCCTAAATTCTTATCTGCAATCAAACCCCTTCACATAGGGATAATTTATGCAAAATATGAACAAATCTGACATACCGGTTCTAAAGAAAACGAATTTAGTAATTCCCAATTTTTACCCTTTTTGGGCCCCTCCTGACCCCTTAAGACAGTGGAACCCATTCATTTTTACAAATCTGAACCTCCTTCACTAAACAATGCTTCTGTGAAGATATAGGCAAAATCATTTCCATTTTTAAAAAAAAATAAAAAAATATATTATAATGACATGTGTCCCCTAATTGAACCCTCGGGGCGGGGTCATATTTAATCCTAGGGACACCATTTGAACAAATCTAACAAAACTATAGTTGGTTATGATTACTACATAAACATTTTGAAAATCTGTTGGGCCGTTCATGAGAAGAAGATTTTTTAAGTTTTGGACTATTTTTAGTAATAGCGGCCATCTTGAATTTCAGATCGAAAAAGAAAAATCTTCTGTATAGTCTCCTATGCAATAGAAACACCCATGTGAAGTTTCAGTTTAATTGGCCTAGTAGTTTCAGAGAAAGTGCTGCTAACAGACGACAGATGTCAGACGACAGACGACGGACGACAGACAACGCGCCATCGCATAAGCACTTCTGGCCTTTGGCCAGTAGAGCTAAAAACAAAGCTAATGGCTGAGACTTCAAAGTATTAGTATTTAACCTCATTTGACAACCAATGGAATCTCTTCACTTTCAAAATTGTGTCGCTCTTATTTGTTAAAACAGCCTACAAAATATTTTGATTGTTAAGTTCGTTCTTAATAATTAAGAAGTTTGTCTTAACTGCGCACGCGTGAATGACATTGCAAAGACTCCGCCCTTGATTCAATTCTAAATGAGTCATGTATAAACTACAAAGCCGGTCGGTCCCTTTTGGTTTCTTAATTGTTAATTTTTTACTTATACACTAACTATTACTAAGTATACAGATTTTTGATAATTTACGTCAGATGTAAAAGAATTCCAATAGGAATAGCGCCAACTATCTTAAGTATATCGCTTATACATCTAAATGTACCATTGAATGTGCCGGTAACATCGACCTTGTATTTGACGAAAGCCTCAGAAGGAACACACTCTCGTAGCATATAAAAACACGTATGCGACAACTGGTGAACAGATGGTACCAATAGCAATAACTACAATTTGTTTGAACTTACCCGAAATGAAATAAATAAAAATCTAACTCTTTTCTATACATATAGTAAGTTGTTTAAAAGATTATTTCAATGTCTTAATTGATTATTCTTATTTTATTCAGTATCAAACATTAAGAAAATATACAACCAACAATAGACAAAGTTTTCAAAGGACACAACCGCTACAGCTGCATGAACACATTTAATATGTCATAATAGTTGCTGACATATCGAGTTCAATGGAAAGGTTATAAATATTTTATGACATAGAAGTGAAAACGCGATATCCCCTGCTGAAGTAATTCTATTGTCAATCATGGTATGTAATCTCTTGTTCACTGGGTCATAAAACAGAATTTGAAGCATAGTTATATATACTGACGCAAAAAAGAAACTGCCTTTGGGTTTTACTCTTTTTTTTCAGGCAACTCTTGTGAAAAGATTTGGTACCACAATTTAGGAGTGTATCTGCCTACACCATGCAGTTTGTTCCGTTATATTCAAAGATAAAAGACGTTGGTTTGTTCTACGTTAAATGACTAAGTGGTCGAAACTGAAATTCGCAATTTTAGAATTATTAATTGTCTGTGTTATTTTCTTGATTTGTTTACTTTAAATGTATTTGAATTTCTCTAGTCTGTTCACTACCGATTGTGTCCACCACTCCTATGAATCAAACGATGATACTTGACCGCATCCGCTGGACGTTATGCGGTAATTTGGAATGGCATTCCATTCTTGGACAAGGGTAACTGTAAGTAAGTCTAATATGTGCTCGGTTGGATTCATGTCCGGTGAGCATGCCGGCATTTATAACACGTTGACGTTATGCCTGGCGAGATAATTTTGCGTCAGCCGAGCAGTATGTGGCCTTGCATTATCGTGCTTCAGCACACCAAGAGGCTGATGCAGAAACGGAATGACCACTGGACGGAGAACGTAGTCAATATAATGCTGGGCACTTAGATTGTAAGGAATGATGAGATGATGTTTTTCGACCTTCTACCCCAAACCCCTCAGTATCCCAACCTAAACCATTACGGTGCCATTACCAAATCGATCCTGCTCCAACAAGCAAGTTTCAGCAAAAGGTTCACCTCATCGGCGTAAAAAGCGTACACTGCCATCAACAACGCTAAACAACACCCTTGTCAGTTGGGTACGAGTCCAACGTAAATGTCGTACAGCCCAGAGCAACCGACGGTGACGAGTACAGTGATTTATAAGTTGGACTGCGTAAGTGGTTTGTGTTCCAGTGCAAACGGTTTTGTCTAGATGTGCAGTATTGAATCACGGTAGCGGTTTTTAACCTGTTACGTAGATAGCGTTAACGTCATGTACCGGTCTTGAGGTGCAATCGTTACCTTTGGCCTGCCTGAACGTACGCTATCTCTGACGCTTCTAGATTGGTTAAACGCTGTTGCAAATTGATAATTGTGTTGCGATGACACTTTAACTGTCTTGCGGCGTCACCGACACTTACGTCCAACGCAAAAAGCACAAGAGCTTCAGCTCTGCTGTTCTTGCGAAGCCCGGGCATCTTGTAAAGGAGTCAAATTTAATGTGAAATGTGATTTTTGCTTGCATATAGGTTCCGTAAGCCGGTCAATGACAAAGAAAACATGTAAATCATGTCACTCGATGTGTACGTACAAAATGTTGCGTAAAACCATTCTGTTAGTTTAGAGGACAAATATCCGATACAATGTAAAACAAATCAGTGCAATATATACACAAGTATGCGCGTGCACTTATATTGGAAAATTTCACTCAGTTATTCCGAGTAGTTATAATAATATAGCAAATATAATAGCACACAATGTCTTGTTTGCGTCAGTATATGACTAAAACATAAATTTATTTCATTCTTAGATAACACTATGACTACAAGTTCAAGTCAATTCCAATCTTACATTTGCCATATCACGAACTTCGTAAATCAAAGCACCTAGATGATTGAATGTTTCGTGGAAATTATAGGAAGTGTTTATTCCCTTGTTGTACATCATAATTAAGCAGCCATGAACACGTGCTTAGAATTCTTCTGCGTTTACTTCTATCATAAATTAATCTGTTTTTGGAAGGTAGAGTGACACGTGAACTCATCTCTTCCGGCTAAATTGAGATAAAAGAAGGTTTTCCGGCACATGCTTCCGTTAATGAAAACCTGGAATCAATTACAATGTAAACAATAAACAAATTTCAATCTCTTGAATAACTGACAAGTTCGCTTGACATGTTTGTTCTAAATTGGGCGTTTCTTATCAAGAGCTGAACTGCTGACCTATATGTGGAAGATATCGACCAATAGTTCCCGACAAAAATGTTTATATCATCTTCGTATATTTTTTTGTCAGTTGGTCAGTTTTTTGTTTTTAATTAGATATATCACCTATGTATTTTCTCTTCAGTAAATTTTGAAAAGTTGATTGAACAACTAAGGGAATGTTCCATTCGGAAGTAATGGTTGATTCCGTCCGTGTAGTTTACCTTACGTGTGAGAAATTCGTTAAAAAAAGGGCGGGCGACATTTTATGTTTTATTCGTCGATGTTATAGCATAACCCTATACTGACCAATGGGTGACTTTACCGCGACACGCGATTTAGTATTTGGTCAACAAAGTTAAAGAATTTTATACATGTACCACACAGACAAAATACAATATAAGCTATCAAACAAAATATCCATACTATAACTATGATGTTTGATATACACGTGCAGTTCTGTTGCAAAGATCGAACACATGTCAGCTAAAACGTGAGGCCTCTTTAAGTATCTTTATGTTCCATGTTACCTCCTGTCCAAGCGTTCGCTGATATAATAGCTGCTTCAATAACATGAGCATGGGAGAATCACGAGGACTTTCAAAGTTCCAATCAATAAACATGCAGTATAATAGGGCACATATCTCAATTATGGTTCAAACAATTACGTTCCTTATTAAGGCATACATGTATTTAATTTTTCAATTGGATTTAAGTAAATCTAATATGATTATATTATATCATTCAATATGTGTCTTTTTTGTGTGTTTAATACATGTTCTTTACTTTATGGTTCGATATGTGTTTATAGTTAGCCCATTGTACAAAAGAATGTACATATACTGCAAAGAATATATCCCAAAATATGGAACTATTTCTTAGTGACCTTGGCCTTTGACCTGAATCTTGCGCGCGACACACTTTCTCATTTGAACATGTTTGTAAAGTTTAAACGTAACAGCGAAATCACCTTTTATCCAATAATTACTCTTGCTAAATGTCACGTTTGATTTTGAATGTTATTTCTATGTCATTTTATTTTAACGATGAAGTGTCGCATGAAATCTACCGATGGGTGTGCACTATTTCGTGTCTTATTCTGAATGTTAGGCGTTGTTTTATCACGTCTGTTTATGTTTTTACACTTGCGAAGAAAATATAAAATTCATTTTTAATACATATCACAAACATTAACGTAACTAATGAGCATCGCCTTTTGACGGCCATAGGGATGGTTAGTTTTCAATACTGGATGTCGCGTTGTTAAATGGTTGTTTTTCTGTTTTATCTAGTACACAGACGAATTTTGCCAATGATCAACAATTGCACACTTATCGTGGTTTTGACTGTACTCCGTGTTATATATTTTGATTATTAGGTGTCGTTTTCTTCTTAATTTACGTATTTCAGAATTGTTGTTGATGTTTTGTTATTTACTTTTGTATTTAGTTTTTATTTTGATCACTTTTGAATACTTTTATTCATGTTATTTGAATAAAATCATTTTTATGTTATTCAGTTTAATTTACGTTTATGTGGTAAGTGATTGTTCAACAATTGGGTGTTGCTTAGTCTCCTAATTTTGTTTTTAATTTTGGGCTTAGTGGTGCTTGAATCGGAGAAACTTCCTGTGCGAAGTTATTTATCATTTGTTGCAGTTTTTATAAGTAAAAAATATGGCAAAAGGGATAATTTTGATTTCATATTCTTTATTTTCCTTATTTGGATGGGGATGTGCGCCGAGGTAATTCATATGACGTTTTATTTGTTTTGCGAGAGGATTCAACTCCGAATTAATAAACATAAACTCTTTGGTGAAAAATTACCTGTATGGAAAAATAAACTGTTTAATGTCCAACACAAATAATTTTAAAAGCTAAACTAAAGCGTTCATCCTTGTACTAAGGACTTCACCAGCAGACTTATTTACTGACAAACAATAGGTATGTGGGCCTACTTATAGTCTGTTGTACGGACCGAACTCTCTCAGTTGGGTCCATTAAACAACAATGTTGGAAAAGCAACAATTGAGCACGTTGACTGGTCAGTTGCTTAAACTGAAAGTTTGAATGACATCACAGTTTAGCAAGTGTTCAATTGCTAAGAAGTGTGGGACAGGCACAGAATCGCCTGCTTTTTCATTGAAAGTTAATATACCTTATTCGGGAAGTATCAGGTTCTTGGATATAATAGCCGAATACATGTATCACATAAAATGCCAAGAACGTTAGTAACAACATTGTGAGCATGCTTACACCAGGGAAACAGAGCGAACTCTAAAGGCACGTTTCATGGAGCATTGGTGATGTAGCCCCACTATCAGTGCCAGAGGTACCACATCACATTCATCACAACCCTGGTCTTGTACTCTTACTGGACTCAGATACCATCCTGGACAGGGATCCCTCTTGGTTTGAGAGAAGGGTTAAAGAAGCGATATATATTAGGGCGTATAAACCATCACTCAACAAAGAAGGGACCGGTACAGCCTGTTACACATCTGGGACAACAATTTGACATCGCTCATTCCTCTGTTAATATAATATAGGCTGATATTTAATGAGACTGCTTATGAAATACTTAGCACAGGGGGGAAAGAATAGCTTTTGAATTATTTGTGTTGGACATTAAAAAGTTTAAATGTATAAATAAAAACGTAAACTTTATTACTAAAACTCTTTTTTAAATGATTTGTGTTAAACATTAGAAAGTTTAAGTTTATGAATAAAAAAGTAAACTTTTTTTATAATAGAACTCTTTAAACAGAACCTCCCTACGGAAGGTGTTTTCTAAATTTTACAACCGTAAACTACCGACTTTCAAATAGATCTACAACACATATTCGAAAACGTTTGCGACATAGTTGGATTTTACCCGACTTTAATGCGGATGTGCTTCGAAAGGATCTGGGTATTTGTCACTTTATTGTCTTACTGCTCCGACATCTAAACTGTCGCCACGCACATCAGCGCATCTATAAATATCTGAGCATACACTGAGGGACTATGAAAACTCACCGCTTACATAGAGGTTATTTTAGTGCAGAAAACATCATCCGATTTCAAAGAAAGTTTATATACGTTAAGAGTGCAATCTATGTATTCTACTTTCAAAATTCTTTCACTGAAACTTAAATTCTTATGCCTTTTTTCCATTTTTCGAAGCTACCCCAAAAAGTGAAAATTCACAGGTGTCAATAACGAGTGTATAAACCATTCGCCTGTATACTTGCAATGCAGTGCAAACACCTGTGAATTTTCACTTATGGAAGTAGCTTCGAAAAATGGAAAAAAATGCAACAAAAAAGAGTCTCAGTCATGAAATTTAAACAGAAGAATACATAGATGACACTCTTAACGTATATAAACTTTCTTTGAAATCGGATGACATTTTATGCACTAGAATTACCTCTACGTAAGGGGTGAGTTTCCAAAATCCCTAAGTATATCTGTGCATGCTGCTGGCTGGATACACTTATTTACATCGTCTCGTTTTATGATGTGACGATGGGGTTGGGGAAGATTGAGGTTGAGTGCTACTGTTAACTGGGTTTAAGCTTACAAGTGGCATCATTTGTTACTGACCGTTCAAAGGATGTGAATGATACCTGTTGTCACTTCTTATATATGTCTGTGTTATGCTTGTTGTGATTATTCCATATGCTAATTGTGTTCATGCTGCTTTTCAGGAGCCACGTCACTACGGTCACTGGTATACTGTTTTTTTAAATTCATATTACACTTCACAATATTGCATTAATTTAACGGTATTGTTAATTAATTTTGAAAATTGGATTTCATGTTAAGCATTTTAATATGACCTATCCTTGAGAATGAACACAAACACCCAACGATACAACACACTCATTGCTGCAGCACAAACAATAATGCAATACAATACACTCAGTGATGTAACATAAAAACCCAACTATACAACACACTCATTGCTGCAGCACAAACAATAATACAATACAATACACTCAGAGATGTAACACAAACACCCAACGATATAACACACTCATTGCTGCAGCACAAACAATAATACAATACAATACACTCAGTGATGAAACACAAACACCCAACGATACAACACACTCATTGCTGCAGCACAAACAATAATGCAATATAATACACCCAGTGATGTAACACAAACACCCAACGATACAACACACTCATTGTTGCAGCACAGACAATAATACAATACAATACACTCAGTGATGTAACACAAACACTCAACAATACAACACACTCATTGCTGCAGCACAAACAATAATGCAATACAATACACTCAGTGATGTAACACAAACACCCAACGCTACAACACACTCATTGCTGCAGCACAAACAATAATGCAATACAATAAACTCAGTGATGTAACACAAACACCCAACGATACAACAAACTCATTGCTGCAGCACAAACAATAATACAATACAATACACTCACTGATGTAACACAAACACCCAACGATATAACACACTCATTGCTGCAGCACAAACAATAATGCAATACAATACACCCAGTGATGTAACACAAGCACCCAACAATACAACACACTCATTGCTGCAGCACAAACAATAATGCAATACAATACACTCAGTGATGTAACACAAACACCCAACGATATAACACACTCATTGTTGCAGCACAAACACAATACAATATAATACACTCAGTGATGTAACACAGATACCATACAATACAATATATTCTGTGATTTAACACAAACACCATACAATACAACACACTCATTGGTGCAGCACAAACACAATGTAATACAAAACAATACACTCTGTGGTGTATCACAAACACAATACAATACAATACACTCATTTCTGCAGCACAAACAATAATACAATACAAAACACTCATTTCTGCAGCACAAACAATAATACAATACAAAACACTCATTTCTGCAGCACAAACAATAATACAATACAAAACACTCATTTCTGCAGCACAAACAATAATACAATACAAAACACTCATTTCTGCAGCACAAACACAATGTAATACAAAACAATACACTCTGTGGTGTATCACAAACACAATACAATACAAAACACTCATTTCTGCAGCACAAACAATAATACAATACAAAACACTCAGTTATGTAACACAAACACAATACAATATATTTTGTGAATTGAACACAAACACCATACGATATAACACACTCATTGCTGCAGCACAAACACTATGCAATACAATACAATACAATACACTCAGTGATGCAACACAAACACAATACAATACACTCATTTCTGCAGAACAAACATAATACAATAGAATTATCTCATTGCTGTCGCACAAAGACCATACAATACAATATACTTACAATAACACCTTATACTATACTCATTGCTGCATTTCAAACAGTTAAATATCTGCAGATTATTACATAGCGTCATGGTGGCGCATGAGTTTCATTCATGAGTTTTTAGATTTTATGTCCAATCTGGTGTAAGATATCATATCCCATCTAAGGTAATTGACAGATAACTTTTTGAAACACATAACCATGCATGTCTATTATTAACACTGGAATAATGTCAAGGGAAAATGATTTACTGATACAGTTTCTGTACGCTCTAAGCTAATTTTGAAATTTTCACTGTTCTTCCTTAATTTTCCTCGTCTTTGGATTTTTAAGCTGAACAAATAATCATAGTCATAATAGTCTATATGAAATTCCACTGAACAAATCTTATTAATTTATGTAATATTCAACCGAATAAGATGGTCCTGATTAGCTCAGTCGGTAACACGTATGGCAATCAGTCCTGGGGTTGTTAGTTCAATTCCCCTCACGGCCACAGTCTGTTATGTTGATATACAACATTTCGTCTCCTTGTCTTTAGTCTCTCAGGTGCCACTGATTTAAGTGGGAAAATTATCATTTACTTGCAGAAACGGGTGTGCTGGCACAAAAATGATGCTACACATTCAGACGTACAATACAACCAAATAAATACTCTTTCAAGTCTGTATGAAATATTCAACTTCATAATTACTTATTAACGGAAAATGAATTCATTATCAATAAAGTATGCATAAACAATGATGGTGAAAAGTCGAAACAATGAAACTACACTGATGAAAAGGTGAAATTATGATGATGAAAAGGCGAAACAACAACGGTGAAAAGTCGAAACTACGATGGTGAAAAGTTGAAACAATGAAACTACTATGGTAAAAATTTGAAACTATGATGGTGAAAAGGCGAAACAACGATGGTGAAAAGTCGAAACTACGATCGTGAAAAGTCAAAACAATGCTGGTGAAAAGTCGAAACAAGGAAACAATGAAACTACGATGGTGAAAAGTCGAAACAACTTTGGTAAAAAGTCGAAACTATGGTGGTTAAAAGGCGAACCAACGTCGTGAAAAGGCGAAAATACCATGGTGAAAAAACGAAACAACGATGATTAAAAGTCGAAACAAGGAAACAATGAAACTTCGATGGTGAAAAGTTGAAACATCTAAACATCAATGGTGAAAAGTCGAAACATCAATGGTGAAAAGTCGAAACAACGATGGTGAAAAGTCGAAACAACAAAAAAATGAAACTATGATGGTGAAAAGTTGAAACAACGAAACATCGATGGTAACAAGTTGAAACTACGATGGTGAAAAGTTTAAACAACGATGGTGAAAAGTCGAAACAACGATGGGGAAAAGTCAAAACAACGAAACAATGATGGTGAATCGTAGTAATGAATATGCCGTAATGGCTCCAATTGGACACCGTAACAAATACTATTACAAACACCACGTTTTCGTTTTCCTTGCAGCCTTCATGTGGCCAGGTCAGCCAAAACCTAGTCTTAATACCACCCCAAAATGCTACTAAATATTTAAGTTCACTAGGTAAACAGGTGGATTTTTATTAATTTTACTGTTAAATACACTACATTATTGGCTGTTATAAATAAAAAATGCATTCTTTTTTTTCAGTAAAACAATGAAAATTAACCAGAGAACATCTGTGGCTGTTAGGGGCTTCGACCCACAAATCCCCTCACTCTGACTGAAACACCATGGAGCCTTGACAGCTACAATGATTGACTCTAAAAACCATATGGCCATTATAAA
Source organism: Panopea generosa (assembly GCA_029582155.1). Taxonomy (NCBI): domain Eukaryota; kingdom Metazoa; phylum Mollusca; class Bivalvia; order Adapedonta; family Hiatellidae; genus Panopea; species Panopea generosa. Next base: position 29,444,906 of record CM055909.1, on the reverse strand, counting down.
TTAATTGCTAGATTATCATCCAAATTTTCTTAAAAACGGGGAGGGCGGGAGGATTTTATTTTCATTTTTAAAATTATTGATGTTTTTTTTAATAATTTTTTTTTTTATGAAAATAAAATGGGTAGGGGAAGCATGAAAATTAGGGGGTGGGCAGGGATGATAATCTAGCAATTAATTTATGATGGCCTATCCTATAACGATACTACGCCGCTACTGCAGAATGAATAAACAAATAAACAAACACAGTTTCAACCTTTACACAAATAAATAAAAGATAACCTTTTTCCCTTTCCCAGAGACTCTGTTACACAATCTATTGACGTTGTCAAACTGGTAGTCAACACTGGTCACGGTTTTCTTTTCTTTCAGAATTGGGTGATCCTCTGCCAGAGTAACCACACATATCCTGAAATAAATACTTTTAAATCTTAACTTTGCATAAAAAATAAGTTGGCTTCTAATAAGAAACCTACCGCAAATATTGATATGTAACTGATACCCAGAGATAGTTCGGAAAAATGGAACATCTATGAAGATGACCCCAGGAAATGAACTCTGAAAAGTAGAGCAATCGTAATCAGTATGTACCACTTAAACTGCAATTCAAACATCTGATGCCAAACATAAAATAAGACCCAAGTTGTGATCAGGTAAGAAATTATCTCCAACATAAATTTATCTTGTAACGGTTGTGAATTTAATTGCAACTAAGAACATGGGTCAATAGATTATACTTGTTAACAATGATAATGTCGATAATAATCATTGTAAGTTCCCTATTGAACCATCAGATGCTGCGTGGAAAACAAGCACTTCCCCACTTGAGATAAAATACACAATAAAAATGTTTACCACACTGGTGCAAAAATGCTGTGTTCTTCACACTACAGCACCTTCTTAAAAATATAAATTAACGAAGATATTTTGATTTTGGTAATGACATTTTTACAATAAGAACAAAATTAATAATCAACTGATTTTTTGTTATTAATTTTGCAATAAAATCTGCGGAAATATTTCTACTATGACAGAAAACATTTGCCTCTATATATATGCAGCGGCAAACAGCGGCAACAAATGTTGCTATGACAACAAAAGTTGGTACAAGAATATTTGTTTTATATAACTGCCGTGCACGTTTGCTTAAGTTTCAATAAAAAATGGCAGTACTCTTACATCTGCACGGACATATTTACATTTTCATTATATGATTCTATAAATAGTGATTCCTATGGTGGCACCAAATTTGACACCAGTGACCTGACTTCAACAAAAAAAATTTAAGAGGACCTCCATGCAATGCTAAATGTATAGTATCTAAAGTATAAGACTTCAACTTTCAGAGAAAATGTTTTTTTAAAGAGATTCCCTTAAAAATATACTAATAAGCCCTGTGACGGCGGCGTTTGTGAGATCAAATTTGGGCGATTCAAAAACCTCACAGAAAAACGTGGGTGTCATCGCGTCTACAAGAAAAAGGTTAACAATTTACCATGACATAAGCCACCCAGCTGTCCTTTACTAAATGAGCGATAAAAACGCACTAAATGCTCATTATCTTTAATATTAAGTAAAAAACACATATATTACATATAACACATTTTGTGTAAATGTATCAATGAATAAGGTAGGACACCAGGAAAGATAAAATAAAATGTAAAGCAGAGTAGTCCCAGTCTCCTGTCTCCCCTTATTAAATATACCCCTGCAATCTAGAAAGCCAGTATTTCAGAGCAACTCCAATACGGATATTTACTTACTTGTTAGAATGTGTCAACACACAGACATTTTCACCTTTACCCTTTTCATCTGAAATTAAACAACAAAAACATAATGTTGATCTACAAAAAGTGATTTCAGAGCCCTGTTTGGCCGTTATTGGGAACCCGTTCGCCTTCCCTAGAATATACTTTTTTCACCTAACTTTATTGAAATTTCCTCCCTGAATTTTTTTTTGTATTGCTCTTAGGTGTGATTTCCTGTTTAAAGAAACTAAGGAAACTTATATATCTTAATGTCCATTGTTATTTGTGTATTATGAATTTTTCTGCATAACCACAGATAGGATACAACGTGAACACGACGCTTAAAGCCCTCCCTTAGGAGAAAAATTCCCCCAGGTGGTCCTTGCCCCATTATCCCAAAGTAAAGGGAGGGTCCTGGCTTTACATGAATACATAAAATTGCTTTTTTTTCGTCATATATCTATATGCCTGCTTGATTGATCCGACATTTATCAAAATGACTTATTGATCATACGGTAATTATATTTCTACTTGAACACTCACAATTGTTTTTAATTCTATTTCTTTTATCAAACTTAAAATCCCATATATTCGAAAAATGTCTCTTTTTTCCATGCACTATAATTTAGTCGCAGTTAATTCTTCATTCGTGTACAGTATAAAGTTACGTATAAAGGGACTGATTATCAACAGTATATAAACAATATAAAATTCAGTACATGCACCAAATGTATGACAACCGACACCATAACAAACTAGTCGCTATTGACTTAAAATACCTAGTAAACCATAGAGAACCTATCAGTATTTCCAAACCAATTTTTTTTAAAGCAACTTAATCTTTGACCGAATCTTGCCAGATCACTGAACCATGGTAACCTCATTCATGCAAATACACTAAAAACGATGATTTTTGATGAGCCGAAAACTAAAAAGCTCATTACTGTTTGAAATATATAGCAGATACCTACAACAGTAAATAGAATGATTTCGTACATATCTCCATTTATATATTAATTTTTTACATATTTTTCAAAATACAACAATACATTATGTATTCTAATACAGTTTAACATTATTTCCAACACATCATAGTTTATAAATGGGGATCAGTCCATCGGCAGAGAGAGATTTTAGAATTATCATCCCCATCCACAAGTTTTCTCACAGAGATTTTGTACTCAAGTTCTGATCTTCAATCAACTCAAGTCACATACCCGGTAATTTAAATTTGTTTCTCAGTATTTTTGCAGATTTTATTTGTCAGGAATATTAAGTGTTAATATTAGCGATCTTGAGACAGCACATTGGACAACTCAGCCACAAAATTTAAATTAATGTTTTAGTGTTTTTTTTCAGATTTCATCAAGAATTAGTGTTAATATTAGTGATCTTGAGACAGCACATTGGACAACTCAGCCACAAAATTTAAATTAATGTTTTAGTGTTTTTTTTCAGATTTCATCAAGAATTAGTGTTAATATTAGTGATCTTGAGACAGCACCTTGGACAACTCAGTCACATAATTTAAATAATTTTTTTAGTTTTATCTGCCGATTTCAACCAAAGTTAGTGTTAATATAAGTGTTCTTGAAACAGCACTTTGGACAACTCTGCCACAAAATTTAAATTAATTGATTAGTATTTTTTGCATATTTAAACAAGAATTATTGCTCATGTGAGTGGTCTTGAGACACGATTTGGACAACTTTGCCAGCAAATTTAAAATATTTTTTTAGTATTTTTTATAGATTTCAACAAAAATTCAACAATAATTAATGTTAATGTGATCTTGAGACAGCATCTTGGACAACTCCTTCATAAAGTTTAAATTAATTTCTTACTTTTTTTTTTACAGATTTCATCAAGAAGAATAAGTGTTAATGTTGAGACAGAACCTTGGACAACTCAGTGACAAAATTTTAATTTATTTATTACTATTTTTGCAGATTTCAACAAGAAGAATTTGTGTTAATATTAGTGACCTTGAGACAGCATCTTGGATAACTCAGCCACAAAATATATAAATTAAATTTTTAGTATTTATTGCAGATTTTATCAAGAAAAAATAGTGTTTGAATCTATAAAACAACGACTTTTTCTTCCTCTTGTAACATTGAAATAATGCAGTTTTATATAGTTTTGACTTTCCATGTAATTAACTAAACAGATTTGAAATATTGGAATACACGATGAATCTAATAATGGCTATTCTAAAAACAATAATTTTCATAAGACCAATATAAAAGATGTTTTCCAGTAAACTAAGGGAAATAAGTAAGTCATCACATTTGGAAAATAATGATAAGGTTATCTCCCTTTTATACTTGCATTAAAATTTTGCTTTTGTACCAACAAGCATTCTTAAATAATGCTAGTACTACATTCACTTAATGCAAAAGCCAGCATGCACAGATGAATCATTCATGATTTACTGCTATTTGGATAGAAAATTCTACTGCTCCGAATAATTGCTTTTGCTGTAACTATAAGTAGAACTAATAAAGTTATCCCTCAGGACTGATTTTTCTATATGAGCCTCAAACCCATGAAAGAATAATATATTAAAGTATACTGGTATAAAAAAATTACTAATTAAGAAATCTTCAAACATTTCCCCTCAAATGTTCTCTTTGGTTTCTTTACATTTTGAAATTGAAATTTTGTTTCCTTGGATTAGGAATAAAAATATACTAAAACTACCAATATTTGTCTTTGGGAATGGGGCTTAATAGTGGCCCCAAAAAAGAATTAAAAATATTTAGTAAATAATAATCAAACCAGAAAATTTACAAAGAAAATTTAGTGATCTTAGCAGAAATTCGAACCTACATTTCCTATACATGTCCTAACCAAACACTCTACCTATGTAACCACAAAAGCTAGCTCTACAGCGGAATGGTATATATCTATTTACAGAACTTCCCAATTGTGACCTTCTACACAAATCATTAATTTTAAATTACATCCTATCACTTCCAAATTTTAAAACATATATAATTATATGTACATAATAAGAAAATTATCAAATTAACAGGACAACTATTAATTTCTATCCCTGTATACAAATATATCATATACCACAGATATTACACACAAATCCAGGTACCTACTTTAAAGCAAGTGTATTAGAAGAGACACTGTCATTTTACATGTTTTCATTCAAAACATTGAAGAATCTACCTTGGTTGCTCCAACATGCAACACATTAAAATGAAGCCCAATAATACAAAGTTGTATGACAGGACTGCCTGAATATGTTCCACTGAACAAGTTTAGTGATTGAGAAATGAAGGGCCACTGTTCCATTTTTATGAAATATTTCCTATTGACTTTGAAAAAATGGAAATGTTATGAATACAAAAAATCTCCATTAAAATATATTCTTACCAGTCGCTGTTGAGTTGACATCATGCTGAAGAGAAGCACATGGTTTCGGAACTTATTTAATGGGGAGCCGAACTTAAGTTGTTATAAAAAATGAAACTGTCGTGTATTAAAACAACCACTATGAAAGTTAAGAAACCATAATAACAAGAAATGTGTCCATAGTGCATGGATGCCCCCTGAAAAGTGCATTTACACTCCATTTTTGTCAAGTCAGAAAAAAGGGGCATAACTCCTTAAATAATAATCTGACCGGAAAATCGTGATGCAGGGCTCTTGCTTGCACTTTTAGAAATGGTGTTGGGGCCCCTTGCATTGGGAAAATTAGTATTCTTTTTAGAGAAAATGGGGAAAATTACATAGCACAAGTTCCTTCAAAATACGCAACAATATATGTGTAATGTATATTAAATGTATAAAAATGTGATGTTCTTGCAAGAGATTATATTAAAATCATAATATCAAAAAAAGTTCCAAACTTTAAACTCAAATATTTCTGTTGGTTTATTTGCATTTTGAAATTGGGAATTTTGTTACTTTTGATCAATAAAAAAAGATACTATTTGCTATTGGGAATATTGGGGTGGTGGGGGGAAGCTGATTCAGATAAAGGTGATGATGTCCACCAAGTTTGATTAGAATTAAATGAAAACTGTAGAAGGAGTTGAGGCCACAAGTTACATATGAATATCACATATTTTAAGTCAGAAAATTTGGGCATAACTCCTTAGACAATAATCTCAATGAAAAATCCTGATGGTATACATGTGCCTATTCAGATGATGGTGGTGGTGATTTCACAGCTAAGTAAAGCATGATAGATGTAATTTATACGTCCGATAGAAAATATCTGGCCAGATTTTTTATTAAATTTTGAAACAAAAACTGATTTTGAACAGTAGAAATTGGTCCAAAAAAACAAAAAAACGGTGATTTTAGAAGCCCTGGTGGTGATGTATATGAACTTTGATTAGAATCGGATGAAAGCTGTAGGAGGAGTTGAAGCCACAAGGTACATATGTATATTCAGACGGACAGGTGGATAGACAGTTCAAACACTATATGCCCTTTGGGTCTTCAACCTGTGAAGGCATAAAAATGAGAGTAAGTTTAAAAAAGCCTTAAAAATATTATTTTGTCATTATTTGCAGCACACCTTTTGTCCTCTCTGTTCCAAAGTAGTCTGGTACCCTGACCCACTTAATGAGTGGACTTTCACAGTGTGCGCAGGAAATGAAGTTGGTCAGGGTGCCAGACTAGATCTGAAGTAATCTTTATTATGTGTGATGCTTTCTAAAGACAAATGTCTTAAAAGTCTTGGTGCTAGCACTATAGAGTTTACCTATTTCATATCAAAGCTATCTGATATTGGTCATTATGTAAAATAATGTTCAGTTTTTTGTTATCAACCGGCAGATAAGGACACATTTGGAAAATTCTTAACATAACACAAATTTATGTACATTTTGAATGTTCCAAAGATTGTCTTGATATATTTGACTAGCTGAGATGGTAGAGCTACAGGCTAGTATTTGGGGAATTGCTATTTAGAGTAATGGGTGGTACTTTTTCTCCTAGAATTTCTACAAGTCCTATAGATAACTTGATAACATATGCCATTGTGTACTGTAAATACAACAATATTATTTAAAAATTATGCTTAACAACCTTCATAAACACTTTATATAGCAATACATATTAACTCAATAAAGTATCTACTTAATGATATTGGTGTACAGTGTTAAAATTAAGCAAAATGACACAATACAAATTCGCGAAAACCAATTATAGACTAAAATAAATTAACAAATATGTTCTGACACCTAATCAAATTGGTATTTATAAATTTTATCATAATCATTGTTTATAATTTACATACTAATAAAGTATTTTTGTTTGTAATAGCGTTCTACAACTGATAAATGCGATCCAATGCCTTCAGTGCCATCGGAAGTATCCATGTTTTTAGAGATTCTTCAAGGGAGGTAATTTTTGGGTTAGGCTAAATCATTTACATTATATTTATTGCAAGTCAATGTGCGTTCTAGCAGAAATATAAAGTTCGTGCTTGGTTTCATCATCACTTCGATCAACTCCGTTTTATTGCTGTCGTTTTATAATAATCCGAAGAGTGGGTAACATGTTATGGCCATGTTTGCTGTAACACGAGCTCCAAACAATACCATATAAAGCATATCTTCCAAAATAGAAAAATAGTGAAAATTCCTTGGAATATATAAGTCTTTGATCTCTATATAAGTCCTTGATATTATTATATCAGACACATTTAAACATGTAAAAGAGTCAGTGACTCACTGATGTTTTCAAGGATATAACTGACTCTATATCTTATTCCTTGATAGTATGAAGAATAATGCGAGATGGATTAACATTGTCAATGAAATACCTACAGTGACTTGATAATGTAGATATGTCACTGGTTTTACCATACACTTACCAAGGAAATAAAATTGAAATGAATAAATATAGCCACTTGCACAAATCAAAGATAACTTTATTCAAGGAATTATATAGAGATATACAAGTCCTTCCTTTAGTACACAGACACATTAGTACATTACATGTAAATCTCGGTGTACCAAAACGACACGAACACAATTAATATACAAAATACTTATGATAAGCCAATCGTGAAACATCGGGTATTTCCGTATCCTCCGTAGAATACACCTCGTGTATAGCTCTAGAATACACCAACGCGAATCGCCTGTGTTACAAGTCTGTGTTCATTCGCGTGAAAGTAACAAATTATGTATCCGTCATTAAGTTGATTATATATGGCGTTGTTATATCGATTTTATTATTTATAAACTCGACATGGGTCATATTTATAGGGAAATTTAAAATATCAGCCTTGATTAACAAACGTTTATATTTTCAACGTACATGTATATAAGGGGGCCGCCATTTTACTTTATCATGTGACTGAAAGTATTTCCAAAATGGCGCCTTATTATGTCAGAGGTCTATTGCGTAGCATAAAGGCCGAGGTGATCAGATTGATGATAAGCTAGTACACTACATACGAAAAGAAATGTATGCTAACTCTATATAGACGCAAACGGTGACTAAACGAACGAAAAGTAAAACGGAAATCGGATAACTCTGGCGCTGTCCCTCACTTTATCGTTAAGTCACGTGATTCAAACACACGCAAACAGCTCTCAGAGAGCTAATATATGACTTCTGTTATCAAACGTTTTCATGTGATTTATTCTCTTAACTTTGCTTAAGTATGCTTTAGTTTTTGTAAATGTCATTCCAACTGTCAAAACTGCTATGTATGGTAAGAGATCATTTAGGTTCGAGGCGGCTCAGGTTTGGAACAGTCTCCTAAATGACATTAGGAAAACCGAAAATTTCAAGGAGTTTGGGAGACTGATCCGCACCTGGACCTGTCCAGCCTGTAGATGCTTTATGTGTTCATAAATGTGCCTCCTACCCTAGTCACATACTCTCACGATTACGATATATAACATATGACATGTGCTTTGTTCTCTTAACTTTGCTTTAGTATTCTTTAGTTTCTTGTAAATGTCATCTGTTCTTTAACTGCACTGCCTTAGTCTACTGTTGATCTGCACTTTATGTTAATTGTAACATGGTTTAGTTAGATGATTTACTGATTTATCCTCTGGTCTAAATTCTTGCTCTGTATTGCTTTATTATTAACCTGAGATAGTATAATTTTACTAAATGTCAAATACTTGTGCGGATATATGTGTATGTGCGCAGGTAAATGCGTGTGTGTGAATGTATATAATTTTACTAAATTTAATATACTAGTGCGGATATATGTGTGTGTGTGCAGGTAAATGCGTGTGTGTGAATGCATATAAGTATGCAAGTGTGTATGAGAGGGTGTGTACTGTGTGTGTTGTATATGTACGTGTGTGTGTATATATGAGTGTGCGTATGCTTATGCTATATGCATGTAATTAAAAAAAATGTTAACATGTTATGTATCTTTGTTACTGTCGGCAAATAGCTTTACAGCTAGTGTTTCATATTTGTAAATCCGACACAAAATAAAGTTTCTTGTAGCTTGTATCTTGAAATGTGGTTGGAATAGGGGAGCAACAAGACGTAATTGGTTTGAACGTGGCACCAGAGAGGGGAAATAACAAAATATAGAGAATCCAAGGAATAGGGAGTATCACAATGTCCAAACGCATTGCTTTGTAGGCCGGTCATTGTGTTTTGCCAGGTATAACGTATACATACCTTTTTACTTGAGGTTTAATGCCATTTTCAATACATTTCAGATTAAATGTGGCATTTTATTGGTGGATGAATACCTCAGAATTAATCTCAGTAGAACCGCAAGTAAATGGCAAACTTTCTCATATAAACATTTTGGACCGAATTATACAATTTTTAAAATCTACAAGTGTTGCTTCAACGTAGTTTTATATTTGACATCAACATCAGCATTACATACACTGTGTTACTGTAATTCAATTCACAATACAGGACATGATCGAAAACAGAAAGCAGTCTAAATGCTCATGTATTCTAGTCGAACCACTGTCTTTACGCAAGAAACTGACAAACTTTCTCAGATAAAGTTTTTGTACCCGTTTATATAATTTTTAAACTCTGGTGTAGCCGCAACGTAGTTTTAATTTTTTTTCTTGGTGTCAACAGCAGCATTATATAGACTGTGCTTCTGTAATTTTATACACAATATGATCGAAAACAGAACACATGTCCGTGCATTCTAGTCAAACACTATGCTTGAAAACTTCTCCAATAAGTCATGCTTTGTACTTTATGTAGACCATTCGTTGATCCCTAAATTCTCTATTCTGTTAGTTCCTAGATGTTTTTTAAGTATACGCCCGGGGAAGGGGTTGACATCTCGTACTTGCGTGGGGTTGGTGCCTATTTTTAGCGAGTTTGACATGGGCTGTGAAGTCCTTCATTTATAGATTAAACGGGTTTTCTATTTCCTAAAGCACGAATCCCTTATCCCATACCCACAACCCCATTCGGCTTCATTTTTTTCCCCCCATTTTTAGCATTTGAACCTTTTGCCTTGAAACGCCCCTGTTAGTTTTTTACGGTATATTATTTATCTTTACTCTTAACATGAACTGTGTTTATTGAAGTAATATTCTTTCAATATTTTCTCCTTTATGTTGCCAATGAATAAGTTTTATTGTATCATTAAAGGACATATACTGTTTCGTATAAAACGTGTATATATTGCACTCGGTTGAACTTTCATAAATTAAATTACAGAAACAGTTGGATATAATTATGTTTTATAGATAATTATTCTATGATGTAAAAACAGAACTTTTAATTATTGTATATTATCAATCAAAATTCTTTAATATATACAAACGAGTGTGTATAAATATAGCACATAATATAGATGCAATATTAGCAAGAAGTTTTACTTTTTCACTATTACTAAAGTGATATAAAAAAGTATATGTATATGTTTCACACTGTTTACTGTTTATCATTAGATAACGTTCATTGTTGTTTTGTTCACCCTGTAGAAGTAGTGAGTTTTAACTTCAATTGTGTTTATATTACATAATTTGGAATGCTAGATGGTGCGGCTGGAAGAAACAGAGAGACTAAGATATTGTAAGAGATACCTTTCCTGGCTATAAGTGTGGTCCATAGTTCTGTAATCGTTTACAAATTATGAAATCTGATACAGAAACTAATTGAACCCTTGCCCATGTGTAATCACCCATCCACAAGGCCTTCCTCAGCTCCTCACTGATCCGCCACGACTAGGTGGGAACTCTTTATATGCTTAGTACTGGTTCTACACAGGAAGACCTCAAGCGTGATTAACATAAGTTGTAAGAACTTGTTTTTCAATAGAGGTACAATAAATAAGTTTAAAATAAAAACCTACCATATCAGAGAGATAATTAAGTCGCTGATAACAAGGAGAATTATATCTATACAAGTCCTTGCGGATAACATGGACTTGTATATTATAAAAACGTTATTATTATCTTAATTTATTGCTATAAATATGAAAATACACCGATTTAACATTTACATTATATTACTTATATGTATATACCAAATATACCCTTTTGAATGTTGAAAGGAATATATTAAAAACAATAAAATATTTTTTTTTAAAAAATCATCGTGACGATGACGATATAAAATTCTTCAACATTCTATAGAAATATTTTACCTGCCCAACTTGAATTTACTTCCGGTAAATGTAGAAGTAGACGTGGAATCGATATTCCTACAGAAAATGCAGTTTTAACTGAAAGTAAGGTAAATTATACTGTAATATGTGTATTGATTACTTTCCTATAGCACTTGATCCCAATTTCATTGAATTAACAACAGTAGGACTGAAACAAAATTATAGTTTTTGTGTTTTAATTGGTTCACTTGACGTTTTTTGACATTAGTAATCATGACGGGGATCATGACCACCCGTAATTTTAGATGATCACTTGATGCGGTAAACTCGTCCTCTGTACACCTGATTAACTTTTGATGCAGTGCGTTATATACATGCAAGTTTAAGAATGAAATAAAACAAACGAGATTAATTTTACAATGCTAAAAGTAATGCTGCGACTATAAGAACTTTATGTTCTTCAATTATTCAAGGATGCATGGTTTTAATTTTTTTAACACAAATTGATGTAAAGTTGAAACGTTTTGTAAATGTTTTGTAAGTATAAGTCAATTACCTAATACCATAGTATACCTATTTCCACGAATGCCCGTTTAATAACAATATCCGCTCCAGCTTCTTTTTGTACCGGCAAATGTTTATTACTCAGAAAACTTAAGTAACTCTATTACTGTTTATTATTGATGCCATTATTTACATGGTTGACAGAGTTTTAGACATGCGGTAATAGGTATGACCAGTATACATACTTTTTTAAACAAATGTGTCCGCACCACTTTTACCACCATGTTGTGTATACATGACAGCCTGGTAAGAAAATGGTGAACATAAACACAGATTTCACTTTCCTGTCTTGTTTCTATAGCAACACAGGCATTATATCTGTAACATTGACATACATGTATTGTTATCCTGTACTTTCAGTACAATTTGCTTTGAGGAACATTTATTGTAGTCTTCCATGCCCACAATTTTTACTAACATGTATGGAGCCAATACTTCATAATACTGTATAGAAACATAAATATGATCAACTTTCAGTTATGTGTTTTTTATGTGTCAAATGACTTTCAGCTGAAATAATTTTGGAATAATTTGCACTTGTGTTTCTTTTCATTTAAATCATTATTTTACAAAATATTACAGTTCTGTCAAACAAATATAACAGTTCTGTCAAATTTATAGGGGTCAAACAGGGGTATGGAAATATTATCTTTAGTTTATTTACAAACTTAAATTCATGTCTAAAATATTATGTTTCAGATAAGAATACTTACGGTCATAATCTCCAAAAGCACTCGGGGTCCTGTTATAATGCAGTCAGATATAATGCAAAACTCATTATAATGTGTTTTTTCTATGTCTCCTAAATTTAAAATTGACATTTCCAACCAGATTCATGAAAAAACTTGTGGTATAATAATTGTTGAATTGATTGAGATCTCAATTTTTGCAAACTTGTTACATTTTTTCAAACTGTGACCATGTTTTAGGCATCAATTACACCTGGATAGAGTAGGCCACTCATGCCAGAGGTTGCAGGTTCGATCCCCAGCTCGACCCGATGCCTCTCATGAAGCAACACTCAGTACTGGTTCTACCCAGGAAGAAGACTCGAGAGCGGTTCATATAAGCTCTGAGCTTTCATTGGAGTCGAGCTAAAATAAGTCAGTATAAACTAATTACACCTTGATCATTCAGACTGGCATGAATACAACTTCTTATTTTTATAAACAATGTTTTCAATTGATTTAAACCGTCAAACAGTTGTCTGTCATATTTATCACACGTCATGCGTTTATTCATGGTACTTTGACTGGAACTAGTATTGTCAAATAGTGCAGCACAGTGTACCTTGGGATATTTATAAAGCAGTTCCTTGTATGTCACGTTTTCATTCTGTGGTTCCTGGCAATCACGTTGTAATGGGACCCAAGTGTAGTGATTTTTTTTGTATTATTTGTCGAAACTAAAATACAAATGCTTTAGAATTTCTGGTTTGCCAAAAAAACATGACAAAAATATTTTAATTAGACCAAGAGTAGTGAAATTGAAATGAAAACCCAATTCTAAAAATAAATATCATTCACACTCCTTTTGATGACCTTCATTCTGATCATTTGTTGACTTCATAGGTCCAATGTGAAACCAGTATGTTGGATCAAATCACAATGAAATCCCTTACATTTGGTATACATGCATTATATATTTTCATTTTACCTTGGTGCATCGGCCAGGTTTCGGAATACTGTTAGGACATGACACTTACATCAACTGCTGTAAATAATTTTCCATTGAACCTGTTCCATCAATAGAAAAACAGGATAACATGTCTATCAGTTTCCATTGTCATGTGGAAATTTAACTAGAATCTAAAAATAAGAAATACAATGTACTTTTCAGGTTGACCACGCAACTTTACCACTGCAACATTTCTTGAAATTCTACGTATGACATCTTTATAGACTGTAAGTTTCATAGATATCTTTTTAGGTTAAATGCAAATTTCAACATATTTCAGGTTATATATGGCATATCCAGTTTTATTGGTGGACGAAGACATCAGAATGAATCTGAGTAGAACCACCGTTCTTCTGCAAGTAACTGGCAGACATTCTCACATAAAGTTTTTGGAGCAAGCGGGTCTTGCATCTACAACCTTAGGAGTGAAATGTTAGTGAGATAGCCCCTTAGACCACTTAGCCACGGAAGATCCCTGGACTATTACAGTTAAAATGTTTTATACGGTATTGATATTTACCAACAGTTGAACACACAAACTGGAAACAGCTTAATGAAAACAACAGCCGTAACCAAAAAAAACTACCATCCACAATGAAGAACCCACCAGTATTGTAAAGATCTGGCCCCTGTTTTTATTTCACCACTGTATTTAAGTATATATTTGAATACTTAAAAGCCTAAATCTAAGAAATGGGTCTTTGTGATCATGAGTTCAGACTGGTTTCAATAAAATAACAAAATTTTCCTGACATTGATTAAAATATTTATGTAATCAGTCAAAACTCACTTAAGTTAATATTAGGTAAAACTTAAGACAGTACTGGGGAAACAGTTCTTATCCAACTGAAGGATGACAATTAATTGACATGATGATTCATTTTTAAACATTTATTCTTGCTGGACTTTACTTAAGCAGATGCAGTTATTTGGTGAGTTTGTATTCAATGTAGGTGACCCTAGATTGACTGTTTTCAGCCAGTGCATTGGTAGTAAAAAATGTTTAATTTCTATAATCTGTTTCTCTCCCACTCCCCAGATATTTCTATTAGTTCTATCTTATTTTTATATGACCTTTATGAATATTAACTGGTCCCAAGTACTCACAACTTTTAAGGTACTTTCTTTGTTTCAGCAGGAAAACACCCCCACAGCCAGGATGGTGAGCCGCCTGAAGCTCCAGTATTGTAAGATCATCTTGGCTACGTCGTTAGTCTGGTTCCTCCTCGATGTTTTCCTGCTCATGTACTTCACAGACTGTGCCTCTAACGCTGCAGCAGACTGCAACAAGGTGAAGGAAAAGAAGTCTGAGGGAGGCTCCTTACTGCAGCGCATATTGCCAAAGGGTATGTTAACATGTTCCTCCAGTTCTAGATGTATGTCAAGGTCTTTTGTAATCAGTGTCATCCTGTCTGTACTAGCAACTTGTGAATGCTTTATACTGGGTAAGGTTACAGTAACCCCATGAATGTGGGAAAGATAAACGTATAGGACAGATCTAGAGTAGCTGGCTCATGGTGACCACCACCTTGTAAGCTTGACGTTATGGTTCCAGTAATATAAGAAACAGGTTGCTGGCAACTTGAATTGTTAAAAAAAAAGTTGAGAACATTATTCTTGCAACATCTTTTATTCCAAAGTTTTATAACAATTAAGAGCTAAGAGCCCCAATCCCAGTGTGGAATTTGCATGCAATCAATGAAATGACTCATTTGGAAGTTGAATATTTTATGGTTTATTTTGCATGCTTGCTTGTATGTAACATATTTATGTACAGAATTTGCTTGTTTCAAAATGGTTAAAAACTGGTGCTGATAAAATCTAATTAACTGTCAAAAATTAGTTATATATTTTTGTTATGCTATTACAGTGGATAGTTTGTGTGGCTATCCATGATCAGGTTTGCATGTATTTTCAAAGTGGGGATATGTTGACTTAATTCACCAGGGAAATATATGTTAAACAAGTGGCAGACATTTTATACAATGTATTCCATTATGTAGCACAGCATCATAGTGAAATACTGTAATGTAAAGTGACCTCTACAAACATTTAATTGTGCGATGAATATTTTACTATTAATAGGTAATTGGTAATTAAGCATTATTAAAGACAGAGACATAGTGGGAGATGATTAGATAGACTTAATTAGTTTAAGCAGTTTCTTTCCTCAATAATCTGTATACACTACTGCTGTAAAACAATCATTCAGTTTCCTTGGCTAGATTGATAGCCTGATTTTAATTAATATGTTTGTTTTTATGTTGGCAAGAAAAAATATGAAAACAGGTTTAACCAGGAATGCCATAAAAGTTAGATGAAAATACATTATGTGTTTTATTATAATATTAGTGGAAATTCATAACTTATTTTAAAAAAGGTGTATGGTGTTCATATCTTCCTTTTCTGTTCTTTCTCATATATATAGTGTTCCTTTCATCATTAATTTTCCAGTTCCTTGTCACATGTGACATATTGCTTTCATTTTATCCTTTCAAGTTTGATATATTGCATTCATTTCATCCTTTCCAGTTCTCTATCACATATTGCATTCATTTTATCCTTTCCAGTTCCCTCTCACATGTGACATATTGCATTCATTTCATCCTTTCCAGTTCCCCATAACGTGTGACATATTGAATTCAATTTATCCTTTCCAGTTTCCTCTCACATGTGACATATTGAATTCACTTCATTCTTTCCAGTTTCCTCTCACATGTGACATATTGAATTCACTTCATCCTTTCCAGTTTCCTCTCACATGTGACATATTGCATTAATTTTATCCTTTCTAATTTCGTCTCACATATTGCATTCATTTCGTTCTTTCTAGTTTTCACAAAATTTATACAGGGATGCAAATGATTTGTGGTCAGAAAGGCCTTATAAATTTTTTTCATTTTAGCTGTTATATTTTATTAAATGGTGTTTTTAATTAAAGGTTATTGGAATATATGAATAGAATGCTTATATTAAAGTGTTTAGTAGCTTTTCAGTTTTGTAGCGCTGAATTTGTTCCATTATGTACTTAAAATAAGTGTTGGGCTGTATCAGAACAACTACAATATTTAACCTTCCTACATAAAAGAAGCATTTGTTCAATTTCTCTTTTATGAATGGGCTTTAAATTAAAAACCAGTTTTATTGGTGAAAAAAAAGATCTCAGAATGAATCTGAGTAGAACCACCGTCCTTTCACAAGTAACAGGCACTTTCTAACCTAAAGTTTGTTGACTGAGCAGGACTAGAATCTACGATCTCAGTGATGAGAGGTAGGAAACTTGACTCAGTGTTCTAGACCACAGAGGACCCTTGGTTCTAAATTAAATGAGATTTATAAGCTTTATGTGTTTTTCATGTTATAGCTTTTACGATGTGTGCATACTGGGACAAAGTCAGTCATTTTTTTGTTTTTATTGTAAGTACATGACTTTGTGTACTAAGGCCATTATAAATTAATTGCTAGATTATCATTCCAATTTTTTTCTTAAAAACGGGGAGGGCAGGAGGATTTTATTTTTTATTTTTGTTTTTTATTATAATAAGCGTCAGGGCGGCATGAAAATTAGGGGGCGGGCGGGGATGATAATCTAGAAATTAATTTATTATGGCCTTTTTTTTGCATGTGTATAGGTACTTTTATTTAATAGCATTTTGTTTGCTTTTTCACACAGAACCTTTAGATAGTTTGCCTGACCGGCCACACCATGATAAGTTGCCACACCATGATAAGTTGCCACGCCCTACTAAATATATTATACCACCAAAATTAAAAAATCTTAAAGAACCATCAGGTATACTGTGGTAACACTTTTTATTTGTCCCTTTATATCTGCAACATTGGCTAGATTTTGTGGCCTGTATGCTCTACTGGTCAAAGGTCAGAAGGTGGTTTATAAATGCCATGGAGCATTGTCTGTCATCTGTCAACAGTACTCTCTCTGACCTCAATGGACCAGTAACATTCAAACTTCACATGGATGTTTGTCATGTATGTGAGACTATACACACTTTTCTTTAAAAAATATAATTCAAATGTAATATAGTTTTTAAAAATAATAAATAAATTGAAAAATATTCTTCTCATGAAACAGATTTTGAAAATATTTGTGTAGAGATGATAACCAAATATAATTCTATTATATTTGTACAAATGGTTATCCTGTGGTTAAAAGTGATCCCACCCGAGGGCTCAATTTGTAATTATAAATGAGATTAAGTTTGTTTTATTTAAAATGGAATTGAATTTGCCTAAGGACCTGTAAGCCAGTAGAGCATCTTCAGGCTCTTTAATGGGCCACTTGTATTCGTATGTGTTGGTATTGCTCTGATACTGTGAAATTATTTATTTTAGTTGATTTCGTGTGGAGACTCGCCACCAATCCATCTCCAGTGTATTGCTTGTAGGCAAAATTGTGTTACATCTGTATTGCATGGTATTTACACCTATTCCCAAAAGGTAGACATACCTTTCATATGCATTCATATGTTATCCCATTTTTTTGAATTTAGTGTGTCCAGAGCTTCGCAATATAACAAAGAATTTAGATTTTTATCCAATTAGTTAACATTATAAATTTTATTCTCCACCTTTTTATACTAGAACCAAAAACAAAGAAAATTAATGATTTTACAGTATCTGCAGCCTTGGCTTGAATTGCGATAGCTTTTTTACCCATTTATCCCTTGTCTCCAACCTTGGTTAGAATTTGTGGGTTAGTAGCAGCTGCTCACCTTTATCAGCAACGGGTTATCCATTAAGATACTCTCCATTCATCACCCGAGGGATATTACGCATGCTTCTTGTCATTGCAGCCAATCCGAGATGCAATCATATGATTGGTTCCTTCATGTTTTCACGAAACAAAATTTATCCAATAGCATCGCTTGTTTCAAGCAGCGTTTGACTTAGTGTTGCAACCATATTGTTCAGTTTTGCTACTTTTAGAACTCCCATTGAAGAGTATTCATTTTGCAAACGCTGTTATGATTGGACATTGTTATTCCATTCTGTTCAAATAAAAAGACATGAAGCTGGCGTAATTTCCCAAGGTTGATGGATGGAGAGTATAAGAATTGTCACCTGGGGGTATCCAACGGTGTTTTATCAAAAAACATTTAGTATTTCAGTATTGTAATAACAAGAAAATTGTACAAACTATGTTCATAAGATTGAGATGTGTGCGAAGCTTAGGTGACACTTCCAGACTATTTTGCTTTATATATACAGTCAAACCTGTCTTAAGCCGCCAGTCAAGGGAAGGAGGAAAAGTGGCCTTTTAAGACAGGTTGCTGCTTAATACAGGTTTGTTTTTTGGATGGTATCAGGCTAGATTTGATAATGTGATTAAAAACTCCTTTAAAATACAAATTGTGATTTCCTTGGATTTCTTCTGTTCTATCATACCGATAAAAACTAATGGAGTCCAAAAGCAGCGTAAACTTGACCAAAGTGTGGTATAGTGGTAGAGTGTCCACCTCACATTAGTGAAGGGCTGATTATTGGATACAATCAATTGACTACTAGAAAAGCCCAGTCGATTCCGATAATCAATACCATTTTCTTTTAATTGATAATCAGTATGAATGTTCGAAGTACGAAAGGTGAGTACAAAATGCTGCAAGTAGGAATTAAATTTGTGAAGGAAAGTAACTGTAATACACCTGATGGCAAATCCAAATAACAACAAGGCAACAATAAATAATCACCCATGTTCTTAGACTAAATCAGAGGTATGGAAGGTCTTTGGGTTTACGAAAGTCAATAAAAATCTACCTCCCGACAAATCTGAATCTAAATAAAGAGTCAAATGAAATGGAACCGATTATTAATTGATAAATTGCATTGGTTTACTAACCAATTCCAACAGATAATCGAACCTATATCCCATCACTACCTCACATGTAGAAGTTTGTGGGTTTGATCAATGGCGGGGTCATACATTAGTCTAGAAAAAATGGTACTAGAAGCTTTCTCACTTGGTGCTCAGCATTTAGAGGTTAGTTATAGATCTGATCAGCCTGTATATTAGCATACTGTGTGTCTGTGGCATGATACTCGTGTGTGCCAGCTCTCAGAATACTGTCCCAAGAAGACACCATTGCAACATGACTGAAAAAATGTTGATAGTGACACTTAACCCTTTACTTCATATAGACGCCTTTGGACACCTCTTATATAGACGCCTTTGGACACCTTTAATATAGACGCCTTTGGACACCTAATATATATAATATAAGGCTTTTGAATTATTGAGTGAATTATGTTTATATTAACTGACAGAGTGGAAAACAGTGCACTGTTTTCAAAGGCCTACTATGTTTTGTGCGGGAAAATGCGTATCTATGGAGTAAAGGGTTAGCGCCATACAGCAGCAATACCATAGATGAGCACAAATGTGCAAAATAGGTTGTCTTTAAACCAAATAAAAAGTTATGCTTGTTTGTTTAATTCATCTAAGTTATACTATGTGAACATACTTTAGAGTACGTTGTGCTGTGTTCCCCCCACCCCCGTGAATAAACGCTCCCAGGGGAGATGCATTTTTCAAAAGGGGGTGTTTATTTGAGAATATTTGTTTTTTTTCAATAAAGTTTTACAAACAATATTGTGTCTGATAATTGGTTCACAAGCAAATACACAGTACAATTATACTTAAAAAATATTTTTAGTCTGAGAGGTGGGGTGGGTGGAGTGGTGGGGCAGCATTTACCGGTATGTGGAGGAATACAGTATTCCATTTTCATACAATTTGCAACATGTCACAATAACTTCTTAAAACAGCTGACAGTGTTTCTGTGAAAATTGCTGTGTGTCTCTATGATACTGGAAATCATATCAAGTATGAAAACTGATAACTCATCTCTGTTGAGTCTGACTGCCTACTACACATGCAGACTTTATGAACACCCCTGGGGTGAAATGAAAATACCAGTATCTCAGTCTGGATAAAATGGCAGATATCTTTATCAAGTTGCATAATGTGAGAAACTTTACAGAATCTCTTAACAAATGGTTTATAATTTACATTTCTTGCATCGAGCTCGGATCGTGTTACTGGCAACATCAATTACTTGCCATATTATCTATAATCTCCCTTCAGAAGTATTAAAATATAAATGTAAAAGATTTAAATGAGTGGAATGTATTTCTTGTTGCTAAGCAGTTTATTATTTATGTTTCTTTACGGACATGGTTGTCCTGGAAACTTAATACTAACTTTATTGTAAATTTGATCAATGAGTTGTTGTTGTTGTATGGTGTATTTTTCTGTTATCTATCGTGACTGATTGATGGAATATTTAGCATTGTTTGTATGCCATCAAGGGCTATCAGATGATCAGCTTACCTAACTGGGATCTTGAAAGGTTAACCAGTACTCAAGAACAGTCCATCTCTGCAAGTAACTGATGGCTTCCCCACTTGAATCAGCGATGAGAGACAAATGATAATGAGACACAATGTCATATATCAATGATCTCAGAGACTGTTGCCGGGTGAAGATTCAAACCCCTGAATTGATAGTCAGATGAGTATCCGACTGAGCTAATTGGGCCCAGCACAGTGTCTATTTGAGACAGTATTCTAAGCTGTGCTAAGACACATGGTATGGTACCCCACCCAGTCATATTAGACTGACACCGTGCCTACCAAATAGACCTAGAACTATCCTCTAACTACTGAGTGTCAAGTGATGAAACTTCTAATACCATTTTTCAAGTCTGGTGCATGTGAGGTGGACACTCTACCACTAGAACATTGCTGCTGTTCAATGAATTTAAACAGCAGAATGTTAGCTATTTTATTTTACATTTAATATTGAACAAGACAGAAGAAGTAAATGAATATCTAGTGTTGATTTTGTTGAAGTAGTAGTTTCTAGAACCAAACAAGTGGTTTTAGTCCCAAACACTTTATATGTGAGGTAGCTTAGCTTACCAATTACATGTATTTGTGTAATTTTTGCTCAAATCATGTTTATGTATATTATATTCATGTATATCTTGCAGAATTGCGAAGGTTAACTTTTCAGATGCATAAACTATATATGCCTGCATAAATGCTCCCTACTACTAAACTCTCAACCTGTTTGAAAACTTAAACGCTGTGGAAGTTGGTCGTAAATGCAAGTCTGGTTTAAATGTCTTTAAAGTCGAATAACTCCTTCATTTACTGCAGCGTGTTTTATGGTTTTATCCATACATTTCAAAATACAATATTTATATTTTGATTTCTAATGCCCAAATGACTCTCCCCCTCACATGCAGAGACTGTGTGTGTGTGTTTATTTTGGAATATACAATGTACATACATCTGAGGTTTACCTCCACCAGTACTTGGCCATGATAATTGTGTGACCTGCTTGTATTGCTGAAATGGCATTAGCAGATAATATATTTACCAATATGTTTATAGCCATAGTGTCTCCTAAATTGGAATGTCAAACATTTTTATTTAAAAGAAACAGATTGTTAAATTACTATTAAGGGTGCTGGATTACAACAATAAACCAATACTTATAATAAAACCAAATTAGATTATCCAGCTGCCCTGGCAAAATTTATTGTTATAGAAATTTATCCTAAAACATCAATTCCTCAACCCTGAGAATTGGTGTCATTCCTGAAGAACCAGTTGATATATTTGAAGATATGCCTGATGCTGATAATGTAGTCGACGCTGATCTTAAAGAAGTAAATGCAGGCAGTATTTATGGAGCGATTCACGGATTGTTGGACAAGGTGTGCAGAACATTAAATGACAATATTGGGTTGGCAGACCCTGGGAAATGTCATACTACAGAAGATCAGTATGAACAAACAGTGCTCAGTGTTTATCTAGAGGATTATGAGTGCTTCTACATCAATCTATCAGGACATAGGGGTAAAGATGTATGAATCATTGGATAAAGGTCCGCTTGTAAACCAGGACACGGTTCGACAGCATGTTGTAATGTTGTAATGTTGGGGGAGTGGGGGCTAGTACTATAACAACAGCCACTTAACAACCTAACTCCATGTCCTCTGAGGCCAAGTGGTCCAAGTCGCTGTCTCAGGTTGGAGTCCTGCTCACGCCAAAAAACTTAATATGAGAAAGTTTGCCAGTTACTTGGGAAAGGACAGTGGTTCTACTCAGATTCATTCTGAGGTCTTCCTCCACCATTAAAACTTGACATGGCATATATAACCTAAAATGTGTTGTAAATGGCATTAAACCCCATTAAAAAACCAAAAATAACAACAATAGGTACAAAAATATAGTTGAGTGTCCTGTCCCCCAGGATAGATGATGATAAGAAGAATGAGTTAATAATTATGCAATCTACATTATATTTCTTCTTGTACTTGGATAGATGTGTATTGTTTGGTTTTAGGTCAATAAATTTATGGTGTTATATTCATGATCATTGTAAAGAATGTTATCCTATCAAATTTTAAGATTCCTCCAACTTACAAGTGTTTAATGTCGAGCCCTGATGTGGGGCATTACTATTGTTTTTACACTTTTTTTTTTATCTAGTGTGGATAAACTGGGCATAAATTATTTAAAATGTTTATTTTGTTAATCATGGTTTCCCATCCTGGCTTCCTGGTGATGCAAATTCTAAATATGATCCGCAAATTTAAATATATAATCAACATTTTGCTTAAAATTTTAAACAACAGAAACTGTTACTCCATGGAAATTTGTCTCAAGATGGTCCACTTCTCACAAGGTTCAGGGATCAAGCTCTCACTGAGGTACTGGGTTGAAGCTCTCACTGCGAGGTGCTGGGCTCAAGCTCTCACTGAGGTGCTAGATCAGTATGTTACTGAGATGCTGGGTTCAAGCTCTCACTTAGGTGCTAGGTTAAAAATTTCACTGAGGTGGTTGGTTCAAGCTCTCACTGAAGTGCTGGGTTCAAAACCTCACTGAGATTGTGGATTCAAGCACTTACAAAGGTGCTGGGTTCAAGCTCTCTCTGAAGTGCTGGGTTCAAGCTCTCACTGAAATGCTGGGTTCAAGTTCTCGCTGAGGTGCTGGTTTTAAGCTCTCACTGAGCTTCTGGGTTCAAGCTTTTACTGACATGTTGGGTTTTAGCTCTCACTGAGATTGTGGATTCAAGCACTTACAAAGGTGCTGAGTTCAAGCTCTCTCGCAAGTGCTGGGTTCAAGCTCTCATTGAAGTGATGGGTCCAAGTTCTCGCTGAGGTGCTGGTTTTAAGCTCTCACTGAGGTTCTGGGTTCAAGCTTTTACTGACATGTTGGGTTTTAGCTCTCACTGAGGGGCTGGGTTCAAGCTCTCACTGAAGTGCTGGGTTCAAGTTCTCGCTGAGGTGCTGGTTTTAAGCTCTCACTGAGGGGCTGGGTTCAAGCTTTTACTGACATGTTGGGTTTTAGCTCTCACTGAGGGGCTGGGTTCAAGCTTTCATTTAGGTCACTCCAAGGGTCTCAAGTGCTCATCCCTGCCTGGTCATAGTCTCGGTGATGATCGAGATATGACAACGTTGCGTTTCAATATGGTTTGTCTCTCACCATTGATTCAAGTGAGAAAGTTATCAGTTACTTAAGGAGATGGTAGTGCTTGAGTAATTATAACATCAACTCACTGTCTCCCAGGAAACAGAGGTTAGGTTAATTGATCGTCTGGCATAAACATGACAGTAAATATTCAATCAATCAATCATGCAACTATGTAGTCACATGGCTTTTATTACTCATATTATTAAAGTGTTATTATATCTAAAGCAACTGTCGCTATACTTTATGTTTACCTTGTGTTACAGCCGAAGACAGGTTTGATTGCCTGATCTGCAAAAACACAAAAATTGTAGGTTTTGTCACTGTCCATTATACCACCAGCTCATATAGAGATACTAGTTTGTTTTTTAGATTTATATCTATATTTAGATCTTCTTTCAGAAAACATTTGATCTTTTTTTGTCATGTTCATTATTTGGGGTCAGTTATCAGCCCCTGTGGTGCTCTGTCCCAACGCAGGTGACAGATTAAGTATTTGACAGAATGTTCTGAAACTCTGCAATTGTACAGGTATTAAAATTGTAGGTTAATTTGTTATGCACAACCATTTTTGTGTTAATTGTGTCTGTTTAATTTTTTTTTTTTCAAGGTCTTCCTTGGCAATTTTATCAACTTTTTATGTTTGCATGATGCCATATAACTCCAATTCATTCATTTTTCTTCTTTCAGACATTGGGTCTGCACTTTCATTTTGGCTTAATCCAAGTGTTCATCTTTTTATTATCAAACCCAGTTGAAAGCCTTTTTAAGCTATCATTTAATTCAAATTTTATTTTTGATAAAAACAATTTTTTCTTCCTGCTACTTATAATTTTTCTTTAGATCGCCTGGTTTGGTATTTATAAAGATTCCCAAGACTTATCATTATTAGGACTAAAATAATTTTACACTGGCAGTTTTTAATTAATTTTATTTTTAAAACTTATTAACCTAACACTCTTTTGTTGTTGCTGAATACAACATATTGATAAAATAGAATGAAAAGTTAGACTTTAGTATCAACTTTAAAGAAAGTATATCAGGATTTTTCAAAAATTTAAAATTGACTAAAACAGATTTTAACAATAATATATATAAATATATTATGCCTATATTTGCTCATATTGCCAAAGGATTTCTATTTAGATATGGCAAAAAAAAGGGATTTCCTAACTTTGGCAACGCTCCTAAGTTAGATTTAAATAGATTTCCTGCTTAAAATAGCAACATAATTGTTTTTTGGCATACATGTATCATGTGAGTCGCATGGCTATTTTTAGAATAGGGATTTGGTTTCAAGTTTACCACCCCAATTTAAATATTGATTTTGTCACATTTGATGGATTTGACATACCAAATCTTTTGAATTTTACTTATTTATGATAATGAGATGTTTTTTTTATCCATTTTAATAAAAAACAATTTCATGCATTTATAGTGTTTTTTCCTGATAAATGCCTTTTAAAGCAAATATTTCTATGTTTGATTTATAAAGCTTTGTATATACCAGCCCGGTTGAAGACACAAATATAATTTATGCAGTATTTATATGTGTGGTTGTATTATTATATACAGAATAAAAAAAGAAACTTTTGCTTTTTCAACCCCTATCTCATTTAATCAATAATTTTTATAATCCGTATCTTAACAGTCACCGTCAGTGCTATAATCTTTTCCATACAAATGCACGTTAGAATACTCACGCGATATACATAAATTATAAAGATGTTTTAAACTTTGTGTTTTTTTTTCATATTTCGATATATCTGCACTTAAACATAGCAGAAGTTTCTTTATTTGTTTGGTATAGACACCATATTCCAATATATATAAAAAGATAAAATTCAAAAGCTGATAGACATTTAAAACTGTAATCATAATCAGACCTTGTACTTTAAAATTCATATTTCAATGAGTATACTGTGACAAGGTCAACACTTGTCTATTGAGAGTCTGTGTGAAGTAGCTAAGTGGCTGTCACCCAGGTGACATTAGTGACGTGAAGTGATTGTGCTGGGCTGTCACAGCGGTGTGTTATATGTCCCCTCCTGCTGTTGGAGCTATCATGATACATCAGACAACATGACAGTTATGGCAACTGTCCGCCCATAAATCATAGCCTTCATATACATACCTATATTTACATAGTGACATACCAATATTTACATAGTGGTGAGGTTAGTGGTGAACTTAGTGGAGCCTTTTTCCAGTATGAGGTTGTTTTGATGGGTCAAAAGTCAATTAATACCAGTAGGTATTTTTTAAAACTTTTGGGTTTCTAGACCCAATAATAATAAAAAAAAAAAGATTATTAGTTGTTGGGGAGATCCAATATAAGCAAGTATAAAATGACTTGTTGACCTAAACCAATGCTACAGGGTCCGACCAAACAATAGCATTTTTTTAAACTCTATTCTACTGTTTTATGATGTATTTGTAATACATAAAGGACCCTGAACAGCACTGAATAACTTTGAAATCTGTCTTAAGCAGCCAGTCAAGGAAAGGGGCTAAAGTTGCCTTTTAAGACAGGTTGTTCCTTAATACAGGTTAATTTGCACTTAAAGCATAGAAATGGGAAATAGCAAATGTTGCTGCTTAAGATAAGTGGCTGCTTAATAGAGGTGACCACTTACACAGGTTTCATATCTGTGCATTCATACATACCTGTTGATGGAGGAAGACAAACTGGAGTCTGACATTACCTCAGTCATGCTGTATAACAGTTGTGTTATGGTAGTTGAATAAAACTCAACCCAGCCTTATTAATGTTATATTTTACTGTATTTTTCCTGTTAATCAGGATAGTAAACAATTACATGTAGATATCGTCAGTGATTTTGATAAAATAAATTATCATGAATATGTCTGATCAGTGTATTTGTAAAAAAGGGTATTATAACTTTATTTTAACGACATGGTATACCCCAGCCAAAAATACTAATGGGAGAAAATTATAGAAGAATAATAGAAATAATATATCACACAAAAACACTGTAAAACGTTTAGATGTTTTGTGTGTATTATATTCCTATAATACATGTGGGTAAGGGCTGAAGACTGCTTAGGCCAAAATAAATTAATTGCTAGATTATCATCCGCGCCCGCCCCCAAATTTCATGCCGCCCGATTCCTTTTTTTTTGCATAAAAACATTTTTTTTTAAAAAAACATATAAAAAATTTATAAAATAAAAATAAAAAATTTTAAAAATGAAAATAAAGAATAAAATCCTCCCTTTCTCCCAGTTTTTTAAAAAAAATTTGGATGATAATCTAGCAATTAATTTATAATGGCCTTACATATTGTTGGTATGTGAAAGAGTCTGAATGACATAGGTGACAGTTGTCAAGCAGTGCACGCATAGAATGTATTTATTTATATTTATTTATACACCCATACAATGTCATAATATTATATTTAAATATATTTATTTATATACCATTATATATAATGTTTTTTGTCATATTTTTAGCAGATTTTATTGAAATACCAGATGATTTGTTTCTAATTTAAAATAACGATAAGATGTTTTGTTTTTTTCATTGGAAACTTAATTTTTTTCCTTTTTTATGACTTTTATGGTGATTTTTGCTGACACATTACCTTTAACATCCATATTAATTTAGTTTACCTAAATTATTTCTTCATAAGTCAGGTATGCCTCGATATTTTTGTTTTAAATAAGACCATTATAAATTAATTGCTAGATTATCATCAAAATTGTTATAAAAAACAGGACGGGCGGGAGGATTTTATTTTTTATTTTAATTTTTAAAATTTTTGATGTTTTTATATGAAAATAATAAGGGTTGGGGCGACATGAAATTGAGGGGGCGGGTGGGGATGATAATCTAGCAATAAATTTATTGTGGCCTAAAGCACACTACCGTCTTACAACCATTGTTATGCTTGTGTGCTTTGCTAGTACGCAGTCTCCAAACATTGAGGGTGTCCTCCGTGGTCTAAGGCGCCATCTCAAGATCACTTACCTCTCACCGCTAAGGTCATAGGTTCGTGTCTCGCTGGCTCGAAAAACTTTATGTGAGACAGTTTGCCAGTAACTTGCGGAAGGTCTTCCTCCAACAATAAAACTGGATATGCCATAATATATAACCTGAAATGTGTTGAAAATGGCATTAAACCCCATTAAATTTTTTTTAAAAAAATTCATGTTTATAGAGTACCGTACCTTACATTATTGTCTTGTATGTTTGCAGGGCTGATTGGTCGACCTGCAGGCCCCGGGGACATGGGCAAGGCTGTGATTGTACCTTCTGACAGAGAGCAGGAGTCAAAGGACAAGTTTAAAATCCATCAGTTTAACCTTGTTGCCAGTGAGATGATGTCATTGAACAGAACACTTCCTGACTATCGTATACCAGGGTAAGTGATAGCTTCATAACTATGATGTAAACCATAGTACCCGTACCCTCTATTTCACCAACTGTTAGTTTATACTAAATCATTTTAGCTTGATTGTGAAGTTGGCTCAGAGCTGATAATGAATTGTGCTCAAGTCTGCCTGTTCTTTTATATTATGTATTACTATCTGGGGATTGGGGGAACCACATATCTTTGACTGCCGAATTCATGGGTTTGAGCTGAAACTAATTTCTGATTACCTTAGTCCTAGTTCCTGAGTTTGAGTCCAAACACTTAGTGAGACAGTTTACTAGTTACTTGGTGTGACTTTGGAAGGAATGGGATTCGTATTGAAGCATCAGATCTTCTTCTGCAACTAAAACGTGATAGCATGTAAACACTAATATGTTGAAAAATGACGTTAAACCCCTGTAAAAATGACGTCAATATACTGATTTCAGACTTAAAGTGTCATGTCAACTTCTTGTTCTCTTTATTCTGTCTTCCTTCACCTATCTACAACTCGTTCTTTACTTTCTCATTTTTTGCAGTTCATAAAGGTATTCAATATTTATATAACCCAGTGTGACAATGCTTAATTAAAATGAAAGTAAATGTATTAGTACAATGCAAACCAAACAAATAATTTATCAAGTCCAGATTCAAAATTACTGATAAAAATAATTTCATTGTTGTGAACAGTTTCAATATTTATTGTAAGGTACCTTAGACTTTGTCTCAAGTCACCTTTTGCGATCGCCTTTTG
This sequence comes from Panopea generosa, assembly GCA_029582155.1. NCBI lineage: Eukaryota > Metazoa > Mollusca > Bivalvia > Adapedonta > Hiatellidae > Panopea > Panopea generosa. Next base: position 29,415,746 of record CM055909.1, on the reverse strand, counting down.
TCCGTTGTCAATTGACATTTTCAACTTCATCTCAAAAACTGTATGCTGAATCGTAATGAAATATTGTATGCAGCTTTGGTACCTGAGTGTGATTGCATGGTCCCTGCGCCCCTTGGCCCTTGGGGATGGGGCCAAAACAGTCTAATTCAAAGTAAACTTTGATAATGTTCTTGTCAATATAGAAAGCACTGGAAACAAATGGTGAGCATGATTATGGACGTATATAGGCCTTTTATAAAAATTGTGAATTGCATGTCCCTGGGTCTCACAGTTTGGCTCTGGGGATGGAGCCTACTTTACTAAATCTATATAAGAGAAATTGACAAAAAACGTTATTTTTTATGACTGAATAGACTTGTGTGAATGTTTTTTGGATAATCAGGTGGCCGTTAAGGTCCATTGGCCTCTTGTTAGACTATATAGACAAAGCCAGATTATGCTTGATAATATAACAGTTGTATATATTAGTCTGCTAGTATAAATAGTAAAACCCCTCTAATAAGACCACCTTTGGGACCGGGCAAAATTGGTCTTTATAGTGGGTTGGTCTTATTATCGAGGTCCAGAGTCATTGGCAAAAGTTGCAGGCCTTTGTAGCCATAATAGTAAACAGATTTAATAGTAAATGGATGTATACTATATTGTGCATATGTGTGGATTTACTGTTATACCAATGATAATAATAATAAAAAGATAAATCCTTTCTTTCTAATATTACCGGTAATAACAGTATCATTTTCTTTAAGATGTCTTTTTTTACAGACGTGTTTTATTTTTACAGTAAAATTTAGAAATGCAATTCACCACATCATAAAAGACCATCAATATCACTGAAATAACAATTAACCAATTAAAAGATGCAAACTTACTGGTTTTCATTCTTCGTAGCCAATTGTTTTTTTGACAGGTTGCATAAATTATTCTGTCAACCACAAAGTTTGTTTTTACAACACTCTCTCCGGTGTCCTTTATGGCTTTGTTTACCTGAAAACATCACACTTTTAACGACAACCACAAATCTGCTTGCTGATTATGTTGTTAATTTTTCCTCGAGGCGTCTTTGGTCACACATGTGGTCCTAATTAAGGGTGTGAAAATAGAACAAAGACTGTGTTTGGTACAGATTGAGCGGTCGTAATACCGGATTTGCGGGGTGCCAGTATTATCGGAGTTAACGCCCATTGAATAAAGAAGGAAAAAATCCGTCCCTAAAATAAATGCATGTAATAGCGGGTTATTATTAATATCAGGGTGGTCGTTAGGTGGAGTTTGACTGTATATCCACACTAATCTTTTTTTAACTGTGTTATGAACAATGTGCTGCTATGTACATGTATGTGTAATATGTATAATAAGCAATAGAATATTTAAAGACAAAAAAGAAAAATGCATTAAGGTGCATAAAAATAATACAACATGGTAGTAGATTTGCACATGTATACATATTGTACATTGTCTCCTCATTTGATGTCTATCATCATCATTATGACTACCATCATCACAACCATCATCATCACCACCTTTATCAGCATCACCATTGTGCTTTTCAGCCTGTTTAAATAAACATCATTATCTACGTGTTTTTTAGATGTAAAAACAAGAAATACCCGCCAAATTCTGTCCTTCCTGATACCAGTGTAGTAATTGTATTCCACAATGAGGCTTGGTCCACGTTACTGCGGACAGTACACAGCGTCATCAACCGATCACCAATGATTCTGCTGAAGGAGATCATACTGGTGGATGATGCCAGTGAACATGGTATGTCAGTGTACTTATTTGGTATTAACTGAATTACAATAAAAACCTGTGTAAGTGGTCACCTCTTCTAAGCAGCCACCTGTCTTAAGCAAGCATGTTTTCAATTTCCCATTTCTATGCTTTAAGAGTAAATTAACCTGTATTAAGCAACAAAGGCCACTTTGCTCCTTCCCTTGAATGGCTGCTTAAGACAGGTTTGACTGTAAGTTAGAAATTAAAGCTGACCTTGGGGGTCCTTCATTGGCTAGTGGTGTAAGGTGCCTTCTAAAAGATCATTTACCTCTCATCGCTAAGGTAGTAGGTTCGAGTTCGGCTCGCTCCAAAAACTTTATGTGAGAAAGTTTGCCAGTTACTTGTGGAAGGACTTTGATTCCAATCGGATGTATTCTAAGGACTTCTGTTACCAATAAAACTGGATATGCAATATTTAACCTGAAATGTGTTGAAAATGGCGTTAAACCCCATTAAAAATACTCTGACTGCTATGAGATACTGGGTTCAAGACCAGCTCAATCAAAAACAACTTTACAAGAGAAAGGTTACCAGTTAATTTGTGGAAGGACAGTGGTTCAGGTCAGATTCATGTTTTCCTTCACCAGGAAAACTGGACACCATTCATTATTGGTTATTGAAATAGAAGTTAAACCTCGATAAAACAATCCTTTTCCTTATTTTTTACTTGTATATATATTTTATTCTATACCTGAACCTGTATAGCCAATCAGCTACCCCAGATGTTACCATGTGACCTTACAAGATGTAGAACTTTATTGGATCCAATAACTTTTATATTGTACAGTTCAAAATTCAAGATGGCGGCTTAAAAAAATAAGGCAATGCATTTAGTAGAAATTTCAACGATGAAAACCAACAACTGACAAAATGTTACACATGATGATAACGTTGAGAAAATCTGAATATCTGTCACTGCAACTTCCTTTGTCTGCTGTTTTGAACTCACGGTTTATTAACTTGATTTTTCTTTACTCTTTTGATAAATTTATTTCAGATTGAGGTGTAGAATCAAAAGATCATTTTACAGTGTTTTGTAGAATATGGGAATATAGTGTATGAGTACATATTGTGGTGAAAACCATAATGGATTCAGCGCCTATGGCGTCTCATCCAATATGGTTTCCACCACAATACAAAATCGTACAATATATTCCCATATTGTACAAAACACTGTAAAATAGAATGCATCAGGTTTGCCTTAAGTAATGCATCTGCCAATATGCAGTAAAATTCCAGTGAAATAAAGTGTCTAGATAATACCCCAGTCTTTCTTATCCTGGTAATAGCCGCGGTACTGTGAAAGTGTCAGAGTTTTACTTTAGGCCCAACATAGCAGGGGTTTCTTGTCTGTAGGCACAGAGATCTTGTGTCAGAGATGTTTTACCCATACTCGCCAGGAATTAGAACACCCAGAACTGAAGGTCAGAAAAAAAAAATAATGGAACAATAAGTCAACAGCAACGTTGAACAGTGGTAGCTCATTGCAAAATTGAAAGTGTTTTGTCAACAAATAGCACCCTAATGGACAGATGACTTTTAGCAGGGCAGAAAGAAAATTCAAATTTGCTGCTATGTCACTGCCATGGTGCGAGGGAGCGAGAGCAACGGGTTTCAATTGACTGGTGCATAAGCAGCGACAAAAAGTGTACTGCTGGAAAATAAAGAACATGTAGAGCAGTGATATAGCATCATTGATGGAGATATCCGAGTACAGATATTAACTGTTGGTAACTTTTATTTCAGAGGAGCTTGGTAGAAAACTAGATGAGTATTTAGCCAAACTGCCCGTCCATTCATATGTGATAAGATCTGACGAAAGAACAGGGCTTATAAGAGCCCGGTTAAGAGGTAAGATTAAGTAATTATAAACTAAAGTCCCAACTGCCATATATAAGCTGCAAGATTGCTCTGGGGCAGGTTTTATATAATTCTATACATGATTCAAATCGGAGAACCCCTTTTTTTCAAAATTTCAGTCATCAGTGTATTGCTGTTGTTATAATGTTGCATACTACTAGATTATTTTTAAAACATTTATTGGTAAAAAAATTTGTTTTCCAAAAAGTGTTAATCTTTGTTATACATGTATGCTGTTTAAAAAAAAACCTGCAAAATCCAACTGCCAAAAATTTGAACTTTGAGGGAGATGCACTCTATACACATGGATCTGTGTTAATTCACCATCAGCAGATAGTCTAGTGTAGCTTTGTAATTTGATAGTCTCCTCTTATAAATATTTACTACCCTGGCAGTAAAAGTTTGGGGTTTAATATAAAAGATATTAATATATTGATCATGTTATCAACCTGGCAAAATTTACACAGTAGCTTTCTTAACATAATACAATAACTCCACCTTACGGTATTAAGACCATCCCGCTTTTATGGGCATTTATTTTAGGGATGTTTATCTTTCTTCTTTATTGAATGGTCTGATACGACAGGCACCTCGCTTATCCGGTATAACAAAAAGGAAAGGACCCTACTAGAAGAACTAAATCTACTCATGTATAATGTCGAAACATTTAATTTATTGCCTTTACTTGTTATTATTTTATGTATGTAATAAATAAAAGATAAACCATACAATATATTTGTTTCAGTTGTCCCCAAGTTATTACATATGCATACATATACAACAATGATGACAATAACAATAATTAAAGTAATAACAGCAACAAATCCTTAATTAGAAAAGAGGATGTACTTATTTATTACTGTTATCATTGGTATAACAGTTTATGTACACATATGCAGAATATAGCATACATCAATCTACTATTACAGTTACATAGACCTACAACTTTTGCCAATACAATTCGATAATAAGACCACCCGGCTATTAGGACCACTGGTCCCAAAGGTGGTCTTATTAGAGAGGTTTTACTGTACCATCATTGAACTTGCTTAATTTGATGATGAACATTTGAGTTGTGGCTCTTACTATAATATTTGTTTTATTTGTCATAGTGTTGTATGTGATAGAGGAGGTATTTAGGGCCCCTGTGGCCTGTTTGTTTTAGTAAATAAATGACTTCTGTTATATATTCTGTGTGGCATGACAGTGTACACATATTAGATATATTTTCTTTATGATAGGTGCTGCCAAGTGTAAAGGAAAAGTAATAACCTTTCTTGATGCTCATTGTGAGGCTACAGAGGGTTGGCTGGAACCTCTCCTCTCTGAAATACATAAGGACAGGTAACCAACCATTATATAATTAATTTGTCATAAAAATAGTACTTTGTTGTTGTTTTTTGAAAGGTTATCAATAAAATGAAACCTAACTGTAATTTGTATTATTTCTGTGAAAGAATTATGAAACACAATATTGTTTGTAAAACTATAAAAAAAACAATAAACGTCTCCCTTTTGACAAATGTATTGCTCCCCTGTGGGCAATAACTTAGGTGAATAATGAGGCATGAATTTACATAAATTTTTGTTAAGCATGTTTTCAAATTCATTTTACTTTGTATCTATTTATTTATATCGGACACACAATGTACAGTCAAACCTGTGTAAGTGGCCACCTCTATTAAGCAGCCACCTTTCTTAAGCAACCATATTTTCTATTTCCCATATTAATGCTGTCAGAGTAAATTAACCTGTATTAAGCAACAACCTGCCTTAAAGGGCCACTTTTGCTCCTTCCCTTGAACAGCTGCTTGAGACAGGTTTGACTGGAATACAATAAATATTGTTTAAACCAAACAATCACTGCTGCGTATTGTAGAAAATGTAAGCTTTACATGGTGCATACGATACTTGTTAATCTTAGTGATCATATATCTTGGGTAAAGTATGTGTTTACCTCTTTATCTAAGGTTGATTTATACATATCTATCGTGTATTGATTACATTAAATATTTTGAATTTTATGACAATTTAAAGTGTCTTTGTCAAGTTTTTTAAGGCGCTGTCTGAAGATCCTATTCCAATTTTCAATCAGTGCTTGCCCAATCTGTTCCTTGCTGTTAATCACATGACCTCCTTTGAAAACCTGATGTCCAGGCTGGTCCCATACATGCTCGATAGGGCCTAAATTACCAGGGCAGGACCTTAACATTGTCTCAGAAACACAGATATTATTTTGGATTTAATGAAGGGTGGAATGCCATTCGGACCGAATACAATGTTTTATTCACAGTATGAGATGCAGATTCCAAGTGGTAGCAACTGCAAATGGTGGTCACACATTGTATTGATTTATGGACTTCACCCCTCAACAATTAAGGCAATGAAAATCCACAAAAACCTTACATTTCATTGATTAATGGCCATTCGTTAAATAGGTCTTAAACTTTATTATACATGTATGTTCAATTTTGACAAACATAAGTAGAGCAGTAGCAAAATATAATGAGTATATTTCATGGTGCGTTTCATTGATCTTATATATATATGTGATTTAAACTTTGCTTTTTTTTCCAGAACTGCTGTGGCTTGTCCTATTATTGATGTAATCAGCGATGATACGTTTGAATACATCACCGGGTCAGACATGACATGGGGCGGATTCAACTGGAAACTGAACTTCCGCTGGTACCCTGTACCGCAGAGAGAGTTAGACAGGCGGGGCGGGGAAAGAAGCTCTCCTGTTAGGTTTGTATAGTTTCTTGATACAAACTGTGACGATAAACTTAAATTTGACTGCCCTATCTCACTTCTGTTAGTATTGTTGTAAGTAGAAGATGTACAGTATCTAATATCATTATTAGTGGAATTGTAATCGTTATCAGAATACCCATAATTGTAATATTACTTGACAGAAATGATCTTTTACGGAAGGTTATTAAACTATTCTATTTAGATAAGTTCTAAGGTCTCTCTCCGGCAATGTAAATCTGTATTTTATATATATATATATATATATATATATTTTTGGACTAGGTTTAATGCCATTTTTGACACATTTCAGGTTATATATGGCATATCCAGTTTCACTGGTGGGGGAACACTTCCGACTGAGCCGGACTGAGTATAACCACCATTCTTCTGCAAGTAACTGGCAATCTTTCTCGCAAAAAGTTTTTGGAGCGAGCGGGACTCAAACCTACGAACTTAGCAGGATTTTATATATAAATGGGAGTGAAAACCATTCACTTCATACGTTTATACTATATTAAGAGTTTTTTTGTTTTTTTTTCCAAAATCTATTTTTTGTGTTGACTTTACACTAATGTCTATTTAAAAGAACAACATACTCATACATGTTATTGCTTCTGTCATGGTGGCTATGAACTTGCCAAATGATTCAGGTGACTGTGGTAGAAAAAATTGTCCTGTTATGTTTTCAGGACTCCCACGATGGCAGGCGGGTTGTTTTCTATAGATCGTGACTATTTCTATGAGGTGGGCTCATACGATGAGGGCATGGACATCTGGGGCGCAGAGAATCTTGAGATGTCATTTAGAGTGAGTTGTACCTGATATATACAGTCAAACCTGTCTTAAGCTTAATACAGTTTGATTTATTCTGAAACCATAGAAATAAGAAATAGCAAGTGTGGCTGCTTAAGACAAGTGGCTGCTTAATAGAGGCGACCACATACACAGGTTTGACTGTAGTATAAAGAATACATTTTAAACCTACACACACAATGTGTAAATGTTCTTTATAGTATTGTATTCACTCAATAATAGATAAAGGTGTTAATGCCTTACTTTCTTCATTGTCATTATATATTTGCTGTAGATTTCAGCCCAGGAGTTTTATACAGGTAATATACAGTATGCATATGATGGCGCAATGATACAGTTACCACTTGGGTGGTTTTTTATCAACCCTTGGTCTCCTTTTGGTCATATTGTTATAATACAACACATGTTATACTGGGTGAAGTTTTAGGCAGTGTGTCTATGGTGAGATACTTCAGTGTGAACCTATATATGTATTGTCTGGAATAGACTTGAGATTGTTAAAAATGAGCTTCGGTTAGCTTTGATTTCAGTACAGTTCAGGCCAAATGAAAAAATATTTTAGTTTCTTGTGACGTGCTGGAAAAAATGGGTAGGTAGGTAGGTAGGAAGGAATTTCTCATTTTTTTCCTGCATGGTTCATGCATTTGGCCTCAGTACTTATTATGCAATACATCTATTAACCTACTGATGCCATATCTGAATGTTGTGATGATAACGTTGTAGGTATGGATGTGCGGTGGTAAGGTGCTTATTGTTACATGCTCGCGTGTGGGACACGTGTTTAGAAAGACATCCCCATACTCGTGGCCTGGTGGTGTGGCGAGGATTATAAATCATAATACACAGAGGATTGTAGAAGTCTGGATGGATGAATACAAAGAATTCTTTTATAAAATTAATCCAGGTAAATTAAAACTATTAATTATTAAGTTTTTTAGTAAATAGTGATATATTATACATAAGCACAATCAAACCTACCTTAAGCAGACAGTAGAGGGAAGGAGCAAAAATGGCCTTTTAAGACAGATTGTTTTTTAATACAGGTTAATTTGCTCTGAAAGCACTGAAATGGAAAATGACAAATGTGACTTTTTAACTGAAATATTCATCTTTTAATGGCCCTTAACTTTAAAAGGAAATATTATTATTGTCTGAAGTTATTAACATTGGACATTATTGTTACAGTGGGATATATGTGCTGTGAATAGGTTCACTCTTGTTTTACATTCTTCATTTTTTTCCAGGTGTTAAAAATACTGACTACGGTGATGTAAGTGCAAGAAAAGAATTCCGTAAAGAGAAGAAATGTAAAAGTTTTAAATGGTATTTAGAGAATGTATATCCCGAGTCCCAGATGCCGGTGGATTACTACGCATTAGGGGAGGTAACTATGGTGCCCTATGTACTGTTTACTATTGTTATACATGTAAACATGTCTATAATACCTTCATTCTGTGTAATTTAGCTTCACAAGATCACTATTTGTTTATAGTAATTGATTTAGTTTATACAAATTTATTTTAGATCAATTACAAAATAAGCTCCGATATTATAGGAATCGCTTTCAAATTCGATTCCATCATAGATCCAGTACTGAGTGTTGTTTTTTAAGACAATTTGGTTGAGTCTGTGATCAAACCAGTCATATTTTACTACCTTGCTTAATGAAACTGATTGTTTTAAAATAAAACAACCTTATGGTAAACATTTTACATGTAAATGAATATGAAATAGTTTATACCTATAGAGGAGAAAACACTTCAATATTAGGTCACATTGTGTATCCATGTAATTAGAAATCAGTTTTTAAACTACACATGTATCTATATTATAGTACAAATCTACATTATACATGACTTTATTTGATTTAAACTTAGGGGACTTCTGTGCCTGAATGGTCTAAGGCGCCATCTTAAGATCACTTACCTCTCACTACTAAGGTTGTAGGTTTGAGTCCCTCTTGCTCCAAAAACTTTATGTGAGAAAGATTGCCAGTTAGTTGCGGAAGACCGGTGGTCCTACTCAGTCTGACTCAGTCTGAGGTCTTCCTCCACCAGTAAAACTGGATATGCCATATATAACCTGAAATGTGTTGAAAATGGGGTTAAACCCCATTCAAAAAAAAAAAAATTCAAAAAAAATTGATTTAAATTTATTTTATTGTTGCGCTCACAAAATGACCTATATATATATATGTCGATGTGATGTAAAACACAATTCATTCATATTTTATTAATATGTACAAGTACAATGCAATTGGGTCAGGCCACAAGACAGTGATACCCAAATTAGTTACCGCAATCTTTTTATATCAAAATATCAACATACATTTCGCTCTTACCAAATCAGCTATACATGTATCTGGTAACTGATTGGAGTTATTTCCCTTGGTTTCTCTTCAATGTGAAGGCAAAGGAACAGGTAACAGTAAAAGCAAATTGTCATTATCAGTTAACATTAATGTACAAGCCAACACAAATCCACTGAACAATGTACAAAATTAATGTTAACAAACATAAGTGAACAATCTTTTGAGAGTTTGCTTGTGTTTGTTAAGTGACTAAATGGAAGCTGCACTTAAGAAGTTTGATTTATGTTTCATTCTGTCGACTGTATGCATTTATAAATACTGTAATTCTCAACGCTAAGATGGCCCAGCTAACTCCCTCTCCAGATAAACACAGATGAATAAATCACTAGAAAGTTAAACACCATGTTTTGATGCATTCTTTCAGATAAAAAATAAAGAAACTGGTGCTTGTATAGATAGTATGGGACGTAAATCCGGAGAAAAAGTTGGTCTTGTTCATTGTCATGGTATGGGGGGTAATCAGGTATGTACAGTTCATATAAAAACATAACTCATGATGAGCAGTTCATATTTTAGTTATAGAATCATTACCAGCTTTGATATTAATAATTATGTATTGAATGCTAAACAACTATGCTGAAAGAGTCAAATTTATTTCTATTATATTTGTTCAAGAGAATTTTTGGCTGGATTTAGTATGGTTGACTGGTCTCACACAGTGTGTCTCTAGATCACTTGCCTGTCACCTCTGAGGTAGCGAGTTTGAGTACAATTTGGTCCAATTGTTTGTGAGAAACCTGTCAGCTGCCTGCAGGAGGATGATTGGTGGATACTCGGATTCAATCTGAAGTTTTCCTCCTTCAATAAAATTAAATGTCATAGTATATAAGTTTACAGTGTTAAATATGTATCATTTTATATATGTAAACTAACAATTACAGCAGGCTGCCCAATGTGCCTTGTTTATGTAACAAGATGATGTTGATATGAAGTGTATTTCTGATGCTTTTGTACAAATAATGTTGATATGAAGTGCATTTCTGATGCTTTAGTATAAATAATGTTGGTATGAAGTGTATTTAATTTTGATATGAAGTGTATTTCTGATGCTTAGTATAAATAATGTTGATATGAAGTGTATTTCTGATGCTTAGTATAAATAATGTTGATATGAAGTGTATCTCTGATGCTTTAGTATAAATAATGTTGATATGAAGTGTATTTCTGATGCTTAAATATAAATAATGTTGATATGAAGTGTATTTCTGATGCTTAAGTAAAAAATATGCTTACTCTGATTTAATTTATAATTGTATACTTGTACACATTCATATATGAATAGAAATTCACAAAATTTCGCAAAACAGTGATATCAATAACGATATGTATTTTGAGTTCACAAGTTGTCATGGGGTCTTGTATTTCAATTTGACATCATTTCTTTTTTGAATAAAGGACCGGTAACTGCAACATTTTGGCATGTTTTAAACCATATTGAGTGAGACGAATTGTTAACCACAGACTTGCCTTCACTGGTTGCCATTTATACAGTTTTTAACAATGGATTCCTCTCAAATAAAAAGTCGGGTTTTTTTTTTTTTAAAAAGGACAAATGTTCTTAAATTGACTTAAAATTAATTGTTCTACTTGTGTAGAAAATCTTATTCACAAAGAAAACTAAAAAAACAAATCAAACAGTGCATGTGTCACCAATAAACAATTTGCTGTCTACGTTGTTTTGTAGATATTTTCATTCACAAGTAAACATGCACTACAGACGGACGACGTCTGTCTAGATGTGTCCGCCATGACAGGTCCGGTGAAACTGTTTCAGTGTCACGGTCTGGGTGGCAACCAGAGATGGGAGTACAGCAAGGAGGTAGGCCACTGACATGAGCGAGCTAACAAGGGAGTTAACTCCTGCTAGCACAGGGGATGACACTGATACTTTGTAGTCTGGGTTATACTGAATATAGTATCAAAATTATGCATGATTTGTTTCTGTGTATTGTTTTTGTGTCTGTTTTGTCTCTAATTGTTGTACAATTGTTCGAAAAAAAAAGCTGTACATCTGAGAGGACGATGCAATCAATGGTTGAATGCAAACTTTGTGCATCCACACATAATGTTTGGTACATTGGCCACTCAAAAAAATTACTTGAAATAAGTATAAACACATTTTAGTCTCCTCTACATCACTTTCAGAAATGCAGCTTTTACGAGATATGTTCTGCTTGTTTTCTTTTCATGCTTATATTTTCTGGGCTTTTACGGTCACATGCAAAGTATGGTCAAGCTTTTGCTACTTAGACCAAGCTTTTTGCTATGAGAAAAGCTGCCTAAATGAAAAGCTAAAACTGTCCTGTTGAGAATTGTTTTCTACATGCTGTTAACAAAATACTGTATGCTATGAGAGCAGAGGTTTGAAAGAGAGTGTTATGTACTACAGAAGAAATTTCTTGGCTAAAATCTACCACCATTTTAAAACATGGTCCCAGAAAATATAATTATGTATATAGTAAGTGTGTACTAATTGTCTGGTTTCTTTTTTGTTGTAGGTTGGTATTACAAGTGTGGCCACTTATTTCACAGTTATTCTTACTGGGTAACATGGGACTACTGCCATGATCATTATAGCTATGTGTTGAGTTTAAGGGGAACATAACCTTTAACCTTTATTCTTTAACCTTACAAGGTTAACCAAACTATCATAACAGAGTTGCTCAAATATATTCATTGTAACCCCATGCCTGGCTGAAATATATAAAAATCTAAAATAAAAAAACCCCATAATTTTGTTAGGTTAACCAGTAATTCATAAAAAAATCTTAGTGATTGTTTGCATTTTGGTACCATTTGTAAACCAGTGCCAAATTTGAAACAGTGACCTCAAAGTTTAATTTTGTCAATGTTAAAAAGGTTGACATGAAAAATTTAATAAAATTATAGGCCTAGTTAAAATTACTATGGGTAAATGGGGTGTTTTTTCTTTTCTGTTTGAACTTAGACTTTGTTTTAATACAGACCAAGAGAAATATTGTTATGATAAAGGTCAGGGTCAAAGGTTATGTGACTCTGTGCATGCGCTTGCATTGTGTCTGATGTGTATACTATACAACAGGTGTTTACGTATACGGGGAAAGGACAACTCATGATGGATGAAAACGTCTGTATATCTGCGGGGTCCTCTGGAGGGGCCAAATTTACACGATGTCAGGATGACGGTCCAATGTGGGATTATAGTAAAGAGGTAGAATGAAAGTAATGGATATAGGGTTGCCATGGGGACAAACTATACTGCTGTAAATTTTTGTTTCTTGTTTTATTTTTCTAATGGCATGAATTTTTTATTAAGGCTGAAAAAAAATAAAAGAATGAATGAATGGTGTTTTACCAAAAGTAAAATATTAAATTAAATTTCTTACAAATAATGAGGACAGCAATAGTATTTTTTAAATACAAAAAAAAATTGTACATTTTTTATGTAAATAATTATAAGTATTTCTACATTTTGTTGTAAATGTTCTGTTTTTGATTATGTCTATATATTGTGAACATTTTTGTAAAGACAATTTTTTCTCAAATTTCGACAAATATTTTTTTTAATCTTTTTTGAAGATAGTAGATCATTGCAGTTTAAACTCTCCATGGCAACCTGCATTTCCATAGTGCCTCATGCCATTTCTGAGCTAGCGGATTAGTTTTTTTGCTTCACGTGCCTACTGAAAATCCTACTTGCTTCATTTGGTGCACATCATGTGTGTGTTTGGTTTCATTTGCATGGTAACTGTATGGAACACAATTTAGAAACAAAAACAAATTGTACTGAATTAAATGGTTTTTGAGATTATTTTGGCCAGATTCTGTAGATAGCATGAATTACATTTTACCAAAATATCCGCTAAGTGAAGTTGGTCTACAGCTAGAGTTGGCTGTTCTATAGCCAGTTGTTAGACCTGTCCTGTTTAAGACATTTACTGGTATTCTTACTTTGAAGAGATACACATTTAAGACTTGCATACTTACTGGTATGTATATGATGTCAAATATTCAATGTGTAAAAGAAACATTAAACATTTTGGGTTGCTGTTTTTTTATGAATTATGTGCAGCTATTAGTAGTTGTTCTGTAGATTTGTAATAATGGTTCAAGTAAACTCTTGTTCCTTATAGTCTTGCCTACTATTTTGGTCATATTGTGGGTGTGAGATACCGTAATCTTGCTGGTCTCATATGGGTAAAAAATCATATAATCTAAATGTTGACATTATTAGTCGGACATTAATATGCCAGTATATTTTAGTAGGTGGGAGAAAAATATTTAATGACTCTGATTTATGGATAAGTAACTCCCATGCATAAAAAAATAATAAAGAAAGAAAAATAAAGATGCTTACACAAAAACATGACAGAGCCTGGCTCAGTGTGATTTCTTAATCCACAATTCAATGTTGTTACAGATTCACTATCTGTAATTGTTCTAATCCTGGTCATCATTAGTTGTGCACCTGTAACCCCTGGTTTCAAGTTACCCTAGGTTTATTTTTAATTCCTGGTTCCCTGTCATCATTAGTTGTGCACTTGTAACCCCTGGTTTCAAGTTACCCCAGGTTTATCTTTAATTCCTGGTTCCCTGTCATCATTAGTTGTGCACTTGTAACCCCTGGTTTCAAGTTACCCAAGGTTTATCTTTAATTCCTGGTTCCCTGTCATCATTAGTTGTGCACTTGTAACTTCTGGTTTCAAGTTACCCCAGATTTATGTTTAATTCCTGGTTCCCTGTCATCATTAGTTGTGCACTTGTAACTCCTGGTTCCAAGTTACCCCAGGTTTATCTTTTATTCCTGGTTCCCTGTTATCATTAGTTATGAACTTGTAACTCCTGGTTTCAAGTAATTCCAGGTTTATCTGTAATTCCTGGTTCCCTGTCACCATTAGTTGTGCACTTGTAACCCCTGGTGTCAAGTGATCCCAGGTTTATCTGTAATTCTTGGTTCCCTGTCATCATTAGTTGTGTACATGTAACCCTTGGTTTCAAGTAATCCCAGGTGTATCTGTAATTCTTGGTTCGCTGTCATCATTAGTTGTGTACATGTAACTCCTGGTTTCAAGTAACCTCAGGTTTATGCATACTTCCTGGTTCCCTGTCATCATTAGTTGTACACTCGTAACCCCTGGTTTCAAGTTATCCCAGTTTATGCATAATTCCTGGTTACCTGTCACCATTAGTTGTTCCCTCGTAACCCCTGGTTTCAAGTCATTCCAGGTTTATCTATCTGTGTCTGGGTGATTTAAACATGGGTAATGAAGACTTAAAAGTTCTGTCCATTTCCATTCTCTTTATAGGTTGTACTGTAGCTTGGCCTGCACTACTGAAATGATTATCATGGTTGGGCTCCTGCATGGCCAGGTGGCTTAAAGTGATTTTGGGTTTGAGCCCAGCTTGGTCCAAATATTGAGAAAAAAATGCCATGTACTTGCTTATTGCACAGTGAGGTATTCTATGCTAAAAAAATGCATGCCATGTGTAATGTGTTATGCATTTAAAAAAGTTTTAAACACTTCTCCAGAAAATGTTGTTTTTTTTTGTGTTTTTTTATAAGTATTCCCCTTCCTAGCTTAAGCTAATTTGTTTGTGGATGAACCATAATGCTTTGAATAAGATATAAAACATTGTTGTCCAGTTTGAAGAAATTTGTATGATACTACATACTGTTAACGGCTTGCTTCGTAGTATGGTTTTCACTGATAAATCTGTTCCTCGTTGCGATTGAACGCCCTCTTATTTTAAGCCAGGGAAGCGTGGTTTTAGGATACCTTTTTGTCTTTTTATTCCCACTGGGGCAACTGTCTGTGCATATGTTAATGCACATTACTACTAAGTTCTGTATATTAGAGATATAGTAACGTAGATATGCATTCTTAAACTATGTTCCTTAACTTCTTCTGCTGTTTTGGTGAAGGAAGCATTTAATTAATATAGTTCAGCAAAGATAAATGATTACTTTTTTTGCTGCATGCATGGTGAGGAATAATTAAAAAAAAATTGCATTTTGTGTGAAGTTTTCTAACTTAATCCAAGACACGGGACTGTACATAAAAAATTATGCTATGGATAAACATATTTTAACACACTGCTTTTGTGTACTTACATTGTTCAATGTTTTCTGACAGGATAAATGAGTGTATATATTTAATGTTTAGATAACAGAAAGCCTACTGTAGAAAATGTAGTAGATGTATACCAGTAACACCAAGGAGTTAATTTGATATAAAAGGTCATATCAGAATTATAAGTGTAATAGCTCAGCGTAATAAATATATAATTTTCTGTTCCATGAAGGTCAATGTCTGAATTTGATGTTGGAGAGGTCATGGTCTGAATTTGAGGGTGGGGGTCTGTACTAGAAATGTCAAGGTCTGAATTTGATCACAAAGGTCATTTTTTAAAATGTCAAGGTCTGAATATGATGGCACAGGTCTGTTTTAAATAGGTTACTGTCTGAAATTTATCACAGGAGGTCAGCTGTACTAGAAAGATCATGGCCATAAATTGACATTCGTGGTCTATTTTGGTCTGAATTGGTTGACATGAGTTTGTATTAGGAAAGTAAATGTCAAACATTATTGTAAAATATCTACATTAAAATTTCAATGTCAGAGGTCAATATCTGAAAAGATCAATGTCAAAGCGCCGTGTAAAAGTAAATTTAATGCAAAATCAATATCAAATATTTATAAAGGGGCAGAATATATCTCAAGACATACTATATGATTAATAAATTAAATATGGTTATTACGTGAAAAAAAATCAACATTAATATCATATTCCTTAATAAGGTCAAATATGGGTCAAGTTGTTGCTCAGACCTGCTGTATTAAAAGCCTATTGCACCCTGTCTATATATCTTGATAGTTGAAATACGTTGGATTTGACATTGCATCAAAGCTACAACAGGCAAACCTGTCTTAAGCAGCCAGTCAAGGGAGGGAGCAATATTGGTCTTTTTAGACAGGTTGCTGCTTAATCAAGGTCAGTTTGCTTTGAAAGCATAGAAATGGGAATTAGCAAATGTGACTGCATAAGGCAAGTGGCTGCTTAATAGAGGTGGTCGCTTACACAGGTTTAACTATAAATGCAACTCATTGTTAGATTTACTACACTTTGTTATTCACCTGCAATATTTTCTTTTAACTGAACACTGTGCAAGACAACATTAATTGTTAACCTAGGAATGTGTACTCAACACTATAGACTCGCAATACAGATTAGGCCTGTTGGCTGCTTTCATTCTCCTTGCTGGCAAACAGTTGATATTGTAGAAACAATGGCTGAGTAGAGAATCTTGGTCATGATTCTGTATACATACTAAGCATAATATCAATGTTTATATTGGGTGGCTAGAAATTATGAATGTGTCGTAGCCAGGCTTAGATGTCTTAGCCAATTTGATAATGTAGCCAAAGTTTGATATTGTAGCAATATTTGGTAATGTAGCCAGAGTCTGATATTGTAGCCAGAATTTTATAGTGTAGCCAGAGTTTGATAGTGTAACCATATTTTGATGTTGTAGCCATATTTTGATAATGTAGCTGGAATTTGATAGTGTAGCCAGGGTTTGATATTGTAGTCAGAGTTGAATGCCTGATTTTCCAAAGCACAACAGCTGTTGGTTGTTCTACAATACTTGCACAGTAATAGTCTCAGCGTTACTAATCTTAGCATGTTACAGACTCACCTGGACAGAAGGTTCACCAGGAGCCTGTGTGATCAGTCAGTGTATGTAACTGTTCTGTGCAGACAAAGGTTGTCTATTTGATTGCATCCTGACTTTAAGATAAAACTGCACTACTAACAAAGTTGTATCAAATCATTAATACTGTAACACTTGGGACCAAGTGGTCTACTGTGCTGTCACAAGATCACTTGTCATTTTTTGCAAAGGATATCAGTGTGAGTTGACTTGGTCTCATTGTCTGAGAAAATTTGCTCTACCAATAAAAAATGGATGCCTAAACAAGACCTGTTATACGTCAAAAACAACATAATTAAAAAAACAACAGCAGTAAGATTTATTAAAAATCCAATTTTGAATTGCTCAGATGTTATAGTTACAGTTCATTTAGTAAAAATTTAACAATTAAGAAACCCAAAGGGAGCCACCATAGTTTAGTTAGGTCATTTTCTCCCATGTTATATTGTAATGGCTACATTATTTTGTAAAATACTTAGCTGGGTCATCCATCTACTTTAGTAGTCACATTATGTTGAACATTTTTTTAGTGGTTACATTAGTTTGAAAAATATGTTTACTTGGGTCATTTGCATTTATGTTGTATTTAGTGTTTAGATTAGTGTATAAAAAGTTTAGCTCAGTCATTTGTTTGTATGTAATAATTAGATTATTGTGCAAAAAGTTTAGTTGGAACATTTTTTTATATGTGATATTTAATGGTTACATTATTTTGGTAAAAAATGGTTGGGTCATTTTTTTATATGTGATATTTAATGGTTACATTATTTTGGTAAAAAAAGGTTGGGTCATCTACTTTAATGCTGTATGTAATGGTTACAGTAAATATGTGTCTAAGGGAGTCATGGTGAGCTTTGTCCTTGTTTATGACCTTGATTAACAACCATGTCTGCAGATATAACCATTGTTTACCATTTTTCATAATACCTGTATATGTATGTATGTATGTAGATCTGCTATACATAATTGTTATGAGAATGTGATTGCTTGTCAGTTTAATGCATTTCATTACTTTGTGAGTATAACTGTTCTACATGGGGATTATAACATGTTATTTGTGTAATGCATGCTCTCTGTTAATTGAATTTGTATTTTTCTTCTTCGTGTGATTGACAGTCTAGACTGCCTTAAGTGACCCTCCAAATGAAATGGGTAAAAAAAAGTCACGTAGGACAGGGTTTATTTTATACAGAAAGCTGAATTATAACATTTTTCTTTGATTCAGATGTTCACAAGGTATATAAGTCGTTATATTTATATCCATAAGTGTATACTCTTGGATCCCATTATAACGTGGTATCGGGGAACCATGGAATGAAAACCACGATGTAGCGGAACAGTGTTATAAATATCCCAAGGTGCACTGCGCTATAATATTTGGCAGTACTGTTTCCGGTCAAAGTACCATAAACAAATACACCGTAATGTGTGATAAATATGACAGACCATTGTTTGTCAGCCTAAATCAATAAAAGTGATGTTGTTTATAACAATAAGAACTTGTTATCATTTCACTCTGAATTATCAAGGTGTACTTGATGACCTACATGGTCATAATTTGGAAAATTATAACAAGCTTGCAAACACTTAGCGATTTAGTTGAGATTTTGCGATCAATTAATCAATAATTATACCACAATTCTTAATAAATCTGGTTGAAAACAAAAATTTTAAATTTGGGAGCCATAGAAAAAACGCGTTATAATGGGACCCGATTGTACTTTGGTTAGCAAAAATTATTATTAAAACATGATTTGATATGTGTCAAAAACCTATATTAATAAATGCTGATTGTTTAATTACACAAAATTATACAATTCAGAAGTTATCTGAATATTTGCTTTTAGGCAAACACTGAATCTGCATTGATTTTTCCCATGTAAAAGTCCTTTTATTTACCATTAACAAAGATATCGTTGCTATCCTAATTTCAAATTTAAAGATATGCCAATGAAAATATATTTACTAAATCCAAAATCCTTTTGCTGAAACCTGCAAAAGAGAAGAAAAAAGAATGCATTAGTTGTAGAGTTTCATTACAAAGAGGAGGTCCTTAAACCAGTCTAGACTGTATCTGTAATGTTATTTGTGTATTTATATACATAATTACCATAATTGTCTGTGTACCATTCTACGATTTAGATAAACTTTGTTATTCTTGTTTTATTTCTTTACTTTTATAAACATATCAATCATGCTTCTGTAATGTTTTAAGGTTAGTAGGTCATTGGTTATTATGTTTGCAATCCCACTGTCTCATCTGGTATAATCATTTACTTCTTGGACATTTTTTTCCACCTATTTCTCAAACAATGTGTTTAGTTAATTGTCATCTGCAGGCTGTCTTAGTGCAAGTCCAAGACATGTGACAGTCATGTGAATATATAGCTACTTTGAGAAACATCAGTGTCACTTTCATTTAATATTTAAAACTTCTTTTTCACATTTTCACAATTTTATTGTACAAAATTTAACTTGGAAATCTCAATATGTAACTTGTTTCATCAGATTTTAAAGTAAAATTTCACTGGCTGATCTAATCACGTAGCAGTACATTTTACATGCTATTATTTCAGACGTTACAGTTGAAACACGTGAACAGTAACCAGTGTTTGGGCAAGTCATCACCGCACGACAGGGAAGCTCCATCTGTGGGTATGTATCAGGAGCCAGTTTCACTATGATTAAACGTCGCAAACTGAGATTTTCATGTTTTCTCCATTTCTCTTAAGTAATTAATCATTAAACGTTATATGAGCACACAGAATTGAAGTAGGAACACATCTTAAGGAACAGATTTTGAATTCCTCATCACAGCTATCATTTATATTATTTACACTGAAATTAAGTTTATTGTTATGTGTTTCAGAGCCTATCGCTTGTATGTTTCAGGACTTGCTTGTATTTTATTATTTGAAAAGCACTTAATAAGTAAACAAGAATTCCGATGAATGATATGTATCGCCGTGTCCACTTTGACCATTAATACAAACATGGGAGAGAAAAAATGAAAACTTAATGTTGGAGCTAAATATAAATGTTTGGCACCACCATTGACAGAAAAGCAACACCTTAATCCCACTTGAGCTCCTTCGTCGCGGCGAGACAAGAACTGTCTTTTTCGATATCTTGTTTTACAATATTCGTGTTCTTATCTGCTCTCGAAAGAGTATTATCATCAGCATAATTGTATGTTATATTTCCTGTATTTTAGTTACAGCCATTGTTTGACAAAATATATTTGATTAACCATTTTATTTGTAAGTTAGAAATAATTAAAAAAACAAACAATGAAAAGAAACTTTACATATAAGTACACTATCAAGTGTTTTGTATGTGTAGAGGGCGTGGTTCAGTGGAAGAGCATCTGATTCAGGATTGGAAGGTCATGAGTTAGATCCTCCCTCCCCACGATTATGTGTGATGTGCTTGATTGATACACTTTTTCTGCATGTACTTAGTATCGGTTCTACCTAGAAAGGTTGAAGTGTGATTGGTATAAGTTGTAATAACTTGTTTCACTATCAAAGTAAAATAAATAAGTTTTAAAAAAGTGTCAAATGTAAATTACAATGTTTGTGTAATTGGTCCATGCATTTTGACAGAGTTATGTCCCTTGTTTCATTTAGTTTTTGTCTCTGGCTAACTTGTTATAATGTAACTTTGTACCTCTGAAACTATACACATGCTTTGGTTTGTTTTACATCCATCTTTTATTATTTTGTGCTGTGAGATCACCAATCAAATTATACAAGATTGACGTTGCCTGATAATTTACATATATCATTTTAGAGTATGCAAGTGTTGGTAAGCAATATGTTACATTTATTTATTATACTTATTTAATATACCATAGAAACGTTTTTATGGTGAGTCAGCAAATAAAACATTTGAAAATAAAAAAATAAGAGTTTAGCAATTCAAAGATTGTGGTGCAAATGGTATGGACTCAAACCCTTCCTCAACCACCCTTCTCCCAATCCCTTCTTCACTGCTTCCAGGGTGTAATTCATTATAGGATCCAAATTTTTAAAAAAAAAATCCAGGAGTTTATGCATGTGAGAACAAAAATACACATAAATTTAATGACTTCTTGCGTGATTCGGCAAAAAATAAAATGGATAAAATTCCTCTAATTCATATTATCAGATAAAATAATAATTTTTTTTTTTCATTTTTACTGGAAAATTGGACATATTAATTTAAGCATTCCCGAAGTGCAAACTCTGACCATGTGTGACATCTATTGATGATATTAAAAAGAAATCTTGATTCGATCTCAATATTGGAATTTAATATTGAATAAATATACCGGTAATCAAAGTTGCAAGATTTCCAAATTGACATGTGATGATCTATATTTACAAATGCTTGATATATGATTGTGGTGAGCTATATCAATAGATGCTTGATTAACGACTTTGAGGATCTATATTTATAAATGTTTGGTTTAGGATTGTGAGGATCTATATTTACAAATGCTTGATTTAGGATTGTGAGGATCTATATTTATAAATGCTTGATTTATGATTGTGGTGATCTATATTTATAGATGCTTGATTAAAGACTGTGAGGATCTATATTTATAAATGTTTGGTTTAGGATTGTGGTGATCTATATTTACAAATGCTTGATTTAGGATTGTGATGATCCATATTTATAAATGCTTGATTGAGGATTGTGATGAACTATATTTACAAATGTTTTGGTTAGGATTGTGATGATCTATATTTACAAATGCTTGATTAAGGATTGTGATTACCTATATTCACAAATGTTTGGTTTAGGATTTTGAGAATCTATTTTTACAAATGTTTGGTTTAGGATTGTGATGATCTATATTTACAAATGTTTGATTTAGGATTGTGATGATCTATATTCATAAATGCTTGATTTAGGATTGTGGTTACCTATATTCACAAATGTTTTGTTTAGGATTTTGAGGATCTATATTTACAAATGCTTGATTTAGGATTGTGATGATCTATATTAACAAATGCTTGATTTAGGATTGTGATTACCTATATTCACAAATGTTTTGTTTAGGATTGTGATGATATATATTTACAAATGCTTGATTTAGGATTGTGATTACCTATATTTACAAATGTTTGGTTTAGGATTGTCATGATCTATCTATATTCACAAATGTTTGGTTTAGGATTGTAAGGATCTATATTTACAAATGCTTGATTTAGGATTGTGATGATCTATATTTATAAATGCTTGATTTAGGATTGCGATTACCTATATTCACAAATGTTTTGATAGGATTGTGATGATCTATATTTACAAATGCTTGATTTAGGATTGTGGTGATCTATATTCACAAATGTTTGGTTTAGGATTGTGGTGATCTATATTTACAATGTTTTGTTTAGGATTGTAATGATCTATATCTACAAATGCTTGATTTAGGATTGTTATTACCTATATTCACAAATGTTTTGTTTAGGATTGTGGTGATCTGTATTTATAAGTGCTTGATTTAGAATTGTGATGATCTATATTCACAAATGCTTGATTTAGGATTGTGATGATTTATATTCACAAATATTTGGTTTAAGATTGTGATGATCTGTATTTACAATTGCTTGATTTAGGATTGTGGTGATTTAAATTCACAAATGTTTGGTTTAGGATTGTGGTGATCTTAATTCACAAATGTTTGGTTTACGATTGTGGTGATCTATATTTATAAATGCTTGATTTATGATGATCTAAATCTATAGATGCTTGATATACGACTGTGAGGATCTATATTTATAAATATTTGGTTTAGGATTGTAAGGACCTATTGTGAGGATCTGTATTTACAAATGTTTTGTTTAGGATTGTGATGATCTTTATTTTATAAATGCTTGATTTAGGATTGTGATGATCTATGTTACAAATGCTTGATTGAGGATTGTGATGATCTATATTCACAAATGATTGGTTTAGGATTGTGATGATCTATATTTACAAATGTTTGGTTTACAATTGTGATGATCTATATTCACAAATGTTTGGTTTAGGATTGTGATGATTTATATTCACAAATGTTTGGTTTAGGATTGTGATGTCTATATTCATAAATGTTTGGTTTAGGATTGTGATGATCTATATTCACTATATTCTAAAGTGCTTGGTTAAAGATTGTGATGATCTGTATTTGATCTATATTTACATATGCTTGATTTAAGATTGGTGTTGGTGTTGTAAAATTCAATGAACAACCAAAACAATGACTCAGGACATTTTGATCAATGAATTGGCGTTGAAGAAGTATCAACAGCAGCGTATTATAGGTTATATGACGCCATCCGAAAGGAAAATTCTAGGCTCACACTCTGTGTAAGAAAGGATGCTTGATATACAGATTGAACAAAACGCACCAACAAATGAATATGCAGATTAAACCTACTGGTACAACCTTGATACCTGCAGAGTTACAGCAAATTCTATCAAATTAAAATATGTTATCTTTAAAGTCATATGAATAAAATGAAAGATGAAAATCTCCAACTAGCTATGCTTTATTTACCCTAAACAGAGGGAATATGCAGTATAGGTCTATGTTAGTTTTTATTCTATTTGATAAAACCTGTGTGGGTCTGGGTAAGAATAGAATCACTGCTGCTCTCTGCAGAGTGGTAGGAATCCTCTGATTGGTTGTCGTGTTTATTTTATCATTTTTTGTCATGATCACTATTGTGGTTAAATTACCAACCCCTGTGTGGTTTCATGGAGCCATATGAGTGATGGTAAGAATAGGACCACTGTGGCTCATGCATGTTGTAAGAAGTGACAATTTGAGTAATATAAAAATTTGCTGAAACTCTGCAGTTCTGCAGGTATCAAGGTTCTAGGTTTATTCTGCATATTCATTTGTTGATATGATTTTTTTATCTGTATTTTAGTTTTTTGTTTTTTTGTACATGAAGAGTAAACTGGAATCTTCTTTCCTTTTGGCGTTAAATAAACTATTATGTGTTGGTACACTGTAAAACCCCAGTCATTCATTTATTCTTTGTTATTTCATTTATACTATATATCACATAATTAAGTTGGGTGTTTACTTTATGAATTAAACATTGAGGGCTTATTGAAATGACAAGTGTAACGCAATGTAGTGATATAAATAACTCAATATGAGCGTCAGCCTCGCATGAGGAAGGTTGTGGGTTCGGTCCTTAGTCAAGTCGCACCAAATACCAAAGAAAAATGGAACAAAAAGCATCCTTGCTTTGTGCTCAGCATTTAGAGGGTATATGTGGTAGTAGGTGGCCCAGTGTCCATATAATGTGACTGGGTGGGTTATCATACCATGTGTCTGTGGTATGTAGTTCTCCAGTGTGGAAGCGCTCAGAATACTGTCTAAAGTAGACACTGTCTTGATATAACTGAAAAATTGTTAAAAGCGTAATTCAGTATAGACAAAAAAGGTAAACTTGTTTCAGACTAAGTCCTCAGTATACACGATAGATATATATTTTTCATAAATTATTCATGAACTTTGATCTGAGGCCTTGCACCTCTGAATATTTGGGGAAGTAGGCAGTGACTTGTGGAGATTAAGTGTATCTAGTATTAGTTACCACCAAGTGGATCCCAGGAACAAGTTTTAGCTGATTTGACCATTGTTAAGTAACTGAAATACTGATGGAGAAAAAAAGTTGCAGAAACACATTACAAACAGACATGAATAAAAATGCAAGTTTGATGAGAAAAGCATAAATGAATTACAAACAACAAGATAAACTCCATTTAAAATTTTTATATTGAACAATGCATTTTGGCTATACAGCCTTCATCAGGTTCAAAATAAGTAATAATTGAAAACAGCATTTAATTGATTTTTATTGCTCTTCAGGTCCATGTGATGGCAGTGAAGGTCAGAAGTGGGTCATGTCTGATATGAAGATTTAGGTTACCATAGAAACATAATTGTGAGGACCAAGAAGCATTATTTCTCAAACTCATCAAATGAAATACGGGAAAACTTGGAATTGGTGATTTCTGTTACGTTATTTACGATGGAGGCTGACTACACAGGATTATTGGTGCTTTCTTAACTCCACGTATATAAACAAAAGTCAAAGGTCATGGTGTGAACCTGGAACCAGGCACTAAGGAGGATGATTGTAAATGTGACAATGCTAGTCACATGTTCAAATTGTATTGCAAATGTACGTTCAAAGGTCACCAAACAATGTGTTCACTAAGCATTGGTTGACAGTTGTGTTTTAAACATTGGAAGCGCACAAGGCATTAACGATTTGTAATGGATGTATGTTTAAACTGACTTCATGGAAGCAGATTTAAATAATCAGACATGTTGTGCAAATATGAAACATTTATAGTGACTTGATCTTGGAGCATTTCCAGTGACCTTGGCCCAATTGTGATACATTATATATTCAACAGATAACCTGCAGGTGTTTTTATATTACAGATGATGTTGTGTATATATACATGTTTATAACCATTTAAGTTATTTTCCAACAGAGATAAGGAAAGGGTTTTTGCTTTAGTTTCAGTGCTTACTTATTTAACATTTGATAAGAATATATGTTCTGGCTGCTGTACCTGATGAATTGCTCTGTGTGTTATAGCTAAAATCATCTGCAATGTTTAATTGAAATTTAAAAACAAATCTTGTGCAAGGCACGTGTATTGAAAACTTGTTTTTTTTGAAAATGTTGGTTGCAATTTTGATTGCATGATTTTGATTCATAGTATATTAAAATATTATTGTATAGTGTTACATAGAAGCAAAACTTATTTTATAGTAGAGCCGTAGTGGATAAGCCCAGTTCATGCTTCATGTTCATTCTTGCTGTTGCGGTGAAGGGGTGTAATACATTCCAATAGTGGTAAAGGGAAATAACTCTTATAAGAAAATTGGGTTTAAGTGAGCACTGCCTAAATGGTATGTTTTTATTTGCCAGCAATCAATGTCAACTGACCTATGAACATGTATATATGTTTTCGAACAGATGATCTCATGTACTATCCTATCTAACTTATTCCTGATACTACATATACCTATGATCTGTGACTGCACCTGGGCTAAATTTGTCAAACTTTGACAGTCTGACTCTGCTTCCAAATATCATAAAATTGAAACCCAAATTACATCTATTAATACAAACATATTTCTGTATTGACTTGTAGAAACATGCATATTATTATATGTTCTTGTAGTATCAAGCAGTTCTAATCATTGTTTTATATCTTCATCTTATCCATAATACTAAGTTTAACAAGGAATTATATAGAGATGGATAGGCAACTGATTTAGCTTTTGTGAATGCTTGTGTATTCACGCATAATCTCACAATATCTCGTTTTTAATTATCTTCACTTCCATTCATCTCCTGAACACAAATCAAAATTCTTACACAGTATGAAATTGTCATCAAAACAATACCATTCCCCGAAATTTGTGTTTAAAATTGTTTAAGTACTTGTGAGTATAAAATGTGTATACTGCAGCTAAAATAATGACATATTACGATTTTCCTTCAAACCTTAATTTCTTTAATTCAAGAGCATTTTGCTTGATCTAAACATGTTTAAAGATCTAAGATTACATACAACTTACAGTTTATGTACAAGAAATCAGTTGCCTGTGAATTATGAATCATTTGTGTGCTGTTTCATCAACATTTAGTCAGTAGATGCAAGTTTCCTATCCTTCTGTACAAGTCCTTGGTTTACAGGGTTGGCAAAATGATAATATTCTTAGTCTTGTCTTAAGCTTTGACTTAATACTTCAATGAATTAAGACCCAGACCAGTTGTATTGTTCTCTCTGGATAATCCAAAATATTTATCTGTCTGGTTTAGGTTAGAATGTGATATTATATATTGATATGAGCAATAATATTGTATTATAGTCTGGACCTAGGTTTGCATTTTAGACTGGTACACCAGTTTTAATCTAGGTATGCATTATACTGGTACACCAGTCCTAATCTAGGTTTGCATTTTACTTGTACACCAGTCCAAATCTAGGTTTGCATTTTACTTGTACACCAGTCCTAATCTAGGTTTGCATTATACTTGTACATCAGTCCTAATCTAGGGTTGTATTATACTTGTACACCAGTCCTAATCTAGTGTTGCATTATACTTGTACACCATTCCTAATCAAGGTTTGCATTATACTTGTACACTAGTCCCAATCTAGGTTTGCATTATTCTGGTACAACAGTCCTAATCTAGGGTTGTATTATACTTGTACACCAGTCCTAATCTAGGGTTGCATTATACTTGTACACCAGTCCTAATCTTGCATTATGCTTGTACACTAGTCCTAATCTAGGTTTGCTTTAGACCTGTACACCAGTCCTAATCTAGGTTTGCTTTATACTTGTACACTAGTCCTAATGTAGGTTTGCAATATACTTGTACACTAGTCCTATTCTAGATTTGTATTTTTCTTATACACTAGTCTTAATCTATTGTACACTAGTCATAATCTAGGTCTGCATTATACTGGTACAGCAGTTCTTATCTAGGTCTGCATTATACTGGTACACCAGTCCTTATCTGGGTCTGCATGATACAGGTACACCAGTCCCAATCTAGGTCTGCATTTTACTTGTACTCTAGTCCTTATCTGGGTCTACATGATACAGGTACACCAGCCCAATCTAGGTCTGCTTTATACTGGTACACCAGTCCTTATCTGGGTCTGCATGATACAGGTACACCAGTCCTAATCTAGGTTTGCATTATACTGGTACACAAGTCCTTATCTTGGTCTGCCTGATACAGGTACACCAGTCCCAATCTAGGTCTGCATTTTACTTGTACACTAGTCCTTATCTGGGTCTGCATGGTACAGGTACACCAGTCCTAATCTAGGGGTGCATGATACAGGTACACCAGTCCTAATCTAGGTCTGCATTATACTGGTACACCAGTCCTAATTTAGGTCTGCATTATACTGGTACACCAGTCCTAATCTAGGTATGCATTTTACTTGTACACCAGTCCTAATCTAGGTCTGCATTATACTGATACACTGGTCCTTAATCTAGGTCTGCATTATACAGGTACACCAGTCCTAATCTAGTTTTGCATTTTACTGGTACACCAGTCTTTATCTATATCTGCATTATATTGGTACACCAGTCCTAATCTAGGTCTGCATTATACTGGTACACCAGTCCTAATCTAGATCTACAGTATACTAGTGCTCGAGTACAAACCTAGGGTGGACCTGGGGAGAAGAACATTGAACAAGTACTAGAATAGTTCGGTAAAGTATAATTTGAGTTTTTGTCACAAATTTTCAAGCATCGCTAATTTGATTTATTCATTTTATCTAATGTGTATATTTAGGTGTTCTATAAATGGCAGTAAAAGGGTGTTTCATTTAAGTATATGGAGTGTAAAGTGATTTTAGGGAAGGTATATAGTGTGTTTTGTTTAATAGTCACTTACCATTGTTTTTTTCCTGTTAAACAGTATACATACATGCATCTGTATTACAGTACTGTAATTCTTGTTGAACTGTTTATGATGTTTATTTGTTTAATCAATATTTTGGTCAAGTTATCATAAACTTTTGGGTCCTTTAATTCTTGCAATCACATGATACCACCAGATACCATACAACTCTGTGCCCATCATACTTTCTGTTGCTTCCATAACTTTATTTATATACATGAACATATTAGCCGAGTCTGTAACTATGACTTACTTCATGTATATACATTGTTTTATGCTTTTTTTGACTTTGTAATGTTTGATAATGTGTTGTGTACATTTGGCAAGTGTTGTAAACAAATGTGTATTTATGCACTAGTTAATATGAAAACACATTTTCAGTTGATGCTTATTGAAAAAATAGTAATTCTTAAATATCAACAATAGTTAAAATCACCATCACTGAATATTGTATGATATTTTGTTTGATCATTTTTTGCCTCAGTTATATACATTAAATACATGCTGTGGCCACTTATACAGATATTGTTACATAGATGAGAGATTATTGCATGGTTGAGAGATTATTGCATGGTTGAAAGATTATTGCATGGATTGGATGAGAGGTTATTGCATGGACGGATGAGAGGTTATTGCATGGATGTGATAGAAGTTATTGTTCAAAGGGAATGAGAGGTTATTACACGGGTGAGGAGAGGTTATTGTATGGATGGAATGAGAGGTTATTGCATGGATGAAAGGTCTTTGTTATATCCATGGAGGAAACACCAATGACAAAGTATCTTAATTTAGAAATTGATAAAAAATGTGATAATGCACCACCCCACCTAGCTTTACTTGCACAGTTATATATATAAATTGAATGTATGGCCATAATAAATTAATTGCTAGATTATCATCCCCACCCTCCCTCTAATTTTCTTGCTGCACCGACCCTTTTTATTTCATAGAAAAAAAATTGAAAAAAAAAAAAGAATGATTAAAAACACATCAAAAATTTTAAAAGTTAAAATAAAAAATAAAATCCTCCCACACTCCCAGTTTTTAAGAAAAGTTTGGATGATAATCTAGCAATTGATTTATAATGGCCTAATGTAATCAAAATGTTTCTTCCTTTTATTCCACCAATTGCTTAGACCTTGGTATTTATTCATGTCCAAGGTATAATAAATTCTTCATTATTTTTGGCTCAATTGTTTGTCTCATCTAGTTTTACAAGTGGCTTGCCTGACCAAAAAGCTCAAAGTGAGCTGTTATTATTCTCAGTTATCCTTTCATTTGTCAATTTTCAGGTTATGTTAACTGTAGCACCTGCATTTTTGTTTTGATCTTAATGAAATTTAGTTAATATTTATATATATATATATGTAAGATCTGGGATGGTGATTTGAACTTGTTATAGCAGATAATTCATGTTTGAATTATGGTTTTAAATCATCAAAAAGGGCATTTTTGCCTTATTTGCTCTCGAGCACCAGGCATTAATCTTTTGATCTTGACCAAATTATACAGTACTTATATATCTATAAGATTTCAGACAATTCCTCACTTGGAAATGAAAGCTTTTCCTTCGATATCTAATATTAATTCTGGAATTTGTATACCAGTAGTCTAATTGACAATGTCAAATTTTTTTTTGTATTTGAATAGTGTTGCAATGTTACAAAAGTTATATTTAATATAATCAAATTACCCCAATTTCTATGTTATGAAATGGTGTGTGCTTGATTGAACATCTTTATTTTCTATTATTATATTTTCTATTAAACATATTACAAAATTAAATGTTTATATTGTATCTTTAAGATTATTTATCTGAATATAACGTTACCAGTTTTTGTACGACTTATTAATGTGACCTGTTTTATTTATTATATACTTTCATACACGCATTGTTTATATGCTGTTTAGTCTTGCCTACCGCCAATTATCTGTCATAACATGGCACCATCTTCTAAGGCATATATTAGTCCAGTTGTTCAAACACTATGTAGATAATTAATAGAAGTTTTCATGTCGATTCAACAAAAAAGTAGTCTGTAGAATGAACCCGATTGGTCCGTTAAATATCAATAATGGGAAAGCCACATTTGCGCATGTTGATTGATCACTTGCTTCAGCTGAAAGTTTGAATGACATCACAGTTTAGTTACTGTTCAATTGCTATGAATTGTGGGACAGGCATAGAATTCCCTGCTTTTTCATTGGTGGTTAATAGACCTGATTCAGGAGATATCAGGTTCTGGGGCAGGCTAACAAAAATGTTAAATTCTTGTTTAAAACTTGTATCAAGTTTGACAATTTATTGTTTCAAAATAAATTTTGCTAATCTTTAATTTAACTTTCAATATTTTTTTTCTTCTATATATATTGAGATACTGGTAAAGAGATACAATTTATAAATGCTAAAGTATGCATAATTTCAATAATTTTTTTTTTGTTGATTTAAAAAAGTATTTAAAAACTAGGTAGTGATAATACTGCCCCCACCCCCACCCCCCACCCCCACCCCCACACCTCTCCCCCCAAAGTTGCAAGTATCATTAAGATGACCAGGCCAGGGATTAAACTCGGAACCATCTGTACAGAGTCAACACATCTGTCACATATACTGACTTTAAACCATACATATTGTAGAATTCAGTATATGGGATCATGCGCAGGTGTACTCAATGTGGTCAATGTGAAATGAACCATTTAATAATCTTATGTTAATGTTTTTATAATAAATATGTTTTTACACTAAATATGAAAATAGGTTACAGTGTTATGCAAACTTAGATTTTGTTACATTATATTAATTTATTTATCAATGTCACAAAGATTAGTGATATATTTGTGTAAAGGCAGAATAATATGTTAATATTATGAATATATCAATGTTAAAAGAGAATCAACATTATGAATGCAAATTTGAGAGTGAAACACTTTCTTCCTGTACAACAGCAGATTCTGATTTGTTGTACAATATGCAAAATATTTTTATTTATGTTGAATACATCTATACATCTTTCTATACTTATTTTTGTATTGTTTTAAACATGTTTTAACTGGGATGGATTGACTTAGTAACACATATTTATTATGTCTCCCCCATGAATCCTCTACATACACAGTGGGGATGAGTGAGACATAAATGTCTTGGGTTACATATATGTTATCTTGCAAATCTGTCTTCTTCATCTGAGCATCAGTCTTGTCTTATTTCCTTGAATGGAATATAAAACTTAATCTGTGTGTTCCCATCCATTCCACAGACTGTCATTATATGCTCTACAACTCTGGTATGCTTGGTTGCATTCCAAAAAACCTTGACACATTTATTCATCATATGGATGTGACCTGCAGAACCCAGTATGTGTGTATATCTATTATCAAGGTCAAGGTCACATCATATATCACTCTGCACATTCTGATTTAATTACCACTTTATTCCAATCCTTCACTTCGGTATGCATTGATTGATTGAAAAATAGATTGGCATATTTACTCATCACATCAACTTGACATGCAGACCAACATTTGTGCCCTCATCTTCAAGGACAAAGTCATGCTGAAGGTCATCTGAAGGTCATTCTACATATTTAGGCTTAATTTGAAGGGCCTGTGATTGCTCTGTCCAGTCAGCAAGTTTGGCATACTATAAAATATTACTTTCTGAATAATGATCATCACAACAAAATGATGATAGTGCAGTATTGGTGGGAAAATCACATTGGTGTTGACATTGGCATGTTCATTTATCGTGTTCCATTGTTGTGTACTGTCTTTCTATTTCAACATGCATGTTGCAATTTTGTTATTACTTGGCACTGTTGGTATACAATATATATATATATATATATACACATAATGAACATTTTGTGCACAGTGCCAAAGTCAATATCTTAAAGGTCAAGGTGACACTTATAATGTCTGAGAAATAAAACATGTAGATTGAGTATGACGATAAGGATGGTAAATTGGGAATATATGTGTTATCGTAATAAAAATATAGTTTTGTTCATGTTTTTGCTGGTAAAAACTCGGACTTGTAAATCATATATACGTTATTTTGTTCATTTTAATAAAGCATTCCCTTGTAGAGACAGTCCCTTGTTTTTGTGTCAGAACATCAGTGCAGCCACTGTCCATCCCTGCAGAGATTTATATTGTGTCCATAGTTGTCATTTCACCAAGTTCACATGTGGGTTGTCTTGTTAAATGGTCAGTGGTGCCACAGGAGAGGCGGCAATAACAACATTGATGAAAGCTTGCCATTGTATTGTATTTTGATGTTAATAGATTGTTAGTCAGGAATGTGTGTTTGTATATACTTATTGTTACTTTTATCTTAAAGAATTAAATTATACTTACCTCAAACCCGCCCACTGGCGTATTGTTAGTGCTGAGCTGCAGATTAATTCCGATAAACAATGAATCTTTGTCTCAGATCAGGTAATTATCTGAAGATTGTATTAATTAAGAAGTACATGTATAAAGTGTGTTAAAAATATTCTTCACAAAAGAATGGATTGTATCATTCCATCCGCATTTACTTGTTCTGCAACCGATTGGGTGACATTTTCAATAGTATGAGATTGAGTTCTCAATTTGACAAAATTTAATGATCATTGTTACCACAGATTCTATTTCTGAGCAAGGAATTTATTTCAAGACTTGCCTATGAATTTTGAGGTTGATGAGTCAAGTCCAGCTGGAGTTGAACACTTTTATGTGAGAAAGTCTACCAGTTACTTGTGAAGAGGTAGCAGTTCTTCTCAGATTCATTCTGGAGTGCATGGTAGAGCATTTGACCCGGGATCTTGGGGGTTGTGGGAAAAATCTTTCATCGCTGCTATGTAGAGTGTCCTTGAACAAGACATTTATTCCCATATGCCAAGTACTGGTTCTGCCCATGAAGACTTCGAGCAAGTTGTAATTTGTAAGTTGCATGACCGTTGAACACGTCGGTGGTCTTTAAAAGCTTCTTTTATTCTCTTTGTATTTACAAAATTGGAAGCGTGAACGCAAGTCTAGTACATGGTTGCATACAGATACACAAGTTTTGCATTGAATCCTGGATATCAATAAATTGGAACCTGGGTATCTCTTAATTAAATATTATCTGCTTAAAATGAATGTAAAGGAATGGTATGAATAAAAATCATTTAGTTCAAGACAAGTTAAACCTGGAATGAAGGCGGAGTTTATAAGGTTTGTTTTTTTCAACCAGGTTTGACTTCACACATAGTATTCATAGTTGGTTTACTGCAATTGAACTTCCCTGTCAATACGGTAGGGTGGCTTAGCATGGCGTATGTGTTCAGGGTGACTGGTTTTTGTGTTTGTTTTGTATACATTAATTATGAGTTCACAGATTTATTTGCGGGTACGTAGGTGCAAACTCCAAATTTTCCGTTACATGATTTGTACATGAAGTGTATGTTGGAAATGACTACAGTTATTGTTGGTTTGTGGTATTGAGCCCATAATTTATTTACAAAAATACAGCAATAGAATAGTGGAGGAACTAAATGAATATTCTCGAGTTGAGCAAGTATAAAGGAATTTGATCACGCTTTTTATAGAGAAACGTGATCATGTTTTTTAAAAGAGGATGTGTTCATACTTTTAACAGAGGAATGTGTTCATACTTTTTATAAAAGAACGTGATAATACTTCTATATGAAGGAATGTGGTCATATTTTTTATAGGAAAATGTTATCATACTTGTATATATTTGGTGATATTGGAATTTATAACAACATTAAAAAGCGAGCAAATCGAGAATGGAGAAAAAAGTTAAGATAAATATTTCATATAAGAAAAACATAAGATAGAATACAAAATGAAATTGAATAGTCATAAGGATTTGGTATGAAAATAATATAACTCTAACATTTGATGTTTTATCTTCTGAAAATGCATGTGCAGTATTCTTCATTATACATGTATTATATTTAGTTGAAGCATTTGTAACCTGTACTTCATGTCATATATTTGCGCAAGTATTTGGAGTTTGGTGAAAAATGATGTGAACACATGACCTTGTATAGTTTGTACAAGATATGGATATTCTCAAACCTTGTTCACAGATAGTTTATTTCATAATATTGTAGAGTTTAGAATTTTTTCTCATTGGGTCTTAACACTAATTAATATTCTACATACTTGTAATATGCAGTATTGTATGTGAAATTGAACATATTTAAGAATTGTCTTTATCTCTTCTCACTTCCTGGAGTGATATTCACCAATCATAACTCGAGAACAGAATTAAAAAAAACAACACTTAGAGACCATTTATGGAGACCAAAATTTGCACGCATGTAGGGACACCTACTATATTGGCATTAATGCTCTCTCAATTACCCTGTCATGCTAAACTTGATATCTAAAGTTGAAATTTGGATTTTCAAGCTTAAGTCTAAGAATATTCTCAAGAATTGTTGGTGAATATGACTCCTGAACTCTGTTTAAATGTTTGCAAAATCACAGTAATTCTTCTTACATTATACTGATTTATTTCTTTCCACCAGTAGAACTGGATAGCATTTATATCTTTGTAGTGCAAATGACATTTAACCCTATTTCATCTGTTATCTATGTATTTCATTGTGACATGTATAGATTATAAAGAAACCAAAAATTATTCATTGTCAAGAAAGACAACTCCTGTTTATTAATTTTGATTACGGGTTATCTCCCTTGATCTGTGGTGACATTAAAGAATTGATTATTCAAAATAATAGATTATTTAATAACCATGTATTTACTAATTAAACTTGGTCATGTCATTTTACAATTTTTACGAATCGACTGGCTATTTCAGCAACTCTGGAATATCTTTTTTTAATTGATATGTTGATTATTCACTATTGAAACATAGAAAAAATAAAAAAATCGTTTCAGTTATTAATAAAAAAAACCCTTTTTATTACATTGTTTCAGTTAAAAATCGATAGTTTTGGACTTAAAAGGTTTTTAAAAGTTGATTGTCATCTTCATTACCAGTTTGGTGTTATTTTTACAAACTTTCTTTTGAATGGGTTGTAAATTGCGTAACATCAAATCATGACTAACATTAATAACATGTATTGATATATTGGCATTTTTATAAGACAAGACGATTCCCCCCGCTTAATTGAATATAGTTTTTGACATTTTGAAACAATATAATATGCTATTCCAGATATGGTGAAATACACAGTACCCGCGTAACATTGTTGAAGATTTATTCCATGTTGAATATATATTTAAATAAAATTAGACAATATGTGCGTTTGTTGTTGTTGTCTTTATTTACCAAGTCCGTGTGGTTCCGGTTAAGAATAGAATCACTGCCGATCTCTGCAGAGGGGTAGGAATCCTCCAAATGGGTGTCGTGTTCATTTTATCGTTTTTTGTCCTGTTCACTATTGTGGTTAAATTAGCAAACCCTGTGTGGTTCCAGGGAGCCATATGAGTGATGGCAAGAATAGAATCACTGTGACTCATGCATGTCGTAAGAACCGACAATTTGAGTAATACGATAGGATTTGCTGAAATTTTGCAGTTCTGCAGGTATCAAGGTTCTAGGTTCATTCTGCATATTCATTTGTTGATGTATTTTTTTAATCTGTATGTTAATTTGTTGTTTTTGTACATGTAGAGTGAATCTGGAATCTTCCTTCCTGTTGGCTTCGAATAACCTTAATGTGTTGGTACGCCGTAAAACCATATTCATTCATTCTAGGGAGCCATATGAGTGATGACAAGAATAAGATCACTGTGACTCATGCATGTCGTAAGAAGTGACAATTTGAGTAATACGATAGAATTTGCTGAAACTCTGCAGTTCTGCAGGTATCAAGGTTCAAGGTTCATTCTGCATATTCATTTATTGATGTATTGTTTTTTTTTATCTGTATGTTTATGTGTTGTTTTCGTACATGTAGAGTGAATCTGGAATCTTCCTTGCTGTTGGCATTGAATAACCTATAATGTGTTGGTACGCCGTAAAACCATATTCATTCATTCTTTATATACCTACCTACCGATTTGAATGAAGAGTTACAAATACTATACTTTCCTTAACTGATAGTTGCTTAAGGTGCATGACATGTGATGGAACAAGATGACCCCATCAGTGACCCCTTTTCATACTTGAATCTGTTGTTTATTCTTTATAATTTAAAAATCTTAAAGGGATTATATTATGCAAATAGCACAAACACGCTGTAAATACAGACTTTTCCTGTATGCAGCGTGCACAAAATAATGTTTATGTATTGACGTATAACCTTTATTTACTTGAAAGTTATCAAATTATCAGTAGTTGAATATTTGCCAAAACTTTAATACGTCCCGCAATAAAATATTGCGAAATGTTTTCATTGAACTCCGCAAACTTACCGAACAAAGCCTCGAAAACGAGATCGGGAACGAGTCTTCACGGTGTTGTCCGGCGATTGATCGGAAACCCGAAATCGGTGCGTTGAAAATGGGGAATGTAAGCAAAAACAAAAACGTGGCTTCAGAAACCCGATGTTTGTAATAAAGAGGTTATGCAATTAGACACTTTAGACGCGTATATCACGAAGTTACAAGTGTATCTTCATACTGGGCGTGTGTATTTAGGACAGGGAATTGACTGTAATATGCCAATATAATCCCTTATATATACATATGCAATAGTGAAAGAAAGTGTCATAAAACCTCGGATCAGTATAAATATGCATTTTTATCAACGCAGAGGAAGGTCTTACTTTTGTTAATAGAATGAATAGCAGCAGAACGCATGGGAACATACAAATAAATGGAAAAGTGTGTGGGGTGGGGAGAGAAGTGGTGAGGGGATGGCCCTCGGACATATTCGTAGCCAAATGTAGTGTAAATAAGATAAACAAATAAACTTAGCACCACACCTGAGCTCTAACAGTGTGTTTCTATACTCGCCCTTGTTTATGTCCCCTCCTCTCTGGATGACGTATAGTTTGTGCTTTCCATACGACTGTCTGTCGCAAAATCTTGCCCGGACAATTCAGACATCTGTGATCGGAGTTGGCCGAAACTTTCTGGGAAGGATCAGTGTAGAATATAATTGTGCATTTCCGGTTCAATGATTTTTGACTGAATTATACCCTTTGCTGTTTTTTAAAGTAAAAATTTTGCCCATGCTTCTCTGCTAGGTCACCCTCGGGGAGCCAAGTGGGATAACTTCTATTTTATTGTAGGCAGTATTTATGGCCCTTTCATACTTAAAAAAATAATATCGTATTTACACTTCGCCTAGTTGGTCTAAGTCGTTCCACTCAGACAGACCCTTAAGTTCTAGCAGGTTATCAATTGTTGTTAGGGAATGAAATTGATATTTAAAGGAAACACTGCTCTTGAAAATGGTGACTTTAATTTCAAAACTTGCTTTTTTATTAGAATGAACAACTTAAATGCAATTATATCACAATGCGAACATTGCTGAGTATGTATATCACCATATGTACATTGCTGAGTTTGCATATCACCGTATGGACATTGCTGAGTATGTATATCACCGTGCAGACTTTGCTGAATATATGATTATATGATTAAATTGAATATCAGCTCATTTCGCCTCGTTGCAGTTTATCATGACTTTAAGGACACCTGGGTCTCTGCTGGCCGCCATCTTGATCGCTTCGTCGGTTTGCAGTAACGGGAACCTATGTGTTACGATTGGCGCCACATTCACACGGCCTGACGACACCAGATCGATGGCTATGGAATAGCTGAAAATACGAATAAATAAACCAATATGACATTCAGTTTAACTGATAAAATAGCAAAGAAATAGAGAGAAATATTATCCTTGAAAAAATGAACATGACAATTGAATATGCCCCTGATGAGGGGATATGTATATCTGAGTATCTGATTCTTGCATTATTTAAAGAAAGTATAATCATAAGATGCGTATCTACAGGGGTAATCAAAAATAATCATAAGCATAATTTCCTACCCATCATATTTTCCCTAACAGATCTGTTATTTTGTATAATATATGTATCCACAATCTCCTCAATATGTCAGATAGACTCTTGCAATTTTTTAATTGGCACTGTTAGAATAGCTGTTTGAATAGCCCGAACGACAACTGACAAATTCCAGAAATACTGAATTACCAAAATCGATCATATCTCCAAGATGTTCGCAAATCTATTTGTCTCTGGCACGCAATGGCGATCGGCAGCGTCGATGCCGCGTCTCCGTAACCTACTAATACGACACATCCGGCAGCCACCGACGTCTGCAATAGACACGAAGACAAAGACGAGGTAGTTAGGCATTATATTGATATAATTTATAATGACATAATGACGTCTATTTGGACAATTTCCTTTCGTTTCAAGGCAGTCACGCGGTTATGAGATTGTGTAAAAACGTATTTGTTTATTTCTAATTTATGGTTTATTATGTATTAACGATCATAAGATATTTATTGTATGATTTTTGTTATAATCTTCATATATTTATGGAGGAAAAATAAACATATTAGTATTTACCATTATGGCAAGTTGCTGACACCAGGTAATTCCCGAACATTCAATCACAATATCAGGTGCCCCTCCCATCAGATTATGGATCTGATTGGTTACCGTTTCTATGTCACGTGACGCTGTCAGCAAGGTGTGCGTGGCACCCATCTCTTTTGCTAGTTTTAATCTGCTCTCAATGACATCTACACAAATATATAAATGTTGTATCACCCATTATTGTAAGTCAACTGTTTTAAAACGAATGAATATTAATTCAATATTTTCTATGTTTAGCAACACCATACAAAGACAGCACAACGCATTGTTGAGCTATAGTTATTTATCAGAAAAAAACGTCTTATCGTGTTATATGACGATCAAACACAAATCATTATTAACATAAAATAAAATAAAACACCACCTTTTTTTAGCAACAAATACTAATTTATTTTAGCTCGACTGCTCATATATGGATATCATGGATCGCTCCATAGTAGAATCAGTACTCAGCCTGAATGTTATTTTGAGCGGTTATCGGGTGTAACCTAGGGTTAACACTGACAATAGCGGGCAGATATTTGTTGACACTGGCAAAAGCGAGCAGATATTTGTTGACACTGGCAAAAGCGAGCAGATATTTGTTGACACAGACAATAGCGGACAGATATTTGTTGACACAGGCAATAGCGGGCAAATATTTGTTGACACTGGCAATAGCGTTGACACTGGCAATAGCGGGCATATATTTTTTGACACTGGCAACAGCGAGCAGATATTTGTTGACACTGACAATAGCGGGCAGATATTTGTTGACACTGGCAAAAGCGTGCAGGTGTTTGTTGACACTGGCAATAGCGTTGACACAGGCAATTGCGAGCCGATATTTGTTGACACTAGCAACAGCGGGCAGATATTTGTTGACACTGGCAATAGCCGGCAGATATTTATAACCAACCGTAGATGAAATAGCAGTAAAACTGCATGTGGGTTTATTTTCACATGTTTAGGGTTGTCCGTGGCCGAGTAGTCTTAGACGACGTCTCAAGATTAATTACCTCTCACCGTAATTCGTATGTTTGAGTTCCATTCGCTCAAAAAAACTTGATGTGAAAAGTTACTACCGGAAGGACGGTGGTTCTACTTAGAATCATTCTGAATCTTCCTCATCAAATAAAACGGCATGCCATATATAACCTGAAATGTGTCGAAAAGGGTATTAAACCCCATTCAAAAATTATTTTTTTTACATTTTTGATACTGAGAAGTTTGGTTCTACTTATTCCTGTAATTTAAGTTTTATACATGAAACTAAACCAAATGGCACTAAGAAAATGCAATCGAATTATGTCCATCTAGTAACTATGAGGAAAAGCAAATTTCAAATGCCGTAAGTTCCAATGCCTTTCGTGTCGCTTTTCATGAACAGGATATTAAAGCAACTGTTGTTTTACCTGTAATACACACATTTGTCGCACCCATGGCCTTCGCCACTGCCATACACAGGAGTCCAATAGTGCCTGTTTACAAATATAAATGTCAACTGATATTACATGGTGTTTAGATAAATAGTCAAGAAAAATAAAGCAAGGTTAAACATCTGATTTCAAATATAATATTGAAGTTTTTGCTATCAAAAGAGAAGTCCTACAAAACCACCTAAGTAACCATTTTTGAAATGTTAGACGACTCTAAGGATGTGCATTTCCGTAACAAACACACATTCCCACGTACTCGTTTATTAATATCTAATTCCTCCAATAAACAGAGATTCAATGATATATCATCACAAAGCATATGCCAGTATATATGTGAAATAAGACCTATACAGTATATACAAGGATAATAAAAACGAATATTGATGTATGTATACACTGAAATTATACACAGTTATTATAGTCTATGTATATCTAATATATTAGCAAGTTAATATACCATGTCATATCTCCAAATATGCACACATCTCTTAGCGAAACGAACTATAGGAGTAATGTAGTGTACCACGTTAATAATAACACATCATATCTCCAGTATGCACAAATCTCTTAGCGAAACGAACCATAGGAGTAATGAAGTAGGAATAACAAGTTAATTATAACACATCATATCTCCAATATGCACAAATCTCTTAGCGAAACCAACAATTGGAGTAATGTAGTATAACAAGTTAATAGTAACACATCATATCTCCAATATGCACAAATCTCTTAGCGAAACCAACCATAGGAGTAATGTAGTAGGAATAACAAGTTAATAGTAACACATCATATCTCCAATATGCACAAATCTCTTAGCGAAACCAACCATAGGAGTAATGTAGTAGGAATAACAAGTTAATAGTAACACATCATATCTCCAATATGCACAAATCTCTTAGCGAAACCAACCATAGGAGTAATGTAGTAGGAATAACAAGTTAATAGTAACACATCATATCTCCAATATGCACAAATCTCTTAGCGAAACAAACCATAGGAGTAATGTAGTAGGAATAACAAGTTAATAGTAACACATCATATCTCCAATATGCACAAATCTCTTAGCGAAACAAACCATAGGAGTAATGTAGTAGGAATAACAAGTTAATAGTAACACATCATATCTCCAATATGCACAAATCTCTTAGCAAAAACAAACCATAGGAGTAATTTAGTAGGAATAACAAGTTAATAGTAACACATCATATCTCCAATATGCACAAATCTCTTAGCGAAACAAACCATAGGAGTAATGTAATAGGAATAACAAGTTAATAGTAACACATCATATCTCCAATATGCACAAATCTCTTAGCGAAACAAACCATAGGAGTAATGTAGTAGGAATAACAAGTTAATAGTAACACATCATATCTCTAATATGCACAAATCTCTTAGCGAAACGAACCATAGGAGTAATGTAGTAGAAATAACAAGTTAATGATAACACATCATATTTCAAATATGCACAAATCTCTTAGCGAAACAAACCATAGGAGTAATGTAGTAGGAATAACAAGTTAATAGTAACACATCATATCTCCAATATGCATAAATCTCTTAGCAAAACCAACCATAGGAGTAATGTAGTAGAAATACCAAGTTAATGATAACACATCATATTTCCAATATGCACAAATCTCTTTGCGAAACGAACCATAGGAGTAATGTAGTAGGCATGCAATGGTAATAGTAGTAAAATTACTTATGACATGGTCTACTTTGTTGGTGTACTCTATTATATATAATTATATATATATATATATATATATATCTGTTTTTTTAAAGTAGAAAGAAAACAAATTGCACTTATATTGGCAAGTAAAAGAAATAAAGACCGAAGACAACAAAATTTAAGTATAACATTTAAATATCTCCATAAATTGGAAATTGTTTTGGTATACATGTAATTATAACTTTAGAAGATTAAATCCGGATTTAAGTATTTAAACAAATATATTTTAAAGTGATCCTTTGCATAGTTAATAAAGTTACACATTGTGGTAAAAAGTAGAAACCAGTTTGGTTTCACAGAACCGGGACACATTCTAATTTTTGGCATTCAAGAACATACATGTACCTCCAACAAGCAATGTGAAACTTTTATAAAGCAAAGATCTTCTGAGTCTAGCGAATATTTTAGAGTTTCTGACAGATCATCCGGTGAGTCAAAGAGAGTATTACAACATTTTGAATGTACATTTAATAATTCAGGCCGAGCATGATTAGCTCAGTCGTTAGTGCGTCTGGCTATCAATCCAGGGGTCGTGAGTTCGAATCCCAGCTCGGCCACAATCTCTCCATGATGGTTGATATACGACATTGCGTCTCTTTATCATTCGTCTCTCACCACTGATTCAAGTGGGAAAGTTATCAGTTACTTGCGGAGATGGGGTATGTTCGAGTACTGGTTAACCTACCAGGATCCCAAGAAACAATGGTTATGTTAAGTGATCGTATGTTAGTCCTCGATGGTATAAAAATGACGCTAAATATTAAATCAATAATAATCCAGGTTAGTCTTGTTGCTAAATACAGACATTTTACGAAGGTAATATTTTATTTGAATAGATACAAGAACTATGTAAACGGCATTAAATTTATAGCGTTTTAATTTGGCTTACCTGCACCAAGAACTAACACAGACTTCCCGGCTTGTACTTCTCCCCGGCGACAATCATGTACCGCCACCGCCAGAGGTTCCATTACGGCACCTTCCTCGTCGGACACATTGTCAGGTAGCCTGTTTACAAATACACACAAAATACGATGAATACAGTTGTGCACTTCTTTGGCGATTCAGAATATACACATAATAGGTATGCACACACAAGTAAATTAATTTCGAATTCTTATGTATTGTTCTACATGGTACGTCAAACGTTGCACTATTCAAATATTGTTCATTATGCTGATATATATATCTTATATGGTTTAATCAACGTTGTTATTGCTTTTCATTTGTATTGCATTGATTGTATATCACAATTTGTATTGTATTTATTGTATATTTTCATTTGTATTGCAACGATTGTATATAACATTTTGTGTTGTATTTATCATATATTTACATTTGTATTGCATTGATTGCATATTACGATTTGTACTGTATTTATTGTATATTTTCATTAGTAAATGCATTGATCGTATATTACACTTTGTATTGTATTTATTGTATATTAACAATTTGTATTGCATTTATTGTATTTTACAACT
Source organism: Panopea generosa (assembly GCA_029582155.1). Taxonomy (NCBI): domain Eukaryota; kingdom Metazoa; phylum Mollusca; class Bivalvia; order Adapedonta; family Hiatellidae; genus Panopea; species Panopea generosa. The sequence continues at coordinate 29,371,872 of CM055909.1, read as the reverse complement.
TGTATTGCATTTATTGCATATCTACAATCTACATTGTATTGTTTATCACGTATATTGTATTATATATTTATACTGTAACTCTATATGTTGTTTCAGTTGCATGCATTCTGTGTAACACAATATGTGGAATAAACTGTACCCGTTCACAAAGATTTCCTCCCAAATATGAACGAATAGAACACCAATATTCCCTACCGAACATTCAATGTTAATGTCAATCAAATACCAATTAAATACCAAATAATTCCTATCAAACGCCCACTGTTAATCAAATGAACCAATATAACACGAACATTCACCAATCAAACGTTTACTTTCAACCAAATAATATATGGGAACCAACGTTTTCCTCCATGTGATACTGATAGTGGAATATAACAAAAACATGATATATTGACATGACTTTCCCGTATTATACTGACAGACTGGCCGGCCCTAGAATTATCCTCAAAAACTGAAGTTCTAGCGCTTTGAAAATAATAGGTGGTGGGGGAAAACAGTAACACACTACCTACTTGTGACAATACGCAGCCTTCATTATTTTATTCTGCGTGATGTATCCCGTCTCGCTATCGCCGAGGTAGGCCTTTTCTACCAGACACATGTTGTGCGCGCCCTTCATACAGTTTTTACACTCATTGCAAGCATCACCAGGCTCTAATGCTACCCGATCACCTAAAATAACAATGCAATCTTTATACAATTGCATTTCTGTTAGAGGATCCTTGTTATGGATTCGATAAAGCTCAGAGCATTTTCCTCAATTTCAGAATATATGTGTATGTCCAAGCATATCTTTTTTCACCATTTTTACCATTCACACTAACATATATTTTTTTATATTTGGGATACCTTAAGGGTACCCACTGTCCTCCAAAACGGTCTATAACATAGACGAATAGATCAATATATCGCTAGTATGCTTAAATAACACTACAATATCGAATAGTTCCAAAGGTTTAGTTGTGACTCACCAATCTTCAATGACGTCACACATTCTCCAACCTTGACGACCACAGCACTTGCCTCGTGTCCCATGGGAGTCGGCTCGTGCAGCGCATGGGTCCCATGTGTTCCGTGGGTATACATATGGACATCTGATCCGCATATACCGACATCACGAATCGATAGAAGAACCTCTACAAATAAAAATTAAAACAGTGTATTAAAGTTTAGCAAGTAATGTTCGAAAAATGGATGGAATAATGAGTTCAACTCTCAATAGTTTCACTTGAGTATTCGTATAAAGATTCCAGTATTTCAAACATTTTAACTTAAAACTTAATTTAGTATCATGGAAAATATTTCAAAGCAATACTTAATAAAATGTTCGAAGTGGACTCGTGACGCCCAATCGATGAATATTAAATACTAGATCAAGTAGAGCGTGTTTACTTTTTACTGTTTCATTCTTACCATTATGCTTCGGATCCGGTGCTGGTTTATCTTCCTGGAAAACAAATTAAGAATCTATTGTTAATACAATGACTTATATAGAAGGATAGGAAACTTGCACCTCTCTACTCTAAGTTTATTATATAACATGCGAAGAATTAAAATTTGGCAAATTAATCATTCAAATTTCACAGGTAATTGATTTCTTTAATATAAAATGTAAGGTATATGTAACTGTTTTAAACGCGCAAAATTATCTTGAATATAAAATAGTGTAGTTTGAAGTAAAATTTCAAGTACTTCCCTTGATTTGTAGTTGCAGTATACACATTTTTCAATCTTATGTTCTTCAACAATTTTAAAGACAATTTGCTGGAAATGGTCTCGTTTTGTAGAGAATTCCATGATGCAAAGAAAAAAAATTAGTTTGTATTTCTAAGACGAATAGAAGTTAAGATATTTAGCAACGAGAAGTTGCGAGATTTTGCGTGAATACGCGAGAGTTCATAACATCTCAGCCAATTGCTTTTCTTTCTCTATACGAGTCCTTCTATAAAACAAACATCACTACTATGTCTATATTTATACGCGTCACTAAATGTTCTTAATAACACACATAATGTATCCGCTACAAATGGGACTGAAGTACAAAATGTTACATTGCCGGTGTGTGGTTAGGATGTGTAGTTAGTTTGTGTAGTTAGTGTATTTATTTATATACCACCCACTGTCATATTTTAAAGCGCGGCATAGCCAGTAACTTATCTTATAAAAAAATAAACACTTTATTTATGAATGACACACATTTTTGTGACATGTCATCATCTTCCGTGCATTGATATCAGCCGATATCTCTCTACAACTGTGTAATGCGACAAGGTTAATCATCTTGAACATAAATAAGATGTCCACAACAAATAGTTTTTTTTCCTACCCTTTCGAAATAGTTTAAAATCACCTATTTTGATATCATTGTCGGAGATAGTATTATTCAAATCTGTTTGATATGAACAGAATATATCATTTGTTTCAATAAAACAAGTTTAAATCCATAAAGTTTAGGTTAAAGAAAGTGAATATTTAGATACCCTATGTTTAATGTATTTTGGTTAAACCATTTATCTGATTTACATTCAGCGATATATTGGAGAGTCCCACCAAGCTGGTACTGGCATATAAATCATGTTCCTTTTGTAGCTCATTGCCACGTTTAATAGTTGTGAAACATTCTCCTCCCTGAAAACTTCCCTTTGTGCAAAGATATTTTCTTTGTAAAGTTTGATGTCTTTAGCTGACACCATACCAAGTACCGTATTCAGTGTGCTTCTGATGTTATATCCATATATATATCTTTGTATTCAAATATAAACTGTAACGATCAATAGTGACATCAGGCAATCCTTTAGGCCTAAATTTGACATCATTACTCAGGAAGGTAAGTCATTCTTTGATGCAAACCGGTTCTACAGAGCTGTTGAATTTTGCATATGTTGTCGTTCACATGTTTTTCTTTTCGCCTTGGTAGGATAGACGTTGACAATATAAAAAAATCTTTATTTATTGTTTGAATGGTATAAGAATATGTATGTAAATGTATTTGATTAATGGTTTTGTCAATAATAATAATGATTGTATTGACAAAAACATTAACGAAATACTTTTACATACATATTCTAAAACTATAAATATCGCTTACAATAATTTGATAATGAGGCTCCGAGAATTAATTCACCCGGCGTTTCTTTATCCTATCAGTACATTTATTGTTATACATGACGATACATAAAACGGTTCAACTATTCTGTTCAGTCTGCACTAGATGACAACATTTTAGTCGTTCTATCACAGAAGATTGCCTCATTTTCTTTGATAAAACTTCATTTAATATTATTTTATTTTAATCACTACATTAACCATTCCTGAGTGAACACACACAATAACACACACACTTATTTTCAGTCATGGTAAAAAACCATCCGAATCATTAAGTTTTCGTTATCTTGTTTCGTTATCTCGTTTATATGAAGGAGAGCCCACTTTTACTGATATCGACACTATCTGTATGTGTCTATACGGTACATCAACTGTTGACTCGGGCATTCAACACAACATTACGCCAATACGCAACGTCGTATAGAAAAAACGAGGACATCACTGATATAATAATGTTCTTTCACCTTAGCATGAAAATGTCGCAACCAATCTAATCGTTGATAGAGACAGACAGCAACAGACAGACAGATAGACAGGCAGGCACCACAAGCGGGCAAGCGGACGGACGGACGGACGGACGGACGGACAGGAAGATAGCCAGACAAACAGTCAGGCAGGCAGGCAGGCACGCACGCAGACATTTTGAGAGAATACGACGATTATGTGTACATTGCGATCCTGAGGTATACATATTTTATTATGTTGAATTTTGGCTCAAGTTCAAATCAAGATAACAATTAAAAACACAACCGTTATAAAATATATTTAAAATTATATAGGCCGAAGACATTTTGTATTTGCATTCGTTTGAATTTACGCCATGTCATGTCATGTTCAGATCTATTGTATTTGTTCAACATCTATGGTCAAATTTATATTAAATTATGCTTAAGATCTAATTAACTTTCATTATCTCCCTTTAATACTCCCAGTATGTATACAATGACTTTTTATTTAATACCAAACACATATTAAAACATTCACCTCTTTAGTTTATTCAACAACAGCACTGCACAATCACAAATAATACATTATTTCTAGATAAATTGGAAAACCATTAATCTGAATAAACTTGGGTTGAATAAAACAATTGGTTTTATATATAACATAGTATGTTATCAAGGAATTATACCGAGTTATCTACAGCTCTCTTTACCAAACCTATCACGGATTTGATCAATATGAGGATAATAATAATAAAAGAAACTCCATAATGATTCAATTGCAGACTCCTAGACTTCCATTATCATACATACATAGATTTTAATCTTAAACAGATCTAGAATACAGTATTTAACGTTTAAAAATTAGAACCCTCGTTATCCCCACCAACTAGACTGTTCCCCTCCCACACTCTCTCACATTGCCAAGAAGACATCTATCAGCTTTCATTGAATTCAGATGTGGAATAGCTCCAATACGCTTACAAAAGATGACAGAAAATGCCCGTTTTGTAATGTTGTGGAGAATGAAAGTCAAGTAATTTTAAAATGTAACCAGTATTATGGTTTAAGACAACTTTTAGTTGCTTTTTAACAATGCAAAACCCTGATAAACTAGACACTCTATAAACTCATCCGGCATTGATTCGAGTAAGTGCCAAAACTTAAAATATTGCAACAACGTTCATTCTATAAATGTAAATAATAGAACCGGTCAGATCTGCACCGATATATTGCGAGGTCAACCATATTTAATATGATACAATAACACTCATTAGTTTTCGGTCATCTCCGATAATAAAAATGTACGGACAATTCAGAACCTTTATTTATGAAGCTTTATAAGAGTTAATGAGAGTATAAGAGTACATGTACTGGTCAGGCAACTTTTTGCTGGGGATGGAACACTTTTATTATTGCTGTTGTTTTAACAAAGCATATTCTAGGCTACATAAAACATTGTCTGTAAGCTTACAATCAAAATATTGTGATTTGCTACACGCAAACACTGAAGTTAGAAATTTATTCTCAACACTTTAAAGAGCTTCGTTCTGAAAGCACGTAGGGTTCATTATACCAACATGCCGACAGTATCCTCACTGGACATTATCCAATGTAAACCGTGAATTACGGGAAGACAAAATCATCGTGCGAATGCTGGCAATTAGGAGGATTTACTGACTACTCCGAATAAATTACTTTAATATGCCGCATATACTACTGTGATGGTATCCGAGATGGCCGCCGCGCATGCGTACTTGTTTCCATATCTTATATGCAAATGAGTTACCACCAATAGACACACTGACCCACATCCAAAATTGCCGCCACAAATGGGCAATAGTAAACATCGCGTATATGCCAATTAGTAACTATATTCAGACCGAAAAGCGTCCCCTATCCTACTTCAAAGCATTGATTTTAAGACTTGTGTTACACATTTGTACTATTAATGAATGTGGATCAGTATGCATGTACGGGCATTGCATGACATTTGTATGTATCATTTTTTTTTGGTGAATTTTGAGATTTGTTGTCATTCGGAGCTTATTTGTAAAACGGTTTTTAATCTCAGATTTTGGTCTTTATATTAAAAAAACAATATCCAAAATTATACCTCCAAACGGGCAAAATAGGCTATGAAACGCAGGAAATGGCATCTTCGCCAAAAAACCTTTTTCGGGGAGACCGCATCCCTATAGTCGGAAAGGTCTACTTACGGGCCTGAAACGTGTTGAATAATCGTGTTGAAAACACGTTTTACATTAATATTATTTCATTAGATGAATAAAAACAAGATGAATTAGTAAAGACTAATACAAAATGAAAAAAAAATGAAAAAGATCAATGGTCAAGAATAGGCGAGGTAAAACAATAAAGAACAAAGAAGAATATGCAAAAAAAAGAGAACATGGCAAGCAGAAAAGCTAAAGTACGTACAATTTTTAAATCCGCCTTCCCGTGTAAAATAGCAGTAAGGTTTTTAGCCATTGTGTGTTAACGTATAAACCACTTCGAGATGAACACGAGCCGATAATGCATAAAAAGTAACTGACGAACTGTGAGATTACAACTCAACCAGCGACACCATTAAAGGGCAACCATTCGTCTTGCAGTTTTAAGGTTCATTAAACCTCTGAAACGATCTTTTTTAGTTATAATTCAAGTCAGTTTTATTCTTCCAGATGATAGATGTGTATATGTTTATTTAATTGATGACAAACGCAAAAACAAATATAATATTAATTTAAAAAGTTATGAACAGGTTTTGTTAACAAGCTAATGGTCGTTTCTTTCCGATAAACACCTTCAACAGAAGACGGATATTCACGAAACTTGTTCGGAATTGCGTCGATCGGTAATTTATGCACAATAGGAGCACAGCATGGGGGATTGTAGGGGATGTATTTAAAAATGATCATTATATATATATATATATTTAATAGCTGTACAAACAACTTATTATTTAATTCTTTGACTGTATTAAGCAAAACCCCATTGGCCGCCACTCAATATTGACAGGGAGAAATATACTCACATATACACTAACATATTTTTGTTAATTACCGACATAAAATTCAGGGTAAAAACTGAAAAAAAATATCGAAAAGTGCTTACTGTTATTTTGTTTAATATTGTTATTTATCGCACGTATAGTTAATACTGAGGATTATTCGTTATTGAGATTTTGAATTTAAAGTTATCAAGGACTTGTATAGAAGGATAGGAAACTTGCATATCCTGACTTAATGTTGTTAAAACAGCACACGAAGGATTCATGATTTGGCAAATTAACCATTCATAACTCACGTGTAATTGATTTCTTAACATAAACTGTAAGTTGCATGTTATCCTAGATGTTTAAACATGTTTCGATCACGCAAAATGTTCTTGAATTAAAGATTTTGAGGTTTGAAGGAACATTTCTCATAATTTGCCGTTATTTTAGCTGCAGTGTACACATTTTGTAATCAGATTCACTTCAACAATTTTAAACACAAATTGCTAGGAATGGTATTGTTTTGATGATAATTTCATTCTGCAATGTAAGAACTTTGATTTGTGTTCCTGAGGTAAATGGAAGTTAAGATAATTGAAAACGAGATATTGCAAGATTTTGCGTGAATACGCGAACATTTCTCTTATATGAACACGCCTTTCAATAATACTTCAGTTCTTTATATAACACTAATTTGACATCGTTACCTTGGATACTAAGGATTTATTAGGCATTGTTACTGATAACAGATACTACCACGGCGATGAGCGACAGTAGATGTCGCCATAATGACACGGGCGACCGCAAATAGTTAAAGTCGTCCTTTAAAACAGCCTTGAACATAATCGCTAACCGTGGTTACCGATAGGTATATCTCTCCTATCTATACATGTTAATGTCATAAGTTACTGTCATGTACCCGTCCGCTTGATCGACTTAACTTAAACTTACTTAACAATATGTCAGTGGTGGGTGAGTTTTGAAGTCACGTATCAGTAATACGGAATTCTTGATTCGCGGACTGTTGGTATATAGATCTGTGTAATTTGTGTATATCATCAAAGGTTGTTGCGTAAACAATGGGGTCTCTACACACTATCCTGTCTTTAGTTCACCTGAAACTTTGTCTCAAGGGACCTTTTGCGATCGCCTTTTGTCCGTTTCCGTCCATCGTGCGTTATCCGTCGTGCGTCCGTAAACAATTGACATTTTCGACTTTTTCTCATTAACCATTAGCTCAATCGTAATGAACTATTGTATGCAGCTTTGGTACCTAAAGATGCATCAAAATTGTGAATCGCATGGTCTCCATGCCACTGGGGTCTTGGGACGGGGCCTAAACAATCATATTCAAGGTAAACTTCCTCTCATTATAGGAAGCACTGGGAAACAAATGGTGAGCATGAGTATGGACGTATATGTGTCCTTTATTGTGAATTGAATGTCCCTGGGTCTCACGGTTTGGCGCTGGGGGTGTTTTTGAGAAGTCGAAAATGGCAGTTGCCTACTTTGCTAAATCTATACAAATTAAATTGACAAAAAAAGTTATTTCTTATGTCTGACTAGACTTATGTGAATGTTTAATTTGGATAAACAGGTGACTTTTAAGGCCTATGTGCCCCTTGTTATAATACTGTAGTTTAAACAATATTCTATCCTCAATGAACAGGGTTGTCGTATATATTCAATATACACATTCAATAACAAGTGTCAACGATTCAGAAGTTCCTCGTTATTGCAAGGTGCTACGAGGGGTATTCAAAAATTTTAAAACTGGCTTTATAAAATGAAACTAAAGCTGATTTATGGCAAATTTTACGGCAAAGTGCTACTATAGTACAAAGTAATAGTAAGACAGTGCCATGTTTTAGAAGTATTCCTACGAGTATATAAATTACATTGTATAAGTAAGGTAGTGTCATTTTACTTTTCTTTTCAGTGCGCGGTGGAGAGAGAGAGAGAGAGAGAGAGAGAGAGAGAGTTTTAAAGCATCTGCAAGACAAATAGTTTCATAAATATAAATACATATGTTGTCAAACTGTAACTAAAGCATTGTTTAATAGTTCATGTACTGGAAATGAATTCATGTACGTATCTAAATAAGAGTTCATGAACATTTGAAGCAAACAGCATTATATCAACATATAAGTTATGATATTATTGTATAATATATGATTAAGATTCACTAGCCATTGTTCGGACAATTATGTATTCGAACCATTCATGTATGCGTTGGAGATCTGTGTTAAGCATATTAGAACTAATAGCAGGTTTGTCAACAATGATATATAGGCTTGTGTCATCAGCAAAGAGTTAAAATTAGAATTAATATCCGTAACACATATATACATTATATATACTAGAAATAGAGGTTGACCTAGAAAAGAACCTTAGAGATACCCAAGATTTGATATAAACAGTATCAAATTCTGCTCCTGTAAGTATTACACATTGTTTATGATCGTACAAATAATCTGAAAACCATGAAAGAAAAGGACCGTTAACACCTTCTATCTCAAGTTTTAGTAGTAATCCCTTATGCCATACTCTCTCAAAAGCTTTAAAATGTCCTAAAAACAGTACAGATGTCTTAACTTATTCAAGTGCAAGGCGAAATGTATTATACAGTTCTACTAGTAAAAGCATTGTATAATACTACCATACTCTATAGATATTTTCGATTAAACAAAACCTCTGCCATGTTAATATATCTAGGTGTTTACATCACACTAGACTGACTTAACAACAGTGACAGATAAGTGCTCACGAGACATCGTCTTAGACTATTTGGTCACTGAGGAACCCGGAAATAAATAATCCAGCATATATACTACCATTGTACTAATTACTGATGATTTAAATGTTGAAACTGCTCCGATCTGTTCCCCTTCACACTGGGGACGGTATCCATGAAGTGCAGGTGTTGCGTTTCACAAAATAACGTACAGAATAAATGGCCGTAAGTGGATTTGACATTTTTTTTCTTTGCATGTTTAAATTTTGATTGACATTTGAAATGGTTGTATGTCCAAAAAAAAGATATCATTTTCTGCGTGGTGTTGGGCCAATTTTGGGCTCACTTGAAAAAATATTAAAACTAAAGTCAAACCTGTCTTAAGCAGCCAGTCGAGAGATGGAGCAAAAGTGGTCTTTAAATACAGGTTGTTGCTTAATACAGGTTAATTTACTCTGAAAGCATAGAAATGGGAAATATCATATATGGCTGCTTAAGCCAGGTGGCTACTTAATAGAGGTGGTTTGACCGATTATGAATAATTGTTGGTTAACGGCGTTTTTTGTTGTAAGCTTTTTTATGGAACGCACTCCGGGTAGATGCTAATGGTTTATTATCAATATGGGGTTTCCTTCATGCAACTTATTTTGCAAACATACATAATTGCAAAATCCGTATACCCATTACATATATAGTGCAGAACGTTCCGTACAGTGTATAAAACTAACATCAGGGAACGTGTATCACCAAATACTAGAAAAGTTCATTCTGTAAGATGTCAATATTTAATTAAAACTCACCCGGTCTGTTCGCAGAAACTTAAGTTCCTTTATTTTGGAAAGGGCATAACTGTTGTAACACAACTATGGTAACACAGCATAGCATAACTTATATTTTATTGAAGTCTCTACTCTATCGCCTTACAATTATAGATATGTCATACAATCAACCCTGTATAAGCGGACACATCTGTTAAACAGTCACTTGTCTTCAACATCCACATTTGTTATTTTTCATTTATATGCTTTCAGAGAAAATTAGGTATTTCCTTACACAGTACCAGAGTATTATAAAACATAGTCAGATACGGCTCTAAATACATATAAAAACAAAAGTTTTATTATCACACATTTAAATCAACTACAGGTGAACTTCGGTGACTCGAACCCTACGGAACTGGACAAAATTGTTCGAGTTAAGGGTTGTTCGAGTCAAGTATTGTCCAACAGCATACCATACATGTACATTGTATTTACATCGAAATAGGAATTCGGCTGGGACCAAATAAGGCGTTAGAGCTATTAACGATGTTCCAACCATCCGTGTTCGAGCTAAAGAAGTTCTACTCTATAAAATTAAACATTTTCTACTTTTTAACGTTTTAAAACTTCGAAGCAGATTTTGGCAGATAATTAGTATCACTAATTTTTACAGCTTAACATGAAGCACATTTATTGTTCCTGATTTGGTTCACTTATAATATCAATGTTTTCTATACTTATTTTTATCAAAATTGTTTTTGTTTTTTTATTTCATCATATACTGGATAGAATAGTAATACATATTCTTCATCTTCAATAGCATCTGCACAGTGGAACTATTTTCTCTTTTCAGCAGGTAACCGTTCTTAACGTCCAGTTTCTAAACACAAATTGACCTACTCCGCATCGAAATTTAGAATTAGCACTACGGTGAGATCGAGATATTAAACACTTGAAATAATCTTTATATTTAGTTTTAAAACAATTATACAGCCTTACATATCACCTATTAGTGTCATTAGTCCACTCATGTTTTAATTGTTCGGATTTAAAAATAAGCCCTTAATTAAGCTATACATCCACGGTTTAATAAACATTTGCTTTCTCAAACACTGAGTAAACTCAATGTTCAAATTATTCCAATTTCCCCTCAATATAAAGTTGACCGTTAATGTATTTTTTTAAATTAAGTATATTTTTATCCATTAAAAATAATCTAGACCATTGGTCGATAGTAGTTCTCCACTGCTGACGTTAGTTCACAGTCCATGCCGCCGAGCACTCCGGTGTGTATCGTCCTAACTGGCTGCACGTGGCTATACAGCTTTGCTACATGCGTGTTACTTGATTTTTTCTCTACACCATGGTGTCGTGGATCTAGAGGAGCCAGTGCATTCTAAACGGCAAGCCTCCGAACGATTTCAAAATTTAGATGACAAGACATATTGCTCTGAAAACACGTAGTGTTTTGTGTGATGAATTATTGTTATTGTTTATCATTTATGCGTTAAATTTTATTTCTTTATACCATCCTCTCAGCATTGAAAGACGACAGTCCATATTTAACACCCTTATAAATTAATTGCTAGATTATCATCCAATTTTTTCTTAAAAACGGGGAGAGCGGGAGGATTTTATTTATCATTTTTAATTTTTTTTTTTTTTTTTTATATATTTTTTTTTTTATTTTATCATTTTTTTTGTGCAAATAAAAATGGTGTGTGTGTGTGGGGGGGGGGGGGGGGGAGGGGGGGGCGGGCGTGGATGATAATCCAGCAATTAATTTATTAAGGCGTAACTAAGATTTTTGATATTTTCTTTTTATTTACATAAACCAGACACACTTACCAAATATTACTGTCTCATAACACGACATTCTCTTTTTGTCCTTTTTTTTTGCTTTGTTTCTTTTTATTGAATTACTAATGACTATTGTAAATTAACATGCATATATTTTGTTATATAATAACATTTATAAATGTGTTCATCCAGACGCTTACATGCTATGACGGAGTGGGTAAAGGGATCTTCATAAATGTATTGATTGGAGTAAAAGTAAAAATGTAAAAAAAAAATACATAGCGTTTGTATAATGCCAACGAGTCACGGTTACAGCATGTGGGTAATGATTGCTTAAATGCGTAAATTCTTCTTCCGAGCGTTCGTGCGTGTGTACGATTGTGCGTGTGAGTGTGTTTATTGATAAGGTCCGATAATTGTCCCTGAAGAAACAAAAACTGCCTAGAGTTATATTCTCAAAGAGGAAAATTCCCGTCAGAACCACCCTCATAACGTATGGCTAGCTCTGATTGGTGCAGTTTTTGACATCACGAAAGTATCGTCCAATCACGCCGTTTTACACTTTAGTATCAGATTATCTTTGTGCATACAGACCGTATGCATCATCATTCTAACGACTAAATCCGCATGTCAAAACAACTCAAACATTTTGCCTACCGCGTGTAAGCAAACATGATATGATATATGTTTTGATATAAACACCGCGGTGGTGTGTGTTTTACAGAAAGTCCCGGACCCCCGGAGTTAACATGTTTATTTAACCCGGAGGCAAGGTTAATACGATCTCCATTGTAATTTGGAATCAATTATATGATTATAGACTTCTTTACACGTCTCCAAGACGTTGATGAGAAAGGAGCGCTTCAGTTCTTCACATTTCGGCAATAAATCAGATAATGTACAAACCGGTTATACGTGCCATCGGCATGGATCAGAAAAATTACAGTCGTGTAAAAATGTGAGTTAATGTTAAAACGCAAATTTATTTATTTGTATCAACGCAATACATAAACGTGCAAAGACTCTTGTATTGTAGTTTAAAGAGTTTTTCAATACCTATTTTACTTTGTAGTTCAGGAGTAAAATAAATAATGAATAAAAATAATGTTTTTTTTTGCTAAATTTACAAATTGAATATAGAAGATTGCTTAGGAACTTATGCGTATTACGTTAACAATCATTTGGTTTCAGACAAAATCGGAATTGAATAATTTTTATACTGTTTTTTACAAGTTTATGTCAATTTTAACTTATAAAGAATACTCTAAACATCGGCGTGAGAACATTGTTATTGTGGCGGATATATTACACCATACTAGAGACGACCAACATTAAATATCGGAAGATCTACGTATATAATTTTATATTCTTGATCAGGAAGGATTTATATATCTATATTCGAAAAAACAATGTTTCCAGTCAGTCAGTATCTACAGAATCCGCGTGCATCTTCGTTCCTAATCCGGGATATCCTTGGCTCCGAGGCGTCCTTGACAGCAACCGAAAAATATGCCGCCTTTGAGCAGACACTCGGTGCAGGTCACGCCCATTTGTATGCCGCTGGGACGGGACTGTCGACGACCCAGGGGTTGGGATATTACCAGCCTTCACTCGGTTGTCAGGAAATGAGGAGAGGTAACATATCTTTTGTTAAGCCATATAATTATACTTTGTTGCCGAGCTCTAATTCACCTGAGAAACAACACTTTAGTTCTATATGATAATGTTTTACTGTTGTTTTGGTCATAATTGTATATCTTTCCCTTATAAGGATTTCTAAAAGTGCAAATTGTTATGTTATTTACACGCACTGTCAGACATTTTAGATTTGTGATTAAAATAGTGTTGTTAACTTAAAATATGCATATTAATTTTAACGGATTCGAGTTTGCTAATGTTATGAGCTTGTGAGAACCAGTAATGAGTGTTGTTTTTTGCGAGGTCATCGGGTCAAGCCTGGGATCAAGCCGGCGACCTCTGACATGAGCGACCCGGCAATACTCTATTCACTGCACTACCGCCTCGTCCAGCTAGGTCCAAACACTTTATGTGAGAAAGTTTGCCGGTTATTTGAGGAGGGGCAGTCTCTGTATAGACACGTATAAAACACACACAAAAAATGAAATATATTTAGATACACTGAATAATAGGTGTTTTCATTAGGTAATCACCATAATAAACATTTATATATATATAATCTTTATTATCTTCCAATATTGATGAATTACAAACAAACACATAGGGAGAAAAGAGCAACATACAGTCATACAAAACAAATATACAATACAATAAGCACATAAATAAGTAACACATACATGCACGCCTGAACACACGTACGCACGCACGTGCGTATGTGCGTGTGTACACAGACCCGGTGAAACACGTTCAAAATTTGTCACCCTATTTTGTTTTTTACATTTTATATGAAAAGTCTTTAAACTATTTTAAGAAACCGTGTAAAATTATATATATTATACAAAAAAGTCTTAAAAGATAGACTTCAATGATAATAGATAATTCAGAAACACACTAAACATAAATAAAGCGTTCATTTTCTAAAAAAAGAAATTATAGAAAGCATACATAAATCTCAACTTGAGATTTTTTTAAATTCATTTTTTTTTTGGTGCAAAAAATGCTATAATTTATTGACATTGATAATTTTGCTTTTTATGATATACCGCTGAGTAAAAATCTGTTACTATGACAGTTCGGTGATGTTATCTAATGTATAATGAGTAAATCATTTAGAAAAATTGAGATTTTTAAGTTGAGGAAAATCTCAGCTTTAGATTTTTAGTGAAACCAGACACTGGGCCTAAATTCATCAATAATTTGAGTCTGAGAATCAGACTCAGACTCAGGATTTAACATTTTTGTAAAACCCTGTAAACATACAATTATGGTTATGTATGTGTGTGATCCTGCAACATTTTCTGTCAAATAATCATTAAAACTGCTTGTTTCTGCAAATAAATATAGTGATTTGCTTGTTTAAAAGATGTTACTTCAATGTTAAAGTTTTGGCAATATGCGTCTGAGTCTAAATCTCAGACTCAAAATATTGATGAATTTAGGTCCTGGTACCCTGTTTTTATCTAAGGTGCAGTTACACTTGAATGGTTCTAAATAATACTGATATAATAAAATATTGACTGTTGATATAGCAGTGTATGCTTTCCTCTTTCATTTGATTTGATTATATTAACTCTGTAGACGATTTCGTTTTTAGTATTACTACACATATTATGTGTGTGTAGCTGAACATACTTGAATAATATCATGTATTACCATGAATAAGTACTTAACTGCATAAACTTATTACATTAATGATACTTTATCAAGTTTAATAGTGACAAAATATTTTAAGTCTTTATTAAATTTTTACTTCAGTTTCTATGTACAACGCGGTAATAATAGCATCAATATCATGTACATAGCCATTCAAATATATAATACACATTGCAAAAAACAACAACAATTATTCACATAATAACACTATGTTTAATGCTGCAAATCGATATACTAAAAGTGTATTTTTTTTAGTTTGTCAGGTCGTAGGTCGTAACTACGGCCAGTATGAAAGTTTGATTATGTTTATACGTATATATCTGTGATTGCAATTTTTGTATGGGACACTCTGATAATAAATACGACTGCAGCATCAACCTCTGATACAATGCGAACATTCAAATGCTTATAATGTAATAGATGAGATTTACCATACGTTTTCGTGTACCGTTTGAGGAAAATAAAGTATCTATCTATGTATCAATTTCACTCTTTCACAAAACCAAATTTTGATAAATGGATTATTTCAATATTAATAAACTTATATGTACCTAAATTATTCATGAAATATAACCAATATTAAACGAAATCGAGTTTAAAGACCACTTTCATCCACACCTCCCCACAACCAAAAATAAAATAATAAAATAAAAATAAATACCGGCGTGTTTTCCATGTCTTGTAGATAGCCGTCTTATTTTCTGAATGAAGGGAGCTCTTTGCTCATTTTAGATCCCCTTCATCAATTAGTTTAAATCCATAGTTTTAATTAAATAAATTTAGGTAATATATTGATCACTGATCAAAATATTATTAACCAAATCCATATTAAATAGATTTTTTCCACAAACATTTGACGCTTTTGCTACTTTAAAAATATATTTAAATTGAAGGAAAATACGACAATTCGATTACGCTAAACTATTTATGATTAGTATATATCTGCAAGATGACATGACATAAATCCATCCAAGTAATGCTGCAGACACTTCACATTTCTGTTTAAGACAAGGATATAACTCTTGTTAATGACTGGTTGGCATCGTCGTATTACCTTTAGTGGTGGAAGTACATCGCAAAAGTACAAACTAATATATTTTCGTCATTTTTTTTATATCGGAATTATAATGATATTAATAATGATTGGATAATTGTAATAATAATAATAGTAATGAAAATTAAGATAACAATGATGATGATCTACTACTACTGCTACTGCTTTTGCTACTAAAAATAACAATAATAAAAAAAATAAAAAAAATAAAAATAAATAACAATAAAAAATTTCTGATAATAATAATAGTACTACTACCATCACCACTACTTCTACTACTACTACTACTACTACTACTACTACTACTACTACTACTACTACTACTACTACTACAACTAACAATAATACTAATAGTAATAGAAATAATTATAATTATAATTATAGTAATAATAATAATAATAATAATAATAATAATAATAATAATAATAGTAATAATAATTATAATAATACTACTAATAATAATAAAATTATAGTAATAATAGTAATAATAAAAATAAATGATAATAATACTAGAAATAGTGATATTAAGATTTTATTTTATGTGAGAAGTAATTTGAAATAAAACTAGCATCACTTATGTGGCATAACAAGATGTAATTTCAGATAGTAATACTCGGAGATGAACAAATGAATAAATGAATGAATGAATGGATATCTTTTTCCTCTTCTTGGGAGATTAATATACAAAACTGACATACAGTATGTTGCAATTTATAACATATATACAAAATACACATAGCAAAGTTAACATATAATATATCGTACAATGAAAATGCAAACATTTTATATTATTCAATCTTCATTTTAGTTAATATGCTGAATAAATATGAATAGTCTATGCATATTTTGATATTGAATATTCGAATTCCATTGCCAGCCTTTCTAATATTACATCTACACCGACAAGTCAATATAGGGTTAAGTATACTGTAATTTTGAAATTTGCGACCGTATCTGATGTTTTTAATAATCGCACATTTTCTTTAACGGCGACACCGAAGCTGGAGTGGTTAGAACAAATCCTGCAGATATTTTCTTTGTTCGTAAAATAATCAATGTAAATTTAATACAATTGGGCATGTTTTAAATCTGTTTAATATTGAAATAATATTTGAATAAGTATACTGGCGATATTAATTGTCTCTTTTTAGGAAATTCTAGTACTTTAATCTCAGAAATATGTGTTTTTTTACTTACTTTCTGAACTATCAAATAGGTGCACACGTCCTTGTGTAAAACAGTTTTCTCCAAATACATTAAGTGTTGGGCATAACATTTTATAATAATATTTGAATTTAATGATATAGTTCAAGCTGACAGACTATAGTTACATTTTTGTAGTTTTATATTCTTTTTCCGTTTGCGTGTAAATCGGTGAAATATATTTGGCCTTAAATAAACAAGGTTGTCATGAAAGTTACATAAACCTTGACATGTCCGTGCCAATGGCGAGCGAAACTGAACCACGATTCTCACCATTCACTTGATGAACAACATATATTATTTCCTGCGTACTGGTTTGCTTGTCAATAATCGCTTTGCTTACTTCACTGATATCAACCTGCATGGCTCGCAATTTATTATAAAAGTAAATAAGTTCCAAGCAAGTGAGTAAACTCAAGCCACGCTATATAAATAACCCCCTGCGATAATAATTGATAGCAGGTCGCGGTGATTAGGTATCAGAGAAATGGATCTGTACTGGATAAATGATTAGACCAAATATGATAGACATCAGATAATTAATTAATTGATCAATTAATCAAAGATTCCATAGTCATCAACAAATCATTAGGAAGTGATTAAGTTGTTATTGTCATAGATGCCCTCGTGATAGGATTTATTAGAACATCAGTGAATCTTCAATAGTGATTGGAAGGATGGGGAATATAGGATTGGCTTACAGAGGGACTCACAGAATAAAGCTATGACAGATATATAAACATATCATTTCCTGGGATGTGTTTTAGATTTCTGATACATCAAACGAAACTAATATATTATACTTAATTTCTTTACATCGACTGTGAAACGTCTTAGGAAAAATACGCTTCCTGAGTAAAACCAGTAGTAATCATTTACAGATAAAGTGTCTTGCTCAGGGATACCACACACAGTCTTGTCGGAGGAACGACCCAGCTACCCAACCGAAGTAAAAAAAAACACTTTAAAAAACAATATTGGATCGCCAATATCAATGAGAAGAATCTAGAATTTAGCGAACATTTTCCCTGATGCACATCTGCAATACAGGGAAAACAAACTGGGGTGTTTTATATACATTATACTTGATCGCGTGTAAATTAGTTATATACTAGTGTTATAAATAACGATGTACATCAACATTATTAGTTACATAAAAATGCATTTAAATCTAAATGATGCATTCATCAAAACAGTTTTCTAAAAGAGCCTGAATTTGACGCATTCTTTCATAGATAGATACATTACTGTTATCTATATCATAAAACAAATCCCCTTCGTTACATAATAAACATGTATTTAAGTTCGTGTCCGCATTGTATCTGACAGTATTTGCTTAAGACATTACTATAAGCGCCGTCACATGCAGGCTAATGATATGGTACCCACACACTCAGTGTGAACGTATACAAGTTTCACATACTTGGTAATTTTTTTTCTCATATATTAAATATAGCTTGTTAAACAGTTATTGGGATGATACATACATTGCCGTAATCGGACATCTTTTCACTTCAAATGAGCAATAACTTATCAATTTATAACAAAACTGAATGATTTTAAACATAATTACAAACAACGACCAACTACCCATCGGCCCGCGTCACGGCGGCGCCACGACGGCGTGGCGTAACTTTCAATACGTCTTAAAGTTTTTCAAAGTAACATACACCGGGTGTAATATTTTTCTCATGCCTGCAGACTTATTTACAAAATATCGAGTCATAAATATCCTCGAATAATTTACTACACGGTGGTCAGATCATACCGTTCTTCGTGTCAATATCATTGGAGTATTTACGTATATTGTATAAATATATATATCTTAACATTTTATAAATATATCTATATAAACAATTAATAAGTTTATCTATACAAACAATTTATAAATATACCTATATAAAATTACATAAACATTTTATAAATATATCTATATAAACAATTTATAAATATATCTATATAAAAATTACATAAACATTTTATAAATAGATCTATATAAAAATTACATAAACATTTTATAAATAGATCTATATAAAAATTACTTAAGCACTTTACTAATTTTTCTATATAAACCTTACATCAACATTTTATAAATAACTATATACAAACATTTGATAAGACAATATACTTGAATAATTGTCATGTTATTGAATATTTTCTTATCAGTATACAGTATAATGGTAAATACATTTTCATCATTTTTTTTACTACAGATGGTGATTTTTTTATTAGGTACGTACCAGACAAAATACAACACAATATGCGTAACATTGAAATAAAACAATATACTTGTGATGAATAAAATCCCACATGCCAAAACATTTATTCTATTTTCAAAATAACATACAATTAAGGATGTGTATCTTATATATATATACATGTATATATATGTGTGTGTGTGTGTGTGTGTGAAGTAGAGTTTCGATCATCCGAACCCGGCGGGACTTTTGCGAATAGCTTTCGAATCGGTGTCTTGGTAGCGATGTTTATATAAGACTGTCTGACCTCTGGCACGAGTGACAGATACTTACACATTCTCACATCCACTTAATCGCTTTTTATTCAACCAAACCAAATGTGATAGGCATTTTCAAATTTACATTTATCTAATAGTTTACATTTATCTAATAGTTATATTTTTCTATTATCTTTAACTAATTACATTATTTACATTTCAGGATATTCAATTGACAACCTACTGGAAACAGCAAGTTCAAAAGAAAACACTCTCTCTATCCCTATTCCACTTCCTGTGTACATCAGGACGCGTTCCCCTCCGGGATCGGACATTTACGGAAAACCAAAAAAGTGCCGCCGAAGTCGCACGGTGTTTACCGATTTACAGCTCATGGGATTAGAAAAGCGATTTGAAACTCAAAAATATTTGTCGACTCCAGATAGGATGGAAGTGGCGGACACACTAGGCCTTACCCAGCTGCAAGTGAAAACTTGGTATCAAAACAGACGCATGAAATGGAAGAAGCAGGTAATATACGTACACATATGTTTATTGACGTTCCTGAGAAGTCAAAACAAGATGTAATAAGTTTACAACCAAATTAAAATGTTTGTAGTTTAAACTTTTTTTTATTATTATACATCGATTGTGATGTAAGTGTTTGTAGTACACAGATTTGATTCTGTGTAAACACGACACTTAAGTTATAGACACAGGCACTGGTCGCAAACTCTTTTTTAGTATATATGGTCATATAGTATCTATATTGTAGCGGATTAATAAAAAAATCAAAGTACTATATTTTTCTAAATTAATGTGCAAGGACAAAATAATTTTTTCTTCATAATTTCACTGTTTGAAACAGTGGATTACCATAAATAATCCACTGAGAAATATCTATAATTCATAAAAAAAGCCTCAAATAAATGTATTTATTTCTAACAATATGTAAGTTTATGACGTGTCCTTGTGATACATGTAAAAATACTTTGTTGTCCTTAATGCAAAAAGTTTTCATACAGCTATACTTACCTGCTTATTTTTCAAAGGATTAATGCCTATTTATATGAAAATTAAATCACGAAATGTAAATATTGATTGTTAGATCATTTTGAAATCGTACCTATTTTCAAATATTTTCCTCGTATCATGTTTGTATAATATGTATTATCTCGTCATATGTGGAGTTAATACATTTTAAGATTATATATGTAACAACGTTATATGATGACGTGACACTGGAGTCGATCAAATTTCATTTAGACAGACTGCCTGCTAGAATTTATTATACAACCGTTAATTTCTTGCTCAGCATGAGAATGTAACGTAACCTGAGTGCAAGATTTTGGCAACTACGCCGTGAATCATTCTTACAACGCTGGTATATATTTAAGATATTGAATCATATGGACTGAAACAAATAACCAGCTATATTCAAACTATATCATGGTATGCTTAAATAAATTACGGTAGAACTTCGATGACTCAACCCCGACAGGACTGGACAAACTAGTGTCGACCCAAGTATTGTTCAACACATGCCATACATTACATGTATATAAATCGAAAAGGGATTTCTAACGGGAACAGATACATGTAAGTGGTTCAAGCTATATGTGACGTTCCAGCCATCCGTGTTCTAGCCGACGAAGTTCTACTGTACCTGGGTTTTTTCTATTTTCGATCTTGAAATTAAAATCTAAGCAATTTTGTAATTATATGTAGCACCACTAAGTTTAAACAATATTTTATTCACAATAAACATGGTAGTCATACATTCAGTATATACATTTAATTACAAGTGAAAAGGATCAAGAAGAAAGCTATAATAGCTTATATGTGTCTGTTTCCTTGTAACAGTAAGGTGCTATAATGATGCTAAATAATGGTTAGAGGGTGACATGTTGTGGTTGTATGCATATTTAAAGATTATTTTATAACAAATTTAACACACAAGTACCCCTTTCTCATGATGAGTCGTGTTTATTGCATAATCGTCAACTTCTAATATTTCAACTATTTCAATTTAGTATATCTTATTGTTTATAAAGAAACATACAACAATGACCTTTACTTGCAATTTTGTGACAAAGAGGCGTCTCGTGGTTTAAATTTTGCAAACTTGCAACATATCATTATGATGTCAGTCATAAACTATACTAGTATGTATTTTCAAAATTAATTAATTAATCAATTAAGCTTTTATCTTCGGTTATTATCAGTTTAAAACCAGAATGATTACAACACGTGGCTATGTTCCTTTGAATCTACATTGTACTTGCATGTTTGTAGTCGACAGTTTCACAGTTGGACAACACGCTTTTTTCTTTCATTGTACAACGACCGAAATTATTGGGGACTCAATGATGACAAGTTTTATTTTCTAAAACCTTAAACGAAAAGAGGCACTGGACGCTTGTCCTTATTTGCGTCTTGCCTCATCCTTATGTGATATCCTCTCTCACAGCATCACTTGATTCTTGTATATACCTAAGTATTTATTCTGCTTTATACACTACTCATGTTCCTGTTGCCACACTTGTAAGAGAAATGTTTGTCGGGGCTACCTGCATGTATTGTATTGTTTTACGATGTGAAGACTAAATAAAGAGCGAGGTTGCATGCACTCGCTCACCAGGATTAAACTCCCAGTGGCGGCTTTGATTATGACCATTCGAAAACGCTGAATGATATTGTCAATTCATCTATATGTATTATATTTGTTGACGTATAGTCTTTTATCGTACCATGGCGCTAGGTTTGGTATTTTAAGTATCTTACATGGGTTGGAGGTTCGGATAGAAAATTTGTCCATAGGGACAACTGTTTTTGGAGGGAACGAAGCTTTGCCGAGTTCCCGCGAAAACAGTTATCACAAGGGACGGATTTTCTATCAGAACCGAAAAGGACATGAATGATTCTTTTTCTTGCATACCAAATATTCTAAATAATTATTTTAACTTATTTCATCATTATGTTTTTACAACAGTCGCTTTTAAGATGTTAAACTATATGCTCTACATCATATATTTTATAAATTACGTCATAAATGAGTCTTAACGTCATAGCGCGAGAATTTTATCTGGCCCTAGAGTAAGATAGAAATATCTAACCCTGGTAAAGTTGCAGATATTCTTATCCGGTGTGCAAGAAACAAATATCTGCTACTAACAGCCAGTCGGTCTCTTACTTTATAAAGTTTACATATGCTTCTATTATATAAATATGTTAGTAGTTGGTTTGCTTTGTCTTATTCAGGTTTTACAAGAAGGGTGTACAGAGTCACCAACGAAACCAAAAGGAAGACCGAAGAAGGATTCTATTGAAACCAACTCATCACCAGGCGTCAGTGTGCAGTCACCTTCGATTAGTTTAGAAAACAACACAGAAGGCAGGCAAAATCCGAATCACATACACGTGCATTCTCTTAACCAATCAATGAACAATGAGTGTAACAAAACGACCAATAACTATAAAGCGTTATACTCTTTGAGCGATGTATCTGTGCCGCAATGTTTATCATGAAGATATGGATCGTCTCGTTTAAATAAAACACGTGTTCTTATTTACATGTCTTTGTCTTGAATGCCATATTCCTACATAAAAAGTATCATATCAATGTGTTCTATTTCCGCCCAAAGTATTGATGCTAACCGTTTACCTTTGCTCCATCTGAAAAGGCTCCCTTCGTTGCATATACGGCGTCCACAGTGTATTGTCGTGTCCAAATGATCTGCCTGTCTTTGCACTGAAGTTACACTTTGGTTGGACGTCGTGATTTGTCTTGGGCATTCCTTGAATGGCAAACTTGTTGCTGAAGTATATTTACTGTGAACAAGCGATAATGAAATAGTGTACCCGCATATATCGATACGTAATATGCCAACAAATAGTTTCTTTGCTTGCTGCGAAAGGTAAGTAATTTTAGATGCAATCTGCAGGAATTTAAAAAAACAACAAAGAATGTGTTTGTTTCGATCAGCAGTAACGCACTAAGAAATTTTCGTATATTAAATAAAGAACTATTGAGTCTATAAAAGTGTTAGCAAACAATAATCTTTCGATGTGTTAGAGGTAAGGTGAAAGTAGTACAAGTCTGGCAACCGACACATGAGTAGTGTAAAAAACCTTAAACGGCTTATACATAAAATCAATACATATACATAGGCGTTCCAAAAAAACATCTACGAATGATAAATCGTTAATTAAATTCAAGTTAACTTCATAAACAGTAGCGCCACTATAAACGCCTTAATCAAAGCTGGTATTTGTTGAAATATTGCTTTTTTAAATAAGTAATTTTAGCATGTATATCTAACAATTAAATGCAATAAAACCATCGAAATTTAAAGAACGAAACTTGGAAGAGAATTGATTATAAATGTGTACAGGCGTAATACAGTAATGGTTCGTTTTTTTTCCATTATACTTGGTTACATAGGTAGAGCAGACTGTATTATGTCCCATAGCTTGTATTTACAAACTAGCGACATCTAAAGCAATTTCGCTATCATTTTTGAACTCCTTCTGGAATTTTAACTACATATAACTTGATATAAAACACTTGTAAGATGAGATTTATTAATATTATTGAGCATAATATATATACTGAAAGGAACAGCTAACCCGCAACAGGCATTTTATGAAATTTTATGTATCTGATATTTTATACATTTTCTCAAAAAGTATTAGCGCAATTATCTTGAAATTTGGACTTGTCTAAGAAAGAACATTTAGGCTATTTAAAATGAAAAATTCAAAACTGTTGAACTAGTAAACCCATTTTAATAATACTACTCAATATCTCTACATTGATATTGGGAATACAAAAGTGGCGGGTTAGCTGTTCCGTTCAATATAGATAAATGATAACTGTTATATGCTGTTTTGGATTTTGTTATTGCAAGGTTTTTAATGTTTGGCTTCGTAACACCATGTTTGGCGTTCATTGACATTTTATAAATTAATACTAAGAAGAATGTTCTTATATGAATCGCTCATAAATCTGCTTCCTTGGTAGAACCAGTATTGAGTGTGTGTTTTAAGTCAACGGTTGAGCTGGGTATCAAACCCGCAATCACTAGCGTGAGCGGTCAACCGCTACTGCCCGCTTGAATTTATAGCTATTGTCTAGATATTGCGTTTCGGTCACTAGTCTTGTGTCGGGAGATCAGACTTTATGATAAAAAACGTAAAATTGTTATCTTTTATAAATAGTTAAGAAAAGGATATATTTAATCGAGGGAAATTAAAGTAAATTTAGTGTTGCTAACGTATTAAAAACTAAAATATTAAAGTAATAATGAATTGTTTATACACCTACTTTTACACAAAGTTGAACAACATTAGTTAATTATCAAGCAACTGTCTGTTATTAAGTTTTTTAGTTAACTCATATTACTAGTGTACGGATATACCTTGATCTGGCAATGCACGGATATTCATTGGCACGGCAATTTACGATATACTCGACCGATTCATACATATACTAACAAAAGCTACCTGAAATGTCTAGCAAACAAAAGAATACAAAACAAAACACAACGTTCATGCTGTCAGTTAGCATGTATTCTTCACAAACCGAGTCCTGGCTGCCATGGATGGTACATACCAACAAGAGACAGAGACAGAGTATGTCCTGTAACCGTTGTTTCTAATACTTTGATTATTCTTTATCATCCGTGTATGTTTAAGAATATATTTGTATACTTTTTCACGTCATGTCATATTGGCACCGTTCCCGAAGTAATCGCAATTGGCCTAATTTTAGTTAATATTTAGCCTCGTGTTGTGAAATTTTTCCTTGACGACAATATGATTTATTATGATGTAGTTAATCTTATATTAGTACAATAAAATGTGTATGCGACCTGTTCTAAAGGTGTTTATATATACAAACATTTGAGAAAATACATGTGCATTTATTTTCTGACTTCTCTCTGTGTTTTTATTAGCATATCATATAGTATAGCTTTAACATTTACGTATAACAATTAAACTCCAAGCAAATCAATAATTATTAACTTTGAGTGAGACGTCATATGAACCGAACTCGGTCAATACGAAAAAACATGGCCGGAAAATTGCGACGTTATATGATGCGAACTCGGTCAATAATAATCGACCAACTTACCTATACTATACCTTTACTCACCAACTTATTTTTATTTTCTATAACCATAACACGTAAAATATATGTTGGATTATTAGGCTTTTTTATATTTCAGTTCTCTCTAATATGTTGATAGAACTTTCAGAATGTATAATGGCAGTCATAGGCTGTCGTGCATTTTAAAGAAATATTTTAAAATTTCCTTAAATAGTGCATATTTTGATGTTATATTAATAATGATTATATTTGATAAAATCGGAAAATAATTGATAATATGCTTCAGTTTAAAATTAGTCTAATACGTACTAAAAAACACTAGTATAATTTTTAGGAAAGACGAAACAAGATTTTCTATTATGAAAAAATATGTATTTTGTCTACTAGTAAAGTTACCCATAGCCCCTATTTATTTTCTAGGCAAGAAAATGATGCCACAAGTTGAAAACAACAACAATAACAACAACAACAACAACAATAACAAAAACGATTGGTGGCTTTATTATCCATAACCATAAGCATGCAACTAAGATAATAGTTTCCATAATTCAAAATTTAAAATTCGCATACATGAAAATCTGAAAACTTCCTAGCTAACATTCTATTTGCCTCTTATTCAAACAAATTACCATTTTCATTAGACAAGCTGAAGACGTCTATGTAAACCCTTCAGATTATTTACAAACAATGCCACATTACAAGTGGACGAAGCAATAATCTTGTTTAAGGGAAATGGCGGCGAAGCAACCGATATCAATCGCTGATTGGATTATCATTATTATTGTTTGATTGACAGCCTGCCCCAGGCCAATTTTGTACTCATTTAATTGAAATTTTAAGTAACGTAGTGACCGATTAGCCTTATTAGATTGGGTGTTTTTAATATTTATTAAGGTTTTTGCTAAAGCTACATGTATCGAACCTGTGACCCTTATAAATAAATAAGACATATGCTGGATTTATTTAAACTGGGCAACTGGTGACGAGAAATATGATTTTAATTGAAGCAAGGTTCATTTAGAGGAGAGAAATAATAAAATTTTTAGTTATAATTTATTTCGACAGCACACTTCAAATACATTTGTAACTGAGCTGTTATTATTAATATTTTGATTAATATCGTCTAGACACTTTAAACATTCTTTTTCATCAAGCCCATTGGGTTAATATTCAATTTAAGATCCAGACATTTAGTATACGTGATATTAATATAAATCGAACATAAACCTAATGATGCACAGTTGGGGCGAATATCTGTTTAACAATTTAACAATTTAACACTCTTACACTACTATCATTTCACAAATTCCTAATTAAAAAAGGGAAAGAAAACGACTTTAATCTTGTAATATGAAACAAATGTAAAACAAAGTTCATCTAATTGATTGCCGCCTGATTACCAGCGTTATTTTGTGTTTCTAATTATATCTAACAATGCCGCCAGTCTTTGCAATTAACGGTTACACTTTTGTTCTGCCAGAATATTACCGTGTTGGTAAATATCATCTGACAGCCTGTAGACGACAATTAGCGTAACGTGAATGTTTTGGGACTCCCAGAATAACATGTTAACGGCCTCTAATACCATGCTTAAGATGTTGATTCTTTGATACGTGGCTAAGTTCCTGCTGTCGCTGTCGATGTTAATACCACGTACCACGCTGTATAATCTTTTCCATCACTGCAGATGCTGAGATTTATTTTAGCGTTTAGTAAATTTGTCTATTAAGACAAACGCCTTTTTATTTGTAATAATTATATCAACTTGCGACTGTAAAATAAACCCAGGGCATTTGTGTATCTTCCCAGAGTCTGTTTCTGTGAAAAACAAGGTTTCTGTTCCTTAAAAATTGACTTGAATATTTAAAAATCAATCTTGACTAGATTTCCATTTATTTTATAATCAATTTCATAGAAACCAGTCTGCACTTATGGTCACTTTGCTGTTCGTTTAAGATTTAAGGATTAAGTATTAGTTGGACGAAACAGAAGTCAGTGCTGTCCATAGAATTGAACATCGAATTGAACCGACAGCCTCTTCTTTGATCACGAAACATTCAGTCTAATCACCATATTCACCACCCCGTTTGAGCCACCAGTTTTACTCTTAATATCCTCCCTACGACAACGTACGCTTTAAAACAACAATATCATCTTACTTTATTTTATTTCGATCTAACTTTCCAGAGTTACTTACTATTGTAAACTTCACACATTTCTTATTATTGCCAGTTACAAAATATAATATAGTTTAGAACAATGGCATTCAACGCCATTTTCAACGCATAACAGGTTGTAAATGGCGACTATCTGTACATAATGGTGGATGAATGTAAAAATATAAGTAAGGAGTATGACTGCCCTTCCGAAGGTAACTACAAAACTCTTGCATCGGTCCGAACCCGCGGCACCAGCGATGGGAGGTAAGTGATCTTGAGACACCGTCTTGGAACTACTCGGTTACATATGAGGAGAGTTACGGCACATATGTTTTATCAACTGAGCAACGACAAACCAAAGTTTAGAACAGACATTGACGCAAAATGCAGAGTATCAAAGTGTATACAAATGTATTACGAACGACACGATTAATTATGTTTATAGTTTGGAGCAAAAATGTATTTTTACTATTGATTATTTTTTTTAGTCATTAAATTATTATAAAATGTTTAGAAATTAAGTTTAATGTTTTATTCAACCTGATTAAAACTGCATTTGATCAAAGTAAACTAAATATTTAGTATGCATTCATAACACAGATGTTGAGTATTATTTAAACTGACCATTCACTTTATCTGTTATAAATCGGTACATGTAGTTGATATAGCAATAAATCGAAACCACTTGTTTATGTTTACAATTAAGATGAGGGCAAAAATCAAGTAGGTTAGCAGAGACCTTCTATTACAAATAGGCTGAAAGAATAGTTAACCGTACGTCTTTTCGATTATGTGATGCTCGGTCTTTAGCCTAATTCCTCAAATACATGCCCTTCAACTAAAAAATGTTAAAAAAGTTCTGACTTTGAGGTCAAGGGAACTGTTTTACATACTAACTTCTAAACGTTAAATTGGAAGTTAAAAATAAAAAGTCGCAAAAATCATTTAATATTGCATTAACACCATAGTAAGAAATTTTGAAATACTTTTTAATAATTTATTTTTTAAAATTTCCCAAGGACTTGCGTTAATGAAATATCTGTAGGTTTCGTCATTGTTTCCTACTACGAAACTCTTGAAATTACGAGAGTGAGTGAGACTGAACTACATGATAAAAAAAAAATAACATAAAACCGACTTAATTTCGATATGTCAATTTTCCACTTGAAATTTCTGAATAATAAATGAAAACAAGATAATTATATTGACTTATGATTTGGGAACTATATTCTGCTATTGTGCAGTATTGAATTAAACGTAAAAAAGGACGCATGTTAATCAATCTGTTTAGGGCTACAATTACACTCTAGGTAATAGAGACATGTGTTTGAGTTATAGAGCAGAATATTCGTTTAAATTTTTGCATGACTAGTGTGCTTTAAGTACAACCTCGTGTCTAAATTTAAAACAATCCAACAATGAGTTTATTCGAGCAGATGTTTATTATCCGAAATACTATCCCATTTAGGGTAGTGTGGTAGATCCAGGCAATACACAGTGTTGATTTGATGTTTATTGAAATGCAGATTTTAATTCAATTATTGACAATAACTCATCCAAATACATACCCACGCAATACGAAACCGTATGTATAAATTCAAACGAATTGGACAAAAACTTTTAAAATCATTGACCGGACCTTGATTAAAATGCAATGTTTTAGTTAAAACGCTGTGTAGGATATGGGATTCATTCCCATGTAAGTACTGTGTACACAAATTTATATGAATAAGACCGACGCCGACGAATGGTTAGTTACGCAAGCTCATATATTCATAGAATAAGCGAGCTAAACTTGACAAATGAAAAACACACATGACAAACTGTAATAAACAGTGCATATTACCCACAACTTACTCAACTTACTCACAAAAACATTTCTTAACGATTTCAGATTCAGATGCAATTTCTCGATAAGACTGTGATCACCTGAGTTATTTCCCTTCTCTGATTGCAGATTGAGTTATTTCCCTTCTCTTGTTGCAGATTGAGTTATAAGTGTACCGTATTCATAGAGTTTTACTTTTTCTCATGTTTATATAGGCTGCTTTGCTTCAACAACCAGTTTGTTATTTTTTTATAAAATACAAATAAAATTTACTTGGAATGTAAGTTTCTTTAGTTGAGGCAAGAATGATAAATAATAGAAAACATATGTTTATTTACGTGTCGTATTACGGCTGTACAACCCTTCTTAGATTATGACTTGTATTTGTAATATAGGCTTATACCACCACAGGAAACAGGAAATGCTTCCGTTCATAATGGCGGTTGATTATAATCATTGTTTCTTCTTCTTTAAAAATTCAATTTCCTTATATAATGACTATTTTTGTATTTGAATGGCATTATAGATGTATTTTGAACACTTTGAAAGCAATGTCATGTTTGAATTGTGAAATTAGAATAAAAATGATGCTTTGAATTTGGAGTATGAATATATGATTTCGGAAGTCTAATTTCACATTGTCAACAGTATACACACTGAAAATAAAAAACATCTTATATGCTACATGACCTCTACTTTTCTCATAATATTTTTGTAGTGCAGAAGTTGACAAACAATAAAATGTAAGTTTCACTGCTGTAATTTGGGGCTCTCTTTGAATGACATTTACTAAAGAATAAAGAACAAAAATAATGATAGACTAACACATATATCTGTCCTGTAGGATCCCGAAACTTATCAAATATATCTTCGAAATATAGTTATACAAGCTGGGCTTCTTTCTATATAATATTTAAATTATAAACAACATGTATATATAAATGATTTATTCATATATAAAATACTGCATTACATTTTGTTCACATTCATTCATTTAGCCGTAAACAAGAGCCCGAGTGTTAGACCGATACAGTCGTGGTCGTTATAGCTGCGTTTGGGACTAGAATGATGTTCTCTTATCTGAAAATAAAAACATATCAATCTGTAAACATTCGTTGTTGATATTTATTGTAAAATTAGCAGAGTATGTTTTTTTATCTCAACAGCGACCAGCCGTTAGTTTTATTATCAATTCAATCCATATGCATTTTAAGTGGAATCTTCCAAAGGCAAAGCAATACATAGTCAATTTGCATGAATAGATACATTTTACCTATGCTAGTCACGAGCAATCAGAACTGGTCCTACACTGTTTTCAAAAGCCTTCTATATTAGAGGTGTTCAAAGGCGTCCATATGAAGTAAAGGGTTAAAGGAAGTATTTTAGAAAAAAATCAAATAATACGCCTGAGCGTATGCATTAAAATATTAAAAACTCTTAACAATGGCAGTAGTAAATTGCTCGAATAACAGAATGTTAAATATGAGTAAGGGTTTCACAAAAAATAAAGGGTTCTTTTCAAATCCTCAACACTAACCAAAACCTGTCAACAAACTAATGTTTTTAACTTGAACTTTTGTCAAACATAGATGCCATGGACACATTGTTTTTCTTAGTTATATTGGAATGTGACCTACCGAGTTGGTCTGCTACAAATCTCTTTCCTGCAGATGCAGCAGTTGTGGTTTGAGCAACGATATGGAAATGGTTTACAAATTCTTGGAACCTGTAACATATTAATATTTGTCATTAAACCATTGCTCTGTCAAACCCATCCCGCCCCCGAATAATTCAAAACATTATACATAGCAAACAATGGATACACTGTTTTGTACCAACTGCATACATCAATCGATGTTTGTGTGTCAGTTTATATGCTTATACACATGCCTCTTTAATAAAGTGCATGTAGTTTTAACTGAGCAGCCACTAGCCAAACGGCGAATGGAGAGATTGAACCTAAATTATATCGCTTCTCTATACTGGAGGCCTTTGCTCACTCTAAAATTTTGCCATCACATACACTGAACACGCTAAGAAGTAACCTGTCACAGCCTTGGACATTGATTTTGCTCTTCAGGTCTCACTTCACAGTAGAACTTTGATTTTTGTTCTATATAAAATAAGGTCTAGGATTTCCACGGTAAACATATAGTCCACATACAATCCTATTTAAACTTTTTTTATCATAGCAGGAATGTTACCCCATATAATGAATTCACACTAACTCGTTTTTTAAAGACGGTACAGTGACACACTAACTTGTTTTTTAAAGACGGTGCAGTGACACACTAAGTTGTTTTTTTAAAGTCGGTGCAGTGACACACTAACTTGTTTTATAAAGACGGTGCAGTAACACACTAACTTGTTTTTGAAAAAAAGAAGCCCATCAAATGCTCATCAATACATGCATCTGTTAAAATCCTAGAAAAGTCACATTCATATTGCAAAAATCACAGATATATCAGAAATTCAAATTTGTATTTCATTAATGATTTATATCATTGGCCATTGCACTTACGAATGGCATATAAGTGGAATTGTGTGCTGGACAAGTCCAGCATGAAACAGTTTATGTCCTTCCTGCTCGCACTTTTGCTCTGTTGGATCACCTCCAATCGTGTCCAACATAATCTGTAAATCCTGTTTTAATGTCTCCAGGCTTATAATACCTCCGGTGCCATTTTTGCCAACTGAAATTATACATGGACGGTATTGTAAAAATATATAACCACGTACACAAACACATAATAAACAGTCTTATAAATTATGTCATGTTAATGAAGTTTTCGATAAAAACTAAATAACAATATAATAATGATTACTCGTATCAAATGATCCGCCTCAATATTATACCTAATCATATATCCAACATATTATTTGAAACAATTACAAACATGCATTAGAATAATAAAAGTTCTGAACAAGTGCTGTAATATTCTGTTCGAATAACAGAGTATTCAAATTAGTAAGAGGTTTCCAACAAATAAAGTTTTCTTTTCAGGTATTCAACACTAACACAAACAAGTCACCAAACAATTGTTTTTAACATTATCTTTATCCGAACATAAATGTCATCGACATATTGTTTTTCTTAGTTATATTGAATGTGACCTACCAAGTTGATCTAAAACAAATCTTTTTCCTGCAGATGCAGCAGTTGTGGTTTGAGGAGCGATATGGAAATGGTTTACAAATTCTTGGAACCTGTAACAGATTAATATGAGTCATCAACCCATTGCTCAAACATTAAAAATACATTATTCTATATCAGCTGCATACATACATCGATTTTTATTATGTCAGTATATATGCTTATACACATGTCTTTGTATTAAATAGTTTTAACTGAGCAGTCACTTGAAAAACAGCAACTGGAGAGATTGAACCTAAATTATGTTGCTACCCTGTACTGGAGGTCTTTGCTCACTTTTAGATTTTGGCGATCACGTACACTGAACATGCCAAGAATCAACCTCGCACAGCCTTGGACATTGTCTTTGGTTTTCAGGTCTCGCTTCACAGTTGAGTTTTGTTCTATATAAAATAAGGTCTAGGATTTCCACGGTTAAGATATATTCCACATAGAATCCTTTCTAAACTTTTTATTTCAAAGCAGAAATGTAACACTACATACAAATTGACACTAAATTGCTTTTTAAAAACGGTGCATTGACACATTAAGTTGTTTTTGAAACAAAAGAAGCCCATCAAATGCTCATAAATATATACATCTGTTTAAATCCTAGAAAAGTCACGTTCATATTGCAAAAATCACAGAGATATCAGAAATTCAAATTTGTATTTCATTAATGATTTATATCATTGGCCATTGCACTTACGAATGGCATATAAGTGGAATTGTGTGCTGGACAAGTCCAGCATGAAACAGTTTATGTCCTTCCTGCTCGCACTTTTGCTCTGTTGGATCACCTCCAATCGTATCCAACATAATCTGTAAATCCTGTTTTAATGTCTCCACGCTTATAATACCTCCGGTGCCATTTTTGCCAACTGGAATTATACATGGACGGTATTGTAAACATATATAACCACGTATACAAACACATAATAAACAGTCTTATAAATTATGTCATATTAATGAAGTTTTCGATAAAAACTAAATAACAATATAATAATGATTACTCGTATCAAATGATCCGCCTCAATATTATACCTAATCATATATCCAACATATTATTTGAAACAATTACAAACACGCATTAGAATATAAAAAGTTCTGAACAAGTGCTGTAATATTCTGTTCGAATAACAGAGTATTCGAATTAGTAAGAGGTTTCCAACAAATAAAGTTTTCTTTTCAGATATTCAACACTAACACAAACAAGTCACCAAACAATTGTTTTTAACATTATCTTTATCCGAACATAAATGTCATCGACATATTGTTTTTCTTAGTTTTATTGAATGTGACCTACCAAGTTGATCTAAAACAAATCTTTTTCCTGCAGATGCAGCAGTCGTGGTTTGAGGAGCGATATGGAAATGGTTTACAAATTCTTGGAACCTGTAACAGATTAATATGAGTCATCAACCCATTGCTCAAACATTAAAAATACATTATTGTATATCAGCTGCATACAAACATCGATTTTTATTTTGTCAGTACATATGCTTATACACATGTCTTTGTATTAAATAGTTTTAACTGAGCTGTCACTTAAAAAAAAGAAACTGGAGAGATTGAACCTAAATTATGTTGCTATACTGTACTGGAGGCATTTGCTCACTTTTAGATTTTCGCCATCACATACACTGAACATGCCAAGAATCAACCTCGCACAGCCTTGGACATTGTCTTTGGTTTTCAGGTGTCGCTTCACAGTTGAGTTTTGTTCTATATAAAATAAGGTCTAGGATTTCCACGGTTAAGATATATTCCACATAGAATCCTTCCTAAACTTTTTTTTTCATAGCAGAAATGTAACCCCTCATACAAAATGACACTAAATTGTTTTATAAAGACGGTGCAGTAACACACTAACTTGTTTTTGAAAAAAAGAAGCCCATTAAATTCTCACCAATACATGCATCTGTTAAAATCCTAGAAAAGTCACATTAATATTGCAAAAATCACAGAGATATCAGAAATTCAAATTTGTATTTCATTAATGATTTATATCATTGGCCATTGCACTTACGAATGGCATATAAGTGGAATTGTGTGCTGGACAAGTCCAGCATGAAACAGTTTATGTCCTTCCTGCTCGCACTTTTGCTCTGTTGGATCACCTCCAATCGTGTCCAACATAATCTGTAAATCCTGTTTTAATGTCTCCAGGCTTATAATACCTCCGGTGCCATTTTTGCCAACTGGAATTATACATGGACGGTGTTGTAAACGTATATAACCACGTACACAAACACATAATAAACAGTCGTATAAATTATGTCATGTTAATGAAGTTTTCGATCCAAACTAAATAACAATATAATAATGATTACTCTTATCAAATGATCCGCCTCAATATTATACCTAATCATATATCCAACATATTATTTGAAACAATTGCAAACACGCATTAGAATAATAAAAGTTCTGAACAAGTGCTGTAATATTCTGTTCGAATAACAGAGTATTCAAATTAGTAAGAGGTTTCCAACAAATAAAGTTTTCTTTTCAGATATTCAACACTAACACAAACAAGTCACCAAACAATTGTTTTTAACATTATCTTTATCCGAACATAAATGTCATCGACATATTGTTTTTCTTAGTTATATTGAATGTGACCTACCAAGTTGATCTAAAACAAATCTTTTTCCTGCAGATGCAGCAGTCGTTGTTTGAGGAGCGATATGGAAATGGTTTACAAATTCTTGGAACCTGTAACAGATTAATATGAGTCATCAACCCATTGCTCAAACATTAAAAATACATTATTGTATATCAGCTGCATACATACATCGATTTTTATTATGTCAGTATATATGCTTATACACATGTCTTTGTATTAAATAGTTTTAACTGAGCAGTCACTTGAAAAACAGCAACTGGAGAGATTGAACCTAAATTATGTTGCTACCCTGTACTGGAGGCATTTGCTCACTTTTAGATTTTGGCGATCACGTACACTGAACATGCCAAGAATCAACCTCGCACAGCCTTGGACATTGTCTTTGGTTTTCAGGTCTCGCTTCACAGTTGAGTTTTGTTCTATATAAAATAAGGTCTAGGATTTCTACGGTTAAGATATATTCCACATAGAATCCTTTCTAAACTTTTTTTTTCAAAGCAGAAATGTAACACTACATACAAATTGACACTAAATTGCTTTTTAAAAACGGTGCATTGACACATTAAGTTGTTTTTGAAAAAAAGAAGCCCATCAAATGCTCATGAATATATACATCTGTTTAAATCCTAATAAAGTCACGTTCATATTGCAAAAATCACAGAGATATCAGAAATTCTAATTTGTATTTCATTAATGATTTATATCATTGGCCATTGCACTTACGAATGGCATATAAGTGGAATTGTGTGCTGGACAAGTCCAGCATGAAACAATTTATGTCCTTCCTGCTCGCACTTTTGCTCTGTTGGATCACCTCCAATCGTATCCAACATAATCTGTAAATCCTGTTTTAATGTCTCCACGCTTATAATACCTCCGGTGCCATTTTTGCCAACTGAAATTATACATGGACGGTATTGTAAACATATATAACCACGTACACAAACACATAATAAACAGTCTTATAAATTATGTCATGTTAATGAAGTTTTCGATAAAAACTAAATAACAATATAATAATGATTACTCGTATCAAATGATCCGCCTCAATATTATACCTAATCATATATCCAACATATTATTTGAAACAATTACAAACATGCATTAGAATAATAAAAGTTCTGAACAAGTGCTGTAATATTCTGTTCGAATAACAGAGTATTCAAATTAGTAAGAGGTTTCCAACAAATAAAGTTTTCTTTTCAGATATTCAACACTAACACAAACAAGTCACCAAACAATTGTTTTTAACATTATCTTTATCCGAACATAAATGTCATCGACATATTGTTTTTCTTAGTTATATTGAATGTGACCTACCAAGTTGATCTAAAACAAATCTTTTTCCTGCAGATGCAGCAGTTGTGGTTTGAGGAGCGATATGGAAATGGTTTACAAATTCTTGGAACCTGTAACAGATTAATATGAGTCAACAACCCATTGCTCAAACATTAAAAATACATTATTGTATATCAGCTGCATACAAACATCGATTTTTATTTTGTCAGTATATATGCTTATACACATGTCTTTGTATTAAATAGTTTTAACTGAGCAGTCACTTGAAAAACAGCAACTGGAGAGATTGAACCTAAATTATGTTGCTACCCTGTACTGGAGGCATTTGCTCACTTTTAGATTTTGGCGATCACGTACACTGAACATGCCAAGAATCAACCTCGCACAGCCTTGGACATTGTCTTTGGTTTTCAGGTCTCGCTTCACAGTTGAGTTTTGCTCTATATAAAATAAGGTCTAGGATTTCCACGGTTTAGATATATTCCACATAGAATCCTTCCTAAACTTTTTTTTTCATAGCAGAAATGTAACCCCTCATACAAAATGACACTAAATTGTTTTTTAAAAACGGTGTAGTGACACATTAAGTTGTTTTTGAAACAAAAGAAGCCCATCAAATGCTCATAAATATATACATCTGTTTAAATCCTAGAAAAGTCACATTCATATTGCAAAAATCACAGAGATATCAGAAATTCTAATTTGTATTTCATTAATGATTTATATCATTGGCCATTGCACTTACGAATGGCATATAAGTGGAATTGTGTGCTGGACAAGTCCAGCATGAAACAGTTTATGTCCTTCCTGCTCGCACTTTTGCTCTGTTGGATCACCTCCAATCGTATCCAACATAATCTGTAAATCCTGTTTTAATGTCTCCACGCTTATAATACCTCCGGTGCCATTTTTGCCAACTGGAATTATATATGGACGGTATTGTAAACGTATATAACCACGTACACAAAGACAGTCGTATAAATTATGTCATATTAATGAAGCTTTCGATAAAAGCTAATAACAATATAATAATGATTACTCTTATCAAATGATCCGCCTCAATGTTATACCTAATCATATATCCAACATATAAATTGAAACAATTACAAACATGCATTAGAATAATAAATGTTCTTAACAAGTGCTGTAGTATCCTGTTCGAATAATAGAGTATTCAAGTTAGTAAGAGGTTTCCAACAA
This sequence comes from Panopea generosa, assembly GCA_029582155.1. Classification (NCBI taxonomy): domain Eukaryota; kingdom Metazoa; phylum Mollusca; class Bivalvia; order Adapedonta; family Hiatellidae; genus Panopea; species Panopea generosa. Next base: position 29,333,668 of record CM055909.1, on the reverse strand, counting down.
ATAAAGTTTTCTTTTCAGATATTCAACACTAACATAAACATGTCACCAAACAAATGCTTTAAACATTAACTTTTTCCAAACATAAATATCATCGACATATTGTTTTTCTTAGTTATATTGAATGTGACCTACCAAGTTGATCTAAAACAAATCTTTTTCCTGCAGATGCAGCAGTCGTGGTTTGGGGAACGATATGGAAATGGTTTACAAATTCTTGGAACCTGTAACAGATAAATATGAGTCATCAACCCATTGCTCAAACATTAAAAAATACATTATTGTATAACAGCTGCATACATACATCGATTTTTATTGTGTCAGTATATATGCTGATACACATGTGTTTTTGTTTAATAGTTTTAACTGAGCAGTCACTTGAAAAACAGCAACTGGAGAGATTGAACCTAAATTATGTTGCTACACTGTACTGGGGGCTTTGCTCACATTTAGATTTTGCCATCACATACACTGAAAATGCCAAGAATCAACCTGTCACAGCATTGTACATTGTCTTTGGTTTTTAGGTGTCGTTTCACTGTTGAACATTGTTCTAAATCAAATAAGGTCTAGGATTTCCACGGTTAAGATATATTCCACATAGAATCCTCCCTAATATTTTTTGTTCAAAGCAGAAATGTAACCCCGCATACAAAATGACACTAAGTTGTTTTTTAAAGATGGTGCCGTGACACACTAACTTGTTTTTGAAAAAAGAAGCCCATCGAATGCTCATCAATACATGCATCTGTTAAAATCCTAGAAAAGTCACGTTCATGTTGCAAAAATCACAGAGATATCAGAAATTTAAATATGTATTTCATTAATGATTTATATCATTGGCCATTTCACTTACGAATGGCACAGAAGTGGAATTGTGTGCTGGACAAGTCCAGCATGAAACAATTTATGTCCTTCCTGCTCGCACTTTTGCTCTGTTGGATCACCACCAATCGTGTCCAACATAATCTGTAAATCCTGCTTTAATGTTTCCAGGCTTATTATACCTCCGGTACCATTTTTGCCAACTGCAATTATATATGGATGGTACTGTAAACATTGTAGCGTAATGAGGGTAGAAATACAATATTCACATATTAGCTCAGACTATAAATGTTTATTATAAACACATCTATAATATAAGTTATTACTAGTTTAATTCAAAGTTACCACAAGTCCAATTTCTAAAGTTACTGTAAGTTCAATTTCTATAGTTATCACTATTATAAATTTAATTCCTAAAGTTTAATGTCTAACTTAAATAATCACGACGCGCAATCTAATTAAGTTTCGTCAAAGTGACGTGGCCTAAAATGTATTTGAAATCACACTCCCTGTGTCGGTAAATTTGGTCGTTTATATACCGTTATACGGCTGTCAAAATCGTTTTCGCAATAAAACAACCTTTATTAATTGCTAATTGTTTTGCTAATTGTTGGCTGTGCCTACGACCAACGTCTATTTTAGCTAAATGTATCACGCGTCCATTGTCCATCCTTAGCTGTGACAGATTATCTGTTTTGTTAATTGCTATGACGGTGTACGGATACGTCGGTCCCGTAGCTAATGAGGCGTTTGATAAATGGATCAAGTGAGCGGCGGTACAAATTGCCGTATTAGCTGAGGTTTTATAAATTTGTGTACTTTTTTAACTACTACAGAAATCCTACTGCAGAAATCTAATATATTCTTATAAATCCATATTTGATTCCTGACTTTGTTACTACATACATAACTACGTACACAAAGACATAATTAACAGTCGTATAAAGTATGTTATGTTAATGAAGTTCTCGATAAAAGCTAAATAACAAAATAATAATGATTACTCGTATTAGGAGTTGCTGATAAATATTAACATGACATTCAGCAGTCAATTCACTCCCGGTCTTCCCTTTACCCGTCTGTTACACTTCTGCGCAATGAAAGTAGAAATGGAATATGTTGCCTTTTCTACTCAATTGTAGATGTAAAAGAGAAAATAAAAGAATTCATTGGAAGGACAGAACGCGTCAAATGATAGGAAAGAAGCAAACTTGATCTTATCATGTCTGTTCATGATAATCAAAAAAAAAAACAACACGTCTCCGAACTCCGGTTAAATCATTATTGAACGTTCGAACACTATTCGACGAACTTCATAATTGCAAGAAATCAGAAATAACGATAACATCAAAAATAAAATACTTAATGGACTACTATATCATTAAAAAGGATGATACGTGTCAGTGTAATATGTTTAACTTACAATTACCACGTGGATTTCTAAAATGTCAAACAGAAACTGCTAAAATTGATGTTAATAACACAGGTTATAAATTGCCTGCAAGGTTGGAAGTTTTCTGACACATGCGCTTTATGCTTACGCCATTTCTGACAGGAAGAGAATAAAATTGCATACATACGAAAGTCGTCTAAAACGAATCTCTTTTGTGGGGCCGTAAAGACCACAGGTAGTAAGACAAGAAGGAGACCTAGGTACTTCATGGTCGGTTCTGAAATAAAACGACATATTTTAAATTATATAAATACGGACAATAAAGCACAAGTCAATTCCCACATAAAGAATAGTTGAGTTGAATCAACTATTATATTTAAAGAATGATAAAAAAATATCAAAATATAAAAAAATGATTGTATGTATATCATATAACTTGGTAATGTTATATACATATTTTTAACAGATTGCTAAGATGGTGATCTGCTACGACCTTTGATTCATCCGAGTCTGTTACAATTAGGTTGTTTCAATGTAAATGATAGATATAGTATTAAAAGAACGCGCTCTCCTAACAATTTATCAGACTATAAATTATAGTAACTATTAAATATGTACTTCAACTTAAAACTGTCAGATTAACACAATCTTTGTAAACTTAACACAGAGCTGCTTTACTTCATATGGACGCCTTTGGAGACTTCTAATATAGACGCCTTTGGAGACTTCTAATATAGATGCCTTTGGAGACTTCTAATATAGACGCCTTTGGATACCTCTAATATAGACGCCTTTGGAGACTTCTAATATAGACGCCTTTGGACACCTCTAATATAGACGCCTTTGGAGACTTCTAATATAGACGCCTTTGGAGACTTCTAATATAGACGCCTTTGGAGACTTCTAATATAGACGCCTTTGGACACCTCTAATATAGACGCCTTTGGACACCTCTAATATAGACGCCTTTGGACACTTCTAATATAGACGCCTTTGGATACCTCTAATATAGACGCCTTTGGACACCTCTAATATAGACGCCTTTGGACACTTCTAATATAGACGCCTTTGGATACCTCTAATATAGACGCCTTTGGACACCTCTAATATAGACGCCTTTGAATACTTCTAATATAGACGCCTTTGGATACCTCTAATATAGACGCCTTTGGACACCCCTTTGGATACTTCTAATATAGACGCCTTTGGACACCCCTTATATAGACGCCTTTGGACACCTCTAATATAGACGCATTTGGACACCTCTAATATAGACGCCTTTGGACACCTCTAATATAGACGCCTTTGGATACCTCTAATATAGACGCCTTCGGACACCTCTAATATAGACGCCTTTGGACACCTCTAATATAGACGCCTTTGGATACCTCTAATATAGACGCCTTTGGACACCTCTAATATAAACGCCTTTGGATATCTGATATAGAAGGCTTTTGAATTATTGGGTGAATGATGTTTATATTAACTGACAGAGTGGAAAACAGTGCAGGAAGTGTTCAGATTGCTCGTCACGAGCAATCTGAACTCTTCCTGCACTGTTTTCAAAGGCCTTCTCTGATTGGTGCGGGAAAACGCGTATCTATGGAGTAAAGGGTTAAGACAATTTTATTTTTGTTTCGTGTGTTCGTTTTGTAGTTAGATAAATTTATGTCATGTTACATTGTCTATGCATTTGTGAATTGAGATGTCAAAGAGATACTTATTTTGTTATCTCAACGTTTTGAAAGACCGGTCACTGAAAAACTTACTATGTAACATTAATACACATGTTACTATTTATAGTAACAAAAATGGGCGTGTTTTAAGCCGGTTATTGCCTTCACGCGCTGATTATTACTTATCGGCCGGGGCCGAAAACTCATAATCATAATCGGCTCGGTGAACGCATGTGCGTGACACCAATGGCCACGTAAAACGTCATCATCGTCAGTTTGTTTTCAACATGTCGATATGTTCTTTCACGGATAAAAAGTAAGTGTCTTCTTTAAAGAAATTCGCTGATATGGTATTGAAACGTTGAAAACGTAATTATTCCCTTTGAGAGGCGCAACCGAACATGTGTATTAAAGACATTAATACACGACAGAGCCGTGCATTAACCTATAATTAGTTCATACTTTTTTATTAAAAGAAGCTAAAAAATGATATGAACCTCTCTCGAGTCCGCTTTCTCGGTAGAACCAGTACTATTTGTTATTTTTTGAGAGGCATCGGATCGAGACTGAGATGGCATGAGCGGTCAGTACTCTGCCCAATACATTAACCCTTTACTTCAGCTGGACACCTTTGAACACCTCTACTATAGAAGGTTTTTTGAAAATAGTGTAAAACCAGTTCTACTCGTAACGAGCAATCAGAACAGGTTCTTCACTGTTTTCTGCTCTATCAGAATAAATAGGTAAAATTTCATGGAAATATACTATGTATGGCTTTTGAGTTTGGAAGAGTCCAGTTAAAATGCATATGGAGTAAAGAGTTAAACAACGCAATACATGTTACATTGTGTATCCATATGGAGTGTTCTATTCCTGATCTCCAATAACGTATACATTATTGCACTACTTTCCCAGCCATTACTCCATTTGCTTTAATTGAGACTAGTTTGCACTAAACCAAATAAATGATAGGATGAACTTAATGAACCCAATCTGTTTCTTCGTTGCGGAAATATCTTTTTTAAAATTTGGAAATTATACTCAGAACAAAAAACAGTTTATCTATGACCGGACAAATATTAAAATATATACTACCTTTGCATCATGAACAGGAAGCTATTTAATGAATTAAACTTTATTATACTTTCCATATATTCAAGAAAAAAGAATATTACACGACGAAACACTAGGAAATTTGAATGTTTTTTAATTGTGTAAAACACATCTTTGGTGGATACGTCATATGAAAAAAAGTATACCGATTAAATTGTCCATCTTGTCCATACTTTCATTCACAATACAAATTTGGTATTAGAGATGTATTTTCTTTGAATAGGGTTTTACACAATTTTCAAGATATAAACAGGTATGCAAGTTTACTGGTGGTGAAAGACCTCAGAATGAGCCCGAATAGAGCTACCTGCAAGTAATTGGCTTTCTTGCATAAAAGGTTTGAAACGGGTTGGGCTTGAACCCATGACCTCAGCGGTGTGAGGTAAATGATAATTAGACTACCTGAAAATTAAACACGCCTAGACACAAACACTTAGAAATAAATAAACCATACTCACAATAAACAGTGATAACACAATTAGCCAAATTCTTTTTAAATAGAAAACTCCAATTTTTAAAATATTGAAAACACCGATCCCTTTTGTAAGGTTTCTTCTGCAAACGAGAATCAGTCTTACCTTTTCAACGTTCTGTTACACGCTGACAATTGCTGAAGTACTCCGGTTTCTATTTCCTTTTATACCAACCAAGACGGAGGCCCGTTACAAAAGCTCCTATCTGTACTACTATATCTGCTGACACGCATATTTATTAGGTTTTATTATTTTGAATCAATCTTTTGAAACTACCTTCAGGTCCTCATACTGAGTAGCTCATTGCACTTCGCGTGTGCTAAATCTGATTACTTATCTGACATGATATTCTATAATAGCTTAGTTATCTAGAATACACTTAACGAACCTGCTTTAAACAATGTCAGCGTTCTTTTACAATACTTCTGATATAAGATAGTCAAGGAATGATTTTCATCTGTTGAATATTCATGAGATTTTAACTTACATGTTTTTGATGATAATAATTCCCGAAGGAGTTCTTGTTGCATGTAAGTGAATATCTCGTAAATATTCATCAAAATTAATGAAGTTTATTCCTTATATTAATATTATTATTAATACATCCGGTCTAAAGGAACACTTATCAAATAGGTCGGTTAATACATCATTAGATTCGTATGTTAATACCTACTAATGGAACTGCGAAAGAGACGTCTATTTGTAAACCAGAGTATATCATGTTTTCTTCGAGTGTCCTAAATATAACACTATTTGCGCATATAATTTATATAACTGGTACTCATCTGGAAAAAACATTATATCATTTCTACCGGTTAATGAACACTAATGATGATTATGAAATTAAAAAGATTGCAATATATTTATACAACATAATATATAATTCAGAAACCAATGTTGATGTAGTACCGCTATAATTATAATATGTCTAACACTACTCTTTTTCAAATGACAGTGCATGTTC